>CM022394.1:100153791-102553791 GCA_011833715.1 Carcinoscorpius rotundicauda | reverse complement strand
ACAAAAATAAATATATCTCACAAATCAAAAAATCACGAAACCATATACTGCTGTATACCATATATTCCTGACATCAGCAAACAAATAACCAACATTTTGCAAAAACTAGTAACAAAATATAACATTCCAGTTAATACTAAATTTATTCAAAAACCAGGCACAAAACTGAGGTCTATACTATGTAAGAACTACAGTGACAAACACCACACCAACATTATTTATAAAATACAATGTGATAACTGTTACGACTTCTATATTGGAGAATCAAGTAGAAAAATGTAAACCAGATTCAAAGAACATAAAAAGTCACCTTCACACGTTTTCGAACACTGCAAGTCAAATGAACACAACATAACCATAGAAAACACTAAAATACTAAACAAACGCAAAATTAAAGAAGCCTTACTTATACAACAACTTAAACCCAAAATAAACCAATCTAATGGAATGCCATTATACCTATATTAATATTATAGATAAAATTATATATTCAAACATCTAACCCCGCCCTCTACATTGTGACACTCAGTTACACAACCCCTTCCAAACATGTGGTCAGTTACCTCTTTCTTTGTGAACCTGACGATGACCAAAGAAGGTCGAAACGTTGTTCGCTCTTCTATTTCAAATATTTTATCAACCCAAACGAGCCGTTTTTGCATAGAAAATTCTCAACAAGTGGGTTTCTCGACATCACTGATAGTTGATTGATTTGTTCTGTAACTTCAGTTTTATAACAGAGAAAAAGATTAAATAATTTGTGAATGGTATACAACCAAACAAACAGTTAATTAAAAACTGATTTTTTTATGAAGAAGGCAAAAAAAAATTGGATTTAATGTAAAGGTCTGGAAATGAATAGAAACTAAATGTTATGGATTATCTTTGACATTTATTTATCAAATGTTACCTCTGTTCATGTTAATTATGCTTTATTTTGATCTTTTAATTCTCAGTTGCTTACTCTGTAACATTTATTCATGTCTTTATTCCTTAAATCAAAGTGGTCACTGCCATGTTCTGGCTGGCCCAAAATTCCAGTTAGATGGTGCTAGAATTGGTAACTTTTACGCCTCTTTGGGTCAAAACTAATAAGAAACATGTTATTACCCACAAAACTAAGAAAATTGAAATTTTATAAGGCTATGACGATGACTGTTAGAAATTATGAAAATAATTCCAGCAGAACATGCAATAATTATGGCTTTAAATTTTTTATGATTTTGACACAAAATGTGGTTTGGCCCTACACATTTAGATTTTAGATTTTTAAAATAAATCTTTGCAACTTATAAAAAAATTCCAATGAACATAAAATTGTAGATAATTTGTTTTTCCCATAGTTGCAAAAAACACTTCTGTAAAAAAATTAAAATACAAACTTTTGTTCAATGTAAAACTGCAAAATTGTCCATCTTCATGAAATATGCCAAGACCATACTACACTATATAAATCACATTGAGATATTGAATAGCATCCATTTTGCATATTTTATCATGGAATAGGTGATGATGTGTGTGTTAAGAAAAGTATTTCTGGAAGATGTAACAAAATGGTTGTTGTTGAACATTTAGAATTGGTGCATAAATACCTAAATTGGTTAAAAATTATTTATTTTATAGGTGATTGTACGAGTTTTAAAAGACCTGGCCCTCATCGCTCTGAGCAGTGCTCCTAGTCTTTATGTGTGCCTAGTTATTTCCTGGAAGGTTCTAAAGAGTTAATGACATGTCCTAAAAACAGTGTTTTATAAACAATTGATTAGATGAGGTGCAAAAAAAAAAAAGATTAAACAATAATATCCCAATAAATTGACTGCATGAACTTGATCCTAGCAGTGTTAGAATTACAAACTTAAAATAATCGACATAATTTATCATCTTGATAAAAAAAACAAAAAAAACTTTTTTCACAATACTCTTAGCCTGACCATTATGGACAGTAGTAGCCATCATGTTTGCAACTTCTTGAGCAGGCCAGAAAGTGTATCATAATACACATTGATCTTAAGACTGGCCACCCTGTGTTTCAGTTGAATATTGAATGTAATAGTGCTTCTTATTACAGTATTAGTGGCTTGTCTGATGTGGTTAAATTTGATATATTTTCAGCATCAACAACTTTAGCAAGCATTTCACTTTCCAGATATTTGTAAAGAATGTCTTGAAACACTTCCCTTCTCAGTACAGATTGTTGATATTCTTTATGCTTTATGGAATATCTTAATGACTGTCTTTTGTTTCAAACATATCTGACATCAAACATAATTTCTTACCCATGATTTGCCAGATCTTTTAAAGTATTCAAAAGCATTGCTTTTGTTCAAACTGGTAGAATTTTTTAAAGACTTTTCAACAACCTTTGGAAGCAGATCAAGAGCTTTCACTCAAACACAGATCATCAGAAATTGAAGTTTCATGATTGGAACTTTAGCAGCATTTCTATCTGCTATAACAATAGGAAAACTATCGGTGTATTTGCTTTGGCTATAGTCTATAACTGTACAACTCATCAGAAAATCTTTAATCTTAATTTTGTGTATTAGTGACTGATATACAATGTACTACTCACTGTTTTATCCTTAAAAAAGAAATTCAAATGGAAACCAAAAATTATTATACCTTGTATTTATACAGAGTATTATTTTATTAATTATTATTATAACTATTTTATGATTGGTTGGTGTAATACTTAACCTATTCAAACCAATAAAATTCATTTAATATAATGGTTACATTTTATTAATGTTAATATAAATAAAATTCATCCATTATTCTTATTTCAAGCTTTTGATGGATCCTAAAATCCTCTATCAAAATCAAAGTTGCAATGAGGTGTAGTCGTGTTTTAAAATCACCCCATTTTGAAATCCAACGTGAAATTGGCCCTGCCACACTGGAGGTATCAAACCAAGAA
Source organism: Carcinoscorpius rotundicauda (assembly GCA_011833715.1). Classification (NCBI taxonomy): domain Eukaryota; kingdom Metazoa; phylum Arthropoda; class Merostomata; order Xiphosura; family Limulidae; genus Carcinoscorpius; species Carcinoscorpius rotundicauda. The sequence goes on along the minus strand of CM022394.1, from coordinate 102,550,874 downwards.
TAATAATGTTATAAGTCATCAAACTCATCCTATGGCTTTAAATTTTTTTATTTACAATTTTCTAATAACTCAGAATATTATCCACCCATTTAATGTAGTAACGTTACTATGACAAATAAAGTAATTAACTAAATAAACATCCATGTTGATATGAAAAACATTGAGATTTTAAATGTCCAAAGTTGATTACAATATCTGATCATCGGCGATTCGAATGACACCGTATTTACCTGCTTAAACTGTAGGGGGCGTGGTAGATCAACAACAATATCGTACGTAATCTTATTCGCCTTCAGAAGACATTGTAAATCAACAACGATAACTTTAGATTCTTTGTATGGTTGTTCGTAACACTGAGTGCTTCACACACACCGAATTTGTCTCTCTGTCAAGTCCAAAATGGCGATGTTTACTTTTCGGTTTGCAAGTTATATATTCATGACGTCACGTGCAGAATTCGTTTGCTTCATAACACTAAGATGCAATGAACGATGGCGGTGCTAGGTTTAACCAGACGAAGGATTTTGTATCAACATTTTCATTAAAACTTATAACTTCGTCTGTTTCAATGTTTCAATAATTTAAAAATATGTTCTCAATTAAATCGATCAAAGGTACCTCACTAACGGATGGACGGACGTTATAATATGACGTCATCAGTAAGTGCCCGTGAGGTACGTTGATTGGTTGCTTTGTGAAGCAGATGTACTTTGTACATAATTTGAGAAAGGTACTGACGCAATGGTATTAAATAATTTAATAACTTTTTATCAAGTGTATTTGTATATATATATTAGTTTGTTGTAACCAAAAACAAGCCGAAATAAAATATGATAAACAAAAATGCTCCACTAATTAAAAAGATCCAGGGTACAAGCTGTAATATGGGATATAAAATGTACACTGGATTTTGGAGGTCGCTGAGAAGTAGGACCTATACTGTGGTGGGGATACACCGTCTATCAGTGTTAACCTGCATTCGCTAGTCTAATATAAAAAAATAAAACAAAGTAGTAGCAATAGATATTGAAGTTAGGAGAGCGAGATGTGGGTGCTCAAGTCCTCAACATTCCACATCTGTATCACTTTTTACTGCCTGCACACAGTTGTTGAAAGGTGACTGCTCTCGAAAATAAAGGAGAAAGAAATAAATTGAAAAATAAGGTAATACCGTTCGAGGGTAAGCTAAATACCTCTTCAAGTTAGCATTCAATCCTCCATTATGTATATATATATATATATAGTGCGTGTAAATAATCCTATTAGAATACGTTTTTAATGGAATGTGGCCTAAAGTATTCCTACGTATAGGCCCTTGTGGGTTAGTGTTACCCAAGTTTGTCTATCATTTAAATTATGTTACTACTGAAAGATCGGTTTCGCAACATGGCTTTGCAAGCGAGATTGCAAAGCTATTAGTTTCACCAGTTGGTTGTTGGGCGTTCATAAGTTTAGAAAATGAGAGAGTTTCTATTGGTTTTAATAACAATATCACAGAAACTTGGATAATTAATCATGCCTCGTGTTTAACACATAACTAAATCTAAAACACAATGAACTAGAAATAATATGAACTTATTCGTGACGTTAATTCAGATGACGTCGTTTTTTATGCATATCATACAGATAGTTTTCCTTATATATCAGTTTCAGTATTAATGGATAGTATGTTGAATATGTAAAACCTAATTCATAGTAAATGTATGTTAGACATCGTTTGTGCAAGGCCCACCCTAGCCAGATGGTTAGGGCGCTGAACTAAGGGTCGTGGGTTCGAATTCTTTTGCTACCAAATATGCTCGCCCTTTTAGCTGTAAGGGTGTTATACATAACGTTAAATCGCACTGTTCGTTGGTAAGAGTTAGCGGTGAGTGGTTGATGACTACCTGCTTTCTTGTTTTCTTTTACTGATAAATTATGGACAGTTAGCGCAGATAACTCGTGTAGTTGTACGTGAAATTGAAGCCAAATCTTTGTCCAATTTTTTTTTAATATTTTGACACAAGTAATGAAATACTTTGCGTGACTTAAAAATATTGTTAAATTATTTTTTTGTAGATAAACATTATGGTACAGAAGTTTGGCATTTTTATAATAAATTTATAATTTATATTCATAATTATTTTTATGAATTTGGGATTATATAATTTGATAAACTTTTATAATGCGGCAAGGAAAATTTCTAAAAGATTGTTTTGAAAGCTTTTCTTTTCACATGTTATGGCGTGTCTTCGTGCAGAAAGAATTTCAATAGAATGGGTTTGGTAAGCTCGATAGATTAACATTCAGAGCCCTTTTTTTGTTCTTGAAGTAGCATTTGTTTTTTATGTCCAATAATATGCAATCATTTCTGTGTATGTATGCACAATTCAGTATGTGTATTTATTATTTATATATATCAAATCTATTAAAAGTAAATACTTCTATGCTTCGTATTACCAAATTTACTAGCCATATGTAGAAAATACATTTAAATCAAGTAATATTCAAATGTGTTTTAGAAAGGTCCCTTAATATCTTCTTTTCCGTGGACGATATATCAAGAATGATCAAGTCTATTAAATTGGTTAGTCTAATTTTAGAACACGGGAATGACTCTTTTTGGAACAATCATCCTTCAAAAATCGTTAAGACAGAGACAACTACGCTTTGATTATGTTTCTTATCGTATTTCAGATTTTTTAACGACAAGGAAATGATAATAACAGCGTCGTGACTTGTTCTGCGTCGATGAACGTTTGTTGTCCTCATCAATTCCATTCAAGTTCCAGATATTAATTTGCCAACTTTTTAACTTGTTCTTTTTCAAGTATAAGCAGGCCTAACTTGAAAAATACAATCCTTGTTATTTGGCCCATTAATTTACCGATTTTTTTCTCTGTTTTTGTCGAGGCATATAATTATATGTTAAGAAATGATTTTAAATTAATGCAATGAGTTTTTTTTAAATATATATATGTATATAAATAATATAACACAACTCATTGAATAAGCTATCTATATTGTGTAACAATTCATTGAACAAGGAGTTCGTATTATACACATAGTTATTGAAGGAGGAATCGATAATTGTATAATTGACTAACATTTTAATTTTAAGCATTATGTAACTGCCACTTGAATTATATGTTTAAAAGTTCAACTTGGTTGTGGTAACACATTTAAAAAAATATGTGATATGTAAATCACTCCCCCCAAAGTCTCGTAGAGACAAAGTTAAGCAGTTATTATACTTTAAAACATGCACCTAGTACCAAGTATCCAGAGGGAAGTCATTTTTAATATAATTATCGTTAAGGTTCTTTGTGGTTCTACTTAAAACATTTACTTCAAAAATGTTTGCTTTAGAGCAAAACATATTGGTTTATCTGCTGTGTTCACTTCGGAGGAATCGACCAGGGAATTTTAGTGTTGTAAGTTTAATCTTATTGCTTTTCCACCGGGGTTGGGGAAACCACCCACAAGTGATATACAAGAAGCATGTATTCCTTGGAACTGCAATTTAATCAGTTTTTTTCTTTTTTTACACTGGAAATTCGTGTTTAGCTATTAAGCCGACTTCTTTTTTTACTTCTCGAATTTTATTCACGCACAAAATAATTTATTATTTAGTGTGTTGAGCTCACAATTCCTTTGTTTATTTTTTGTTTTAAAGACAACGGGCTATTTGTGCTGTTCCTACCATAGGTAATGATACACAGTTTTTTTTAGTTATAAGTCTTCATAAATTACGTCTGAACCACTGAAAGCGCCAAAGTTCGAATTATATATTTGTGATCAAAAGTGAGGCATGGTTTTAGTGACTGAAGATCCAACTATCTGTGGTTTGTGTTTCTTTGTCGCTAAATAGTGCTTTAGGGCCACAAGTGCATAATAAGAAAGAAAATAAATAAAACCCTGCTGTCCAATTAAAGTATCTCGAGAGTTTGTACCGAATACTGTTAACTAGATATCTATCTGCCTTGCCTCTAGTTTATCAGATCAGAAGTAGGAATGGTTAGCGCTAGATGGCTCTTGTGTATCTTTGTGTGAATGTCGGAAACAAAACCTTTGTGTTAGACAACAACATAACTCTGGCACAGAGTATATTCCAAGTTTGAACGCCTTGGCGTTTGGTGCAAATAAGAGTTAAATATTAAATGAACGTACACACACATACACATCTGTATCACGTAGGATCTGGTGCGTGAAACATCGTCTCTACCATTTTTCTACAACTCACTTCGACTGTAAAGTAAATTTATGCAGAATCATAAGAACAGTTTGGAATATTTGATAACGAGTTTGTTTTTTGTTTTTTTACGTAAGACTACGCAATAAGCTATTTGAGCAGTGTTCGACCGCAGGAATGGAACCCCGAATTTCAGCTTTATAAGCCATTTGTCTCACCACTGACTCATCGGGGGTGGAGATAAAATAGTTGTTTTTGTTGTTTAGAATTAAGCACAAAGCTGCACAATGGGCTATCTGTGCTCTGCCCACCACGGGTATCGAAACCCGGATTTTAGCGTGTAAGTCCGCAGACATACCGCTGAGCCACTGGGGGGCGAGATAAAATAGACAAAATGGAATTAAAATTACAGCATAATATTTGTGCACAATTAAAAAAAAAGACCAATCATTCGCTCGTAGTCCAAGAGTTCTAACTATTTCTGTAGTAAATTATATATGTGTTTACATATACGTATAGTTCGCGTGTGTGTGTTTTCTTGACAACAAGAAACTTTATTATAATTAAACTGTTAATACCAATTGCAGCCGTCTTGAGAATACGTATGAGTGTTTTTGTGAGTTGTATGAGTTTCTTTTGGATGTGATATCAGAAAGTTTATCAAGAGTTTGACTTTATAAAATGTGACCAAACAAATACTCGTGATATTTTCATTTTGGTATTTTAATATATACGAAGTGGTCTGGTGCTTAGCTGAGTGTGTGGAGGAATAGCGAGGACGTGTGAACTCAAACGTATTGAGTTATATATCTTAGTAGCTCGTGCTGTATAAACACATTTTCTGTAGCTGTCCTTCGCGTGATCCGTACTATTACCAACGAGAGCCTTCCATTTTATCAAAATCTTTCTGTCATCTCGAGAGGCGCGTGCGATAGTGGGCACGCTTCAGAAGGTTAATAAAGGCCAATTTTTGCGCAGATGTATGTGTAGTTTGTGACTTGAAGAGAGTGAGAGAGAGAACAGTAAATATGAATATCTGCAGCCAGATGGCAGGACCAACTGTTTAATAACTTTTAAACAGAAAAATGAGCAAAACTAAACTATGGAAATCGTTTGTCAATATTACACAAAAACACCGTAACGTGGAGAAACAAGACTTCCGGAACTCTGACCGCATCAGTTGATAGAAGAAGTCTAGCTGATAATTGTAAAAATATTTAATCAGCAAGCAGTAAAGAAAATCTAAACCATTCAACAGATGTTATTAAACAGTCGGTCCTTTTTCTAATGTAAAAATTACAAGCAAATGTCCCCAAGTTGCTCAGAATTAAGCCTACAGGGTTACGACGCGAAAATTCAAGTTTTGATATTCATGATAGACAGATATCCTATTGTCATTGTGTGACTTTATGTGTAACAACAACCAAACTACAAACCCCCGGTGGTCCAAGAGCTGGCGGTGGGTGGTGATAAATAGCTTCATTCCCTCTAGTCTTACACTGCTAAATTAGAGACGGCTAGCACAGATAGCCCTCGCATAGCTTTGGGCGAAATTCAAAACAAAAAAGAAAAGTAAATTTATTGCTCTCACTTTTCTGCATTTTAACCCTAATTTTGTGAATGAGTTTCGAATTCAATCAACTTTTAAAATTACTAATACACCCATTTTTTTGTGTGGTTATAGGGCTCTGATAAACATAAGCTACGCAAAAAATATATAAATATAAAAATCGTAAATATTGGTTAACCCCATTAATCAGTGTTGAGGTACCTCAATTATTTTACAATTGTGGTCAGTTTTTCAAACTTAATTCCATAACAGGAAGAAACTTAAAAATTACTTCGATTGTGCTGTATGTGGACGCAGTCGGTAATACAGAGAATGAAAACAAGTCAGTAATATAAACGTAGGAATAAATTAAAACATTAGTGGGCACGGATAGGCTTAGTTGATAGATCGTTTGACTTGCAACTTGCAGGCCGCGGGTTCGATCCTCCGTCACTGAACGTGCTTGCACCCTAGGGTTGTTGTCAGCGCTAGTCACTCGAATGTAACATTTTCTTAGCGAAGTAAGACTAGAGGGAAGGCAGCGAGTCATCACCACCCATCTTCAACTCTTGGGTTACTCTTTTACCAACGAATAGTAGGATTGACCATCACATTATAACGTCTCCACAGCTGAAAGGGCGAGCATTTTTGGTGCTACGGGAATTTGGATCCGTGACCCTCAGATGTGTCGAGCGCCTTGACCACCTAGCCATACCGGGACCCCATATTACCTCAAGTATAGAGGAGATCAAACTTTTATCTCTACACCTGGTAATAAATATTGTATGTAAGAGTTTTTTTAAGCTACATTGTCCAGAAAACAGTTTCCGTTTGACTGTGACATTTATAGCGGGTTGTCACTCTAGTTTTTCTGTCTTCATCATCTCAGTGGTAAGCTTGGGGTTTTATAATGCTAATATTTATGGTTCGAACTAGTGGAAAAAACCAGTTCTATAGATTTGGTCTTAAAATAAACATACGCAGTTGTTCTTAGGTCACGTGCGTTTCCATGAAAACTCACTTCTACATTTGTCTGCGAGACAGTTGTGTCATAAAGAGTGACGTTTTATTTTTGTCCCCAAATACGTGCCCCACTTCCTCCCCAACAACGGTTTGTTTGTTTTGAATTTCGCGCAAAGCTACACGAGGGGTATCTGCTCTACCTGGCCCTAATTTAGCAATGTAAGACTAGAGGGAAGGCAACTAGCCATCATCACCTATGGCCTACTATTCTGCCAACGAATAATGGAATTGACCGTAACTTTATAACGCCCCCACGACTGAAAGGGTATGCATGTTTGGTGTGACCGGGATTCGAACCCCGGCCCTCATGTTACGAGTCGAGCATTCTAACCACTGGGCAATGTCGAGCTCCCTGTTGTGGACTTACAACGGAAGAAACCGATGGTTTCGCAACCCCTGATGGACAAAACACAGATAGCGCATTGTATAGGTTTGTGCTCAACTTCAAACGTTTTATATTTTTTAGTAAAGATAACATCTGCTCGTGCAATTGGTAGTTTGTTGTTTCATAAATTGTTACTCCATTTCTTCAGAGCATTGGATCATTTATTTCTTGCACAGACATTTTAAAGTTTTTTATTTGATCTCAATCGCTTCTGTCACACAGGTCTGAAAAAATATTCAAGTTTGAAAAGAAAATTTTATTCCTTATATGTATGAACAATACTGCAAATTTCACACACACACCGAAGAATCAGGTTACAAAAGAAAGACTTGTGTAAGTTTTCGTTGATCTAATAAAAAGAGCTTCGAATAACCAAAATGAGTATTTTCCAAGTTTTATAAATTTCATTGTATAGAACATATTAGTAATTTTAAACAACGAAAGCATTGAGGACTGACTGTTCAGGTAACTGTAATATTAAGTCACTTTAAAACTGAGGATTATTCTTGTAGCTTTAAGATTAAGTCATTATAAAATTGAGGATTGATCTGGCAACTGAAATATTAAGTCACTTTAATATTGAGGACTGACCTGGTTACTGTAATATCAAGTCACTTTGAGATTGCGTAGAGCATATTGAGCGCTTAAGGGAGTTTTAAACAAAATGTACAACAATATCCATTATAGCTGCCTTCCCTCTAGTCTTACACTGCTAAATTAGGGACGGCTAGCGCAGATAGCCCTCGTGTAGCTTTGCGCGAAATTAAAAAAAACCAAACCGTTATAGCTTTTTTTATTTTCACAAAAACCACCTTGTCAACACTTATAATTTTTCTTTAAACGATGAAACAATTAATTAAAACTGCCTGTTTTCAAATCGTTCGTTTTGAAGTTGTATCTTTTCAAATAATTGTAATGTTTAAAGTGTTTGTGAACTAGAAGTAAAATAGTTGTTATTTTGAATTAAGCACAAAGCTACAGAATGGGCTATCGAAACCCGGATTTTAGCGTATAAGTCCGCAGACATACCGCTGAGCTACTGGGGAGCTGAAGTAAAATAGAGTATTTTCTTATATATATATATGTATATGTATATATAGATACATATATGTGTACATCCCCCAGTTTTACTAACGATATATAGGGTTGTATCAACTCGGCTAAACATACCTTTGTAAAATTCAATTTTTTTCCACTGCTTCGATATGCCATGAAACATTGCCTTCACCCCTATCTAGTTGATTCAGTGGTAAATTTCATGACTCTTAACTCTTAAAACCGAGTTTCGATACCAGTGGTGAGCAGAACACAGAAGACCTGTTGTGTAGCTTTGTAAAAACTAAATAAGAGAGAAATTCCAACCATTTCAATCAAAAAGTTATTCAAGCGGAACTACGGGGACCCAAATCAGAATTTCCATTTTCCTCTTCTACGAAACTTTAAACAATCTGAAAACAATTCCCGTTGAGCAAAAACTAAAAACAACAACAAGACTGTTCTTTGTTTTGCTTCCGCCCACCTCTGGTTCTGTTCTGCTTCGTCGATTTAATGCATCAATTTGACACAACTCAACTATCAAAAAAGTATTTGTGTTTTCTGGCCCTCTGGCCGTTTTTCGCGTATCGATTGTAATACTCTAAAGTTTCTGGTATTTGTAAATCACTTACTAAAACACCTAAAAATTTCAGTGTTTGGAATAAGTTGTGCACGTCGCGTGATTTCAACTAACCAATCACTGCTCATCATGTGACAGCTTTACTCCATCTCACATCTGTCTTTATATCATCCCCAACCCTCCCAGTGATTTCCTAAAATTAAATTTTTTCGATACATGTTATTGCATCTAATTACAAAACACAAAGTTACAATAATATTTACATTATATTATCCAATCATACACACTGTTGAGCATATATATTTACATATATATGTGTGTGTGTGTGTTTAGATAAATATCAGTTCGAAATCTCTATCTTCGATGGCTGAAGATCTTTCTAAAGGAGAACATTTCATTTTCATATGTAATTTTATCGTAATAAAATCTATATATATTAACCCTAATCATTGTTTGATGTGTAATTCACCTTTAAACAACACACGCGTTTGTATGTATGCATAACTTCAAATATTGTATTGAAATCTATATATGTTAACCCTAATTATTAGTTTACGTGTTTGTCGTTAATTGCAAAGCGACAAAGATCACGACAGGTTTCGAAACTTGATATCTACACGAAAAGTCTTACCTTGATATATATATATATATATGCATAAGAATTACTACATACTTTCAGTTTAAATTATGTTTAGGTTAATTAATTTCGTGTTTGAGTCATTTTGTCATTAACACATCAGATGTGACGTTTTTGATCCAAACTTTTATCAAAGGTAACTTCAAAGCGGTCCAGCATGGCTAGATTGGTAAAGGCGTTCGACTCGTAATCTGATGATCGCGGGTTAAAATCCTTGTCGTACCAAACATGCTCGCTCTTTCAGCCGTGGGGGCTTTATATAGTCACGGTCAATCCCACTATTCGTTGGTAAAAGAGCAGCACAGGAGTTGACGGTGAGTGGTGATGACTAGCTGCCTTCCTACTAATCTTAAACTGCTAAATTAGGGACGGTTAGCGCAGATAGCCCTTGAGTACCTTTGCGCGAAATTTAAAACAGACAAATAAACAAACTTCAAAGCATCAAACCCTCGGTCGATAGAGCAATCAGTCAGAACATGATTGTCAGTTTGTTCCACGATTTATTCTAAACAACAAACAAACAAACTGTTAATGTGTTTCTCGTAAATTCTAGAAGTATATTACAAAGTGGGGAGGGGAAAGCATCTCCAGAAACTGATTAATGACCACTGGTACGTGTAGAACTGTTCGTTTTTTCAACCTAACCTTGTACAGCCGAGGAGCCAGACGGTCAGCTCCAGTTTCTGAACATATAACTTATATAACATGTGATATATAACCATCCTTAATACAAAACTTCTAACCATAGAAAAGACAACCAGTTATTAGCACGCAAAAATCAGCTGGAATGATTGACATTTTCTAACACGCCCACATCTGAAACTACGAGGTATAATCGACTCCAATCTCAGATCTGGCTGAGTTCTCTTTGCATTATATCTGTTTATAAATTTAAGACAAGAAAAACTAAGTGGCCTAAGACATATAAATATGGAAATTGTAACTGATTGTTTTCCAGGTCATGCAGTTAGGTACATGTCTATTTATAAACTGTACAAACCAGAATTTGTTTAAACAAATAAGAGAGACTGGGAGATAAAGTAATTAGATAAAACATAAAAACTATTTATATATATAGGTATAAGCATAAATAGTTGTATGGCGCGTTTGTGAAAATAAACAGGCTTTTCTAATTATTCTGGAAACAGAGAAACAAGTTCTGAAATAGGTAGTTAGGTCAATTAAAAAAATTGAATCAATGAAAAGTATGGTAAGTTAAATAGAGAAAACAATATAGATTAATGGAAAGCTAGACTAATTAAATAGAAAAATAAAATAGACCTATGGAAGATTAGCCCTAATTATATAAAAAAAACAATACAGATAGAAGGACAGCTAGATTAATTAAAGAGAATAAACAATATAGATTAATGGAAAGTTAGACTAATTAAATAGAAAAAATAAAATAGATCTATGGAAGATTAGACCTAATTATATAGAAAAACAATACAGACAGAAGGACAGCTAGATTAATTAAATAAAGAAATAAAATAGATCAATGGAGAGTTAGATTAATTAAAGAGAATAAACAATATAGATAAAAGGAAAGTTAGACTAATTAAATAGAAACAATAAAATACACCTATGGAAGATTAAACCAATGCAGAAAAACAATACAGACAGAAGGACAGTTAGACTAATTAAATATAGAAATAAAATAGATCATTGAAAAGTTAGATTAATTAAAGAGAATAAACAACATAGATTAATGGAAAGTTTGACTAATTACATAGAGAAAACAATTCAGAGTAAAGGACAGTTAGACTTAACTGAACAAAGAAAACAATATACCATACTATACAGATATGTCAGGACAAGGAATATTTTGTAATTCTTCCAACCAATCACAGAATGTAAATTTAAACACAATGGTAATGCGTCACTGATCCTTGTTAGCAACTGAACGAGCCAGGGTAATAATACTTATCATTCTCTATAATTCCCATATACTTGTACCGAGGGCATGTCATAAGGTTCTGCTTGAATAAACATACTGATGAAGTTTAGCGTCTGAGATAACTGTCATGGTATACCACATTGTATAGAAATAAGCTAGCATGTGATATTGGTATATGCTAGAAGAAATTGGTAAGTAGTATTTTTCAAATAAGCCTTGATAAAAACAGTATTTAATAATAGATATTAAGTTACTTTGTCATGCCATGGCTTCAAAAGTGTAGAAAATTGTCTGTAGAATAGACAGTTGACATAAAATATTCACGTGATGCTTGTTGGACTCTCCGATATATTGTTACAGACTTGAAATGCTTCCCAAACGCTGTCAAGTACACTCTGGATTATGAGACTGAGACAGGTAAATTTGAAAATAGGAAAAAAACAACAGAGCACCTAAACTCAATGATACTGATGTTAAGTATCTTCCTTCATGCAACTTGATCTCAAGCGTGAGATAAGCGACAAATAAGAAATGTCCAGATCTATAGTATCAAAAGGACTCGACGATAATGGAATATTTGGTCTTGTAGTAGTTAAAAATCATCTACTATGATCTCCGAATGTTGTCAAGAGACTGAAATCTGTTAAAACGTACTAAAACTGGGTTGTTGATTGAGAAAAGGTGTCATGAATGGATGAATCCAAGTTTGAAATATCTGACCCAATGTGTAGCTTGTACATCTGGCGGAAAAAAGGTGAAAGATACCTCAGTGCATATCACCTACCATGAAGCATGGGGAAAGCAGCGTGATGGCTTGAGGGTGTTTCTCTGTTTAAGCGACAGAAGAGATTTGTAAAATAGACGGGATAGTGAACCAGTGGAAGTACAATCACATACTGATCCGTCAAGCCATATTCAGTGGTTTCTATATTATTGGTAAGTGATTCTACTACCAAGAAGATAATGACCCTAAACACTCGTGTATCTTATACAGAAATTACTTAACTAAGAAAGAAGCTGGAACCATCCAAGTGATGCAATGTCCCCATAGAGTACTGGTGTCAACCGAATTAAGCAGATTTAGGATTTGATAGATCAGAAACTTCATAAATAAAAAGTTACTTCCAAAGAAACTTTATGGGAGTGTAATACAGACATTTAGAGTAAAATCCCAAAGACACTTTGATTAAATATGTTGTTTAAAATTAGAACTAAATGTGCCGTTAAAATTAAATATGTTGTAAGAATACCTAAAAGACTGTCTGCAGTTATTAAAGTAAAAGGTGGACAGAATATATTAACTGTTTTCTAAACTCAAGCACTTCCATTAAGTTTCTGTTGTAATTAATAAAATTTTGATGGCTCACCTGTGATTTACCTTCCATTGTTCTTAAAAATAGCCTAAAATTTAATTCGTGACTTTATTCTAGTATTTTAGAACAGTACTTTAGATCGATTCGAAGCTAGACTAATTATATAACGAACGTGAAACAAATTGAAAGACGATTAAACCTAATTAAAAAAATAAACAGTACAGATCGATAGACAAACTGATTAAACACAGTAAACAATATAGGTCGATATATAGTTAGACAAATTAAACAGTTTCATTTATTTTGAATTTTGCACAAAACTACACGAGCGCTATCTGTTACTAATTTAGCAGTGATAGACTGGCTAGTCAACAAATACGGGGATTGACAGTCAGCTTGTAACTTTTCGTAGTTGAAAGAGCGAGAATGTTCGGTGACAAGGATTCAAACCTATGATATTCACGTTATGATCCGAACATCCTGATTACAAAACCTTGCATGTCTTGCAGAATAGATGAATGTGAATAAACCACAGATTCTTGAACGTTGGATAAGTTCGCTAAAATAATCTACATAGATACTTGTATAAATAATGTAAGACGGGAATATATAATTGAAGAAGCAGTTAGTTTCAAAGTTCACGTAAAACTTCGGAACGGCACATTCAGTTCTAATTTTAAACAACATATTTAATCAAAGTGTCTTTGGGATTTTACTCTAAATGTCTGTATTACACTCCCATAAAGTTTCTTTGGAAGTAACTTTTTATTTATGAAGTTTCTGATCTATCAAATCCTAAATCTGCTTAATTCGGTTGACACCAGTACTCTATGGGGACATTGCATCACTTGGATGGTTCCAGCTTCTTTCTTAGTTAAGTAATTTCTGTATGAGATACACGAGTGTTTAGGGTCATTATCTTCTTGGTAGTAGAATCACTTACCAATAATATAGAAGCCACTGAATATGGCTTGACGGATCAATATGTGATTGTACTTCCACTGGTTCACTGTCAACTTTTAGGGTTAGTTTTATATGATCGATTAGTGCATTTTTACGATAGTTGTTATAAAGCAATCCTTACCCCAAAGACTGGAGTGAAATTTTTTGTTGCTGTTTTGGTTGAAAATTATGAATATCCTGGATTAAAGGTACGGACACGACAATAGCAAGTCCACTACCAACTCTCGCAGGTACGTAGAGAAAAGATTAGACGCTATTTCCTTGCTCTGGAACTGTGATTCTCAGTGCTTGTCTGCAAACTGATTTTTTATACATGTAAAAACTGCTGGTTTGGGTTGAGAAAATTTGTATATAGAGGAGCGAACAACGTTTCGACCAGCCGCTTTTACATAGATATATTTTTTCTGTACAAGAGGGCTTTCTCGTCATCACTGATCATCTGATTTTATATTTTTATTTTGGTGGACAACAAAGGAATTTATACCTTCCCTGACCTCAAATCGCAAACCTCCGATCTGGAGTCCAGAGTATTATTATTTTTTTCATGTACACGATTCTTTTTCATATTGAAAAAACAACATATATATAGTTTGCACATATCAGACCCTAAAATACAATCTAACTGCCTTGTCTTGTTTTTTAGCCAAATTTGTTCATCAAGATTCCTCCCTCCCATACACTCACCCTCTCCCGCCCAGAATATTGAAACTTGAATTTAAAGTTACATGAACGTGGTCAGAGTGGTTAGAGCTTTCAACTCGTCATTGGAGGAATATAGGTTCGAATCCCCGTCACAATAAACATACTAACCCTTTCAACTTTGAGAGCGTTATAATGTGACAGTTGGTAAAAGTGTAGCTCAAAAATTGGCGGTGGGTCGTCATAACTAGTTACCTTCCCTCTAGTCTTACACTGCTAAAGTAGGGACGGCTAGCGCAGATAGCCCTCGAGTAGCTTTGCGCGAAATGGAAAAGCACACAAATAATCATCGTTTCTGTCGAACAATAAAAAATAGTGAATTCAGTGAAGAACAAAATGAAACGGGCAGGAACGGAAGAGCAGGTTTAGTGTCTTGTTCTTTCTATCCTGATTATCACGTGCCTCACTTACTTTTACTTCGAATTGTCTGTCCTGATTTTTGTAAAGTTTGTTATCCAAGAAGAATATTAAGAAAAATATAAAACCGAACTAGTTTGATTTCATTAACGAATACGTAAATAGTTTAATGAGATTGAACAAAGTGAGCTCGTTTCTTGTGTTTACTTCATCGTTCTAGTTAAAAAAAAAAAAAAGGCAGATGTTTAAAAAGAAATTAAACCTAATGCTTTAAAGAAAGTTCGTTGTTGAAGTACATTAAGCCTGTTACGATAGATCCAAGGTTTCTCGATTCTAGTCTTAAGATCCTGGATTGATTTAAATTAGATTTTCCGATGTGATTCAGCTGTTTTAATCGTATGAGCGTTCTATTTTGTCACTTTAACGTTTGGAGTTCGACCTGTTCTTATATATGTATAACAACCTGGAAAACAATGGAAAGGGTAAAACTAATGGTAACAAATTTCCATTTTCACGGAGAGATCCATTTTACTAATTATTTAAACTACAACACAAATGAGAGTTTGTTTGTTTTTTAATTTTGTGCCAAAACTACACGAGGGTTATCTGCATTAGCCGTCCTTCAGTTGCAAGTGTAAGACGATAGTGAAGGCAGATAGTTATTACCACCCACCGCCAATTTTTGAGCTACACTTTTACCAACAAATAGTGCGATTGATCGTGATTTTATAACGCCCCCACGGCTGTAAGGGGGAGCATGTTTAGTGTAATGGGAATTGGAACTAGCGACACAAATGACAGAAGTCCTGAGAAAAAATTTAGAAATGACTCAGTTTGTTTGTTTGTTTTTGAAGTTTGCCCAAAGCTACTCGAGGACTGTCTGTGCTAGCCGTCCCTAATTTTACAGTGTAAGAATAGAGAAAAGGCAGCTAGTCATCACCACCCACCGCCAACTCTTGGGCTACTCTTTTACCAACGAATAGTAGGATTGACCGTTACGTTATAACGCCCCCACGGCTGAAAGGACGAGCATGTTTGGCGCGACGTGGATGCGAACCCGCGACACTCAGATTACGAACCGCACGCCTTAATACGTTTGGCCATGCCGGGCCAGAAGTGACTCAGAAAAAAAATGGAATTCCAATTTAATATTATTTGAAGAATTTTATCACAAAAAAGAAACAAAAACATTCATTAATGATTCAGTTTCTTTTATATTTCCTTTTTTGCTTGTTCTTCCTTTTTATTCCCGAGGTGAATTAATATAATATAGAAAACAAAACTCAATTTTTTTAGATTATATTTCATTTGTATTTGAGTAAAAACAAAATTACAGTTAACGTTTAATCTTTTTTTATCGATATCATTCACATAAAATCAAGATTAAAGAAAAAAATTGAGTTATATTTTCGTTTTTAATTACCTTTTTTCTATTTGCCGTGTATGTGTTTGAAAGAGTATTGAAATCGCATCCGTTTATACATATGTCCGCGCGAGTATCTCAAAAATTAATAAATCGGTTACTGTGATTTTTTTTAAAAAAACAAAATGCAGTACAGTCCTCCCCATATCTGGACGGGGTACAGTTCCGAATTCTGGATCATTATGAAACATTTTTACAATGAAGATATAGAGCATTTTCTCAGTTTGATGAATCAAAAAAACTTCGGCAGCTCAAGGGTATAAAACACTAGTCCTTACTCTTGTATATGTTTACGAAGTGTATACATAAGTTTACGTGTATATTTTTTAGCCGTTACTCTAATTTGTTCCCCTGTCCTCTTTTACACAACGCTCTCCACTTTCTCAACCGTAAGTCTGGGCTTATAGCCCTAAAGTCGGTTTTCGATACCCCTGTGGGCAGAGTACAAATTGCTCACTTTGTAGCTTTGTGCTTAACAACAAATCAAACGGACTCAAAACACAGTTCCAGTGATATGCCTCAAAAGCAATTGATTTATCTCATAAATATTACTGTTTCTTTGTTTCAGGCCAAAGCTTCACGATCAGCTATCTATTTGCAATTAAAAAAACAACTTATAAACATCTTTCTGTGAAGACGGTGTTTTATTGTTTTGTTTTTGAATTTCGCGCACAGCTACATGAAGGCTATCTACGCTAGCCGTCCTTATTTAGCAGTGTAAGACAAGAGGGAAGTCATCACCACCCACCGTCAACTCTTCGGCTACTCTTCTGTCAACGAATAGTGGGCTTGATCGTAACATAATAATGTACCAACAACTGAAATGGCGAGCACGTTTGGAAGAATAGGGATTCAAATCCACAACCTTCAGATTACAACTGGAACGCCTAAACCTACCTGGCCATGAAAGATGCAATATTTTACTACGGAAAAACGTTTATTAAATATCTAAATAAGTTTATTTGAAGATGTCTTTAACATCGATTTAAGTATCGTTTATTTGGCAACTTTCCTAATTTTTAGTATTGAAACGAAGTTTTAAATTTGTAAAATTCTAGAATATTTCTTACTATCCTAACAAGTAATAATAAAGAAATGTGCTTCAACGTGATTTAAAAAATGTGCATCGTTGTAGATGGCGCCACTACGATCTAATTTATGTGATCGTTAGTATGACACGACGCAGTTCATTAGATTAGTGTGGCGCGATTAACATGTTAAAAACAGAATGAAACGTCGTAAGACCACACTCTGTAGAAATAGAAATAATACTGACGAAACGTTACGGAAGTACAACTGCCGATAGAGGGCGTTCTAGCTTTAGTCAGGTGGATTGTTTCGTAGCTGAGAATTTATCAATGGAATGGTCTTTTATTTATTTATTTCACTCTTCTATCATTACTTATAGGCCATTATATCTCAAATTATTTTATTTAACTGCAGTTACACTCGATTTTATGTGTAATACCGCCATTATTTAAACTTTAACAATAGAAGTTAATAACTTAAGGAGATAGAAGAAGAAATGGCCAAGTGGCTGAGGCGCTTAACTCATAATATGAGTCCTGGATTCGAAATCCCGTCACACCAGACATGCTCGCCTTTTCAACCGTGATGGCATTGTAAAGTTTCGATCAATCTCACTATTCGTTGGTAAAAGTGTAGCCGAAAAATTGGCGGTGGGTGGCGATAACTATCTGCCTTCACTTTGGTCTTACACTTGCAAATGAAGGACAGCTAATGAAGATAACCCTCGTGTAGCTTGGCGTGAAATTAAAAAACAACAAAGAAATAAAAAACAGAAGAAAGATTAACGCAGTTCTCCTTTCTGGTAATACTATTTATTAATAACTAATAATTATTCTTATCATAGATTCATTATTACCAAAGTTGAGGATTCAGCGTAGACAATATATAATTTTTTCAGGTGTAAATCAAGAATGTTTGAATGGCAGGTGTATTTTTGTTGTTTTTCTTTGTAAACTCTACAGTTTGTTTGGTTTAGATATGTAAACCAGTCAAAATGCTTACATCACAACACTATATGATGCTTTATTTACTTATTGTCCAATCAATACTAAGGAGCTGTGAACTAGTCTTTTGCACTAAAATATTAGACATCTGCTTCATCTTTTATTCACTAAAATTATCCTTTGATAAATAAAATAAATAAATAAATAGTTTGTTTGTTTTGAATTTCGTGCAAAGCAACATGATGGCCATCTGCGCTAGCCATTCTTAATTTAACACCATAAGACTGGAGGAAAGGCAGCTAATCATCACCACTCACTACCAACTCTTAGGCTACTTTTTTAACAACGAATAGGGGGATTGACCGTAACATTATAACGTCCACACGGCCGAGAGGGCAAACATGTTTGGCATGACGGGAGTTCGAACCAGGGACCATCAAATTACAAGTCAAGCGATCTAACCATCTGATTATGCCGGGCCAAATAAATAAATAACCAAGCTCATACAGTCAGTGAATGTATGCTTTGAATCTCACTATTCATTTAAATTTTAATAGACAAAGAAGTATAATTTTTGTATTCATTTTTTGCATGGAAAATAACTAACCTGTATTTCCAATAAGTATAGTTTTATAACAACTGTATTCTTCAGCATTACCTAACATTTCGAAACACTCTAGCGAATTCCGCCAAACTCTGATAAAGTCTCGTGAGCTTCCAATATCGATCACATTTCTCTGTCTTTTGTAACCTTTTGTAGGTTTTGTTTCTCACGAATCACACATGCCTTGGTCATAGGATCGCTTAAAGTCAAATCAAATATTTTTTGTACTTATATTTTTACACGTTTTAGCACATTGTTTCATCGTGTATGTTAATAATTATGATCATGATTTTATTTACAGCTTCAAGTTTATATGTATATACACACTTTAAATTAAAACGTGTGAATACGTTCAATGATTTTCACAATTTATTGAAATCAAACTCGATGTTTGTTTTTCACGTTGTTCACTCATATTAGGCTGTTTTTAAAACATTTTGATTTGATATACATCGTTGGGGTGACAATTGACTTATCAAATATTTTTCAAATTTTCAAGTTGTGATGTAAGATGGGTTTTAAATTTGAAATTAAACCTACTTTTTGAATTTGGGGCTTTTGTTTTGTATGGATTAAATATTTATGCAATATGATGAAATCATAACCATATTTTTGGCGGGAGATCAAGATTGCTTCATTTAGAGGGCTCTGGTAAACGCATGCGCTTTGTGCAAGCGTTGTGTGTATGAACGCCATGATGTCGAACAAGGTATACACTTTCTGAAACTTTTCATTGTTTTAAAGTTATTTAATCGAGTTTTTACTTTCGTTTATTTCTTTTTCAGGAACAGTTTTATGAAAGTCAGCCATCTACCCTGTAAGTATTATTCAAAATAATAGAAATTAGTGAAATTTGATAGAGTTTTGCGGATGTGTCATTCACCTAACACTATTCGTTACGTTAGCGCCTTGGAGTTTTACCATGTGTTGTTTCAACGTGTCGCTTTCTTGGAACTTTTTAGATACGTTGGGAACCTTGACCCGTCAGTTACAGAGGAGTTGATA
Source organism: Carcinoscorpius rotundicauda (assembly GCA_011833715.1). Classification (NCBI taxonomy): domain Eukaryota; kingdom Metazoa; phylum Arthropoda; class Merostomata; order Xiphosura; family Limulidae; genus Carcinoscorpius; species Carcinoscorpius rotundicauda. The sequence continues at coordinate 102,531,260 of CM022394.1, read as the reverse complement.
TTAGCACTATTTGGACAAATTGGACCAGTGAAAGGCTGTAAGATAATATATGAGGTGAGAGAAGTAATATAATTCGTAGTTACGACCAAATTCAAGAACGAGTATAAGGAACGTGTCGGGGGGAGGGTTTATCGCATATTGGGTTTGTTAGGCTTTGCTAATTGCAGGAAAGAGTTACAGTTATAGCTCTTGTTTAATTAGGTGAGGGTATATTAAGGTCTATTACTGGGTGATCTTTAATTTATATCTTTGATATCTCCGATCTTTTGAAAAATGAAGAAATGTCAAAAGTATTTTTTTTAGAGATTATACTTTTAAAAAATCAAATGTTATGGTATACGAATGTGAAAATTTTTAGTAACAACACCGAGAAATCTAAGGCTTGACTTAAGTAAAAAATTACATTTATAAATCGCTACTTTGGTGACTTATTTTTTTATATGTGAAAAACACTTGAAATCAAATATCTCACATTATTAAAGCTTAACATTGAGTTAACAAACTTAATGTACTGTATTGTATGTGAAATATGTAATTCAAAATGTTTCATAGATTAACTTATGTTCACAGTAGTTTTCTTGACTCTGACCAGTAAAAATGAATTTTGATCAGTTCATAATAAGTTGATCTAATCATAAACCTATAACCACAATGGTTTTCAACGAGTAGAAGTTATTTTTCATTTAGTCAAAATTTAAATAAATTAGTAAACTACAATGTACCAGTTTCCAAAAACATGCATTATTTATTTGTTAGCTAAATTAAATTACAGATTTGAATGTTAACTTCTTGATTGGAGGATTCAATATGTGATATGCAAGTATGTGAGAAGGATTTAGAGTAATAGGAAAGATTCCTTTGAAATAAATTTACAATAATTAAAATTAACAACACAATTACATTATTAAGCATACCTACCATTCCAGAAGATTGTACCTGCATTGGGTATTTTCATCCCAGTACTTAGAGAACACTGAACAAAACTTTCCAAATTCATAAGTTTGTAGCTCCTGAAACAAGTTATTGTCAAACCATGCATGCTACACAAAAAAATGTTTAGAATTTCTTTTTTTAATATCTTAAATTTCCAAACCACCAGACACATTTAATCTGTCATCTCCCTAATATTAGGCCCAACATGGCCAAGTGGTTAAGGCACTTGACTTGTAATCCGAGGGCCATGGGTTTGAATCTTCATCACACCGAACATGCTAGCACTTTCAGCTATGGGGGTGTTGTCATGAGACAGTCAATCTCACTATTCATTGTTAAAAGAGTAGCCTAAGATTTGGTAGTGGGTGATAATGACTAGCTACCTTCCCTCATGTTTTACGCTGCTAAGTCAGGGACAGCTAGTGCATATAGCCCTTGTGTAGCTTGGTGCAAAATTCAAAACTCTGATATGTCTGATGTTATGAAAAATGAAGAAATGTCAAAAGTATTTTTTTTAGAGTTTATACTTTTTAAAAATCAAATATTATGGTATACGAATGTGAAAATTTTTAGTAACAATACCAAGAAATCTAAGGCTTGACTTAAGTAAAAAATTTGGTGCTTAAAATTTGCCCTTACCTGCCATTGAGAGATTAAAAATTTAAACCTTTTCCTTATTTTTTCAGAAAAGAATTAATTATTCCACTCCCAAAATTGTTTAAAATGTTAGCTTGCACTATTGTCAATAGAAACTTGTTCTTGAGGTCAGTATGAAATAACAGTCGGAAAATTTGATCTGGTAGTGCAGTTGTCAACTTGACAGGTGAACAGTTGTGGAGTGAGTACGGCTGTATGTATGTAGACGAACTGTATACTGTTTGTATATATTGTATGGATCAGTGTTTCTATGTTTATATACTGTTTGTATGGATCGGTGTATACATGGTAATATACTGTTTGTATGGCTCAGTGAATACATGGTAATATACTGTTTGTATGGATCAACCGTATACATGGTAATATACTGTTTGTATGGATCAGTGTATACATGGTAATATACTGTTTGTATGGCCCAGTGAATACATGGTAATATACTGTTTGTATGGATCAACCGTATACATGGTAATATACTGTTCGTATGGATCAACCGTATACATGGTAATATACTGTTTGTATGGATCAACCGTATACATGGTAATATACTGTTCGTATGGATCAACCGTATACATGGTAATATACTGTTCGTATGGATCAACCACATACATGGTAATATACTATTTGTATGGATCAACCACATACATGGTAATATACTGTTCGTATGGATCAACCACATACATGGTTATGTACTGCTTATGGATCAGCTGTATAAGTTTACGTACTGTTTATATGGATTAGCCGTATACATGTTTGTGTACTGTTTATATGGATTAGCCGTATACGTTTGTGTACTGTTTATATGGATTAGCCGTATACGTTTGTGTACTGTTTATATGGATCAGCTGTATACGTTTGTGTACTGTTTATATGGATTAGCCGTATACGTTTGTGTACTGTTTATATGGATCAGCCGCATACATCTTTGCATACTGTTTACATGGATTAATCGTATGCATGTTTGCATACTGTTTATATGGATCAACCATATACATGTTAGTGGCTGAACTGTATGTTTATATACTGTTCATATGATTGAACATAGTTTATATGGTTTAACTGTATATGTTTATGTAGGTACACTATATACATGGTAATATACTGTTTGTATGGGCCGACAATATACATGGTTACATGCTGTTCATATGGGTCAACAGTATACATGGTTATATACTGTTTGAATGGAACAATAGTATATGTATTATATACTGTTTGTATGGATCAACTGTATATGTGTTATATATTGTTTGTGGTTCAAGTGTATATGTTTATATACTGTTTATGTAGGTCAATCGTATACACACGTTACTATTTATGTAATTATCAATTGTAATGTCTTATCAGTAGGTGAAGTTGTTGGCTGTGGCATTAGCAACATGTGGAATAAAGTCTAAAATGTGTTTGATTTTTGTCCTGTCGATCTATAGATGAATGACCTGACAGAATGGCTTATTGTGTGGCAACCAGACATCTACAATTATTTTTTTTTTAATGAATCACCAGATAACATGTACATATAGTCAGTTTGGTTCACACAGCTTTTCTTGGTTCCTCTGTTCCACAGTATGTAACTATCATTCACAATTCTTCTTTCCTATTCAATACCTTTGCGTCTGTGGGAGAACTTGCATTAAAAAGTAAACTACCAGGTCAAACTATTTTTTGAAACAATTATTGACAAAGAGTCTTAAGATTATTTTAAGTTAGGAGTAGAATAGAATCTCAGTGTTTGCTTTGTGTTTACTGTTAAAGGTAAGCTGGATGACTGGGTATTAACTAGAATGAAAGTATAGGTCTTTACAACTTGACTGTTATCAGTGCAGTTGAACACAACAATTTACCCTGTTTGAATGTTTGGAACAATAAAACTTAATCACACAGTCATTATGAAAGTAAGTCTCGATAGTGGCAGGTGTAAAGAATTAATGAAATCATCTATTGACACCACTGTTTGTTTGCCCATTTACCTTGGTTGATATGCAGACATTGCATTCTGGGAGGGCAAAGTTTCTAGATGTCTGAACCTCAAAAATTTCATAAGGCATTAGAAAGGTAAAACTTTTAAATGTAGCCCAGTCTGCCTTACCTGAACCTTCTTGTCTGTTGCCTTCCAAAGGCAATACAAGGAAGTAAAATGTCTTTTTTCTCCTGTTGATAATCTTGTAAAGGTTAATAAAATTGTCCTTTAATTTTTTCAAAAGAAAACAGATTTTAACCTACCTGTGTCATCATAACCCTTCCAAACCCATTTATAGTATTTGAGTGAAGTATAGTTTTATATTTCATTGAAAAATGGTTAGAGCTCCAAAGTGACATTGTGGTATGTCTATATACTCATACTGTTAGAAACTGAATTTTGGTAACAATGTGGGACAGAACACAAATAGCCCATTGTATAGCTTTGTGCTTAATTCCAAACAAATGAAAGGTATGGTTATGCATTGAGTGAAGTATGGTTAGGTGTTTGAAATTGGACTTTAGATGAGTTGATTCTGATGGTGTATTGTTAATTTTTTATTTTTTTTGTAGAAGCACATTATTATTAATAGTTAAACAACAATGAACAAACAAGGAGAGAGAAAGGCATTGTAAATGAAAAGCCAAAATAAGAACATTCCAGTTTTTGACAATCCCGGTTTCCTCTTTATAGTATCCATAATTTGGCTATTTTGTTTATTTCGCATGTTATATAATACAATATTTTTACATTAGAAAACAAATACACAGTCAAGTTGTTTCACATGTATTTTTGCACATAAGAATGTGTATTGTCAGCACTGTATTTTGGATTTTGAAATACAAGTAATTGAATAATCGTCTCTTGTTACACACTTCTCTGTCTGCACAGCCTGGCACAAACAAGATCTGGTAGGTAGCAGTGTTACATGTAGCATGTTTTCTGTAACTGTTACCACAATTGTAGCAGTAAATAAGGTTTTAAAAGATATTAGATATGCACTGTTTGATATTATTTTTCTTAAATTACAGTATTGACCCAACGTTTTGAATCTTTGTTGTTTTATACTTTGCATATAACAACTATGTAACCCTAAAATGCCAGCATTAAATTATCAGTCATTTACACCAGATGGTATAGTGTAATAAAGACTCCACCCTGCCATTTGAAGGTTAACAGACAGTTCATGGAAAATTAGATCACAGTAATAAGCAACATTAAACCTGGCAAAACAAAGTAAGACAGCAGAGTTTTTGTTTCATATTATGCAAGGGTTGTCTCTTTCAGTTTTATTTTAGTTGTGATGCACCTCTCTCATCTCTGAAGTTAGTGATTGTTAGTTGTATGTTTTGTAATTTTAGTTGTAGGTGGTATGATTTTATGTACCTCATTTACCTGTAATTTAACTTTTTGGTGAAACAAGAGTCAGTTTATCTTCTAGTAGGGGGGCTACCCCACGTGGTTAAGGTACTTGAATTGTAGACTGATGGTTGAAGGTTTGAATCCCTGTTGCACCAAACAGGCTCACCCTTTTAGCTGTGGGAGCATTATAATGTTGTGGTTAATCCCACTATTTGGTAAAGGTGTAGCCCAAGAGTTGGCAGTGATGACTAGCTTCCTTTCCTGTAGTCTTACACTACCAAATTATGGACAGCTAGTGCAGATAGCTTTTGTCTAGCTTTGCGATATATATATATATATATATATATATATATAAATAAATAAAAAAAAAGAAAAAGTGGATTTTAGTTTTGTTTTGTGTAGCAGTCACAGTATGATTCACTATTTGTTATACAGAACTCTGTTATTCTCATTTTGGTAATTAATGAATACCATTTTTCTGGTCAGTGTTTGTGATGTACAGAACATGTTTCCACATAATTCCTTCTGTGTTGTCCTTTTTCTCCACATACTTGCATCATCATTTGGTTTGGGTTTCTGTTGCAGTAACCATGAGACAGAGGACTTTGATTTATCTGTTTGGAGATAAAGTATTTTGAAATGTTTACAAATCTTATCAGTTGGTGAATCTATATTTTTTATTTATTCATTTGTTAATAGGTAGAGCTAACTGTGCATTTATAATAAGAAATTCTAAGTATCACAAGTCAGTATGTTAAAAAAAAAAGTTTAACACTACAGGAAGATTGCACCCCAAATCAGTTTATTAAATTGTTTCTAATTAAGTAAATTTTGTTTTTATGTAATAGTACTTTTAGACTAATAAGCTAAATAGCTTCAACACACAGAGATGGATATATTTATTACTGTGAACACTTGTAGACTAAATTTATCATTGGGGACACTTGTAGACTCCTAAATGTGTAAGTGAGAACACCCAGAGATTAATAAAGTTGTTATTGGGGACAGTTGCATATTGATAAATGTGTAACTGGGGGTACTTGCATATTCATAAATATGGAGACACTTGGAGATTGATAACTTTGAGACAGGATAATTGTAGACTGATAAATGTGTAACTGGGGGCACTAAGAAATGGATAAGTTTGTGATGGGGACATGCAGAAGAGCAATGATAGTTAGGCCTCAGAGCTTCTGTTTTCCTAACAGACATTATTTTCCAAATCACAGGACAAACCTGGGCAATACAACTTCCATTGTGGGGGTGGGGGGAAGTAATTAAATGTTACAAGATGATGTAATTTTTTAAAAGTTTATTAAATGTTTCAAAATGTTCCAAGTTTAGAGTGTACTAAGTCAAAAGTTGTGAAGTATTTCCAGTGGTTTATGGATTGCGTGTTTTCCAACACCCTAATTTTGATGTTGTAAATTCATAAACTTGCCACAGTTCCATCTGGGGACATGATTTTGTGAATAATATGGTGAAGTAATTACATATTCATATGTGTACCATACACTTTCAGTGCAGTAATGCTAGGCGTAGGTTTTTCGTTAGTGGAAACAAAGCAACTTAGGCCTCTAATGTAAATTATAAACTTGACACGTTTAAAAAAAATCCAGTTTATCTTTACTTTGTGCTGCTTTGGATTTTCTGAACGTTTTTGAGTTTAATTTGTTTCATTTTGATATGTTTTTTTATTTCAGTATAAAAAGTCGCACATTAAATAACTGATGAATGGTTTTTTATTTTGTGCCACCTAGTGAGGCATAAGGAATTTTAAGTATTTAATTACGGGAGCTTTCTCACTAAACTCCTTACTTTTGTGGAACTTAACATTTGAAGGTTTTATTTGTAGATAACTATGTAAAAAATTTACCCTGTCGGACATATTTTTAAAACAGTGTTTTACAGACAGACCGTGCCTATAAAATTGATGCATCTCAGACATTCGATTTTTCCCCCCCTTCACCACATCAGTCAACTCAAAGGAAAAATTCTTCATAAGTTTTAACTCTGTGCAAGATTTTTAAGTTAAATCTAATCGGGAAAGAAACTCTTGAAACATTCGCAACCTTATACTCAACAGCTGATTCATGGAATTATAATAAATCAGAAAGGCGCCCCCATAAAATTTTAGTGATTACTTGTCTGTGTAAAACTTGTGTACTCAAATAATATGAAAGAATAAAACGGAGATTAGTTTTTAAATGTTAATGCCATCTAGTGACAATTTTCCTTTACTGGACCAAAAACAAATCTTCATTTCTCTGTTATATGCCATTCTTAGGATTTTTTTTGTGTAGCAGTGTTAAAGGTCACGGATGTAGCAAAACTTGCTCTGTTTTTTGTACAAGATAAAGAATCTGTTAATTATACTCCTGTGAGAACTCAGAAACATGGTGATGGATAAAGAAGCTGTTAATTATACTCCCCTGAGAACTCAGAAACATGGTGTTGGATAAAGAAGCTGTTAATTATACTCCCCTGAGAACTCAAACATGGTGTTGGATAAAGAAGCTGTTAATTATACTCCCCTGAGAACTCAGAAACATGGTGTTGGATAAAGAAGCTGTTAATTATACTCCCCTGAGAACTCAAACATGGTGTTGGATAAAGAAGCTGTTAATTATACTCCCCTGAGAACTCAGAAACATGGTGTTGAATATTAATTAGCACGTCTTCTTTGGAAATGACAATAAAACGTAGCAGAACGTTAATTTGCATTTTAGATTGGCCCGGCATGGCTAAGCGCGTTAAGGCGTGCGACTCGTAATCTGAGGGTCGCGGGTTCGCATCCGCGTCGCGCCAAACATGCTCGCCCTCCCAGCCGTGGGGGCGTTATAATGTGACGGTCAATCCCACTATTCGTTGGTAAAAGAGTAGCCCAAGAGTTGGCGGTGGGTGGTGATGACTAGCTGCCTTCCCTCTAGTATTACAATGCTAAATTAGGGACGGCTAGTACAGATAGCCCTTTGTGCGAAATTCAAAAACAAACACAAAAGCATTTTAAATTATTATGACAGTTGAAATTAAGTTTTTTTTTTCATATGCAGACATAATCACTGTACTGTTTTTCTTATTTTTGGGGAAGATTGTAATTAGTTGTGGCAGGTGGTTGCTCTTAAACATTAGATTAACTACTCGTAAGGTATTCCTGGAAAACAAGGGTCGCTTTCACCCAAGGTTAAGCGAAACATTTAATGTAAAATTTGTAATAAGTGCGAGTTGAAACCGACATAGATATATATACTCAATAGTATTCTTATCTCCTTTCTTGTCAGTGATATCGCCCTCTTAATTCACAAAAAACACACATGATCTTCAACTGTTCTACAAAAAAACGTCACATCCTTATCCCGTAATGAATTAGCGTTAAAAGTAACTTTTTCGACAGTTTTTTGAAGTTCGGCCAGAGGTTTTATTTTAAATAAAAACCGATATGTGAGCTAGAAAAGCTTTAAAAACACTGCCCTAGCAGCTTTTCTGACAGTTGGTAGTATACATATTGAATCACTAAAATTATGTAATTAATATTTTATTAATGAAAAAGTAGATTTATTTTTCTTTATAAAATAAAGACACTAGAGGGAGGCACTGGTACCAGGATGAGTTGATTATTTATTCTTTGGCGTACTGTTGCTGAGTGCAATTTTATGCCAGTGTACTGGTATGGAGCGTGGATCACGTGATACACATGATGCTTTAAGTGTACCAACGTACTTAAAGTTTGTGGTAATAAGTATTTTGTATCTGAAGCAGAAAAGGGACAACATATTAGTACCAGTATTATGGAAATCTGAAAATGTATGAAAATTTAAAGACCAATTAGAGAGGAAAAACTTTCCACAAACTGACTTATCACCCTAGATGTTTCCAGTGTTGTATTTTTTTACCCTTCTATCTCTAATGTTATAATAAAATTGTAATTTGGAAATAGGTATTCGTTTAACCACTAGGATTACATCCCTTGAAGACTTAGGTTCGTTTATTTTTCGAATTCCACGTAAAGCTACACGAGGGCTACCTGCGCTAGCCGTCCCTAATTTAACTGTAAGACAAGTGTAAAAGATTTGTAAGAAAAGTTTGTAGGAAATCAATGTTGGCCCCTGGTGGCTTAGCGGAAAGTCTGAGGGTTTAGACTTACTTATGATGATTAAGTTGACGTCCCTTTGTAACATAACAAAGTTGCTATGGTAGTTCCCTGGTGACTCAGGAGGCTCATAACGTTAAAACTTGGGTATCGAACCTAAAGTAGGCTGAGCACATTGTTACTCTGCTTGACCAGAGACATTGTCACATTTCCTGTTTCTCTGTCTCCTAATGTGTATTCGACATGAAATCATGAATGTGGGTCGCAAGTATGGCTCGCAGCAGTTATTTCTTCGGACTAGTGGTGTTAACCATTCTTGTATTGCCAGTATCAGTGGAAGAATGGCGTCTTTATGAAACCAGTGAGAAAGTGAGAAGTAAAACGGATATGACGTCATGAAATTGTTTGTGTGACGTATAGTTTAAACACTATTTCGAGTTTTGTGGTTCAGTAATTTCCGTCGCAGATATCCGTAATTAAAGTAGCAACAGGGTTTCGTCTTAACTTATAGATAAAGGGTTGATTTACAATTTTAAAGTTTTATTTTACCACAAGAGTTGGATTTGCTGGAACAGTCCTGAAGGAATAAATGGCCATTTTATGTCCTTATGTTACCGAAAACATCTAATGTATTTGTTTGTAACTTTTCATAAATGATATGAAAGTATACTATGTACGATAACCAGTAGTGTTTTGTACTTGATAGTGAGGTGCCGGGGTCCGGGAGTGGTTAAATCGTCAGTGTGCCCGGATTGTGAATTTTAATAAACTGAGGGCTCACACGGCCCATTGATGTACCTTGGGATCGTGGGTGTTTTAAGAGTGATGATCAAATTCCATTTGGAGTCTGAACAGACTGGTTCGAGGGGGGCTATATAGATAGCCGTTTGTGTTACTTTGCAAGAATAATCTGAAACAACAACAAAAAACATCTTCACACACCTGTTCCATTTAATCACCTCCTAAAAAGTTCTCGTAATAGGAGCGCATGAGCTTCGAATAAGTTTTTTGTCCCTGTAATTGTTTCTGACTTGTGTTAATTACGACTACAAGAAACTGTTGTACGAGATTCTGATAAATCATTTCATCTTTGTTTCATTGAGAATTTGTATAAGAACTTGTCGAGGTTTATTCGTTTTTTAAAGGAATTATTTGTTACAGCGAAAGCCAATCCAATGCGCGAAGTAACTGACATTAGGTGTATTATTTCTAGCACGAAATATCGACTTTTTTAGTCGATTTCAGAGTAATCTTAGGCCAGGAAGGACGATCTTCTCTCGGTCGATTATGAAGTTTCTCAAATTTAATGTGTATGTTGCTATTCCCCACAGGGTTCTGTGTATCTTTCTCGGATATTTTGATCTGAATCCGCTTAACCACGTGGGAGTCATCGCATAAGCTCACGTGTGGGAAATTGACTCACTACTGCGAATTAATAGTGTGATGTAAGTTTATGGAACTATTCATGTTGGTTATAATCTTTTTTGATGCGAACTTAGGAAGTTTAGACCATAAAAATGTTTCATTTATTGCACTTTGTTTTGTTTTTTTATATCAATGTATTAAAAAGATCTGAAAAGATAGATACTTTGGTAATTGTTATTACATTTCACCCTCTTAATGTTTTAGAACACGTGCGAAAGTAAGGAGAGACAGAAAGCAATAATAGGAAGGTAATTACAGATAACTGAACATTAAACCAGCGAATGGTATATTTAACCAGTCTGTAGCGTTGGTTACGTGTCAGTTATTTTATTAATATCTTGCACGTGACTTGATCTTGCTCACAGTGCGAAATGATAGAAGAAAGAAAAAAATAAGATTGTATAAGAAGAAACTGACACCAACCGCTTTCAGTTGTTAGTGTTTTGGCTAATTGCCAAAATTCCCTAAGCGCATGGTTAATTACTTTATAACCCCACAATGAACGGTGAGTTTATATTCATTGCTATTATTAACGTATTCACACGTATTCCATTATTTTCACTCCCTCCCAACGATAAGTTGGGTTCGATTCCTGTGGTGAACACGGACCATTTGTAGCATCGCGCTTGTCAGAAAAAAAACAGCATTTTATTATCGATGTATTCGTTGTTTCTGTTTTAGTGTATTCATACACTGTTTTTATTGTTGCTTTGATTTCATCTTCCTTGTGATAATAAACGAAATTATTACGAACTTAAAAATGAAGTTCCTCTTTACATATTTAAAACTTCTAACTTCAAATGTTTGCAACAAGACACGAAAGGATAAATTGCGTAACATTTTCTTTCTCTATATCCACTTTAGACTCGCATAAGATCATTACATACGAATGTATGTATTGATTACCTGGCTTAAGGAAGAGACTACCTGTTGCAATTCGACGTATTTTGCGAATGATAGTAACAATAATTCACATAAAAAGTAATAATAGTAAGTAAATATTTCAAATAGATTGTGCTCTTTAAACCATGTGTATCATTCATTTGACTAATTTGGGTTATACCACAATAATCGTCGTTCAAAAAAATTTATTGCTTCTACAGTGTCTTGACCACTACTGAGTCGTATTTCGGCCGATCTGATGAGTCATGGTTATTGAAACGTCTCGTATTGTACATACGACACATTCGGTTTTGCTTCCTGGGTTCTTAGAATTATTGTCTTGTGCATTGCTAACAAGAGCTTAGCCTCTTACGTTCTCGGAGAGATGGAAGCTGTTTTTTTGTTATGTTTCGGATAATTCGAATCCCAACGACACCATAAAATATTCCCTACACTTTAAGCTGTGGGTGCGATATGCGAGCAACAGTTAATCTCTCGTCTTGCTGTAGACATAAAGTAATTCATTATTTGCTCAATGGTGGCGTCGTGTTGGGTCCAACCAAGCCAACGAACTAGTGTTTGAAATCTCGAGTAAATAGGAAGCGTGAGCTTGTAAGAGACTTCGACAAGTTATACGATATCAAAAATTGATTACAGTGCAATAATATGAAACGTACAATTTGAAATAAAAAACTGCAGTGTGATGTTAAAGTCGACTTCACTGCACGACATTTATATGGTGTTTATGTATCACATTGTAGAGGGCCACAGGAGTCCTAAAAATATGCCCTTTTCTTGCGATAGCTCAGTGGCAAAGTCTGAAGACACAACGCTAAAAACTAAGTTTCTGTACACGCAATAAGCGCAGTAAAGATAGCCCGTTTTGTAAGGTTTGCGCTTAAAAAGAAACCAACCTTATAACGTACGGTTTACACATCGTACACTCTCAGCAATTAATTTCGTACATTGAGTGTTGTATCAGACAAAAACTAAATTACTTAGTATTAAGAGTGTTGTAAAACACGTCGATAGTTAAGAAGGAAACAGTCCAAAGGGCTGAGGTGACCGATGAAAGATTCACGGATACGATGTCGAAATATCACATCTGTCTATCAAAGCCATTTTCAACTGTTTGCTTAACGGACATGCGAACAGATGCAAAGAATCACATCTTTCGCTCTTAATGAAAAAACAAAAAACTTAACACTTAAGTGATTATATTAGTTAGAGACTTATAAAAATGTGCAGTGTGTGCAGGTTCGTGCTCAACAAACAAATAAACGTTCATAGCATCCTAGGCTAGTGAATTCAGGTTGTAGGGTGATAGAAGTAACCAGCTATTGTAGTTTTTAATAATGTGTACTGAGACTTCGTTATCAAATATCTGATGGATACGTGTTAAGAACAAGTCATAATGAAAAGTGTGAAACAAACAATAGAAGAATGTTGTGAGTTAACGTTAGGTCAATTCATCACAACTTTAGATCAGCTGATGATCAGGTAAATAACAGATAATCATAAATGTAAAAGCTGGATAATTAAACAGTATAAAAACCCAGGTAATTCAACGATGTACGATATTGCTTTGAGTGGAATATTTACTGCAAATTCCATCATGAGCTAAAACGTCAAATATTCCAAACAAACTCTTGGCAGTTCCTTATATTCTCACGATTATTAAAAACAGATATGTTCTCTTCCGAGACCCAGTCTGCTAATTTTTGGTTTCAACTCGTAGATTCTACAACCTAATTAATTATAACTGATTTAATGAAGTAAGGTTAGATGAAATTTTGTTTTTAGAAAACTTCATGGTTGCTTTTCTCATCTGGAAAAAATCACAGTTAAAACTATATAACAGAGATATAATCAGACTGAAATAAATAGGAAAGGTTAAAACTGCTTATGGAGGGATATCACAAACATTTTTTATGGATTTTGTGCAAAATATACCACAGAGACAGACTATTATTCTGTACGACGCGACAAGTATAAAATTATGTTGATGATTTGAGAATTAAAAACACTTCGAAGAATCTGGATTTTATCAAAATAAACCATAGTGGTCAGTCGTTGGTGCGGTCAACAAAGAACAGGCGAGATTGAATGGTACAAGATTCCCGGTGAGGTTGTAGCCCCACTGTGTAGCTTTTCCCTCAGCAACAAATAAATCGATTATTCACCATACTCATCGGTTCTGAAAGTAAGTCTAGGCCAGTTTGCAGTCGGTCTTGAAGTAGCTGGTCATGTTCTGTGGCTTTTGATCGTTCTTTAAGTGGTGGTAGACCAGTTTGGGATTGCTCTGTGATATTTGACCGTTCTCGAAGTGATTGTAGATTAGTTTGGGATCCATTTTAGGACCCTTGCCATATTTTATTTCTGGCTTTGTGTTTTTTTTTAAGTGTTTAGTATTTCAGTTTAAGTGCACATTGAATATTTTGCCCAATTTTAAAATAAAGAGTCATCGGTTGGAGATTACTAAAACATTTTCGTAAGCAACCGTAATAGGTCACGTTTTATTGATCCTTTTATTTACCAGTTGCATTAGAATTACACAGATGAATCTGAATGCTGAAGAAACAGCGTGTAGTTGATTATCTGTTCTACCTTTTTGTTTGTTCAGTTTGTAAGACGTGAATTATTCACGAATGCAGACATTAAACGAAGACGAGGGATCTTTCGATAAGCTTTGAAACAGGTTTCATTTCCATATTATCAGCCAAGTAGTAAAGTTCCAATGGAATCACCATGGGAATCAAGTCGTAGAATGCAGCTCAAATATTTAGATAGTGCCAATCCTCGACGGAATGATATCATTAGAAGTTCTCAAGTAATGCACGCCGCCTCCACGGGAGTTTCCACAATCTGTAAAAGCACCCGCAGCCATGGCTGTTTGTCGTTATTTTCTCTAAAATTGATTGGAGAGATTCCTCTCACACGTGGAGCAGGTGCCACGAACTTCAGGTATCCCACGCTTTAGAGAGCCACTAGACTTATTATTGGATCTAAGCTTTTAAGCTTTTTTTTTTTCTTCCTTCCCTTCAATAAGAAAATTGTGGGACGTGTTTACTTCGTTCAGGTAGATGCATTTTTCAATATGGGAGATTGTCCATCTGTAAGTTTGTGCTGATGGTCTTTTAAGTTGTATTTGTTTTCAGTAGGGAAGTAGTTAGTCCATTCTTTACCAGTTCAAAATGAAAAAAAATGTTACACTTTTTTCACACGTGTATTACATAAAGTTTTGGAAAGACATTACTTTGTCAGTGGGTTGGGGTGATGTTAAGCAACAGTAGAAAGAACTGACGTGGGTTATAGGAACATTTGTTGTATGGTGTAGGACTGTTGTTGGAGATGTATGTAAGTTTATGTTGTAAAAATGGAAGCCGCAAATACTTACATATTTAGCTTGCGGACTTTTATTTAAAGAATGAATGTGTGAGGGAAAATCCTCCAAGGGCATGAAAAGAATGGTAAAGATGGTTTTTGCGAGTGTCAATTGATACGTTTCTATAGTTTTTGGTAATTATCGAAATACGTAGGCGCTAACTTCTGTGAATATTCATCTCACAGTGACACCTAGTTGTGTTGTAAAATCTGGCACCAGGTTCTACCTCTTGTAAATATTCTGTAGTACAATAACTCACTTTGTGGACCTGAGTTGTATTACAACAAAAGAAGTCGGCGATGTGAAAGTTGATATTATTGTGGTTAAAGAATACGATTGGTTTCTTTTAAGGGTTCAGGTGATGTGCCGTTTTAGGGAAATTGGTATTATCTCGCATCGGACTCGTGATGCGTAGTGCAATGGTAAACATGGCGGATTGTAGATCCAAGTTACAATGGTTCACGTCCTTTTGCTTTGGGACCGTGGATGCATTCTTATTCTGACAGTCTTATCCCTCCTTCTCTTCTGTCTGACAAAATTTAACCCAAGACTTATTTTTGTTTTATGTACTATTTTCTGTAAGTTCAAAATTAGATATTGCTAGTTGAGTGTTATTTATGGGAAAAATGGTGATAAAACTGTCTGATGGATGAAACACCGCTATGTGAGTTAATGTTGACAACTCTTCAGAGGTACAGCGGTAAGTCTGCTGACTTACAATGTTTGAAATCGGATTCCGATACCCGTGGTGGACAGAGCACATATTTAGATATCCCGTTGTGTGGCTTTGTGCTATCACAGTGATGTAGGTAATTACTACTGACTAGAAGTTGATTTCTTCCGGAGAAAAAGACCTATCTTTAACTATCTTGGTTATAATACGATTACGGAGGTTTTGCTGAAAGTAGTGTTGGTTCTGATACAAGACATAAGGACGCTGTTCTTAGCTTCTTTTTTGTGGGTCACCAAACTCTAAGTCGTGGATTAGAGTAAAACAATGCTCTTTCGCCCTTTACTTACTACTTATGCTTTTAGAAAGCAACTTGTAAAAATGTCCATTATTTGTCAACATCTAAAAATGAATTAAAAAGTGAAGGCAAACCCCAAACGTAAAGACATTGGTGGGAGATATAAAAGAAAAATGCCTCCTCATATGGGTGACGTTTATGATTTAAATTTTGCGTTTGTTTTAGTGTTATTGCGAGGTGTTAAGAATGCTGATATCCTAAACCCAGCCGTTTTGTGTCTCTTGACAAGTTATGAATAATTACATTATAAAACCGGCCATATTGTCACTTGAGTAGTGAAAATTAACACTATAAAACTGTCCATATTGTGTCTGTTGTTTTAGGATTGTTTCATCACAAGCCTCTCCAATTTGTCTTTTGATTTTTTAAGGATATTAACATTCTAAACCCAGTCATTTTGTGTCTTGATGATTTAAATATACTAACATTCCAAACCAAATTATTTTGTGTCTTTTTCGTTTAAGATTCTGATACTTCAAGCTCAGCCATTTTGTATCGTGGTGATTTAAGATAACTAACGTTCCAAACTCACCCAGTTTGTGTTTTCATGATTTAGATATATTAGCATTCTAAACCCAGCCAGTTTGTGCCTTCATGATTTAGAGATATTTGCATTCCAAACACAGTTATTTTGGGTCGTGCGATAAAAGAAATACGTTTATAGCACAAACGTTAATATCATTGGATATATAAAATTTTTATTTATTACCAATATAATTTACAAATGTCTGTTTTATAGGCCTAGTTAGGCCTTTCCTCGGTAGAACGTTCAAAAGTCAAAAGATAACCTTAGCATAATACATTTTATTTACTCTTTCGCCAGAACTTTGTAACATAGTATTTGATGTAGCAGAGAACATTCTACAACCACCAGGCATTGTAACTGGTAGTTGGTGTATTAGTGTACATACTGATTGTAAAGCTACTGTTATTTCTTCGTTATTTATGTAATTAGTAAGTGACAGGTTGTAACTGCCTTCTTTGATTAAAACTCGTGTTAATATTTTTAATGATCTGAAAGAGAGATATAGAAAAGATCCATCCATAACTGGATCGAAGAAAAAATGTTTTCACCTACATGTGGTCTCGTTATTTCGGTTTGAGAAATATTTGTACGGTATCAACTTTACCGTTTTATGCACAGTTATACCAGCTGTACGACCACTGCCACACTGTATATACACGTACACGATTTTGGTATAATCCATTTTTTATGTTTTTCATGTTATTTCTTAAATATAACTTTACGATCTCTGAATAAATGTAATGATTTATGAAATACTTAGTGATTGAAGTGATTTTTATTGGCAAAATCTAAGGATATCGACAAAGTAACAAATTAATTTTGTTAAATTTGTTATTGAAACTCGTGTCTTTCGTAAGCCCACCTGTTAGATGTTCCACGTTAACGTGTACAAAATCCGTTTAATGCATTCAAGTATTTGATCATTTTCAGGGTTGTCGTTCCGAGCTACAGTTTCTTGAAGATAAGCTCCTTTCGGCATATAAATTTTACATAACGACGCCATCTGTCGTCGGCAGTTTAAAATTACTAAGATTTAAAATTTAATGGTGCAGAACTTTGGCGTGTTTGTTAATACTCGGTTTAACTAATCCGGGCTGATGTTCTTGTAAGTTTATATCGAGATGAAAAGAAGGCTAATAGTATTATAAAGAAGCCGTTGAATTGAAAGGGGACAATCTGATGTCGAGAAATAATAAAAGCTCCTAGCCTAGTCCTCGAGAGTAGTGTGCCTAGCACGTGCAGAAGCTCGCAATCCCTGCACAGTAGCGCTGCCTACTCGTAGCCGCGTGCACCAGTTCTATAGGTTGTGCGAATTGCTGCGCAGTCTGTACTTCAGTTTCGTTCGACGCCGTTCTTCAGCTACTGGTGTTCTCGTTGATGTTTGACAGTGAAATGCAGTGGGCCGGTGTTTCTCCCCTGACTAATCCTCTCCTTCTCTGGGTAGGATATGTATATATATATGAAGTACTTTGTAGATGTAAGCATGTTTTATTAACGTAGGTAGATCGAGATTTCTGTGCTAGCTTTATTCGGTCTTTCTACAATGCAAGTTTGTAAAGAGTTTCTCTAACTCGAAGAAGTTTACCACGCTTTGTATTTCTCTTTATGTATGTAAAACATGTATAAAAATTTAGTGTTCTGTTTGTCCGGTCGAATGAGAAGTTAAAACGTTTATTATGTTGGCGTTTGCCACCAGTAAAGTAACCTTTAATCTTTAATTACGAATTGTTGAATTTTCGGTACGTAAATTGTTCCAGCGATCAACTGGAAACTGATTGTATGTATATTTCTAGACTGATGGATGTTTCTAGTTATAGTTTTAAAACGCCAGTCTCGTGAGGAATGTGGCTGGAGCAGTTCTCTGAATACTAGGTTACAATGGGGAGATTTTAATGAAAAATGTGACTTCAGACGCCAGTATATCACGTTAGTTCTTTCTGGCCATCCTCTCACTGGTATCTTTATGGAAAAAAAGCCTCACCAAGTGGCGAAGTTTAGTTCTCCGTAATAAATTACGTCAGGTTAACGAATTATGTGGAGGAACGCACGGTTTCTGGTTTAACTAAGATATGCTGGTTTCTTTTAAAAGAAATGGGAAAGTGATGCCTTTTACTATTACTAGAAACGTACGTTATTTGTAAAATACCTTCAGGATGTGTGAGCGTAGAATACATCTTAGCTGATGCTGTATAAGGGTGTATAATAAATTTTAACCATTAGTAGTGGATAAATCAAGGTAAAAGTTGGGTGTTGAGTAAAATGTGTCTATTGGTAGTGGATAAATCTGAGTAAAGAGGGTGTAAAGTAAAGCGTAACTATATAATATATATTAATAGTGGATAAATCTAAGGAACAGTTGGGTGTACAGTATAACTGTATTAGTAGTAGATAAATACAAGAAAGAGTTGGGTGTAGAGTGTAACTGTATTGGTAATAGATACATCTAAGGAACAGTTGGGTGTAGAGAGCAACTGTATTAGTAGCAGATAATTCTAATGAACAGTTGGGTGTGGAGTGCGATTGTATTAGTAGTGGATAAATCTAAGGAACAGTTGAGTTTAGAGCGTAACTGTATTAGTAGTGGATCTAAGGAACAGTTGGGTGTAGAGCATAACTGTATTAGTAGTAGGTAAATCTGAGTAACAGTTGAGTGTAGAGTTAACTATATTAGTATTGGATTAATCGAAGGAACAGTTGGGTGTCAAGCGTAACTGTATTAGTAGTTGATAAATCTAAGCTTGGTCTGGAGTAGAGTAACTCATAGGAAAAATCTAAGGTTGGTTGGGTGTAGAGAGAAACTGTATTAGTAGTGGATAAATCTAAGGAATAATTGGGTGCAGCGTGTAATTGTATTACTTGTGGATAAATCTAAGGAACAGTTGGATGTAGAATGTAACTAGATCAGTTAGTAATGGATAAATCTGAGAAAAGAGTTTGTAGAACAAGTCGCAACTTGTTATTTTTATTGCCTTGTTTAATGTGTAACTTTGAGTGACGACTGTTCCACGTCATCGCAACCGAATTTGGACCGTCCTGCATGTCACTTTTGGTCTACCAACTTCCCTTTTTTTTTTACTGTGGGTTTCGTTTCAACGTCAGTCTTGTCATGTGAGGTTTTCTGGACCAATCCAGAACTTCTTTGTAGTTTCTATTTGTACATGAAGCAGATGCGTTTCCTCTCAAAGGTGAGCGTTGTTAATTACATTTTACCATCAAATTTCGGGACATTGTAGATATTCTTATTTATGAAGTTCTGATTCTAGAATGGTATGTGCAACTTCATAAAGGAGGACCAGTTTCTCGTTGGTGTTGCACAGTCTTTGACTTTCTGGGAGAGGGATGGTGTGGTCCATGAAGGTCGGAGAGAATTGAAGGCGATTAGTACTTCATTGATTCGTAAGCTGACGTCTTTTTTTGTATTTCTCAGAATACATTTCCGAGGTACACAAACTTCTCTACTGCTTCCTTCAAGCTGCTTTTTTCCTTCATGGACCGGCAGTTTTAGGCCCTCGATTCGTAATACGAGGGTCGCGGATTCGAATTCCCGTCGCACTAAACATGCTTTCAGTTACGATACATTATAATGTGACGGTTAATCCAACTATTCGTTATCAAAAGAGTAGCCTTCCCTCTAGTCTTACATTGCCAAATTAGGGACGGCTAGAGCAGATAGCACTCCGTGTAGCTTTGCGCGAAATTCAAAACCCTCTACGTTAGAACATTAACACTCAATCCAATCAAGAAACGCACTGGGTTGATTTTTGTATTCCTAGTTTATTTAATAACAAAGAGTTAAGAAACAATAAACCTTCCAGTGAGGTGGCTGCATTATACAGTTTAGTAGCAGGGGTGACGAAGAATCTGAAGATAGTGAATGGGCCAAAAAAAAGTGAAAAATTTTAAAGAGAAATCATTTTACCATCTTGAAAAACGGTGGGTGGGGTGAGCTTTCCCTGCTATGCTGCTTTGAAATATGCCATTTTGATATCATAATATTGGTCATTCTTTCTGACGATAATTATCTAATTGTTTGTAGTTTAAGATGGATTATTGTTAATTTACTAATGTAATATCATAGCGGCAACTACTGTTTGCAACCGAACCACAAGCATAAATGATTTTAATTACTGATAAATTGGTAAGACGGGAGAAAGGTATGAACATCTTCACCGCAACTGAAGACGCGAGTTGGGCTTGACTTATTTGTTAGCATGCTCGATCTGTGAATCCGAATGTTCATGGTTCCTTACCCATTGGCGCAAAATAGCTTCCTGTACTTTATAAGAGTAACACAAGATTTGTCGCTGTAATGTCGAAGTAGTTGCCTTCCCCTCTTGTTTAAAATTACGATGGCTGCACGTAAATATCCTTTTACGTTTAAAGTTAGGGATGGTTACACGTAAAAACCCCTTTTTAAAATTAGGATGGCTACACGTAAATATCCCTTTATGCTCTAGGGTAAACTGCTTCATCTGATTTTTTTTCTGTGGTAAATACGACTGGGCTGTTCAGCAATGACGTAATACTGCGCGCAGTGATATTGTTGTATTACCCAAATTTGCACCAAGGGGCAAAGCACAGTTTTGTCCCTTGGTAGAGTTCTGGATTTCGGAGCTGTCGAGCTGGGTTCGAGTCCATACGTTAATACAAAACACCCCCCCCTTCTTTGTGGTGTGGATGTGTCATAAGAGTGACAGTCAGTTAAATAGTATTAATATACGATTGTGGTTACCTTTCGTCTGGTCAGTAGGTCAAACTTAGTAACGGCCCTAGGTAGTCTTAGTGAATTTGGTATAAATGCAAAATACGTTAAGGAGTAATTTTGTTATGCACCACATCAGCGACCACTAGCGGCTTAACTTATAATCAGTTAAAATGGCTCCTGGAAAAAGGTTAATGCAATAACGTATAATTCGAAATAGAAGGTAATTAGCGTTAAAAGCGAGTATTCAGAACTGGAAAACGTTATATCGGTTTTCATTTTGACATATTTGTATTTCAAGTGTCTTGATGTATTAATAGTCCTAACACGATCATTAGTTTTAGTGTCATGTTTCCTTGACAACGTTATGTAACGCGATTCACATCGTCCCTAATTATTGACTGAAGTACCTCGTATTTCAATACACCTTTGTAGGAAAGATGGTAATACGTGGCAATTGTTCCAAAACATCATATAGCAATTCCTGTGAAAAGAGGGCGTGACATTTTTCTCCTGCACGTATTTAGTTCAAGTGATACCACGTGTTGTAGATGTATTTCACGTATTTAGTTGACACCACGTGTTGTAGATGTGTTTCGTCTTAAGTGACTTTTTGTTTTCTTACTTTGATTACTCTCAGATAATAATATTGATATAAAGACTGAAACGCTATTAACAGAAGCTTTAGGCCTTCCAGGGGTTCGAAGTTTATTAAAGTCAAACGTTATGCTTTAGTTTTTGTTCTCAACAAGACTTAACCGTCTTCTCTGACCAACATTTGCTTTCAAGTTTCAATAAAGGTTCATTTTTAACAGAAGAAATCTTGAAAGTTGCGATATGGAAAGTGTCCTTGACGTAAAAGTCGAAGGCGTAGATTCACCAAATATCTATCAGTAAAACTATATATAATTAAAGTGGTTTTGTAGAGGCGCGAATTTAGGTCGTAAATGATTTTTTGTCTTCACCAAAGCGTCAGTTTCAGTGAAGAAAAGATGACATAAGAGGTGTGTTTTTTTTATTCGCCAGTTTCGTGGCATCACACTAGTTTCGACCAATTCTTAGTCATCTCTTTTCTTTTTAGAATTAGTTAACAAAAGAAAATAACCAATTAACCCGTTGAATATTAATTTTTAATTGTTACTTTACGGCTTCATGTAATATAAACACTCGGTTATTATCGGCGAGTAAAAGGTTGTTGTTGTTGTTGTTGTTTTGAATTAAGCACAAAGCTACACAATGGGCTATCTGTGCTCTGCCCACCACGGGTATCGAAACCCGGATTTTAGCGTGGAAGTCCGCAGACATACCGCTGAGCCACTGGGGGGCACGAGTAAAAGGACCTCGCATCTGCAGCAGGGTCGTGACAGTTCGATACAATATTTTGTTATTTGTATTCTGAAACCTTATGTTTTTAGTTTGTAGAGTACGTGCTTGTTAAGTGAAGAGTTCTTGTGTATTCTTTGAACACGTTGGAAAGCTTTCTGGATGACTTCTCTACAGTATAGTTTTGAAAATTTACTCATATTCTCGAAGTTGGGCTAACTTGGTAACGACTAAAACGTCTTAGAGCAGTACAGTTCTGTGAATCTTCGAAGTCTGCTCTGTATTATTTAAGGAACTGCTTGAAAGACACATAAAAACGGGGAGGGGGGTTCTAGCATTAAGGATCTCCGTCGAATAACTGTCGATTAAACAGAAAAAAACTTTTTCTAGGGAGAAACGTGATGAATATTGTGTCATCCTTTTAGAGTTGTTTTTAATAAATTTGGTAATGTGAAGCTTTGTTCTACCGGGAAAATACTTTTTTATTCTTTTTAATGAAACTAAATAATATGGAAGGTTAATCCTTGGTTAAACGAGTGCAGGTTAACTATTAAGAGAGAGTTTTAATCAACATAGTATGGTCCGGATATTAAGGGTTAACTTTATTGGGGGAAAGTTGTAGTTCTTATCAACATAATAGGATCTGGATACGGAGGGTTAATTCTTCGCTGACTAATTAGATGTCATGTTGGTATTAGTTTGTCATACGGTGTTTGTTTTTAGCACCTACAGTGTTTAAAATCATTTTTATTTTCACGAAAGCTCCTGCTTACGTTCTTCGAGTGTATTTGTTTTTATGCTAATACTCCTTGTCATGTCGTCTGCTGAAGGAAGTCGCTTTGGATTTATGGCTTAAGAGTAAGTAAAACAACTTCCGTTTTCACATTTACACTTCTCCACGTGCATCCGGGTGCTGCCTTGTAACCGGATTACGTTGTAAGAATAATCTAGAACGTAAATGTAACCCATGTACAGCGCTAACCATTAATACTTAATTTGTCCAGAAGTGAAAATTAAAACTGGTGTTGTTTGAATTTGGAATAATATCTGTGGACAAAACGCAAACAACTGGAAACGTTACCATCGTGTAACTGACTTGTTTATAGGTAAGTTTTAAAACTGAGGTTTTACACTCAGTTCTGTAACGAAAGTTGTGGAAGCCTAAGATTCGAACCCTTTTTGGCTCAATTATTGTGTATGCATAATATTTCAGTTCTTTCGGTTTTTATTTGATTCCCAGCGTTATGTCTACAGACTCACACCGCCAAAAACCTGGTTTCCATACCCATTATGGGCAAAGTACAGATAGCCCATTTTGTAGTTTTGTGCTTAGTTCAGAATAAACAATCAAACCGAGTTTTATTATTATTATGTGCACTTAAATTAGAGCCCTTTTGGTCTTTGTTTAAACCTAAGGATTCAGCTTTTTCGGGTTTTTATTATCGTGGAAGCTTAAATTACAACCCTTTATCATTGCTTAAGCCTAATATTCTATTCTTTTCGGGTATTATGTAGTAAGTGTAAAATATAGCCCTTTTGGGTTTTATTATCTGAATTTTAGATTCCATTTAGTTCAGGGTTGTATCACTATGTAAGCCTACAATTTCATTTTTTTTCGGGTTGTCTAAGATTCAAGTCCTTTTACATTGTACTTGTAACCTAGTTTATTACACATTATAATATCTGTCATTTTCTCTTATTCAATTCGTTGTTCATGTGAATTGACTTACGAAGTAACATCATCGATGTTGATACCATGACCTAGCCAGGAAGAGGAGCCAGCATGTCCAGGTGGTTAGGGCGCTCCACTCGCGACCTCCAGTCTTCGTCCCACCAAACATGTTTGCTCTTCCAGCCTTGGTGACGCTATAAAGTTACGGTTAATCCAACTATACATTGGTAAAAGAATAGCATAAGGCTTAATGGTGGCTGGTGATGACTAGATGCCTTCCCTCTAGTTTCACACTGCTAAATTAGGGACGGCTGGCGTAGATAGTTCTCGTGTAGTTTTGCGTGAAATTCAAACCAAACCAGTCACTAAGTGCCACAGTACATTAGAAATAGATAGCCTATGTGTGCTTTTAATACCGTTGTGCGGTGGTTACACAGTATTTCTTTGTGTTTTACATGGTTGTTTGTTTTCGGCCATTTTTACGTCACTACAGAGAACCGATATTTATATCTGTTCTGAAGATTATATAGCTTAGATGCTATTATTTTATATGCTGGATTATTTAGCAGACAAGCCGTTGTAATGAAATCCAAAAAACAGACAAAACACAATTATTTTTCGATTTACCATAAGAAAATAGTAACGTATTAAATGGTTATATAACATTTCTATAGATTTGATACACGATATCTCATTGGTGGTGGGTTTTGTTACTTACTGGCTTTGATACACGATATATAATTGGTGGGTTTTGTTGCGTAGTGCCTTCTTTCACGGTTTGTTCTTGGGTTACTTATGAGGGTTGGAATTCTTCGGAATTGGCGCATTAACGAAATGACATTTTAGTTAACCTTCAAACACGTGGTTTGTTGGGTATCTTTTAGAGAGGAGGTTTCAAATTGTTTGTCTCGAGAATAAACCAATTGAAAAGTAATAAAGAACAACAAAAGCAAATAAATAAAAATGAAGAAAAATATTGCAGGGTTGTTGCACAAACCAACGCAAGTGTGTTCGGGTGTCGTTATATAAAAAAAAAAGTTTGGAAACCACTTCTGTAGGTTTGTGTTTCATACTCCACATTAATATCATTACACGTGAGCCGTCGCTCATTGTTGGAATCTGTTTTAATGTTTAATCAATAATTTAATCAAGTTATTCGCAATAAAAAATAATCTCGTAACAAGAGATCTCTACCCCTGAACCAGCGTTCTGCAGATTGCAATAGATTAATGAAAACACTTCAGGGTAGAGCTAATAAAAATTCAACAACGATAAAAAAAAGTAGCGAGAACATGTTTCTGAAAACAGTAATCATTGAGTCTCTGTATAAATTGTTTCAGAACAAACATTTGGTGGTTTTATGAAATGACTATCTTTCTCTCTTCTATCGACAGAATAAAGATAATTAAAAATAAAGCCACAAACATTTTTTGCACACAGACCACACATATCTGCAGTGTGGGTAGTATTGGTACATGTATATTGTAATGTGGGGAATATTGGGACGTCCTCTATACACTAAATTGGGCGTTGTTGATTTCGTTAATCCAATAAGGTAATATCGTTGGTATTTATTGATTTTCATATTTTCAAACGTAAACCAGTGTAAAATGTTAGCTGAATCTAAAAACAAGGAACACTGGAATGTGTATGGGGTAATGTTTACGTTAGCTGTACCAAGAGGGTGAATATTACTGTTGAATTATTTGAACCCCGTTCAATTTGTACTTTTATAACAATGGTTTGCGTTAAAAACGCTAGTGTAACAACCTTTATTTCACAGGCTAAGATACAAGTTGATGTCACACGTAACACAACTACAATTATCTATTGCTGAGTTACGATTGAATCTGAAGGCAGTTCAGTTTGGTCGGTTCAATATAAAAAACAAAACAAAAACTCTTAGTTCTACTGCTAACACTGATTTTTTTCTTCTCATTATCTGCACCAAATATTGTCGTGGTGACCCAGCTTTTTCATGCGTGGTTTTTTTATCAGTGTCGTTTTAAGTGTGTTAATGTTTCGATTTTTTTGCTTCGTGACATTTTATTCCGTAGTGGGGATATTGTTGTAACAAGTTTTTAAAAACTTCACTAGAAGCATTCCCTTCCACTCCATGTTTATAGTCGTTACACCTACTTAATCTTGCGTTACAGTCCTAGTCATGCCGTGTTCTACTTAGTTAAGGTTTGAGTTACAGATCCTAAAGTCATGCCGTATTTCACGTAGCTAAGCTTTTCGTCACAATTTTATCGTATTCCATACACCAGAGCTTTGCGTTACATTCATAGTCATGGCTTATTCTACTGAGCTAAGCCTTGAGTCACAATTCCTAGTCATATAGTGTTTCACTCAGTTAAGCAATGTAGTTACAGTCCTGAATTTATGGGTTTATTCTTGTGTTATGTTTCAGCTATGCCTTGAGTTAATGTTCCTAGAATTATACCATGTTTCACCCAGCTAAGCCTAGTTTTGCAATCTTAATGTCATAGATGTACTAGCCCTGTGTTAAGCCTTGCGTTATGATCGTAGACACGGCTGTGTTATTTTCTAATATATTTTAAAAGTTTTACCACCGAATGCTCTCTTTCTTTCAGACTGGAAATGATCGGTATTGCTTTGTGGAGTTCACAGATCACCAGGCGGCAGCAGCGGCGCTCTTAGCAATGAATAAAAGGAACTGTTTGGGAAGGGTAAGTAACTTTCAGTTTAAGTAGTGGTGTTTAATTTTGGTGATTCACAAACTATGAGTGGAGATTTTGTAAAAACGTTGTGATTGCAACTTGAGAGAAAGAGAGAAATTCCAATTACTGCATTAGTTATGTTTCAAACAGATATATAACAAAGAAACAAGATATTGTCATTTTATTTATTTTTTTAATTTTTACAAAGTTTCTTCATTATGCGTATATATGTATTTTGTTAGATTCAGTGGTTCCTTCACATGTGCTTGTTTATGCCCCAAGATGTGAATCAGCTGTTCGAAGTAATTTCAAACGTCATAATAGTAGTTTTAGTTGTCGTGTGACCTTAGTGACGTAACAAAGACTCTTCGTTCATTTGCTGATTGTGGAATTTTAATGCAACAATAAAACGAACCTAATATCTTCGTTCCGCCTTTCATAGGTCTGGCATAGCGTAATGTTTTGGGTGATTAACTTGCAGTATGCAGGTTGTGGGATTGAAACTTGTCGCCGAATATGCTCACGTGGTGGTGTTATAATACGAAAATAAATTCCATTGTCACTTCAAAATGATGAACGGCTAAATAATATAGATATGACGAATATGATTTTGTTATTAGCTAAGGGATTAAAAAAGGCCTAGTTTGTATACCATAAAATTAAAATGCCAAATCTCGTAAGTTCTCGTCAACATTGAGTAACAACGTCAATTTACTTAAAATCCACAACGCTGTGGAAGTAGTATGCTTGAAAGTGTGTTTTTTAGAAAAACAAAATTTGTGTGATTTATGTGAAGAAAACATATGAAAACGTTCTTGTAACTTTTTTTTTTTTTTAACTCCGTGCGAGTTAAAGAAGAAAAAAACCAAACAAAAACAGTCACGTATTTATTTGGTAAAGATTAGACAGTGCACTCTCCCCTGATAATTTTTTCAGTAATTTTCATCCGTAATTCGAAATCCTGTTTTATAATGTTCTGTTAGTGAGGGAAAACATGTAATTATTGGTTCCTTCATTTTTGTAGGTTTTTAAAAAAATATTTCTAGTGTGTGCTTACAGTTAATATTGAAAACTGCTGAAGTCATTATAGTAGTTTTAGTTGTCGTGTGACCTTAGTGACGTAACAAAGACTTCGTTTATTTGCTGATTTTGGAATTTTTATGCAACAATAAAACGAACCTGATATCTTCGTTCCGCCTTCCATAGTTCTGGCATAGCCTAATGTTTAGGGTGATTGACTCGCAGTATGCAGGTTGTGGGATCGAAACTTGTCGCCGAATATGCTCATCAACAACAACAACAACAAAAAGATAAAAGGAACAGACAAGATTACACTGTTGGGGGGGGGGGAGACGTTTCCTGGATGTAGTGGTTGAACTTTTTGTTTTTTTAGGCTTTGAGAAAACAATTTGGGAATATTTCACTTGTGATGTTTTAGTGGTTAAGAAAAAGTAATTTTTTTCTGCAAAAAAAACAACAACAACAATTCTATACTCTCGTTAATTTAAACAGCTAAGTTTGTTTTTAGTGTGTGTGTGTGGGGGGGGGATAATGTTTATCTTTGCAACGTGTGTAGGCGCCGTTGATATTTCTGGTTACCAGTCTAAGCCCCAGTAGGCTTAACTACATTTCGTTACTTAGCAAATGTATACCAGCGGTATTTTTTAAATTTATTATACACTATTATACAAGTCTTAAAAAAGAAAGCAACAAAAACAAATATTGAAGCTTCGATAATTAATAGAACTTGACATGAAGATAGTACATTCAGCGTTCCGTAGATTAATTATATCCACTGTCTGAATTGAACGAATTACATCTGCCGAAATTGAAAAACAAAGAAGAAAGATTTGAATGCTGGAGGAGAAGGTTGACAGCGTCCTAATAGAATTAGTGTGGGGCGTGTTCATTAAAGCCCAGTGTGTGGATTTAGGTGCACACGGACTGGTACCATTCTTTACTTTTTTGTTTTTGTTTATCGTAGTGGATGTAATTTCTAAATCCAAGTGTGTAACTTCTTGAATTTATTGGTGATATTTGGTCTTCGTGTGATTCAGTTTATTTTCAATTGGTGTTGTTTTCAATGCCCGAGTTTACTTGCTTGCTGGTTGTATCTTATAAATGTATCATTTCAGGTTGATGTTTTTTAAAAAAGTGGGTTGTTTGTAAACCCTTCACGTGTTATTTATATACCATTTTGTTCGTTTAATAATTATTGTAATATTTATTTTGCGCGCGCACGCACGCACACAAACCATCTTGTGATATTTTTGTAAATTTAGTTCATATTAAGTACTCCAGTTTTTATAGGCCTAACACGATCCGTTTGTTATAACGCTCGAGTCATAGTTTGCAAGTACCGGGTTTCTTATCCCATCACTGAACGTGGTCGTCATTTAAGCTCTGGAGATGTTATAATGTGATGGTGAACTTCACTGTTTGTTGGTAAAAGGGTTAATATTCCCTCTAATATTTTCAGTTTAAGTTATAAGCAGATAGCCCTCGTGGAGCTTTGCGTGAGATTAAACGAAACCATCAAACATAGCAACCATCGGTCAGGTATCTGTTAGGCTTCGTTGTTCCACAGAGAATCTGGAAAGTGGACCTTTTGTCCTCATCTGCACCTGTTTTAATAGAATGGTGTGTTTCACCATGTCATGTTGCAGTTATTATTATTAACAAATCTTCCAAACATATCTCAGTTGGCAACGTGGAATTACGTTTTTCTACAATGCTGCTAGTGAGTTACCCAGCGGAGGCTGAAGGCTTATTTAGCTTAAAAAACAACAACGGGTTTCGATAGCTTAGGTGGGCACAGCACAGCTAGCCTATTATGAAGGAAGCCCTGTACTTAAACAAATAAAAGAAACTTCACCACACCGAGACGTCAATCGATGTATATGCAGTCTTCTCGTTAAAAATAAACTTTGAGTCCAAATACCATATTTTAAATCCAATAAAGGAGTTTGGGATTCACTGGGGATACTCGCCACGACTATTCAGTCAGTTTGGACATTGCTAAACAGTTCGGGATTCACTGGGGATACTCGCCACGACTCTTCAGTCAGTTTGGACGAAGCTAAACAGTTCGGGATTTATTGGGCAGACTTGTCACGACGTTGGTCAGTTTCGATGTAGCTAAACTTTTGCACGTATATCATTGTGAAAGGTTCTATCTTGGTGTTATATACTCTTCCTATCAGCTAAAATTACTTGTTGAGGAATAACTTGCTAATTTTGACCGTTCAATTTTAAAAAATGGGAATATTCCACAAACTCCGGTAAACATTAAAATCGACAGAGGCTTTAATGTTAGTTTCACAAACTGTGATTGAACCCGTAAGTTTTGTTTTAAACTTGCACATTCATTTTGCCAGTGGTTGTAAAAACCTATGGTTTAAATCTCATTGATGTAGTTCGAAGTAGTTTTTACTTGGTGTGTGTGTTTTTTAACTACAAACCTCACGCAGATCCTTCCGTGTCTTCTAAGAACACATGATTATCACCACATGACAAGTCATTATACATCCTTAGGCAGGTTCCAGATACAGGACGAAGACGAGTGAAGCCGTTAGTTGAGCAAGAAAGTCGTTTGCTTTAACATTCCATCACGCGACCTGTGATTAAAGTATTGCGGAAGAATTGAACTCTTGTGATATTTTAATCGAAACACGGAAATTTAATTCTCGATGGAGACAAGATAGTGGACCAATGTAGTTGTGATGGGAGACAAAGGGGTTAGCAACAAACTCCAGCCAGATGGAAGACAAATGGAACTCATTGTGTCAAGTTGTTCGTCATTTCCTGTAGAAGTTACCATCTCGACAAACGTTAGATTCTTGTAGACCAGTAGAAAGCTAGAGCCGGAATGTTCATCTGAATTGCCTGGGGTTTCGTTTTGGTATTTGGCTTGACGAATGCTTGCGCGTGTCTGTGGAGTAATGTGTACAAAAACAGATATAAATGTACAATTACCTCCAGGGAGTTTTTCCTTCATGTTTTTCTTGTGTTTTACAACAAGAAGTGTAAGACGTAGTCATTTTCTGGACTGTTATTTATAGCAGTTCAAACAGTCATCCAAGCGAAAAGAAATACTAAGAAGGGACAGAAATCATCGTGACGAAAGTTGAAGATGACTGTTGGATGTTAAAGAAAATTATAAATGATGAAAAATAGCGAGTACACGCTGTTTACAAACATGATAATTAAACACGAAAATTATCAGTAAACACCAACATAGAGGTGACTGACTGATGACAAATGACTAATTACAAAAATTATTAGTAAACACCAAAATGTCCATTTCTCATCAGACTCCTCAGAAAACTTGTTTTAATTTTGTACTTTCGTGTCGATTAAACGTTACTTATTGCGCATGAATCCTCAACCCCCGGTGAAATCCATTACAAAATATCGTAAGCACAGTGTTTCACACTATTGTATATATACATCATTAACATTGATTACGTAAATAAAAGAAAACTAAGATGAACGAGTAGATTGTAGATTTTGAAAGGTGTTACTTTTATTAAAACTTCTTGAAAATGTGTGTATTTTATTATAGCAAAATTACATCGGAGGGGAATCGAGTCCGTGATTTTAGCATTGTAAATCCAAAAACCACTGTCCTATTAGTGTACTTCCAATGTTTTAAACGTTTGTATCAGAGAATACAAGGGATATGCAAATACTAATTTATGAGCATTTAAATTTATTACGTAACTTTTCAACTTCTTAAACTGGTATTTTTTTAAACATTTCCTGTTTTGGTCGTCGGATTTTACTTTGCCCGGTTCTTAAGAATCGACGCCATATTGTCTGTAAATACCCAAACACCAGCTTTTCAAAATTCCCTTTGCTTAAGCAATATATTTTTTTCTCATTGGCGTTTTTCTGCTGTTAAATTTATTAGTATTTTTATGTTCACTTTTTTTTGTGTATGTGAACTGTTTTCTTTCAAGAGTTTGTCTTTCTTTACATTTGGCTCCAGGCTATTGTGACGCGATTTTATATTTTTTACGAAGATTTATGTTAAGGTTAAAAAAAAGGTTGAGCAAAAATCTATACCTATTTTATGAATTTATTTTCATATTTTGGCTGTAAAGAAAAGTGGAAGACAGAAGTAGTTTTAAGTATGTGTGAATATATCTTTCACGCGAACTTTTAAAAGTAAGATTTGTTTTCAAACATTTCGGTCACTAATCGACTAAAACTTGCTGGTAGATAAGCCATATACTGGGCTTAAATTCCATTTTCGAAATACCTAATAATTATAATCTAGTGTGTTAATACTTGTGTGTCTGAGGGTCGCGAGTAAAAAATCCCCGTCGTACCAAACATGCTTCCCCTTTCAGCCGTGGGGGCATTATAATGTGACGATCAATCCCACTATTCGTTGGTAAGAGTAGCCCAAGAATTGACGGTGGGTAGTGATGAATAGCTGCCTTCTAGTCTCACACTGCAAAATTAGGGACGGCTACTGCAGATATTCCTCGAGTAGTTTTGCGCGACATTCAAAACAAAAACAAATACGTGTGTTTATTTGTCTAATACACTCAGTTAAATCGATATGCATTGTAGAATAATAACATTAAAATATTGGGTTAAAGCTCAAAGTGAAAACAGAGTGCAACTGTCTTCCATGTTCAAAAATTAGGAAGTTTGAAGACTAGAAATTTATGAATAATTAATTATATAATTATTGATAAACGGAAACCGCCTCTTCGTTATTTTGATTTGTTATCCCCAGAAATTAACAAACTTGTATACATTTTCCAGCTGTGACTCTGGATTGGAACAATAAGGTCACTGAAATTACATCTTTACCTATCTAGTAGCACAGATCACTGTACCAGACGAACTTGTTATATCTGTTCCTATGTACTTGTTTGGTGGACCCACCTTTCTTACGTTTGATTATCCCAGCAATCACTTCCTTCATCTATTGACAACCGTCCCCAGTGTTTTAGTGTGATGAATTACATCGAGTAACATAAAGTAAATTGATTATATAGCTCATACGGATAACAGTCCACTTTGATATTAGAAGTGACGGTCAGACGAGATTAGTGCTTTGATTAATCTTTCTGAAGAGTTGCGATATTAAACAGGGAATGTGTTTAATAAAGGATGTGTGATAACGTATTTGTTATATAATAAAGGATTTGTGATAACGTATTTGTTGTTCATGGTGTGCAGAAAGTCACTGGGCACTTGTATATTTATTAACAGACATGTTTCAATATAGAATACAGGAGGTAAATATGAATGACAATTATAAACAATATCGAAAGTGACCCCCGTTGGCATCAATACAGGTCTGGATCCTTCTTATTTTGTTTTTAAACACAGCTATCAGTTGCTGGCTTGAAATAGACTGAACGAATGCTGTTATCACTGGTTTCAAAACTGCACAGTAACTTTCTGAATACCGTGTAGAACAAAGAATTTGTGATAACGTATTTGTTGTATAATAAAGGATGTGTGATAACGTATTTATTTAATAAAGTGTGTGTGTGATAAGGCATTTTTTGCAGTATGATAGAAATGGAAGTGTATAATAAGTTGCATCTTATGATGTAGTAGTTGTGTAATGTTTTTTTGTGTAATGGGTATATAATGTTTTTTTGGGGGTATTAGGGTGTGATTGGATATATAACACTGTGAAAAATTCAACGGAACTCGTCTTTCTCCACGTGCATTCGCTATTTGATGGTTAAAAGTGGTAATTAACTGTTTCGTGGTTACTAGGTAACAGACAAACGAACAACGTTTCTTGTCAGAAACGCCTCATCACAATGTTTCAAATTTCTTCAACGAACGCTGGAATCGTGAGTTAGTATTATTAATTTGTAAATAAACAGCTTCACACACGACTGCCAAACTTCGCCATCACAAAACAAAACAAAAAAAACGCTTTTTTTTCGTGGAACTGGTTTAAGTGCTATTTTTTCATATCTCTAATTATGTTTTTATGTCAACGAAGT
This sequence comes from Carcinoscorpius rotundicauda, assembly GCA_011833715.1. Classification (NCBI taxonomy): domain Eukaryota; kingdom Metazoa; phylum Arthropoda; class Merostomata; order Xiphosura; family Limulidae; genus Carcinoscorpius; species Carcinoscorpius rotundicauda. The sequence goes on along the minus strand of CM022394.1, from coordinate 102,497,651 downwards.
TTTTTTCACACTCCATCCACAACAGTATTCCATTTAGTGTGTTCCACACAAAACACTTGAGATGAAAAGGCTGATAGGAAATTTTGAAATTATGAGTGGGAAAGAAAAGACTTACTGACAAGAAAAATTGATTACTTACCATAATTCCCCAGGAATGCCCTTGACAACCTATCCATTTAATGTGTAGTTGAGTCTCTTCCCTGTAGGTGGCTCTTCACTGGAACCCTTCTGTTTGTTAGTCTATTCACATTTGGTTTAACCTAATGGCTTATTCTCTTTGATACTTAAAATGTTTATGTAGGAAAAGAAACGAGGCTTTCGTGTTATATTCAGTAAGTAAAACAAAAGGACTTGAACTGAACATCACATAATTTAAAGTGGTTTTTTTGACGTATTGAAGCTCGTTTTAATATTAATTCACGGTGTATTCTTTATTTTTTGTTCTTCACAGAAAAATCAGACAATTAAGCGAATTCTCGGAGGGAGAGAGGAATAACAAACAAAACTAAACGTGATTTTAAAACGTTTGTTTTGTGCTCTGATTTTTTTAAAAATAGTTAATTGATATATTAAATAGACATTGGGGATTTTCCTGCTGTTTAAGTTATACCTTGTTTTTGTTGTTGTTAAGTTTGTTTATAATAAATACAGAAACATTTCATTGCTCGTAAAAACAATAAGAAAGACATTGGTCCTTCAGGAAGAATATGCTTAGCGAGACAGTAATATCTAATGGAATAGCGTACTTAGTGTGACAGGGGTATACAAAGCGAGGTAGTAGTACCTGACGAAAGATTTTACGTTGATCATGTACAAGTTGACCACCGAACTGAGACTTTTCTTCTTTTCCAAAACCAGAGGATCAGAGATTGGTCTGTGTGATGGCCAACATCCGGTTGTGTACAATTCGCGGAGAGACAACGATCACAGGTTGGTCTGCGTTGTAGCCAACATCCGGTTGTATACAACAAGAGGATAGATAAGGATCTCTGATTAGTCTTGTGTCATAACCAATATCTGATTATGTCGTTTCAAGATTAATCAGATTTGCATTCATTTTCTAAACACACCTAAAAATCAAGAACAAAAACTCGCAACCCTTGAACTATTTCAGTTGTTTGTTTACTGACAACTGACTATGAAAGGCATTCGACTCGCAGTCTGAGTGTCACTGATTCGAATCCTCGTTAGACTAAACATGTGTGTCCTTTCAGTTGTAGAGTCGTTAAAATGTTACGATCAATCCCACTATTTGTTGGTAAAAGTTTAGCCCAGGAGTTGGCAGTTGGTAATGATGACTAGTTGCCTTCCCTCTTGTCTTACACTGCTCATTTAGAGACGGCTAACAAAACAGATAATCCTCGTGTAGTTTTGTATGAAATTCAAAACAGTCATTCTCACTGAGAATATTTCAGATGCGTGTTTTTATATTTCGTATCTGGCTAACGGCATTGTCCATTCTTTATTAAACTTTAGTGGGACGTGTGTGTGCATTAGAACGTTGCGCATGTTGAATTAGTGATGCGAAGAAAAAACACCATGTTATTAACGTGTGTAATTGAATTTCACCTTTTTACATATGCTGCTGCGTATCGAGTAATCCAATTGTGATTCGTTACTTCAATTAGTCTTCACTGTTTTCATTGGAAAGCACTTGTACTTAACCCATCCCCGCTTTCCCAATTGGTATAACGGAATTTAACTCCCCCCCCGCTCCAGTTCGTATTTTAGAACTTCCAGGCTTTCTTCACATTTCGTTAAGTGATGGATAGTAATAATAAAAAAAATATATAATCAGTGTAGAGCGCGCTTATATGTCGTAGTAAAGTTAAGTGAAAATAAAAATGCATGACAGTAAGCAAGTAGTGTTTTGCAAACAATATTTCATTACAACTAAGAGTTACTGAAACCTAATGCAGGACTTCCTCATTGACGAAACTTTTTTTCTTTCCTAAACTTCTTCGTTATGGACTTCAAGGCGAATTTAACTTTTTGGCTTAATAATTGAACACAGATAGCTTTTCTAAGATAATCGAACCTCATTTTCACCAGGCCTACAATTTTAAAATTTATTCTGTAGTAAACATGACGATTTTGTATTAAAAAGTGTGTTTTTCGTATAGCAAAGCCACAAAGGGCTGTATGCTCAGCCCACCGAGGGGAATCGAACCCCTGATTTAAGCATTGTAAATCCGGAGACTAGCTGTACTAGCGGGGGGCTTAAAAAGATAGAGCAAGCGTGATTTATCATTCAGTTTACCATTTGTCACTGTGTTATACCGGTCTTATGGGATTCATTCGTCAGTAATCCCTAACAAGGGCAAATGGAAAGAAAATGATCTGTGTTCAGTTGTTGATGGTGTGTGTGTGTGTGTGTGTGTGTGTGTGTGACAGGTATGTTGTCCTTTACTAATCACAACAACTTAATATTTATATAGAATGTACACCATGTTTGTTTTAGGTATCTTGTAATCCAGAAGAATACGTTTTATGTGTTGTAATTCAACGTGCTTTATAAGACCTGGCGTTTAGATAAGAGGATATGTCGACAGTGGCAGAAAGAAAACAATTATAGTTAATTAAATGGTTATTACCTGTATACTTATTGGGATCTAATGTTGGTTAAGTAAAAAAATATAGTTTAAGCTTTTTTTGATGTATGGGTCGTATGTAGTAGTAATAAAGATTAACAATGGTTAATTTTTTTGTTTTACGTTATATTGATATTGGAGTTTCATTAAAAGTTGTTTTACTTCAGCTCGATGTTAACTATTCTGTCACACGACAAACAGAACACATTATGAACAGTTTCACAGCAGTATCGTATATTTACCAATATCTTCGTTAAAGTAGTAACATGTAAGAGTACACAAACAATGAGCCAACACGTACCCGTCTGTGTCAAAACAGTATGTAACAGTGCACAAATAACTTTGACACAACTCACACCATTCTGTGTTTAGGCGGTATGCTACAATTCACGTAGTTTGGATTGACGCGGATTTATTTAATATTTTATTTTCCATTAAGGCTGTCTGATCTGTGAATTAGCAATTATAAATAAACGACAGTAGCTAAAGCACATACAACACATTTTTTCACCCGAACTGACCCATAACTTTGTCTTATAGAGGTGATTAAAGTTTGATGTGAAAGTCACCATTAATTTTAACCTATTGCTTACCGGTATATTTACATAATTGTTCTTTCATGGCATTAGTGCAACCAGTTTTTTGTTTGTTGGAAAAGTTTTAGGATTTATATATAAAAATAGTTTTAAAACTGATAATGTTGATAATAGAATGATATACACCATGTGCTGGTGTTTGTCACTCGTGTCTGTTTGACATACGGATAAACCTGTAAGAGTTTCATATTCCCTTTCTTTTTTTAAAATTAGTTCCGTGATGTTTAAACAAACAATTTGTCGTTTCTTTCGTTGGATAAATTTTTGTTCAAGACTATAATATACGCAAGCAAGGACATCTTGTGGCTATGGGCTGGGCGTAGTCCGATGGTTGGAGTGGCTGGACTGTGAATTTAATGATTTATTGTTTACGACCCGTTGCCCTCCCCCCCGAAAATTGCTTTTTATAATTCAGGCTCATAGCTGTGATGTAAGGGCGAGTCAATTCCTGTTATTCTTTCAGTGGGTGCTGCCTCCCCTCAATACCACTAGTTTAAAATCAGTTCAAGTATGCCCAGACAGCCCTGCTGATGGATACCTCCAACGTGTTAACTTTGTGTGGAACCAGCATTTCCTTATACAGATATCAATGAAGGGAAAGAAATTTGTAAAACTTATTTAGACATATTTAAAAATGTTATTTTTGGCTTGTTTTATTTTTTAAACATGTATTTTGTATTATTTTTACTTCTTGATTACCGGCCAAAAAAACTTAAGGTTCATAATATATAATGTGTATAAAGTACTCTGAAAGTGATGTTGGAGTTACCCACGTATCACATGACACATATGTCACTTTTGTTTGATTTCGTTTCTTTATCGTGTTTTTGATCTTAATGACCAGAGAAGGTCAGGTTCACTTGGACCTCTTCTTCTTCGGTGTCTGCTTCACGTAAGAAAGTTGAAATGGTTGCCAAACTCGAGTCAGTTTACATTCGATTTGGACCATCTACCTAGGTTCTACTTTTCATAGGGGTTGGTTCAGACAGTTTTTTAGAGCTTGTTACTTCAAAACACCAAACACACAACTTTTCTTTAAAAACATAGCGAGAAAGGGTTTTTCACTGTTGCTTCTTCAGTAATATAGTTGAACAAAGTTGCGTAGTTATTCTGTTAGTTGTTATGAAAGAAAGTTAACCAGTTATGACATTGTAATACCAATCACCATTTTCTTGGTTAAAGTTAAGAGGTTACGTTGTAATGTCAACAACCAGTATCTTGGTTAAAGTCAAGGGAATGTTACGTTGTAATGTCAACCACAAGTGTCTCGATAAAGTTACGATGTTACGTTGCAAAGTCAAACAACAGTTTTATTCTGTTGCGAGAGGTCGCTGTTGTTAAATCCATGGTTCTTGTCTAATGTCACTGTATACTTTCTGTAGACAGAGAGGTTTGACAGATTTTATTTATTAATTTTTATCTCCCCCATCTCTTGATGTTTTCAGTTGTTATGACGGCTTAATGGATGAGAATGTTTTACGCATGCGCACACGGCAGTAGTTTCCGTTCTTCTGTTTTTAAAGTGATTAATGTGTTTTATAACTGAAGTGTTTTGTTTGTGTTTCATAGCAGAGCCACATCGAGCTATCTGCTGAGTCCATTGAGAGGAATCGAACCTCTGATTTTAACGCTGTAAATCTGTAGACTTGCCGCTGTACCAGTGGGTGGACGACTGAAGTGTTAATACGTTGCAGAATGTCGTTACTACAGAACGTTTAAAGTACAGTCGATACACAGTTTCACACTTGTGCCTCCCACTCCCAGTGGCACAGATGTCTGGGAGTCAAACCGCCGAAAACCGGGTTTAGATACGTTGTGGTAGACAGGGCACAGACTATCCATTGTGTAGCTTTGTGCTTACTTCTAAACAAACAAAGTTTCACACTTTATAGGATGTACTAGACCCAAAGTATTTTTTGTAGAACGAAGTCAAAAAGTTTTATTAACTGAACCACCGTTCCCCATAGCTTAGCAGCGTGAGATCTGTTTTTGATACCATGGACAGAAGAAAGAACAAAGCCAGTTGTGTAATTTTGTGTTAAAATGGAATAAGAAACAGTTGTTAGTAACAGTTTAAAATATAAACATATTATATGAAGTTTTATTTTCTCGAATTAAGCACTAAAAAGTAACACACATTAGCAGAAGATAATACCTGTTTATTTTTTGAGAAAGAACCACATACAAATAAATGTATGTGTATAACGCATGTAGGTGCATCTGTGTATACACGAACGTACATAACACACAGAAAAGCTTAACTGCTGTAAATTAAAATGTGTATCTCCAGTATAAGCATAACGTGAATGTGCAATAGTGCACGTTTAATTTCATCTGCCATTTTATATGAATAAGGTTAGGCTTAACAGATGTTGTGTACAGTGTATGTACCTGGTAGTATAGTATAGCAGCTGTGGCTTTTTATAGCTTTTCTATCGTAGTTTTTTTCTTTTGTTTATGGTTATCCATTTCGGCAAGAAATAAAATCATGCCTTGACCACGTGGGTACATTTCAGTGAACGAATATGTAAGAGCAAACGAGTATTAAATCTTCGGGTGTAGAAAAAAATAATTTTATTACCAACTGATATATAGTTTGTGATACTAACCATCGGGGATAAGTGAAATCGGTAGTTGAAAAAAAATGGCGATATGTTGGGCCTTGTGATGTCATACCGCACTGCAGATTGAATAGTCTAAGGTTCGAGACATTAGAACGTTGGACACGATTTGATGTTTCAAATGCAGATTTTAATTCGTTTTAAAAGAAATAGTCAATCACAATATACTTAAAAATAAATAAATAAAAGCTTCTGTCCCTACCCCTAGTCAAAACGCCAGTCTTTGAGATCGCTGTTAAGCCGACGAGCACGTAAGACATCGTTTGTTTTGAATTTCGCACAAAGCTGCACGAGGGCTGTCTGCGCTAGTCGTCCCAAATTTAGCGGTTTAAGACTAGAGGGAAGGTAGTTAGTCACAACCACCCACCACCAACTCTTGGGCTACTTTTTTACCAACGAACTGTGGGATTGACCATAACATTTTAACTCTCCCACGTGTTCATCGTGACGGAGATTCGAACCCACGATCCTCAGATTACGAGCCCTAACCACCTGGCCATGCCTAGATAAAACGCTTATTCGATGATCAAGAAAAGGTGATATAAAAATACTGTTTTTAAAACGGAATATTCATCCTAAATGGTGTCTAAGCATGGCCAGGTGATTAGGACGCCCGGCTCGTAATCTGAGGGTCGTGGGGTCGAATCACCGTCACACCGAACACGTGGGGGCGTTATAATGTGATGGTCAATTCCACTTTTCGTTGGTAAAAGAGTAGCCCAATAGTTGGCGGTGGGTGGTGATGACTAGCTGCCTTCCCTCTAGTCTTACACTGCTAAATTAGGGACGACTAGCGCAGATAGCCCTCGTGTAGCTTTGCGTGAAATTCCGTTTTTAAAACCGTATTTTTATCTCACCTTTTTTGATCATCTTTGTGTATAGCTGCAAAGAAAAATCAAAGTTTACTGCAGTTTTTCCTGCACTTTGCACAACTTGAACTATTGTACAATGAACAACAATATTTTCAAATCTATACTTACCTTACAAGTTTTGACAATTCCTAAGCGTTAAACATACCTTTCAATGATATGCAAAGTGTTCATTGTACAATAGTTTAATATTGGTTTCTATTGTTGCTTGTACGTGTGTGAGTGTTGTAGTTCAGTTTTCAACAATATAAATAGAGGTTGATTTAAATGTTGTTTTTCGCCGTTAACTGTATAATGACTAAACACTGAACATTATGGATGCTCGTGTTTTGTACAATATTTACTCACACATTCGCGATTCCTTTATTGTGTTCAAGCTGTATCGATTCTTATTCGTAACGCAGCTTTATCCAATACGTAGAAAATAGGATCTTATTTTCTTCTCCTGATAACTTCCTTTAATGGCTCGGTTGATGCAAGGAGCTGCGTGATCGATTGTTAGCCAGTTTGTCTGATGTGTGTATGGAAAGCATCTTAAAAATGTCCGTGTTTAAGTATTAAATCAAAAGCGGTTAACCTTTAGATAACCCAGGACCAAGAGTGTAATATTTTTAGAATTTCTGATATGTCCAGACTGAAGCTGCGGGCCTCGTGATGAAAGATAGCTTTCGGCGTTAGTTCTGTTTGTATTAATGAAAAACGAAGAATAATATTTCTTTTAATTTTACGAATATTTGAATATGTTTAACTTATTCCACTCGAGGAACTCGCTTTTCTGATTTCTTGTCTTGCTCTTCCGCCTTGAGATTGACCGTGAAGACGTTTCTGGTCTGAAGAGGTGCTTCACGCTTTGAACTTGGCAGGGGCTTCCTCTTCGTCCCCGTTCATGGAAGATTATTTACCTTTATATGAAAAACGGCTCGTTTGGGTTGATAAAATATTTTTACATATATTTCTGTACAAGTGGCTTTTCTCGACACCACTGATTATCCACCTCTCCATTGTAGTTTTCTTGTAATTTGATTTGAGTTGTTTAAGATGAAGTCAGATGAGACATAAAAATGACGGGTGAGAAAGGGGGCCGAGACAAAGGCGGCACAAGGGAAGTAGGCCAGGCCGGTGCCCGTAGTCTGAAAAGCCGACGAGACATTAACTCGAACGGCACGTTTCGAGGCCGGGCAAGAATATTCCTGGGATCTTAAAGATCCAATGCCTTATATTTGGATGTGGGGCGAAAACGAGAGTACTCCGAGAGAACCCACTTTCACAGGACAGGCGCCGAATGTTTTACCTGTCCTGTGCCCGGATCTGAAAATAAATACAAATAAACATATATTCACCTTAATAAAATAGATAATCATATATGAGTGATTTGCAATTGTTGAAATATATGGTGAAATGTATTTTGTATGTCCACTGGCTAATTTACATAATGACACAGTTCGTTTCTATGTTCTGCTTTTAAATAACATTTATGATATTTCTGTGTGCCTGTTTCTTAGAGTTGGTAAGTTACTAATTTTGTGTGCATAGTTTACTGGTGTGTATGATGATAGTCGGTTTGCTGTTCTTAGTATTTTATATTGTTGTACTTGGATCTTGTGTAGTATGTTAGACACATGTGACTTGACATCCATATTCTATCAACGGACAGATGTAAGCCTTGTATATTTGGATGATGGTTTCTGGTGAGCAGTTTGAGTGTTTGCTTGTCATAGTCATCAAATGTAAAATGCACTTTTTGATGGACAAATGCATGTTGTTAACATGTTAATTTGGAGTCGAAAGTGATACCAACGAGTGTGATGTGCTTGCTCATGTTGATAGGCGTGTTGCCGAGCGAGATGTTTACTTTCTCTAGCTTTTCTGTGCCTTTTTAATTTCATATAAAAAGTGATTGCTTGCGTTTTTGTTGGATTTAAAACCACTCTCCACTTGCTCCAGCTCGAGACAGTATTCAGTGTTTCCTGAACGCGAGACATGACCATTAGCGGCTTTCTAGAAATACTCCATGTAGCAATGTCGTCTGCGTTTTGTGAATTGTAAGTTAAGACTAGGAACAGGTATATCATTTTCAAAAGCCATGTGCAGGATCCTTGGGGCACTTTTACAGTTATTTTGAGAGATTTTAATAAGGTTTTGTTGACTCTTAAGTTTGGTATCCACATGATAATAGTTTGACTTGCTTTCAAATCAATTAATTTATACTTAATGGTGTTATGCCAAACACTGTCAAATGACTTTACATCTAAAAATACACCTGTGGTTACCTGATTGTTATTGAATGCTTTGTAAACTGATTCAGTGAGTCGTGTGAGGTGATCTATTGTCTGTTTTTCATGGAAGCGTTTTGAGATTCGAGTAGGATGTTATTTATTTTGCAGAAATGAAGGAGGCGATTTTAAATTAATTTTCTCCATCAGTTTCTCAAGACAGCAGAATGATGGGACTGAAGTTGTCAGGATTAGTTCTGTTTGTTTCTTTGGAATAGTGGTGATAATGGCTTTACTTTAAGTGTCGGGGTAATAACCAGTTAGTGAGTGATTCATGATAGTTCTGAAGATAGTGTTTTCTCATTCTGGGCTTTTAATAATATCGTGAAGCGCGGTCCTGGTGGAGAGCTTCTTTTGGTTTGTCAGTCTAATTCGATGGCTCGTTATTTCTGTTTTCGGTATCATCTCCCTGATATCGGTTAAAATACTGCCTTTGCACTTCTGTTCTCAGAACGTACATAATTTTCGTGAATGTCCTCGTGAAAGATTGCGTACTTCCGTTTAGTTTCGTATTGTAAAAGTGTTTGGCATTGTTTGATTGTATTGTGCACACGAGTGGTGTTACACCGGTAAGTTCTCGTAGTGTAAAAGTGTTTGGCATTTGTTGATTCTCTTGCGTACATAAGCCGTGTTACACCTGCAAGTTCTCGATTTTATTGTTGGATAGCTGTAAGATTCTCCGCAGCATTATAGAACACCATGTAAACCATCTGTTTTCGTTTGTTGTTAGAATGTTAAACAGATGAAAATGTCCTTGATATTGTCACCCCCTGCTTTTTATTATTAGTTTCTTGTGGAATTATTTACAGGTTCTTCTAGCTTTGTAACTTATGTTTGATACAAACGAGGCATAACTGATGAATTTAGGTTGTGTTATTTGAATCTCTTGTTTTTGCATGCACCACGAAACACCTCAGGAGTTTTACTCGCAAATCCCGTTTGTCTGTTTTGATTTTGTGGATGCAATATTTCAAGATTGGATAAAATAAATTTGTCACAGGTACTACGTACATAGTTTTAAACCTGATTTAAGCATAAAGATGGTCAAAGGTCAATGCCCAAAATATCACTGGTACGTAGAAAATATTCCCCAACTTTTTTGTGGGCAGGTGTGATATCAAATTAGGGGTACTCAAATATACAATATTACTAACAGTGGTGTAGGAGTATTATTAAAACAGTGTGCACTCGTTTCTTACTGCAGTTTGTAATAGAGACGTTTAAAGAGTTTAATAGATGAGTTTTTATCTGCAGTCAGTTCGATGTTTTGTTGTTGTTTTTTCTCTTGTTAGATGTTTATCTGCTGTGACTTCTTTGTGAGTATAGATGACGAATGTATCGTAGACACGGTTTTCTGGTTCATGGGTTTCAGTTTTGTTTCAGATTGTTGACAAAATGAGGTTATTTGCAGTGGATGACAGTTGGAAGTTATCGACTATACCATGGAAGTTATCTGTAGTTGGAAATAACTGTTTATACCATGAAGTTATCTGTTGTTGCAAATGGGTGTATTGGTGAGACGGTGACATAGTTGTTCTGTGATAGCATCAGTGGTAAGTTGCGAAAGAAATGTTGAGTTTTGGTCGTCATTTGTGAGTCATGCAGTAACATGTATTAGAACATATCAGCGATATTAACCAGAATTATTCCGCAATATGTGGAAACCAACATTGAGGAAATAAATTTTTCAGGCTTAAAGAACAACCCAACATGGAGTCAATATTGTTGTCAGAAGCTGGACTCGTCATGGAGATAGGATTGTTATTACAAACTGGACTCGTTATGGAAATAGGGTTATTGTTAGAAACTGGGCTCGTCATGGAGTCAGAATTGTTGTCAGGTAACTGGACTTGTCATGGAGTCAGAATTGTCAGAAACTCAAGGAAGGCTCAGTTTACAAAGAAAAAAGACTCAAACGTCGACAAGGCTACTGTAAACTGTTTTCACTGAAGTATTATTTTGTAATGAAACTTGTATGGTTTTTATTAAGTAAAGCATCATAGAAACTCTATTTCGTAAAGTAACAAGTAACTTGTAAATAAGTACATATTTACCAACTTTCTCTTAGCTGTGGGTCTTTTTGTCAGAAAACACTCATCAGTAACGAAATTGAAGTTGCACATAAACCAACTAACAAACTTACTGTTTGTCACTTCTGATCTCGCTTATTTCACGTTTTCTAGTGTTCAAATAATTTCAAAAACTTTTAAGATAATTCTGACCAATAAGCTACGTGATTCACACGCGACATAGCTTTCTTTAGCCAAAAATAATTTAAACAAAAGTGCATAAAATACGTATAACAAAGACAAATAGCTTATAGTAAATATCTTGCTCAATATTAACTGTTATTTCGACCACAAATTGTGCCAACGAAGCTCTAATATTTTGAAGTACTAATTTTTAAGAATATATTTATGCAGACTCGTATTATTGAGTTCTTAAAATGTGTTCAAGGAACAACTGAAGACCCTGATCTTGCATTCTGTGCTTAATGGCCTATCTTGTTTGTAATGTAAATTTAAAAATATGTTTTATACGAGAGTAGAATAATATGGCGATGGCTTGTAACATCCGCTAGATGTCACTTTGCACAGACTTTAAATAAAAGTCATAAAAAAAAAGGAGAGTTCACAGTCCTTTTTCCTTTTGTAGCCAATGGAAATATTTATATTTCCTTACAACTTAACCAAATCTGAATGGTGTTTTTCTTGTGGAAATGTGGTTCTTAACCTCATTTTCTCCCCCCTCCCCCGTTTGTCACCTATCCTGCGAGATTTTCTTGCTATCACACTTTAATAGACACTTCGATAAGACAGCGAAGTGTTGCCCAGGGACACCGTATTATGACAATGTAATATGGAGGATTCATCACACGTCTTCGCTTCGATACTTTACTGTCGACGTCCGTCTGAGAAGAGAGAGAGCATATTATTACGTTTGCTGAGAAAAAGTCGATACGTTTCTGAAACTTGAGCAGGCTGTTGTGTCTGATGTTGGGGTTATCAGAGAAGGCAAGGTGCTATTCCTGGTGGAGGTTTAAACTTTCCAGAAAGTGTTTAATAAGGAAAAACTTATGTGCAGGGGATGGGTGCTTGATGCCTGGTGTAGTTTGGCTGGGGGTCTAAAAGTTGAATGCCATTAGTGCGGAGGGAATTGGCCGAAAACTGTTACTATGTAGAGGAATCAGGGACTGAAACTGTCATTCAGGTAGGGGAATTAGGGACTAAAACTGTCATTCAGGTAGAGGAATTAGGGACTAAAACTGCCATTCAGGTAGAGGAATTAGGGGCTAAAACTGCCATTCAGGTAGAGGAATTAGGGGCTAAAACTGCCATTCAGGTAGAGGAATTAGGGGCTAAAACTGCCATTCAGGTAGAGGAATTAGGGGCTAAAACTGCCATTCAGGTAGAGGAATTAGGGGCTAAAACTGCCATTCAGGTAGAGGAATTAGGGACTGAAACTGCCATTCAGGTAGAGGAATTGGGGACTGAAACTGCCATTCAGGTGGAGGAATTGGGGACTGAAACTGCCATTCAGGTAGAGGAATTGGGGACTGAAACTGTCACTTATACTATGATGATTTGAATTAACATTGACGTATTGCGAAGTTATTCCTAGAAGAACAAGGTTCATTCAACCTTTATTAATGTAAGTACTATAATAATGTGGTAATTTGCATGATTCGATATGTGAACGTGTTAAAATATTTACCGTTGTATCACCAAGAATATCTTTATTTTACACTACTCATTATATAAACATCTCCTCAGAAAGTGAATATACGTGCTTGGTATTCGAAGGAACTCGTTCAGCACATGAGAAATCAGTGGATTTTTTTGAAGATGTTTCTTTTGTACATGTATTACATATTTACATAAGTATATTTTCTCTGTTGTAATCTTGTATTAATTATTTCGCTATACGTAAAGTATAGTGTGTGAGATTACGATAACACGTACCGTTAAGCCTACTGTAAGCTTGTGTGTGTTTTATTTTTTGGCAAATACAGCTGTTTCATTTTCGTTCTTCAAATGTTCTGATTTGTCTGGCCAATTGTTTTGATGTTAGCTATATATGATGCGATGTCTCTTCTTTTAAGCTATTTACCTCCCCGATTTTGAAACGTTTCATTTATTGGTGGTGATGTTTTAATCTTTAACTTTTCCCACTTAAACCCACTTTTATTCCACACTCCCAGTTTGCTTTAGACCCCCCCCCCCAAAAGACAAAAGCAAAGCGAGATTGTTTAGCTAAGTTTTTGGAGGTACTGTTTTATTTAGGCCTTGAAACTAAGAGCCTGAACGATAGTATTCACTGTTCGTGGTGACTGTTGGAGGTATTTGAAGGAAAGTTGGAGATCTGCCTAATCATACGAACTAGCGACTTTGTGTAAATTCCGTATCTTTCAGTTCAGTAACTGAAGATAGTTTGCATTGAAAGCCCCTCTACCCTATTAAGTACCCTGGGGTAGGTTTAGCATCGATCCATGTTTAAAATCAATTTGTTCCTGTAGTAACCCGGCTGTCGACGCGGTGCCCCCCCCCATAACATCGGTATAAATTAACTGCTAAACAGGTCAAAGACAGTTACCTTTGTGTCTGTTAGGACTTATGAAACAAGAGAACAGTGTTGTCTTTTGATATTCCACCGGGTTTTTCTTCCTACCGCTAGAAAGAAACGATTGTTTTTTATTCATTGGACTTCATTATATTATAACGTTCCGTTTGCTGATATATAAATCTGAAATGAGTTGACGTCGTTTAGATAGACGGAGGGAAAGAAGTAAAATTACTGTTTTTTCGATAGGTGAGTGTGCGTGTTTTCTGCGAGGTAATTGGCTGCTTCAGATCGATTGCATCAAACCAAAAAAAAATCCATTCTTATACACGTAGATGTGAAGCTCTGAGAACGACGTTACATTTGGAGTTTTTATTTTTCCTCCACAGGGAAATTTATGGACGGAAGGTGTTTATTTGGAACTCTTCTAGAATACCGATTGTAGTTGTACCTCCGTATCACGAAGTAATTGTTTGTTTCTGAGATTATTCAAGAGGAGTTGGAATTGACAAATATTTAGTGTTTCTAATTAAGGGTTGTATATCTGAGATAGAATGGACTGATGTTTAGTATTCTTCATAAAGGGATATGTATAAGTGAGATAGAATGGACCAATATTTGGTGTTCCTAATTAAGGGTTAGGTATCTGTGAGACAGAATGGGCAAATGTTTAGTGTTCCTCATTAAGGGTTGTATATCTGAGAGATAGAATGGACTGATGTTTAGTGTTCCTCATTAAAGTTACACGTGTGTGACATAGAATGGGCTAACGTTTATTTATTGTTTCTCATTAAGGGTTGGGTATCTGTGAGATAGAATTGACTGATGTTTAATGTTCGTCATTAAGAGTTAGATATGTGGGTTAGAATAGACTAATGTTTGGGGTAATTATTATTAAATCAGTGTCCAGGGATGAGCATCATTAAACCAGTATTTACGGGTCAGTATTTTAAAACCAGTTGATGACATCCATAAATCAGATCTTATCCGTCGTAATAGTTAGTGGTCATTAAGTGAATATACACTTAATTATTTTGGAATACAACACAAGACTCGGACAACTCTATGTCATGAGTGATCCGTGTTTATAAAGTGTTAGATAAGATAAAACGGAAATAGCTGGACAGTGAAGGTTGACAGTGTAGCGTAGGTATGTTTATATTTGGTGACACTGGTGGAACAGTGTGTAAAAATCTGGTGATACATGAAAACTACAACCGGTAACAGAGCACGGTTCCCTTGGCAACAGTTACCAATCACATCATATGTACATTCTGTGAATCTTGTGATGTAGTAGGAAAAGTGGAACTCTGAATGCAGCAGCTGGCATGGAGCCATTAAGACAATTGTGCAATTTATGTTCCGTCAATAAAACCTTTTGTAAAATATGTAAAATAATATGCGAATGTTCGGCCATGAAGTGCGAATGCGTTTATGAATGGATAATGCATGAATTTCATTAGGTTCGTATCCGCTAGTTAAACCAGCTTAGTGCTAGCTGTTCTTACGGATGAGGTTCGATAATGTTCCTGTGGTTATTGGAAAAATAATTAAGATCTTGGCACCTGTCCTGGAGTGTGAACACTGTATCCTGTGGATAATTAAAGTATTATCGATAATGCAATCATCGAATTTTCTTTCTGTTTGGAAGTATTGTTTCGTTTTATATGCATAATCGCGAATTATTCATTTAATTTTTTGTTAGAACTGAATTGTCTTAGCTCGTTTTGCCCTACTGATATTTCTTTCATGCCTCTTCACAGAGAACAATTTGAGTCACTGATAAACAAAACAACAACAACTTTACCATGGGGTCAACCCTGTAGTTTTATAAGTACCCCCATTTCTCCCCAAATTTTTCTTAAGGAAGATTCAACTTAATATGTTTTTGGGTGTGAGAGTGTAGGGTGTGGCTGGTGAGTTTTTAGTATTGACATTAATCTTTTAGAATTTATTTTTCTGGTACTGGTAGCGTTATTAATAGTGTCTTCAAGGTTTGACGTGTGTATTGGTGTAGGGTTAACACTGAGTGTTTTTTGTCCATAGTGTAACTATTGATGTATTAATAGCACCGTATGTCTTTTGTCCAGGGTGTAATTCGTTTGTGTAGTATTATATTGCACAAAAGCCTCAAATCTAGTATACGTTATTACAACAGTTTTGAATATTTTCCACACTTGACTGTTATTCAAGTATTTGGACAATGATAATTAGAACTAATATACAAATATATTAGGACCAGAATACTAATGATTAGAATTAGTGCCTGACTATAACAGTAACAGCCGTATTCGTAATACTTCTGTCCTTTTCTATTTCAAATCTTTCTTTCAAAGCACTGACAACAATTGTTTGACAAAAAGTGCCGAGGACACTTAATGGATTTGAAACAAAGCACTGACAATATCACTCCTGGTGGATTTCAAATAGAGCTGACAGCAATGGTTCTGATGGATTTAAAACACATCTAGAATCGAGATTTCTCCATCTGGTTGTGACAGTTGGAACTATAAGCTTCCTTGTCCATTATTTGTTTCCACACGGTTTCTGTGTCTTGAGGCTTAGAGGATGGGATGGAATCAATATTTTCTTTAGATTTGGTTGTGTCGTTTACTTACATCGTTTAAGGGGGGGTATTATTTACGGAATACATACCTTGCTGTTTGTTAAAATGTGTCATTTTTAAGACACACACACGAGATTCATCTGTGCGTTATATGTTTACACTTACATTGTATGCGTCAAAAGGTTGTATTTAAAGATTCAGACACGTTGTTAGGTTAAACATCAACTTATGACACTGTCACGTGCTTCTATGATGTTGTCGTTGTCTTGACGTTGCAATTTTATATACTTCAAGAATCTGTAACTGTCTAGAGAGTCTAAATTTGTAACCGTTTTCAGTCCAAACATGTGTAACTGTACGGAGACAAAGATTCGTAGAAAATACGTAATTGTTCGGAGATATACAAGTGTTTTGAGAATATATACACATGCTTCACGATGTTCAATACCCAACAATACGGCATTCGTATAATTCATAGATAAACACAACAATACAACCGTTCTGTAAACATCCACACACTACACTATTCGATAAACACAACCGTTCTGTAAACATCTACACAGTACACTATTTGATAAACACAACCGTTCTGTAAACATCTACACAGTACACTATTCGATAAACACAACCGTTCTGTAAACATCTACACAGTACACTATTCGATAAACACAACCGTTCTGTAAACATCACACTACACTATTCGATAAACACAACCCTTCTGTAAACATTCACACACTACACTATTCGATAAACACAACCCTTCTGTAAACATTCACACACTACACTACCCGATAAACATAATTGTTCTGTAAATATTCAAACACTCCCCGATAAACACAACCCTTCTGTAAACATTCACACACTACACTGCCTGATAAACATAATCGTTCTGTAAACATTCACACACTGCCCGATAAACACGACCGTTCTGTAAACACTCACACACTACACTACTCGATAAACACAACCATTCTGTAAACATTCACACACTACACTACCCGATAAACACAACCGTTCTGTAAATATTCACACAGTTTACAAGCTCACAACTTCATGGAAAGCCAGTGTGATGAGTACAACGTGCCACAACAATATCCCAACTAATCCACCTTTAGTCTGTTTGTACATCAGCTTATCCATTCCTTTTATATATCACGTCTAACCCTTAATGCAGCAACTGTTAGCTAAATGGAATTATTCTCACATACCGGAACATCCTTTCTTGGAATCCTCACTAAAGCGTTGCAAGTAGTTCTTTGGAGCTGAGAAAAAGGCCTAGCAAGGGCTTGTCGTTTCGCTCATCAACAGAAAATTTCGGATCTTCTGATTCTTGTTGTTTTTTCAGATGATCTTGTCTGTGATTGGTACGGACACTGTTCTTTACCCATTATGACAGGTCTGTTGATTGTCCATAATATATCCTCTCCTCCTCTTCACTTGTTCAACTTCAGAATGTTGGAAATAATTGAGGAAACCGGACAGTTGTGTGAATAAAGTGACCAACGATGAGTAAATGGAGGTCAGTTGTCGATTTATCAGTGGTGGAGGTTACTATTACAGAATGTACACAGGAAGCTCCCCAGTACAATATTACTTGCCAGAAGTCCCCTTCTGCATTAAAGGTGTTTTTTTCTATTATTCTGTCGGTTGTGTCTTTTAGTTGGAACTTGTTTGTAAACTGTGGGTTTACTTAAACTTCTAACACTTTTCGTCTTTGCTTGGTGAAAATTATTTTCATTAAACAGCTGTTAATGGTGAACCACATGCCCCGATTTTTGGGCAGACTGTTAGTAGGGTTAGCTTTGTGTTGTACGTTCTACACACTAACTGATTCGACTGTTGTGTTTTTTTTACTGTTTAAAACCCTACACCATCCCCACCCCCACCACAACACTTTCTTCGTTAAACAACGCGGACTATCATAACTGGTTCTACCTCCCTTAAAAATTACAAAAAAAAATATTCTTGGGGAGATCATTAGTAAGGTTAGTTTTTGTTCTAAAATACCTGTAAAGTCGTTTTACATGAAATAAGACAAATCAACACGTATATTTTTCTTTCTATTAAACCAATGTTTAAATTATTTGTTTATTAAAAATTCAAATTCCGCCAGATAGCCTCGCCTTATCCTCCACCTATTTTCATTTTGTGGTAACAACAGAGAGGAACCATCCTTTGTTATTTGACATCATTATTTACTGTTAGCTATCTTGTTTTAATGTTGGATTTTATATGGGGGTGGAGTCGGGTGAGAATCTACAGAAAAGTCGATTTCTTTAATGATTGTGTCAGGACAGAAGTGACTGCGACTGCGCAGAACCCTACCGTTATCATCTTCAACCGTGTTTGGTACATACATCAGCTGCAGATATCGGTCGGTTAATGGAGCATTCGCGAGAGATGTGGTGAAAAATGTTTCTTTGTTGTGTGTCATCACCAACTGTCCTGAGGTTATGCTCTCTGTGGTTAAAGGATGTTTTGAGAAAACATTATCGATATAAATGCGTTCTTTGAATATCATAGAAAGCGCACCCTGGCGGTTCAGAATTGTTAATGATTTCAAACAGAACTTGGGTAGTAAATATTTACGACCTTGCAAATAAACGGTCGTTGTATTGTTGTTGTGTAAACTTATCTAACCAGAACCACGCTTTTTTATGTCCCATTTTTTATTCCTCATAAATTTTTCGACGTTCATTTTTCTGTCTTAGGTCCACTGGATTTAAACTTCAAATTACTGATTTTTTCTTTTTTTAATAAACTTCAATACCGGAGGGGTCCACTTATCTCGTCGTACTGGGTAAAGGCTACACTTTCGAGTCGTTGAAATTCTAAGCGTTACACAATATTTTGGGCTGAAATTGCTTAGTTTGAGCGAAAAAATATTTATTCGACCCTAGCAATCTTTGGATCGTGTAAGTGAAATATTGATGATATTTTTTGGGTAATTGTTTTATAACTAGAAACCCTGTAATCGTGAAAGTCACGAACCCATGAAGAGATTGGTGTATAAACAATAAAATCAAAAATGAGGAGGTGGATGAAGCCCCCGATTCGCATTTGCGGGTTATGGGTACGAATTACCGTTACCGAACATGCTCGTCCTTTTTGCGGTAAAGGCGTTATAATGTGACCATTTGTTGGTAAAAGAGTTGGCGGTAGGCGGTGTTAACCTGCTGCTTTCCATCTATTCTGGCTAAGCATAGCCAGATGGGTAAGACACTCAGCTCGTAAACCGAGGGTCGCTGGTTCGATTCTCCATAACTCCAAACATGCTTGCCTTTTCAGCCTTGGGGGCGTCATAAAGTGACGTTTAATCCTACTGTTCGTTGGTAAAAGAGTAGTCCAAGAGCTGGCGGTGGGTAGTGATGGCTAGCTGACTTCCCTCTAGTCTTACTGCAAAGTTAGTGATGGCTAGCGCAGATAGCTCTCGTGTAGCTTTGTGCGAAATTCAAAACAAACCAAATCAATTCCTCTTTTTCATCGCTATTAAATTTGAGACGGCTAGTGCAGTTAGCACTCGTGTAACTTTGCGAGAAATTTTAAACAAATCAAAGGAGTGTCATCGGTACTTTGGACTTGTAAGTTCTCACTTTCCCAAGGGACCTATCAGTACCTCTATCTATTTAAATTTAAGCTTGTGCTAGTATTGTAGAGTATGAAGTACGACTTCGTAGCTATTGGAACTGCAGTAATATATGTTGTGTTTGAATGCGATTTATTTTAATTTTCCAGATAAGATTAAAACTTAACATTTTGAAAATGTTAATTATCCTTTGACGTAATGCAAAATCCGTTTTGTTCGGGATGTTTATTGTACAAGAATGACGTATCTAAGTCTATACTGGCTGGACGGGAAACTTAAGTGACAAGTAGGGTTGTTTTTTCTTGGTATAAAGAAAGTGTGTCGGAAACTATAGTGAAATAAAACCAGACCTAAGGTTGTTCCCATATTGCTAGATAAATATTAAGTGAAATGATCCGACCTTCTGTGCAGCACATTGTAACTGATTTACGTTCTCGGTGTACTTCACTTAGTTTTTTTCTTTTGCAAACGAATTAGGAACTTGACAGACAGACATGATTTACCACCTTACCTTCCACAGAGTCTTTGGTTTATTTGTTTATAACGGAGAGAAGATGATTCTCAACTGTGTAAAGAGTTAGCTAGTTTCTTAGATTTTCTGTTGTACCAAAGTTCAAGGTTGAAGGCAATGCACGAGGAAAAGTTAGGATTAATCACGAACTATAGTGTATCTACTTTATTAGACATATGCAGTCTTCACACAGAATTTCGGCCTTCTTTACATCTTTTGTGCCAGAGCCTGCATATGTTCAAACTGCATGATCCTCCTTCCAAAGTCTATTAACCCCTAACCTTAACCACTTAATCGTCACAATTTAAATTTTAATTAAATTTTGTTTTATTTGAACAGTTTATAAGTGATCCAGTAAAGTTGCCTGCCACAATCAGGTGTAACAAGTACTGCTATAGATATAGTGTGACCACTTCTAATTGCCTGAATTTGGTGTTGGCTTCACTTCCTCACTCAGTTGAGCGCCAATTCAAATAACTGTCTCGAAGTTGGACTTGCTCATTTATTTCTCTGTTTAAACTCGATCTGTGGAGGGGCCACTTGAGCTTTTAACTTTCAGTTTACCTTCTTTGGGATCTAAATATCCAACTGCCTGTTTGGCGTGCGTGGTAACCCGTGAAGGTGAGGAGAGGATCCTGGTGATTGAGGGGTCCAACTCCAACACACCACTTTGGCCTTGAATTCCTGTCTTGGGGTGGCACCATCAAGATTAGTCGGCTAGTTCATTTGGGTCAGAGTCAACTGAGTGCCGATGTAGAATGTCCTCAACAGATCTTGTGGACATTGTCTGATACCGGTGTTCTGGAATAGTTCTCACGAAACCCTGGTGTCGCTGCAGTATCCTTGTATGGCACTATAGTGCGTTCCCTCATCATAGAGCTCCATGGTTGGTGGGGTCAGTGGGCACCGAAGTATTCTTTTTATTATTATTATGGATACCCCTCAAATAAAAAAAATAAACAAACATGACAGCGTAGAGAAAGTCGAAAGCAGAAGGTCTTTGGCATGTTTTCCACCAAAATAAGTAAAAAAATGGCCACACTAATCCAGTGGAACTGTTGAGGTTTTCAATGAAATGTGAATAACATCAAGGATTTGATTGAATTTTATCATTCCATATATCATTCTTTACAGGAAACATTTTTAACACCAACTAATACAGTCAAAATTCGACAATACTTCTTGTCCCACACGACCTGTCATTTCGGTATAAGGACATGGGGGAGTAGCACTGTTGGTTGATTAACCGGTGTCCACCTGGTCCTTGTCATTGAATACGTTCTTGGAGGCTGTAGCCATCCGTATCTCCTTGGGTCGTACCATCACTATTTGCTTTCTGTACCTCACTCCTTGAAAAATTATCAGCCCTCAGGCCTTGATTCCCTCATTGAGCAACTGCCAACCCCCTTTTTAATATTGTGGTATCTTAATGAGCATAATCTCCTCTGGGATGGTTCTAGTATTGATGTGAGGGGTCGTGGTATAGTGCATATGCTCCTGAATCACAATGTCTCTCTTCAATATTGGCTCTTACACTTATTTTCATGCACTCAGTGAGTCATTTACTGCTATAGATCTTTTTGTCTGTTTCCTTTTGCTTTTCACTTGCTTTTCTTCAGAGGTTGATATCAATCTACTGGGTAGTGATAATTTTCCTATCATATTAAGAGAGATTGGCTGTGATCAGTGCCACATGACCTGTGCTTCTGTGGAAATTGGATCAGGCCAATTGGCCCTCTTTCACTGCTCTCTTGGAACTTGATCCTGCCATCTTATGTAAACCATCAACAGATGATTGTGTAGTAGCAGTAACTAACTGTATTGTTTAAGCAGCTGCTCAGTGCATCCTTTAAACCTCAAATTTTTTCCCACGGCTTCCTCGCCCTTGGTAGAATTCTGCTTGTTCTATAACGCAAAAAGCTGAGAAACTTGTTCTGAATAAATTTCGCAGATATCCCACATTTTCAAACCACATTGCATATCAGCAAGCCCCTGCATAGGCTTGGCGTATTAAATGTCAAAGCCAAAAGGAATCTTGGATTAAATACACTTCCAGCGTTTCTTGAACTACCAGTTCAAAAGTCACATGGGACAAAATCTGGAAGGTGAGTGGGTGGTGTACTTCTGCCATCCTCTCTATCTTAACATTCAATGGCCATGAAGTTGCTGATACTCAGAACATTGCCAGTACTCTTGGTGAATGTTTCTCTCATGTATCTAGCTCTTCAAATTCATCCCCTTCCTTAGTTATTAAAACATGAGTTGATCATCTATCTCTTTCCTTTTAGACTGATCATCCCTATGACTACAATCGCCCTCTTACACTGGCGGAACTCAAACTTGCGTTTCATTAGTCTGGCAATACATCAGCTGGACCTGATGACATACATTATGAGATGATACGCCACCTTTTTTCTGGCTGTCTTTAACCGGATATGGCAGGAGAATGTCTTTCTTTATGCTTGGCGCCAAGCTATTGTACTTCCTGTTCTTAAACCTAGAAAGAATCCAAAGATTCCTTTAAATTACCGTTGCACTAGTTTGACGTGTTGTCTCAGTAAGACCTTAGAGAGGATGATCAATGCTTGTCTTGTTTGGTTACTTGAATCAAACAACCTTTTCTCACCCACTCATTATGGATTCCGAAGACAACGCTCCACAATAGACCACTTAATTCATCTTGAAACAGCAATCACAGAAGCTTTTTTGAAGCGAAAACATCTTGTTCCTATTTTTTTTATTTAGAGAAAGTTTATGATACAACATGGAGATATGGCATCTTGTGAGACCTTCACTCATACGGATTGCGTGGCAATTTGCCACTTTTTATTAAGCATTTTTTAATGAACTGCTGCTTCCAGGTCCGTGTGGGCTCAACACTTTCTCGTTTTTTCCCACAGGAACTAGGAGTCTTTTCAGGGCTGTGTTCTGAGTGTCACACTTTTCATCATAACTACAAATGCCATCAGTGAACAGCTACTCCCTATAGTTACAACTAGTATTTTCGTTGATGACTTTCACATATGTCAGTCGTCAAATATAAAATCAATCACATACTTAAGTGGCCCACAACAAATAGTTTTCAACTTTCTCTAAAACTGTTTGTGTATGTATGTTTCTGTCACCAATGGGGTATTCATCCAGATCCAGAACTTCATATTGATGATGTTGTACTTCTTGTTTTCCCTGAGACAAAGTTCTTAGGTCTTATTTTTGACTGTGAATTAAACTATTTCTCATATCAAGCAACTTTATGTCAAATGGATAAAGAGCACTGAACATCTTCTGTGTTCTTTCTTCTACCTCTTGTGTAGTGGATCGATACTCCATGCTTAAAATTTGCCTTTCCTTATACGATCCAAACTTGACAATTGGTTTATGGTTCTGCCAGAACCTCAGCACTGAAAATTCCAGATCATAACCATCATCAGAGGCTTCGGCTCTTTACTAGGGTCTGTCGTACTTCTTCAGTCCAAAGTTTGTAGTTGGAGTCCCATGAACTCCCACTATATATTCGTCATTTGCAACTGTCTCTTATGTATGCTTCCAAACTTTGCTCTCTTTACCACAGCATCCTACTTAGGGTTGTGTTTTCCATCCTCAGTGGGCCACACTTTTTGTAATAGAAAATCTGCCCTTGTTCCTTTCAGCCTTCGTATTCAGGCACAATCAGAAAAATGGGATACATCTTTGAATAGCATAGCAGTATCAACAGTTTGGTCTCTTCCACCATGACTAATTACTGTCCCCAACTGTGACCTATCTTTGAGTCATCTGAGGAAGGTCGGTACTCCTGATTGGAAATATCGCTCTTTATTTGTTGAACATCTTTCAAACTATCTATCCATTCCCATTATACAGATGGTTCAAAACCAGGTGACTCTATAGGCTCTGCCATGGTTTGTTACAGTTCGGTTGTAGCACACAGAATCCCCTCTACAGTTTCTGTGTTCACTGCAGAATTGTATGCCATTTCTCTTACCCAGAATTATATTGAAACTGTGCAATATATGAATTGTACAATATGTACTGATTCATTGAGCTGTCTGTCGGCCCTGACATCATTTCATGTTAGTTACCATCGTATTCGTATCAATATTCAAAACAAACTGGCCCATCTTTCTCTATCACCTATCTCTGTCCAGTTTTTTTGTATATCAGGTCATATTGGTATTTGTGGGAATGAGTTAGCTGACAGGGCAGCAAAGTTCATCTGCTCTGGCTATATCACCACCGTACCTGTTCCATACGTGGACTATGGCCCAGTTATCAAAACCCGACATGGACTATGGCCCAGTTATCAAAATCCGATTGTATAGCAGTTGGCAGTCTACCTGGAGGAAACAACGAAATAAACTTTTTCAAATCAAGCCTTTAGCTATTTGGTCATCTTGTTTCTGTAAAGGTCGAAGGGAAGTTTTTGTTTTGGCTGGGCTATGCATTGGTCACAGTTTTTTAACTTGCAACTTCTTTTTATCAGGTACTGATGGGCCAATGTGTGGTATGCGTGGCACTCAGGTCACAATCGTGCATGATTTATTATCATGCTGTTGTTACAACCAAGAACTACGACGCCATTTTAAACATATTTTTAAGCTAGGTTTGCCCTTGACATTAGCCAATGTCATAAGTAATACTGCTCACCTCACTCATGTTTTTACATTGTTAAGAGTCTTTGGTCTTTTAAACTTAATTTAAGGTTTTTATTGGACTATATATTGTTTTAGCATGATTTCTTTTGCACATTTTAATTTTTATTTTGACCTGAACCTAGGATTGAAAAGGCCAACTTCAGGTAACTGACAGTAAGTTTGAACTTAATGCTTCAGTCTTCCTGGGAGGTCTTAATTTTACATATTTTATGTATTTTTACCTTCATTTCCACATATCATTATAGTATACTACATCTTGTTTGGCACTGAAAGCTTAGTGCTTTGTGCCAGTAAACATGAAATACCTACCTACCCTTACTAAACTGAAATGGTTTCATCCTGTTTCCACGACAACGTAATACTAAACAGATATAATCCTGCTTCGTATATATATACTAGCTGACGTAACCTACGTCACTTCTTGTGGGCACTAAATGTATAAGTTTGGTGACAATCGGCCCAGCAATTCACATTTATAAATGGACATAATGCACAGAAAATAAATGGTGGGTTCAGACGAGATGTTAACGCCGATTCTCATGTTGCGCACTGAAGGGGGGAGGAGGTCTCTGTGTATGCCAGGTTTTTTGACAATCGGTTCCGTTGCTTGGTAGTTACAAATGGATACAAACATGCGGACTTGTTAAATAAAAGTGTAGATAGAAACACAAGATTCCACGAAACGCTATATTTTTAATGAGTGTGTGGGTACACACGCACGCACGCACACGCACACAGTTTCATAAACGTAACTGCCAGCCCAACTGATACGTTTCGGTAGAAAACGAAAGAAGCAGTATTTTGTGGGGAAGAAACCTCAAATTCCAACCGCAGTAAACAAACTAAGTGAAATGTGTGTTTGTCTGTCGAGAATACCTTTAATCCATTTTTCATAATCGTTACATAACCTTTGTTCAATATACCAGTCGTAACACACAACTTCTGCGATAGTTTTCATGCCCTTATCATTTTCACACGGTATTTTAGCTACACTTTTTACAGATACTGTATTAGATGAACAACATTGACCTATTTGATAAAAATTAGGTGGTTAGAGAAACAAACTCATGCAGACGTCACTTTATTAAAACCACGAAATGTAAAGAAAGAATTATGAGAATTCAGTGCACGAAACGGTTTTACAAGTCGAAACAATGAAACTCACAGTAATAAAAATAGAACCCGTAGGAAATGGAAAATAGGTAAAAGGTGTTTACCTCTGTGAGGTAAACTGCAGTTAAATTATTGTAAATGTTAATGAATGCCAACTTAGCGGTTATTCAGAAGTGTCTGATTGCGTGTTCAAAAAGTGCAAAGTATCAGATTATCCTTCAAGTAATGTCCGAGTTTTGGTTCAGAAAAAGAGAAATGATTTCAAACGCTTCTAGTGTTATTTAATCAACAATGTATGTTTTATTATTGTTAATTACTTCCTGCCAACGATTCACAAGCTTTTGAATGTCACTTCCATAAAATTCTTTGGGATTGGAGGGGAAAAAATGTAGAGAGGGTAGTTTTGAAATCTTTACGTGTTCCAAGCTCTTTTCCATCAAGATAGTTCTGCAAACTTCGGAATAGATGATAATCAGATGGGGGCAAGAATTTTCCCTTTGTAGCTCGTCAATCTTTGCAGATGTGATCCTTGATGTATGGGGCCGTGCATTATTATAGTATAACACAACACATTTACGATTAATCAAAGCAGGCCTCTTTTCTTTCAGTGCAACATTCAAGCGCTCTGACTGTTGACAATAGAAGTCTGACGTGATGGTTATATTGAGTTGCAGCAACTCGAAGTGGATCACACTAACAATATCCCAACAACGCTTAACAAGACTTTTCTAGGGTGGAGGTCCATCTTGGGCTGTGCTTTAGCCAGTTTATCTGCACTGAGGCATTGTCTGTGGTGCTAAACATTTTTATAATATATTCGGTTTTCTTCTCCAGTAACTAATTTCCCCCACAAAAGTGAGTTACTTTCACGAGAGTGCAGAGAAGTACAAATGTCACTCTTGCTCTGAGGTTGGCTTCTGTTAAATCATGGGGAACGCATTTTCCAAGTTTTGATGATACCTTTCCAAGCTTTTGCAGATAACTGTGAATTGTTGAATAGGTTGAAGTAAGCTTCTGTACTAGTTCTTCAACTGTTACAGCACAATCTTCATCAAGTGCAGCCAGCAGTAAGTCATCATTAAACTCAACAGGACGACCTGAACGTGGTGCATCACTTAAGCTGTAGTCACCTGATCTGAACTTCTGAAACGACCTTCAACATTTTCCTTCATTGAGAGACTCCGCCCCCTGAACACCTTGAATGTTTCGTGTAGTTTCTGCTGCACTATTGCCTTTTTTAAACTCATAAAACATATGCCTAAAGTGTTCCTCAGACACATCCATCTTCATAAGAGTTTGTTTGATTAATAATCTGAAAAAGTGTAGCTGGGTTACTTTTATTTGTTTGAACATTTTTACACACGTCCTACTACATATTTTAGTCATTAAAGTCTTCTACAAAGACAGAAATATTGATGCACTTTCTGTATTAAATTTTCGGACATTACTTGTGGGATGACCTGATATATGGTTTTCAATGAACTGCGTTTTTAAATGAGTCGAGAAAGCTCGTATAATTTTTATTTTTTTGTTCAGTAACTTACACGTGAGTTCAGTGTTTGTGTAGAACACTTTGCAGGTAGAAACAAGCACTAAAGTTGATATCGAATTCAGTCGTCACATAATGATAAGAACGTTGTTACATCCTGTACCATACTTGTATTGAAAAGTTTGACTAAGTAAAAGAACAAAGTGATTTTGAATGTCCGAACAGACAAACGCAAAAGTATTTATATGTGTTTGCCGTAATAATTAGTTACTACTAGATAATAGTTACTTTCAACTATAGATAAATGTGAACGAAATGTACCAATATACAACAATGATTGGCGCGCCTAATAGACGATTTTGAACATTGTTGATAAAGTTTAATTGGTACGTTTATGTTACAGTTTTAACTGTAGCGTTCGTTATTATTTATAGGCGCTCTGAGTATTAGATTACATATCGATATTTAAGTCTCTGTGTGTGTGAGGACGTTGAAGATATTTTTTAAGGACTTAGTTAATATCAATATTTGATCGATTAAACCTAATAAAAGATGTGTTTATTGTTTTTCTTTCCAGTTATGTACATGGTAATTGAGGTCAGTTTTAGTTTTCTTCACTTGCCAGTTTTTGATGTTGGTGTCTTGTGAGCGAGGTAACTCATTTGGGGCATGATTATTTTAATTAAAATACGTCCTTATTCTTACGTTTATATTTTATGGGAATTCATTACGTCGTTATCTTTCCGCGCATGCGCTTGATTCTAGATAAAGTTGTGACGTTGGATTTAATAAATATCAGTTCCAGTTTATGCACGTACTAAAGAAAATAATTTTAAATATGATTTATCTGGTAATAAGAGACAAATGCTAAGATTATTTTTTTTTAAAGAAGAGTTACTCCACCAGGCGGAAGAAAAACTGGGAAAGTGACGCCTTTTTATGCCAACCAATAAATGAACGTTCCGCGGATGTGGTGTATTTTAATGCATCAAAAACGTGTTGCGACATCGGCGGCTGTTCTGTATGCTTGGAAATTCCAATTTTTCCTTCACCTCACGTATTCTTTATATTTTAAAATTTGGGTTACAATTGTATACTACCTTTTAAATCTAAATCGTAATGTATATCAAAACGCATAGACCGTTTCTTGTCAAAGATGGGGAAAGAAACTGTGAGCTTGTGTCTGTTAAGAAATGATGGTAAAAATTTATAAACACTTTCAGTTGACGATATTAAATGTTAAAGATCGAGCATTCTATAAGTTTTGGTATTGAAATGTTTAATATAGTAGCATGGTTTATATCAGTTGTTTTGATATTGTTTACTTGAAGCTTCGCATTGTCAGTTTCGGTTTAAGTACCTGAAGAAATATGTATAGCGAAACGTTGAGTGTCTAATTAAACAAAGTGTTGTAAGGTCGTTTATTTCTAGTATTTAAATGTCTGTACATCAATATACACTTCAGAAGATGAATAAGGACGCTCGTACGAAGCGACACGCCAGATGGCACTGTGTCTGCAATTGTTGTGACTGGAGGTATTGTTTGTCAGGGTGGCCTGGTGTTTCGGATTCTCGACTCGCAATGTGTTGGTCGAGGGTTCGAGTCCTTGCATCAAACTTGCACTCGTTCTTTCAGCCGTGGGAAGGTTATAATGTTACGGCGAACCCTACTATTTGTTGGCGATGGACGTTGTTCACCAACCGCTTTCCCTTAATTTATCACTGCTAAATTAAGGACATCTATGCAGATAGCTCTCGAGTAGCTTTGCGCGAAATTCAAAGCAAACCAGTTGTATGTTTCTTGTTGTTAATATTACTCTCAGTACTATAGGCTACTAAATGCTTTATTGATAATAAACTGTACGTATGTTTACGCACTTTGAGGCAATTGGTTCGCCTTATATGACGTACGTATTTCGTTATCTTGTTGGAGAAGACAAACTAAAGAGTCGACGTTGGTCGTTTCCTTCTTGCCTGTCAGTTCTAAATTAGTCATAGCTATGTTCAGGAAGGCTTTGCGTAACTTTTCGCGGAAACTGAAGAAAAGAAAAAGTTTCACCGCCATTTTGTGTCTGATTGTCATAACGAGGAACATATCATGCCAAAGCCAAGCCTGATCACCAGATGTCGCTCACATATACATCTGACTCTTATACGTGTTTATTGGTTTAACACAAACCGCATTTTGTCGGCAGTACACTCTCAGTAAACCCATGTTATATCTCAGTGGCCCGGCATGGCCAGGCCAGGTGGTTAGGGCGCTCGACTCGCAAACTGGAAGTCAAGGGTTCGAATCTCTCTCACACACAAAATATTCGCCCTTTTGTTGATAAAAAGAGTAGCCCAAGAGATGGCAGTGGGTGGTGATGACTAGCTGCTTTCACTTTGGTCTTGCAGTGCTAAATTGGTAACGGTCGCGCAGATAGTCTTCACGTAGCTTTGCGAGAAATTTAACAACAAACAAATCTCAGTGTTGCGATAAATATAGATATATACAAAGCCAGTCCCATTTCACGATACCAAACAAATGGGGAATTAGAAAACTTGTTCGTTCTGAGATTAACACGGTTCGAACATGGGGATGGAAACCGTGGAAGAATACAGTTCATGTCTTACCTTTCTTTGTCTTCGTTTTTGACTTCTCATTTTACTCTGGTAAACTTGAGAACAAACTTGATCATGGTGTTTTATCATCTATTTGTTGGTTGGTTGGACACCTGTACTGACTTGCGTATTCAGAACAGTCACGTTTGCTCTTGTGTAGCTTTTAGTATTGATTTAAATTTCTACGTTTATTAACTTCCTTCTACAAACTCATTAATATATGTTCATTTTTAAAAATCTTACGGATCAACAAAGATTACCGACTTTTTGTATTTTACTTTATAACGTTTGTTGTCGGTGGAGTCTATATATTGCATCCTGTTAAGTAATTTTCTTTTTTATTTTACCATTCGCCTCGTAGTGGCGCAGCGGTGTATCTGCGAACTTACGGCGCTGGAAGCCAGGTTTCGATACCCGTGGTGGGAAGATCACAGATAGTCCGCTGTGTAGCTTTTTGATAATCGACAAACAAACAATTCCACCATTCACTGCAAAATATAAGAGATAAAAAATAGGAGTTAAATCACCATTTTTTGTATGAAATAAATAGCAAACCCCATCAGAGTAATTAGTAGTGCAAGATTAATGGTATTTTTAATTTTGTCACTAGGTGGCCAATAATGTCATTAAGTAATGAAAAATAAAGTTTAGAAGTCTGTGGGGGCGATCCTATAGTTTAAAACTGTTGGAGAAACGATAAGGTCATGTAGAAAGCTTATAATTCGAATTCCGATACCCGTGGTGGGTACAGCATAGATATAGTACTTTACAAACCTTTACTCTGAGCAACAAATAAACGTTTGGCTAAAAAATTTTTCCCGTGATTTTGTGTGTGTGTGTAAATAATACGGAAAAAACCTTGTACAAAAAACAACGTACAACAACAAAAATACGGCGCAGGTGATAATAATATGGGGTCAAAGTTGTGCCTTAGTGATGTTAGTTATGTGTTTGTAACAAAATCCTTCCTTTTTGATGTAATGTTTAACTACTCAGGTAATACCTGCTCGCATGTAAATGGTGTGTGTTTCTGAATTTTTTCACATTTTGGTTGTTTGTTTTCTGTGTTACTTTGTTTGACACCAGTCTGCTTGTATCGACTTCCCATAGCTCAGGCTGTTTCGTGATATTTGAGAATCTTTGTACGAGTGTAGAGGTAGTTTCATCTAGAGAAACACATGTAAAGGTACTTGTGTTTCTGCGTTAGGCTTACCGCCACGTATAATTAAAAACGGCGTGAGAAAAATACGGATAAAAATCGTTACAGTGACAGAAACCACGAGCCTGTCTGTCTATCTGGATTTTATAGCAGCAACTTGGCAGAGCTTAGTTTGCCAGTGGCGCCCCCTGTGGCTTTTACGGAAGTTATGGCATTACGATTAAAGCATTCTTATCGCGTGAGTTTTTCAGATGACTGTTTCCACTCCCTTGGTGGGTCACTTTATGAATCTACAGTTTCAACTTAGAGCTAACGCCATTTTCTGTACCAATACAGACAAAACAAACGTTATCTGTCAGCGATTTTGTTTGTTATTTTTCAGATTAGCAATGTATTAAAATTATTTACACTGTCTACTTATGTCTTCGCTTTCTAAGTATTAGAGAGAAACGTTGAAATACAGATTTGAATAGCGAATTTTTTATTGAACTGTTTTGGAATAGTATTTTTTCCCTTTTTTGGTGATTTGTTTTGAAAGGACGCGACGAGTTTATTTTTAGTAAAATGTTTTGAAAGACAGGTTTGAGAGCCTATTTTGGAACACAACACATCTGTTAAGGTTTTCATATAATTTCTCATTTTTTATGTGGAGCACAGTTCTTGTGATACTTTGTTACACTGTGTACACGTATAGTTTAATCGTTTAATTTCGAATAACTTAATTATGTCTTGAGTGTTACGACAATTACCTACGTTGTAGAGTGGAAAGGCCAGCGCTCGTGTCGACTAGTCTGTGATTCGATCAATGATGAGAAATTAATTGAAGACTGAGTGACTTTACTGTTGTCAAGCGCATGGCGCGCACACCGCGATGACTCAGCATAAGCTTGAAAAGCTTATAATTCTAAAAATCTGGGTTTGTTGCCCGCGTTGAACACTACGCAACTAGACAATTATGCAGCCTTGTACCCACATAAAGCAGTGCATTATCTCTTGCAAAAGGTAACGGATTTGTCGGACAGTAGTATGTGTGGAACGTTGCAATCGAAACCAGACGGATGGGTTTGTAGAGTGGGGGATAGTTCACACAAATATTTAGGAGACGTTTATATATTTGTACGGCTGTTTGTATATGTAAAATGTTATGTACCATTAAAACTAAATGTATTTTAATAATAGTAAACCCAAAATGTATTTTGTAGTTTACAGCTCTTGTGAAGAAACTGTAGAGGGACCTACCTGTTCGTTGGTATTACTAGACATATGGCAGAAGGGAGAATACTCTCCCCCACTTAGAGTTCGTACACTTTTTTCAACAACTGTGATCTCTCCACTTTCCAACTAAATTAACCTCTAATGCTATTCTAGTTAAACGAGGTCATGGAAAACGGAGGTGTAAGAGTCAAATGTAAAGTGTATGGGAGGCAATGTTTTTATGGTTGAAGTCTGGGGCTATCCTTGGGGGTCGTGTAACCTCTTGGGTTCTGAATTATATTTTATAATTTAAAAGAAAAAAAATAACTAACCTGCTTTTGATACATTGAGGCAAATTGAAATATATATGTGTGGGGGGTTTTGCTTCTTTTGACAGTGGTATATAGATTAAGTCGGTTCTTTCTAAGATACGGGCGGATGGATTTTTTTGACCTGGGGTAGAATTTTATTTTCCATTATTTGGACAGTGACGATATTAAGTGAGGTGTAAATACTAATGTATGAACGCGGTTAGGCGCCATGGGATTAAACTTTAGTTTTGTGTGTGTGTCCTTGGTAAGCAGTGACCCGACATTATAAACCAGCCCAAATGATTACCATGCCTGTGTTATCTTCTGACAAGCTTTTCTTTTTGAGGCAAAGCTAAGTTAAGCATAGTTAAGGCACCCGAGTCTGAATCTACGAGTCGCAGATTCGAATCCCGTTTCCAAAAGCTCTCACTATTTCATCAATTTGAGCATCATAAGATGATAATTAATTCTACTTTTAGTTTGGTGGAAGAGTATCTTGAGTTGGAAATGGGTGGTGGGTGGCGTTAACTAGCCGCTTTCCCTCTATAATTTCAGAATTAAGGGCGGCTAGTGCCCTCTAGTAGTTTTGTTTGAAATTCAACAATGAGAAAATCTGTTCACTTTTTTAATTAAATCACGTGACTCTGATTCTTCTCCTGATCCGTGCCTTAAAATAGTTGTGGCTCTCCTTATACTCCTGGTTTTCATTAATTAATCTAAAATAACACGCGATCTTTGGCGTTGTCGGGAAGAAGATATCACGTGCTGATTGAAGGATCTTTTTTTTACATATATATATTTATTGAAGCTCGTGTTTAAATCTTCGATCAACTCTTAGATTTAAACGACAGATACTATAACTGACCAGGATTTCCAAGGTTAATATGTTTGTGTGTGTGTTTTCTAGTGATTTTACAACCGTGTAATTAAACTGAAATTGTAGTTCATAATTCACACTGTTGTCATGCCGACCACATGTTAAAACATTCTGATTTTAAGAAACTGTATTGTGTAACTTGTACGAATGTTTATACTTTGCGCTTTAAAGTAGAACTTGAGTTGTGCTATAGTGTGTAATAACCCAGTATTAAGGGGCTCGAGAAATGTTTTAAGTATGTAAAAACGTATCATAAAAAATGTTTTATGTCTGTATGTCTAAGTCCCCTTTACTATCATATATTAAGGAATCGTTTTTATATTTCTGCAATCAATGCTATCGTAAGCTGATAATGGTAATTATTCTTACAATTCTTTATAGGCTTTACATTGAGTGGACTGATAATAACAGTAATGACCATATTTTACTTTGTGAGACCAGGTTTTGGTGTGATAATGTTGAAGATAGGTTGTTGTCCCCCCCTATTCTAGAATGGTTTTATTTAAGTTGTATGATAAGTGTGACTTACCGTTGAAAGACGTTAATGATTGTTGTCTTTAAGAACTGACAAGTGACTCTGTTAAATCACGCTAATGATTGTTTTCTTTAAGAACTGATAAGTGTGACTCACTGTTAAATCACGCTAATGATTGTTTTCTTTAAGAACTGATAAGTGTGACTCACTGTTAAATCACGCTAATGTTGTCTTTAAGAACTGACAAGTGACTCACTGTTAAATCACGCTAATGTTGTCTTTAAGAACTGACAAGTGACTCACTGTTAAATCACGCTAATGATTGTTGTCTTTAAGAACTGACAAGTGTGACTCACTGTTAAATCACGGTAATGATTGTTGTCTTTAAGAACTGACAAGTGACTCTGTTAAATCACGCTGATTGTTGTCTTTAAGAATTGACAAGTGTGACCCACTTTTAAATCACGCTGATTGTTGTCTTTAAGAACTGACAAGTGACTCTGTTAAATCACGCTAATGATTGATGTCTTTAAGAACTGACAAGTGACTCTGTTAAATCACGCTAATGATTGTTTTCTTTAAGAACTGACAAGTGTGACTCTGTTGAATCACGTTAATGATTGTTGTCTTTAAGTACTGATAAGTGACTCACTGTTGAATCACGTTAATGATTGTTGTCTTTAAGAACTGATAAGTGTGACTCAGTTGAATTACGGTAATGATTGTTGTCTTTAAGAACTGATAAGTGTGACTCACTGTTGAATTACCTAATGATTTTGTAAAAGGCAGTATTAAAATATGGAGAAATGTTGGCCGGAGGCGGTGTTAAAATGTTGATAACTTAATTTAAATCGTACTAAAATGTGTAGGGAATTGTTGACCAGAGATTTTTAATTTAATTTGTGAACTTTAATAATAAATAAGGTGTACACGAAATTGTGAGAATGCGGTCTATGTAATGAGTAAACAGTTTCGACTGTTTATTATATCAAAAGATTAAACATTTGTTGAATTCGGTTTTAAATCGTTCATATTAATTGATTCTTTGCTAATATGCTATTGTTGTAGTATTTAAAAATCAACATCATTAGTCAAGCATTAGACATAACTTCACAAAAAATTGGGCCTTTTAACTTGTACGAAATGTTTTCACTTAGGTGAAATTAGAATTTTTAAACGAATAAAATAACGTTATTCTGAAAAGAGAAGAAACAAAATAGAACGCAGATCGTGTTTCTGTATTTCCTTCAACACTTTAAGGCTAAGAAGACAAACGATTAATGGTTCTTGTTTTTGTAATTTGTCATAGATTTTTACTCTGAAAGGTTCTGGTAGTGACGTCAACAGCACCTCGGACACTGTTGTTATTGTCTGTCTCAACTGGCTTAAAACTCGCTGACCTCAATTTGTAGAATGGCCGACTCTGAAGCACCTTATTGATTGTCTCCACTGTAGAACTATTTTTCATGGCGGAGGGCGATCAATTCACATTCGGTAGCTTTACATCCTAACGGGTCTAATCTATTCTTTCTAGACTACTCAGATCTGTGCAGAATGTCACATCAGAGAAAGAGGCCGAGTTTAAAGAGCAAGAAATGTAAAAGAAACACGCTCTCTTTTGACAGACTTTAGTCTAAACCATCGCAATCCGAACAATACATTTTTTTCCCTCTCTTTTTGATAAATCCAGCTTTTTCAGTACTAGTTTTTATTCTTTATCGTGTAGTGAGCGAAAGTATTAAAGATTTAGACAACAATGTACAGAACCAGCCGTTACAGTATCTAATAAAATGAGCAGTAATTAATTATTTTATGACGTATTCTTCAGAGAAAGCACTTTAAACAGAAAATGTGGTTACACCTGGTATGCTCACACACACGTGTTTTAATAAACTTTACCTTAGGCTGGTAAACATCTTATTTCTCATAATTATACCAAACCATCGGACTGGGCACCATTTTTTTGATATTATTACACATAAAACATCTCATTGATTTATGGGTTTACGGTCGAAAATCCTAACTGATGAAACACTGCATTATACTTTTTTATGAAATAAAAACAAAGATATATTTGATTAACTACAATGATGGCCGGGTTTGCTCTTAGTTTCACTGCAAATCCGTAACTTATTTTGATCGGAACTTTCTCATTTGATAATATGCTGCAATTTACGTGCCTACGTCTACTTACATAACTTACTTTGGCCTGGTAAGAAAACAAAGTAATAACGAAACGAATAGCTCGTTAGTTTATAATTAATAGTGACTAATGTTTTGCATTCACTGATGGCAGTTTTGTCTGTGCGTGTTTTTAGCATTTCGATTTAGGTTTCATTTTGGTGAGTGTGGAACAAAACAGTAATGTTCTTCTGTTGGAGACAACGTATCCAAATTAAATCCTGCGAGAAACGTTTTCAGTGAATGTTATGGGTGGTAATAAGCAGTAAGGTCTCCAATTCACGGAAGGGGGGGTACAGTGCTTTATTTCCATAGCTTTATCAAGCGTAACAGCCAGTAGCAAGGCCTTCAATTCGAGGGGTGATGTTTTATTTATGTAGCTCTATCAAGGGTAATATCTGCTTTTAAGACTGGATTTTGTAACTTCTTAACGTCGGGATACAAATTAATTAAGATACATATTTTCTGCTACATAGACGTAGACACCATTTAGTTACAACACCAAGCCACCCCTTTTTTGCTGTAGATTTCAGCTTTCATTCATCGGCTGCTTTTAAAACGAGGGGTTTTTAGCCAGTGTGTGTTTTCTTATAGCAAAGCCACATTGGGATATCTGTTGAGTTCACCGAGGGGAATCGAACCCCTTATTTTAGTGTTGTAAATCTGTAGACCTACCGCTGTACCAGCGGGAGACTTTTAATCGGTGTCTAGGTAACTGTTACGAACATTGTTTTTGGTTTTACACCTTTATATCCAAGGGCTTTTTTTTAACGCAGTAATAGATTTGAATGAAACACTAACAGCTCTGACCAGGTGGTTCTAGTTGAATAATTAATTATTAATACACATGAGAGAAGTACAGACTTAAGCCATGTTGCCCACGTATTCACGTGAGTGATCTCCCTTATTTGGAGGAAGGTTCAGGTTCCATCCGTAATTCTTTACATATCGTTATTAACCTTTGTCGTATACACAATTCTGTATGCGAGCTATTTGATTGTCTTCCCTTGAAGAACAACTTTGATCATCACGTGCTACGAGTCGGTGGAAGAACTAATCAGTTATTTCTTCCCTTGAAGAACAACTTTGATCACCGCGTGCTACGAGTAGGTGGAAGAACTAACCAGTTATGTCTTCCCTTGAAGAACAACTTTGATCACCGCGTGCTACGAGTAGGTGGAAGAACTAACCAGTTATGTCTTCCCTTGTAGAACAACTTTGATCATCGGTTGCTATGAGTAGGTGGAAGAACTAATCAGTTACGCCTCAACCTGTTGAACAACTGATCACCGCGTGCTACGAGTAGGTGGAAGAACTAACCAGTTATGTCTTTCCTTGAAGAACAACTTTGATCACCGCGTGCTACGAGTCGATGGAAGAACTAATCAGTTACGTCTCCACCTGTAGAACAACTTTGACCTCCACGTACTGTATCAGATCCTTGTGAGACGGTGGTTGAATTTATCATCGATAACATATTCTGAATTCCCGTTTGAGTTCTCCTCATCTTTGGTTGAGAGAATCTGTGAATAAATCAATAATAATCCCAGTTAATCCGATACGGGGGTTGGGGTTTGCATGTAATTGCTAATAATTGGAAAACTGATTCTTCGCCTTGGCTTAAGAGGATTGATGTTGGGTTTAACTTTGAATATAGGAATTAATTACGCTCGGGAAAGTGGTTCTGACACCTCTTCAAATGACATAGCTTTAAACAAGCGCTATAATTGACGATTTACGCTGTCAGAATACGAATTAAAACCAGATGGAGTCGAACTGTTGTTATACATTTCCATAGTAATGATACTCAGAGATTGCCTGCTATTATAGTCTGAAAGCTAACACCTTCTCTACGTTCATATTTAACTGATATGCAGATTATATTTGAAACATGTTCTTCAAATTCAATGTAACAAAACACTACAATTGTAAGTTTCATCTGTAAGTATATATCTAAACAGTGAAAGTACAACACTGTACAATTGTAAGTTTCATCTGTAAGTATATATCTAAACAGTGAAAGTACAACACTGTACAATTGTAAGTTTCATCTGTAAGTATATATCTAAACAGTGAAAGTACAACACTGTACAACTGTAATGTACTTCTGTAATTATCATACATTTAAATAATGGGAGTGCAACAGAGTATAACCAACTTCTGTAATTGTTATACATCTAAATAATGGGAGTGCAACACAGTATAACCAACTTCTGTAATTGTTATACATCTAAATAATGGGAGTGCAACACAGTATAACCAACTTCTGTGATTGTTATACATCTAAATAATGGGAGTGCAACACAGTATAACCAACTTCTGTAATTGTTATACATCTAAATAATGGGAGTGCAACACAGTATAACCAACTTCTGTAATTGTTATACATCTAAATAATGAGAGTGCAACACAGTATAACCAACTTCTGTAATTGTTATATATTTAAACAGTGGTAGTAGAACTGTATAACTAATTTTCATCTATATTATTATATATCTAAACAGTGAAACTACAACACTGTATAAATGTAACATAAATTTATAATTATATATTTGTATATCTAGACAGTGACAGGAGAATACTATAACTGACTCATTTCTGTAATTATATTTGTAAACCCTGACAGTACAACACTATCAACTGTCACTTCCATTTCTAATTATCATGTATCTATACAGTGACAGTGCAACATTGTATCTGTAACTTACATCTGTAATTATTATAAATCTAAACTGTAACTCACACATGGAGAATTGTTATATATCATAACAGTGACAGTACAACACACTGTCACTGTAACTTACACATTGAATTGTTATATATATAAACAGTGACAGAACAAATAACTATCACTGTAACTTACATCTGTTGTTATATCTTTGAACAGTGACAATACAACATGCTGTAACTATAAGTTACCAATGTAATTATTATGTATTTAAATGGTGACAGTAAAACTCACTGTATAACTGTAACTTGCATCTGTAAGTGTTTTCTCTCTAAAGAGTGATAGCACAACACAGTATAACTGGATCTTACATCTGTTATTATTGTTTATCTAAATATTGATAGTACAACACTATATCTGTAATTACTACTTATCTAAACGGTGACAACACGCCACACTTGATAACTGTCACATACGTGTGTATTTGCTGTATATCTACACAGTGACAGTACAACATATTGTACAACTAACTTGCCAATATTATATTACCATTAGCGTGTTTCTCACGGTGTTGAAACTGCCAATAAGCGTATTTCAGATGAAATTGAATACAACACGAAGGTATTTGACGCGATTCTGTTACAGTCAAACTCATTAGCATATTTAGTTCGATGGTGAAGCTGCTGTTAATGTGTTTAGTAGTGTTTTACAACGATCATTATTTACTGTATTTCATTCGAAGTTGAAATCGTTTCGTGTATTTCATATGATGTCGAAACTGCCCTTAGCGTATTTTATACGACGTTGAAACCACCATTAGAGTATTTTACACGATTTTGTTACAGCTTAACTGTCATTAGCGTACTTAATTCGGTACAATAACTGCTGTTAATACATTTAACACGATAATTAAATTGCTGTTATTGTGTTTAACATGATTTTGAAATTATCGTTAGTATATTTCTCTTTAGTTGTGAAGATCTTTTTATTAACGACGTATAAAATATGTTATGGAAATCTTTGTTTGAGGCGTTATGCGAAAAAAAACACAACAGTTTTACGGGGAAAAGTTTCATTTTCGATATTCTTTCCTAGTATAAATTGGAAACGCAACTGAACTGTGTTTCTTAGAAAACGAGTACTATCCAGTCATAAAGTTGATGTCAGATATTCTGTTCTCACTTTTATGCTTTTGTCATTAGTGGTATTAGTTAAATTGTTTTGTATATTTTTATTATAAGTTAGCTTAGTGTATGGATTTAGGAGTGACCTAACTTTCCTTGGCTGAAAGAACCTCGTAAAACATTATCGAGTTCATAGAGAAAGATATCGACATGAACGACGGTGTCTAACTGATTGTTTTCAGTTTTCGTTTTATCACGTAGGTTAGTCCTGGTTTTACCGACGTATTAGATTAGTTTGTTTTTTATCACGTAGGTTAGTCCTGGTTTTACCGACGTATCAGATTAGTTTGTTTTTATCACGTAGGTTAGTCCTGGTTTTACCGACGTATCAGATTAGTTTGTTTTTATCACGTAGGTTAGTCCTGGTTTTACCGACGTATCAGATTAGTTTGTTTTTTATCACGTAGGTTAGTCCTGGTTTTACCGACGTATCAGATTAGTTTGTTTTTATCACGTAGGTTAGTCCTGGTTTTACCGACGTATCAGATTAGTTTGTTTTTATCACGTAGGTTAGTCCTGGTTTTACCGACGTATCAGATTAGTTTGTTTTTATCACGTAGGTTAGTCCTGGTTTTACCGACGTATCAGATTAGTTTGTTTTTTATCGCGTAGGCTAGTCCTGGTTTTACCGACGTATCAGATTAGTTTGTTTTTTATCACGTAGGTTAGTCCTGGTTTTACCGACGTATCAGATTAGTTTGTTTTTTATCGCGTAGGCTAGTCCTGGTTTTACCGACGTATCAGATTAGTTTGTTTTTTATCGCGTAGGCTAGTCCTGGTTTTACCGACGTATCAGATTAGTTTGTTTTTTATCGCGTAGGCTAGTCCTGGTTTTACCGACGTATCAGATTAGTTTGTTTTTTATCGCGTAGGCTAGTCCTGGTTTTACCGACGTATCAGATTAGTTTGTTTTTTATCGCGTAGGTTAGTCCTGGTTTTACCGACGTATCAGATTAGTTTGTTTTTTATCGCGTAGGCTAGTCCTGGTTTTACCGACGTATCAGATTAGTTTGTTTTTTATCACGTAGGTTAGTCCTGGTTTTACCGACGTATCAGATTAGTTTGTTTTTTATCACGTAGGTTAGTCCTGGTTTTACCGACGTATCAGATCAGTTTGTTTTTTATCACATAGGTTAGTCCTGGTTTTACTGACGTATCAGATCAGTTTGTTTTTATCACCTAGGTTAGTCCTGGTTTTATCGACGTATCAGATTAGTTTTTTTGTTTTTTTTTTAACAAAGTATTTAGTTATGATCTATGTAGATAATAAATTAGTCACAATAGCCAGCTGGAACCTTCATCACCGAGAAAAACTAAACTGTACACGTGTAACGGAATTTTAATTTTTAATACCTGTTTGAAAATTGTTCGTGGCGATTTGGAAGATACAATATTCTTGCTTCATTGCTACGAGGCTTCGGCTCGGGGTGCCTGATGACAGAGATAAATGAGGATCCTGGGGGTAAGTTAGCAGCGGTTAGGCCTTGGCGTCTCAATGGAAACGTTTGATGAAGATTTAATCCACAAAACGAGCTCTAGTTGCGTACGTAAATCTATATTTGTGCCATGATAGACCAAAACTAGAGAAAGAAATAGTATTCAATGGTATGACGCTTGTCAGTATAATTTAGGGAGAACAGAAAATATGGCTCATTTCAGTAGTTACAGGATTTATTTTGCAGATATCAGTATTTCGACTTTTAATATATATTTGTGTCATCTCGTTATCATCAGGAATCCTCCAAAGGTTTCAGAAGGTGTCAGTAATTTACTGAACGTGAATGATTTAGAGATATGAAAAAACACGCTTAGAATAACTTGTAACCTGATATAACAATACCAGCTAGAGGTATTTATTTGTGAATAACAGATTTAACTAGTGGTAACACAACTTGACGATTTAACTGGAGTTAAAGAATCTGGATTTAGTTTGTGATAAAAATCTGGAGGTGATGTCTGATGATAAGAGTTCATCTCTATTCATGCGTAAAAGTTTCTCCCATTTATGTAGAAAAGTATGAAACTTAAGAGACAGTCGTAACATGCGACTCTTGTTTGACCACATCTAGATTTCTGGTTTGAAATTTGGAATTCAAGGTTATAATCAGGGGTTAATCAAACATGTGTTTCGTGTTTGTCCAGATCTCAAGTTTCCTGTGTGTAATTCAAGGTTATGATCACAGGTTAATGCAGCATGTGATCCATACTTTTCGGGATCTAAATTTTCCTGCGTGTAATACAAGGTTATAATTTGTCGTCAGTCTAATATGTGGTTCGTGTTTGTATTGCTAAACTGTTAGTTCTAAGGATGCAAGAAGTTTACAATAACTTGAAATAATCTGGCTTTATATAGTATTTAAATTGTGGTGTTTTGGGCAAATAGAAAATTAAAATCATTGATCATAACTCTGATAAAGCTTTAAAGACCCAAAACAGTTTTTAAGTTTTTGCCCAGACAGAAAATGTTGTTTTTTTAAATAAAACTTGTCAAATGAAAGAAACATATCTTTTTCTTTTATTTTGCAACACTGCGTTCAAATA
Source organism: Carcinoscorpius rotundicauda (assembly GCA_011833715.1). Classification (NCBI taxonomy): domain Eukaryota; kingdom Metazoa; phylum Arthropoda; class Merostomata; order Xiphosura; family Limulidae; genus Carcinoscorpius; species Carcinoscorpius rotundicauda. The sequence goes on along the minus strand of CM022394.1, from coordinate 102,455,030 downwards.
TGACCTACATAGCCGACCTGTCAAAACCTTTACCATCTAACGTCAACACATTTTTCTGTAACAGACCACTTGTCACTTTAGTAACTGTTACGTAGAAACTATGGGAAGGGAGGGGAAAGAATCGGTCATCGTTGAATGTCCCCACCCCAAAATTGCCGCTTTCTCAACAACCATTCGACCGAAGAAAACTTGCTTCGAAGTGAAGGCTTGGTGGTAATACCTCTCTCTTGTTATGAAGTTACTTATCCGGCTTCAAGTCAGTTTTTTTTTCAAGTCCCGAGAGAAAAGGTTATATCAACAGGTGGGATAAGCGCAAGAGTTAATTTTTTTTTTCCACTGTTGAAGAGCCAGCCCAATGTGTATATCTGTAGATGCCTATTATGTCATGTCCTCCAGTGGCTAAAAACTGAACTTCGATACTCGTTGTGTAGATTTGTGCTGAACAACAGTCTTATTGTTTTGCACTTCACATATTCTCCGCCTTAGAAACGTAATTTTGTAATTCTTACAACAATCTCTTGTGACTGGTTGATATTTAGATGTCTTACACGATCGATGATTGTGAGTGGTTGATGTCTGGGTGTCTAAAATGATCGAAAAGATAGTTTTCGCAGACATCTTTTGGAACGTAGGAACATTTTTTCTTGTTTCACTTCTCACAGATTTGTGGATTTTGTCAACATTACAGCTTCTGGAATGTGATTGAAAGGTTGATAACGATGTACACTCGTATTTCTACCGTTTTAAGACCTATTAGAGTAATTCTACTAAAATTGTTAAAATTTAATTATCTTGGTCTATGAAGTTATGAAATACTCCGAGTAATGTGAGATTTTATAAATGTAACCATTTCAGTTACGATCTTTGTAATTTGTATAACATCTAATCGACAAGAGTAGTAAAGGTACACTTGCCTCACAGAGAGATCTGATCTATAGAATCATAAGGGTACACGTGCCTAACAGAGCTCTAATCTACAGAACTGTAAAGGTACACGTGATTAAAAGGAAAAAGTGCGATAAAAAATCTCCAAATTGTTTTTATATCACGTGTTGTGTTTCAGAGATGACTCAGTCTTATTTGTTCCAATGTCGTTTCAGTTTGTTTTTTGTCCATTTGAAGCCTTGGTTAGCTAACACTTTGAAACCTGTAAATATAACAAGTGGCATTGAGCCGCCTACTGTTCAGAATCTGTCCGCGATTTCCCCCTAATCCCACACAAGGTTAACAGAGTAATGTTAAGATCTCTTCCCAGCTTACAGTTTGTTTCTGCTACTTTGTCCTCCTGTTGGCTTGATTTATATTAGGACAGATTTGAACTTGGAGTCAACAACCTTATGGATTTACTGATTGTTCAAAGATATTCACTGACCCCTCAATCCCAAACGAATAGCATTGGTTGGGGGGGGGACTAAAGATAATTATCTTATAAGTTGTCATAAGCTTGAAATTATCCCCGCCATTACCATTGACGGAATTACTTTAACACCATGTAGCTAAGGTATGTCATGAAGTTATGTACTGGCAGACATTTTTTTTTTTTTTTTTACCTGAATGGCGGACAAAGATAACGTAAGTAAACAACATTTACCTGCACGTCTTGTTAACGTGGTCGTTAACGTTGTTTTATAGGATTGCCATGGGAATTATTAATATACTCTTACGTTTTGTTGTAGTGATTGCTAATACACTTCTAAAAGGTTACCATTGTTATAGGATATAATTTTAATAGGCTATCATGACTGTTGCTAATGTACTTTTAAGAGGTTGTTGTGCTAATTGATAATAATTTTTTAAAATGTTAGCATGGTGATTGGTAACAATAATGAAGAGTTGTCATGGTAATTAGTAATATATTTTTAAAAGGTTACAGTGCTTTTCGTAATAGTTTTTAAAAGGTTACCATGGTCATTAACATCACACTTTTAAAATATTGCCTTGGTGGCTGAGAGTGTAGTTTTAAGAGGTTGCCATGGTGATGGAATCTTCTCCTTTGATAGTGTTCAGATCTACGTTGTTTGTACGTATAAGAACCAGATCTATCTACACCATATGTTAACTGGGGCAATCCATACAATATTAGAGGTAATTTAGGGCTAGGAATTTCTCACAGCAGTTGAACATAATCACAGGTCGTTCAGAATCAAGACAAATGCCACCACCACCAGCACAATCGATTGTTTCGTAAGACTAGTTTTCGAGCACTGGATGAATCGCTGTGATATTTCAAGACTCCACTAAATAAACATATTTTAGAGTAATGATCTTAGATATACTTTAATGAGTCAGTGTCTGCTTCCAGTATGTTGGTATTTAAGTAATGTTATTTATTTAATTACGTTTCATTCATATAAACTTCAGTATTTTTTGTTTTTTATGCGCTGTGTTCACAGAATAATTTAAACCATTCACAACCGTTTCTAATGTAGTTAAGGTTGTCCTGAAAAAAATAACAAAAAAAAAACAATCTGGAAATTTGAAAAGGAGACGGATCAGGGTGTGTGTGTAAAAATTAAGAAAACCCAAAGAGGCTGTGAATTTTAAGAATTTAATTTTAAAACTGGAAAAAATTAGGAAATTTGAAAATAATCGAGGAACTTAACTCCAAACTATTTAGTGGCCAAGCGTGTTAAGGCGTGCGACTCGTAATCTGAGGGTTGCGGGTTCGCATCCTCTTCGCGCCAAACAAACGCCGTGGAGGAGTTATAATGTCATGGTTAATCCCACTTCGTTGGTAAAAGAGTAGCCCAAGAGTTGGCGGTGGGTAGTGATGACTAGCTGCCTTCCCTCTCGTCTTATATTACTAAATTAGGGACGGCTTTTAACACCATCTCTCAATATTTTTATAATTTCTAAGTTTGATATACACTCTTCAAAAAAAAAAGAAACGCAAAAGGCAAAATTTGAGACAAATTGTTAAGTTTATTCCGGGTAGTTCTGTATGACTTGTGTGAAACTTTGCACACTCACTGCTGAACATCCAAAGTCTGCAAAGGCGAAGCCCACGCTCACTAGTTGAAGTTTAACGTCACTCAACGTCAATAACGAGTATGCCTCCCGTGAGCATCAATAACTGCTTGGCATCTCCTGCCCATGGAAGCGATGAGATGATGAATCACATCCTGTGGATTGGCTGTTCACTCAGCCTGCAAAGCTGCTGCAAGCTGAGGTAGAGTCCGCGGTTGAGGTTGTCGCCGTCGCAGACGTCGGTCCAGCTCGTCCCAAAGATGTTCAATAGGGTTTAAATTTGGTGATCTGGAGGACCAGGGAAGAACGTTGATGTTGTGGTGTCTCAAGAAGACAGTGGTGAGTCGGGCTTTGTGAGGACGGGCGTTGTCATGTTGAAAAACGTCGTTGACGTTCACCATGATGGGTTTCATATGGGGCCTAAGAATCTCGTCGACGTATCGTTGAGCCGTAAGATTCCCTCGAATGTGCAAAAGGTCTGTTCTGGCATTGTAGGCGATGGCAGCCCACATCATGTCGCTGTCACCACCAAATCTGTCAACTTCCTGTACACAATTTGCTGCAAAACGTTCACCTCGACGAGGGTAAACACGGGTCCTTCCATCCTGCCTACGAAGCATTAAACGTGATTCATCGCTTAACCAAACATGCCTGCATCGTCGATGAGGCCATACTCAATGTGCCCGAGTTCACTGCAGCCGTGCTTGACGATGTTGCTGGGTGAGGATGACGCCTCTGACTGTACGTCGAGGTCGGATTCCTGCATCTCGTAGACGGTTGCGTACGGTATGATCGGAAATTTTATGCATCCCTGGTATGGTTAAGGCAGTAGACGTCGCAGTGGTGGTCCTATCCCGAAGGTGACGTTACCGGATGTAGCGATCTTGTGCGGGCGTGGTCACACGAGGTCTGCCAGATCGTGGACGGTCACGAGTTGATCCATGTTGTTGGTGACGATTCCATAGCCTTGTGATTGTGCTTGGGTGGACATTAACAGCTCTGGCAACATCTGATCGAGATTCGCCTTCTTCCAACGACCAATGGCGTTGTTGTGCTGGGCTTCAGTCAGTCTAGGCGTAACTGTATTGCGTGTCGGTGACTTAACACCGAGCTATGGAAACCGAGAACCCGTCAGTTTTATAGGGATTTTGCACATGTTGCACTTGCAGAACATGCAGATCTCTCTAAGAAATTTTTTTGACACGAATGAGTTTTGGTAAAAAATCCGATGTTTTCCTCCGTTTTCAATGTGCACAACTTTTATTGTCATTTTGGTCTGACAATCAGCGCCTTAACACGTGTAACATCACATACTCTGAGCTTGTAACATTATTACATATATTTCTCTTTAAAATAAAATAAAAAATCCCTTTTGCGTTTCTTGTTTTGATGAGTATATCATTAAAGCCATCAATACAGGATTAAGTCAAGAGTTTTAAATAAAAATGTGGCTGCTATGAAGAGAGAGGGGAAAGCAGTTCTGAAATCAAAGCTAAAGAAATGTTTTTTTATCGAATAAGTGCGATTAAATCACTTTTAAAGTCTGTGTTGTCCCAGTGTTTAAGCAATTTTTTATGTAATTGATTGAGATTGGTCCGCACTCTTATGAAAATCTTACAATGTCATGGAGAAGATCAATGTCTTGAAACAATGGAAGTTGATCTTTCAGCTATAGTTTGTAACTACCCATCATGAACATGGAGTCTATATGTATATTGTTTTTATTTTCCCTCAACGTGAGATAACGTCATCAAAAACATTTTTAAATATTATGCAATAGTTAAACTTTTAGTAGCTTGACTTTATGCTATTATTTGAGAAGATATTTTAGTTATGCATGATACTTCATGGTGTTATCTTACAATAGTTTTACAAAAGTGGATACTTTTCTTTCACATGATCAATGTCTGAATTTAACTGTATTAAAATCATTATTTTAACAGTTGTCTCAAAGATTTTAATAAATTCGCTGTGATAGTGTAACTACTTTCATGTATGATGACTTCTTCAATCTCTCAACTTGAGAACGGCTCACTAAATATTCATCCATTTTCTTTATAAGGTTACAGTTGAATTAAACTTAAGAGTGTTTTATGCTATTAGATGTTGATCACTGGAAAACACCTCTAATCTTCAGTTGTAACACAAATCTTGTGGAACTATGGAATACATTTCTATACTATTCATAACTTCTTTGAGACATTGCCCCACAGGGTACTTGTTTCAACTATCATTAGTAAAACTTGCACATTATTCGAATGTGACAGTTATCATGAAAAATGTTATCACCTTACAACTTAACATAATAAATGACGATATTTTTGTTTAACTTTATTGTTATATAAAATATTAAATCACATGAATTTTTAGATTTTCCACGTGTAGAGGTTGGAGACTTTTAAGAATTACAAATGTCACACACTTATGGAGGTTGTGATTATACAGTACACAGAGTACTGTGGAATTATTGATATTGTTATCGTATTTACTTCAAATAGCCTTTAACTAAGAAGGAAAGGTGATTTGAGCCTGTCGAGTGTGATGTTTAAGAACGCTTTCCAACTTGGTGTAGAAAATATATACGATAGTCGTTAAATTTAGAAAAAACATTTGACTTTTAGTACTAGCTAAACCTTGAATGTTATAACATGGAATATTGTTATAAAATAAGAAATACAATTTTGTAAATTTCTGATCACCTATTGACGAGATATTTAAAACACTCCGTGATGACGAGAAAACCCAATTTTAGAGACCGATGAGTGTCGAAACGTTGTTCGCTCCTCTACATTGTACTTTCTCTATCCATACCAGCCGTTTTTACATGTATAAAATACTGTTTCATTGAACAATCTGAACCATCCCTACATCGACAGTGTTGCCTTCTACATCTTAGACGGGTGTAGATTTGGTTTAATTCCACTCAGTTATTAATGGTATGTTGTTATTTCGCGGAAGTAGAACAGAAGAAAGAAAACTGCAGTATAAACTACTTTGTGCACCTAAAGTGAAACATTTGGTCCGCTTAATCTGAGCGGCACCTTACAGACATAGAACTAAACATTTAGTTCAGAGAACCTCATCTATATAGAAAGGGGCCCAGCATGGCCAGGTGATTAGGGCGCTTGGATCGTTATCTAAGAGTTGCGGGTTCGAATCCTCATCACACCAAGCATGCTCTCCTTTTCAGCCCAAGAGTTGGCGGTGGGTGGTGACTAGTTGCCTTCTTTCTAGTCTTACACGGCTATATTAGGGATAGTTAGCACAGATAGCCCTTAGGTTGCTTTGCACGAAATTAAAAGCAACAAAATATGGAAGGAATCTCATCATCAGTATCTGTCACTTACAGGGTTATTTTTTACAACCCAGTGATGCACTTTGTATTGTAATTATACTAAAATGTTTAACTCATTTGTATTGACGGTTGGGTGTCACAGTATAACGTTCTTTACTCAGCATTATATCGCGGCTCTGTCCTTGGACATCATGATACGCAAGTCCTGTCCTTATATAATACACGACTCTTTAGTGTATATAGATGCTATAACGCAAATATGATACTGTTCGCAAGTCACAGGTCAGTTCATTTAGTTGGTGCTTTATCGTGAATTACCGATCAGTTAATTTAGTTGATTCTTTACCGGATAAAGTAGGTTTATTTACGTGTCTTTTTATTGTGTCATTTGTCTGTTACATTTGCCATTCAATCTGATTATATTATTTTAAGGATTAAATTGTTCTATTGACTTTCTACTTTTGTTTGCTGCTGCCATCTAGTGGCACATGCTAGCAATTGCTGTGAAAGTTTTGCCCCAACGTTTTTCGCAGAATTGTTTCTAAATAAGTACAGTTTGATGTGGCATGACAAAATATTTTAGAGAAAACTGTTTGTTTTATTTAAACCTTTATTTGACTGTAGTCTTTGTGCCTACTTATAATTGGTGAATTGCTGGACAGGTTGCCACCAAACCTGGCATTTAACCTTTAGAGTCCTCCAGTAAGTAACAGGAGAGGGGGGGGGGTTCGGATTTGAGCACCCCATGTCAGTCCTCTTCTCTCAGATTGGATCACACCTTTTCTTTCTCGTGCGTTGAACAAATACGTCAGCCAGTATGTAAAAATATATCACGTGACACAGCATAACAGATTGTCAACGCTGGAATTACTCATAGGGTTTATAATATCGGTTTTTACAGTTTTCAAAACTGTTCATGGACCACCTTACGAGTCCATGCGTTTGTTGGTCATAAAGCACGTTAGCTAGAAAAACGTACTGTGAATATCGCATTTCATTCTGTCAATTTATTGATGGACTATTGTGTATCGTTCATAGGAAACGAATGGTTTTAATTTGAATGTGTTTTTTTTGTCAGCTATATACACCAAGAAACAAACTGACTGTGATGTCATATGTGGACCCACGGTAGTAGTAAAGGGTATAAAACGTCTGTTGATTAAAAATGTACGAGAGCTGAAGTGTTTGTTTGCATTGTATTTGGTATACCCGTAACAAAAAATTCATATCGGTTTTATAGAGGGCGTTTATAACCGGCGATAAAAATACAATTTCAGTTTGCGGCGCCCTGAAAACGCGTTAAATTCGACGCTTTACTCCTTCACGAAGTTAGAATTGATTGTGTACAAGTTTTGACTGTTGCCATAGGAACGTGGATATTTTTGTGTCGGACAAAAGGGTTGAAATGAAAAAGATAATACATTTTGAACGACACACTTGTCTGCGTGTGATTGTACATATAATAAACTTCCTTTGGTCATTTATGTAGTGAATACGCTTTGTTAATTATATAACGTCGTCTGATTTCTTTTCGACGAAATTGTCTAACCAACATGTCAACTTGTACTTTTTGATTAACAAATATAGGTGGTGTTGAAGGTAGTGGTTGATGCACATGTGGCCTTCACTTAATCACGCATGTCTCGGGAAATTGAAATAAACAACAGCAAACAATTCTATGCAAAGGCTAAACATTTTGCTCAGATATCGCTAGGCGACAGTTTTTGGTTTATACTAAGCAATCTAAACCGAGAAACGTTTGTATGTCTGTTAACACACCAGGTGGCAGGATCTTTTTATGTCTAACCAAGCTTTTTACGTGTTGACGAAAAAGACGGTACAGAAGATAATATTACATTAATTATTTTGTATAATGCGTAGACAGACCACTGTGCTAAAATAAATCATTTGTAGTTCAACTTGTTCGGTCAAGTTTCCCTGTTTAAGTTTAAAAAAACATTACTTTCAAGGGATAAATCTTGAGAAAGAAGTATTTCAAGCATGTGACTGTATAGATAGTAAGCATAACTAACTGAAAGATGGTAGCAGTTGTCTGTAGTTTGTATGTAAGATAGAGATCAGGGTTAACTAAGAAAAAGATGGTAGCCATCATTTGTAGTGTGTATGTAAGGTAGAGATTAGGGTAACAAACAAAAAGATGGTAGCTATCTTCTGTAGTTTGTATGTAAGGTAGAGATTGGGGTTAATTCAGAAAAAGATGGTAGCCATCATTTGTAGTATGTATGTAAGGTAGAGATTAGGGTTAACTAAGAAAAAGATGGAAGCCATCATTTGTAGTGTGTATGTAAGGTAGAGATTAGGCTAACAAACAAAAAGATGGTAGCTATCTTCTGTAGCTTGTATGTAAAGTAGAGATTAGGTTTAACTAACAGAAAGATGGTAGCGTTGTTTGTAGTTTCTATATAAGGTAGAGATTAGGGTTAACTAACAGAAAGATGGTAGCCGTCGCCTGTACTTTGTATATAAGGTGGAGATTAAGGGTAATTAACAGAAAGATTGTGGCTGTTGTCTATACTTCTTGCTATCGCCGCATTAGAACATTTCTCCATGTTTACACAACAAAATATTCGATATGTCAGGTACTGAGTGAAATAGCACGAGTAGAAGTAAGGATAATGAAAATTATTTCCGTAGTTCAGATTATATTGCCTTCCTGGACTTAATTAATACTAGGACGAACATTTGATACGTGGCGATCACCAGTAAATAGTTCAGTCTGCATAAATCATTCATTCGAGGTGTTATCGGTGGAACCAGAGGCCCGCTAAGAGCGATTCTAATTATCCAAACTTGGATAAGTCATCAGTTTTAGTTAATCTTTAGTTAATGGGAACGATATGAATGTGAAACTTCCGATAACTCGGGTTGTGCAGGCACTCCTAACGTGTCGAGGGAATGCTGTACTGTAAATATACGTTTATATTTTTGAAACGCTAGCAGGTTGGATTTGGTGAATGAAAATAAAAGAAATTTTTAAATTTCTATGAATTTTAGTTTGTTTTTTTTATTTTATTTTATGCAGACGTTACAAAACTCCAGAGCTACTCTGGTACGAGATTACCTTAAATAACCAATTACAATAAAGAATATTTTTTCCTCTATCAGTCATGGGTATACTACTCTCGATCCAGAACTAACCGTCATGGGTTGAAATGATAGAACAAAGCCTACTTTCCTATTTATTGGGCAGGGACTAGCTATCGGATATTACAGATGAATATTTAATCTTTGTTTACGTATTCGAATTGCGAGTCAAGCTACGTATTACGGAATGGAATGTATAACGAGAAATGTCAGGATATGAAAAAAACAACAGGAAAAAAAGAAACGAGAGAAGCAGCGATGTTTGGATTGATTGGTTGTGGGTTTTAGAGAAGAGCATTTCTTCTCGAAGTTAGTCTAATCAGACTGAACCGGTTTGGAAAGCGATTCTTGACGATTCTAGATTTGTTGAATGTAATTTAATAACAAGCGTCTCCTTTGTTACCGAAACTTTAAGAGTATAATGTAACAACGAACGTATGGTTTTAAAAAAAAACGCACCAAAAAACTCTACCTGATATATATTTGTTCAGGGAGACGACTGGTGAGATTTTTGAAGAAAAACCTCAAATTTCCTCTGGAAGAAGAAGCGAGGATTTTTTTTTCTTGTCCAACTTTTGTAGATGGAGCTTTTATCTATTTTATGTTTGCTCTCACACGACCAAGATTTGTTGAGAAATGTTGAAACAAGTTGACAAATTGAGAGTCAATATTAGCAACAGATCCGGGATGACCAGGCCGTAAGGGGAGCTCGACTCGCAGTTTGAGGGTCGCGGGAAATTCGAATCCACGTTACATCAAACATGCTTGCCCTTTCAGCCGTGGGGCGTTTACTATAATTCGTTGGTAAAAGAGTAGCCCAAGAGTTGGCGGTGGGTGATGATGACTATCTGCCTTCCTCCTAATCTTTCACTGCCAAATTAGGAATGGCTATTGCAGATAGCTCTCGTGCAGCGAAGTTAAAAAAGAAAAACAATTAACAACAACACTTAATGAAAAGTCGATAAAGTTAGGACTTGTCTGTGTTCAGCGCACTCCTATCCTACGTTTGAACCTAGTTTTTGATAGGTATAAATAACTGAAACAATTAAAAAGAAATAAAGCTTCATGAGCTGCATTGACAAGGAACTTAGCTCCAATTTAATCCGAATATCCCTCTCGCTTTGGGACTACTTGATGTAAACTGTAAATACAGTTTTACTTTAATGCAAACATCTTATTTGACTTATTTCTTAAACACCGTATTAACTTTGCTGTTGAGTGGTTCGGCATGGTCAGATGATTAGGGGGCGCTGGACTCGTAAACTGAGGAGCGCGTGTTTCAATTCCGTCGCACCAAACATGCTTGCCCTTTCAACCATAGGGGCATTATAATGTGAAGGTCAGTCCCACTTTTAGTTGGTAAAAGAGTAGCTTTAGAACTGGCGGTGGATATTGATGACTAACTGCCTTCCCTCTAGTCATATACTGCTAAATTTGGGATGGGTAGTCTCGTGTAGTTCCGCGCGAAATTCAGAAACAAACATTTAGTGTTGAGTAGTTTGCATGCGCGTTTCTCGTACACGTTACATTGTTGTATTTAGTATTTTTTAAAACAAAACCAGCTTAATACATGACTGGTTTAGGCTAAACTTTCCTGTGACATAAACCTCTTACGCTCTGCCAGCTAGAACGTTAATTCTTCAGTTAACTTTATCGAAAAGAAATAATCTTACCTTTCGTGCGATTAATTTAAAACAAAAAACTACGTATATTTTAAACTAAACTTTTTTACATATATTTGTTTTCGAACGTGGTCTGAACACTTGCCAGGTAACGCTCGTCTGAAGAAAGGTGTCTGCCCGAAATTATTTCTGGAATTTATAATTTCTGTTTTTAAATTAATATTTTCTGTGATGTAATTTCTTCAGTTAGCTTTTGAAGTTTGTGGTTTGTGATGTGTTTATTATATGAATAGTGGTGTTATTCTCCCACCCTGTTGTGTAAAGTTGTTGTGTTTATTATATGAATAGTGGTGTTATTCTCCCACCCTATTGTGTAAAGTTGTTGTGTTTATTATTTGAAGTGTGGTGTTATTGTCACCACTCTGTTGTGTAATGTTGCTGTGTTTCTTGTATGAACGGTGATGTTAATGTCTATTCTGGTGTGTAATATTGCTGTTTGTTATTTGAGGCAAATTCTAATGTTCATTCGAATAAGTTAATGTAATAATTCATAAACACCATTGAAGGTGGAATAAATGTGGTCCACTATCTTCATACCATTTGTAAGTAAATGGATGCGTAACTATGTTAAACAGTAGTAACTTCTAACACCTGTGACTCATTTCGTCATCCTCTGAGACGAATTATTTATGAGTACATCCACTAATATTATTTTCGTCATTATAGAAGACGACCTGCTGAATACGATCTTTGTATATAATAATGTGTAAGTTGTTATAACATTACGCATCCATTGTTAGTGCTGTTTAACCTTTTCCAATATCCTTCACTCCTAAGAGTAGTTCGGTTACAAAACAAAAATACAAACTTAAATTGTAAGAGTATTTATTATGACTTGTTTGTACATCAGACTAAAAGTAGACTCAACAATAATAATAACGTTTTTGCTCTTGAATTGTCCCCCTCTCTCAGTGGTACAGCGCCATGTATGTTGCTTCACAACACTAGAAATCTGTTTTGATGCCCGTGGTTGGCAGCCCATTGTCTATACCTTTGTGCTCCACTACAAACAAAATGCTCTTGAATCTGTTCTACAATTGGTAATACAAATTTGCCCAGATTCTCATATCACATGAGAAATACTGGTCCATGTATACTGGTGATTGTTTTCTTAAAAATAACTCTTAAGTTAGAACATTAATTATTAATAATAGAACCTGAAGGACTGAAGAATTCCAACCTCATTCGTCTATTTTCGACATCGTTCTCTCTATCCTGAAATTTCAGTCTGGTGATTTCGATACCAGTGGTGGGCAAAGCACAGCTTGCCCTTTGTGTAGCTTTATACGTAATAACAAAAAACATTTCTGATCAGTGAAAGGTACATTTGAAGTAGATTTAAGTTTGTAGCGTGCAACTTGTATTAAACTGTTCTTGGTTTTGTAATAGTCCAGTTTGTTTACTGGTATTTTTACTAGTGTTTCAGTGTTACTCTCTTGTTAACAATTTGTAATCACATGGATGATTTATTCTAGAAGAGGGATGGTTTTGGTGGTCCGTAGGAAGGTTCTACGAGTATGAAATTGTTACCACACTATGGTGTGTCTATTCAGTTATTGCCATTCTATATATAAACTACATGGCCAAAAGTATGTGGGATACCCCTTCTAATTAGTGGGTTTGACTATTTCAGCCACACCCATTGCTCCCCTGGGTGTGGATTCCTGTACGTCGTGAGGGGACTTCTCAGGGAAGTTTCTATTTTTTCAGTTTACCTCCTGGGATCTAAACATCCACCCACGTGTTTGCCGTGCGTGGCGACCCGTGAAGGGGAGGAGAGGATTCTGGTGGTTGAGTTGGACCCTAACACACCACTTTGGCCTTGAATTCCTTTGGTCAATCGGCTTGTCCACTCGGGCTAGGATCAACCATGTACCAGTGTTGGATGTTCTCAGCAGGTGTTGTGGATATTACATTTGATGCTGATGTGTGGGCATAGTGCTCACGAAACCTTAGCATTGATGCAATGTTCTTCCTTGTTTGACATTGTAGTGTCTCTTCGTAGGGTTCCATGGTGGGTGGGTTAGTGGGCACCAAAATATCCCTATCTTTATTATAGGTACTTCAATTAAAAATCTTAATAAAATAGTGAAAAAACAGTCTATAGGTAAACGACCACGTCTTGAAAATTCTGAACAGCAATCCTTACCATCTGTTGTACCTTATTTTCTTATATGTTTTTACTTTCAGACAAATCTTTAGGGCAAATGTCTTCCTTTCTAATTCAGAAGGGACTAGAGGGACTTGTTGGCTCTCCAAAGCCTATAGAGTAGCTTCGATCTGGTGACATACTGATGGAAACATCCACATCCCAACACAGTGAACTCCTGTTGCATTCAAAGGCAATTGGGGATATGCATATAGAGGTTACACCTCATGCTAATTTTAATTCATAGCGAGGAGTTATTGTTAAGAGGGATTTGAAGAACATCACAGTCTGAGATTCTCGCTGGTTTTTTCTCCACCCAAGGAGTTTTTGCGGTGAGGCATATATCCACCCGCTGATATTGATAGGAGTTGTCAGTCTGTAGAGCATATGCTCTTTGATCACAACATTTCTCTTTTCAGTAATGGTTATTTTTCTTATTTCCATGCACCTAGTCAATCCTTTACTGCTATTGATTTCTCAATTTGCTCCCCTTCATTATTTTCCCATTTTTTATGGAGGGTTGACAAGAATCCACAAGGTGGTGATCTTTCACCTATAATCTTGAGAGACTGGCGGTGGTCGATGCCACCCGACTCGCGTGCCCCGGTGAAAGCTGGATCAGACACACTGGCCCTCTTTCTGGTCTTTCAGAACTTGATCCTGCCATCGCCTGTAAGCCATCAATAGATGACTGTGTGGCAGAAGTAACTGACTGTATTATACAAGTATCTGCTCAATGTATTCCTAAAACCTCAACACGTTTTCCACTATATCCTCGCCCATGGTGGAATCCTGCCTGCCACATGGCACGGAAGGCCCATAAACGAGCCTGGGATACTTTCCATAGATATCCCACACTCTCGAACCGCATCACTTTCTAGCAAGCTCGTACACATACTTGATGGGTAAAACGTAAAAGCCAGAAGGAATCTTGGATTAAGTTCACAACTAGCATATCTTCTACCACCAGTTTCAAAGCCATATAGGACAAGATTTGAAAGGTCAGTGGGCAACATAACTCTGTCTTCTTCTCGATTTTGCTCTCTGATGACCAGGAAGTGGCTGATACTTGGAGCATTGTTGATACTCTAGGTGAAAGCTTTTGCAGGGTATCTAGCACTTCTTATTCTTCCACCTACTTAGCCATCAAGACTCGGGCAGAGCAATCACCTCTTTCCTTTGGAGCTGATTGTCTCTATGACTATAATTGTCCCTTTACACTGGTGGAACTCAAACTGGCTCATCATCGGTCTGGCAGTACATTGTTTGGACCTGATGAATTGCGAGATGCTGCGCCATCTATCTCCTGCTTCTCTTGCTATTCTTATGATTGTTTTTAACCGGATCTGGTAGGACAATTTTTTGCCTGATACCTGGCATCAGGCTATTATCTACCTTTCTCCACGTCTGGGAAGCGTCCCAAGATTCCTTCAAACTGTCGTCGAGTTACTTTGACGAGCTGTCTTTGTAAGACTTTAGAGAGGATGCTTTATGCTCGTCTTATTTGGTTCCGCGAATCAAACAACTTCCTCTCACCTATCCATTGTGCGTTCCGACGACGGCGCTCCACCTTGGAGCACCTGATTCGACTTGAAAGGTCAATCAGAGAAGACCTGTGATACAACATGGAGGTATGGCATTTTATTAGACCTTTATATATATGGGTTACGTGGCCATTTGCCCATTTTTATTAAAGATTTTTAATGGATTGGAAACTTCGAGTTCATATGAGCTCGACAGTCCCGTTCTTTTCTATAGGAACTTGGAGTCCCTCGGGGCTGTGTTCTAGGTGTCACAATTTTCAGTATAAAAATTAATGCAATCACTGAACAACTCCCTCTCACTGTTGCAAACGGGCTCTATTTCGACGACTTTCACATCTCATGTCAGACGTCGAACATAAGGTATACTGAGTGGCAGCTGCATACTGCCCTCAAGTGTTTACCGAAGTGTACCACAACAAATGACTTTACCTTCTCTCTCTCTCTCTTTAAAGCCATTTGCATGCACTTTTGACACCAATGGGGTATTCACTCTGATTCTGAACACCGTATTGGTAAAGTTGTGCTGCCTGTGGTCCATGAAACAAAGTTCTTGTGGCTTATCTTTGACCGTATGCTGATCTTTATACGGGTTAAATGTATAAGTGTACCGAACATCATTCGTATCCTCTCTACCACCACTTGGGAAGTGGATCGATGTTCTATGTAAAGATATATCGTGCTCTTATTTAATCGAAACTTGACTATGGGTCACTGGTCTATTGCTTTGCCAGCTCCTCGGCCTTAAAGATGCTGGACCCCATTCATCATCAATGTTTTTGGCTCTGTACTGGGGCTTACTGCATTTTCCCAGTTCAGAGCTGTCTTTACTAAATGCTTCGAAATTTCATTCCTTACAAGAGTAACTCATCTGGGGTTGTTTTGCTTCCTCGGTGGGCCTTACTTTTTCAGACCAGGAGTCTGCCATCTACAAATGTACCTTTCTCTAAGTCATCTGAG
Organism: Carcinoscorpius rotundicauda; assembly: GCA_011833715.1. Classification (NCBI taxonomy): domain Eukaryota; kingdom Metazoa; phylum Arthropoda; class Merostomata; order Xiphosura; family Limulidae; genus Carcinoscorpius; species Carcinoscorpius rotundicauda. The sequence goes on along the minus strand of CM022394.1, from coordinate 102,439,331 downwards.
AAAAGCAGACACTTCTAATTGGAAATACTGTCAGTTATTTTCTGAACATCTTTCTAGCCATTCTTTCAGTCTCGTTTATATGGATGGTTCGAAATCAGGTTACTCTATGGACTCTCCTACAGTTTGTTGTTGCGCACAGAATTCACTCTACAGCTTCTATGTTCACTACTAATCTGTATGCCATTTCACTTGCCCTGCATCACATAAGAGGCTAAGCAGTACTCGCATTGTTTTGTTTGCACTGACTTTTTTTTTTCAGTTCTATACTGGCCTTGGAATAGCTTCTTGTTGGTTCACACCCTGTTCTCGTTGATATTCAAAATTGACTGGTCCATTTCTCTTTAACAACTACTTCAATCCAGTTTTTCCAGATACCGGGCCACGTTGGTATTCGCGAGAACGAGCTCGCAGACATGTTACTAAGTCTATCTGCTCTGGCACTGCCACAGTTGTGCCAGCTGGCAGTCGACTTGGGGTGAGCAACGCGAAAACAAGCTTTTCCAAATAAAATCCTATATCGGACTATGCCACCTTGCTTCTGTAAGGATCAGAAAGAGGAAGTTGTTCTGACTAGACTACGATTTTGTAACTTGTTGTTTCCTTTTATCTGGAACTGATGTTCCAGTGTGTAGTTCGTGTGACACTCATATCACCAAAAGCCACATTTTACTTTCTTGTCATCGTTACAACACTCAACGACGACACCATTATAAACATGTTTTGTCCCAAGGTTTGTCCATGACGTTAGATAGTATTATTGGTGATAGTGACACTGTCCACCTTGGAAACGTTTTTAGTGTTTTAAAGGCCATTAATCTTTTTAATACCATTTATGTTTTTAATTTACACTTTACACCTTTTCAGTGTGGCTCCATTTTAAAAATCACAGTTCATCCAGTTCGATTTGAAATTAGAAACTGGTCGTGACATTAAATAATTCGAAACCAACTCGAAAGGCCAACTTCAGGTGACTAACGCTGCTGTTTGAACTACCCGTTAGTCATCCTGGCGAGTTATTATTATTACAGTTATGTTGTAGAAAGTCCATTACAACTTGAATTACTGTAGTTTTTCTCTTGACGTGTTAGACCAGATGTAAACATTGGTTTTATGCTATTTGTTGTTTTTTAAACTTTTTTTGTTTTACCTTAATTTCCTTTTATGAATTTTACTAAATATACTTTTTAACTTTTTACTAGATGTTTGGCGCAGATAGCCTAGCTGCTTTGTGCTACAAAACTAAATCAACCAACCAACTGGTTATTGCTAACGTGCATAAACTCAAGCATACCACCATGCAGTCTTCAAAGACAAACATTGGCGGTACTGGGTCGTACTGAAGAGCTCAGTGACTTTCAACGTGACACTGTTATAGGATACCACCTTTCCCATATGTCAATTCATCTAATTTTTGCCCTTGACTGGCCTTGTCTTGCACGTAGCCCTGACCTCAACCTTTTGGATGAATTGGAACTCCCACTACGAGCCAGGCCTTCTCGTCCGGTGTCAATGCCCGACCTCACTGATGCTCTTGCGGCTTAATAGGATCGAATATCCGCAGCCATGTTTCAAAATTGGTGAAAAGCCTTCCCAGAAAAGTGGAGGCTGTTTTAGCAGCAAAGATGGGAGCAATAAGTGATGTTATTGTGAAATGAAAAGTCTGGGAGCAACAAAAGCTCAGCCACGAAGCGGTAGGCCGCACAAGCTCACAGAACGGGACCGGCGAATGCTGAACCTAGTAGCGCGTAAAAATCGTATGTCCACAGTTGCAACACTCACTACCGAGTTCCATACTGACTCTTAAAGCAACGTCAGAACAAGAACTGCTCGTTAGGAGCTTCATGGAATGGGTTTTCATGGCTCAGCAGCTACACACAACCCTAAGATCACTATGCACAATGGCAAGCGTCGGCTGGGGTGGTGTAAAGCACACTGCCATTGGACTCTGGAGCAGTGAAAACGCGTTCTCTAGAGTGATGGAATCACGCTTCACTATCTGGCAGTCTGACGGACGAATCTGGGTTTGGCAGATGTCATGAGAACGCTACTTGCCTGAACGCATAGTGACAAATGCAAAGTTTTGTGGCAGAGGAATAATGGTCTGGGGCTTGTTTTCATGGTTTGAACAAGGGTCTTTAGTTCCAGTGAAGGGAAATCTTAATGCTACAACATACAATGACATTCTGGAGAATTGTGTGCTTCCAACTTTGTGGCAACAGTTTGGGGAAGGTCCTTTTTGTTTCAGCATTACAATGCCTCCGTGCACAAAGCAAGGTCCATGGTTTGCCGAGGTTGGTGTGGAAGAACTTGACTGGCCTTGTCTTGCACGTAGCCCTGACCTCAACCTTTTGGATGAATTGGAACTCCCACTACGAGCCAGGCCTTCTCGTCCGGTGTCAATGCCCGACCTCACTGATGCTCTTGCGGCTTAATAGGATCGAATATCCGCAGCCATGTTTCAAAATTGGTGAAAAGCCTTCCCAGAAAAGTGGAGACTGTTTTAGCAGCAAAGATGGGAGCAACTCGATATTAATGCCCATGTTTTTGGGATGAGATGTTTGACAAGCACATATTGCTATAATGGTTGGGTGTTCACATACTTTTGGCCATATAGTGTGTGTATGTGTAAAGACTATTCGGAGACAAAAAATGTTTGAGAAACTTGACTGTAGTACTTAAACTTGCTTTAGACCACAGATAATCGAGTCAAATTTGTGCTTGGATGTTGATATAAGATTTTGTGTCAGTTTATTATTGGAACAACGCTATCTACTATCCAATTAAACTACAGAAAGAATGTCGTACTAGTCACAAAGAATAACAAAAACGTTTGACATTTTTGGTAAAAATAAAAGCATGACCCCATCTTCCTGTCACTGTGATGTCGGATGTTTATTCTGAGTTTAGTCAAGTATTTTGTGTGAGAGTGATTGACGCTAATTCCTGATGATGACGTTGTATCGATAACGAATCTGGCAGCGTCGAACGCGGCCCTCTGTTGTCAGAACGAGGAATCCGAACTCTTAGTCCAAAGGCTTAAAGTGGAAAAGTTGTTTTTGAAAAACATGCGCAGTGGAATTCGTCACGTTCGTCTCGTGCTTTTAAAAAACGCATGAACGACATTGAGATAAGATTTATTTCGAAATCTTAAGTTTTTGCTGTTTTCAGGTTGTACACAAACTGTACATATTTGTGCTTTACGTTTTTTTTTTGTCTGGGTTGTACACAAACTGTACATATTTGTGCTTTACGTTTTTTTTTGTCTGTTTTAGAGGTTTCCTTTTAGCTTAATCAGGTCTTTTGGAGATATACTCATTTTTTATATAACCGATAATATTTATTTTCGAAGTGACGTCATGTAATGTTTCTGTACATTTATGTTGTTTTCTAAATTGAGCACCACGTGACAACATGATTTCACCTTGTAACGCTATAGTTTGACTTCACTTGCTCAGTGAGAAACCGTTTCTATCTTGTGTTTAAAATTCCACAATGATGCCTGTTTAAAAATTACGCAGTATTCTCGACGTAGAAGGGTTGTTTCCACGGAAGTGTTCTTCAATTCACCTATTCAAAAAGTGAACGCCTGCTATGGCGAGACGACATTCAGCAAACGGTGCTCTTTGGACACAAACGAAAGGTTGGGGTGATACAGTCCTTTCTAGACGGAATAGCACTCCATGTATTGACCCAGGAGACCGAGCAGTCATCCTTTAAAGTGAGGAACAACCTCCGACCAGGAGGAGTTTGCTCGTTGTTCAAAGCTGATAAACACCCGACGATTCACATTTCATTTATTGGTTCTGAGTGTCTTATTTTATGTGTGAATTGGTTGATGTTTGACAATGCTAAAACGTCGAGGTTCAGTTACCTGTGATGGACACAGCGCAGATAGCTCATTGTGTGGCTTTCCAATGAAACAAACCTATGTGAGGGAAGTGAGCGTGAAAACAGAACGTGCGGAAAGGAGTGAGCACCACGTGTACCGACGTCTGTTAAAGTTGCAATGATATGGCCCAGTACTCCGAACACGGCCTGATGATTAGTGTAATCGACTCTCTCTCTCTCTTATGGTTATTTGGGTATCAGTGTTTATATACCCGGGAGGGTCAGGTTTCGTCGACTTCTTTCTCCTATCTTTACAGTGGTATTAGCAACTGCCAAGTATATTTATGTTACACGAGGGCTAAAGTAGCTCGCGCTTGCTCAGGCCCCTATCAGGGCAATGCCCATGCACTATTTACATACACACTTGGTGCAAATAAATCATTTCTTTTTATAGTGCCATAATTATTTGCACTATCATTAGATAAGTATCAACTATAAAACATTCACATAAATTTCTTACAATGTTTATTTGTTAACCCCTAAACTAATGTAGATTCTAGTTTATAGGTGGCCTTTTTCTTTTATTTGAATGTATATATATTTACTGGGGAAAGCTGTTTAGGACTATCTTCATCATGCAAACAGTATCTATCTAGTTCGCTATTTTTCCACTTTTTGTCAAAATAATTTATTGTTCTCTGCAGGAGTATCTGTTACTGTTTCTATTTGTGCATATTTATGCATGAATTGTGATGAGGTAGTTCTGGGTTCTTTATAAGTTGTTGTGAATAGTTTATTTTGTATTGTTTGGCTTGTAATAGTTTTTCACTTACATTTATTTCATGTTTTATATACATTTAAAATATTGTCTGCCTTGTGCTCCACTGTTTTTATCAGTCATACTGCTAGCATAGTTTGTTCTTCGTCAAGTTTTTGTTTTAATATTATTAAAGTGGTTTATCCATGTTAATTTAGAGTCGAATGTCAGTCCTAAGAATTCTGTAGATGCAGCAGACTAAAGGAGTGTTCAGTGCATAAAGATCTCTGGTTGTACTTTTTCATGTTTAGTTAACTTTGTGGATGCTACTAGTTGTGTTTATTTTTATTCTGTATTTGTGACAATACTCACTCATTCTATTTAATTGTGGTTATATATTTGTGGCTGCCATTGTTGGTGTTGGTGCACTTTTCCAGACTGCCGCATCATCATATTCTTGATTCGCAATCTGTGGGTCGTGGGTTCAAATCCTCGTTCCATCAAACATACTCACCATTTCAACCATAGAGACTTTATAAGGTGACATAGTCTAAGAGTTGGAGGCGAGTGTTGATGACTTTTGTCAAGTCTGTCACGACTAAATTAGCGAATAGTGATACAGGAATAATGTTTGTATGATTACCTCAGAGAGTCCACAAATAATCCGCTATCCATTCGTTAATGATGGTAGCCAATCAAACGCAAGAAAAATATGAATGACTTGAATGAATTTTCTTTCCTTAATGTTTACCACCATAATTAAAGTCTGATGACATTTTATTTAAACTTGAGGTTTTTATTTATTTGTTTTTTGAAAGGAAGTCGGGCAACTAATTATTTCAGATATATCTTTAGTTATGGGTCTGATGAAGTCTTCTTATCGGACCGTGTCGTTACGCTATCGTGATTAGCTACTGTTCAGGACATGACAGTGAATAATAAGCCGCACCTCCGCATACCCATTCATCATGTTACGGATGTTGGATGTAGAATCGTGCTTATTGTACCGAACCGGAGGAGAAAGACAACAGCGTCGGTAGTTAGTTAGGACGCCACCAGTCTGCGCTCTCTGATCAATGCTGTAAAAGAGAATCGATTAATCAAGTTTGATTTAATATTTCCTTCCCCTCTGAAAATGTTGAGAAGGTGAAGGTTAATATGATATTAGATGTGTGTTAATCTCTGTAAGTAATGTGATTGTACAAGTGAAAACGCTGATCTCGTCATGTTCTCAGGTTTTATCGTGCAAGCAGTTTTTCTTTTCAAAGTTTTATCAGTTTGGGTTTGATACAAACACGTTAATTTGCACAGAAAAATGCCGGGAATAAACTAGTCAAATTACAAACAAAAATACCGGTAATAAATCAGTCATATTACAAACAGAAATATACTGGTCATGGCCTCATTGTTTCAAAGGAAACTTTTTGTTATCAATCAAACTATAAATCATTTGGCTAATTAGACGTGGTTTAAAAAAAAATCCATGTTCTGTATTTTAAGATGCTCACCAAATTTGTTGTACAATTGTTTTTTTAATGAAAGATGCGACACCCTGTTACCCGAGCGCTTCAGAAACAACGAAAAGCTCACCTTTCTGAAGCGCTAGGTGTATTATTTTTGTGTTAAATTGATTTCTTGAACCTAGGTGTCAGTAACGGTCTTGATCTTCAAACAGACTGGTTTTTCCTCGCATTCGGCCAGGTCCTATGACACGAGCTGTGAGTGCAAGATGCTGGAAAAGTCACATAATTCCTCATTTATCTAACTCGTGCTTTGACGGTTCTTCGTAATGAACGTACAATTACAATATCACGTCAACACGTTCATACAAGACGATTATAATATTGTAAAAAAGGGGAAACCGAGAAATACAGAAGTTTCTAATAAAGATTGTGGTAGGGGCGGAGCTCAGAAAAGTAAATATTCTAACAAGGGGGCAAAAATCGTGAAATGGAGAAATTTCTTATAAATATTGTGATACGGGTGGAATTTAGAAAATTACATATTCTAACAAGGGAAAAAAACTGTGGAATACAATTTTTGTTTAACATAAAGTACCAAATGTCATTGGCGTGTGTTTTATTACCAGGTATTTGTAGTGTGTGTGTGTGTTTCTCGGTATCGGCTATTTCTGGTGTGTTTAGTTTGGTTTTTAAATTTCATGAAAAGCTACACGAGGGCTATCTGTGCTAGCCGTCCCTAATTTAGCAGTGGAAGACTAAGAGGGAAGGCAGCGAGTCATCACAGTCATTTCTTGGGCTGCTCTTTTACCAACGAATAGTGAGATTGATTGTAATATTATAACGCCCTACGGTTGAAAGGGCGATCATGTTTTGGTGTTATAGAATTCGAACCCGCGACCTTTAGATCACGAGTCGAGTATCCTGACCCTGCCGGATTCGTGGTATTTTCTACCGAACTGTTGACAGTGTGTGTTCCTTACCTACCAGTGGGTTACGGTGTATGTTCTTTAATGTTTGCATTTGGTATTGTGTGTAGTTTTAGTACCGACCGATGGCATGTGCGTTCGTTAGTATTTGGTTTAAGCGATATGAGTTATGATTCCGACTGTTGGCGGTGTGTGTCAGTATTGATTTTAAGTGATGTGTAAGTAAAGTTTTTCCGTGTAAGCAGTAAAACGAGGGTAACAAACAGAAATCGACAGAACTACAGTTTAACATGCTTGTGTTGTGTGCCAACTGCCAACTTTGTGTTGAAATGCTTGTGTTGTGTGTATGTTCTTAATTGATTATTACATGGAGTGGAAGAATGAACCACAAACATAAGAAATGATTTACTTTACCTTGGGGCTGGTCAGTTCCTTGTGTTTTTAGGACTTGTGAAATTAATACTTTTTATTTTGTGACAAACGTGAAAAGTAAACCCCATAATGTTTGCATAATCTGAACTACTCATTGAAACAGGAATTTATCTTAGTATTTCAGTTTCTCATTTGAATATTCTTAGAACGAGTGATTTACAAGCATAAAATGTTGTGTCCGTTCTTTCTTCTTATGTCGCTAGTTTTAAGCTTTTGGAGATAACCAAAGTTCAGGTTTTAAAATTTCAGGCGTTATAGATTTTTGTGTCACAGCCGACGACAGTGTTGTCGAAACTCAACGGTATATCACACAGTTACATCGGTGCGAATTTTTCCGATTTCCATTTTTGTCATATTTTCATTACAGTAAGAAACTTGTAAATAAAAGTTTTTTGTTGTTTTTTAATGAGAAAAGCTAAATTAAACGTGTGTTGTCAGACTCGAATACGTAGTTCTTTACAGTGGGAACATGCGCTATTAACATTTTACTTACAGAAGTTATCAGATTTTCATATATACAGAAATACTGATAGTAATCCTTTTAATATACAGAAAGGTAAGGACCAATCAGTTTTTCAGTGGTGTATTATAATAAAATTTGAGTCAAATGTGTGGGAATTTAAAATACATACACAGGGTTTTTAACTCGCAGTTCCAAAAACTTAGTACTTGTCGCCTTGCCCATAACTCCTCACTATCGAACAATCAGAGGGATATAAATTGGTTCTCACAGAAACACGTCATCCAGCCACAGTGTATAAACAGTTACAATCGATGTTCTTGTTGGCAAGAGCAGCCTTGCTTCGGCTTGAAGTCAATTTGATAAATCCAAATGGCCTCTGTTATCGATGACTGCTTAATTCTGGTCTAGGGAGTCTTGGCAGGATATAAATGGACTGCAAAGCTATCCTCCTGGTAAGGTGCCATTAATCACAGAAAAGAACTGGAAAGTTTGTTCTTAGTTTCTAGTCTCGGAGTTATTAAAACAACTCCTGATATATGTTGATGGCCCATTGAGAAGTTCCCCCCTACCCCAGCCCTGTTCCGCCAGCTTCGCTTCTGCTCTGGAAGATGGGGGCGTTCAATACATCTACAGAGGGAGGTTTAAACGCAAGTCCAAAGAGTTTGAACTAAACGTCATTTTCAAGCAGGAAGATTGTAGCAAGCTTTTGTCAGTCGCTCGTAAAACGCCAATAAAACGTGAATAGAAACGACAGTGGCGAATTCCAGAGCTTTTCAACTGGAGAGTACGAAGATAAAAAACACAGAAAGCTATTAGACGAACGTCAGACTCCTGCTATCTCATTCTTCATAATATAAAAGATAACTTTTTATAAGTCCACTGTTTTCATTTCTACGAAATAATAATAACGAACGTGAACATTTGATACACTTTAGCGCGGTTCAAAATATAGAATCCCGTTTGTTTTTTTTTAGAGCGAGTGTGAACACGTGTTCTGTTAACTGTAATCCGAATCCCCCACTCTCTAAAGAAATAACTGTTGAAAGTAATTTCACGAACTTACGCTTCGCTTAATTTGTTCAGTCATGCATATTGTAGAGTTAAATAAGAACCGCTGATAAAAATGGCCGCTTTTATGACAGAACTTTAAAGGTAATACCGCATATATCTCTTAAAATTTAAGAAGGTCGAAATGCTGTAACGGTAGATGTCGGCTGTAAAAAAACATCCGTGGTTAAAAGAATATGAAAATAGAAGATTAAAAGTAAACAGAAAACGTGCCCTTTAACGTATTTCAGCTTTAAGTAAGGCTTAAGGAAATATTCTAATCTTTTCTTTCTCTTAGGTTGTATTGTTGGATACCATGTTTATGTTTCTTCGTGACGAGAAACCCACTTGAAATAAAAATGTATCTTAGAACAGCTGTTTTATGTTTTTGTTTATCTGAGGTTATACTGTCGGACATAATGTTTTTGTTTATTTGAGGTTATATTGTCAGATATAATGTTTTTGTTTAATCTGAGGTTATATTCTTGAATACAATGGTTTTGTTTCTCTCAGGTTATATTGTTGGATATAATGTTTTTGTTTATCTGTTATTATTAGATGTAACGTTTTTGTTTATCTGTTATACTTTTGGATACAATGGTTTTGTTTCACAGATATTTAGAAGTTGGTGAATGAATGCAAAAAATATTTTTGTGTGTGTTAAGAACACCCACTATATTCCCTCCACCATATCAGTATAATCTTGTGATGTTGAAATAACTTTTTTGTTCAAGTGTTACCGTTATGTCTACTGTAATTAAGTATAGTCCACTGGACGTTTCTTTCCTCGTGAAATATTACGCCATAATTTAACCCTCCCTACCCCTACTCCGCACAAAGTGATGGAGGAACGAAACCCTATTTGAAGAATTGATGAGTTTGCTTAGAGTGTGAAATTCCGTTTGTGGCGGAATCCATCATTAAAATTACCTTTGTTTTACGCAAGATAGATGGCCACGTCATCTCAAACAACGGACGTTTTTATCAGAAATAACATTTCATCTAAATTGTGTGAACCATTACAGAAGAGCGAACATACGCTCTGATTGATGGCTGAGAAAAGAACGGCCATTCAATTTCTTTGGAAGTCTCGATATGTGTTTTACCACGAAACATGATTTTCAGAAAATTGGAGGGGAAACCATAGAAAGAACTTTAAAATCTTTTTAAATAATTTTGAACCGTGTTTGAGGGGGTGGGGCAAAGAATATAGAAAGTTGTGTAAAATGTCAACCCCTTCTCAATCTGTAGTGTCCAACCTTCGGGGAGGGATAGTGAAAGAAGTATAGAAACTCTATCCGAATCTAGTGGGGAAGGGGGAGGAAGTTGAAACGTTGCAGATGATCGAAATGCCGAAACTAATGACCGGTTTGCGAAAAACGTCACTAGAGGTCTCTGGTGTATTAACAAAAAGACACGCAGTGCTGTCTTCGGTAATGACCCATGTCTTCGTTAAAGAACTTTTAATTAAATGATGACTGTTATTTATCACCTAGAGCTGTGGATGACTGATTTGGTAGAACAGAGGACTTGGTTATGGGATCGTATGAAAATCTGCACGTGGATTCTCTAGGCTTTCACGTGTCGAAGATTAATTCATGTTTGTATAAATATCAAATGCTGTGTTCGTCAGTGTTATCAAAAGACGAAAGCACTTTACAATTTAATTACCTATTTCATTATACTAGTATACAAAAATCTTTGTCCTGAGGGCTTGTTCCATTGAATGTGTTCTGCAAGTTTCTCTAATGCTAAAGTCAATTCCTGTCGATATATATAGATGTTTTATGTTTGTGATTTATGATTATTCTCGTTAATCCATCCTGATTGGATGTATCTTGCAGACTGTGAAAGAGTTCTCTTTATTTGTGAAGTTTGTAATGCTGTAACAATCTAAACCAAACATGCTTTCATTTATTTAGTTGTACATATTATTTTGTAAAGTTTACGCATCTTATTTTTGGTGTATTTTCTCAGCCCATATTACCTGTTTAAAGAACATAACTGAGTTTCAACACGAAGTGAACACAGTTGCAATATCGCTACTGTAGTAACCTAATCCTGTACTGCAGTTATTAATGTAGTTGTGAGTTAAAACGATATTTTACTGACGAGTGCATTAATGTTTGAAGTAGACAATATTTATCACAGTACATACCAGATAATATATAAAGATTTTTCTTTCTCTAAGGTAAGTTCCCGAATTCCTACTTCTGATTGGTTTTAACAATCTCCAGCTAAAGTAGTCAGGTAAAATCTTTTTAAAAGTGTCATTTCTATCTGTTTATCCATCGACCAAAAAAAATCACGAGAAAAAAAACAAAACTCGTAAGTATAAAAGTATTTATACAAGTAACATGATTTGGTAGCTAGTTGTGTGTGTGAATTAAAACTGAACCCGGTTAACGAAAGGAAAAGCCATTAATAACATTTGTATGATTCAATATGGGAGAGCGCGGTCGCGCGTATTACGTAAAAAAGTAGCTTACGCCCCCATAGAGGACGCCAGTGTCTCTTTAATGTGCTTTGAGGTACTGTAAAAACTAGTTATTGTTGCACAGTTTTTGTGACCGTCTTAGGTCTGTGTTTGTTTGCTAGTTCTGTTTATGGTTGGTTGTTTGTGTTTTAATTTCACGCAAAGCTGCACAAGGGCTATCTGCGCCCAGCCGTTCCTAAATAAGTTTAAGACAGAGTTCCCGGAAGGCAGCTACTCTTAATATTACCACCCACCCTCACCTCTTAGGCTACTCTTTTACCAACGAATAGTGAGATTCGAAAAGGCGAGCATGTTTGGGTTGACGGGGAACGAACCTTCGACCCCCAGATTAGGAGTCAAGCGCCATAACTATCTGGTCATGCCGGGCCACTTTGTTTATGAAAGCGCTCTTGGTAAACAAAGAGTGAGTAATATTATCATGGGAGGGGCTGTAAAAATGCCACATTCTTCGATTGCTATGGCTTCCGGAGATGGGATGTAAATGAAAGGTTTTAAGGCTCGTGGTCCATCGTATTGACGAATGAGAGCACAGGAAAGTTATTGTGAAGGTGTTGCTAGGGGGCGAAACATCAAAGGTCATGATCACACGAAGGAGACATTATCTGCCGGATATCATTGATGGATGTTGTCAGCTTAGTAAATGAAAAACATAACACCTTCTAGATGGAAAACCTAATGAGGCGCGTATGATGACCATCTGTGGTGACACGAGCGGAGATGACGTCTCGTGCTCACCCGGAGCCGCTTCACGTTCCTCTCGTCCTAATCTCATCAAAAATAAAATCCTACAATTCGCGTGTGAATTACCTCGTTCTACTCAGAGTCCACGAGAAACTCTCGTCAGGAAATGAAAGAGGCGTGTGGAAAACAAACACAAAACATAAATGACCTTAATGCCTTTATGCTAAGAACCGCTAGATGGGATACGGAAAAAAAAAAATGCAAATTCCCGATTTCCAACCTACTCGACGTGCTACATGTCGCAGAATTAATTTTGTCCTTGTGTATTAAAGTGGCCGAAGTTGTCATGAGTTCCTTCAACGTAGTTTGTGCATGCTAGTCCATGAACGTATCTTCAGCTAGTGATGCCAGATCTCTGGAAGTAAACTGAGTATAACGAAAATTACTTTTGATTAGAAAGTTTCGGTTCCAGTTTGCAAACGTATAATCTTAATCTGATTACAGTTTGTTCTGAATTAACAGGTTATAATGGTCAGTTCCTCATGAGACCATCCCAGTTACCTTGTTTACCAGAAATTATTGGAAGCAAAAGTGCCTAATTGTTTGATGAATTGAAACGTCTCGCTTAGTTACCTTGACAACAGAAATTTGTAATCAAAACTATTTAGGAAATTATATATGTAAAAACGGCTGGTATGGGTTGAGAAATCATTATGTAGAGGAGCGGAAATGTTTCGACCTTCAGTTATCATCAGGTTCACGATGACCGAAGAAGGTAGAAACGTTGTTCGATCCTCCTCAAAGTGCTTTCTCTACCAATTCTAGCCATTTTCCCTGCAAATGGGTTTTTCGTCATCACGGAAGACTGTTTAGGAGTATTGTCTGATGTATTGAAACGTCTCATTCAGTTATCATTACAACAGAACTTTGTAAACAAAACTGTTTAGGTGTATTGTATACTACATAAAACGTCTTGCAGTTACTACAACTACAAGAAATTCGTTGTAAGCGACCTATTGATGTAAAAAAATCTTTAAGTTTACATGAATAATTTCAGGCGTATTCTACCTGCCAAGGATGTGATATGGAGTATTTAGTTTGTTAGAAAGGATGTAATGATGTATATATACCTTATTGTTAGTTGTTGTACTAACCGCTTCAGACCACACACACACTCGCTCACTCTAGCCTTACACTGCTAAATTAGGGCTAGCGCAGATAGCCCTCGTGTAGCTTTGCGTGAAATTAAAAAAACAATAATAAAATTTTTAAAATTATCTGTGGTCCCTTAAGATGACTTCGTGGACCGTAGTTTAGGATACATTCGGCTCGACTCTTAGATTGATGTTTTTACAGAGATTCATGGGACTGATTAAAGATAACAAAAGACATATATCTCCACTACTTTCACCGATTTTCATCTCCGAGCATCGTTTACCTAGATTTTAATTTTTGCTCAGATTAATACTTACGATGTATAGAAATGACGAAATTTAACTTACTATGTATAAAAATTGTTTTATTATTTAACTTACCGTGTATAAAAAATAAATTCCCTCAGTGTTTTTCCTCACTGTTATTTTCTTTGTAATGAAAAAGTAACAAGAAAAATCAGTTTTATATAAAATGTAATCGTTTTAAGTATTGATAGAAGATCAAGTAGAAAGACTTTAGCAACAAGGACGACAACAACAAAAAGATTACGAACATTTTAGAATTATCTAATGTATATAATCTTTTATCAAAATTAGTCTTCTTACATCGCCTCTGGGTGAATGAAAGGAAATCCATTGATTGGCTTTTGATATTTCAGAACGGATATAATGTCACTATGGCAACAGGACACGCTTTGGTTGACTCAAGTTCGTGATTAATTTCGACATAAGAGTAGCTTTTACAAGCGATAACGGTGACTGGTAGATTTTGTTTAAATCACTGATAGGATGTGTAATTGCTGTCGTAAGAACTATGAGCTGAGTGCCTAACAGTAAAGGACGTTTTATTAAGTTTATTATTGTATTTTTAAAGTTGTAATATACAACAAAGTTTAAATTCTTCTGTGAATATTGTTCAATAGTACGTGAGTACTGATACGATACGAATTCAGATACAGAAGTTTTACAACTGGTTTCTTAGTGTGGACAATAAAATTTAATTAGAAGCAGCTGTTTTAATGTTAAAGCTTTAAATTGTTCAGTGTAAGACAGCGTAGTTTCCTATTACAGTTTAAAGTTATTCTGGAAGAAAATGATTATTTTATTTTATGATGATTACGAGGCTGGTCAAACTGACCGACTTATAATATAGTTCAGGTAGTGAATATAGCAGGTAAAATATGAAGATTTGTCGAAAAAAAGTTTAGAAATGACACAAAAGAAATTAGTTAAATTTTAAGTATTTTAAATCTAAACATGAAAATCGCTTACACTTGGAGCAGTTACTGCTTTGACTTTATATATTTAAACATTAATTTTTACCAAAGATACTGTATTAGAAATTGTGGTTTTTTTATACAAAAAACTTGTGAAGTTTTCTAAAAGTTTGCCAAATTTCGTGAAGACATAAAATCGTATCGTATCGGACGATGTATTGATACAATCATCTCACAACTTTACGATGTGATACTTGTATCGCCACATTCCTAGTACTACGTCAGTGATATCGTGAAGACGTTAGCTATACGTATGAAAAAAAAAGTGCTCGCGGCCATAACCCATTATTACTCCCGCCATCGAAAGTTATCTTTCCATTCCTGTGTGTGCGTTTGTCAGCAAGATGTTTAGAAAACGGCTGACTGCATTTCGAAAGGATGTGCCATTATTAGTTCCGAAACAAAAATGTCTTTGGACAGATTTGTTAAAGTTAGTATGGATATCGTGTTATCAGATAATTCTTTAGTACCAAAAATAGAATTTACAACTCCACTGTGGTAGTGGTCTGCGAACGGTGTTATCTACAGATTCTACCGTATTGTTGCCAATGGCTTAATCGTATGTTTTGTTTGTTACTATTTTTGTTGGTTCTCACATGACTTTTTTTTAAATTAACTTCTGTCAGCCCCAGTTCTTGTACCCCATCAGATTTTTAATTTGAAGTTATTAAAAGATTCCCCGTTGATAATCCTTAAAGTCCGGATTTTTCTGTATAATACACACACAGTCAATACGGAAACTTTGATTATCTGTTGTTGTTTTTATTTTTAACACACTTCACATGTGCATTTGTTTTAGTAAATCCACCATCTGAATCCATAAAGTCCCCTGTTTGTTCTGTAGTGTTCTTGAATGTGAATTATACGGTCTAAGAATGCACATAGATATACTTTTTACACGACATAAAACCTTTCATTTTTTTAGATTTTGAAATTAAGTGGAATTGATTTTTATTTCTTTCTGTTCAATCCTTATCTAGATCAAAGCTCAGATATCTGAATAATTTAATCTATATATTAAAGTCGTAACTTTAACTTGCCCTGTATATGTTATATGAATTATATATGTTTTATAAAGAGTTTAAATAATTGATGTACGAGTTCATAGGTTTCTTCCAAGTAGATTTTTCGCTCCTCACATTAGGTTGAGATTTGAATAATTTCTCTGAATGGGTTTTTCTTTGCAATAGATAAGATGAGTTATTTCAATTCTGGGATGATTTCCCTTCACTTTTGTATAAATACACTTTAACGAAAGTATGAAGTCGTATGTTATTATCTTATTTTGTACAAACTAATTAATATTGACGTTTCGACTTCAATCGTTTGTATGTCTGCTTATCTTTCAATAACGTTTTTGAACTAATTGAGCACACAAAACCGAAGAAGTAATATTACCTTGTCTGGAGGGTGTGGTCCAAAGAACATGCGAATTTGGATCTTGGTTGTGACCTGCAGACAGTGTGATTTGTGTAGGACGTAGCGTACAGCAACATTGAAATTATTCACCTGCCCCATCTTCGTATGGTGGGGGATAGGTCCCCTTGTGTCTTTGCACATTGGAAGGTATAGAGGTGATATATTAATAAGTGTAAACTTGTTTTTGATAATTAAGTAGGCAAGAAATAGCATGGCTGTAATATAAATTATTGTTTTTCCCAAAAAACAAATTTTGATTTGTTCAGCTGTCAGTTGAATCAGTTTCACTGGACCAGATACCTGATTAGTTTAGTGACTTACTTTCCTAATTCGGTAAAAGCAGTCTACACCAATTTACCTCAATCTCTCAAACCGAGTTATCGTATTGCTCTTTCTAACTCTTTCCTCTAGCCCTTTCTTTAAACCGTCTTTGCTAGAGATGCAATTAATTTGCCTCCATGAGCTCCAGGAGGGTCCACCTTTCATCGTTACCAGTTTTACTACAGAGTTCGTTATCGTTGTGTTTTGTTGTTCCTTTCCGTATGATCAAACACCTTTGATCAATAAAATACTTTAGGAATAATTTATCGTACAAAAGGAGTTCCGTGATATGGAAGTTCAATAAAGTGATTTGAAATTTTGTCGGTTTCCTAATATCACACGAATATGATGAAACCAAATTATTTCAACAGCTAAAGAAAAACACACCAAAATTTCCCAGTGTCCTTTTATAGTTGTAAACGTTTTGTTGTGCTCACTTGACTGTGTATAAATCAACTTCGTTGTAACTGTATTGTTCTATTTCGTTGTGTCCGATGAATCACTTAGCAACAACTTTATTGTTACTGTATTTTTCTAAATTATTTTACTGCCAAAGTTCACCACCATTAGATACGATTATTACCAGAATACTCATCGACGTACTTGTTTATTGTACATTATAATACACGTTTTTACCATCAAGTGTTTTGCTCTTTTGTATAAATGACAGGTTTGTTCATGATTACACTGGTCTTTTCCAAGCATTACTGTTATTAGTTGGAATGAATTAAAGGTAGAATTTGTCAATCACGAATATTTCGAAATACCGTGTTTCTCGAGTTTTATTATTTTGAGTGAAAATTGTAAAGACATCACATAGACCCCTAAAAGAACGTGGTAAGGTCCATAAGAACCAAGCAAAGAAACATCAGATCGAATACGATTGTGTATTTATTAGTTTTGTTTTCTTGTTAGAATATCTCGTTTATTGATTTATTTTTCCACAACTTAAGGAAAACCAGAGGACTGGTTGTTCTTCACTTTCTTCGTCTTTATCCCAGGTTGCTTCAGTGCTAAACCTGGGTTTCGATACCCGCGATGGGCACGTCGTAGAAAGCCCATTGTTTAAATTCAATCAAACTTATAGAAATCATCTCTTGGCCCAATCCTCGCGATACTTTAATTGGTTAACAAGCAATGTGTAGATGAATTATAAATTCGATTTCTATCGCAGGTATTTTGAAAAAAACTGGGATCAGTTTTAAAAGTTCAAAGTCTGAACTTACCAAGAGTCCCTTACACCAACCTAATATGATATTTCGTGTTCATAATACAGTAAACATTGTTTTCGTTCTCTGTGAGGGATTTGTTCTCGAGAAACCTGACATTGTTTATTTTCCTTTCTCCTTATGTTGTAAAACTAAACTCTGTATAACTATACACAACTCTGTAATTTTACATAACTCCCTGTATAACTCTACATAATTCTTTGTGTGATCTGCTTGACTATACATAAAAGCCTTTATTGACGATTGGTCGGGAATTGCTGGTTCATTCCACTTTAATTCTTTGTTTTGATGAGAATGTTTTCTTGCAGTACAAAACAAACTTGTCACCTGTAAATAGCCTTGTTTTTGTGATTGTCATCAGTTTCAGGGTCGAGCTTTCTACTTTACCATTAAGTGATGGCAAGGTGGTCAAGGCATTTGACTCGTAACCTGAAGGTCGTGGGTTAGAATCCCCGTTATATCTAATATGCTCGCCCTTTCAAACGTAGGAACGTTATAATGTAATGGTCAATCCCACTATTCGTTGGTAAAAGAGTAGCACAAGGGTTGGCGGTGGGTAGCGATGATTAACTGCCTTCCCTCTAGTCTTACACTGCTAACTTAGGAACAGCCGGCCCAGATAGCCCTCGTGTAGCTTTGCGCAAAATTCAAAACAAACCAGACAATTACGATCAGACGATAATTTTTCATCAAACTGACTAAGTTTTAAGTTCTTTGAATCTAATTATCTTAGTCTCATTCGGTATTTAGGTTCGTGGGTGCGTTTATAAATCATTCTGTTCGATAAAAGTTGATGGTGGGTGCGAGTTAGCCACATGTCTTCCCTCTTGTATGTTAGTCAAGAATTGGAGAGAGTTAGTGGTAAATATTCACTTTGTAGTTTTTTAGAATATCCAAGTGAGACAACCTTTTGTTTGTTGACCTTTCCGTGTGTGTTCCCTTCACCATGTGTCGTATCACGTGTATCTCATTGGAAGTGAAACCCTGATTATATTCAGTAAATATGTTTAATTGTATCGCGGGTCCGTGTAGTAAGTTTGCAAAAATTTTGGTTTCCAGATTCTTTCCTGTCGGAGCTATGGCTTGCACATACATTTTTTCCATGTAATTTTTCCCTAGCTGGTAATACCCAGGTGTACACCCTCATGGTCCACTAAGTGTGTGCGTGCGTGCGCACAGTTTCAGGCTTTTACCTTTTTCTTTTTATTATAGATTCTATTTTATAGAATATGTCGTCAGAAATCCTAATTAAAAAAAGACATTTTTGTACACAAATGAACTATGTGGATAAAGAAATACTTTCATTGCGATCTATATTCTGACGGTTCGATAACGAACAGACTGTCGTTCTCACCATCTTGATCAGGCGCGTTTCGTTCAATGTCGTTGTTAAGTGAAGGTGTTTCATGACGTGATTTTTTTTATAAAAGGATAAAACTTATCACGTTTACCCAAGACTTTCTCGATCGTCTATTTAATTAAAGGTTGAATATCGTTACATTCAATAAGCTGTATCCACGTTACTCGTGTAATGTAATTTTTAGTTAGTATTATATTTTCCAATACAATTGTCACCAGATGTCAGTCGAAAACAATTTCGTTTACTCTCATGCACACGTACCCTCCAAACACAGATCTATTAAGAGTGATGGAGACATACATACGGACAAGCGAAACGTTCAGTTCTTGGTAAGATAAATTTATCAAGAGCGATGGTGACATACGTACAGCCAAGCGAAACGTTCACTTTGTAAGTTTAATTTATCAAGAATAGTGGTGACATACGTACAACTTAGCGAAACGTTCAATTTTGGGTAATTGATATTTGTTTTGCTATATTACTGTATTTCTCTCTTTGTCGCAGATACAGATGTAAAAGCAGTGGACTGTTGAAGTCAATTTTTAAAGTCAACCCAGTTTGAATCAGAATATTTCAGTTGTAAACATCAGTCCCAGTTGAGGGATGTTTGTGAAACAAACCTTATTAACTGGATATCGGAATACATTTAGCCCATACTTCCAGAAAGCTAGCCAACAAAGATATATTTCCTAAAACTTTAATAATTTATCATTATTTTTTTTTAAATACTGTAATTTTTCTGGATTTTTAGCGCCAAGATTTGTAGCCAAGCGAACATGGTGTTGACGCGTGTTTTTTACGATAAAAATGTTACACCGACTTCAAGTTTTGCTGGACATGGCTGTTCTGATTTATTCTTTGAATTCTAATAAGCGAACTTTCTAATTACCTTTAAAGGCTTATCACAGGATCGCTCATCGATTGTTTCTTATTTTCGAGAAACGGTGTACAGTGGAGAATAATGTTTATTGGGCAGAGAGTTGTATAAAATGCGTGTGTTCGACTATGTTTGATATTGTATAAGACAGCATTAGCTAGTAGTAAGTTGTATCTCATGCTGAGCACGTGAGTAAAATGTATAGTCGTGTAGTAATAGAATTACATGTGTCAGAGGATGAACTTTGTATAACAATTGAGTTTCACACCAACCTCCTTTAAACTTGAGACCAGGATAAATAAACTTTTGTTAGATCCCGCTACATGTCGCTGCTGCACAGTGCTGCTGCTTTCTAGTCATGACGTCATAAATGCTTGGAGTTCAACTTGTTTATTGGAGATTGAGAGTGTTGTTGGGAACGTTGCGTGACTAACAGAACGTTTCAGTGTTGATAAAAGCGTGAGGAATTCTATATTTCGAGTAATTTTTGTCTTCTTGCTAGTTTATTGTTTGTTTCCATGATGAATTTGTGAACTTCATTGATTTGTACATTTCAGTATAGGAAGTGAGCTTGTGTATTATAAACGTCCTGTATTTAGGGTTAGAATAGTTTCATGTTTTGCTTTAAATGTAAACGTAAAAACGTGAAACGTGCAAAAATGAACAACGGTTGAAATTTGTTTTTAAACCCGTAATAATCAACCGAGAAAGTAACAATTGTACTTTCAAACAGTAATAATTAACCAGAAAAGTAACAATTGTTTCAACCAACCATTTCCACATTGAATTGTTTATGCTAGATTTTGTTACTTGCCTCGAGGTGTAGATTATATAGTTTATCGAACAACTTTCATCAGTAGAAGCAGAACACTTCATTAGTACCATTATCTCTGATCTAATTGGGGATACATACTCTAAACAATCCCCCTTTTATCCATACCAGTTTTCAAGAGGTTCACACAGCCGCTCTCGTAAGCTCCCCACTACCCCTTAATTCCTCTTTGGGGGGATCATATGGACGTTTCTAAAAGGTTGATGTAGATTATTACAATAATTGCTGACATGTCTGAAGTTCCAGTCTTGTGAACTTAATATTTTTCATACTGGTTGGAGGAGATTCAGTTGTTGCCTAGAGGACCGGCATGGCCAGGTGGGTTAAAGCGTTCGACTCGTGATCTGAGGGTCGTGGGTTCGAATCCCGGTCGCACCAAACATGCTCGTCCTTTCAGCTGTGGGGGTGTTATAATGTGAGGGTCGATCCCACTATTCGTTGGTAAAAGAGTGGGCCCAAGAGTTAGTGATGACTAGCTGCCTTCCCTCTAGTCTTACATTGCTAAATGAGGGACGGCTAGCGCAGATAGCCCTCGAGTAGCTTTATGCGAAACTCAAAAACTAAGAGTCTGTTGTTGTCATTACAGTCGGACCCGAAACTCCCTTCACCTTTACCGTTGTTTGTGTTCCGATTTTCGATACATTTTTTCATTCTTGGGAATTCATTGAGGGTCATGCGACACTTCGAATAAATCTGTCAAAATTCTCGAGAAAAAGTCCCACAAATTCAATAAACTTAATAATTTGATACTTTACGTAATGCAGTTGGGAATTGTTGTATTGATATTTTCAAATCATTTTCGTTTATCACTATGGGCGTAACCGAAAGATACTTTTCTTTGTAAAATTCTTAATATCAGGCAAAATTATTTTTTTACAGAGTGTAAGGTAGAAGGAGAAAATAACTTTTACCCTGCAGATAATAAAATGTATTTCAGCTAACTATTTGCGATTGTAACTTCATTATTGTTAGTAGTTATTCTATTATTAACACTAATGAATTCGCAATGGCAGAACGTTATGTGAAGAAAAACTATAATTTTAGTTTTGAAGATTGAGTACCATTTTCTAACAACAAAGAAATATATTTATGTACTTTTTAGTGTTTCATAAAGCGTCTCTGAGTTTCTGAAGTACAAACTTTTAGTTCAGTTTCATCATGTCTTGACCAAATTGAGGTCTAAAGTTTTGGACTCGGGAGATTCGACCCTTTTGATAGATATTTTGTACCACGTTCACTGCTCCTTCATCTCTTGACCGATTATTTTGTTTTGAATTTTGTGCAAATTCACACGAGGACTATTTGCGCAAGCCATCTCTAATTTAGACACTAAGACTAGAGGGAAGGCAGCTATTCATCACCACCCACCGCCAATTCTTGGACTACTCTTTTACTTACGAATAGTGGGATTTATCGTTACATTATAACACTCCAACTGCTGAAAGAGAGCATATTTGGTGTGAGGGGGATTCGAGCCCACGACCACCAGATTACGAGGCGAGCAACTTAGCTATCTCCTCATGTTAGGCCTGACCGATTTGACCACACACAAGCTCTCACAGATTATTATCTTGCTCTAATTCTGCTTAAGAGAATTTCAGTTTCAAGGTAGACTATTAGAGATCCTGACGAGTATTAAAATCTAATCGGGTATACACTCGCTCCAAGTTCAGTACTGGCTGCTTAAAAATATAGTTAATAAAAATGAAAAGGTCACATAAATTAGTTTGTCCTAATTCTGTCTAAAATAATTTCAATTGCCGCGATTATTGGTTATTCCTTCTTATTTTATAGATTAATTTAAACATTACTCCTGACTACGGATCAGACGGTTATGTGATAATTCAACTGTTTCACGTTGAATTTATCACTCGCTAAAAACAAAAATAATAAATTGCTTATTAAAGCACGATTTTTCTAAACTTTTTTCTTCAAGAATGTCACAGATATCTATGACCTGTCATAAACCTGTTTAGTAATTATTATAAGAATCAACTGTTTATTCATTATCTTCTTTCACGTGCCTGTCACGTTGATGCACATAAATCGAATCTTCTAACCCTCAAGCTTTGAAATGTTACAGCACATCTTCAAAGATGTACTTAATTTGCGCGTATTAAAGTTCTTTCAAAGTCAGTTTCTACCTTTTGAATAAGGCTCTTTAACCTTTGTCAACAAGACGTCAACGATAAGGATTGTTAACATTATTTTTTAGACGTCCACTGGGTACAAAAATGCCGTTATCTAGTGGTTTCACGTGTGTTCCTTCAGTTACTTAAGTCTACCTTTTTTTCCTATCAGTTTGCCCGTCTAATTAATATATTTGACCAGGCCCAAGGTCTCATAGATTCATTTACTCTAATTCCGCTCACAAGAATTTCAATTTAAGGGTGTACTGGTAGAGATTTTGGTGAGGTATAAAATGGAATCGAGTACACGAGCTCCCCACGTTTAGTTCTGGTTGAATACAAAAAACAGCAAAGTATCACAGATTATTTTTACTTTAATCTTTCCTGAAAGAATTTCAAGTGTCGCAGCTGTAGAAGATTCCTTCTTGTTTCTTTGTAACTAGATGCAATGCGAAACGCAAGATGGCGTCAGATATTGTCCACAAATATCATACTCGGTAATTTCAAATGAATGCTGTTTTTGGGAGATGAGCCTTAATAGACTTTCAACGTGCAGTACGTCAATAACTTTTTCGGTTGCAAGAAGAAAGGAAATTAAAAATAAAAGCATTCTTGTTACTTTCGAATGAGCCCCCCAGTGGCTTAGCGGTATGTCTGCGGACTTGCACGCTAAAATCCGGGTTTCGATACCCGTGGTGGGCAGAGCACAGATAGCCCATTGTGTAGCTTTGTGCTTAATTCAAAACAAACAAATACTTTCGAATGAAGATTGCAACATGCCCTTGGCTGCGATGTTCCTTGTTTTTTATTATAATATTAACGTAATTACACTGACATCTTTGTGGATTTTTAAATTTTCTAACCAACAGCTTCGCCGAGTACCTTGTAGTGGTATGCATATTTATGGTTGAAGGAAAATGGAATTAGATTATTTTTTGAAGATATGGACATGATCTACAGAAGATATAATTTCGTTTGTTGTATGGAACCTTTTGTTGCACACAAGGGTGGATTTTTTTTTCCACAAGCCTGAGAGAACAATTTGCATACCATTTTCTATTTAAAGCTTTTGGATAAAATAGTGTTGATAGAAATGTTACCAGGGGTTTGTCATTATTCGAATTCTTTAGCAAAATGAAACGGCTCATTAAGATTCATGAAACGTGCAAAGACCTATTAAAATAGGTAGGTCACCAGGGGATACAGAGCAAGAAAACTCCAGAGAAGATAGGTAGCCTTGTGAATGTTGCTATACACGTTATTGGTGCTAATAGATTTTCCACTGAACCACTACTCTAACCCCCTCCTCTTCCTCTCCACACTTATTATTGTATTCATTTTTCAGGCGGTCGCTTTACGATCATCATAAGACTGGACCTTCTTTCTTTCTTTCCCTACTTCGAAAATACAATTTGAGAGAAATTCTAAAGTAACGTGAGACAGGTCGAATTACAAAATATCTGTTAGAGACGTGATGAGATAATACATTTCTGATGAAATTCATTCATCTAGGAAGTTCACGCATCTATAATTGTTTGAAGCATTTTGTTTGAAATGTGTAGGAACTTGTTGCGAAAAAAGAAACAAACAAAAAAAGACAACAAAGCTTTTTCCTTATTAGATTGGATTTTCTGTGGGTAAAACGTCAGCGATAAGGATTGTTAACATTATTTTTCAGACGTTCACTGGGCACAAAGATGCTGTTATCCAGTGGTTTCAAGTGTGTTCCTTCAATAACTTTGGCCTCCCTTTTTTAAGGCTTACCTTTCTGTCCTACAAGTTTTTTAGTACGTCGTATGAATACATTTATCTTCTTTTTAAATTATCTTTCCTATCAATTCTATATACTTTCGGGCAATTACTGCTTTTGTATATTTTTAAAAGTACAGAGATTAAATTTAAACTCGAGCAATATGTTCAGTCGAAACATGTAAAGTACATTTCAAGGACGACGTAGTGGAAGCAGTTAAATTATTTGAAAATACTTATCACAAAGATATGTTACATATCCTTCCTTACCGAAAACCACAAAATGTAGATATCAGTTACATATTCTTTCTCATCTAAACCACAAAATAAAGATGTGTTATGGAAATCCACGAGAAAGGTCCACCTTTCGAAAGTGCTCGGGTTATGGGTGTTTATATATTTCTGTCAAGACTTCTTGGAACTACATAAATAAATGTCCAATATTCTTGTTTACTTAAACTACAGAATGAATATGTTAGTCACACTATTCCTTACCTAAGTCACAAAATAAATATACCAGTTATATCCGACCTTATTAATAAAATTAATGTTAAGCCTATGGTCGTATTCAAATTTTGTGTACTGAACGTGGATTGAATAATCGAATTTTATCCCAAATCAAACAACAACAAAAAACAGCCATAAGTTTCGTTAGAATATAAAATATACAAATCAGTTATATTCTTTATTACATTATGAATTATAAGCGACGTTTTTGAATCATGCCCAATATGTGAACCTGTTGAGAAAAATTAACTAAAAACCGTGATGTTCGTGCAAATAAATGGTTTAAATATTTTAATTACAACATCTAAATATATTGTATTTTCTTTGTACTTGGGATATTTTGATATTTTAGTGCGGAATATATGAACATATCTTTACGACAGATGTAATGTAGTTATTGGTCAAGGCAAACGCGGCCGTTAATAAAACGTAAAACAACAACATACCGAGTTCCGCTACAGAAACGTTCTAGACCAATAATGCACCGAGTTCCAGAACAAAAAGATTACAGACCAATAATGCACCGAGTTCCAGAACAAAAAGATTACAGACCAATAATGCACCGAGTTCCAGAACAAAAAGATTACAGACCAATAATGCACCGAGTTCCAAAACAAAAAGATTATAGACCAATAATAAACCGAGTTCCAGAACAAAAATATTCTGGACCAATAATAAACCGAGTTTCACAACAGAAATATTCTAGACAAATAGAAAACCGAATTATACTGTAGAAATATTATTGACCAATAGTAAACCAAATTTCACTACAGAAATAATCTAGACCAATGATAAACCGAGTTTCAGTAGAGAAATATTCTATAACAACAACCCTAATATTATCAGTTTATTAATGCCTTTAATGAGAGCAATTTCAGGAGTTTATGGTGTTAGCCTAGCAGAACAAGTGAACCCGTGTAATCTATTATCTTAATTACGTAAAAGCACAAGCTAGTTTACGAAGTCATGCACAGCGAAGGCTGCAATCACATTTCATGTTGTGTACGTGCTTTCAACATTTTCGTTCAAATGGTTTGAAGTTGAAGTGCTTTCCATATTTGATAAGAATATGTGATACGTGCTTTTACTTGGTAACAGTTTTATTGTTTTTTTTCCCTTATTTTATTAAACTATTCGAACATGGTTTGACTCTCCCTGTGGTAGCAACATGTTTATTTATCCTAGTAGCTAGTAATGTGTAAAACATGCTTTTATTCTCTCCATGGAAACATCGTGTTCAATTATCCCATCAGCTAGCAACATCTAAAACACATTTACTCTCTCCATGGTAACAGCGTGTTTGCTTATCCCTCCATGAAGGGTGCTTCTTGTATCTCTATGGTAACAAAGTATTACATACAGAAGTACTTCGCGTGTCAGAAAAAAAGTTTTTATCACCAGTCCTGTTGTTTTTTTTTTATATATTTTATACAGCTATTATTTAATTTCGAATATCTGGTCCGTTCTACCCAGAGAAAATCTAATCTGATAAGGAAAAAGCTTTGTAGTCTTTTTTTTTTTTTTTTCGCAACAAGTTCCTACACGTTTCAAACGAAATGCTACAAACAATTATAGATGCGTGAACTTCCTAGATGAATGAATTTCATCAGAAATGTATTATCTCATCACGTCTCTAACAGATATTTTGTAATTCGACTTGTCACACGTTGCTTTAGAATTCCTCTCAAATTGTATTTTCGAAGTAGGAAAAGAAAGAAAGAAGGTCCAGTCTTATGATGATCGTAAAGAGACCGCCTGAAAAAATGAATACAATAATAAGTGTGGAGAGGAAGAGGAGGGGGTTAGAGTGGTGGTTCAGTGGAAAATCTATTAGCACCAATAACGTGTATAGCAACATTCACAAGGCTACCTATCTTCTCTGGCGTTTTCTTGCTCTGTATCCCCTGGTGACCTACCTATTTTAATAGGTCTTTGCACGTTTCATGAATCTTAATGAGCCGTTTCATTTTGCTAAAGAATTCGAATAATGACAAACCCCTGGTAACATTTCTATCAACACTATTTTATCCAAAAGCTTTAAATAGAAAATGGTATGCAAATTGTTCTCTCAGGCTTGTAGAAAAAAAAAAATCCACCCTTGTGTGCAACAAAAGGTTCCATACAACAAACGAAATTATATCTTCTGTAGATCATGTCCATATCTTCAAAAAAAAAAATCTAATTCCATTTTCCTTCAACCATAAATATGCATACCACTACAAGGTACTCGGCGAAGTTGCTGGTTAGAAAATTTAAAGACACAAAGTTGTAACTTTAATTACGTTAATATTATAGTAAAAAACAAGGAACATCGCAGTCAAGGGCATGTTGCAATCTTTCGAAAGTAACAAAAGCGCTTTTATTTTTAATTTCCTTTCTTCTTGCAACCGAAAAAGTTATTGACGTACTGCACGTTGAAAGTCTATTAAGGCTCATCTCCCAAAAACAGCATTCATTTGAAATTACCGAGTATGATATTTGTGGACAATATCTGACGCCATCTTGCGTTTCGCATTGCATCTGGTTACAAAGAAACAAGAAGGAATCTTCTACAGCTGCGACACTTGAAATTCTTTCAGGAAAGATTAAAGTAAAAATAATCTGTGATACTTTGCTGTTTTTTGTATTCAACCAGAACTAAACGTGGAGAGCTCGTGTACTCGATTCCATTTTATTACTCACCAGAATCTCTACCAGTACACCCTTAAATTGAAATTCTTGTAAGCGGGATTAGAGTAAATGAACCTATGAGACCTTGGTCAAATACATTAATCAGACGGGCAAACTGATAGGAAAAAAAGGTAGACTTAAGTAACTGAAGGAACACACGTGAAACCACTAGATAACGGCATTTTTGTACCCAGTGGACGTCTAAAAAATAATGTTAACAGTCCTTGTTGTTGATGTCTTGTTGACAAAGGTTAAAGAGCCTTCAAAAGGTAGAAACTGACTTTGAAAGAACTTTAATACGCGCAAATTAAGTACATCATTGAAGATGTGCTGTAACATTTCAAAGCTTGAGGGTTAGAAGGTTCGATTTATGTGCATTAACGTGATAGGCACGTGAAAGAAGATAATGAATAAACAGTTGATTCTTATAATAATTACTAAACCGGTTTATGATAGGTCATAGATATCGGTGACATTCTTGAAGAAAAAAGTTTAGAAAAATCGTGCTTTAATAAGCAATTTATTATTTTGGTCTCAGCGCGTGATCAAACACAACGTGAACTGTTGAATTATCACATAACCGTCTAATCCGTAGTCAGGAGTAATGTTTAAATTAATCTATAAAATAAGAAGGAAAAACCAATAACCGCAGCAATTGAAATTATTTTAGACAGAATTAGGACACTAATATATGTGACCTTTTCATTTTTATTAACTATATTTTTAAGCAGCCAGTACTGAACTTGGAGCGAGTGTATACCCGATTATATTTTAATACTCGTCAGGATCTCTAATAGTCTACTTTGAAACTGAAATTCTCTTAAGCAGAATTAGAGCAAGATAATAATCTGTGAGAGCTTGTGTGTGGTCAAATCGGTCAGGCCTAACATGAGGAGATAGCTAAGTTGCTCGCCTCGTAATCTGGTGGTCGTGGGCTCGAATCCCCCTCACACCAAATATGCTCTCTTTCAGCAGTTGGAGTGTTATAATGTAACGATAAATCCCACTATTCGTAAGTAAAAGAGTAGTCCAAGAATTGGCGATGGGTGGTGATGAATAGCTTCCTTCCCTCTGGTCTTAGTGTCTAAATTAGAGATGGCTTGCGCAAATAGCCCTCGTGTAGCTTTGCACAAAATTCAAAACAAAAAAATCGGTCAAGAGATGAAGGAGCAGTGAGCTAAAAGTTTGTGCTTGAGAAACTCGAAACTGTCATATGAGCCACTAAAAAGTATATCAATCTTTTTCCTTCGCATACCGTTTTGCCATTGCGACTTCATCAGGGTTTGTATTTGAAAAATTACAAACAAACGACAAAAACCAGGAGTCTTTTTTATGAGCCATGGTTGGAAATGGATTTGAAACGTACAAAATGGATCGCACAAACGTTTGTGTGTTTGATATGTTGTTCGTCATTAAAATCTTATGCAATGTAGTTTTTAAACAAGTCTTTTGTTGTGGTTATTCCGAGTTACATTTATATTTTTAAGTTGAAAGTTATGTCTGTAAAAAAACGGAGCAAAACTAAGATTAGACATGGTTATCCGTGTCTCAAGTAATGACTATATGTAAAAAGAAGATGTATATATATATAGAAGTGAGGTATTAAGATTAGACACCGGGAACATCGAGTCCTAGACGTCGTGCACTCTACAAAACAGTCTGCGTAATGTGTTGTTTGATTACAGTAACGTTCACACTGTCAGTAATACAAGAATAAAATACCCAACTGCACATTGGTTTACAATATATATCGGTCGTACAGGGTTTGTACAGTTGGAGATAGTAAATATTGGAGGATACACAGAGTTTGGACATTTGGAAACAGCAGATATTGTAGGATACACAGGGATACACTAAGTATTAGATGATACACACAGTGGTAACACACTTGGATACAGTAAGTATTAGAGGATACACACAGTGGTATACACTTGGAGATACAGTAAGTATTAGAGGGTACACAGGGTGGTATACACTTAGATACAGTAAGTATTAGAGGGTACACAGGGTGGTATACACTTAGATACAGTAAGTATTAGAGGGTACACAGGGTGGTATACACGTGGAAACTGTAATTATTGAAAGATAGACTTATTAACAGCCACTAAATATTAAACTAAGTATTAAAACAAATGTTTACTGATTGTGTGAAAGAACACAATTCACGATTTTCTTATTATACACTGCGTCTGTAATTATCGACAGACGTTAAAAATTCACTCAAACCAAAGAATAATAACAACTAACACACGCGAGGAAAATATTATGCCTATTCATATCAGTTTAATCCACATGTATGTATGTACATACACACACATCCATTAAGTAACGTAATGAAGATTGTACGTGCATTTCATCAGTATTATATCATCACTTCCACTACACAAAACTGTCCTTCTGTGCAAAGTGCAAATCTAATTAGTTTTGTTTATAATTGTATTAATTTTTTTTTATCATGAACCGATCGTGACGGAATGTTTGTCGAGTCAGAATGTGAATCTTCGAGCTCGTTGCTCCATTACTCCGACACCGTGGACACGTTATAGTAGTAAAGAGTCTAACTCTCTCTTTTCGATTAGAGTAGTCTTAGATACTTCCTTAGAAATAGTAGACACACAAACAGTTGGGATTTCGGCATTTGTGCCAGTAAAGATTAAAATCCGGGAATGAGGATATATTTCATTCTGGAGAAAAAAGAATTAAGCTATCTTAATTATGCATACTTATAAAACGTACTACACAGAACTCGGATATTTGAATTAAATGAATACAAGTAATGGATTGCATAGGATTTTATAAACTCTATATCTGGAACGTTTGTATGTATTTAATTTTAAAGTCTTCCCTCGTTGCTCTGTGGATGATGGAAAGTCTACCACTAGAATAAACCTAAACAATTTCCCCTTGACGATTATGCGTGCCTTTAATTTCCCTCGTGGTCTCCATATAATCAAACACACCGTCCTCGTACCTGAAGGCTTATCAAATATTAACGTCGAACCATTAAACTTGCATGAAACTTGTAATTTAAATGTGCGTATTGAGATGTACATATCTGATGTTAGCTAGTAAACGCAGAGTCACATAGCGATAGAATCACGTGGGTGGTACTTATTTTTTAGCTAATCCTTGATCTGTCTCTAATCTGGTAGCAAGTTATTTAATGTTCCATCTACTTGTATAAATTGACCACCCACCACCACTATATTTAAAAGTAATGGAAACGGGAAGAAATGGCTGACACCTCTGTAAGGGTAAGAGACTTGTGTTGAGGCGTTAAGCCCAAATTAGAAACATCATTAAAATTGTTCTTGGTTTAACTAGTTTTGTGAAAACATCGTGTTGTTTCAGCATAATATTTGCGTTGACAAGGCATGGCCGGAGACAACTAGTGTTTTTAGTAATACCGAGCAGACAAATGTTTATGTATTTGTGTGACTGATACCACGTAAGTAATAAAACAAATTATCGAAGTAACATTGGCAGGAGGTACGTGTCGCATGAGTGTTATTTACAAAACCGACGTAAGCAGAGAGTTTTCACTCTACTCGTATACAGATCGCCCAGTTGTTTGTCGGTAGTTCTTCTCTAGTTGTTTGTTTTTAAGCAAAGACTGTCGTCATACTAACGAGTAATTTTCGTATGTGTAATAACGTGAAAAACACGACTTGTTTCAACTTTCACGGTTTAATAACGTGAGAAAGTGACTCGTTTTCAACCTTCACAGCAGCTTTATAAACCAGAAACACGTTTGACAGCTAGTTATCCTCACTTTGGCAAATCACTGTAATTATATTAGTAATTATAAAGTAGAGATGATTTTTTTAATTAAGTAACTCAGGTTTTGTGGTTTTGGCTTTCTTGTTTCAACACATTTTGTAACATTAAAACTGTTACTAAAGCAGCTAGATTACATATATATATCGAACCCTCTGTCTTTATAAAATGTGTTTATTCTGTATTCCAGTTGTTTGTTTTATATTCTTATGCACCAACAATACCATCTTTAAGTGCGCGAAAACCCGATTCGATTTTATTTGTGCACTTTGTGCAGGCCATAAGGAGCACCAGGTTTGGTGCCTATATACGAGAGAACGAGACGCAAAGGGTAAATATCCAGTTTTGTGTTGGCCATAAGGAATACCGGGTTTGGTGCTACATGGGACAGTTTGTTGAGAAGTCGTTTCAGAGACAATATTTTGAATTTTGAGAATTATATTCTCTCTTAAAGGTTAAGGATAATCTTAACCTGAAATCTTAAAATCGTGACGGGTTTCGGTTTGAGAAAGGGATAAACAGGGATTTGACACACTTAAGGGTAACAAGATTTTGTAGTTTTTAACTTTACAAGGGGCGTAGGAAAAGTGATTTATTTTATCAATGTACTCAGCTTTTGTTTATAAAGTCAATACCGTTTCCATTGTCTTGTTTAGTTTTTGTAGCTTTTAGTCCAGAATCGTTTAATGGGGAGATAGGACAATGTGAATTGTATCTATAGAATGAAGATAGAGCGGTTTTTATAAATTGTATCGTTGTTTGATTTTGTTAACAATAACATAATTTTACTTGAAAACAGAAATGCTGAAGTTAAGACCTCTGATAAGAACCCTTTACAAACATCAAGGTTAAAACCCGGAGATGGAAGTGAACACAGTCGAAGTTGTTGGGGCCAGTAAGTTTTTCTTATAGCAAGGCTACATCTGGCTATCTCCTGTGTCCACCGAGGGTAATTTAACTTCTGATTTTAGCGTTGTAAATCCGAAAACTTGCCTCTGTTCCAGAGGGGGACGAAGTTGTTGGAATCTTTTGTTTTGAACTTGGTTCCTGTCAGGTTATTATTATGGATTTTACACGTCAAATGTGCAAAACGTAGTTTGGAAGATCTTGAAGTCCTAGGTCAGACAGATGTGTATTTAGTTTTTCCTTCAGGTGTCGGTGTCGGCAGGTGCCGTGTGCAAATAAGTTACACAGAATGTTTGCCACTATAAAACGAAGGAAAGATGGCGTCTATTTATATTGTCTGCATTCTGAAAGGAATTAGATATCGAGAGCAGGTTATTTTAGTCTCTAAATCAATCTTTTTAACAACATCTGAAGTCCTGTGTGGTGTTAGCCCCGTAATGGCTTCGTGATGGGGAAACCGTAGTAATGGAGACGGGTTATGATACCTTTTATTTACCATGTAAAATAAGCTTTCGCGGGTTCCGAATCCCTCCCACACCAACATGCTCCTCCTTTCAACCGTGGGGGAAAGGGCGTTATAATGTCACGATAAATCCCACTATTCGTTGGTAAAAAGAGTAGCCAAAAAGTTGGCGATGGGTGATGATGATTAGCTGCCTTCCTTCTAGTCTTACACTGCTAAATTAGGGACGGCTACCTAAGATAGCCCTCGTTGTGTAGCTTTGCGCGAGATTCTAAAACAAACACGAGTTTTGATACGTTCGAATCTTTGTTTATCTGAAGATGACCTAAGAAGGTCGAAACGTTGTTCCGTACTTTATTTTAATTAAAATGCTGATACTCATACCAGCCGTCTCGAAAATATATTTTTACTTCAGATGAGTTTCTCGTCACCACGAATAAATAAATCGTCGTTCATATCAGTCATAGAACAAAACACAAAAGCCACCCTGACGATGTGATTAATTAAATAATCTTGCTTTCGTTCTTGCTTTTTGTAGAAATGAGAAGTACACCCTTGCTATAAACGATATTTTTATAGTGGTCTTTGCGACGCAGTGTCCTGTATTCCACGCAGGAAACCCGACACTTGGCCCGATGAGATCTGAAGCCTACCGCTGAGCCTTCGAGGTAGAGATATTGTAGTGGCGACACTCCAAGTTAATAAGGCTTTGGTGACGTGAATGTCGCCTCTAGATCACGTACACCACTCAACATGATTCTGTTAAGTGATTGTTTCTCCTAGCCTAGCAGGTGACCAAATATACTTTACTAGTTGAAAGGTTAAATAAATAGCAACTCGGTATTATGGCCATTTCACGCTGGATTCGATTCGTCATCTAAAGAAAAAAGTCATGGATAAAGTCCACCGGATGTTGGAATGTATCCGAATGTTCTTACTAGCTTTGGAAAATGTATTTTTTATGTCGTGAACTAGAAAACGATTTTATTTTCGGTGTCGTAGTTACCTTTATTTGAGTCGCATAATTTTCTATTAAATGGTTCTCGCGTAACGACAGGATTCGAGAGAAATCTCGGGTCTTGCCAAGTGATTATCATTCGAACTCCAGGTACAGTAGGAAGTTCACATGTTTGTGAAGTTATTTGTCGTATAACAGTTATACAGGTTAAAATGTAAGCCAGTGTGAAGAACAAATTCTGGTTCTGTGTCTTAACAGAGTGTAAGTGATTTTATAACGTGAAAAATCAGATTTCGATGTCCGCGATACTATACAACCAATTATTGGTGGTGCATCGCAACAGTGAGTATTATCTGTCACTGGTTACTCTGTGTCAGTTACTTGTGTCACTGATTACTCTGTCACTGTCCAGTGTGATTACCCTGTCAGTAATTTGTGTCACCGATTACCCTGTCAGTAAGTTCTGTCACAGAACGTTTTTAACTTACTGATTTTGATATACACCACCTCAACCTCTGAACTGATTGTTTCCTTCTTGACCGGGTAAACACCCAAGTTGTATGAGATGTGGTGGTTAGAGCGTTGGACTCGTAATCTCCTCGTGTAATACACTCGATATAATTACCTGCAATTGAAATGTAGTTAAGCGTGCTTCTAGCAGATACATATATACTGTAGTTTGGATAGGAACCACGCTGAACGTTGTTAGATACGAATAATTTTGTTGCGTTTTCGATAGATGCGAAAACTTAGTTTTGTTTTTGTGTTCTTGTATTAATCAGTGTAATAAAAAATTGACAAACAATAGGCTTTATTGTTTAGTTTCCATTTGTTATTGTTCTTTTGATATGCAACCTTTCACCGCATCATGAGAGATTGTGTAGCATTCCCTGCAATTACCGGTTTGAGTTTAATTACGTCATTAAAGCCAACGAGAAGTTTAGGCACGGGCGGGTGTGGCGCCCTCTAGTGCTTTGAGATGTAATGTGAAACACTTTCTTAGTGTTTTTGCTCCACTTAAATTTTCGTGATATAATATGTTGATGTTTTTGTCACCAAACACTATTTTTCTAATCTAATTTTTGCACTGAAGAGTGTAACTGGATTCCTCTGTACATTAATACAATGAAATATAAAGTCATTAACATTAGAAAGCTTTTAAACTATCCTGTGAAACTGGGATAAGGGAGTAACAATTCCAAGGATAACAGACATTGTTTTTCTGGAGGCCCAGTATGACCAAGTGGTTGGAGCGCTCAACACGCAATGTGGGGGTTCAAATCCCCGTCACATCAAATATGCTCGCCTTTTCAGCCGTAAGGGCGATATAATGTGACGGTTAATCCCAGTATTCGTAGGTAAAAGAGTAGCCCAAGAGTTGGGAATGGGTGGTGATGACTAGCTCCCTTTCCTGTAGTCTTACACTACTGAATTAGGGACGGTAACACAGATGGCCTTCGTGTAGCTTTACACGAAATTATAAAAAAAAAATTCTATTAAAATATTGATATATTAAGCTCTTCGTTTGCTAACCCTAAAATCACCTCATACCATTCGCTTTAGAAGTTTGATCCTGTCTTATAATGCGTGATTAGAAGCTTTCATTTTTACTATTTTGAATAAACGTCAGCGGTCGCCATTGTATATAGCATCGTACACTCGGCGTTTGGTTTTGAATTTGCTAAATGCCCAATTTCTAGACGGGAAAAAGATGTCGAAAATGAACCCGACCATCCCACATATACAACATCTGAAACCCGATGTCGGAAAGGTAATTTTAAAAACTCGACGTTTTTGGCGCCATTTTCCCTTCATTGGTGAGTTTTTGAGAGTGGTGTAAATATTGAACTCTCTTTTTGTGCGCATCATTAGAAACGGTTAAAAAACGTTACTTTTGTATAATTAGGTAAATTAAATGAAATAAAAGATTGTTTGATTGTTAATTTTTTTTCTTAAATCTGATTAAGTGGAAGAAATAAAGAGCAGTTTTCTAGCTTTCGTTTTATTTCCGAGATTTCAAAACTTGTGACCCTAGATATCGGAAGGTCAAAGTTCAGGTTCACTGATGGTTCAACTAACTAGAGCAATCGTTTGATGTATGTTTGGATGTTTATTTCGTTAGAACACGTGTAAAAAAATGTGGACAAACATTTCCGTTCATGCATTCTAAATTTACGACTTTCTCCGCCCCCCTCAAATTACTATATAAACGGCAAAGTTAAATGTTTGATTATGTGAATCACCTTGTGACGGATTATTTTCAATAAAATGCGACATATTCTGTGATATTTTTTTTCTCATGCATCTGATAAAACGTATGTCTGAAGATATACTCTTCAAAAAAAAGAAATGCAAAAGGGATATTTTTTTATTTTAAAGAGAAATATATGTAATAATGTTACAAGCTCAGAGCATGTGATGTTACACGTGTTAAGGTACTAATTGTCAGACCAAAATGACAATAAAAGTTGTGCACATTGAAAACGGAGGAAAACATCGGATTTTTCACCAAAACGCATTCGTGTCATAAATTTGTTTGAGAGATCTGCATGTTCTGCAAGCGCAACATCCCTATAAAAGTGACGGGTTCTCGGTTACCAAAACTCGGTGTTAAGCTACCGACACGCAATACAGTTATGCCAA
The DNA here is from genome assembly GCA_011833715.1 of Carcinoscorpius rotundicauda. Lineage (NCBI taxonomy): Eukaryota > Metazoa > Arthropoda > Merostomata > Xiphosura > Limulidae > Carcinoscorpius > Carcinoscorpius rotundicauda. The sequence continues at coordinate 102,402,966 of CM022394.1, read as the reverse complement.
AACTGACTGAAGCACAACGCAACAACGCCATTGGTCGTTGGAAGTAGGTGAATCTCGATCGGATGTTGCCAGAGCTGTGAATGTCCACCCAAGCGTCATCACAAGGCTGTGGAATCGTCACCAACAACATGGATCAACTCGTGACCGTCCACGATCTAGCAGACCTCGTGTGACCACGCCCGCACAAGATCGCTACATCCGCTTACGTCACCTTCGGGATAGGACCACCACTGCGACGTTTACTGCCTCAACCATACCAGGGCTGCGTAGGATTTCCGATCAGACCGTACGAAACCGTCCACAAGATTCTTAGGCCCCATGTGAAACCCATCATAGTGAACGTCAACGACGTTTTTCAACATGACAACGCCCGTCTTCACACAGCCCGACTCACAGCTGTCTTCTTGAGACACCACAACATCAACGTTCTTCCCTGGTCCTCCAGATCATTAGATTCAAACCCTATCGAACATCTTTGGGACGAGTTGGACCGGCGTCTGCGACATCCTCAACCGCGGACTACCTCAGCTTGCAGCAGCTTTGCAGGATGAGTGGACAGCCATTCCACAGGATGTGATTCGTCATCTCATCGCTTCCATGGGCAGGAGATGCCAAGCAGTTATTGATGCTCATGAGGGGCATCCTCGTTATTGACGTTGAGTGACGTTAAACTTCAACTAGTGAGCGTGGGCTTCGCCTTTGCAGACTTTGGATGTTCAGCAGTGAGTGTGCAAAGTTTCACACATATCATACAGAACTACCCGGAATAAACTTGTTACCAGTTTGTCTCAAATTTTGCCTTTTGCGTTTCTTTTTTTCTTTGAAGAGTATATATCAAACTAAGAAATTATAAAAATATTGAAAGATGGTATTAAAATAAATTTGTATTCAAAAGTAAAGTCAAACTTATCTCATCATCAAACATAAATTTGATAATTATCATTAGAAAAGGGGTTGATAATCAACTATTACGTCATCCGAAACGGATAAAACTGAGCAGCCTGCTCCATTGCACGTGAGGTTTCCGAAATAAAAGGGGACAGCAACCTAGTTTGTTACACTTTTCGGATTCTTCGCTATTCACTGATCAGTTTCTCACGCCTACTTTAGACTTTTCGATCCCGTTTTGAATCCCTCTAAATAGTTTGGTTTGTTTGTTTTGAATTTCGCACAAAGCTACTCGAGGTCTATCTGTGCCAGCCGTCCCTAATTTAGTAATGTAAGACTAGAGGGAAGACAGTTAGTCATCACCACCCACCGCCAACTTTTGGGTTACTCTTTTACCAACGAATAGTGGGATTAACCATGACATTATAACTCCTCCACGGCGTTTGTTTGGCACGAAGGGGATGCGAACCCTCAACCCTCAGATTACGAGTCGCACACCTTAACACGCTTGGCCACAAAATAGTTTGGAGTTAAGTTCCTCGACTATTTTCAAATTTCCTAATTGTTTGGATGTTCAGCAGTGAATGTGCAAAGTTTCACACATGTCATACTGAACTACCCGAAATAAACTTGTTAACAATATGACTTAAATTTTTCCTTTTGCGTTTCTTTTTTTGAAGAGTATATGTGTGTAAATGGATATACTTTAAAGAATTGTGATCATGTAAAAATAGGATGGGTAATAAATAACGAAAGTGTCTCGAGGGTTAAATGTATGCTTTCCAATGTTAATGTGATTTTCTACCCTATCGTATCGATGGTATATACGTACAGATACATACGCACATACCAGTGTCCACTACTTGAAGATCTTCAGATCGCCACGTGAACAGTGCGCGTGTCTCATCAACAAAGGTATGCACGTTAATCGTAGTTCGTGTGATGCACGAGGGTCGGAGACGCTGGAAATTGCCCTCGGTAAACATTCTTAACTTCTCGAGGATGGAACGTTGTAAGTTGTTTGGTATGTTGCTTGTTTCACGTCATTAGGCCTCACATTTTCCCAATATTGATAACAATTATAACTTCTTAACTCGTCAATATTCGTATGGATAAAGCAGTGAAGCTTTGTAAGTTGCAGTAGCACGTGGTGGATATAAAAGAACCAAGCACACTGGCACTTAATGGTTACAAAAATACGAACACTGACAATTAGTGGTTACAAGATACACGCACACCTCATATTTATTTAGTAGATACAAGAAACACACTGAAACTCTGTGGTTACACGAAGCGCACACTAAAACCCAGTGGTTTCAAGGAACTCACATTGACACTTGGTGGCTAGAAAACACACACACACGAATAAAATTTCGCATAAAAACGCGCATGTGCTTGATAAAACAGTTATTCTAAGAACTTTACTTCCCATTCTGGGTTGTACATATGCTGTCAGAAGACCTTTAGTGATCGAGGTGAAGATGTTATATTGCTGTTTTTACACACTCCGCTCATATTTTAAGCAGTACTTGTGTTATTGGGAAAAGTCAATAAATATCATCTCACGAGACTATGACCCGGCCAGAATTGAATAAAAAAAATGAAATTTTAAGGGAATATGTAACAAAACGTAATAAAACAAAATATGGTGCTTATTCAAATGGATATATTTTATTGCATGCACTGGGATAGTTTGTCAGTGTTTCTTTGCATTGTTACAAAAATATTAATGATGTCATAAAACAGAGTGCACGCTATTGGACGTTTCCATAGCAACAACCCCTAAATAAATTAAAGCAAGAAATATTTTTGTTTCATTGTACGACATGTTTTGTAATTTATCCTGTCAACGTGTTAAATTTCGTGTACATCAGAAGTTCATAAAGAATTTATTGTTGTACACCCCATTTTTTGTTTTTATTATCCACGTTCCGAGTTAACGAATATTAAGTGCGTATCAGAATGCTCTTCCTGCATTTCTTTTAATTGTATAAATTCAGGTTTCTAGCCGATACGTGTGCATGCTACAGCCCAAAAAGCAGTTATTTAATCTTCTGTGATAATTCCAGTGGGCTACCGTGGCTTAGCTCTTGGTTTGTCGACTTTTCGGCCGAATGATCCCAGGTTCGAGACGAGCATGATGCCATCGTACATGCGCGCTTTCGCTTATGACTACTTTATATGTGACTGTTAACCTTTTTATTCGACTTAAAGATTTGGGCGGCGGGTACTGCTATCTGGCTTCCTCAAATTCCCCATCTCACTGTTGAGTTTTTTCACAGGACCTTTAACGTAGAAGCTTCCCCTACCATCCCCTGTGTAATTCAGAAATGAGCTGATAAGACTAAAATTCTAGACTCCATGTTCGTATTGGGCACAACACAGATAGTCCATTTTGTAGAAAATTAAAACAACCATTTTTCCCCCTGACATTGTTTGGAATTAATATGTGATATTCAAATACAATAAACTTGAAATTTAACTAGTAAATTACCCAGAGGGCGTCGTAACCTACTTCTGATTTTGTATGGAATGTTAATGAAATAACTCCCCTCTTCAACTTTACCGTGATCGATTGCAGTTGTAACAAAAACGTATTGTACAAAGGGACAACAATAACTTATGATTTTGTTTGTTTTCTTTCACTTTGTTTCGTACATAGGCGTTTTTGTTGTTATGGTGATGTGATCAGTAGCTGCGCTAACGTTGACCAACTTGTCTTGAAAACTTTGTTTAGTTTCATAGTTTTGTCACGTGCCGACCACTCGTTGTGTGCGTTTGATGAATCCTGGTTTTCCCAAATAAGTCACGTTGCCAAGGGTGTTACACTCGCTGACTTATGAAGCCTTTCTGTGCAAGAAGGATAATTAACTGTCATTTAAAATGGAGCTGCGCCATCTGGTGTGTGCCATGAATGGCAATTTTTTTCTGACTGGTCTCGTATCATATAAAACACATCTCCCACTCACTGACAGGGCTTGGTAATCAAATAGCTTTTGCTTTCCGTTAATTCATTAAGCTAATGTTTCTTCTTTTAACAACGAAAATCACACACGAAATGATCTGGTTATTGTGGGTTATGTTTTTTTTAAAAAAAAGTTTGGGCGTGTTCTATTAGTTTACGTGTCTGAGATGCGAATCCAGTGGTTCATGGTTCGCTTTTAGTTGCCTCAGAAACGTTCTCGTAGCTTTCGGACCGACGGTGTGCTATGAGAGTGGCAGTAAAATCCATCCATTCGGTCAGAAGAGTTAATCGTGCCTGTAGTCTGCCACATCAAATTTAGGACGACCACATGCAGATATTCCTCGTGTACCTGTGCGAGAAACGTTTAAAACAAATAAATCATTTCTTTGTGATAGTCTTTTACCATCTGTAGGTATCACTGACGAAACATTAGAAATGTGTGGTGTGATTCATAAACAGTAAGGTATCGAGATGCAGTTAGATACTTGAACCGAATCTGTCATAAATAGGCCCGACGTTTTCTTGTAATTGAACGTGATGAGTATAGTGTGACCGAAATACCCGTATGCACTCCAAGAAACTGAATAAGGAACGTAGTGTTAAAAATAGTAAGTCTTATACTAACACCAAGTACTTGTGTAAAAGTTCTTCAAAAATGACGGGAAACCATTGGAAACCCAAACTATTTCGTATAAAACTGGTAACAGACACATAGGCCCGGCATGACCAGGTGGTTAAGACATTCGAATCGTGAACCGAGGGTCGCGGGTTCGATTCCCATCACACCAAATATACTCGCCCTTTTCAACCGTGGGGGCGTTACAATATGACGGTCAGTCCCCTGTTCTTTGGTAAAAAAAAGTAGCGTAAGAGTTGGCGGTGGGTGGCGATGACTAGCTGCCTTCGCTCTAGTATTACACTGATAAATTAGGGACAGCTAGCGCAGATAGCGGTCGTGTAGCTTTACATGAGATTCAAAAACAAACAAAAAATACACACAAAGAAATGTAAAATTTTATTTTTCAGGAACATGCCACCCAGTTATGGATAAAAGATTAGAACACACGATGATCATACACGTGAAGATTTTTTATATCTTCAGACTGTTTCAACAAATGCTTTTCTGTAATAATTCCTAGCTTTACGTCATAATGATGTGAATGATGTTGTGCAACACATACATACACATAATGCCATGCTTGATCTTGTCGTGAGAACTCCCTATTTTGACAGGCGTTTATATAGCAGAGAAAGTGAAGAAAATTATAAGCTGCTTACGCTAGCGATTAAATTCAACTAAATTGGGAACGTAATCATGTATTATCAGAGAAAAAGTAGAATTGGGCTCGTGTAATACATGAATGAAATTCGGAGAAATCGGAGCGTGACCGAATAACACGTTGTTTTTATATATATTGACAATTAATATTTACCTCGCCTTCTCACCAAGGACTGAGATAAGCAAAAAGGCAGCGCTATTCTTATAGGTACATTTGTTTGCCTATCGTTTATATGTATCCTGAACAAGACAGAATAAAGTTAGCCGCCCGAGGACGTCATCACCGGGGACACAATAATAGTTGTTGATTTTAGAATGAAAGCAACATTATTATACTTTATGACGTAACAGGTATTAACTGTTTACAGAGCTCCTCAGCTCAGAGCAGTCAGTTCCTAAAACACTATCTGAACCACCTAATAGCGGAGTCAGGCGAGGTCGCAGTCGTTAAAAGAGCCTACAGATAACTTCTGTTACACTATGAATCCCCTTCCAGTCGCTACCTCCCTGAACCAGGATTAACGTGTATACGTACTATAGTAACATTCTCAAGTCGGTTGCAATACTGTTTAAACCTAAGAACGTAAGAGTTACGAGAACATAAGAATATGATATCCTTCATATCCAACCATTATTAGGCCCTCCAACAACCAGAATTATTACACATTAAATAGAAGGCCAATAAAGAGATTCTCTGACCCCCGTGTTTCACGCCCAAAATCAATTCCAAGATTTTTACGTCCTTTCTTCCCACCCCAGAAGACCGGTGGGGAGGGTGTAGAACATCATGTTTAATGGCACAAACATTCCAACACGTTACCGAGAAAACGTAAGAAAAATTTTTATGATGTGTTTTGCTCCTATTTTCCAGCGTATTAAATCTTAATTGTAAGCGATACGCGGCTGACGTGAACAACATCAACGCACACACACGAGCGTCTTGTCGTTTATGGTTCGTATGTTTCTTGTTATGGTTTGGTTTGTTGTTTACGACAGCGTTAAAACGCTAAGAAGATTTGTGGTTGAGAAGATCACCATTTTTAGAAGTATTTTTGTCGCTAAACGGAGACAAAACGCCTATCTCCCGAATCCACGACCGCCTGGTCAAACCTCTAGCCGCACGCTAGGCCTGTATCCCCGAGATAGACTATCAACTACCATCAAGCTCGTTGGCTATTTGACTCCCGTCAAACAGCTCCTCAAGATGAATTTCGTTCAGCACGTGCTGTCAGCTTCACCAAACGTCCACTTTCTGGTCTCAGCAGGTCCGGTGATTTATGGAAACAATTTACCCTGTAGGCTTAGCCTTCAGTGTAAGCAGTACAGTACGCATGCCTGCCTCGCTTGTTTTTTAACGTCCCAGCTTTTTCTCTCTCTCTCCTTTGCTCAAGTGGCTTTGAACAATTGCCCAACACACCGGCTAGATAACTATTTTAAATTATTTATAATTGTTAAGCAAACGGCCAGGAAAAACCTAACGTTCCACACTTTCCCGTTTCACGCACCATGAACTTTAAATGAGAGGAAATAGTTCCTATAACAAGTTGAATTGTTGTGCGAGTGATTTAGGGGTGGGGGCTTTAAAAGTAATATATACTGGTTTATATTTAAACCTTGAAGTATAATCAACAATGACTACATTTTGAAGGTTCGTAGGTAGGTACTTACAAAGGATATTCGTTTCCCCACGATGTTGAGGGTTAAAGGTTTGATTAGTTGTTTTTTGTTGGGTTTTTTGTATGTTTTTTATTCTTTCGTTAATTTGAAAATTAAGCCTGTTTCCTTAAAACATTGTTTGTATTTGTTCTGTTAATGTCATTCTCGTGCTACCTTTTTGGTATCTTTTGACAAAAAGGCATAGCAAGTAAATATCAGGCTTTATGTAAACTAGGAATAAGGCCTCAGGCACGTGATTCGACAAAAGAAGCTCGTGCCTTTAAAGGAAGATATTAAAACCGGTCAAAGTCCAAACAATGCTCACGTGATGTAGTTTTCCATCCATCTGTAAAAAAATATTGACCAAATAAAAGTCCGTACAGGTTTCTTTTCATCTCGTTTCGCTGATAGACCGTATCAATAAGCTGTGGAAGTGCGCTATTTTATTTGTGTATTGGCAGCACCCCTGGGGGTCTGTGGAGTTTTTTTATGGCCCTGTTAACCTTGTATGTTTATGGAAGTCGTGGTTTATGTCGCAGCAGAACAGGCACGAGCTGAACGTGGTCTTTAACTTGACTATTCATTTAGTCTATTCCCGTGCCTGACTTTTAACTGGTAAAGATAGGGCTACTATATGTTCAGTTTGAAACACGGTGATTCACCATCTACAAATTCCCACCACCAAAATTATTTTTGTCAGTATTTTAAAACCTGTTGAATAATTAAAGAAACAAGTTTCTTACATGTAAACATATGTTACAAAATATGAGATTGTTTTTGTGCAGAGCTAAAGGTTTCCTGAAGTGCTCGGTGAAAAGAACTTAAATATATATATCCCGTGTTAAATGCAATTGTGAAGGGGAGGAGGTAATTTTTCACAGTATAACATTTTTCTTTATTGCCAATTCGTGAAGTAGCATATAGACAGTGTTTTGCTTGTGTTCACCCCTTGCAAAGTTTGCACATTTCTGTGATTACAGCCGTAAAACTTTCAAATAATGCTTTATATTTAGTCTACACAATCTACTCAGAACCGAGGAAGCTAAAAAAAAAACTTTATTATGTAAATCAGATTTTCAAATAACATTACAATATTCTCAATGACATGAGTATTTAGCCCCTTTGCTGCCACAATACTAAGTCAGTTCAGACGCAAAAGATTAGTTCCAAAGGTGTAATGGTCTCTTTGTAATCAGAATTGTTTAATTTGATTTCACACTGAATGTATCTGTTAAAACTACAAATCGCTTATCGCTACGACAGACCAACCATGAAAATCAAGGAATTTTTCAAACAAGTCAGGGATAAAATGGTAGAGAAGTACGGATCGTATGAAGGTTACAAGAAAATTTCAAGGTCGCTGATTGTCCCTTTGATTGCAGTTAAAAGTCCATTAGTAAGAAGTGGAATGTGCTTCATACCACTCGGGTCAGACTGCCCTTCCAAATTAAGCAGCTGGACAAGTAAGAAAGTTGTTACAGATGACACTGTGAATCCAACAGTGACTTTGAAAAAGCTTCAAAGTTTCATGTCACAGATGACTATACATCGACAATATCCTTACACAAAGCTGGCCTGTATGGGTAATTGCCAACAGAGAATCCAATACTGAAAAAGAATAATCTTAAATCTTTATGGAATTTGCGACAAATCATGTAAATGATACTGTCGACAAGTAACAGAATATTTTGTGGTCTGATAAGACAAAAATTGAGCTTTTAGTCTAGATTGAAGGCGCTATGTTTGATGCAAGCTCAACGTAGCACATCGCCCAATCAACACCATCCTAACTGTCACACATGTTCCTGTTAACATCATGTTATTGGAGATGATTAGCATCCTAAGAGACTGGAAACCTTGTCAGGATTGAGAGAAAAATGGTTTAATGTCCAGTTGAATCTTAGATGAAAACTTGCTTGGGGCAGCAAAAAATGTAAAACTGAGTCGTAGTTTCACATTTCATGTAGACAATAACTTGAAGCACAAATCTGAAGCTACACTGAAGTAGTTTTAAAAGAATATCATGGAGCGGCCCACTCGAAGTCCTGATTGAAACCAATAAAAATTTACAGCAAAACTTGAAGATTGCAATCCACAAATGATCCCCAACAAACCTAGTTTAAAACTAGTTAAAGCTAGTGGAGACCTATCAAAAGAAACTCACAGCAAGCACTGACTTGGGGTTTATAAGACGAAACGTTCAACTTAGATTCTATCAAAAGAAACTCACAGCAACCACTGACTTGGGGTTTATAAGACGAAACGTTCAACTTAGATTCGTCTCTTAAAGAATGTCGTGGTTTTAAGTTTTACCGGTAAAGAATGTCGAAGTTTTATTTCGGGTTTATTTTGATACATGTCAAACTGAGTGTGCTACACTCCAGTCTCTTCCTAAAAGTGATGTTCTTTGTACTCCGGCTCGCTAAAAGTTGAGGACTAACTAACTCTGTAATAATTGTAAATGGTTATAAAAATTGGAGGTAGGCCTACAGTAATTTTTTTTCTGATATATCTGTAAAAAACATGAAAACGGGACCGGACCTGAACTCTCCACCTTGTTTTTATCAGCATGGGAACTTATTATATAGACAAGGAAATGGTTATATTTGTATTGTTTGATTTCTTACTAACATACATTAATTATTTTTATGTCGTTGTATTTCACTAACATCAGTGTGTGTGACTATGTTGTCGAAACTACGACTTTCATTGTAGTGAAGGAAATTACTTAAAATTTTCGTACCAATTTGAATAAATGAGCAGTGGTAAATATTTACGTAACTTCTTCCCATATTAAACTTTGTTAATTTTTTAACATACTTCGAGGGAGAAGCAATGTATATTGTAGTCTTGTGAAATCAAATAACATACAGCTTTTTTTTTCGTTTAACCTTAAACTGCTAGAACCTTGTTAAGAGTTGAAAAAAGTTTTCCTGGGTTACTGGCCGAAAACTTCTCTAACAACAAGTATATACAACTGATGTAATATTTGTGGCTTGGCCGTTTCTCATAATTACTACTAACTATTCAAAGTGCTCGGGTTTTGGGATCGCTTGAAATCTACTCGATATAATTTTAAGAGATTCTTTGTATCAGATTTTTCATTTTTGGTATCACGGCTGAAATTTTTGCTGAACAGCAAGGGTACGTAACTGTTGAAAAAATGCATTTTACTCTTCGCAAGTACGTGAGATGAGTACATTTTATTAGCTACAGTGATGGCCAGGTTCACGTTTATTTTTGTTCTCAGTACATTACGCGCTGTGATCGGCAGCTGATGATACTGATTTCATTTTTTAATAAATATTTTATTAGCTGTTTTGGTAAATGCCATTAAATAATTAATACCGTGTCCTGCCTTTTATTTCTGTGAATCGTATGTCACATTTATCTCACACTAGTATATTTCTATCTCGTAGTTTTGTGGTTGTCTCACTGTTTTGGGTCTATTAATACCCGTATGTTCGTAATAAGTAACAGTCTCTGTTTTAGTCTCAACTTTATAAATTGTTTCTTTAAACATTCATTCATATCTCTAAGGGACACATATCAATCTGTCTGTCTAACTTATCTGTTATTCACACGGCTCTTTGTTAAGAAAGAGGGTCATTTCTGTGGAAGGATATAATTATCCACGCTGTAGTTAGCACCCGTTACTGATAGAAGAACTCTACTAATCAGCATGAGATATTGCAACAATAGCTGTGTTTTAAGACCAGCAGTGTGCCTCTAATGGCCAGGAAACCTCTCGACTGGTTGTTGTTTTACTGAGTCTTCATGACACTGCAGCCACCAACCACCATCGTGATTTAGAAAACACTTCACGGTTGAAACTTTCGAACTTTCTAATCAGTGTAACTGGACCTCACAGATTAATGTAGCGCTATTGTAACACCTACTTAACCGTTTTAATCACTGTTACTGGACCTAACAAATTAATGCACCACTACTACATTGTGTTCTTCATGATAACTGAATCTATTTGGACTGATTAACGTGTTACATAGCTTGCTCTCATCTGAACTTTCTAACGTATAAAGTAATTTAAGTACCTTTAAAGTAAGTATCGTAGCAAGACCTAGTAATCTGGGCAATTGACTCGCAATCTGAGGGTCATGGGTTCGAATCTCGTTCTCAAACGTGCTCACCCTTTCATCTCTGGAGGTGTTTGTGATGTTTTGTTACTTTGAAAGTAGCTTTGGATGAAATTCAGAGATAACGAACAAAATATCTCTTCTGTTACTCCTGGAAAGAGTAAAATGAGTAATGTTACTCATTTTGAAGATATATATGGAACCTAAAGTTTATCGAACTCTTATCTACATGTCGTAGTAAATTTCACCAGAGAAAATAAATACTAAGGTATTCGATTTAAGGACTTTTTCGCAACTGGGTTTCGATGAAAAAAATGTAACAAATGGACTGAAAATAGAAGTAGTAAAAAACAAAAGGGTTAGCAGTACTTCGTTTGTTATTAGTGCATTGAGGTTTGCACAAAAAAGTCCATCATCGCTCAGAGTTCTAGTAAGTTTTTATCAGTTCTTTCCAGAGTCCAGCAGGGATCTTAAGTTTTTTGTGGTTACCGCCGATTATTAGAAAAACAAAAAGCAATTATAAAGCTGTAATTGTGCATCATTTTTACTTAATTACATTTTTTTTTCATTTTACTGCATACCTATTTGTCATAAGACTAATTAGACATCACTCAAGGTATGTTGTGTACTCTACGATTGTGCACGTAGCAGCGAAAGAGGTAACGTACACGTGAAAGATATTTACCTAACCAAACTTTGCTGTTAACATTTTCGGCTGTAATCCCAATAATATCTGTAAGACGTTCGAACCACATTCGAAGGTCCAAGTTAGTTCTTAGCCCGTATAACAAGTAACTAATGTCAGTTAACCATCACAAGTATTAATTATATAATTATTCTAAAAACACCTAATATGATGTACAATGACATTTGTTTGATGATTCGAACTTCTGCTATTGTGTGTAACCATTGTGCCATCTATCACCGTAACTAATAATAATAATATAATAAGTGTATCTTAGTGAAGAGAATTACATTTAATTACAATTGATGTGTTTTTTTTAATTAATATTGCATCAAACTCTGGCATGTAATCTAAGAAAGTAATGGCTTCATTTTACTTAATCAGCGATTAGTCTAAAAATATACAGCGGCTTGGCTTCATGTAATCAGCGATTAATCAAACAATGTAGCAGCTTTGCTTTCTGTAATCAGCGATTGGTCTAAAAATATAGCGGCTCGGCTTTATTTAATTAGTGATTAGTCTAAAAACGTAGCTTGGGTTTATTTAATTAATTGTTAATCTAAGAACATAGCAGCTTGGCTCTATTTAATTAACTGTTAATCTGAGAATGTAGCAGCTTGGCTCTGTTTAATAAACTGTTAATCTAAGAATGTAGCAGCTTGGCTCTATTTAATAAATTGTTAATCTAAGAACATGCAACCTAGCTTTATTTTATTCAACGATTAATCTTAGAACACGTTACCTTGTTTTTTTGTTCGGGGGCTTTATACTGAATTTTGACTGCTTGCCAAAACTGTTTTTTTTAATATTCCTTTAATTCCTTTTACACATTGCTTTTTACAGAGAAATTATGTTATTTAATATTTGTTGCTATTACAGAGACTGAGTAAACATTTCCTCTACGAAGCATGAGAAACGTGTGCACGCGGAGCTAGCTAGGAAATCAACGTGTATTAGTTGTCTACGCGTGCTAGCGAAATCCATTTATAATATTCTGCTGGTTGTTTTTTAATACGTTATGGTGGACATTGATAACTATGTACGTCCAGTTCAGTTTTCACTAGCGTTAGTTCGGATTAGTTTGTCCTTGTTTCTTTTTTTCCATTTTTACTTCGATAAAGGTAAAAGTTGACGGTTTTGTGCTTACAAATGCCCCATAACCTCCATAGATGATCAACAGTCGTAGTCGAATATTTTTAACGACATTTGCCTTCTACTCTAAGCGAGGATTTCATCTGCGTCACACGTTTTTAGCTTTTAGAACTGACTGGGAAATCGAAAAATGGGAAGAGGTTTTCAGTTTGTTTATATGACTGAAAGATAGAAATCAAAACATTAATCAAGTTATAAGTTAACTTTTTCTTTTCTTTGATAATTTGAAGTGGGGACGGTTGGAGTGTTAGATTATTTAACTAACATCACACGCTTACTCCCGCCTCAGTGTGCACCGAAGCATTCTTTCTTTTTTAAAATAAAAATTTTAAAAAATAATAGTGAAAAAACAGACTGTCGGTAAACGACCATGTTTAAAATTCTTAACAGAAGTCTTCAACTTCTGCAACGCTTGTACCTAATTTTCTAATTGTAAATCTTTCTTTTTTATTCAGAAGGAATTAGACACACTTGCTGGTTCTTTTAAGTCAGTCAAAAGGCTTCGTTCTAGTGACATATTGATATTGATGGAAACATCCACTCCCAAACACAGTAAATTTCTTTCACATTCAAAGGCCATTGGGGATATGCCCATTGAGGTTACTCCACATGCTACTTTGAATTCATCACAAGGAGTTATTGTTGAGAGGGGTTTGAATAACATCCCCGAGTCGGGGATCCTCGCTGGTTTCTCCACCCAGTGAGTTTCTGCGGTAAGGGGAATCTTCACTCGCAAAGATGGAATTATGATGCTGAACAGTATCGTGATTTTGATGTTTAAATCACCACGTTCACCTGCCACCATCAGGACAGATTATCTTAATTGTAAGGTCCGGCCATGTATTCCGAACCTTGTCAGATGTTTCCAGTGTCAGCATTTGAGTCACTCGAAAGCATCATGTCGTGGTTCCTTGACGTGTGCTCGTTGTGGTGGCGAGGACCACGATGCGTGTGAGTGTGAAACAGACCATCATTGTGTTAGTGTTAATTGTAATGGTTCTCACTCATCGTACTTTGCTTCATGCTCAAGGTGGGTGGAAGAAAAAAAGTGTAGCGTTTGAAAACAATTCACATTTCTTACCCCGAAGCTCGAAGGTTACTGTCCACCACTCCATCTCGGACGTACGCTGCTGCACTTCATTCCACTACTACAGTGGAAGTACAAACGGATCTCTTTGTGCCTCTGAAAGAATCGTTCTCGAATCAAGTGAAACGTCTTCTGATTTTCATGGTTAAGAATGTTGAGAACCAAGTTCAACACCCATCTCTGTCCTTACCATTGATTTCAGCAGACCCCCAGATCCGTTTCTTTTGGTTCTCGCGTTTATCTCATTCTCCGCCCCGAGATGCAGAACTATCGTTCATTCATAGCCTCAGTCGATGGAATCTTCTTTCAATGACAGAGACCTGCCCAGTCAACCCAGGGCAGGATCCATGGAAGTCGGTAGACCTCCATTGAATAAAGGAAAAAAAAAAAAAAGATGTGTTGGAAAACAGAAAGGGCTCTTCACCCACTTCGCCTACGCATAAATAAAAATGGCCACCTTGATACAGTGGAACTGTCGAGGTTTACGTTCTAACCTGGATAATAATATCAAACACTGATTCTTTTTTGCCATCCTGTATGTCTTTCCTTACTGGAAACATTTCTGAAACCTGCTGATACAGTCACTTTTTAACAGTTTTCTCTCTACAGAAATGACAGGTTGTGTGATGGACAAGTTCATGAAGCGGTGGCGCTGCTGTTCGATCAGGAAGTGCACACCGTGTTTTTGCCACTCGACACACTTTTGGAGGCCGTAGCCATTCATATTTCCTTGGGTTGTACCATCACTGTTTGTTCTTTCTACCACTCCTGGAGAGACCTTTGATCAGTCAGACCTTGATGCTCTCGTTGAACAGTTGATGTCTCCCTTTTTAATCCTGGGGAATTTTAATTGACATAGTCACCTTTGGGGAGATGCTCATGTCGATGGGAGGGGACGCTTCATAGAGCATATACTCTTAGATCACAACCTTTCTTTCTTTAATATTTTTCAGCGGGCCCGTGCACATGCTCGGCAGATAAGACGTCAAAGGCAGAAGGAATTTTGGATTAAGTTCAGAACTAGCATCTCTTTCTACCACCAGTTCCCAAGTCACATGGGACAAGATTCGGAAGGTCGGTGGGCAGTATAATTCTGTACCCCTTTCGATCTTGCTCTCTGATAGCCAGGAAGTAGCTGATGCTCAGAGCATCGCCGATACTCTCTTCGAAAGCTTTTCTCGTGCATCTAGCACTTATGCTTAATTTCCCACCTTCTTAGCCATCAAGACACGGGCAGAGCAATCGCATTTTTTGGGGGGGCTGATCGTCTCTATGATTATAATCGCTCCTTTACACTGGCTGAACTCAAACTGGGTTCTTCATCAGTCTTGACCTAATGATATACACTACGAGATGCCGCGCCATCTCTCTTATATTTCTCTTGCTATTCTTTTGGTTGTGTTTAACCGCAACTGACAGGAGAAGGTTATTCCTGATGTGTGGTACCAATATTTTTCTAAGATTGGAAATGATTTTAAGATTCCTGTCCAATTGCTTTGACGAGCTGTTTCTTTAAGAACTTAGAGAGGATGGTTAATGCTCGTCTTATTTGGTTCCTCGAATCAAACAACCTCCTCTCACCCACCCAGAATGGATTCCGATGACAGCGCTCCACCACGGACCCACCTGATTCTTAAGCAACATCTTGTGTCAGTATTCTTTGACCTTGAGAGAAGGCTTACGATACAATGTGTAGCGATGGAATTTTGCGAAACCTCCACGTATATGGGTTAAGTGGCCGTATGCCCATTTTTATTAATTTTTTTAATGGACAAGGTGATTCCAACTTTGTGTGGGCTCGACACTTTCCCGTTCTTTGCTACAGGAACTTGGGGTTCCTCATGACTGTGTCTTGAATTTCACACTTTTCAGTATAAAGATTAATGCCATCACTGAACAACTCCCTCTTACTGTTGCAAACAGATTCTATGTCGACGACTTTCAGATCTTATGTCAGTCTTCAAACATGAGGTATATTGAGTAGCAGCCCTCAATCATTTATTGAAGTGGAACCCAACAAAAACAGTTTTAACTTCTCTAAAACCATTTGCATGCACTTTTGTCGCAAACTTGTCAATAACCCTGACCCTGAACTCCGTTGTCAGTGAAGTTGTGCTTCCCGTTGTCCCTGAGGCAAAGTTTTTGGGGCTTGTTTTTGACCGTAAGCTGACCTTTATAACACACATCAAGTAGCTACTGGGTTGTGTTTTCATTTCTTAGTGGACCATGATTTTTCAGAACAGGCGATCTGCCATTGTTCCTTTTGGCTTTCGTATTCAGGTGCAGATGGTTTGTTTTTGTTCTTGGAATTTCGCACAAAGCTACTCGAGGGCTATTTGTGCTAGCCGTCCCTAATTTAGCAGTGTAAGACTAGAGGGAAGGCAGCTAGTCATCACCACCCACCGCCAACTCTTGGGCTACTCTTTTACCAACGAATAGTGGGATTGATCGTCACATTATACACCCCCACGGCTGGGAGGGCGAGCATGTTTAGCGCGACGCGGGCGCAAACCCGCGACCCTCAGATTACGAGCGCATGCCTTAACGCGCTCGGCCATGCCAGGCGCAGTTGGAAAGAATTGGGTCTGTTCTTGGATGACATTGCTGTATCCACTGGTCAGCCTATCCCACCGTGGCTTACTATCATCCCTAAATGTGACCTTTCTTTAAGTCATCTGAGAAAAGCAGACACTTCTAATTGAAAATACTGCCTGTTATTTTCTGAACATCTTTCGAGCCATTCTTTAAGTCTCATTTATATGGATGGTTCGAAATCTGGTTACTTTCTCTACTCTGCCACAGTTTATTGTTATTTCGCACAGAATCCACTCTACAGATTCTTTGTTCACTGCTGAACTGTTCGCCATTTCACATGCCCTGCATCACATAGAGGCTAAGCAGTACTCAAATTTTACTATTTTCACTGACTCTTTTAGTTCTTTACTGGCCCTGGAATCACCTCACGTTAGTTCTCGCCGATATTCAAAACTGACTGGTCCATTTCTCTGTAACATATGTCCAGTTCTTCTGGATATCAAGCCACATTAGTATTCGTGAGAACGAATTCGCTGACAACTCAGCTAAGTCCATCTGCTCTGGCTCTGTCACTGCTGCGCCTGTTCCATGTATGGACTATGGTCCTTTCTGTATGCAAGGCTCGGCTCCGTGCCAGTTGTCAGTCGAGTTGGAGTGAGCAATATGAAAACAAGCTTTTCCAATTAAAACCCTCTATTGGACTTTGTCCGTCTAGTTTCCGTGAGGATCGGAAAGAGGAAGTTGTCTTAACTACACTACACATTGGTCACAGTTTTTAACTCGCCGTATTCTCTCATCTGGGAGTGATGCACCAATGTGTTTTCTGTGTGACACTCGGGTGACAATAAACCACATTTTATTGTCACACCGTCATTTCGACTGTCAACGACGCCACTAGTTTAGATATCTTTTCTCCTGAGGTTAACCCGTGACTCTGGACAGTGTCATTGGCGATGGTGATACTGCCCACCTTACAAATGGTTTTAGTTTTTAATTCATAAATTAGCCTTTGCTTTCTTTTACCTTGATTTCTTTTTATGAATTTTAATAATTTTTCTTTACTTGTACTTTTTTTGCTAGTTGTTTGACGCAGATAGCCTAGTTGTTTTGCGCCTGAAAACGGCAACCAACCAACAAAACCAGAGCAGCATATTGATAAGCATGAGTGGAAGTTGAATAATATATCACCAGCTGCTGGTTGACTTCGTTACTCAGAAGATGTATCAGTAAAACTGTCTTACAGGGGCAAACACGCTCAAATAAATGCTAATTTCTGCTTCTCCTTTTACACATTTTACACTTAGACACAGAAGCACGTCATCTGTAGAGGTTAAATGAGGGTTACGCTGGGTGACTACAAAGTGGGAGCCTAACTAAATAAGTAAATATACATCGGTAGATAATTTCTTTTTTACGTTTCTGGAGGGGACAATTCTTGGAATTGCAAATTATAATTACAAAGAACTACGTGCTATAAAAATTTTACAAAGAAAAACTGAACATAAGTTAATTTTTTCAAACAAAATTTTCGTATTTTAAAACTGCTCATAATAGAATTTTCTTTTGCTCACGACATCTCTACTCCACAATAAAGGTTATGTTCCTTTTAAAATAACTAAACTCTGTTACACCGTTGCGTTCTTTATTATACAGTTTATTTTGTTAATGTACGAAATGTACACCCTATTTGTTTTTATATCTTTACTGGGTGTAACATAATTCCTTCTTTTGTGTAGTTCCTATTTTGTCCGCAAACCAACTGGTTTATTAGTCTGTATTTTGCAGAAGGGTGATAAAGGCGAGCGTGGTGTTTGTGGTAAAGGAAACTTCTTGTGTATCGTAAGTATACCTGGGGATTTGTTTTTAAATACTTCTTTATATGACAGAACTGTTAATGCAATACTGTATGACGTCTCCATTCTGATTTAGACTCGAAGTGATTGTGTTTATCACCAACACGTTACATGTCTTCGGCACTAAACGACGAAAGCGAACAAATCGACTATAGGGTAACTTGAATGCTCGTTTTAAAATTAATCAGTGAGGAAAAAAAAATATTGATCGTGTATCCAGGGTTTATGGTTTTGAAATTTTTAACTCTTGACCATTAAAAGTTTCAATATTGTTTGTTGATCCTATTTAATTATTTTGTAAATACCTGACTGGATTTTTTTTTTTTTTTTGTCAACTGACCACCATTTTATCTCCGAATATTTGTGAATAACTAACTAATCAACTGTTGCTAAAAGCTGAAAGAATATTTCAGAACCTCGAACAACTGTTTATCCTGTATGTGGTCCAGAGTTTTTGTTGTTAATGTTCACCTCTGTGAGATTTGGTAAGTATCCTCATATCAGATACGACTTTTGATTGGCCGGATTTGCGTGCGTATCTCTGATTGAAGCCGCAAGTTTTTACAGCTATAGATAACGTAACAAGTTATACGCGTGAGCAACTCGCGTTATGGAAACGGTTGGCAAAACAACAGCCGCCATCTTAATGATTCGTGCAGTTATATCATTTATTATATCTTGATACAGTAGCAATCCAGGTGCAAGTACCCGGATGTTCCCACGTCCAGAATTATGTTGTTATTCTGGAACTGGGAAAAGCTGCAATCATCATCGACTTGGCTAATCTAGGGTAAAGAAAGTTTCGGTTTGTGTGCGGAAAGCCGGTTTGCTGAAGTGATAATAATTATGGAGTGTACCGATCAAAGCAGGAAATGGTTGCGTGTATGTGTGTAATGTGGTTAAGTAGCGACATTTTTGTGACCAACGGAGAATTATCTTCATAATTTGGTGGAGCAAAAGCATGGTTAAACAGTTAACGATAACGTAATGGTTCTTTTGCACGTTTTGGGGAAAGTTTGAAAAAAAAACAACTTTAACAAGTTATTAAACAGATGATTATATTGTTAATAATGGAGACTTAAGCAACACATCCTTTATCAAAATTAAAAATTAAATATATGTTTCGTTGTTAAAATTGCAAAACGAATTTCAGCTTTTGTGTATGTGTGTAACAAAGAAAATAGAGAGAAATATTTGAATGAATACAGAAGTTATTCTATCATTCTTGAGTTAGCTGGGTATGTTGTCCTAATTTGTACAATCAGACCTGTCTGTAAAGATATTACCAGAGCTGTTTTTATTAATTCTATCACATTACAGCTAGGCCTGGTTGGCACCCAGTCTTCGTACTGGCTTACTTGTATATACATTCTAGGACGATTTGATTACATCCTGCCGACTATGGTGTAAATAATCTAATTTCTGGGCATAGATATCCGTTGGGTATAACCCGAAGTTCGAGCAAATGGACGGGGGGGGGGACGTTTTATTCTACTAGGAAACAACTGCGCATGTTTCAGTTCTGCCAGACGTTGATTGATGCGTTCTGGAAGTGAATTACAGTTGACAGTTGTTTATGTGTACCGAGTTTATACGGACCACTCCAGCAGGAGATCCAACGTATGTTATATATTGCTGTTAACTAATGTGTCTTTTTTTTTTCCCGTATGGGGGCACTTTATCTCATTACGTTTAGTTTTTATCTAAAGTTTTATCACGTATATGTTGTTATATGTTTGAATATTTGGGAGACAACCAAATTAAAATGCGTAAAATAAATAACCACTCAGATGAAGAGAGGTTAGGGGCAGACGCGTAAGTGAACCTTGAGGGTTGTTTTGTTTCAAAGCAAAGCCACATTAGACTTTCTGCTTGGTCCGCAGTGAACCCCTGTTTTTATTGTTATTCTAACTCTGTTAACTTACTGCTATCCAACCGGGATACAAACTTTGAGGAAGACAGAGCCAGTTGTGGTCATTGGCGACGGAACTGGAGAAACTTTGGGTACGCGTTTCCCCTGATATGTTGTGTGTGTGTTTGACTTCTTAGCAAAGTCCATCTTTGAATGGGGATATTAACCTAAGTATAACTATGGGGTAACACCACTGTTTTAACTTCAGGTAGCAAGTAAAGTGTCTTCCAAGGTTAGATTTATTTCACTATCAATAGTCGTGGTTAATTTTCTCCTGTTGTCTTTTATAGTTTAGCAGTGATTAGACTTCAGGTATCGATACCTGTTGTCTCCTGTTGATGAATGGTCTGGTGGTTAGGGCGCTTCACTCATAATCTGAAGAATGGAATTCCCGTCATCAAACATGTTCGGCATTTCAGTGGTGGTATTAGTTGGTTCAAAAAAGTAGCCCGAGTGTTCGCGGAGGGTGTTGTTTTCTAACCACATCCCCTTTAGACGAACACTGGTAAATTAGAGACGTGTAGCGCAGACAGTCCAAGAGTAGATTCGCGATCATCACACCCCCCTGGTGGTACGTTTACAGATTCAACATTAAAATCCGGGGTTCGATTACAGTTGTGGACGCAGCAGATTACCTAATGTGGCTTTTCTCTAAAAGAAACAAATCGATATCTGCTCTTGGATCGTTACAAACTCTGCAGATTTTATAATAAAATACAGCTTAGACCGCCGATCGCGAACATCCGTGACGAAGCACGTTCCTTCAGTTCTTGTTTTAAACATTCGTCGTCAACATGACGGTTTATTGAATCAGTTTTCCTAGCAAGACGGGAACGTTTTTGTTTTACGGCTTTTAATGTGTATGTTGCACATTTATGTATATATATGTTTTGTTTGTTTGTTTGTTTTTCACTTGCGTCTTCTATAAGTCAGATTATTATAACTTTGGAACTAAGAAGTATACGTTCTGTTTTATTCTTTCGAGTACGTTTTCATACATACTTAATCGAGTCGTCCCATATTTGTTATTACGTTATAGATAGTTCTCTACATTTACGACATTCGTGTGAAACTGACGTAACGTGAAAAGTATGAAAAAAATAAAACCAGACAGTAACTCAAATGAAGTGTTAGATTATTAAACCAAACCAAAACTGGTTACACCGACCTTAATCGGAACAAACAATGTCCTGTTCGTCAGTAACTGGGGCTGGTCGCTACATACAATAAATTGGAATATACCGTGGATTTAACCCTCGGATTTGCTTATCGTAGGAGAACACGACTGAGAGAACTGGGTTTACTCTCGTCCACAGTACTTGATAGACCAAACACGATGAAAAATGAAGTGACGTAAGTTTTAAATGTATAAGAGGAGAGTGAAACGACTGTGTTAAAGTGTGTGAAATAAATCAATGGATGACGTAAACCATAATAGAAAGAAATTAGAGTGAGAGTGACAGAAGGAAGACGACAACTGCCTTGGTGTCGTGTCGTAATATTAATCGTTTTCACTCGTTCGTCTCGTGACATATGGCTGTCTTTTCATTGCCTTATATTTTAGAAAATGAACACTTTTTTGTTGTTGTTGTTGGCTTACGAAACTTGAAGCGATCTCTGTGAAGTGTTTGTAGTCGGTGATTAATAGCTGAACAGAAAAGACGCACCGCAGCCTTCATGCGATGTCTAGATTTAGTATGCATATTTAGCTTGACAATCAAACAAGTCTCACTTTAAAGAGCGATTCCCGTAATAAATAGGCTTAGCTCGACCTATTGATCTGCGAGGCTCGGAGTGGCGTGACTTCACTATAGCACAGCGAGGCCCCTCTAGTTTCATACCTTGCAAGAACGTAGCGCTTTGCCACTACATGGCAATTGAATAATTTTTTTAGATTACGCACACAAGGTGATGTAGACGCGTTGTAGAACCAATTTCAGTTTTCACTGTTATTGTTTTTCTTGCTGACGTCAGATCTGTGGAGAATCACGTGATATTATTCCATCCTTGTTTTCCCTCTTTCTTTATGAAATTGTATGCTTATAAACGTTTCTTGTATTCTGTTACACGGAGTTGTTTAAAATATCCAACCGAATCTTTAGAAACATTTCTGAAGCGAGGTCTTCTGTAATCTCGTGCATGATCTCTGACCGTGGTTTGAAATCCAATCACTGGCGAAGCTTTCGGTTGTAGATCTGCTGATAAACCTTCTGTTTCACATACCGGTGTTATGCTCTTCCAAACATTCTATTGCACAAACCGGTGATATGCTATTCTAAATATTCTATTGCACAAACCGGTGTTATGCTATTCTAAATATTCTATTGCACAAACCGGTGTTATGCTATTCTAAATATTCTATTGCACATACCGGTGTTATGCTATTCTAAATATTGTGTTGCACATACCGGTGTTGTGCTTTTCCAAACATTCTGTTGCACATACGGGTGTTATGCTCTTCTAAACATTATGTTGTACATGCCGGTGTTGTGCTCTTCTAAACATTCTGTTGCACATCCCGGTGTTGTGCACTATGGAAACGGATAGTTTGTGTTTGTTACTCATACTTACACAACAGATTTAAGTTTACGTATTTTATAATACAGTGTCCCTGGACGCAATATGTGAAGTTATTTTACCATACATTATATATGTTTCCAATTTCTAATTATTTCATACTGATCAGTGCCACTTATTTCGTCTATAAAGGTTGATGTTGGTTTTGCGATACCCTCTAGTGGCCAAAGTTTGAGTTAAAAAATAGAATCATTTTAAGAGGACTAACTTTCGAAACACTTTTGCACAAGATATATTTTAAAAATAGAGAACTTTAAGTGTTTCTAGCAGTTAGTGTTTAAGCGAACAGTTCGAATGAAAGTGTTTGGATAAAATTATCTTCTGTTTCTCAACTGATAAATACAAGTTTGTTGGGTTTTTTTCTCTGGCCAGGTGGTTAGGTTGCTCGAATCGTAAACTGAGGGTTGCGAGTTTGAATCCCCGTCACACTAAGTATGTTCACCCCTTTCGACCCTGACGACGTTACACTGCTACGGTCAATCCCACTAGTCGTTAGTAAAAGAGTAGTCCAAGTGTTGGCGGTAGGTGGTGATGATTAGTTGCTTCCCTCTAGTCTTGCACTGCTAAATTAGGAACAGCTAGCACAGATAGCTCTCGTGTAGATTTGCGCGAAATTTCAAAACAGACAAATAATATTTTTCTTCTTTTCCATAAGTTTTAAAACTACGCTGTTTTAAATTTTTCTCTCGAAAACAGCAATATCAGGCATCGCCTCTACCAAAGTGTAAATTGGATTGTTAAATAGAGCGACGAAGTGGCGACTTCTACCACGTTCTGTGCCGAAAAAAAACAGCACAAAAACCTTTCTTACTTCAACAGAGAAACCAGCCCTGCTATAATTTACGATAATTGAGTTTTACAGATTTTGTTCTCCCATCTCCCACATGTTTATTGTGGTTATGTGGAGAGCTGGTGGACTATAATTTCCTAGGGGTTAAACCCAATGCGTTGCCCGTTGTTATGGGTACGTGTACCCGACATCTTCGGAGTTAGGCTAAGCGGGATAAAAAATAAAACTGTTTCCCACCCTCGCCTTGAGGTTGATTATCACAGCAAGAGTATATTAGCACGAGTTTTATAAACTAAGTGTACGTTTGTCCTTCCTATACACACAATATATACCGAAGCCTACTTCAGTGTAAGTGACTCGTTAGGCATTTCAGCATTTTTTATGTTAGATTCGATTAACTGTAAAAGCGAAATACACTGGGAACTTATAGTTCTGTTTATTTTCCCAATGCCCCCTCAAGTAAGATCCGATTTATGTGATGGGTTTGAATAATGTGAAATATTTCTATTTTATTTTTAAAACACGTAAGATTCGTCATTTTCCGGGGTGTACACGAGGGTGTAGGTGCGCTTGAAAATATCTTTTACTTTTCTTCTTTTTCTTCTGCTCGTCACGGGTTCGGATCCCGTCACCAAACACGCTCGTTTTTTCAGCTCTGCAGGCTTTATTATGTGACGGTCATACTAAGTATTGTTGGTAAGAAGTATTCGAAGAGTTGGCTGTGGGTGTTGCTGCCTTTCTTCCTGCGTATCTCGTGAAGCTTTGCTGTATATTATACCAGCAAACAAATATCTTAAGTTCGGATTTTGTTCGTCTATAACGAGACTCGTTCTGCGGATATTGCAGTATGTATTTTCTTCGGGACTATTTTTTTTTATTCATTCATCTCTCCACTTTAGTTTATTTCTTAATCGAGTTTATCCTGACCTTCTCTCTTCTGTTACGTCACCGTTAATTCATTCATTTTTAAACTCTCTCTCCTTGAGGTTGGTTTGACTTGTGTCACACGCTAAAAGCTCTTGTTTGATTAAGATAGGTTTTCTTCTGTTTTGTAAGTTTCTCTACCAGTTTTATTAGTGTAAGTACGTATCTTTGGCTTGTTTTGCTAACAACCATTACCAAGCTCTCGTATTTTTTTATTTTTTTGTTACAGATTTGAATCGTTCAGTAATTTCACTCCTTGTTTAACTAATTGTACTGTCAGTAATAGAGCTGACAGTAAGCGTTGCCCCAGAGTTGCATTTTTTTTATGTCCTGTAAAAATAAATTTTTCGATTCTTGAGATTGCCCTCACAAAGTTTATGAAGATGCCGCTGTTACATCCCTTTCACTGTATCTAAAGTTCATGCACACGATATAGATTCCTTGCGAAGTTAGCATGTTAAAAAGTGAACGTTCTTAACTCGTGTGTCTGTTCGTTCTTGTCGTGCATGTGTATCATGGACATGGGTGATAAAACCGTTCGTTTGATTTGCGCTGCAGATGCAAAAATGAGCTGAAATGGACAAGAAACAGCAAGCGGTCAGGGAAGAATAACAAACGATATCAAGTCCGCTTTTTAAGAATTGTTTCACTTGTGTTACTTCGGTTTCTTGATAAACATCACTGATTTCTTTTGACCTCTCTTGCACTCCTGTCTGTCTGAAGGTAGAGTAGCGAATTCTAGATAGGAGTGAATTTGTGTAGTACAAGAAACTTAACGAAGTCAAGTTTCTAACCAAAAATCCAATGAACACCCATGTCAAATACACAATGAAACATAACTTGTTTGTACAAGTATGTACATAACAACCAAAACTGTATAACAAGTCTCCAGGACACAGGTTGTAATGTGGAGTAAGTGTCCGGATTCTAAGAGGCGGGACGATCAAGTACGCACAGTCCGTCAGCCTTAACCTTTGTTCTCTTCTCGCTTGTAGGGAAGAAAATAATAAAAAATAAATAACAGACGTGGGAGGATGAATAACTCCCTCTTCTTTTCCTCTACTACCTTTGAGGGCTAACAAAATATTAAAATTTAAAGCATGGGGAGGGAACTTTTTGTTTATTGTGTATTTAAGAACAAACCTGTCAGTAGTAGAGGTTCTTTTATACGTTACTCTTATAAGTTAAAGATTGACGTATCTTTGTTTTGTTTGTTTTGAATTAAGCACAAAGCTACACAATGGGCTATCTGTGCTCTGCCTACCACGGGTATCGAAACCCGGATTTAAGCGTGTAAGTCCGCAGACATACCGCTGAGCCACTGGGGGGGGGGGCACGTATCTTTGATGAAAGGTCTTTCTAGGGTTAGGGAAATCTGTTATTTCTGATAAATCTGTCTGAAATGATGCACTTTTATTAAACTGGGGGGAAGCTAATGGTGGAGAATACAGCCTGCTTTATCTGGCTTTATTCAGGGGATTATTTATTCTTTGATTCATAATGTTCCCACATGGATTGGTTTCACATATGGAGGCCTCGTCTGCTGATAGATAGATAGATAATATAGATAATGTTTGGTAGAACATGATAGTAAAAGGACGTCAGCGCATAGTATTGTTCTAGAAATGTTTAAAACCAAATAAATACAGTATACTGGATTTGACGTATTTACGGACTACGTCTGTCTGGAGTTCAGGGAGCAGGGAGCATTTAGCCTCTGTGAACCTACTTCTAAAATTTTTAGTTCCAGAGCTTCAAATCTAGTACAGTAGTGTTTTATGTGATTGTTTCTTAGGTCGGGCTTGAGACACGAATTTCTCGGGAAGCTTTGGAGGCGTTGGGCTGTTTGACCACTTTTGTAAGAATAATTGTCGTGGTGTAATAAGTGTAAGTAAAGACCGAAAGTGTTGACAAACAATGTGTGAACTAAAAGTATGTAGCCTTTCATGGGGACTTTTTCATATCACTGTATCCGCCTTCCAGTGGCACAGCGATAAGTCTGCGGGCTCACACCCCTAGAAACCAGGTGTCGATACCCATGATGTGCAGAGCACAGGTAGCCCATTGTGTAGCTTTGTGCTTAATTCCAAACAAACAAATCACTTTATCCTTATCTATATTGCTAATGAAAATATATATGTTCCCCCCGAAGGGAGGCGGGGGGGGAGGTATTATAAAAAGTGAGTAGCTTCTGTCTGTGTTTCTACGCGTTTGTCTCGAACACTAATTGACCGGTGTATACGAAACTTTTTACACAAGACGGGAAGTTAGCGTGGAGCAAACAGCTCTCCCAAACTTTGATTGTAACTCTTGAGCATTTCTTTTCAAAGTTGAAAAACGGACATTTTCACGATTTAGGGTTAATAACTGTAAAGTGTGATCGGATTTGCACTAAATTTCATGGTTGAGACCCTTTATCACACTACAAAACATGATCCGTATCGCTGATCATTGTGGAACTGAGAAGGATTTATTTTAGAAGGAGAAAGTTGTCGTTGTCCAGTATAGCAATAATAATCTCTGTTTTCACCCATGAAACCACACTAGAAGAAACATCCGTTTTGCGGGAAGGTTTAACAGCTGATTCCTGCAGAAGGCCAATTGACCTGCGGCCTTTTCTGAAATTGTTTGATAGCTAAAGAACAATGTACTCTTACTTGACATTTAATAACTTTCACCATCCATGAGGAAAGAGATTTTACTGAAATTTTAATTTAAAACTGAGTTATCACCACAGCATTACATCACAGCGTTGATTTTGTTGAAGTGTTTCTTTACAAACAATTATCAATGAAAGTGTCTTCCTTTTGTGTTTCAACACTCACGAGATTTTCATTGGATAAAAATATTTTTATAAAATTTATTTATTGTTTTATATTTGAAACTTACTCATTTATGTTTGTAATTTTTATTAGTTAAATCTGAAACGTACTTTTGTGGAGATTTCAAATGTTTTATTAATTGCTCACTATAACCTATGCTTCCCAGTTATAAAAACACTACACATCTATGATTCACAGTTAAACGTGAGATGCCTTTCAGTGGCTCAGCGGTATGTCTGTGGACTTGCACGCTAAAATCCGGGTTTCGATACCCGTGGTGGGCAGAGCACAGATAGCCCATTGTGTAGCTTTGTGCTTAATTCAAAAAACAACAAAAAACATAAACGTGAGGTCCGACATGCGTGTCACAAACTCCATTGTAATAAAATCCAAAAGTTCAAGTTTAAAGGTTCGACATTCTTTACAAAGTTTCTTTATTGAAAGAATACAATCCTTTGTTTCCGAAGAATTAGCTTGAATCCCAACATCCGAATCCAGAGTACCGACACTGTTACTATTCGTTCACAGGAGCCAATCACTGAGAAGCGTTGTATTAATGTGTACACGTCAGTTTCACTACTTTTAAAAACTGGTTTTTATTTGGTCACTATTAAGACTTGTAATATATTGACATGGGAAACAAAAAAAAACTCGACTGGAACACGTGTTTCTGTAGCCGTAAGGTTGCGCGTGACTGTTGTTGGGTAATTAGTTGTTGTCGGGTCAGAAGATCTGTCACAAGCACGTTGTGAACTCTTCTCGTTAATTTCTCTCTCTTACGTGCAACACACGCACGCACATAAATGAAGGACGTGTTTTACTTCCCAGTTTTGTCTCCCTGGCGACGTGATCAATTTCATATTATTAAAGACAACTGTTTTGTATAAGTCATCGAGTAAGTTTATATTGACAAATGATTAAAGATGTCTTCGACAATTAGATGTCCGGACCAAAGAACCAGATAATCCGTTGTTGTGGTTACGTACTTTCCCTAATCTAGCAATCGGAAGCGACATCACTTTTATTTTTTATTATTTTTTTTCTGTTATATATATTTGAGACTGGCCAGATGCCCGATGAACCTGGTTTTCTGATAATGTTACAACACGGTGTCACATAAAAGGAAAGTGCAACATGTCCATTGCACGTTTATAATAATATGCTTTGACCTATTTAAATTGGTGGATATTTCCTGATTCGGTTTCAACTAAAACAAAGGTTTCTCTAATTTCTGTTTCCCATTGGTACAGCGATAAGTCTACGGATTTACAATGCTAAAATTAGGGGCTCGATTTCACCTTAATGGACTCAGCAGATAGCCCATTAGGCTCTCTTTGGAAATACTTCTGGCGCCAATGATCTCCCCACACCCGTAAAATATTAGCTACTTACTGTGTGTATTCTATCCGTTATTTTTCAACTCCTTTCTTACAATACCTTTGCGACCCTATTTTAGATCAAGATCTCCAGTTTGAGAAAAGCTGTGCTACTTTAGTGAATGACGTCGTTGATACACCTAGACCTAATAAAAGCGAATTTGTCTTAGAAACATTCGCAAACAGATAGAAGAACAACCCCACTACCCCAGCAAAAATTTCTGAATCTCCTTTTTTTAAAAAAAAATGGTAACACTACTGTCAGGCAAATCATAATGTGGGTTTGAAAGACCAATAAAACTGTATTAACAGCTGTTTGCTTTTATTTTGTTTGTGCTGGTTCCTCTGTCTATGTAGTATCATTTATTTTCCTCTTCTACCAGTGGCACAGCGGAATGTCTATGGAGTTACAACGCTAGAAATCAGAATTCAGTACCCTTGGTGGGCAGAACACAGATCGCCTATTGTGATTTGTGCTTAACTACAAACTGTTTTATTGGGTTATTTTTTAAACCCTGAAATGTTGAATATTTCACGTGAAGAAAGTTTTGTTAATTAATACGTAGACATTTTCAGTTAAACCATCCTTCCGAGGTTTGATAAATCACACAGACATAGGATCATGTACACACATTTTTTTAGCACCAGAGGTCATCGTAGAGAAACTTGAGTAAATTTAAGATACCTTTTGTTAACATGTCATTAGAAGTTTCAATTTTTTTTTTTAACGGGCTTAGTTATATACAAATGGAACTCTCACGGTACTTATAATGATACAAAAATATAATTGTAACGCTCTTTTATGTATATATACTCGCGAAAAAACACTTATAGTTACATTTGAATCAACAATTATTTCGTACTTTGGATAATATTAAACTAGTTAACACCACTCAACGCCAACTCTGGGGAATGTTATAATGTGTAGTCAATCCCACTTTTTGTTGGTAAAGAGTAGCCCAGGAGTTGGCGGTTGGGTAATCCTCGAATTATTTGGCGCGAAATTAAAAAAAAAAGTTTGCAAAGAAGAAGCAAATGTGAATATATGTGTAAGAAATGTGCAACGTTTCTTACAACGGTGTCTGCCACTTGCACGGCTCGTGTAAGGCCCGACACGGCTTGGCGGTTAGGATGCTCGACTGCGGGTCGCGAGTTCAAATCCTCGTCACACCAAACATACTCGTCCTTCTGTTCGTGGAGACGTTATAATGTATGGCCAATTTCAGTTTCCGTAAGTAAAAGAGTAATTTTAGAGTTGGCGGTAGGTGGTGATGACTAGATGCTTTCCCTCTGGTTTTACACGAGTAAATTAGGAACAGCTCGCGCTGACGGTCCTCGTGTGACAGTACGCAATCGTATTTATTATTATCATAGTTTTCCTGACTTCTACTTGTAGTGGTAATAGTAATAACAAATATTTATTGTATACAGCTGAAATAAAGCGACTTTGTGATGCGGTACAGCATATCACAAACAAGTACCAGATATGTGCCAAAGTTCACCAAAACAGTTAGACTTAGCCAGTGAATGGTTGTACTTCAAACGAGTGACGAAGTGGAGATGGAAGTTGGTTGATTTTTTTGTGGCATTCGTGCGTGCCTCCCTCTTTCATCGATTTTGTTTGGTTTTTAATTAGCTAGATACCGTTAGTCTGCGCATCACATGTGTCGGTTGCTAATTGGTGTATATGTTCAGGTGTGGAGCATGAGAAAACCTACATGATCTTCCAAGAACAGCGGAAGAGGTCATTAGCATATCTAACCCAGGCTGATACTGTTGTAAGCTATATTTCCAATACACTAACTTGTATGTCACAGTAGAGGGTGCTTGACATTAAAATTCAAAAGCTAGTCAAGAACTTTCGTACTTAGAGAGAGTTCCAGCTGACGTGCCGAATGTGTTTTTGTAACTTATACAAATATCTAGGAATGATACGTCGGTTATAAATAAAATAATTGGCGAAGCATTCGGTCAGTTTTTAAGTTACCACATGCATCAAGTCATTCCTAAAGTAATGTTCGATTTTAATTTCAAAAAAGATAAAGGATTTCAAACCCTTTTAATATTATTTGATCAATGATATATGTTCCATTATTATTAATCACTTCCTGCCAGTGATTCAGTGTCGGGTTTGTTTGTCTTAAAAATGGATGAGCTTCAAAGAGCCGAAAAAACCAGATTTCCATACTCCTGATGGGCACGGCACAGAAAACTCGTTTTGTATCTTTGGGCTTAACAAGGAAGGAATAAACAAACCAGTGAGAATTTTTCTTGTTGTTCCTGTTTTTAGTGCTTTAATTTCGTAATTATTTACGTGGATGAACTTATTGGATGAATTCTGTAAATATGTTGTATATATCAGGTCACCCGTTAAGTAATGTTCGATTTTAGGTTCAGGAAAGAAAAAGGATTACAAACGTTTATAATGTTATTTAATCAATAGAGTATGCAGAGATGCCAACCATTACGATTTTCTTGTATACGTTACGACCATACACTCAAACAGACAAATATTACGACTTGTTGCAACTCCCAAATTATTATACATTGTATAGGCATATACAATAAAGTGATAAATTATTCCCCCAGGGCTTGAAAGAGGTGAAAAAAAATTTCCAGTGAGATACAAATAAATTTTAATAATAAATAAAAGACATATTCCAAATGCCTACTTGCAATAATCATGTTTGTGCTTGAAATAATAGAAAATATTTGTATCTCCGACGTCCACCAACAGTTTGAATGCGGTGCTTCTCCATACTGGATACATGGGGGAATCCATAGTTATGTCATCAATGCTTGTCAATTATTCAGCGCTCGCGTAGATGAGTATTTCTCGTTTTCTAAGCGGCACAGAAACACCGATGCGATGGTTCACAAGTTGGAAAAAAAAAGGCCTCGTTCACCAGATTGTCTTGTTTCTGACAAATCTAAGAGGATTAAAACTGTGAATCAAAATTTAGGAAAGAGTATAGTGCCAAATATTCGGTCATTGCATCAAAAGTCAGTGACAGTCATGCGTTTTGTACAGTTTGCCACAACGATTTTTTTTGGCGCATGGCGGGATAAACGATTGTTCCAGATATACAAAATCGGCAACTCAACAACAAAAGGCTGAGGCGAAGACAAAAACGATGCAGAAAACGACATTTATGAGTAAGAATTCAGAATATCAAACCATAAATGCAGAAGTGATGTTCACGCAATTCGTTATTGCTCATAATTTATCCCTCACTGTAGCCGATCATGCTGGACATCCATTCAGAAAAATGGTCCCAGACTCTGATATAGCAAAAAAATATGGCTGTGCTAGAACCAAAACTACAGCCATTGTACAAATGTTGGGTTGTGAAGATGACAAAAAGATTTCAAGCATACTTACTAACAGTGTTTACAGTTCAGCCACAGATATGGATGACTCAAAACTGTATCCAGTGGTTGTACGATATCTGTACGGGCTCTGTCTACAATCATTACGCTCAGTCGCTCAGTCGTTTGAAATAGTTGGCATCTCTGTGTATCTTCAATTAGTATTAATTACTTCCTGCCAGCGATTCACAAGCTTCTGAATGCCACTTCTATAAAATTCTTGGGGTTTGGAGGAAAAGAATGTAGAGGGTAGTTTTGACATCTTCATGTGTTCCAAGTTTTTTTCCATCAAGATAGTTCTGCAAACTTCGGAATAAATGACAATCAGATAGGGCAAGATCTGGACAATAGGGTGGATGTGGAAGTTTTTTTTCCCTTTCTAGTTCGTCAATCTTTGCAGATGTGATCCTTGCTGTATGGGGCCGTGCATTATCCTGGTGTAACACAACATCTTTACAACTGATCAAAACAGGCCTTTTTTCGTTTAGTGCAACATTCAAGCGCTCTAACTGTTGACAGTAGAAGTCTGATGTGATGGTTATATTGAGTGGCAGCAACTCGAAGTGGATCACACCAATAATATCCTACCAAACGCTTAACGAGACTTTCCTAGGGTGGAGGTCCATTTTGGGCTGTGCTTTAGCCAGTTTATCTGCACTGAGCCATTGCCTGCGGCGCTTAACATTTTTATAATATATCCATTTTTTTTATCTTCAGTCATTAACCTGTTAAAAAAGATGAGCTGCGTTCTTGAGAGTGCAGAGAAGTGCAAATGTCCGTTCTTGCTCTGAGGTTGGCTTCTGTGAAATCATGGGGAAATCATTTTCTACGTTTTGACACCTTTCCAAGCTGTTGCAGATGACTGTGAACTGTTGATTGGGTTGAATTAAACTTCTGAAACGACCTTCGACATTTTCTTTCATTGAGAAACTCTGCACCATGAACACCTTGAATGTTTCGTGTAGTTTCTGCTGCTCTATTGCCTTTTTTAAACTCATAAAACATTATATGTCTAAAATGTTCCTCTGACACATCCATCTTCATAAGGGTTTGTTTGATTAATGATCTGAAAAAGTGTAGCTGGGCTAGTTTCGTTTATTTCTCTGAACATTTTTATACACGTCCTACTTCATATTTTGTCATTAAAGTCTTCCACAAAGACGGAAATGTTGATGCACTTTCTGTATTGTGGGATGACCTGATGTGACCATTCACTCGATTGATTAGCTGTGAAATATCACAAGAAAGATTACTTGTGCGTTAGTCATCGTACAATTAATGAGGAAATGTCTGTTCAATTTAAAGTGAAAACTATTTCTTAACATAGGTCCCCAGAAACTATATAAAATTAAACTTGTTTATTATCAATAAGTGGACAGAACTTGGCCAAATAATTTCATAGTCTTACACAGTAATCTGATATTAAATATTTCAGTGTCTGTTTCGCTAGGCTTAACTTTGTCGTCAGTATTCAACACTGCATTTAATTGAAGTATTTTTAGTGACACCTTTATTGACTAATTCATTACTTTGTTTTTCTTGTATCGATGTGGTCATATATTAACCTGTTTCAACACTTACTGTAATGAACTGACTAAGGGGTTGGGTGCAGACAGTCCCTTTTATGTGTGAAGTATGTAGAAGGTCTCAGCAATAGTTAGTAGAGTTTGTTTAATAAAGCTACTCAAGGACTAATTGCACCAGACATTCCTAAATGTGAAGTGATAGATTACAAGGAGGGTAGCTAATCTTTACCGCCACAACGGCTGAAAGGGCGAACTTGTTCCATGTGAGGATTTGATTTCGCGTCCTAACCACCGGTCCATTTTCTGTGCGTGTGTGAACCATGCGTTATTGGAAACCATTTGACCAACAAAGGCGTGAATATACAGTGCTTGTATACATATAGATTTGAAAATAATGTTTCAATAGCCAGTTTGGGAAGGGGGGCTCGTCAGTAATTGTAAGAGTGAGTCACCGAAACTGAGCCGAATCAAGTTATTCATGTTATTTTATTTTATGGCTTTAAAGTTCAAAGATTATCTTGGTGACTGGTTTTGACAACCATTTAATCGAAGTCTTCTTAAGATAAATAAAAATAAAAAAGTCAAAACTATGGTAGTTATATCTAGTAGTTCTACTCTTAGTTGTCGTGTAAAACATGATTATTATAAACTTGGCTGATTAAACATGGTAATTTTATAAATCTGCTGTTAGTTCTTGTGTAAAGCAAGGTTATTATAAACTTGGCTTCTGGAAGTTTGGGTTATTCCGTGAATCTGAAATGTTTGGAGTTCCTTTTCTAGCCCCGTTATGAATACACGTAATAACTCCGAGAGGTCTACACAGAACCAAGCCTTGTCCCAGAGCCAAAAAGAGGAAACGATAGAAATCATGAAACACAGCACAGCGGTGACAAAGGAGACTCGAAATATTCCTTATTTTTCTGTTGTAAACATTAGGTTTAATAGTCATGTAAATTGATACACACTCCAGTTGCCGAATAGCTGTGTTTGTTCTTCCAAACAAAAGGTCGTTTAGATTTTTGATAATTCCAATGAATGAATGGTTAGTTCACGAAGTGCACGATTGAGGTTGCTATTTTTATCAGAAGTGTTTTTGTTTTTGAAAAATAAACAGCGTTGGTTTTCGTTGTTTGTGATATGAAATACTTTGCTTGTGTTTTGAACACCCAGTCTTGTGAGAAACCCGTTCGTTGCTCTGTGTGTAATTAGAATGATAAAATAATAAGCCGCTATTAAATTTGTGGCTTTAAACATTCAACTACATGTGAGAAATTACGAGAAGAACGCGTTGAAACATTGTGCGGGACTGAAAACGGAAATCCGAGTCTTTATAATATATTTCTATTAATTACATAAGTGTGAAATTTTGGGACCGTTTTAATGATATTCTCAATAACTTCACTAAACTGGAGCTGTTATCGTTCGTGGAATTTGATAGTGCTGGTTGGTAAATCGAAATAAAGATAAAAAGAAGTCGGCCACGAACAAGCATCAAAGATGTGTTTTACAGAAAAGCCGTCTCTCTGTAAGCAGTATCATGCTTTGTTATTCCCCAGGGAAGAATAACCTAGCTATTGCTGGAACCTTGGATTCAACTCATCCACGGTCTTCATCTCTCATTCATGAGTGCTGCCCCCTAATGGCACCCCAGGCGATGATTTGTTAGGACTGGTCGTATATTAACGGATTAAGCCTGAGTCTTGTCAGTGGATACCTCGACTCAGCCTTTTGATCTATTGAAAACCAGTGGAGAAAATGATTAGCTTTGTTTTACGTTTAGAAAGTACACAGAAAGGGGGTTTCTCCGCAGAATTGCATCCCCGTGCGGAGAAACACGATTTACAGGCGGCACTTAAGTTTGTTTAGCTTTCGCGCTTCGTGAAGGCTATATCTATTTTACGACTGCTGCGTAACTGCTTTTTGGTAATAACCGTCTTAAACTATTCAGGAGCGACTAGTATCTGATATGGAGCAGAATATAATTTTAATACACTTCTCAGTTGAAGTAAAGCTTGACTCATGAGGTTATAAAACCCATTGTCTTTGGTGATGTGTGCAATGTTATTTCGTGGGAAGGTGGAGGAAAGTAATGAAGTTGGAATTTACTCTTGTGTTGTTGTTTTTTTTCAAGTTAAAACTTGTGTACCCCTTATTAACATCTAACGTGCAACATTCGATGTAATTATTTGATATCTTTGAAATTCAGTAATTTAATATCTCATTGAAAATCACTGGCGAGTTATATCTGAACCTTTAGAGAAGATGGTTTAGATAAAGGCTTCATTGTAGATCACTGGCTGATCGGTGGAAGGGGTAAAACCCCTTGAGAAGAAAGATACCCCTTTGTGAGAACTCAGTGTGACCTGATGAAACAATGCACACACAAATATTCCCCAAAACCACTCCCGTAAATAATTTTTACTACTTGTCGAATATCCCGACAAAATCTTTGATCATTTTGTTATTTCTAGAAACGAGATTTAATGACCCGACATGGTCAGGTGGTTAAGACACTCAACTCGTAATCCAAGGGTCGCGCGTTCGAATCCTCGTCACACTAAACATGTACACCCTCTCTGCCGTGGCAGCATTATTAAGTAACGATCAATCCCACCATACCTATTATATAGCCCAAGAGTTGACGATAGGTGGTGATGACTGGCTGGCTACCTTTCCTCTTGTCGTACACTGCTAAAGTAGGGACGGCTAGTGCAGATAGCCCTCTTGTAGTTTTGCGCGAAATTCAAAACAAACCAAGATTTAAGTCAGAGCGCCACTTGTAAAGATAAACTAACTTTACAGTAAGTACTGTACTCAGAAGCAAGACCCGCAGCCTGACTGGCTATCGATAAACTATTCTACCCAGCCGAAATTCTGTTAACTCTGTTTTGATTCAATTACTATCGCGTCTCGTGTTTCATATGATCAACTAACATCGCCTGAACTCCACATCGCCTACAAGTTAGTTGACTCTTTCTGTTACCCGGTGTGTGGCTCGTATTTTATAGTATGGCATCGTGTGGTGACAACCTAAATTTAGGACTTTTTATGGCACTGTGTGCTGACAACCTAAATTTAGGACTTTTTATGGCACTGTGTGCTGACAACCTAAATTTAGGACTTTTTATGGCACTGTGTGCTGACAAATAAAATTAAATACTTATTGTGGTACTGTGTGCTGACAAACTAAACACTAATTAAATAGACAGCTTTTTAGCGTTTCAGTCGTCTCTGTTACTCTGCGACTGTTTCAGATTACGTACTCGAGCACCCGCAAAAGGTGCTAATAGACGTGGGTGTGGAGTCAAGTGTGCATTGTGGTTATGTGACTGACTGAGGTTGTTTTATCTTGAAACGTGTTTAGTAAATGTTCTACTATACTGCTGTATGTTTTAGTCGCAACAGAACGGGCGAGGTCTGTTTCCTTCTTTCGACCGTTGCATTTAATTTGCAGGAAAGCGAAACGTTTAATAAACAACGTAAACGAACTTCACTACAAAAGAAAGACATGGGACTGAACGGAATTCTCTTAACACCAACATCCGTAGCGTTTACTGAGTGCAGTTGAGAATTGACCAGTGTACTGTATTCTGCCTGTTAAGGGCAGTTCCAGCTGATATCACGGGCTTCGTTTTGTGACATTCTTAGAAATCCATTTCTGACATTCAACTTGCCCAGCCCTCTGGAGCTATGTTGTTGTTTTTTTTCACTCATATTATACAGGCGTTACAGCGCTACCTATCGGATCATAATAATAAACCACACTCCATCTCTGTTGTTTTGATACCTCGTATGCATGATTTAACCACGGTTTCCAATACCCTTTTCCAGGAATATCGAATAAAACACACAATAGCGAATGCGCCGTACACTCAACGAGAAACGATGAAATTTAGAACTCCAATTCTAAAAAGGTCATTCTGGTGCTCTGAATATCGGTCTCTTTACCAGATTGCTTATATAATTTACCTCTTATTCGTGTGTTTCGATGTTGCATTTACTATTGTAAAGATAAGAAACAAATTCGCATTGAAAAACCTGCATATGAAATGTAGCGTTCCTGTTGGTCATTGTGTCAATTACTTCCATCATGGCCGTTAGTTGTTGTTTTTTTTTATCCTGTACTCCAAATTACCATAATTTATTTAATTACATCTCTCGATAATCGAGTGAAACTTTATAATTAGAGAATTGACGAAAACTAACGTAATTGCAAGTTTCACAAATATTTCAGTTATCACAACTACGTTTCCGCCATTAAAGGTTTCATCGAGTACATCATTATAGTGTTGAATGGAACATTCATGAAACTTTAAGTTCTCTTTGCTTCGTCAGGTCTGTCGTGTATCTGGTTCTATATTTGTAAAATACGTTACATTAACACAACGTAATACGTCAGCTCTACACTGGTATGTTAGTTACTGTACGCATGTTTATTTATAAGTTGACTAGTGCCTTCAGTAAGAAAGAGAAATTGTAGTGTTATATATTGGTACGTTGTAGTGGTCCATATGTCTGGAATGGAATTCACCGTCGTCTGATATTAATTTGGTTAGCCAAGTACGTTATTAGAACACCAAACAAGATTTGTGGCTAGTTTTATTAATCCGTGGAGAACTCGGAGCAGAGTAGATTTCGTATTTCTTGTCCTAACAGTTCCTATTAAGCCGCCACCCCTGTCTTTTTCAGGGGATGTTCGTTTCAATCACTGGAATCTTGTTAATCGCGCATGTCTGGATCTCTCGAGCTTATATGACTTAGTTTAGAACCAGTCATTCTTTTGTAACCTACTCATGGACAGAAATTATCGACGTATCTTTCGACGAACTCATAGTTCTGTCTCAGATAATTTTTTTTATGTTTCAAACAAGAGTCACTGCTGAAAGAAAAGGGGAGGAGTTTTCCATGTGACCCTTGAGGTCAGGTTTTATATGGTAGTAAACCGAAGTGCTCACATATCATTTGTGGGGGTTAATAACAGATGCGTGCCGTAGAATAGTCAGGATTTGGATGGCTCTACCGAGGGTCAGAAGATAATAAAATATCCATTAAATTCTTTGCAATGGACCTAAGTTAACACTTTCATGTGCTTTTGATATAGTGACCACCAGCAAGAGATGTGGGAAGCATTGTTCTCTGTTGTAATGTTTAGCTGTCTCTACGGGACTTGGCCATACTCGTAGTTCAGCAACGATAACAGGTTTTCTGAAGCAAATAATTTAATAATAACAATAATTCCATTTGTAAAGTAAATAATAAAACGTTGTAACGAGTACAGACAGTGATGAAGTAGTAAGTCTTGGAAACTTAGTGGTAGACCAAACATTTAAAGAATAGGGGAGTTTGTTTCAAACTGGTATTCAATCGTTCTGATCTATCCTAGTCTCGTTTGAAAGTGAAGAAAGAAATTTAACAAAGACGTCGTCTTAAATTATTAACAGATTATAAGATAATGTTACCGTTGTAATCTAATTAATGTTTGTTACTGTTGTAGTCCTACTAATTATGGTGTTACTCTTGTAGTTTTACTAATGATTGTTACTCTTGTAAACTTACTGATGACGGTGTTACTGTTTTAGTCCTACTAATGATGGTGTTACTGTTTTAGTCCTAATGATGATGTTACTGATTTAGTCCTACTAATGATGATGTTACTGTTTTAGTCCTACTAATGATGGTGTTACTGTTTTAGTCCTACTAATGATGGTGTTACTGTTTTAGTCCTAATGATGATGTTACTGATTTAGTCCTACTAATGATGATGTTACTGATTTAGTCCTACTAATGATGGTGTTACTGTTTTATTCCTACTGATGATGGTGTTACTCTTTGTAGTCCCACTAATTACGGTGTTACTCTCGTAGTCTTACTAATTATGGTGTTACTCTCGTAGATTTACTAATTATGGTGTTACTGTTTTTGTCCTACTAAACGCCGTTGATGATGTAATAATACTAACCCTAACTGTTAACACTGATTATAATCCAAATCAAGCATGATTTAGAGGCAGGCAGATTTACAACCTATTGTTAGAAATTGTGTTAACTTGTCAAACTAATGTGGATTAGAAATGACTTCCAGCCAATAAACATAATCAGAACGACAAACCGGTTGCTTAAAAGGTTTTTATATGCTCTTCTATCTTCAGACCACGTAACAGAACTGTGCGTGCTGGATTTTACTTTCTCTGTCTAAAGATGTACATCTGTTAAATTATCAGATCTCTATGTGCTTGGTAAATAACGTTAAAACACGTAGTTGCCCAGTTGATAAGACGAAGGTATAGTTACTTGTCATCTGGTAATAATAAGTTGGTTCTTTTACAGGAAATGAAAGTCAACTGGGCCACTTCTCCGGGAAACACACCGAAACAAGACACGAGTAGTGAGTATTGGTACCTCACGGTTTTGTTAGAATTACCTTCTGTATG
Source organism: Carcinoscorpius rotundicauda (assembly GCA_011833715.1). Classification (NCBI taxonomy): domain Eukaryota; kingdom Metazoa; phylum Arthropoda; class Merostomata; order Xiphosura; family Limulidae; genus Carcinoscorpius; species Carcinoscorpius rotundicauda. The sequence goes on along the minus strand of CM022394.1, from coordinate 102,363,046 downwards.
GGGAAGACCCTATTGTTTTGCTACGCAGTACATTACTAGTGTTACACTTGCCCTTGCTTCTACACTATACATCACTAGTGTTACACACGTGATTGGTAAAACGTTTATTAGTTTATTACTAGTGTTACACACATGCTTGCTGCTACACGGTACATCGCTAGTGTTATACACGTGCTTGCTGCTTCGCGTGCTCCAGTGCACATCTGTAGACATCTTCGTAACAAGCATACTGTATTATTGTAGCTTGGAAATTGTTACATAATTCTGGTCTACTTTCTAACCACAAGTATTGTTTACGTTATCACATGAACTACAGCATACAGGTTCTAAACGTAAGGTAGATTATACGGTGGTATGTATATAAAACATAAAAAAATAGCTTGAATTTTAAAATTGTGGCGACAATTGGTTCTGGTTTCGTTTTCGTGTGATTTTGCAGGTTTTGTGACAGGTGTGTGAAAAGAAACGTCTTGAAAATGAACTAAGAAAATATGGTCAAAATAGCCAACGTTCAATTATATAATGTACTGTAGGTGTGCTTTTGTTGTTGTTTTTTCCGTGACGTATATAATCAATAAACTTTCTTATCAGTTGTTACGGTATATAACCCCGGCGGATCGTGTTTTATAGATCGGCTGTTTGGTGACATTACAAGGTAACTGTAAGGTTGACAATACAGCACAGTAATTGGTATCTATTAAGTGTTTCATATAAACAACGTTTCGACAGACGATTTATATGTTGCATGCTGTCGCCGACGAGGCCTTTCGCTCGATAACAGTTTTATCGTGGTGCAAAGTCACTCAAACAGTCAATCAATTTATGATAAAGAATCATTTTATATTTTACTTCTGGTGGTAAATAATCTAGTATAATGTAGACCTCCGCCTAAGGAAAACGTTCTGTGCAATTCTTTATGATTTGCTCTGCCTTTGTTTAATATTACATGAAGTTATTTGTTTTATTAGGCCTTTAGCGATAATCATCTGTTTGCTTTACTAAGCGTAAAATTTTTATATATTTGCATGATTAAACCTAAAGTAATATTCAACGTCACTGATGTACTGTTCATTTGCTACTACTACTCGAAACTAGAGAGAGTGAAAGAGAAAACAGTTTAAAAATCCATATCTCATACTTTTCATTGCTAATTATTAGCGTTTATATATTTATTTGTAGTTTCTTGAACGTGTTCTATGTTTGCCTCTTCTGGTTTCGTATCCGCCCACACTTGTAATGGGTTATTGACTTTAATGTAACGTAACCGCTATATTTTGAAGGAAGTAGCTGATTACCATTGGCTATCGCAATACGTTGTGAAAAATAAAACGCGGTCTTCTTAGAGCTAGATAACAATGTAAAAAACATATTTTCATAGAGGCAATGGGAAGCAGTTACCTCCATTTTTTTTCCTGTGGGATGTGTTACAAATACGACATTCATAGCAATTCGGTTGGTCTTTTTTACACCCTTCCACCTACACAAATGTAGACACATACTTCAGTCATTATCCCGCCCGTGAATACTTGTAGGACTGCTGAGAAAGTATTTTATAACGCTAAACTATTTTTTGTTTTGTTTTTTAACATAGCAACGTAAGAAGTTTCATAAAGCCCATATTTGCTTTTTGGGTGAGTAAATGTGTTGATAACTGCACATAACTCTTGAGCAAAACAACTAAGTGCTTTCAGTTTAGTTTGTGATGACTTTGAGCTGGTTTCGAAACACTGCTATACCACAATAAATATTTTCCGCACTTTAGGCTGTGGGTGCGTTATAAGAGTAACAGTCAAACTGTTAGCGTGGATGGTGGTGCTGCTGATTGGTTACCTTGTTTCTGATCAGTAATTAAAAACTCGGAGCCATGTCTGTCATAACTAGAAAAATAGAGGCAGTTGGTAGTGTTGATTTTGCCCAATTAGTTATTAAATTGCTTATCATTTGTATGACTACTGTCTGTAACTTTTGTTTCTTTCTAAACTCATTCTGTATGAGAGAGGAAAATAAACTGATGAAGAATACAATCTTCTTAAACTTAGCCAATAGTAAAAAAAGTTTTTTAACCTTTCAGAATCGTTTCTTAAAATCCCACCAATAGTTAAAGACTTTAGTGGTTTTATTTAATCTTTTCGTATAAACCTGACCAATGGTGAAAGGTTTCAGTTAATCCTCCTAATTGCGGGTGAGTGTGTGTTATTTGTGGTTGGGTATGTTTGTCATACAATGGATGAGCTTTAAATGGCTAAAAAAACCAGATTTCCATACTCCTGATGGGCACGGCACAGAAAACTCATTTTGTATATTTGGGCTCAATAAGGAAGGAAAAAAGAAACCAGTGAGAATTTTTCTTATTGTTCCTGTTTTTAGTGCTTTAATTTCGTAATTATTTACGTGGATGAACTTATTGGATGAATTCCGTAAATATGTTGTATATATCAGGTCACCCCTTAAGTAATATCCTATTTTAGATTCAGGAAAGAAAAAGGATTACAAACGTTTTTATAATGTTATTTAATCAATAAAGTATGTTCCATTAGTATTAATTTCTTCCTGCCAGCGATTCACAAGCTTCTGAATGTCACTTCTATAAAATTCTTGGGGATTGGAGGAAAATAATGTAGAGAGGGTAGTTTTAACATTTTCATGTATTCCAAGTTCTCTTCCATCAAGATAGTTCTGCAAAGTTCGGAATAGATGATAATCACATGGGGTAAGTGTGGACAATAAAGAGGATGTGGAAGTTTTTTTTTCACTTTGTAGCTCGTCAGTCTTTGCAGATGTGATCCTTGCTGTATGGGGCCGTGCATTATCCTGGTGTAACACAACATCTTTACAACTGATCAAAACAGGCCTTTTTTCTTTTAGTGCAACATTCAAGCGCTCTAACTGTTGACAGTGGAAGTCTTATGTGATGGTTATATTGAGTGGCAGCAACTCGAAGTGGATCACACCAATAATATCCCACCAAACGCTTAACAAGACTTTCCTAGAGTGGAGGTCCATTTTGGGCTGGGATTTAGCCAGTTTATCTGCACTGAGCCATTGCCTGCGGCGCTTAACATTTTTTTTTAATATATCCATTTTTCATCTTCAGTCATTAACCTGTTAAAAAGATGAGTTACGTTCACGAGAGTGCAGAGAAGTGCAAATGTCCACTCTTGCTCTGAGGTTGGCTTCTGTGAAATAATGGGGGACCCATTTTCTACTGTTGCAGATGACGGCGAACTGTTGATTGGGTTGAATTAAACTTCTGAAACGACCTTCGACATTTTGTTTCATTGAGAAACTCTGCACCATGAACACCTTGAATGTTTCTTGTAGTTTCTGCTGCACTATTGCCTTTTTTTAAACTCATAAAACATTATATGTCTAAAATGTTCCTCTGACACCTCCATCTTCATAAGGGTTTGTTTGATTAATGATCTGAAAAAGTGTAGCTGGGTTAGTTTTGTTTATTTCTCTGAACATTTCTATGCACGTCCTACTTCATATTTTAGTCATTAAAGCCAGAAATGATGATGCACATTCTGTATTACATTTTCGGATGTTACTTATGGGATGACCTGATAATACTGTGATTATTAAATTTAAAAATGTTTAAAAAAACATCCGTCAACAGCTTAGGCTATGAAGGCAACAATAAATTTTGGTAACATTTAATAGTTTAATTATTTTGATATTCCGTGCCTTCTGTTGGTTTTAAATCTTTAGTTTAGTTGGTTAGATAAAGTGAGACCTTTGACTTCTGTGTTTGTTTCATGGGGGACCCATGTCTGTTTGTCTGTCTAGAATAACGTAAAGCACTCGAAAGTTTGTATGTCTAGAACAACGTAAAGCACTCGAAAGTTTTCAGAAACGTGTAGTTTATTTCCATCATTTAAAGCCTCATCGATTTCAAATTTCAAACAGTCCATCTAAGTCGGACATTTACGTTTGTTATAGTTATCTACGCGAACACGTAGTGAGCTAACGTTTTGGAACATCTGTTGACATTTATTGTAGTATTGGATAAGCTCGCTTGGATTACAGTGTACTGAGTGGATTAAACAGTCTTTCCAAACTCGTTAGATGTTGTTTAATTGACAAAATTTATTTTTATAGACATTTTAATGGCATTGGGGAAAAGTTCATTACTGGTTAAATATTGATAACCGATTTCGTTTATAAACCGTTCATCCAATTTCCTTTAGGAAGAGAGAAATAACAATTCATTTTTATTTTAAAACAAACACGCGATGAATTAAGACTGTGAAATAGCTCTGAATGTGTAAACCGTAAAGAATGAAACGGTTTTATACAAGGAGGCGCACAAAAGACTTTGGATTAATTTATGTGGAAAGCGTACGAAAGACAAGAAAATGGTTCTGTGTGGGGAAGTCAACAAAAGACGGTAAAACAGTAATTGTGTGAGGAAACTTACTATGGACAGTTAAATAGTGCTTACTATCTGGGGAAACTTACAGTGGACGTTAAGATAGTTTAGTGCAGGAAGGCGTACTAAAGACCGTGAAATTATTGTCGAAGAAACTGTAAACAAGTATGTTGTATTGAGACTAAAGAGTTTGACTTCACAGAACACATTGTTTTTGTAAAGTGTCACTATCATTTGACGAACTCGATCCGAGGAGAGATGTGACTAGTTGCTTATTAAATATGTGGTAGATTTGAACAGAAATGAGCCTTGAATACGGTTATTTTTTTACTGATAGAAATTAAATATTTGGTTTGATCTGACACCTCATGTATTTGTGTACTTTAGAGCCCTCACGTTCAGTCGAGTTCCCTTTCCGTTTGTTTTCTGCTGAGCTGGAAAGATAGATGTACAGGGGCGGTGCTTACTACAGTGCACTAATGACAGGGGCCTTGCAAGTGTTACGATTAAGAGTGTTTTGTCACATGTCAGACCTTCACAGTTGTTTCTCGTTTGCATGGTTCCGTATGTATTCTTTATTATGTAAATTTTATGGAATGAAAGCAACGCCTCCTCCTGGCGCGATGCATTCTAATCTTGCTTTTGATTAAATAAAGAATAAAACATAAATATTTAAAAACGTGATGCTCTCAAAGGAAATACTAGTGCAGACATCATTCGGAAACAATGTTAACTACAATAAATCTTGTGACAGAAAATAAATTAAAATGTGATTCAGATTTTGGGTCGACTTTGTTCATAGCTCTTCTTAAAATGTATATAAACGCCACCTATAGGAAAAACTTGGTTCTAATTTCAATGATAATACAGAAAATGTTTCAAAGTTAAAATCCCCAGAAGAATTTATATGAAAATTTTACTAGCTCAGTAGAAACAAAAACATTGACATTTCGTGTACATGTTTGTTACAAATATAAAAGAAGTTTAGTACAAGGTGCGATAGGTTTAATTTATTTAGTAAAATCTTCAATTTAACGAGCAGTAAAACTTTGGCATTACAAAATTATAATTCCACAAAGCGACTGATTTCAGATTCGTCTATTATCCGAGAAGTTACGTAACAGAGCATGGCTCCAAATAAGTGAGACACGAGCTCGGAAGCGCTAGTTATTAGTACAGAATAAGGAATAAAGAAAATTGTTAACAGAAATAACGTATCGTTTTATTCTTTTCCTTGGTATCACATGCGAGCTGTAAACAGGATACATTAATAAGATTATCAAACCGAGTTTGACTTCATGAATGAGTGAAACCTATATTAGTTCTTTATATTGTCAGGAAATGGTCCTTATTAGAGGTATCCTAGCCTGATCTTACGACAGAGGAACTAGCTAAGGTATACTGAATTATTATTTCGTTTTCCCCTATCAGGATCCTTACTTATCCACGAAGTTTGTCGTTACACAAGTGTTGTGCAAGGAACAACGAATAGATGCAAATGTTTGTGCTCTAAGTGGCATTACTAATTTATACCTGTTTAAATTATAGTTAGGTGAAACCTACTGGAATACTGTAGGTTCACCAGGACGATACCAAGTGTCTTTTCGCGCTAATTACTAAACTTTATCATGCAGTAGATCCTATAGGTTTTACTATAGACAACATAGTTACGGCTGGTTTGTTAGAATATTTATTAACAAATAATGTACTTTGTACAAGAGACAACGTGGTTACGGAATGTTGATAAGAATGTAAACTTCAGAGATACTGAAAGTTCTAAAATATGTCTGATTGTTCTGGTTTGTGATACCTGTAAGGCTAAACTTTCTGACCTGCATCGTCAGTCAAGTTGCTACTTTCCTTTTCGGTTTATCGACACTTTGTACCGACAAATGAAAATTGTCTGTTATGCATGTGAATTAGAAACGACCGTGCGCCGAGCTGTGGCCAATCATAGAAGTCACGTGGGGAAAGGAAACCGTACAATGACGATGAGAAAGCGAATCGTGTGTTATTTGTAGTCGGGTTGCTTGCATCGTCTCTGACTGTCTACAAGCAGGAGGGCAGACAGGTCTTCTGTGGCTGATTCATGTACCATTATGAAACCGATGGCCTCCCCGTGAACGGCGGCCCCTTACTTTCATCTGCAACAAGTAGTGGCCTCTCCTACTCTGTTAGGATCCCGTTGGTCATGGGTCCTCTCGCCCCTTCGCTTCAGGGGCAAGTAGCAGGGATGAGTACAACTTTGTTGGTAGCCACCCCACAAACAGATTTTAGACCCGACCCCAAGAAACTAGCAGGTGAACATTTCTATTTATTAACATCTGAAGGAATGATGTGATTAAACAATATTTTATATTCGTAACGTTATTATTTACTGTTATTTTATATTTCTAATTCTTAACGATACAATATTAGTGTATTGGTTTTTAATAATATTTACTGTTATTTTATATTTCTAATTCTTAACGATACAATATTAGTGTGTAGGAGTTTCGTCATACGATACACTGATACACACTCTCAACTATCAGTTTCTGGTGTATAATATTGCAATCGATACACACTCAACCATTAGTTTCTGGTGCATAATCTTCCAGGCGATGCACACTCAACCATCGATTTCGACGGTGTAAGTGTTGTTTGTTAGAATCAACCTAATTAGTGTTAATTTACATATCGAATACAGGAACATATTAGGCCTAAAAATCACCGCTGATATTCGTGTTTTGGTAAAGAAAGGAAACGTAAGAAGTATACCTGGTAGGTTGTTTTCACTGGACTCCAACAAAATTCTGAAAATTTAAAATGAACCCTTGAGTCTCTTGGGGGTGAAGGGTGACGGCACTTTCATTTCTTTTAATTTGCCAATGTTTCATGGTTTGATCAGTATCGAGATTAAAGACTAGTTCGCATGAAACGTGCTTGGACTGAAATGGTCATGTTATTGAAGAATGCAGGGTGACGGTCGTATTTAACATTTGTCAGAAAGTGGCTCAAATTTATATAAGAAATCCAATTTTGGTGAAGAAATGTAAATTATAAAAAATGGTGGAATAGTTACCCTTGAGTTGCATATATAAATGTGCAGTATCCACAAACAGTCAATATACATAGTGTAGTGTGTAAGTTACATAGAAAGTGCAGTATCCACAAACAGTCAATATACATAGTGTAGTGTGTAAGTTACATAGAAAGTGCAGTATCCACAAACAGTCAATATACATAGTGTAGTGTGTAAGTTATACAGAAAGTGTAGTATCCACAAACAGTCAATATACATAGTGTAGTGTGTAAGTTACATAGAAAGTGCAGTATCCACAAACAGTCAATATACATAGTGTAGTGTGTAAGTTACATAGAAAGTGCAGTATCCACAAACAGTCAATATACATAGTGTGGTGTGTAAGTTGTATATAAATGTGTAGAATCCACAAACAGTCAATATGCATAGTGTGGTGTGTAAGTTGTATATAAATGTGTAGAATCCACAAACAGTCAATATGCATAGTGTGGTGTGTAAGTTGTATATAAATGTGCAGTATCTATAAACAGTCACTATACATAGTGTAGTGTTTATATTGAAATGTGGAGTATCCACTTTTAGGTGTAAGGTGCGTTATAATCGACAGTCATGTCCCATTATACGGGTAATCAGGTAATCTAAGAACTATGTTATACTGATTGATTATTTACCTACCTTAAAATCTGCTCTTCCCAACTTAGTAACAACTGCGTTGCGAATTTAGACCTGGTGTAGCTTTGCGTGAAAATTTTGAATCTTGCATCACGTGCGTTAGTGACATAACAGAGTAATTATTTTTTTACCAAAGACGCTATTGGTTAATAGTGTTGTATAAGAACGAACAGACGTGAAACCTGTCGCCATATCGTGCAAATATGTGTTTGTGTCGTGATCAACGGTAGTGCCACCTACCGGCGCGTCATGCACTATCTTTTGCTGTCGTAATCGACAGAAATGACATCTATTGGCACACATAAAGTTTTAAAAAACAAATATCCTCGATTTCGATTCTCAGTCCTTAATTACCTAATTTACAAACTAAAAGATTACTCGTTATTCTATTAAATAAACGTAAAGTTAGCACTCAAAATTGGTTTTATCAAATAATGTATTCTGTAAGACACTGTTCTGACCAGATAGAACACTGGTAATTTCGTTCTTGATTTATCAAATAGGGTTCGTTGTTAACCCGAAAATTTTTCTTGTTTTGAGACTGACACTGAATATCCAAACAAGCCATGGCCAGGTGGGTTAAGGCGTTCGACTCGTAATCTGAAGGTCGCGGGTTGGAATCCCCGTCACATCAAACATACTTGCCCTTACACCCGTGGGAGCGTTATAATGTGACTGTCAATTCCACTATTTGTTGGTAAATGAGTAGCCATAGAGCTGGCGGTGGGTGGTAATGACTAGCTGCCTTACATCTAGTCTTACACTGCTAAATTAGGGACGGCTGGCACAGACAGCCCTTGTGTAGCTTTGCGCGAAATTTAAAAAAAAAATAATCCTACCGATCCAACAAGATGGAGTTGTTTCATTTTAAATAACCAGACACTGAACTGTACAACGTTTACCCGTCGTTTCCTTTGATACGAGCTACATTATTAACACATATTCATTTATCATTATCGTCCAATACTATCGTCAGCTACAGAAACTTCGAAATTTCTTTCATTTACAAATTGTTTTTCTCATTGGAGATGCTTCTATGTACTTATAAAGAGATTTAACACAAATTCTTGTGTTTTTAGCTCTGTCTAGTTTTTATTTTTCTTCGTCTTGTCGAATATCTTATGTGACGACGATTGAACCAAAATGTGATAACCGTCTCGATACATAGAAGTTGGCTTAGAATCTTTCGGGTGATGCTACCGCCATCTAGCGGCACCTGTTGCACTATGCATCCATTCTACTTACTGTCTGTTAAAACTGGCTATAATAACCTGAGCAGACCCCTAGAAGCTGGTAACTTTCTTGAGGTAATCTCGTCTAATCATGGTTCGAACCCAGCCACGTTTTAAACAGAACACGGACTTGCGTCATGGGCGTTAATTATATGATGTACAGTAATTACAAACTCCAGCAGTGTCAGCTACTACCGCTTACCCCATTTTTTTCTCTAGCCCAGTTTTTCGAAGTAACTTTCTTTAGATTTTTTTTAATCTATGAGTCCGCGAGGTTTGGCATACAGCCAAGTAGCTATACGCTACACTTTCAATTGACGCCTCGCCTGAATTCGGCACAAAATTGAAATCTAGAAGAAGTCCGTTCACCCATGCGGAGTTGTTCCGGCGGTTTCCTTATTCCGTCCCTCATCTGTGTTCATGCATGACAAGCTTAGTGGCGACGGTTTTGTTCGTTAGTGTAGAGGCTTGGTGGCTGGATTTGCTGTGATTTATTTGGTAGGAAGAATCAAACAGTTGGGGACCGATGGACGTTGGGGGGAGATCAGCTTCTTAGAGGAAACACCTTCGCTCAGCAATCTGGCTGTGAAAAAGACCGACCGAACGATATAGTGGGGATTGTGTTATTCTTTCTCCAGATACATGAACTGCATCTGTATCAGCGGGCTGTGACGTGTTTTTATCAATCTCGACTGAATTATGTCAAAAAAAACTACTGGTTATGTAAGTCGACTTGTGGTGCACATGATTATTAATAAATAATAATGTGTTAGCTGGCTGTGTGTGTGAGAATCTATACATCGGTTGGTCAAAGTAAGATGTAATAATTGCTCGTTATTAACTGAGCGGAACACAGGTATGTCGGACCAATATATATTAAATGTATGGATAGTTAAGTATAGTAATAATACTATAATGGAACTCGTGCTTATACGATACTTTTTATTTCGCGATCCGCAAACCCCAACTTTGCGAAATTTCCATCGTGTGTGCATGAAGATTTGCAATAGAGGTCACGACTTTTCTGATTCATCTCCGTTTCCCACCACGGTTAACTTTAATTTTCTTCATTCTCAGGGTGCATATATGACGTTAAGAATACGTCACACGTGGACCTAATGCTCTAGCGCTACGGGTGATTAAAAATATTTCTTCTTACGAAATAGCAGAACTGCTTTTCCAGACTCTAACTTTTAGACTAAATAGGTAAATCTAAAAACATTATCACCATTACTTGAAACCTGCTGCGACACAGAATTTGAATGTTTTGAACCAACACAAACATTTTATGCTTTCATTACATTAGAAGAAACACGTGAACCTTCTTGTGTAGATAGTGATTGGTCAATGTCATAAATATATATGTATAAAATCAGCCTTATAAAGTGTTGATAGATCTTAACTAGTCAGTGTGATAACACACAAAAATATCCGTGTAATAGCGTGTTGATTGGTCAGTGAACTTGTATTTAATCAACAAAGATTTTAAAACGTGTGTTTGTCACTGGAAAAACATTCTGGCTGTTACGTAACAAATATATTGTTATTTGGTTTGTTTTATCGTGATTCCAGGCTCGTTTTATCTCTGTAGGTGACCAAAGTATTTGTTAAGTTTAGCCAGCACTCTTCACAAAAGCAACTGTTCTTTATTGGAACTGAACTTCGGTGAAACGTGTTTGTTTTTGATGACCTGTGTTTGAATCTTGCGAAGTTTACTTCATGTTAAAGTTCGAATGAATCTTTTTCCTTCTTTTTTACCTAAGCCTGATATCGTGTTGAATCCCTATAGCCTGTTATAGTATCTGATACTGTTATTTTATTTCAGAACACTATCACATATTCGTTGGCGACTTGAGTCCTGAAATAGAAACCATACAGCTTAGAGAAGCGTTCACACCGTTTGGAGAAATATCGTAAGTACAGAATTTGTGTGGTTTTGTTTTGCTAATATGTGTCGTTATTTATTTTGTGTTACCCAGGCGTAGAAAGCAAAGTTTGCATTGGGAGATAAGGTGCATGTAAAAATTTGAATAAGGTGATTCTGTGGGGAGTTAGCGGGCATAACCCCAGCCAGAAAACGTGGCATTTATAAATTCCAAAAACGTGCCAAGTGGAACGTGGGTGGGTGTAGTTACTCTCCCGCCCAACAGACGTGCACGTGGGTGGGCTACGTTTCTCTGGTTCTGCCATTTTTAAGTATCGTTACTATAAACTTTTGATGCATCATGGTTTCCATATTCTCCTCAAAGTTGTCTGTATTTGTTTTAAGATATCTTTTTTCCGTCTCCCCTGATGGCAGTTGCTATGAGCTTATTACCTTCTAAACTGACGTCAAAAAAACTATGATGACTCTTGATATAAACTCTTCGTGGGGTAATTACTATAACGTAATTAACCACGCAAACGAATATTACAGAAAGTTAACCCCTTGGTAAATAGGACAGTGATTTCAACTGTCTTTTGAACGAGACGTCAGTGGAGGTGTGGACAGTTGTTTGTTTTGAATCTCACGCAAAGCTACACGACGAGAACTATTTGTTAGCAGTGTACGACGAGAAGGAAGGCAGCTTGTCATCACCACTCACCGCCAGCTTTTGGGTTACTCTTTTACCAACGAATAGTGCGATTGACATTCATATTATAACACCCCCACGGCTGAAAGGGCGAGCACGTTTGGTGTGACAAAGATTCGAACCCGCGACTCTCAGATAATGAGTCGAGCGCCTTAACCACCTGGCCATGCCGGGTCCGGTGTGGACAAAATTGATGGGAGAAAACACTGTCGTATAAGTTTGGTCTGGCTCTCACTTACTTCATCTAACCTCCTTTTAATCATAGATAACATTGAAAATAGTGTTGTAAACCTGTCTTTCACACAATCGTTGTCACGAAAATATTATCCAGAATTAAGCTGTTTCCAAAATACTAAGGTGAGCTACAGTACCATGCCAGGAAGGTTGCCTCCAGTTTAGAAGTCAGAAAGTAGGCACGTAAATGCCGGGGGAGATTGGACTTGGGGGCGGGCAGATTATGTTTTGCCTCCAGACGCCAGACACTCCCACCTACGCCACTGGTCGAATACACCAGTTCAAAAGGAGCCATCTCAAAGTCTCACACGCACTTGTCACCGAAGCTTGGAGTCTTGCTGGTACTTAAGTTCTGGGAACCGTGACTAGATTTATCTTAATACTGCTACTACTGGGCACAGTATGTCCGCTTATACCTTTATAGACTTTATAATGTTGTGACACACTCTTGTTAGGTCATCAGGAGCTGTTCGTTTTCACAGCATAAATGGGTGAAATTCCCAGAGTATACCCTTCTTTCTGACCGTTTTTATGACAGCGGGCAGTGTTTAATGGGTTTCACACTATACTTAAAGCCACCACATCAGAGGAGTTAGAAACATTTAGCTAATACCTCTGTGTAGGCCTATGTTAGAGAGTACTCCCATCTGGACCAGGCTGAAACCATAAAAGTAATAATTATTTTAAAGACATAAGTCACCAAGAAAATTGAATTACTTGTTATGTTCAACTTCTATCATAATCATGGAAAATCAATTAAGTTCACGCGGTAACAATTGTTGTTCGATCAGCTAACCACTATAAATAGCTTGTGAATAGTCGTGGTATAGAACGAAAGGTCTCGTCGAAACTGAATGTATTGATATCTTAGTATACTCTCCTATTTAATTCCATTCGGAAGTTCTTGTTAAACAGTAGTTATTAATGAACTTGAGTGGGGGCTGTCTTGTTTGTCGTAATTAATACACAGGTGTTATAGTCTGTTATTATCGCGGACCAGTTTTTCTGTTAAAAATTAGACCACAAAAATGTAGGACGTGTGAAGACCGCCACTGCAGCTTTGGTGACGTATTTAGTTGTGAGACTGAAACCTAATAACTAAATACAAAAGTCTGTTAAGGTAAGAAAACAGTTAATAAAACACTGGAAGCGTTGATGCTATTTGTGTTAGTTGTTTTTTGTTGTAAATATCACTTGTTGTTGGTTTATGTTAAATGTCTACACTGCATTCGTGTTGATGCTAACATTAAACGAGACGTAAGTTAAGTTAGCGATCTGAAACAAGGTGATGAATGGGGGGAGCAGAGTTTTTTGTTCCATCATGGTCCATAAAATTAACGACACAGAATTTTTACGCTCTACACACGTTTCGAAACAAGGCACGCAGATTAAAAAAAGTTGTGGTGCCACCTGGTATCTAAGATTATTAAGCTACAATGAAATGTGATACATTTGGTGGAGGGATTTATGTCGCATAAAATGTGACAGTAAACAGTAAGTTTCATTTGGACTGACTGATTTAAAACTACTTGCATGATTCCGTTTGTCGTGGCCCCTTTCTTTTTCCACATGTGGTTGTCTTAGTGGCTGTAAATGTGGGGTTTTTCTAACATCGCCCCCACCCTCCCCTCTTATTTACTACCGTATTAGTCGTTGAGTTAATCTAATTATGCGATGAACCAAGACAACAAACTGCGCCTACTGATTGAAGACATCGAGTTAGCCTTCTGTGTTGTTTGATCACTACTCTAATATACATTCAATCAATAACTGGCGATTTCGGTGCAGAAATTGAAGGGATTGTAAATGGGACACTTTATAGTTTAGTAATTAATAGCAGTTGGTTGGACTCGTGATTTACTGGAAGAAATCTTCAAAGCTAAAAAACAATATTAGGCTGGAGACCAGTATATATTTATTTAATGAAAAACAAAATCTTGGTAGAAAATCAGTTTATCTTAAAACATTATCCGAGTTAGTTTGGCCTTCACACACATATAATTGTCATATAATCATACGAATATTCATTTTAGAAATTTTAAGGATAATCTTCTCGAGCCCCTCGGTGTGGATTCCTATACGTGGTGAGGGGACCTCCCAGGGGAAGGTTCTTCTTTATCTGGTTACCTTCTCTGGGATCTAAACATCCACCCACGTGTTTGCCGAGCGTGGCGACCCGTGAAGGGGAGGAGAGGATCCTGGTGGTTGAGGGTTCCAACCCTAACACACCACTTTGGCCTTGAATTCCTGTAGACGGGCGGCCTTTGGATGGTCCCCCTTGGGTCAATCGGCTGGTCCACTTGGGCTAGAGTCAACCAAGTACCAGTGTTGGAAGTTCTCAACGGGTGTTGTGGACATTGTGCCTGATGCTGATGTTTGGGTATAGTGCTCACGAAACCTTGGAGTTGCTGCATTGTCCTTGCATGACTTCGTAGTGCGTCCCCTTGTAGGGCTCCATGGTGAGTGGGGTCAGTGGGTACCGAAATTTTTCCTCTTTCCTATGGATCCTCCAAAAAATGTAAATAAAATTGTAAAAAAACAGTTAATGGGTAAGTGACCACGTCTTGAATACTCAGAACAGCAATCTTCAACATCAGTAACACACGTACCTCATTTTCTTGTATTACATTCTCATTCGGAAAAACCTTTAGGGCAAATGTCCCCTTTTTTTTATTCAAAAGGTACTAGAGGGACTTGCTAGCTCTCCAAAGTCAGTAAAGAAGCTTCGATCTTGTGACATATTGGTTGAAACATCCACATTCCAACACCGTGAACTCCTCATGAATTCAAAGGCAATTGGGGATATACCCATTGAGGTTACATCCCATGCTACTTTGAATTCTTCACGAGGAGTTATTGTTGAAAGGGATTTGAAGAACGTTCCCGAGTCAGAGATTCTCGCTGGTCTCTCCACTCAACTAGTTTCTGCAGTGAGGCGCATCTCCACTCGCAAAGATGGAGTTACACTGCCAACATTTACTTCATCACGTGCACCTGCCACCATCAGTGCAGGTTATCTCATTTGCAGGGTTCGGCCATACATTCCAAACCCTCTTCGATGTTTCCAATGTCAGAGATTCGGCCACTCAAAGACATCTTGTCGTGGTTCCCTGACATGTGCTCGTTGTGGAGGCAAAGACCACGATGCCTATGATTGTGACATAAACCCACATTTCGTCAACTGCAATGGTTCTCACCCCTCTTACTTTCATTCTTGCCCAAAATGGTTGGAGGAAAAAGAGGTGCAGCATTTGAAAACGACACATAACATTAGTTATCCTGAGGCTCGGAAATTGCTGTCCACAATCCCATCTCGGACATATGCTGCTGCACTCCATTCCACAACTACAGATCTCTCTGTGGCTCCAAGAGAATCATTTTCAAAACAAATGAAAAGCTTTTTGACCTCCGTGGTTAAAAAAGTAGATGAATCGACTTCCACACCCATCTCTGTCCCTCCCATATCTTCCAACAAACCTCAAGATCCATTTCCTTCGGTTTCAAATACAGGCATTTCTTCTGATACATCATTTTCTCCCACCACAATAGACAAAACAATTATTCGTTTGCGTCCTCAGTCACTGGATTCCTTTTCCAATAACAAAAACCTGCCCACTCGACCCAGAGCAGGATCCATGGAGGTTGATAGACCTCCTCCGAAGAAAGACAGTAAAGAAAAAAGACGTGGTCGTAAACCGAAGGGTTCTCCAACCACTTCACCTGCCCATCCTTAAAAATGGCCACCTTGATACAATGGAACTGTCGAGGTTTATGTTCTAATCTGGATGATATCAAAACGCTGATTGCTTGCTACCATCCTGTTTGTCTTTCTCTACAAGAAACATTTCTCAAATCTGCTGATACAGTCTCCATTCGGCAGTTTTCTTTGTACAGAAATGACAGGTTGTGTGATGGTCGAGTACATGGAGGGCACTGTTGGTTGATCAACATGTGCCCACCCTGTCTTTGTGACTCAACGCATCCTTGGAGGCTGTAGCCATCCGTGTTTCCTTGGGTCGTACCATCACTGTTTGTTCTCTCTACCTGTCCCCTGGAGAGACATATGATCAATCAGACCTTGATGCTCTCGTTGAACAGTTGCCATCTCCATTTCTAATCCTTGGGGATTTTAATGGACACTATCCCCTCTGGGGAAGTGCTGTTATTGATGGGAGGGGTCGATCTGTAGAGCAGATGCTCTGTGATCACAATCTTTCTCTTTTCAATACTGGTTCTTCCACTTACTTTCATGCACCAAGTCAGTCCTTTACCGCTATTGATCTCTCAATTTGCTCCCCTTCATTATTCTCCCATTTTTCATGGAGGGTTGACAGTAATCCACTTGGCAGTGATCATTTTCCGATCCTTTTGAGAGAGACTAGCCGTGGTCGATGCCACCCTACCCGCGTGCCCCGGTGGAAGCTGGATCAGGCAGACTGGTCCACTTTCACTGTTCTCGCAGAACTTGATCCTGCCATCGTAACTCAGCAATCAATAGACGACTGTGTAGCAGCGGTAACTGACTGTATTATACATGCAGCTGCTCGGTGTATTCCTAAAACCTCGACACATTTTTCACGATATCCTCGTCCGTGGTGGAATCCTGCTTGCCACTTAGCACGGAAGGCTCAAAAACGGGCCTGGGATACTTTTCGTAGATATCCCACACTTTCAAACCGGGTTGCTTTCCAACGGGTTCGTGCACATGCTAGGTGGGAAAGACACCTCAAAGTCAGAAGGAATCTTGGATTAAGTTCACAACTGGCATATCTTTTACCATTAGTTCCAAGATCATATGGGACAGGATTTGAAAGGTTAATGGGCACTACAATTTTGTCCCCCTCTCGATTTTACTCTCAAATGGTCAGGAGGTGACTGATGTCTGGAACATCACTAACACTCCAGGTGAATGCTTTTGCCGGGTATCTAGCACTTCTGCTTGTACCTCCACCTTCCTGGCCATCAAGACTCAGGCAGAGCGATCACCTCTTTCCTTTCGAACTGACTGTTTCTTTGACTATAATTGTCCCTTTACCCTGGTGGAACTAAAAATGGCCCTTCATTGGTCTGCCAGTACGTCTGTTGGACCAGATGATATTCATTATAACATGCTGCACCATCTATCTCCTGTTTTTTTGAGGCCCCCAGTAGCTCAGCGGTATGTCTGCGGACTTACACACTAAAATCCGGGTTTCGATACCCGTGGTGGGCAGAGCACAGAGAGCCCATTGTGTAGCTTTGTGCTTAATTCAAAACAACAAGCTTCTCTTGATGTATTTCTGATTGTCTTCAACCGGATCTGGCAGGAGAATGTTTTTCCTGATGCTTGGCGCAAGTCTATTATTTTACCTTTCTCTAAGCCAGGGAAAGATCCAAAGATACCTTCAAACTACCGTCCAATTGCTTTGACGAGCTGTCTCTGTAAGACCTTAGAAAGGATGGTTAATGCTCGTCTTGTTTGATTCAAGGAATCAAACAACCTTTTCTCGCCCACCCAGTGTGGGTTCCGTCGACCGCACTCCACCACAGACCACCTAATTCGTCTTGAAACATTTATCAGAGAAGCCTTTCTCAACCGCCAACATCTTGTATCAATATTCTTTGACATAGAGAAGGCTTACGACACAACGTGGAGGTATGGCGTTTTGCGAGATCTCCATACATATGGGTTACGTGGCCCTCTACCCATGTTTATTAAACATTTTTAATGGCCAAGAGATTCCAAGTACGTGTGGATTCCACACTTTCCCGTTCTTTTGTACAGGAACCTGGAGTCCCTCAAGGCTTTGTATTGAGTGTCACACTCTTCAGTGTAAAAATAAATGCCATCAATGAACAACTCCCTCTCACCGTTACGAATGGGCTGTATGTCGACGACTTTCACATCTCATGTCAGTCGTCAAACATGAGATATATTGAGCGGCAATTACAAACTTCCCTCAATCGTGTACGGAAGTGGACTTTGGCGAATGGCTTTAATTTCTCTCTCTCCAAAACTGTATCCATGCATTTTTGCCGTCGACGGGATATTCACCCTGATCCTGAACTTCATATCGGTGAAGTTTTGCTGCCAGTGGTCCCGGAGACCAAGTTCTTGGGGCTAATCTTTGATCGTAAACTGACCTTTATACCACACTTAAAGCAGCTTCGGGTCAAATGCACAAGAGCACTGAACATCCTCTGTGTCCTCTCTTCTACCAGTTGGGGGGCAGATCGCTGTTCAATGTTAAAGTTGTATCGTGCTCTTATTAGATTGAAACTCGACTGTGGATCAATGCTCTATGGTTCTGCCAGACCCTCGGCCTTAAAGATGCTGGACCCCATTCATCACCAAGGACTTCGACTCTGCACTGGGGCTTTCCGTACCTCTCCAGTTCAAAGCTTATACATTGAATCTCATGAACCTTCTCTGCACCTTCGCCGTTTGCAACTATCTTTACAGTATACTTCGAAACTTCGTTCCTTACCAAAGCATCCCACCTGGGAACGTGTTTTCCTTCCTGGGTGGGCAGTACTTTTTCAGAACAGACGATCTGTCATTGCTGCGTTTGGCTTTCGCATCCGGGTGCATTTGGATGAATTGGGTCTGTCCTTGGATAACATTGCAGATTCCACAGGTCGGCCCACCCCACCATGGCTTATTACAGCCCCCAAATGCGACCTTTCTTTCAGTCACCTGAAAAAGGCGGATATTCCAGACTGGAGGTACCGTCTTTTATTCAATGAGTATCTTTCAAACAATCATTCAGTCCCCATTTATACAGACTGTTCCAAATCAAATAATTCAATGGGCTCTGCTATGGGTCAATAGTTGCGCGCAGAATCCCCTCTACAGCTTCTGTGTTCACTGCTGAACGGTATGCCATATCTCTTGCCCTGGATCATATTGCAGCTGAGCAGTACTCCAACTGCACTATTTATACTGATTCGCTTAGTTTTATACTTGCCTTGGAATCGCTACACGTTAGCTCACATCCTATTCTCGCTGATATTCGAAACCGACTGGCCCATTTCTCATTAGCAGCTACTTCAATCCAGTTTTTCTGGATACCAGGCCATGTTGGTATTCGCGGGAACGAGCTTGCAGACATGGCAGCTAAATATATCTGCTTCAGCACCATGACCCCTATGCCTATTCCGTACATGGACTATGGTGTTGTCTTCAAGGCTCGACTCCGTGCCAGGTGGCAGTTCACTTGGAGTAAGCAACGCAACAACAAACTTTTTCAAATCAAACCCAAAATTGGACTTTGGCCATCTAGCTTCCGTAAAGTTCGGAAGGAGGAAGTTGTTCTCACTAGGCTACGCATTGGTCAGAGTTTTTTAACTCATCATTTTCTTTTATCTGGAACTGATGCACCAATGTGTAGTTTGTGTAACACTCAAATCACTATCAGCCACGTATTACTTTCTTGCCATCGTTACAATTCTCAACGACGGCAATATTTTAAACATATTTTTTCCCAGGGTCAGTCTGTAACATTGGACAGAGTTATTGGTGATGGTGACTCTGTCCACCTGGATAACGTTTATATTTTTTTAATGGCCATTAATCTATTTATTCTCATTTAAGTGTTGCATATCTATTCATAACACCTTTTTAATTGTGGTTCCTTTTTTACAGTTTTAATCTCTCTCATTCAATTTGACATTGGACAATGACCAGAACATTAAATAACTCGACACCAGGACTGGAAAGGCCAACTTCAGGTGACTAACGCTACTGTTTGAACTACTCGTTAGTCGTCCTGGCGAGTTGTTTTTATACTTTTGCTGCATATCATTTCACACTTTTACTACTTTACTTTTTAATACTGACCA
Source organism: Carcinoscorpius rotundicauda (assembly GCA_011833715.1). Taxonomy (NCBI): domain Eukaryota; kingdom Metazoa; phylum Arthropoda; class Merostomata; order Xiphosura; family Limulidae; genus Carcinoscorpius; species Carcinoscorpius rotundicauda. The sequence goes on along the minus strand of CM022394.1, from coordinate 102,343,117 downwards.
TATTGACTCATAACCCGGAACCAGGACTGGAAAGACCAACTTCAGGTGACTGACGATGGTTTTTATACTTACCTGTTAGTCTTCCTGGCAGGTTATGATCATTACCATTCTGCTACAGGTAGTCCTTTATATCTTTGTTGACTGGATGTCAACATTGGTTTTTGCGCCATTTTCTGTTTTAATTGCCATTTTGCTTTTATCTTCAATTACTTTTACAAATTTTACTCCATTTACTTGACTTTTATCTTTTTACTGGACATTTGGCTACTCTTTATTACGATTTTGCTGAGTGTCTTTTAAAACTTTTATTCCATTACATTTTGATAATAGCTACTATGACACATAACCCGGAACCAGGACTGGAAAGGCCAACTTCACGTGACTGACGGTGGTTCTTTAACTTACTCGTTAGTCTTCCTGGCGGATTATGATGATTATTATTATGCTTGAGTAAATACTTTACAACTTTGAAGACTGGATGTCATCATTGGTTTTTACACCATTTTCTGTTTTAATTGCTGTTTTGTTTTTACCTTTATTTACTTTTACAAATTTTACTCCATTTACTTGACTTTTATCTTTTTACTGGACATTTGGCTACTCATTGTTGCGATTTTGCTATGTCTTTTAAAACTTCTATTCTTTTACATTTTGATACTGGTTGCTATGGTACATAACCCGGAACCAGGACTGGAAAGACCAACTTCGGGTGACTGACGGTGGGTCTTGAACTTACCTGTCAGTCTTCCTGGCGGGTTATGATTATACCTTTTTGCTAGAGTAAATACCTTACAACTTCTTTACTCTGCCTTCTATCTTACCGTTGCAGACTAGGTGTCAACATTAGTTTTATACTTTTTTTGTTTTACCTTCATTTCCATTTATGTCTTTTACTACATTTATTTTTTTTATTTTATTTTTTTACATTTTTACCGGATGTCTGGCACAAATAGCCTCGCTGCTTTGTGCCATAAAACACTAAACCAATCAATCAATCTGTGTTCTCGACCGCCACCTAGGTGTGCTAGAACAAACTTTAAAAGTCGTGTGTAATAGCAGTTTCAGAACGACTTCAAATTAAATATGGGGTAAAAAGGGGGGATTTTTCTGGAATAAACTTTGAAATTCGTCTGTGAAAGTGGTTTCAAAACGTAGTCAACTCTTAGTAGTTAAATAAACCACTTCTTCATTAATAACTCTTGTATAATTTCAACGCCACAATTTTAAGGCAGAATTATCTTTTAGAATTAGAACTATTCATTCAGAAATGTTATGGTTTGTAGCTCAAGATCAAGGATTGTTTAATACGAAACCCTACTGCTTAAATGTTATTATGGACGGCTTTTATCGTAAGGCCGTCATGTCCAAAGTATGCCGTTCCTTCTTGTTTGTTTTCCGTAGCCCGAAAATATCATGTTCCCAGTGCCTGTTTCCACAGTCACTCGCACAGAAATCCGCAGGCGCTGCACGAATTGACCAATATGTCATCTTTTCATGGAATATAATGAATACCCGTTTTATTCTTCATCTGTATGAGGTATGGGACAGCTGGACGGGGAAGGTAATTAACCCATACATTGTTACCTTTGTTTTCAAACAGAGATTCTTCTTGGTTTGGTATTTTTTTCTCGTACAAGTAGATCGCTTTTCCACTGACCTTTATATCAATATATCGTTTCCTGTTACAAGTCTCCTGCTTTACTTAAAGTGGTTGGTTTATGACCAGTTACAAATACCTTGGTTGATGGTCTTGGTACCGCAAGTTGATGTTCATCTCCATTCCACTGGCTTTCAGTATTATTAATTTCCAAGGTTTTTTCCCAGTCTTGGAAGCTATAAGAATGTTAAAATGTAGTTTTTAACATCCTACCAGTGGTTGTCACGTGACTTGCTGGGTTGCGTAATCAAAATCATTTTAATACAATATATTCAACCCTGTGTGTGTGTGTGTGTGCTTATTTTGAATTATCACCATGGTCTAATTAAGGCTCTTTTCTAACTTGGAACAATCCATTAACACTTGTTAAACTTGTTAGTTTGTGTGAACAACTGAAAATTTTCCATCTGTATTAGGTTTTATTTGGTTCCACTCGAGGAATATATATTCAGTAAATTACACAGTTAACACTTTGGATTGCGTCATTTCAAGATGAGAGGATTGAGAAGTGCTCTGTTGAATGTTTTTCAGGCATTAGATATACATTCATTTATTTCCTTTAATTACCCAAACATTATCAGAAAAAAGGAATAAATGAGCTATTAAAACAAAAACGAACCTTACTTCATTGATAAAACTATCAGTGTTTGTTAAGTTAAAATTTATAAAGTTGCACTTCTAGAGATGACGACGTTTGGGCCACTTCGGGTAATACTGATTAAAAGGTTGAAATTTCTGAATGGCAACTTCTGCCTTTTTTTTTTAAATGTCTACATATCATCGGGTGATAGCGAAATGGTGAAGTGAAAGCCCATAGTTTATTGTTTTTGTCTTGTTTATTGGTGGAACGTTTTCTTGTCCATATAAGAACTGATGTTGGCTAATACGAAAAAGTAGTATCTGCAATTAACTACGGTTTGTTTTGTCTTTCCTCTCCAGATGTCGCCCCGTCTTGTTTATTCAAGTCCTGATGTAACATTCAATATTCGTTGTCGAAGGTTTTTATTTTACGTTAATCATTGAGCTAAAATAACTCCCACGAGGACGTACAAATCTGGTTTATTGAGGGCCAGTTGTTAGTAATATTTTCCTTCACACAAGGATATACAGATTTATGTGTTTAGAACTTTTTAGTTTCATATTTTTGAATGATTAGCTAACCTTGTTTCAATCCCAAATGAATAATACTTCGAATTTATTCTAAATCAGTTTTATAAAGACTTAAATTTAAAAACAAAAACATCGCTCTGCTTTTCGTGTTCTTTCTTCCTGGAGCCGCCATCAAAGTACCCATTACTGTATGTAAAACTGGCAGTTGATTTATAACTTTTTAAATTGAAACAGATTATAAGATCTATTTTATGTTAGAGAGGAAGAAACATTTGTATCTGATTAACATAATAGTGCGTGACTCTCACGTAGGATATTAAAGAGTAGGACAGAGAAGCCATCAACCTGGAAACATTTGTGAATTTGAAATTGGCCTAATAATGAAATATTTATAAATTATCCCAAAACCCGGAAATTAACAGGAAGAATCCACTTTACACACACTCACACGCACAATCTGTTATTTGCAGACGCAGTTTAGTTTTGAGTTATTGGGATGTGCAAACGTGAAGAGCCATTGAGTGTTATTTTATTTTAGGATAATTATCTACTTCCTTACGATCGAGGGTCAGTTAGATAAAATATCATTTTACAAGTACATGTGTACGATTTCATTGCTTACCATCACGTTTCGATGTTCTTGTTTGGAGTTATTGTTTGTTTTCTGTTTGCTTCAAGTAAATATTTTTTAGCATGTTTATAACTCTTTGCAACCAAACCACAAGCACAGATTATGTTAACTACTTGAAATTTCGAGGAAGGGTTGAAGTGTCAGTGCGTCTGAATGAAACAGATAACATAGTGGCCTCTCCATAGAAGGTTATAAGATTTATTTTAACCTTTAGATGTTTTATACTAACCATTTGGAATTACGAGGAAAGGTTGGAGCTTCGATGCGTCTGAAAGAAACTAAGATAATAGGATGCCCACTCCCTGGAAGGTTATCAGATATGGTTAGTATAAAACGTCCATGTGTTAAAATACAAATGAAAAATTGGGAGTGTTGTTATTCTGAATATCGCTCTGATGAGAGGTTTAGATGAAAGAGGTAACCGTTTTGTGTCCGTCGTGTCCACTAGAAGCGTAAAAGCCCTGTAAGTTTGTATCTCTGCGTCACTGAGTTATGAAGAGACAGAGAGAGCTTAGTTTCTAGTTAGTGATATTTACTTGTGTGCATGTGGAAGCTTTTAACAAAATTGAACTCGGGAACAAAGAAGAATGAGGACACTGAACATAAATATACTTTTTTTCATTTGAAGTTCAGATCTGTGAGCAGAACACTCACAAGAGGGATCTATTTTTGTTCACGTACTGCCCAACAACGTCGTCGTCAAGAGTCCGATTTGGGTTTTCTTTGTCCAGACAGAAGTCCCTGGCGTCGTTTAAATATTGTTCGACAACCATATTGCTAGAGTTTGGTTTAGGTTTTGTTTATCAGACACAAGGACATGGCGTAATTTCAAGATTATCTAACTAACACAATGTTAGAGTTTGGTTTAAGTCTTGTTTTTAAGTATATATATTGGACTTCTTTGTTATTGTTATTTAAAAGTCTGCAAAGTCAGAACCTCTGTAGGAAAAACACTGCGAGTGAATCCGAACACTTGATAAAAACTCCCCCACCCATGACAGTAAGTATGAGAGTCACAGAACTCGTAAACTTAGTCACCAGTAAAATACTTTAATTTATCGTTGTGCCTGTGTGTGTTTGTGTTCGACGAAACCACCTTTTCTTTCACACTTGTTTCCGTGTTAAGACTGTTGTGATATAAACCTGTGTTTATTGGTCAACACCCAGTCACTTCTGTAGGGTGTCCTTCTCTGACGGAACAGTATGGAGGCCTGTTTGGATGCCATGTGAAACATTTTTGGTGGCCCTTTTAAGGACGGTTTGTCTGGATGAAACTTCCAGAACAACGTTTCATATATAAGGCACATCATGGAGTCGGAACTCTATTTACATTTGTACACCAACAACAACCAATAATAAAACTACTAGTTACCAAGCTTATTATTTGAATTAAATTGTGTCGTCAAAAGAACGTACTTGGTAATTTGTTCTTGTCACTTGGTAATATCAAAACGATTTAGCGGATTTTTTAACTCAGTTTATAAAACTCAAATATAATATTTTCGTATTCGTTAAAAAAAATCCATCTCTCGTTTGTATTTAATGCCTGTAATACTAAAACCATAGGTTAGGTCACTGTGGTGGCCACATCACGAAAAGCCCATTGTGCAGCTCCATATTTAATATTTTTCCTAAACTATATTATTGTTTCTATTCAATAAGATAAACATTCCCCAGTTTATCACGTGTCTGTGTAATTGTGTGGAGTGTTGTATGCCACGCACGCTATTCTATTCCCTTAGTGATTTCTGAAATTTCTCATCGTGTTTTAGAAAAATAAATTATCTACGCTTTAAGAGAAGAACGTGTTTGTATGTGTGTTTGTTTTTTCAAGACTAAAGTATTCGCATATTAGAGTGGACCAGGGAAATTAAGTATATAGATTCAGTAACTATATGATCAGTCATTAAAAAAACGTTCCAAGTTAAGAATGTGATAATGTAAGTCTAAATTTTAACAAATGTATATCTGTATGGTACTCAAAAAGAGAAACATTACCGTTGTAAGTTCGATAAAAATCGAACGTGTTGCATAAAAATTTCCACCACTGCCAATAAATATACCAATATAAAAACAGAATTATCCTAAGAAAAATATATTGGTTATGCCTTCAGAGACAGAATTATTAAAATTTAACCCATATTTAGAAACGTGATATCAGTGAATAGGCTTGACTGTTGAATTGAATCATTGATAAATAGATTAACGTTTTTGTTGTACAATCTTTGGTTTTTAATATAAATAATTCTTATTTGCTATTTGTGTGCTCAAGGTTTAGTTTATAGGTGTTAATGTTTGTGTAGTGTTTTAATTGACGGGATTTTCATAGAACATCAGTAACAAAAAAATTAACAGTGATTGTGTGTGGAAGAGAAGCGATTAATATAAAAAAAAAGAAAGAATATCAACAATAATAAATACTAGATAGTGATTACTGGGAATGACTGGAAAACCTGCGATAAAATAGTATTGAAACAACACATTTAATTAGGTTTAGTGCTCAAAGGCGTACTAGTTAGAGTTCGTGCGTAAAGACTGTTTTGCTAGTTAGGCTTAGTGCTCAAGAGCTACTTTTAAATATGGTTTTATTTATTTCAGTGAGAAAATTAAGTTAACTCTACAATCATTACTTTTTCTTAAATATTAAAAATAAAATAAATTCATAACTTTACGAGTCGTTGTGATATTCACAATTTTTCTAATCCTAAAATAAGGGATTTGTTTTAATATCGTTCACTGCTGGTGCGATTTACGTATTCCATCCTCATGGATATTTCATATTTTTATCTTGTAAATAAATTTGGTTTAAAAAAACTTATAGAAAAATAAGATAAAACTACAACCATTGCTGCGGTGAGTGTAATTTTTCACGCACAACATGTGTTTTTGCATTTAATATGTCTGGTTCGTTATCAGTAACCACGAATCCGCAAGAAATTCTTGTTTTAAAGTCAATAGGGTTCATAGAACCGATCATTAATCTAGAATTATTATTGTTTTAATCAGCTTACAGTTAAAAAGTTTACAGAAGTTTTGCTCTCTGACTGAATATATTTGTTCGTTGCTTAATAAATAGTCTAGTTGTTTATCTCGAGCGTCTAATACATCTACCCATTTCTATAAATGTCTGTTGTCGAGCTCACGATGATATCTTTCATCGCTTAGTTTGTCATGCCTGTCTTAAAGTGAAATTAATTACTGATTGTGAACTTATTTCTTCCTCTTTATTTATCTTTACTAAATGCGTTTGTCGGATAGTACGATATGCAGGGTACAGTGAAACTAATAGATTTTTATTGAGCGTAGTCATGTAACTTAAGCCACAGTTGTAACAAAATTTTCATATAGTTACTATGTACGTCGACCCCCAATCCGCCGCCGTCAGTGGCTCAGCAGTGAGTTTGAAATCTTATTATTTTTAAAAATTGGGTTTTAATACCTGTAGTGAGTACATCAACAAATAGGTGACTTACTGTGCTGGATAACAAACGTATTTCAAATCGTGTCTGTTTTACATACAAATACCAATTAAATTTCTTGTTTATTTCTCTAAACTCACTGAACAGACGCGGAATAATCGACAAGTGTTTGATGTTGTTCACCTTTGCGTGTGGGCAGTGTTCGCTTATCATCAGTTACCGTAGCAACCAGCCGTGACTAGCAGTAGTGTTCGTTTTGTTATAGAACACCAATGTTTATATTTTAGCTCTTGTTGTTAATAAAGGTATTGTCGTGTGGTTCTCTCCCCTGAGCACACACACTCCGTTGTGGGGGCGTGAACTTCTAAACAACTTTGTCCTGTTTTACCTATCTTTTAGTCGGTAGAAACGAAACTGTTTAAGTTGCAACTTATTTTCTTTCTTAATAAGAATCTGTAGAGCGGAATTGGGGGTAAGTTTATTACACATTTTGAACTACAGTTATGGCGTGAATTATTATTAAAAATGCACATCCTTAGAAGACTTCAAACAGTGAAAACTAGTTGCACTCGTAAATCGTGGAATGTGATAAAATTGTGAAGATTTCTAAGTCAACAATATTAAATATATTTCCAGAGTTTTATTCCAACATGAGCCTATTTCGTTACCATTGGCCAATGGTAATCTAATTTGCGTTTTGGTGTTATTGACCGAAAAACATCTGGCTTACATTTTGTCTTTATTGATAGATCAAGTACGTATCAATTTTATGTTTCGTTCGTGTTGACTGATGACAATATATCATAACCAGCTGAGGATTACTTTTCAGTTCTCACCAACCATGACTATCAATTGCCATCTACCATTGTTTTTGTTTTAATTTTGGTTGCTTCTAAACACTGCTACATTCGTATGTTTTAATTGCGAACAGAAGTATTAATTAGTATAATAATTATTAAGTCTTAAAATTTCTGTATATTAAAAATATTATTGTTATTGGCGTTCAGAAAGCAGAAGGCAGGTAACGTGCGATTGTACCAGATGTCTTCAGCTAGCCCTCTGCAACACGAGAATACTCTGTTCGAGTTGCTAGTTTCCCAAATGAAATAGATGGCGCTAACTAATACATCAACTGAAACAGACAGCTTTCGGCTGTCTTTCATAAGCTACCTGTGGAAACTATTGTTTTTTTAAACCACTTGGGGGGTATGGGCTTGAGATTCCAAGAGATGCGATGTGACGGGCCAGTTAACGAACTTATTAAACGGTCAGTAGACCAGGACAGCAGCTGTCAATGTTGGACACGAATGAGTTCTCCCAGCGATCATCGTTGGAACCTTCCAATAAACTGTGCATCAGTCTGTCGTATTTTGTTCGTAGAATTATATACAGCTTTTGTCCACGTGTTGTTGTTTTTTGTTTGTTTGTTTTTTCCTTATAGGAGATAAAATATATGTGTGTGTTCCTTGCCTTTCTTTTCTGAAGTCATATTAGATTCGATTGTTTTGTCTGAGTTTAAAGCTGTGTTAGTTGCACTTTAATGACTTTTCTTGCCGCTAAATGCTTATCAGTACTGTAGAGGTTTAAATATACTGTTTAGTAATTAACCATCTACTTGGTTTTAGCAAAGTATCACTTGTTTAAAGTTTGGTAGTTTTTAAATCAAGCTAAACTGGTCGAAGTGTTTTTGAGGCCTCACTTCTCAGAAGTATATTTTGCGTGTTTCCGTTACCTAGTTAAACTAAGACTTTCGTGTATTGCATGTTTGTGAGAACTTGCTTTACTAGAAGCGGCCATCATGGCGTTACCTCACTATGTCTTGTTATATAATCTATTGTTTATTATGTATTTTCATAATCACAATAATCAGTTTACAAGCTCGAGTTTCACGTGAAGTATCTGTGCCTATGCTTTTTTGTGTGTTTTCAGACCAACTTGTCTGTTGTTTATTGTTAAGGTTTTGTTGAGGAGGGCCAAGCATCTCCAGCTGCTTAGGTCTCTCGAGTCTTAATCTAAAGGTTGCGGGTGCGAATCCTCAGGACATCAAACATGCTCCCCCTATTAATAATGGGGTCATTATAAAAGTTTAATCAATCCCACTTTTCAGTGGTAATAGAGTAGCCCAAGAGTTGGCATTGGGTGATGATGACCAATTAATTACCTTCTTCGTAATCTGCCTCTGCTAAATTAGGGACAACTGATGCAGAGAGCCCTAGTGTAGCTTTGCACGAAATTTGAAAACAAACTTTGCAGAAGAAACCGAAGCTTGGTGTATACGAACTATAAAGATAATCAAAATAATATTGTTTGATCATTAGATGTAATTGGCTGTGCTCGTAACTGGTTATCCGTTTTCAGTTCTGGCTTTAAGATACCTTGCTTTTATCAGATGTTGATATTAATTTATTATCAGTAATTATAGTAAATCCGTTTGGAAAAACATTTAGTTTTAAGTTAGGCCTAAAAAGTATTGGATTGTAAACGTGTTTATTATTACTTCCGATTTTGTGTCACGTCAAAGAATTAAAGCTTCGGATTTTTCATTTTTGTCGGCTTTTTAGAGCAGGAATCATCGTAACTTTGGATACAATTAAACCACATTACATAAAGATAAAACTACTAGTAAATAAGAAACAACTTGTGTGATTTCGAATGATAAGAGAATTCATAAACTAGGTGGCGTTGATAGTCGAGCATTACAAATTAAAAACATTCGGAAAACCTGTTTACTGTATATATCGTCAATACAGTGCAACGTAAATTATAATGTTGTTTACTACTTTTTTTCTGTCCTATTGCACTTGTTCAGAACAACGAGGATAGAATCCAATCGTGTTCTTACCGCAGTCTGGGAACTAGAACACTTTCTTGTGAAACCAGTTTGAAGCGAGTTCTCTGTGTGTTTGTTTTATTGTTCTAATTATTTTTTATTGTATTTTTTACCATGTAGGTGTTGTAACTTGTGAGTAAGTCATCCGAAATATCGGTGGCCATGGATAAAAAAAATAGCAAAAAATACAATAAATTTAGCAAGCCTAAATTAACCCTTTCGCGACAGGTCAGAGTTTAGTGTTTAAGACCCATGTCATTGCGTTTGTTGACTTGCATTAAACTTTTTATTGAACTGGTATTTTATGAATTTATGTCAATAAGTTGAAAGTTGTTCAAAAACAGTTATGTAAAACGTTTCTTTGCATTTTTTGACCATTTGCTTTACAGCACATCGGACATCGAATTTTAAATATTGCTAAGACTAATGCAGACACTGGACTCTCAGTTGAATAATCAGGAAAAAAAAACTTTTGGTATGAAAAACATTTCAATCTGAGACGCCCTTTTGGCAATTTTAAAACAGTTTTAGGTGACGTATCTGTTTATAACATATCAAATTACATATTTTATAACAAAAGCATTGTTTGCGTCAGAAATGTAAATAAGGCGTATTCGCATAATGCGTGCAATAGCGAGTTAAATTAACTGTTAATTGGACCCCCCACAAAAAATAAAATTTAGTAGTTTTGTTTGTTTAGCTAATCACATTCAAATATTACTAACGAGAAAAATTGTAGTATAAACACTCATAATACTGTACTATTATGATAACGACAGTCCAAAGAATATTGTATTTTGTTATTTCATTCTACTAAATGAAATTTTTGATGCAAACGTAACCAGCCATGGTTTCGCTACTTCATTTTTTAAATATGTAATTACATAACCCAAAATAGGCTTATTCGAAGTTTTTTTTTCAGAGATTGCCGAGTTGTTAGAGATCCCCAGACGCTCAAGTCCAAAGGTTACGGGTTTGTATCTTTCGTGAAGAAAACGGTAAGTCTAAAATTAAATTTATCATCACTTTTTATTCAGTTTTGAAACGCATGTAGCTTGTATAGTGGTGTCATCTCTTGGTTGGATATGTATATATCTTGTAAAAGTACGGTGGTAGAAGCTTCATCAAAATATTTTCTACACGCTTTGTTTCAGTAGAGTTATACATTAGAATTTTAATTCCAAATAAGCCTGATTTGGTAATAAGAAACAGTCAATACACCTAAAAATTAACTTACTGTTAGAGAAAAACTAACTGCAAGTTTTGGTTATTTTTTTAGTTTATTTCATTTAACTCAAAACATATATTTGAAAACATAACAGCTTCTTTCAGAATTCTTAGAGCACTTGATTCAAAGGGTCTTCCTCTCTGTTTGGTGGTGTATATGCACACATTTATAGTTAATACAATATTACTTCAACCTTCTAAGAATGATTTTCTACCTCCTCCTATCTGCGTTTTTCACGAAAGGAGAAGTGGCTGAAATAGGCGCTGAAACATTCTTACGTAACACAAGATGTTAAGGTGTTTTATCAAATTCTTATTTGATTATGTTACACGAAAGTTTAATATTTAAATTGGATTTACTAGTACGAGCGCCGCCCAGCGTACGTCTGTTTGTACCAATATTTACTAATGGTAGTATTCATAACTCATTGAAAACAAATTATATAAAAATGTAACATTTTTAAAATCATTTTTGTGGAAAGTACTGCACGGACAAGTGTTCAGATTGTGTTGATATCAACTGTAATGTATTTACGTGTTAAAACTGCTACTGCACTTTATAACAAATACATAACTTTTTAGTTTTTTGTACTTCATGTACATATTACATTGGTAAAGGTATAATTAAACCCTGATATACAGTGTTAGTGAAAATTAGCTTCTTGTGGTGAGAGAGAACCTTTATTTAAAATTGTGTTCTGTGATATGGAAAAAGTTGTTTCACATACTGTAGTTATCTTTCAGTCTGAATCTTGAAACCCCAATGCAAAATATTTTTTATTTGTTTGTTGTGCCATTAAATAGGTGACGTCACAGTACATTATATCGGTGACATAATAAATACACGTTGCGACCATTATATATATATAGTAAGAAGATTAGGGTAACATATTTTACTAAATGTATGTTCCCCGCCGGTATAGTGGTAAGTCTACGAATTTACCACGCTAATCAGGGGTTCGATTCCCCTCAGTAGACTCGACAGGTAGCCCGATGTGGTTTTGGTATAAAAAAACACACACACACTGAATGTAATTAAGTAATGTATTAACTCTAATCACTGCAGAGACCATATTAACCTGTAAAATAATATTTTCTTGGTGCGATAATTTTCATATCTTCAATTTTTCCGTTTGCAAAATAAATAAAGTATAAAGATGTAGAACAATGCATTAACTGGTTTGTAATGAACCAGTGAAATATTTGGGTCATTTATTACATACACACAGGTCGAGCCGAAAGTATAATTAAAATGGAACTCTTACTTTCTTTGAGTTTTAGTGAACGATGCAATAAAGAAAACGATAATTATTTTATTATCAAGAGTTGGTTTAAAAGTTGTAATATTCCAGGATGCCGAAACTGCTATCACTCAGATGAATGGCCAGTGGTTGGGAACAAGAGCCATCAGGACAAACTGGGCTACCCGAAAACCTGCCAATAACAGGCCAAACGAGGGTAGGCATCATCTTACCGGTAGGAACATTGGTTGTTATCATTTCATTCACAGTAACCGATCTCAGTTGTTTTGTTTTATTAAAACTGGCAATTAATTCTTCATATAGACTTGGAACTACAAGGAAATGGTTACTTGAAATATTAGAAACTTTTTATGTAGCAGGCTAAACTTTGATACTTTATAATAAGTTTTATATAGCAGGTTTATGCTTTAATACTTATTATAACAGCTGTTATATGGTTTGAATATTATGGTTTGTCCAGGGTCTGACAGTGAACATGTGATTATGCTGCTGTATCACATGTGTTTAATTTCTGTATCAAACACTTGTACATGTGGTGACATTAAAAATAGTTTTGTTTAAAATAGCTGTTCTTAAGATAAAGTGTGGTAGCCTGATATGTTGGACATGAGATATAGTGTGGTAGCCTGATATGTTGGACATGAGATATAGTGTGGTAGCCTGATATGTTGGACACGAGATAGTGTGGTAGCCTGATATGTTGGACATGAGATATAGTGTGGTAGCCTGATATGTTGGACATGAGATATAGTGTGGTAGCCTGATATGTTGGACACGAGATAGTGTGGTAGCCTGATATGTTGTACATGAGATATAGTGTGGTAGCCTGATATGTTGGACACGAGATAAAGTGTGGCAGCCTGATATGTTGGACATGATTTAAAATAATCTTCAAAAATCTGAATTAGTTTTATGTATAATTAAATCACTGATAGTATATTCTTAGCTTTGAAAAAAATATGTTGTAGCTTAAATTAGTCTGACTTGTATTCTAAGCAAAAAAACACAGGATAGTTGTTATAAAATGGTGCTTGACACAGATCTTGGTCTTCCACCAAAGTGAAGGTTCACTCTTACCTTTTACTGTCTTTATTTTTAAAGCAACAGCTTCATCTTGCTGTCTTTTCAGCTGCAAACTCTAAACCTCTGACGTTTGATGAAGTCTACAATCAATCCAGCCCAAACAACTGTACCGTCTACTGTGGGGGCATAAACCAAGGGCTCACTGGTAAGTGATGTAACTTTAGCTGTTTCATTAAATGTTAATCCAATTATCTAATTAATTGTAAAGTTCAGTCTGTAACGACCAAGCGAAATAATTATTGTAAAGGAAAAAGGAAAAAAAAATATTTTGTCATTCTCAATAGCAGTACAAGTGGTTAGTAATAATTACCTTGTGTGATTGTTATGCTTGTCAAGGGTTAAATTTATGTAACTATCCTGTTTGATTGTTACAGTACCAGAGGTTAAAGTTATAATTATCTTGTGGTTTAGAAAATATAAAATGGTTCATTATATACTTTTTTGCTTGATTTTGATTACCTGAATAGTAGGATTAATCTAAAGTAATCATTGATTCTTAAATTGATTGAGACTTCATATTGATGTTAGTGTTGGCTATAAGAGAAATCTCTTATAAAATAGGTTCCCTGAAACTAATATTTTTTAAAATAATAATAAACGAAAACAATAGATTACAAAAATAGCAAAGATAACCTGGGCCAAAATTATTTTTAGAGTTACGTATTGTAGTTTAGAACCCAGTCATATTTCGTGTTCATTCTGTTAGAAATGTTTACCTGTGAGAGAATGGCTATTATGTTTAAAAATACTATATTGTACACTGACATGTTTTGTTGTATTTGTAGATGAACTTATGCATAAAACATTCATAAGTTATGGTCCAATTCAGGAAATACGAGTGTTTAAGGATAAAGGTTACGCATTTATCAGGTCAGTCCATGTTTTATGTATCCAAACTGTTACTGAAGGAAAGCCATGTTATATTCAGTGTCTATTACAGTTTGTGTTTATCTGCTAATGAATCAGCTCCAAGTGACTCTGGAATATGCTCTTACATTTCCAGATTTACTTTGTTGTTGTTGTTTTTTATGTAGTTTTATGTGACATCTAATGTTGTTTTCATAGTTAACTGTCTGAGTTAAAATATATTAACATTTTTTTTTACATTTCTATTGCTACTCATGATAGAAATGACAACAGATGGTAATTGCTTGTTATCAGTGTGACTAGTTAATTTGATGAAATTCGTTATAAAGTACTGATAATGGATCAAAGAAATTGGTAAATTATTTTCAAAGTACAATGAATACTTGAAATGCAACAAGACTTGTTTCTCTTTCTTCTGGATAAAAACTTTATATCATGTTAAAAGCACAGCTGCCTTTGGTGTTGCACCACAAACCTTGGTGTTTCTTTTAAAGGTTTGCCACAAAGGAGGCAGCAACACATGCAATAGTTGGTACTCACAACTCTGAAATAAACAGCCAGATAGTCAAGTGTTCCTGGGGAAAGGAAACTGGTGACCCTACCAACCAACAACAAACCCAAGTAAGGTCTCATTAAACTAACTCTCCGTGAAGAAGTATCAACGTAAACCTCTGCTTTATCCTCTTACACCTTTATTCTACTGTGTAGTGTTAACCCTTGGTAATTACTACAAAAAGTTATTCCAGTATTGAGATTTTTGGTAAAAACTACATTAAAAATTTTGATATGACTGTTTATTTTAGCTGATAGTAACTAGTGTCACTGTTTGTTATATCTGATCCCTAAATGACAACTACAGTGGTGGGAAATGTTTAACATTCACTCTGTTTGTAATTGGTTTATTGTTTACAGTAGATAATAAAATAAAGAATCTTTCTCAACTAGTGCTTTAAACGTTATGAATCACTAGTTCTTTCATTACTGTCTCTCTTATCTCCCCTGGCAAAGCATAACATAAAGGTATCAGTCATGAATAGATTAGACCAAACTAAACTAACTTGATGGGGTAATCTGCTAAAGCCTCCTTGCATATGTTGATTTAAAAAAACGTTTTTTTATGTATGGAATGGTTTCAAATTCAGCCAACTTCAAAACTTTTCTTTGTTCTCTTAAAAATAACTTTGGGGCGCTTAGTGTTTCTTTTCTTAACAAAGCTTTCTAGAGTGGTAAAGTTATTAAACAAAGTTTATAATGCGAGGCTCTGTCAAGTCCACATTAAAAGAATGGACATTTCCCTAGGTTGGTTGTTTGTGACCATGAAACATAGTATTTATAATCAGTTTTACAGCTGGACTCAGCTGTTAGAGAGGACCGAGGACCCGCTAGTTTTTGTAATGCTTTCTCAAACTGCTTGAATTGCTTGTTATAGTGATGAAATATGAGCCTCAATTATGCTCACATCAACTCCATTAGAGGGCATCTTGAGAAAACAAACGTAAGTGCCCTGTAACAGGTTCCTTTCATAACCGTACATGTCTTGGTACTAACATTGATAAACTTGTATGTATACTGTAGAACCTGACAACCCCTTACACCTACCCCTACCAACAGATGGGCTACTGGTACCCTCAAGGCTACCCCCCAGTGCAGGGACAGTTTGTGCAGGGAGTGAATTACCCCTATGGCCAGTACTACGGGCAAGGATTTGGGTGAGTTTGTTGATTTTCTTACAAACTAAAAAACAATCTATGTATATAACGTATTTATCTCTGTCTTATTTTAAAAAGGGAAGATATTCCACCACTGCTATGTACTAAGTTAAAATAATCAAACTTTGTTTTTAGACAGACTTGCACCTTTAATTGTTTGTTCACACTTTCTAAAAATATATGATAATAAATGTAGTATGTGATATGGACCTTTTTTTGAGTTAATTCTCAAAATGTTGTTAGCATTTTAATGCCCCAAACCTTTTCTAGTCTGATGTCTTGTATCTGTGAGGGCAAATGAGTTTATTCAGTCTTTAAATAAAATTTTTAAATTACATATGAAATACACAGCTAATATTATAACTGAGAGGTTTAGCTCTTAACTTGAAAAATGCAAGTTTTGGTGGTAGTTGTCAAATAATCTTAAATATGTTGTCATCTTTACACACTATTTGGTCCTCCAACTTGTCACTGTACCCAGACTCTCACTCATGATTTGAAACTATAGTCTTGGTAGACTTTGCACTGCTCTGCTCCTGTGTTTAAACTAGTTGTACAGAGACAACTATTTCCAATAGGATATGATACTACTGTTTTTAATAAGCTTGTCCAATCTAATTGTAGTGTCACAGAGTAGATTTTACTGAATTTTGAATTTAAATGTAATTTAATTTTGGCTCAAGCACATCTTGTTTTTATCTGAGTTTTGCCTTAACTGTTTGTGTGTCAATTAAGTTTTGAATGCAAGTTTAAAATAGATCTATGTAAGAATGAAACTTTTCTTCTCTTCCATCACCACAGTATGGGGATGCAGATGGCTTGGCAGGGAATTCCGGGGCAGCCTCCCATGGCTGCAGCAGCTGCCCAGAGCCCCATAGGACAGGGACTTCAACAGCCAAGTGTAATTGGTGCCTACCCTATGCAACACTACCAGGCTCAGTAAAGAATGGATGATACCACAACCTCTGTTGCTCACAATGTGAGGATTGTAAGGGTCAGGGAGAAGTGTGTGGATGCCCTCCACCCCATCTGCATGTACACACTTCTCTCTGTTGCATCCCAAGTAGTTGAACTAGGACAGGAAATCTCCTCTCTAAAGAAATAAATATGTAAAAAAAATATTCAACAAGTTTTAAGTGGTATTAGATAGTAGGTGCCCTGCCTTAATCTGAAATATTGTCGCTTCTGATTGTTTTTAAGTGTGATTCAAGTACATGTTGGGAAAATGAAAGTTAATGCTGGCATTCCATGCTGTAAAGATAAAATACTGTTATTTATAAAGAGCAACTAGTACTATTCAGTAGACATATTTATATTGGTGTAAGTGCCATCATTGCTAGAAGAATATACACGTATTTTTGCAGGAAGGTAGGAAGTCTTGATTACTTTACTATGAATGGTGCCCTCCTAGACACATCACAGAAAAGAGCCTTTGTATTTTCATATACTATGTTGGGTATCATTTCTGATTGATTTTCGAAATTAAAGACTACAACCAGCCAGACATAGACTTTTTAAAGTCGTATCTAAACTATTTCGTATGCACAACACGTACAGTTATTATGTATTATTTGGTAAAGCTGACAAAGGAGGATGGATACCAGCCATTTAGTAATGTAGTAAACATAGCTGTTGTATGGTAGTATTAGATCTCTGTGCTGTACAGTAAGCTGTTTCACCTATATTAAAGCACTTTTTATGTCACTGTGTGTCTGGTAATCACAACTGTTATGAGGTGAGGGCAGCCAGTATGAAAAATATCTTTACCTGAACAATTGCATTTTTCATGTTTTAGGCAGGAAGGTACATTGTGTAAATAATCTAACAGGTATGAGAAGCTAATTTGATACTGTTTCTACTCATGTTCTTGTTTAATGTTACTCAGAAAGGTGTCAATTTAGCTCCTTTAAAAACAAACAACCACAGTAGATTAGATTAGGGAATTGTCAGCTGTCAATTTCCGTTTGTTTTTTTGTACAAGACGTTTTGATATGGAAGAGCTGATTCTCCCAAGTTGAGTGATTGGTGATTTTACTGGTACCAGAGAATAACTCTTCAACAAGCAGTGGAATATTAGTGGGTAGTGGAAAATGCTGTCTTGTTATTTAAAGCTGAACCTGTCGAATGGATTAGGATTGTAGATGCAAAGAAAAGTAAAATAAAAATGATAAGTTTGTAAAGATGGTTCTGAAGAAATGAGCTTTGTTTCCTACTTCCAACTTCTGATGCAAAGTCTGCTCTTATATTTCCTCATTGAGTATTAGAGTTGACTTCATACATTTCAACCAAGAAACATGATATATCAACATATTTAATTACACTATAATATAAAAATATGTTTTGACATAACAGGTGAAATCAAAATGGTATTGACAAATGCCTGTTCCTAGTTCTGTCATGTCTCTTCAGTCTCAAGGTCTTCTATCTGCTCAATATTGTATTCACCAGGGACGTAACTGAACAGAGTTGGCTATGAGAAACAAAATCAGTTAAACAAATAAAAAAATGTGCATATTGTAGTTAATGTTTCCTTAAAAAGAAAGCCAGTGATTTGTCATTGCTGTCTTTTTAAATTCTATCATGTTACTTTATAAAGTTTTTTCCCAGGCACTATTAAATAAGGAAACTGGCTACTTACTTGGCTGTAGGGAAGAGCTTCCACCATAAATGTCCACTTGCTCCTCAATCTCGTCATAGCATCTTTCACCTAGAATTAACAACATTGAAGGCAATAAAACTACTGGAAGTCTTGACAGTAAATCATGAGTGGTATACATATTTGTTAAGTGAACAATTTCACACATGGAGATTACTGTAAGCCTGTCCCACTTAGTGTTCTCTCCATTTGGACTCAAAGTATTTGTTTTGGAACATAGACATTAAAGCTTAAAAAAAGAAATTAATTTTCTAGGCATGGTTGCCCTAAATTTGTCTTTATTCTTTTTCCAGTAAATATGAAAATGTTTAGAGTAGTGCTCAGCTAAAATAGTGTAATAAGGTATCTTTACCTGCATTCCTTCCAAACACTGTATTGTATCTCTGATCTTTCCTACACTCTTCATGAGGAGAGGAATCAGATCCAAAAGGGTTTGCTACAAAGACAGTAACATTCTGTAGCTACCAGCCAATTGGAGACCAGTTTTAATAGCAATAATTGAAGATTTCTCTTAATAACAACATTAATCCTAGAAATTACTTATTGACTTAAACAGTGCTGTTTCAATCTAAATATAAGTTACCCTGTAATTGGGACGAACATCATTTCCAATGGAGAAGTCGATGAAGGACACGATACTATGAAGAAGGTAATAATCTTTCACCTCGAACAGAGGATGGACATTCAGTAAGTCCAAAACTTTAACTGGCTGGAGAAAAACAGAGTTGCACTGAAATAACTCAGTTAAAATAGTGACTTTTCTTTGTTAATACATCATTACTCAACTTTCATATTTTACAAAAAAACAATTAAACTCATAATGTGTTTACAAAGCCCTAAGAGAGGGGTTCTGCCATGGCATTGTTTCTGTTAGTCTATCAACCATAAATTGGATTATCTACTTATTAGTTTAAGTTATAATAAAGTTTACACAACTTTGTAAGTTGATATATTAGTAAACTGTTGTTACAACAGTCATGTCTATTAAAGTGGCCCCCTCTCAAGTGTGTTACAACTAGTCCGAAGACAGACTTCTGTAGATTATTCCCCACATTAGTTTCTTTCAATGATGTTACAAACACAAGTCAGGTAATATTTCTCTGTAAATTACTATTTGCAACTGTCCTCATCACTTCTTCCTACCTCAAATAAGGCATTTCTTGTACAAATAAATGAATTTACTCCAAATATAATAAAATACCTACAGTAACATCCATCTCCACTCGTGGAGAGGTCACATCAAGATATTTCTGCACTGCAAAGAAGCTCAAGATTTGTCTGAGTTGTATTCCTCTAACAGACGGGGGAAGGTTATTGGCCACGTACACTAAATCATGGTGATTACCTTGCAGTTCGATTAACTTTAGTGATAACTGACACACCTGAAATACATAAATAGATATATACTAAGTCATATTCTTTTTTTCTGTCTTTTTGGCATCTTAAAAACAAAATCCAAGCATTACTGTTTTAGAAAGTTACTATGGCAACTTAAGTTTTTCTGTGAGACTTCTAAACATCCTTTTACTGAAACAAAAGATGGGACACATAACTCCTTAGAGAATCAAGTTCAGGTGTGACTGTACTTACTTTACATTCTAAATCTAATGTGACTTTCACTGGAACAAGAAACAATCAGTAAAAAAGGAAATTTTATCACTCCACCATATCTATTCTGAATTTTGGTTGCATACAGAAAGGTCTAAATATTATGTACTAGCATAAGATTAGTAAATCTAATTAATATTTACTGGATATACTTTAAAATAAACATCAAAACAGCTAAGACTTACCACATCACACCACTCTGACTGGGTAATTTTTTCTAAGACTGCTGCTACACATCTCTCGATATCAACACTGAGAACATAAGACTTAGGGTCGAGACTAATCCAGCACAGAAGCTGAACAATAATAATTAGGTCTTCACAGGAGTACATGTTCCAGTTTTCAATGAGAAATGCTAGAGTTTCAATAATGTTGGATACATTCTGAAGAAACCCATCACCATGAAAGTTTCCTAAATCAGTTCCAGCAGTTTGCTCACTGTTGTTAATCTCTAGTTGCTCTGCTAGAGAAAACCTTAATTCATTTTCTGCTTCCTGAAATAAATTTCTGAGTGGACAGTGGTCACTTGCAGAAACTCCTAAATAAGCAAAACCAATTAAGTGTTAAATTTATCAAACTGTTTAACACATTCAAAGCTACATAATTAATTATATATTCAAGAAATACTAAGGAGTATCAGTATTTTAACTCGTACACCACAAGATAAATTTTAGTTGTGGGTCATAACCAAAGTACATTGTGACATCTGGCAGTAAACGTGTTAACAATAATGTTAATTCACTTTTGTATATTAAACATATATATCAATAATTTACCACAATATTTTATACTCTAGCTTCAAATAATCACATTAAAACAAGGTTAGAGAAACTTTATATCTGGAAAATAATAAATCGCACTGCAGAAGTGTTTCCACATAATGAATTATAAAATAGTATAAGTAGAAATGCAGACAGAATATAATATCTGTTCGAATGTTATCATTCAGAGTCTAAGCAAGTTTTCACATAACACATGGATCATAAAAGTGTACTTGAAATTGTTCCTTTGTTGTCCTTTTGAAAAAAACACCTGTTCTGCCTATGGAGGTTACTTTTGTAACTTTTCACATTGTGGGTGAAGGACAAGAACAGCAATGCCCTTCACTGGTAGAGTGTATGATTTCACAAAGTTATGGCTTTGTGTGTTTAATGGGAATGATAAATCGTGGTTAGTGATGATTACTATGGGTAAATCCAATATTTACTGTACTATTTCTAATTTTACTTATCACCAATTCACAGGGGTAGATTTACAAATGATTTCAAACCAAGCATATTCTCTGTGAAAAATACCTATTAATTAATTACCTAAACTGAAATAATAAATAAGGATAACTATTTCACACAAAATAAATGGCTGTAGGAGACCAGAACTTAGATATACATTCCAAGTTTCAGTACTGTGATCCAACTTTCTATCAATGAAGAGTTGGACTGTAAAAGATAAAAATGATGCAACATAGCTAGCTTGCTACTAGTATGACTTTTGTAATTTGAAACAACGCAAATGTAAAAGAGCAATAACTTTACACCCTATTTAACACTGATTTAGTTAGTTTCCCTCCTACTCCTCAGCAGTTCAGAATTAGTGACTTTATAACAACAAAGACAAGATAAACAAATCCAAAACTACCAGGCAATCCCACCCTAGTGTAGCTTTGTGTTTAACAGCACATTTAATTGTAATTCCTTTTATTACTTAAATAACTGGAATAATTTGAAACACTAGTTTCAATTACTTGTTTGACTGACTGTCAATTGGTAAAATAAAACAATACTATCAGTAATAAATAGTTTTGATAAGTTTATTACTTTTATTGCATTAACACAACATTACTCAATGTTATATGTACTCACAGATAAATACCTAGCTCAACAAAAAAAGTTATAAAAAGCCTTTTCATTCAGTAAACTTTACAAGATGGTGCATTTCAAAATGAACTTTAATGTGTTTTACTTGCAACATAAATATATCAACTTACCCAGATTAATAAACACTTTGACCAGCTCCTTCAGAGATGGACACCACTTGAACTGATCAGTCTTCACACAAGAACTGAAACTCATGAGGTTCCAAAGGCTCTGTTTACAAGCATTCTGAACTAAAGCTTCTTGGTGGGTTCCTAAAAGTCTGAAAAGATACAACAGCAAAGGTTCTTTGAAGGCTGTTGACTGCAGTTGATGGTAAAAACTTCCTGAAACTATAACTTGAGGAAGAAGTCCTTCTGGAATCCTCAACAGTTTCTTGTCAAAGTCTGTCCCTTCTCCATCTTTAAAACCACAACTAATAAGAGTGAGTCCTTTTCTTTGACTGAAGAAGGTGAAGCACTGCTCTGAAGAAAACACAGAAAGGCCAGGTGAGGCCTTAGAAATGCGATCTTCGGGGAGTATGAACTGTTCAACCGAAAGTCCATAGTCTGAAGGTGATTGAACTAAAACTTCATTGTTCACCTCAAGTGACACTTGACCTTGTTTTAATTTCTCATCCATAGCTTTCATCTCGGCATCCACTTCCATATCTTCCAACAACTTATCCAAGGAAAGGCTACACTTCTGTTTCTTGTAATATTGATGTACTTTGGAGTTACCTAATTCTTCTTTCTCAGCTGGACTCTTATTTTTCTGTCATTTACATATACTAGGTAAGTGTTACACTGTTGTAATATGACAAAATTAAACCAAATCTACAATCCAAGAAATGGTAAAGGTATTATTTGTCTGTCACATTACAACAGTCTTTACTACTAAAAAATTCACAATTTTTTTCACCAAGTGAACATACTGACAACAATTATATGAACTTTTATACCCATTTCTCTTAAGATAAATAAATAATGACATATATCTCTAGAACATGTTATAATTATCTCATTTTGTTATTAGCTATGTCAAGAGTAATTAATATCATAAAAGCTGTAATGTAACTGGACTAAAGTACTAAACTTGTAGGACACTCACAGGTCATAATAAAACTGTAATAGTACAATATTCAGCTTACAGAGATACGATTTTAGAGAAATAAGTCATGATCTATTTACCTTAACAGAACTGTCTTATAATAAACTGTCCAGTGTATCTCAAGTAAAGTGAATAATAAAACTTGTGAATAATCCATATTTACTTCTAAACACAGCAAACCACCTAAACATATAATTAAACATAATTTTTGTGTCTTTACTTGTAAAAGTTTAAAATGCATTGTAACAAATATAGTTTACACTGGCTTACCATGAAATGATATCCATATACAAGCTTACAGCAGTTCTCATGGAAGTATGAATAACTCATGATATGAACAGTATACAAAAAGTTACCGCAGTAATAAATTACATGATTAGAGCTACATTTCACAACAGAACTTTGAAAGATGAAAACACAATCTTTCCATCAAACATTTAACAATACTATGATGTACTTGTATATGTCATTTCAGTATATTTTATTACTGCAACATGTAAAATATTTTACTATAATGTGAAATTGAACAAAAATGTTTTACTTTATTGTCAACTTTCAGCATTTAAGTTTATTACACACACACACACTGTTAAATGTGGTTAGACATCAGAGATAAATAGAAATAATTACTTACGAACATCAATTACATTAAATAGTGTTGTAAGAAAAATTAGTTACTGAAGTTAGGATTAGATTGATTAATGTATGTTTCAAGAGCTAATCCACATTAGGTTATCTGCTGTGTCTATCACTAGGAGTCACACCTCAGACTTTAGCATTGTAAGTCCATATACTTACCTCTATCCCATCACAGATTGATTACAAAAATAATCAACTTATCAAAATTAGTATCTGATAATTACAATTTCAATTACTCAGTTTCATGTACTGCTACTAGGTCCTGATGCAGCCAAAAAAGCAACACAAGCTTTTTTTATTATTATGTGGAAAGTAAAGTTTGTGTTTTTCACTTTAGTGCCACATTATACAAGCAGCAATTGAAATATATCCATTATGATTTCTAATTATTATTATTATTAATTACTTCTGACTTATTATGATTAATTCATCAGTCTTGACTCCCAAAAATATAAATCAATGAATCAAAATTTAGGTTCCAAAAATATTACTCTTGTTGAAATAAAATCTTTATAAAATACATCAGGAAAAAAAAAAAAAGACACTCACTACCTTTGTATATTTCATTCTTGCCTCTTTCCTTGGTGTTATGGGCTCATTCAGTGTGTAAAGGTGTTTCAAGGAAATAAGGACCTCTGGTGGTGCAAGAAGAAAGTCATCATCACTATCACTTATGTCAGAAAAGTTTGAAGAATTAAGATGAGGTAGTGATCTCTTCTTTCCCTCTGTACTTGGATCACTGGTCTGTGTCCCATCATTATCTTTACCAGGTGACCAATAAGTTGGTCTTTCTAGTTCCTTTTCATGTACAACCAGACTTGTTCTACTTACCTCTTTCCCTTCATCATCACAAACCAGAGATGGTGACTTACTGTTGCTCCTTTCTTTATTGTTTTCTGCCCCAGTGGTGCTTGTAGCCATCATACCAGTTATCTTCAACAAGTGGTGATTATTGAAGTAATATGTACATGGAATGCTAAAAACAAATTATTTGTGTTAATTTCCTTCCCTTATTGTCCAAAAAAATGGGGTGGGGTAACAGGTGTATTTTAATAACCTCCTTAATTTGGCAAACAGCAAAGGTCTGTATATTCAGAAACAACAAGTGTTACAGCAACTGTCAATGCTTTAGGCTTAGAATCAGTTTCCAGTTGCAAATAACCTTGATCTTTTAATAAAATAATATTAGTGTACAAATTAGTGTTTCAGTATTTAAAAACACATGATACACTCAATATAATATTACATACACTTCTACTGGGTCCTCAAAAGTGTTCTGTTCCAAGAGCAAATAAACCCAAAATTTAGAGTAACAATATTTTTTATTTCTTGCTATTGAAGTTCATATGTAACACTGTGGTGTACCCTACAGAGTGTATAATGCTTTGTGATCTATGAAATGCACATTTTACTGATATCACAGACAGTACAAGCTGCACTGTTAAGAGTTCTTTATATGACATTATTTTAGCATCTATTGACTGACAGACAACACATTAGTGTTAAGTGAGATAAGTGATAAAAATAGCTGGCCTGCAGCCCCCTTTGGGGGAAATTATCCTTTAGTTAGCCAAACATATCTATTTAAAAAAAATCATAGGTAAGCAACACAACATACAATATTACACAGTTAAAAAAAAAAGAATTTATGACAAAAACATAAATATTGAGAATTTATATTACTGTAAATTACAATACAATGGTGAAGAGTAAATAATAATGTGAACTTTGCTTTCCTGGAAATTTAATTCTAGTTAAAAATAAATATTTCTGTATAGTACAGAACTGTGGGAAAAAAACAAATAGCTGCAGATTTACAAGGTCTTTTACCCTTTTCCTGTTAACATCAAAGTCATATAATTAAGCAAAGATTACAGGAGCATTAAAATAAGTGTCACAAAAATAATCATTAAAATTACAAAGAGAGAAACAAAATAATGTGCAGGATTTACTTTTAATGTGTACAAAAATAAAATCCATTCTATTATTTTCCCACACTTTTTTTTTGCATTTACCCTTGAAAAGGCTGATTACCCATAAACTGAATAATAAAAAAAACAACTCATTAACTTCACAAGCTACCTCAGTAAATTTGAAGTTTTAGATAAAAATCAATATTTTATAAACATAAATATTGCTGTTGGCAAAACATTTTTCCATTACAGTTTAAAGAACACTAAAGAGAGTCTCAAAAGAATATTGACATCTTAAAGTTTGTAATAATTTTTTTTAAAAAAGGAGGATATTACACAGCACTGAAAACATTTTAAAGAAAAATCAAGGCTTAATTAATAATCTTTACAGCCTTAAAATACACATGTAAAACTATAAAATGCCTGAAATTTAGCAAAAAGTGGTAACAGCAGTAAAGTTATGAAATTTCTATCATTCATTTAGAGTGCTTGATTTCATTTACAGTTTTAGGGACATTTAATAATTTTAACTTATCATTCAATGCAACTTAAAACAAAAAAGTGATGCATTTCATAAGCCTAGATACTCCAAAAAGACAAAGGTTACAAATATAATATCATTTTAAATACATATGTTATTATTATTACATATAATTTATGTAATGATATACCTATTATTATTTACCTGTAAAATAAATATTAGCATACCTACCAAGAAACTGGCTTCTTACAATTTTCTTGTTTGTTAACAATTGCTTACCATAACACGGATAATAATAAAACAATCTTGAATACAACTTAAACATTTGAAAAGCACACGTAAATCACCATGGGTTGTTTAACCTTATGAAGAGTCAATTGTTTTAAATAAATATAAATAACACGAGTCCATTTTAATATTAGTAATAAACGACTTTATGACACCAAAGATTCATTACTTTTCTCTAATAAGGTATTCAACATTTCACTTTACAATTTTAATCTTCGTACTGTCAGTGTCATAGTCTGTATTGTAGTGGAATATTCCTAAAAAAAATGTCCAATTAAAGAAAAAGAAGATATTTTATTTCTGCGAGTAATGCAACTCAACTAGGTGGAGAATGGAATAAACCAAAAAACTGACTACTTGCAAGTATATCAATGATTGTTTAAATACTTTAATGATTTGACCACACACACACCTGTTTTTTTAATTTCACTGGCCTAAATCTAGTATTATTTGTAGTAACATTTAGTCATCGGAAATATTCGAAGTCGTTTCCACAAACTTTGCTCACAAGTTAAAAATTAATTCAACGCGAATAAACATATTTACAATACCAAAGATGCTAATAATAATTAATGAAATGAATAATTCTTCAAATCCTTACATATGATTTTGTTAAACCTTAATTTCTTTTTCTTTATTTAACGCTAATAAAAGCGGCCTCTTCTGGAAATAGCAATATTTAATATTTTTAAAAAATAATTTCGAAAATTTTGTTTTCTTTTACATTGAATTGTGATTTGAGCGAATTCACCATCCAACAGTTTCACATAGACACAATAAGGATATTGTTTTGTGAAACATAAATTATACCGGTAAAAACTATCGTTAATACACATGAAACTATGCATCATAATCTTTATAATTGCAACGTGCAAACCGTGTACTTAATTAGTTATACTCATTGCTGAGTTAGTTTTGTGTTCTGATTTATACAGCTTGGTTAGTTTGACTCAAACTTGATGTTTGGTTTCGTTGTATAGTCCTACTTCAAAACCAAATAAATTGTTAGCATTTCACTACTCTGCGAATTCTACTTTGATTAGTTGCTTCACTCTTTTAACAAATACTAATGAACTTTGTATTCAGCGGAAGTACTCTGTTACAAGGGAAATAGAGAATAGTTAACCCTCAAAGAGTAACAACATTTTGCCCTGGTCATTGCGAGGAGTAATAATAGCTATTTCAACATATCCTTCTTGAAATTCATAAACTTTATTGTTATTTTTTGCATACAGCTACACATTTGAAAAACTAGACTGTCGACTACGGGTATTCGAACATCAGATTTTAGTGTGCACATCCATAAACTAACCTCTGATTGGTTTGGTTTGAATTTCGCGCAAAGTTACATAAGGGCTATCTTCGCTAGCCGCCCCTAATTTAGCAGTGTAAGACTAGGTGAAAGGCAGCTAATTCTCACCACTCATCATGGGATTGAACGTCACATTATAACGCCCCCACGATTAAAAGGATGAGCATGTGACGGAGATTTGAACCTCAGAATACGAGTCTGGTGCCTTAATCACCTGGCCCTTACCTTTGACCCATTGTGAAACATAAAACTAATAATTATAATAAAGCAGCAGTCTATACAATGCATGCAGTTGTGTTTTGTTTACTTATATTGATTTCAATTTGAAAAGAATGAAATAAGAGTATATATTACGTTGGTTGTAATTCTACTTTATTTGTAACTAATAATGAGCACAATATTGGTTGGTTGATTAAGGCGCTCGATTCGCAATTAGCTGGTTGCAGATTTGACTCCCAGTCAAATATGCTTATCTATGGGCCTGGCATGGCCTAGCGCGTTGAAGCGTGCGCTTCGTAATCTGAGGGTCGCGGGTTCGAGCGCGAGTCGCGCTAAACATGCTTGCCCTCCCTGCCGTGGGGGCGTTATAACGTGACGGTTAATCCCATTTTTCGTTGGTAAAAGAGTAGCCCAAGATTTGGCGGTGGGTGGTGATGACTAGCTGCCTTCCCTCCAGTCTTACACTGCTAAATTAGGGACGGCTAGCACAGATAGCCCTCGAGTAGCTTTGTGCAAAATTTCAAAACAAACAAACAAACTTATCTTTTCAACCTCGTGGGAGTTACGAAGTTTCAACCAATCCTGCTATTTGTTGGCAAAACAGTAGTCCAGAGCTAGCGGTGAGTAGTGATGACTAGCTACCTACTCTTTAGTCTTTCAGTGCTACATTAAGGATGTAGCTTTGGCAAAATTCGTTAGAACCAAATGACTTGAATCTTGTTAAATCTAAAGCTTTGTTCACTGCAGCCTTTGAATCCAAAACTTTAGCGTTATAAGTCTGTACCTCACAATTAATTCACTGCTAGAGGATGTTGTTTGTTGTTTTTCAATTAAGCACAAAGCAACACAATGGGCTATCTGTGCTCTGCCCACCACGGGTATCGAAACCCGGATTTTAGCGCAGACATACCGCTGAGCCACTGGGGGGCCACTGCTAGAGGATAAGATTGTGTTATTTTAATGATAAATAAATATTCATGGTAAAAAAAAATGTTCAGATATAAGAAAAAGATGAGGTCTATTAAACAGGTTTACGATTAGTATTTGTATTAGAGTATCGTCCTTCACAAAACTCGTTATGAAGAAAAACAACAGGTAAAGAAGTTTTTTTTTATGAAACATTTTAATTTCTACGCCATTCAAAAAGGTAGAAAAATTACATACTCAATTTCTGAAATATATTTTTCTGGTATACATACAAACAGCTACATCACTAGTTTATATTTTGAACAATAACGGGTTCAAAACATTTAGCCAAACTGACTTTAAAGGGGGTGCAAAATCACAAGAGAAACCGTGTTTGTTTTTTCGTTATTTTCAATTTATAGCAAGGGTTCCCAACCGGTGGATCGCGAAGCCTTGGCAGGGAAGTCGTGTAGCCTTATTAGAAGTAGCTTGGGATAACATTAATTTTATTTCATCAATTACATGTTCATGCTCTTACTTTTTTTTTGTTTTGTTTCGGTGTAAAGCAAAACGTGTGCTACGTCATGTATGCGTGCCTGTGTGAATGTGTATGTGTCTGCAACTGTATATATGTGTGTACTTAGTGAGTAGCGAGTATGTGAGTACACGCGCATGTACATGTGCTTGTGTGTCTGTTTAGCTGTGATTAAGTGTGTGTGTGCTTGCTGTTCACACGTGAGTCACATGTCCGTTGCTGATTGGTGGATGACGAATTACGAGATTGGCCACGCTCCCTTCCCTCCTAATACTTAGGCAAACCCCATCATTACTCTACCTACACCCCTCACAAGTAGTCAGTGTAAGATCTACAGTTGCCAAAGCGTTCATTATTCAACATTTTTATTTTATTTTAACAAGGAGATAAGTAAGCAGTAGGTGAGTTGTGTCCAAGGCTAAACGGCGCAGATACTCAGAATGCCACCTCAATATTGGCTTCACCACTGTGCTCGCCAACGACGGCATCGAGAAACCACAGTGTGTTTTGTGCCATGCTGTTCTGAGTGCAGAGTCAAAGAAACCACCAAAACTCAAGCGTCATCTCGAGACGAAACATTCAGAACACGCAAAGAAGGGTTTGGATTTCTTCAAACGGCATGAACAGTGTCTTAAAAGTCAAAGAATCGATAGAAGTGGGTCATTTCAGCAGCAGAGTGCAGCCGTAGTGGAAGCTTCATATGAGATTGCATTCGAAATTGCTAAACAAAAAAAAGCCTCACACGATTGGAGAAACACTTCTTAAACCCTGCATGATGAAAGCAGTAAATCTTATTCTTGGAGAGGCCAGTGCAAAGAAGATGCAGCAAGTATCCCTGTCAACTAATACTATACAGATGCGCATTTCTAAAATGTCTATGGATGTGAAGGAACAGGTTATGACTGAAAGCAAGGGTTCCCTTTTCGGCTCGACGAGTCAACAGATGTAAGTTCTCAGTTGCTTGTCATCGTGAGATACATTAATTCAGGTGACATCAAAGACGAATTCTTATTCTGCAGTACACTTGAAACTACAACAAAAACTGATGATGTCAAGGAAAAAGTTTCAACTTTTTTTTCAAGATAAAGATCTTCAATGGGAAAACGTGTGTGGGGTTTGTACGGATGGGGCACTGGCTATCCTGGGATCGAAATCAGGATTCCAGTCGAGAGTGAAGAAGCTAGCACCTCAAGCAAAGGGCATCCACTGCATGATTCACCGATATGCTCTCGCCAGTAAGACTCTCCCTGCCTCTCTGCAGGAAGTGCTTGAATCTGTAATCAAAATTGTAAATTATGTGAAGACTCAAGCACTCAACACTCGCCTATTCAAAGAACTATGCAAAGACATGAATGCTGACCACGAAGTCATTCTCTTCTACACAGCAGTACGTTGGTTGTCGAAAGGAAACGTTATTAATCGTGTCTTTGAAATGAAAGATGAAATAAAGCTATTCCTGGAGACTTAAGAAAGGAAAGATCTTGTAGCTCACTTCGAAGATGAAGCATGGAATAAAAGGGTTGCGTACCTAACCGACATTTTTGACCAGCTGAACAAGCTCAATTTCAAGGTTCAAGGAGGGGAAACACGTTTTCCTTTTTCAAGATAGTCTTCGGGCCTTTGTTTCCAAACTGCAGAACTGGCGTCGGAAAACCAATCTTGGAAACATTGCTATGTTTAAAAAACTTTGTGGAGTGACGGATGAGTCTCAGATCCAACTGGATCTGTTCCTCAAGGATGAGATTACCGAACATCTTCAGTCTCTAGAAAAGGAAGTCGAGCGTTACTTCCCTGAACTATCACAGGAACAGGAGGCCCTGGTAAGGAACCCATTTTGTACTGAACTTGATGTATCCAGCATCCCAGATGATATCCAAGATGAATTTCTGGATCTAAGGAACGACTCTTCAGCTCGTGATATCTTCAAAGTGAAATCCGTGACTCAGTTCTGGTGCGCTATGTATCAGTCATACTCTAAATTCAGCATGATAGCCTTACGTGTCCTTGTTCCATTTACTTTTACCTACTTGTGTGAGACAGGATTTTCCACTCTTGTCAATATAAAAACAAAGAATAGGAACAGATTGGATGTTGGAGATGACATGAGACTGGCTCTAACAAACGCTCGTCCATGAATTTCAAAGCTCGCTGCTGAAATGCAACATCAGGCATCTCACTAGCTTGGTTGGATAGTTTTTCAAACCTATGTTAATATTATTTTAAGAAATATATGTTCTTTTTGTGAATTCAGGTTGGACCAATGTGATTTAATTTGCCAATAAATAATTAAAGAATTTTTAAATATATTTTTAGATGTTTCTTTCCTTCTCCTTCACAGAAAATAAAAGAAAAATTAAGCTGCTGATAGTAAGCCCTAAGTAGGGGGTCACATGGGTTTCAAACTTGTCGGTAAGGGGTTGCGAGTGCCAAAAAGTTGAGAACCCCTGGTTTATAAGGTATCAAAAGCAGGTACCTGCTTACGTTTTTCTTTCGGAAAACCTTTATGCCAAAAGACTATTAAAATTATGCTTGTCACATAAGTAGATATCTATGGAAATGGAAAAAATGTCGATTTGCATTCTTCCCTTAAAAAACAAGTCTTAGCATATTGAACAAATTACGATTTGACTGTATTTTTGTACAAAGCTACGCAATGAACAATCATCATTTTCCTTTTACCAAGGATTAACCATTTATAGTCTGTTCCCAAGTTACATTCATTGTTTAAGCTTTTCATTGTATACGATTCAGAAATATATGGGACACATTCAATGTAATAGTGTTACAAATACATATGCGACACTTACCTGGAACTAAAATAAAACAAAATGGCTAAAAACCACTCTACGTGTCTTTCAAATGATCAGACAAATACTGGAAAGATTGGAGCGAGTCGTATATTTTTCTGTGCTACTTTAAAAAATAAGTTAACAGATGTTTTGATTTATTGTTTTATTCTCAAAATGTCAATATTACAAGTTTGTATTTTTCACGATTATGGTTGACATGTTTATAAAAAATAAACGTAAAACAAAAATATAACGACTATGTAATACAAAAATCTATGGTCATCTCTATGTGTTAAAGAAAAATTCTATGTTTAACTTTTCATTTATACATACAATATCACAAAATATCAAAGTTGTTTACGTTATAACCACCACCCTGAGTGCTCAAAAGTAATAAAAATAAACGTGTTTTGACAAAAAAACAGCCCAGTTGTAAATGGACGGAGTACCATCACCTTGTTTATGGATTAATTCAATAACACACTGTCCATCAGGTTCAATTAGTAATAAATAAAAAACAACAACAACAATGCATTTAAATCTGTATATTCAATAAAAAGCTTAATAAACATGAGCTATAGTAAATCTTGTATTAAAATTAATAACTGTATTACAGATTAAAACAAGATTTATTGTTTCAGAATTCAGGAAAAAAACTTTACTCTCCATAAGTAACAGAAAGTAGCCTCCACTCTTTACTCTCCCTGAGTAATACGAAGCAGCAACCAAACATTACTCTAAGTGACAGAAAGCAGCCTCCAAACTTTACTTTCCCTAAATAACACGAAGTAGCCTCCAAACTTTACTTTCCCTAAATAACACGAAGTAGCCTCCAAACTTTACTTTCCCTAAGTGAAACAAAGTAACAACCAAACTTTACTCTCCATAAAAGACATGAAGTAGCCTCTAAATTTTACTCTCTGTAAGTGACACATAATTGCCACCAGCCATAATAAAAGCAGTAAATACACTTTTAAAATGTTAGTTGCACATAAACAAATAAAGGTTAAAGTTAAATAAGATAGAATATCTCTCACACGTTGTGAGAAAACCAGTCCTATAAAGAAGGTTTTCACAAGACAGCAACTGTAACCATTCTGCTCACATACTCAGCGATTCTTACAAAACTAAATTAACAACACTTAATTGGTGTTATAATGGTATATACAATGACTTCAAATTAATTTAACAATAATATTTTTTGAAGAACCAGTTTTTCACAAACAACAAATCTTAATCCATTCCCTACAAATTTGGATAGCATAGAGAAATGCATATCGTGTAACATGCAGTTACGTGTTCACCATTTGGCTTGCATCTATCAAGATCTATTATACTGGATTTTCTACTAGAGACACAGCTAGTGATGCCTTGATAGATTATAGTATAATAGTAATAATGACTGTTGAAAAATACTTTTGCTTCTGTGCTTTTTTCCTTTGCATAGAAAGCACCAAGAATACTGGTGGTTGAATGATACCCAAATTGTTATCTAGTTAAAACAATATTTTACATTAAGGACCAATATCCATCCTTTAATATTTGGACAATTACCATTCTACTTTCATAACAGTCTTTGGATAATAACCAATGTCCATCTTATTGTCTTAACAGTCTTACAATAATAGTAGCTTTGTAAAATACGGTTTTATAGGAAAGCATTTATCTTAATTCACATTATGCAGATATTTAGATCACAAAAAAATCAAATAACAACCTTGCAGGAAGTAAATGCAAACTTCTTCAGTTTCTGACCTCAAATTAATGCAAACAAGAATTAATGAAGTAGCCGTGTTTTAATGAAAAATAAAATGTCATTAAGAAAGAAACTGCAGCCATTAAGTAGAAAACTGTACACATAACAAAGGTTCCAGGAACAACTCAACACAATAGATTCAAACATTTCACTAAATCTTAAATTACTTATTTCAAACTAAAATGTCTGTTTAAACTAAGAAAACAACAACAAAAACTACATGTATTAAAATATAACACTGAACACTCTCTACACATTTTGGAATGTAAAGTGGAGTTACACAAATAATGCAGCTTACAGCCAATAGTCTTGAGTACAAGAAAACTTGATTTAATTTGTAAAAACACATTAATAGGTCCTTTGTCTAAAACACTTGAAAGTATTTGGATTATGTAAAACCATACAATATAAAATAAATTTATAAAACCAATGTGTGAAAGAATTCCATTTATATTCAGTATTTATTTTTAGCTTACTAAACACAGAGAGATAAGATGGAACAACATCCACAGTTGGCCTCATAGAGTTTAGGTGCAAAAGAGAAGAGGAAGTATTGCAAGAAAATACATCCAGAGATTTGATACAGTAGAACTACTTGCTGCCGTACAGTCTACAATCTTCATGGACTGCACAAAGTCATTTCCAAGGTAAAGATCAATATCCCTCTGATCTATCGGGATCTCTTTCAACTGTTGTGTAGCATCTTGAAAAATCAGATCACTGTAGCCCAACTCTGAAACAAACATTTTGAAGGTAAACTCTTCACTGTATTTGGAACCATAGAACTGCTGACCATACAGAAACAACCGTATGTAAGCTTCGATGATGTCCTCTGGTTTGTTAGCACTCGTAACAATGGCATTTGCAGACACCTTGCCGAGATTGCATTCCTCGTATTCGTCGTAGCCAGCACGGGTGCCATCGCGACATAAAAGTTCAAAGTCATCTGGCATGACATTACGAGACCACCACTGGGGATTTCTGCCAGCAGTGTTTTCCACAATAGTTGTGTGTTTCACAAAGGCCACTTCTCCTCCACCTTCCACAAGACACCGGAATGCTCCCGTGTGACCGTAAAAGGGCTCTAAGGAGTCTCGACTGCAAAAACCAAAGCTTGATCCATGACACAGATCACATAGATTGTCGTAGCTCCAAAACCCACCAGTGTACTCTCGAGAAAGCACTCCAGGTACGCAACTTTTCTGAAAAAACTCAGCTGCCGCATGGGCAGAATTGCAACCAAAGGATCTCATTCTTTCATTGGTTAGCAAAAAGCTTAATGGGACTACCCACCCTGCAGCCATTCCAATACCAGTGTGGCAAGATCTCTTACCTGTAAAAAAAATAAGTAACAAATGAAATAATGTACCATGAATATAGTCTACAACCTGAATAGATGGGATAAATTACATTGAATTACAATTTATTTACTTTTTTTACCATTAAACTAAGTTTTCAGAACCAACATCTGATAGGAAGAGAGAAAATGTAGACATAATCAAAACTGTTTTGAATTAATGAAAGTCTGGGTTTTAAAACTTTTCATATTTGTATGCACAAAAGGGATACACAAAAAGAAAAATTTTCGATGTTACAGAATCAAACGGAAAAACATTTGAAACTATGACCAAAAGGAGAAGTTTCTTGTTATATACCAGGAATCAAATAATATAAGCTTCACTGAACTCTAGTAGTTTTTTCACATACTCATTATGTTACTGTACTGAATTTAAAAAAATGTGTTCACTTACAATTATTAAATATGTTATACATTTCAGTGAATTAAGTTAAACAACATGAAACTGTTTAACAAGAAATTTAACTGAGGTATACATCCTTACACAAATCAAATATACCTTATGGCACAAAGTTTTTCTAATGATATTATTTGCACAAAAAATTAGATAAATATAGCTTTAAACTATAAGTGTTAAAACAACACAATAAATGAACAACTGAGTGCAAGAAATAGACTTCAGTTTCTATAAAGCATGCACAAGGAAGTTATTATTACATTTACATCAACAAATGAAAAAAAAAATTAACTGAAGATTAAACATCCTATTGAACACATAATAAAAGATATGAAGGTGAAATATGACTTATAGATAGCTCTTCACACAAAAATGTTATTTTAATTGCACATCTGCCTGGAAAACTTGCACGACACTAATTTTAAGGTAACTTGAACTATCTTTTACTTTCTTCAATGAACATAATTTGAGATAAACCATTTCACTAGAACATCTAGAAACACTAACAGGTTTATTTACTTCAAAACTTTAGACTGACATACAGTCAGTTGTTAAGAGTTTGAAAGTTTGGTTTGAGCTTGTTTTGAATTTTTTAAAAAGCTGCACAAGGGCTCTCTGCATTAGCTGTCCCTAATTTAGCACAAACAGATTTGAGGGAAGGCAACTGGTCAACACCACCCACCAACAACTATTGAGCTATTCTTTGGGATTGACTGTTATATTGTCTCATCACAATCCCCACCATGGCCATATGGGCAAACATGTTTGGTGATAGGAATGTAAACCCGCGACTCTAATACTGAGAGTCAAGCATTCAGTTAGAGATGGTATTTTGTGTTTAACTTTAAAATGTGTATCAGTAATTATTCATTTGTGTCAAAATGTTTAATACAGACATATTTATTCATTTATATTCTATTACATTTTTTTCTAATGACTCATTAGGATTATTCTTAATTTTCAATCTCCAGATCTGGTCCACTTTACGATATATCATTGGGATTTTGGCCAAAAATCCTGATAAAAGCAATTCAACACATTCTAATCATTATGAAAACTGCTCTGTGAAAATGTGTATTTTACTTAAACCAGATGCTCTGTTTAACAAGTTAGCTGTTAATTCTGATTTGTAAGTAGCTTTCTTTACTCAGACATCACTGATTATTGTTAAAATTACTTTTTAATCATTACAGTCCTCAGAACTGTCGAAACTGACAGTTCTATTAAAATGGAAATTTTTTGGAAATGTTAGACCTAGAAACTATACAAAATCTCCTGTAAGAAAGACAAATAACAAATGATATACCTTTTAAGTACAAGAGGTCCGTTTCTTTATCAGGCTGCTGTGCCACTGCAACAACATAATAGTAAGTGTCGTCTAAGTTGTACTGTTCTGCCACAATTGGAATTAGATTGTACTTGCTGTATCAAAATAAATAAATAAATGTCATTCTACTCCATGTGTTTCTATGGACCAATTCATTAGCCAGAAAGCTCACAATCCTAAAATCATATTAAATCCAACAAGAATGAATCTTCTCTGTGCTCAGATAGTCCATCAAGGAAATTTAACACCTATATAAACTCTATCAACAGCTTCTCTCATACTACCAACTCTACTTTCCTATATGAATATTGTTACCTTGCCAAACTAATGTGGTTAGTCTCCTGCTAATTTAGTTTTGTAGACATGATGGTAAAGCTTTAAAAAATTAAATATTCATAAAATCTTGTTCAATAAACTTCAAACAGAAATAAAAAAAACACGTGAATTTTAATTATTTAACTTCATAGTAGAAAAGTATCTTTTATTTCATTTTTGTTTTTGAAAATAAAATATTTTTCTCAAGTCCATCACAGCATCTTTATTCATAGCATGGCTCTATTCTACAGGGAATCTAATAATAACAATACTAGAGAATAACATTTAACAATAAGTAAATATTTCAAAATTAACTCTACAAATGAGTTCATGTTTAAAAACATGATAATTTAGGATTTATTCATTTCAAAATCAGTTTACAATACACTACATACTGTCCAGCTGTATATATATCTCCTGCATCAAGCACAGTTAAATCAGCATAGCCCTGGTTGATCATAGACATGCAACTGATGTGGCTGTGCGCTTTCACACATGTCAGGTCAGGTTTTAACATCTGTGCTCGAAAAGCTGTCTGAGAACAGAAAGAAAAGAGGAAATATGTTTTGAAAACAAAATGAGCAAGAATACATATCTCATAGTAAAAATAATTACTTTTGAAAATAAATAAATAATGAGCCAAGACTTTAAGGAATCTTTTCAAGCTAAATACACAAAGCCTAAATTTAAGGTTAACACTAATCATCACTAGTATTCAATGATACTAGTTGTATTACAGAAGAAAGATTTAAAAAAATTTAAATATTGCTGTGTTTCAACAACGTTTTATTCATTTTTCATTACTTAAAAGTTTCACACAATGCAAAAAGCTAACTACTTTTAAGAAAATCAGTAACGTATGAACAACATCACTCGATTAGAAAAAAGGACAACAAAAGAATGCATGCATGGACCAATCTACAGGGTGACCTGTAAGTCCTTACCCATCCATATGTTATTATGTTATGTTCAATTATGCATGTATTACAAATTTGTTTCTTTTTTTCAGAGAAATATGGCTGGTTTAAACCCATTTACACTTTAAGAACGTATTGGGCCCGGCATGGCCTAGCGCGTTAAGGCGTGCACTTCGTAATCTGAGGGTGGCGGGTTCGCGCCCAATTTGTGCCAAACATGCTCCCCCTCCCAGCCGTGGGGGCGTGATAACGTGACGATCAATCCCACTATTCGTTGGTAAAAGAGTAGCCCAAGAGTTGGCGGTGGGTGGTGATGACTAGCTGCCTTCCCTCTAGTCTTACACTGCTAAATTAGGGATGGCTAGCACAGATAGCCCTCGAGTAGCTTTGTGCAAAATTCCAAAACAAACAAACAAAACAAAGAACGTATTGTGACAAGTACGTGGGTAAATAAGCCCAAGAATACTGGTGTCACCCTGGATACAATAAGATATTTGGATGGGAAGGAACTTACGGGCAACCCTGTAGGTGTTATTATTTGGGAAGTTTGTATTTTGGTTTTATTCAAAAATGGTACATCCCAGCCCAAACATCTATTTCTAACTTAGATTTAACCATCAAAAGTCTCTCTAATAAAACAGGTAATGATTTGGCTAAGAAAAAAGAACTTTCAATAAAAAACAACATGCATTTAATTGAAAACATATGTATAAAGTTGTAATATTGCCTAACTAAGGTCAGCAATAAGTAATTGAAAAAAACTGTCCTCAACTTCTCTGATAAAACATTTAAAACAGGACCAATGTTAATAGAAAATACAAATGATAAGAAGTGCCTTTGACCAACATGTAATCATAAAACCTAATATCAGAACAATCTCAACAGGATACAAGTAAAACATGAGCTGCTCTCTGTGCACTCATGAACTTTATACAGAGGATCACACAAAAGCTCTTGTTTGTCCAAACTTGGTCACAAATAAATAAAGCAATATAATGATTTAATTTCCTTATAGTACAGACAACTTGTTTTAACTCAACAATCACCTATAATCTTAAGCTTGAATCTTGAATGTTTATATATATATAATTAAAAAAAAAAAATTATATGACACTGTTTGAGTTTTAGAGCATCTTCACCTATCTTCGTGAATATATAATATATCCCTGGTTTGAGGGGTTTTTTTGTTTTTTTACACCTTGGGTTTTAGTTGTTCCTGAAAATGTAACTGATCATCTTAATGAATGGTGATCAGTTTCATTTTCAGGAACAACTAACACCCAAGGTGTAAAAAAACAAATAAAAACCTCAAACCAGGGATATATTATATAAAAGTAGAAAAAAAAAATCTGAACTCTGTAAGGTCTAAAAGCTATCATTAACCCACCACACACACCTGACCACGAACTGCTAAACTAATATTCTGCCAAGCACACTACAAATTACTGCACCATTTTAATTAGAGGCTCACAATTTTCAGTGGAAAGGTTTAAGGAAAATTATTTAAAAAAAATAAGAAACAAAACAGACAAAATTCCTTAATTTTATTCATCATATCTGCTACTGAAGGATCAAATATTTAAAAAAAAAAATTAACTCACCTCCAGACCAAAACACACATCATCTGTCAGTCAATCACAATGCAGTAAACATCTTTCCTTAGTATTAGATCAAACCACAAAATAAAGATATTGAGAAAGTTTAATGAAAGTCCATTGAAAATGGGTAAAACTGATACTTAGCTATAAAAACTTGTAAGAGATACAGGGTAGTCCAAAATTATTTTTCCTATTTCAAAATTTAACAACTAAATTATACTAAAGAAATAAAACCATGCAGTTTTCAGCATCTGGTAGCCAAACTCATACAGTTTTTATCATATTGTTGTTTTTTCACTCCAGTTTGTAACGTTACACTGTCAAATGTTAATTATGTACGAAAAGGGTCAATGCAATGGATGGATCAGAGTGGACGAATTCTGTTGTCTCCAACTTCACTTGACATCACTCTATTAGTCTCTTTTCTCTTTGGGAATATATTAAGGATATTGCATATCATACTCCTATAGTACACATCAGAGACTAAAAGACCAGGATAACAAATTCCATCACCACTATAACTGAGGAAATACGAACTGCATTTGAATATTTATTAGAAGTGGCATGAGTGACTAATGTTACACATCAAGGAGTCTACTGATGTCATTAAAATAGTTTGAGTTAGGTTACAACAATTTTATAACTGCATGGTTTGATTTCTTTAGTTATTTAATTATTACATTTTAAAATAGAAATATAATTTTGGACCATCCTGTATAGTGTAGTTGAAAAGCTTGTCAACTGATGTAACAGTTAAGAATTCTTGGGGTCCTGAGGATAGATGATTTATGCCTTCCCCACCATCACTTCACAGATGTCACATTAAATATTCATTTTGTTTAGAAAATAAAGCAGGACCTGAACAATACATATTGAAGGTAATTTGATGGTGAAGTCCAGGGAAAAATATCTTAGCACAGTGAGGGATGTTTATCACACTGGACATGCATTAAGAAAATCTATAAGTCTACCTTCATCTTGTGGCATTTCTCCATCTCCTTATCAGACACAACACATAATTTAGCTGCTGGAACTGGACATTTCCTTAAAGAAGCAATATACTTTTCATGGTCAGCTGTTTCAAACAGAAAAATCACTCAGTTTTACTAATATCACACAAACACAGTTGTCCGATAACTGCATGGAAATAAAAAAAACAAAAAACATAATACACTCCTACATTTCCATAAACTCAAATTCAATTTTCCATTCACAAATAATTTTTTTTATTCTATATTAATGACAAAATGTTTTGTTCTTATGGATAAGACTGAGGAAATAATCATGATAAAATCATTTGATACACAACTGATGTAGAACATTAAAGTCAAACAGAGAAAAACAATTCAAAACTACTTAAAATTGACATTCACAGTTTCAAATTTTCATTTGCTTCTGTGCAATTTTTTTGTAGCTTTAACATGAACATTTTTCTCTTTGCAAGAAGAATTTCATACTCAGAGAAAAAAATATTTAATCTCAAATGTTAAGTTTTGGGAAACTCTCCTCTTTGGCTAGTAAAATTTTCAAATAAATTCTCTAAAGTACTTGATATATATAGATTTACCTTTTTTCTCATTTTTCTGTTACTAGAATTTTAGAATTACTTGGTGCCTTTAGATAAATGTAACAGAGGAAGAATTATGGTAAATTTTGTTGCTTTTTATACTCTTAGTTTTGCTCTTACCTAAATATCCAGTAAAAGTTTGTCTGTTTCCTTCCACTGGAGCCAAGTCACTTGTTTCATCTTGAAACATCAAGTTTCCTACGTAATCATACATCTTACTTCTTCCAAACAAATAAAAGGTTTCATCCTTAAACTCACTGATTGGACCAAATGTATCACTTCCCATAATGGAGGGGATAGTTGCATTGGTAACACTATATCTGT
This sequence comes from Carcinoscorpius rotundicauda, assembly GCA_011833715.1. Classification (NCBI taxonomy): domain Eukaryota; kingdom Metazoa; phylum Arthropoda; class Merostomata; order Xiphosura; family Limulidae; genus Carcinoscorpius; species Carcinoscorpius rotundicauda. The sequence goes on along the minus strand of CM022394.1, from coordinate 102,301,458 downwards.
TTCGATTCCCAGAGAACATACTGGCTGCTTTCTGAAATGATAAATTAACATAAAAAAGGAAAAAAAATGTTTTTAGAAACACAAGAACAAAATATATCACCTATTTATCAATTTTTATTTTTATCTTAAAAATATTGTGGAAAAAAAACAGAAAAGTTATTACTGAAAGAATTATAAGTCTAGACTCTCTTCTATATTCATATTGTAACATGAGAAAAAAAATACATTACATTTTTTATGGGCATAACTGAAAGTTCTCTACATTGTTATATTTATTTTAAATATTTTTCACCACAGTTTTTGATTTTATTTTTCAACTTGCAAAAATATAAGTTTTTTAATTTAATATTATGAAATTTTTAAAAATTAAATGTTTGTTTTTAAATGAGTTTTAGAACACTAATTTTGAATTTTCTTATGAAGTTGTATTCATTAAACTTTCATCCAATTATTTATACATCCAAAGAAATTCCTAGAAAAATAATTTAATATCTAATCAATTATATACTTTAAAGTATTTTTCACAGTTTATGATAGTGTCTAAAGTCGAACTTAAAAAATTGTGTCAACGTGTAAAACATTACATTGGCATTTGATTAAACTTCCATGCTATTATCTAAATATCCAAAGAATTTCTTTAAAAAAACTGAATAGCTTACAAAATATACACTTTCAAGTATTTTTATATTTTATGATAGCATCTGAAGTCACTGAAAAATTTGTGTCAGTGTCTTATATAATATGCTGACATCTGTTAAAACTTTCATGCTATAAACATCCAAAGGAATTCCTGGAAAAAAAATTAATATCTAACCAAATATATTTTAAAACATTTTTGTAGTTTACAACAGTGTCTGAAATTATACTTAAAATATGTGTCAGTGTCTTGTATAATACACTGACAACTCTCTACAGTTTTTGGCATTGTTTCAAACCGTACTTTGACACCTCTATTTTTGTAGTAGTATCTCAAGTCATACTTTGATGTGTATTTAAAGTATGTATCATTGTATTAAGCCACACTTTGATGTATCTTTAAGTAATTTTAGTGCTCCTGTCTAAGCCACTAGCCAATGTTTTAAGGGGCTAGCTAACACTTATTTTTACAGCATTACCATCAAAAACTGCTGATACATTTCCCGTGTTTTAGGAAGAGCAGCAGAACTAGTCACGACAGCATGAGAAGTTACAAAACCCCAGTTACAAAATCTGTAGTCTCTGATAGATCTAGTCCCACCATTAGGACAAAGTAAACGGAACTGAGAAGTCGAGAGTTGCTGGTACTGTGGTTTGGCTAGTTCTTCTTCTATCGTTGTATGCTTCAAGAAAGTAACATCTCCATTGTTAAGAAAACAAGAAAAAGCTCCTCCAAACTCAACATACGGGTCACTTCCAGAACAACGATCCCCCTTTTGCGTAGCACACAAGTTACACATCTTCTGTGGATTGTCACCTAGTAATAATTATTAGGAGTTGTATACTTTATGTAAAATGAATGAAACAAATTAAAAAATGCATACCTATCTAAAAGATGCCTAAACTTAACATAACTATCCACTGAAAAAACAACTGTAAAAATACTGTAATCTAGTATCAAAAAGACACGAGTTAGTGAAAAATCAAAATTTATTGAACACAATATAAAACAAAAACAACAGAAAATTATTTTATACACTGTTAAAAAATACAGACACTAATAAAAAATATAAACAATTTCAATATCTTGCAGATAAACAGTTATATTCAAACAAAAAATTACTACTTACATCCAAAACCTTTTCAAAATAATTCTTAAACCTAGTAATAATAATAATAAAAATTAATAAAAAAGTTAAGAGATTCTTACTGACAAAATGTTATTTGTCTTACCAATTATACCATAGATTCCTCAAAGTATTCTTACCAGTTGGATTGTACTTATCAATAAGAGAGTTCGGTGCACAGCTGTCGTTAAAAAATTCAGCAGCAGTTTTTATTATGTTGTTACAATCAGTGATTGCTAGAACTTCTGTTTCAATTAGTGTTGCCATGGGAATGATCCAACCGGCCATCTGCCCAACACCAGTAAAGCATGCTTTCTTGTCTCGCAAGTCTTCCAAACTTTTAATCATGGAATGTGCATGAATAACCGCAACAGCATAGAATCCAGATTTTTTTTCTGTCATATAAATTAGAAACATATTTTGATAAACAGGTTAAAATAAATGGTAATATGTCAAGAATTTCAGAAAAAACAAAAAACTGGAATGCTTTTGAATAATTGATTATTTCTATTCAGAAGAATAAAAAACATAGCATTTTTCTGTCTTAAGAAAAAAGTGTAATATTTGAAAGTCCTTAAGTTTAAAATCTTCCTGCAACTAAAATCTACTGCAACTTTTTGGTAGGAAGGTATTTTATGTTTATTTGTACAAAGCTACTATGCTATCTGTGCCAAACACTACAATGGTACATAGAAACGAAGGTAAAAATATGTAAAAATAAAACCTACCAGGAAGACTGACACATTAAGATCAAACTTATTGTCAGTCACTTTAAGTTGGCCTTTCCAGTCCTGAGTTCAGGTCAAAATAAAGTTAAAATATGTAAAATAAATCATGCTAAAACAGTGTATAGTCCAATAAAAACCTTAAATTAAGGTAAAAAGACCAATGGCTCTTATAAATGTAAAAACAAGAGTGAGGTAGCCAGTAATACTTATGACACTGGCTAATGTCAAGGGCAAACCTACCTTAAAAATATGTTTAACATGGCATCGCCGTTTTTGGTTGTAACTACGGCACGATAACAAAACATGTACAATTGTGACCTGAGTGCCACACAGACAACACAAATGTGCATCAGTACCATATAAAAGGAAATGGTGAGTTAAAAAACTGTGACCAATGCATAGCCCAGCCAAAAAAAAACTTCCCTTCGACATTTACAGAAACAAGATGACCAAAGAGCAAAAGAAGGCTTGATTTGAAAAAGCCTATTATATCGTTGCTCACTCCAGGTTGACTGCCAACTGGTGTATAATTGGGTATTGATAACTGGACCATAGTCCATGTGTGGAGCAGGAGAGGTGGTGATAGAGCCAGAGCAGAAAGATGGACTTTGCTACTCTGTCAGCTAGCTCATTCCCACAAATACCAACATGATCTGGTACAAGTAGGATGCTGTGGTAAAAAGCAAAGTTTGGAAGCATACATACAGTTGCAAATAGCAAATATACAAAGAGGGTTCATAAGACTCCACTTACAAACTTTGGACTGGAGAAGAAAGAAAGGCCCAATTGCAAAGCCGAAGCCCCTGATGGTGGAGAAGATCCAGCATTTTCAATGCTGAGGTTCTGGCAGAACCATAAACCACAGACCCATAGTCAAGTTGGATTGGATAAGGGCATGATAAATTTTAAGCATGGAGTATCAATCTGCTCCCCAAGAGAAAAAAACAAAAAAGTGTTGAGCCCACACAGACCTGGAAGTGATAGTTCATTAAAAAAATGATTAATAAAAAGTGGTAAATTGCTACGTAATCCACGAGTGAAGGTCTCACAAGATGACATATCTCCATGTTGTATCATAAGCTTTCTCTAAATGAAAAAAAAACAACAAAAACAACGTGAAACAACCTTGTGTTTTACAATGTTAGGTATATTACTGTAATGTTAATTTAGAATTCATTTTTGTTTCTAAATACAATCATTTCACTGGAAAACATAACATTTCATAAACACTGAAAATGCCACATGAGCAAAGCATAGATTAATAAAAACTCAAACACAGCAAAGTATTAACAAATGTTACACAACAAAATTTTAATAAAAAAGACAAATCTATGGTGGACATTCTCGACATTATTTAGTGGTGGTCAACACACTCCTTGTGACAATGATGGTTGGAATCACAGACAAAACATATAACAAACGTCCACCAGGAATCCATGTGCTATTTAATTCATATATAATTGTGTAATGTTTTAATGTAGAGGTTGTATTATAGTTTTTGTTAGACACTTAACATTCATTGGAATTTAGAAGTTAAATTTTTATTATATTAATTTTTTAAAGTAAAGAATCCACAAAATACACATGTTCACAAACATTTCTTACAATCCCACTAAATACAGCAAAAAAAGTAAATTAACAATAATCATGGAACATTCAAATACACATTAATAAAGACATTGCAGATTATTTTAACCCTCTAGATGCCATTATCTGAACTAAATTAACAACATAGGTATAAATTGCTTATCAGTGCTTATGCAATTGTACAAGGAATATCCCATTAAAGAGAGGAAACACATCAAATCTACAAGAAAACACATCAATACTTGAACATAGGAAAGACAATGAGAAAAACTTAAATGTGAATAATTAGTAAACCAACAGACAAGTTTAAAACATCAAGAATGAACCCAAAGTTATGTAAATCATGCATGACTACCATTAACAGTGAAAAAAACCAAGAACACATGTGGTTACCTACAAAAACATCTTTCTCCATCTTGAAAGTCTTCAAATTTCTGAAACACTAAAGGATGAGCTACCATTCTACTTTATAGTAATGTTTATGTGATAAACTTCTATGTTACTTTAGGGTAGCTGAGTTACCACTCCTTTTCTCATATGTTTTTAAATTTTGTACAAAGTTACATGAGGGCTATCTGTGCTAGGTGTCCCATAATTAGCAGTGTAAGACTAGAGAAAAGGTAGCTAGTAATCGCTACTCACCGCAAATGCTTGGGCTACTCTTTTACCAATGAAACATGGGACTGATCATCACATTATAATACCACCATGGCTGAAAGGACGAACATTCTTGATGTGACGAGGATTCGAACCTGCAACCCTTAGATTAGGAGTCAAGTGCCCTAACCAACTGGCCATATCAGGCCTTGAATTCTCTAATTTTTATATGGATATGGTTTTAATTTTTGTGCAATTTGTTATTAAATTTAATATAATTATTCTTTTAACTTGTGATTTTCTGCATTGTTTCATTTCCTTGTGTTTAGTATGCAGATTTTTTAAGAAATATATCTTACTTAAAACACTCAACACATACTGACCAGACAAGATTCAGCTGCACCAGACCAAGAAAAGCAAGTAACATTATCGGTAACACTGACAACAAAAAATGTATAAGAACAAACTATTATATTGATATACTGCATTTTGCCTCAGAACAATGAAATTAATTGTAAGGCATTCCTATATGTCAAACCATGACATTAACAAGCAAGCCAGCAAACAAAAAATAAACTGGTGGCAAGTTGTGTCATGCACTTGCTTTCCCTCCTAGTCAGCACTTCAAGAAAAAGAAAAAAAGTGGACAAAGGTGCTGCCAGAAAAGTTTTCCCTTTCACCAACAACTCAAGAAGACCTAAAAAATATCTCTGATAAACGTTTACTAATAGAAAAATATCTGTGAACAACTTCTACCACAATTATGTACTGTCTTTTTGGGTATATTTTAAACTTGCCTTATTACTTTACACTTCATTTGAATTACAATGTTGTGGTATGATAAATGTGTTTTATGGAACACAATGAAAAAAAACTTTAGTTGCATCGTTTGACACAGAATTATATTTAGTTTCATTCCATCAACAACACTGTTGTTTCCTAGGTCGTGTTTACCTTCTGCCTTATCAACAAATCCCCCCAAAATAAGAAATATACAGAACAACATAAAATGGATTTTAAACTTAAAATTAAAAACAAGATTGGCACATAAAATTCACAATGAAACATTTATTTAGCTGATGGACAAAATTAACACGACTCCACATATATCCATAGCTTTATACTACCATAACCACGAGTAAATGAAAAGAAGGCAAATTATTATTTCACTGTAATCTACAAGGGTGGTATGAGTATCATCTGTTCAAAAGTGTGCTGCCACCTAATCCTCTATCTCCATTTAATTAAATAATTATTTACATTGTGACACAAAACTTGTAATGATTTTCTAATATTTAACCCATTTTGGCTAATACATTCCTTTAAATATATTGTTTTGTGGCATTGTATTGAATATCTATTTCAACAATGTATTCAGCAAGAAACACTAGCATTTTTAGTGATGTACATAATTTTTATCGAAATTAATACAATATTTCAAATTACATTCAATTTGTCCAGTGCATTTTTGTTCCATTCACACCTTATTTGTTACATAACTTTTATTCAATAAAGGGTCTTTTTTTTAAATCTTTTATATATGGAGGTATTGTTTTAATTTTGTTAAATGGTTTAAAAATACAAATAAAATTATATGTTCTGAATAGACTTTTAAGTTGGCTAGTTATACCTTTCGTATTTGGTAATATTACTGTATTATTAATATCATCGTTTCATCCAGTATTTGGTTGATTGAAATTTGCTATATCAACATTATAACCTCTGTCATTATCAAGGCCTTTTACATAATTTAATTCATTTCTAAATTACTGGAAACAGAACAAATTTTATATATGCAAAAACAGCTGGTTTGGGTTGAGAAAATATTTCACATAGAAGAGCGAACAACGTTTGGACCTTCTTCGGTCATCGTCTGACATTGTTCGCTCTTCTATGTGAAATATTTTCTCAACCCAAACCAGCCGTTTTTGCATATATATTTCTCTATAAGCGAGTTTTCTCGACATCACTGAGAACAAATTTTAAATTCTATCTCTACACAAGTATGAAAACCTGTTAATTTCTGAGAAAATGAATAGCATATCTTAAGCTGTATCTTCTGGTTAACAAATCAAAAAAAGTTGGATGGCTTATAATGAAACTGCATAATTGCTTTGAGATAAAAACAAATTTACAACTAACAATCTGATCAAAATATCATGAGAAAGTTTTGAACAAGAGTAGAAAGACAAAAATATGCTTCAGAAATTACAACAATGGTAAGCATGCTTATAATTGCTTTAAAAAACAACATAATCTAATGAAACATTTTCAGATTAATAAAAAATATTCCATATTAAATATTTTATCTCCAAAACTACATAATATAAATAAAAGTTTAAGTTTCAAACTGTCTTAAGATTTTTTTTTGAAATACAATAAACCCCACAACACTCGCTTTGAACCAGAAAATCAAAATTTGTCAAAGATATATATATTTTATCAATCATACTTTGTATACAATTTTTAAAAAAAATTAAATTTTTTTGGCTGTTTTAAAAAACATTTTTGTGAAGACTGAAATACCTGGGCCATATCGTTCACTCAAAATAGGAACAAGGCTGTGGTAACGACCAGCCACGTAAACCTCACCCGCATCTAATGTCATTAGGTTAGCACGACCTCCATCTATCATATTCATACACAGGTTTTTGTCTTCTCCTCTTTTGCATTCAAGTTCTACGTCAAATTCATAACTGTTTCTAATAGCATTAGCAAAATCTTCACATTTTTGAAATTCCACATGGCTAATGGTGCACCAAGATATTGTTTCCCCCTCTACAGCTCCACAAACTGAAAAATGAACAAAGTTTTTTATGATCTATAAATGAAAAATATTCAAGTATTTCTATTAACATAGTAAAGTCTTGTGTATGTACATCATTATTTTACACAGTTGCAAAGATATCTTAGTAATAAACTTGAAAACACAAGACTGGTTGCCATCTACTTCTGAATCATTACATTAATGGGTTTGTCATGAACCAGTGTGGGACATCTTTGTTTTAAAAAAAATACCCAATTTGATTTCTCTTTAAGTTGAACTAAAACCTTTTGGATTTTTACTAGCTAAAATGACAGACAATAAACAAAACTTTCCTTAAAGTTTTGCATTGTATTTTAATTGCATTAGAACATTTCATTTACAATAACACAAATTATTGGTTAAAATAAACTAATAAAGTAAGCAAAACTAGTGTTTTATTAAAACTAATTTTACCATCTCCCACATACTAACCAAGGAGCAGTCTCACAATATTCATACTGCTGCAGGCTAGAAACTAAAAGAGGCTAAAGAGACATTTTTGGGGTGGTTCTATGGAAATAAGGTTTCTATTGGAAGAAAGGTGTGTTGTAACACAAAAAAAACTTATATTCCTACATATTAAATCTTGACAATCGTATTACCTGCTGCTGCCATCTATTAACCACACACACTCAGTTTGACCACACTAGAAAATTTAGTTAACTTTTTTAGTGAGGAATTAAAAAAAATACATTTTAAGAATATTTTATGGAAAGTATTAATGAAAATAAATATACATTTAGTAAACTATAATACATTCAACTCACTGTCAAGGTGTAACTAATCGGCTTAACCATTGTATTTGCTCCAGTCAGATTAAATTTTAAGTAAAATGCATTAATAAGTTTAACACTGGTAAAAAACAAAAAAATATGTAACTAAAAAATGGACCAGAAACAAGGTACTTTGGTAGAAAACAGTAGATGAAACTCCATATAACTTAAGTGAGATAATAAAAACCACTTCATCCACTTGTACTAAGTTCCAGGAATTATGTGAAAATCAACAGTAAAATAAAAAGTAACAGTAACGAATGTTTTTGAACAGATTAAATACTGACAATTTTTGAAGAATTTATTAGTATTCCTAAAAAACACACATATAAAAAGTTGAAATTAATAAAATAATATCATTGGTATAAAGGCTAGGGTGAAAACAAGGAACAATTGCACACAAAATAACGAAACTGACATCACACCTTACACATCTTAACAATTTGCCTTGTAATCTATAAATTTAAGGAATTATTCAGTAGCTACAAGAAACACATGTTCTATATGTTTTAAAATTATCTTATTTATGGTGACTCAAGTTTTAAACCTACAACTGTAAAAACAGCCTAATCTTCTTACAAATGTGAAATTCTCTAGAGCAAATATAACCCAAGTGATAAACAATATTTTTATGTTTGTTTCAGATGGTGATATCATCTATTGCATTGCCTTTGAACTTTGAAATAATGTTATAAAAAAAAAAATTTAAATAATTTTCAGCCTCATTTGTGGCCTTCCTAACCTGCTCTAATTTTAGTCTTCCATTTTATGAATGATTTTTCATATTCTTGAAAACTATGTTTATCCTTTTATTTATACACATATATTAAACATTTAACTTTTAAACACATGACATATAATATCTGGTTTCAACATATAAAGTAATAAAAAACACCATCTTTCTAAGAAAAACAATTCCAAAAAATCATCTATGATTTTATTTTGTAATTTTCCAACAGATTTTCTTAAACAACCTTGTTAGTTCTCATAAATAAGCTTCTATAAAAATTATTAAGATTACACTTATTAACTTTATACTTCGAGTTAAAATAAACATACAACATTATAATTTTATAATGATCAATACAGAACAATTTCAACTATGTCAGTACAATAAGCAAGATCTACAACATCTTCTATGATAGGCTAAAATGTTGAGACAAACCAAATCTTCCAACATACTGATAGACTCTTCAAACTCACAACTACAAAATAATAAAATTTCTTGAAAGTCTCTGATGAATAACAAAGTTGGCAGAGCTGAGTAATTACTTTACTTTCTAATAACTTAATCAATAGCCCCATTAATTGATTATATTCAAAAAATCAATTAGAACATTTTCTCCAAGACATATTATGTACAAGCAAACAAATAAAAAAAGGTCAATAGTTGGTGATTTAGAAGCTTTATCATAACAAAGACAAAGTGAGCAAGTTTGGTGGCAATAGGTATTGAACCTGGAACCCTTGAATTAAGAGCACCCCTTCATCCAAATCCCGAGCCATTAAATTTAACTTAATTACTGGTCACTGGTCTCCTTAAAATACTAAAAAGCTTTACTTTGAGCATAAATGGGTATGCTCGATTAAACAGATACACCACAATGGTTGATACGTTGTAATTCACAATAAAAATTAAAATAATTTGCTTCTTTAAGTGTACATTAGAGTTCAAGTAAATAATGGAATAACCATTGTACATTTACATTTGTACTTTTACTTCTTACCAAGTAATTGTATGTACCAGGATTGGTATTGCCAGTAGTAATAACAGCAGTAACAGGAATAAATTATTCTAAGTTTCTTATTATTTAACTGTAGGAATCCACGAGTGTAATCGAAAGTTTAATTTCTCAGCAATGGAGAATACACGATTTTACATGCCTAAAAGTAATACTTAAGGCAGCTAATAAAAACATATGTATATATAATATATATAATACTTTTTCTTCAAAACTCACCGTGTGCATAAAAAATGAAGAAACGAAATATAAAACGAATTATTTGTTTTTCTATTTCAACCATCGTAGTTTTATGGTTAACCCCACCCAGGTTGAAATAATTTCAGAGCAACGAAATTATCTTAGCGCCATCTGATATACAACAGTTTTTTTTGTCTTCTATGTATGATGTCTTAGTTTTTACTTTTTGTTTTATTTTCTGTGTACAAATAATTTTCAGGACGTATTATTAAGAAGCTTCAATTTAAGTTTCTCTTTCATATTTATTTTTAAAATGTATATATATTAGCTTTATTCATCCATAGAAATGTTTATTATTTGATGGATTTGTTTAAAAAGAATAATAATATCAATCTTGAATACTAAATTCTAACTAAAAATGGCGCCGTAGAAAAGAAAAGTTGGTATAAGACAAATATTGCTGTTGTTGTTTTTTGTTGAAAAAAATACATTTTCTGATCACTTAGGATCTTAAGAGAAAATGGGCAAGTCTTTATTAACTATAACGAATCTAAAGGAATTGTCTAAACAGTGCCTCAGAAGACAGCGATGGATAGTTACCATTCAAACAATTGTCATCACTAGATCTCAGACACCATCATGTGGAATAAACAGCTGTTGCCAGTGGAATTTGTGGAAAACAGCTTGTTAAGAAAATGTGGAGTTTTGAAACATTATGAAATATAACAGCAAAAAAGGCTTTCAGCACCTATTTAAATACAAAGCTAGACAGTCACCTGGTATCACACTCGCAAATGTTTTTTGTTTGTTTGTTTTGGAATTTCGCACAAAGCTACTCGAGGGCTATCTGTGCTAGCCGTCCCTAATTTAGCGGTGTAAGACTAGAGGGAAGGCAGCTAGTCACCACCACCACCGCCATCTCTGATGGCTACTCTTTTACCAACGAACAGCGGGATTGACCGTGACATTATAACGCCCCCACGGCTGAAAGGGCGAGCATGTTTGGCGCGACCTGGATGCGAACCCGCGACACTCAGGTTACGAGTCGCACGCCTTCACACGCTTGGCCATGCCGGGCCCCGCAAATGGTTTCTTACACATCACAGGTGATAACTGGTTAGAAAGCCATTGTCTCGTAGAGCAACAGTAGACTAATAGAGCTATATAAGACTAATGGACCATTCACATTTTCTACAAGTAACATGGGGATGGATCTGGAAGTCATAAATCATGTTCTCCTCTGGAGAATTGAAAGCAATGAACTGCAACAATGTAATGCCATCAATGTAACATTCCTGACTGACTCGCAAGGCCGGATTATTTATTAGAAACAGTACCTTAGAAAACTATAAGTTAATGAAAATTTTCCTTAAAAGTTAATATTTGGTTCAACTAATGCAGCTGATATGGCCTTCTAACACAAGGTGCCTAGGCCTCACGAACGTCTTGATCCGGCATTGCTGACTCGTAGATACTTGCATAACATTCAGAGTGATTGATCCCCTGTATGCATGTGCAGAAGTAAAGCTAAACGATGAAGCTGAAAAAGCTCTCAAGAAAAGGCGCGATATAAAATACGACACAATTCTAGCAGCAAAATATCGACCACTTCTGCTTTAGTAAAGTGAACATGGCAGCCGTGGAAGGTAAAGATCTTCATCGACATTCAGAGATACGAGACTGCTGGAAAACAAGATATTATATAGTGAAGCAAAGAAAAACATAATATGGGGAATCAACAGGAGAGTATACAACCAGAAAGCTACTGGTGACACCAGTAAACGAACGTTCTTCTACGGTTTACACCGATAGGAGCTGACCACCCACATAGAAATTGACTGCCTGGTAAACGGTAGAAGAACGTTCTCAAGTTCTCAAACTCAAATCAACTTACCAATGACATTCAGTTCCTAAATGGTAAACCATCATTATGTGTACAGTATAAGTAAGTTTAAAAAAAAAACATGCAAATATTTCTATCTGTATCACCAATTGAATAAAAGAAAAGTTGTTTGGTGTGTTAAGTTTTAACACAACATTTTGACACTGGATATTCAATTCGTAAATATTATGATATAAAGTAAAACAACAAAAAAACTTCAATATAATTTAAACTATCCCGTAACCTACCTACGTTTTATTTTACATTTCTGAAATATGACTAAACAAATGATATACCCTACTAAATATATTTAAGGTGAGCCAATGACCATAAAATTAAATTAAGAGCATGTAATTTTGATAAAAAAGGGAAGGTCATCGAATAAGGAAATAGTTCTTTTTTTCAAATTTAAATAATAATGTTAAACCATCTCCAATGCACGCTATTCATTTTCTTTTTTGTAATACCATAACTAAGTATTTCAAGTTGAAGAACATTTGTGTTATTATTTCAGGATAATAAACTCTTAAGTCTTCCAATTGAACAGCGGTAAGGTTATAAACTTACAACGCTAAATTACGGGGACTTTGCACTGAAAACAACAATAAACAAACAAGCATAATTCTACGTAAAGGGACTAACTATGTATCATCACTGATTGTTTTAGCACTCCAATACTGAAACTATGTTGGAATGACATTCATGAAACACGTGATCTGTTTCTATTGAAAGCAGTTAAGGAAACCTAGTAATATTCTTCTCAACCATCATTATTATATAGACATAATTTCTATTGCTACATAAAGGTTCGTACATTTTAGCAAGTTGCGCGTACTATACAATTACTCATGTAGCAGTCGAATTACGATTACATACCCACTAATTATTGAATCGTACGTTTTAAAAGTTATTATGACAACCGTAGAAGATCTTTACTGAAATTCTGAGGGAGGGAGAATTCTGGAATACAAAGTATTGTTCGATGTACCCAGAAAAAGCAAAAGGTGGAAACTAATTATGACGGTACATAGCCAGAAGGCCACTGGTGACATCAGTAAAGGGATTTTTCCTACTTACTTAAACGGGTATTCGTTATTAAGAACAAAGCTACACAAAGGATTATATGTGGTCTATCCATTACGGGTATATAAACTCGTTTTATAGCAGTCTAAATCCGCAGACTTACTGTTCTGGCAGGGGGATCTCCTGTAAAGCAACCGACCTTCACATCAGGGGTTAGCGCAAATCCCTTCGATTGTCATATATCAACAAAAAAGTTTTTGTTTTGTTTTTTGTACTCTACTTGATTATACTTTCATAAAATAACGCTTGACCAGTAAACAGGTAGAAAAATGGAGTTGAGGCATTCAAGTATTCGTAAATTCCTTCGTGAGTCAATCAAAATTAAAATCTTTTATCAAATGTTTGTTTGAATTTCGCGCAAAGCTACACGAGAGATGTTTCATAAGTTAGAAAAAAAATACTAGAGGGAAGGCAGCTAGTCATCACCACCAACCGCCAACTCTTGGGCTACTGTTTTACCAACGAGCAGTGGGATTGACCATCATACTACAATACTATGAAGACTGAAAGAGTAAGCATATTTTGCGGGACAGGGACATGAACCAACGACTGTCAGATCGCGAGTAAAGCGCTCTAGCTATCTGGCCATGACAGGTCTTCAAGGAAAGAATTTGTGGCGAATCAATAGAATAATTATACAGGAGAGCGAATTTAAAATTCATAAAAATTGTTTTGATTTTAATAATAATTTTTATATAATTTAGTCACGTAAATTTTGAAAATCATATTCATTTTTGTTCTATCGCTTCAAAATTTTAACGAATCGAAAAGGAGAAAAAAATTATCTCTAATATTACATTTACCACAAATGTAACATAATATGTTTGGGTCATTCACAAAACATCTTGTTACCATAGCGTTGAATAAATAATATTAAAAAGAAACAAAAATATAAACTTAAAGTGCACGCACAAACACATACTATCTCTAAATTACACGTCATGCTGCCTGTTACACGTTTTACAATAGCGGTGTGTTTCCCGAGGGTTCTAGAACGATCCATAACATTCTCACGTCGCGAAGAAATATATGACCAGTAGTTTTAACATTTTAAACATAACGAAATGTGATCTTATTGCAATAAAAAATCTTTACATATATAAAAATAGATATTAGTGTTTGTAAAATTATCTGTACATAATGAAGAACGGTGAATATCATTTGCGGATTTTGGCATGGCCGAGCGCGTTAAGGCGTGCACTCGTAATCCGAGGGTTGCGGGTTCGCGCCCGCGTCGCGCTAAACATGCTCGCCCTCCCAGCCGTGGGTGTGTATATGTGACGGTCAATCCCACTATTCGTTGGTAAAAGAGTAGCCCAAGAGTTGGCGGTGGGTGGTGATGACTAGCTGCCTTCCCTCTAGTCTTACACTGCTAAATTAGGAACGGCTAGCACAGATAGCCCTCGAGTAGCTTTGTGCGAAATTCCAAAAAACAAAACAAACAAACATTTACGGATTCAGCTTACAGAATTTATTCTAGAACATATAGAAGTTTCAATACTATAAAACCGTCGCAAATCTGAGTTATTGGTAAAAATCAATTAGCTTAACAACTTTTAATATATGTAGAAATGTCAGTGTATTTTGGTAGCACTACGTCCCAAGTAAGGCCTAGCAACAAAACTATAACCTAATAAACAATTAACTTCTGTATTCAAAGTATCAAATGAAGTGTATAAATAAAAAAAATATATATTTATTGATTTCTCAATTTAGAGTCTTCTTTTACTAAAGATGTTTATTTTTTATTTGGCCTGGCATGGCCGAGCGCGTTAAGGCGTGCGCTCGTAATCCGAAGGTCGCGCTAAACACGCTCGCCCTCCCAGCCGTGGGGGCGTATAATGTGACGGTCAATCCCACTATTCGTTTGTAAAAGAGTAGCCCAAGAGTTGGCGGTGGGTGGTGATGACTAGCTGCCTTCCCTCTAGTCTTACACTGCTAAATTAGGAACGGCTAGCACAGATAGCCCTCGAGTAGCTTTGTGCGAAATTCCAAAAACAAACAAATATTTTTTATTTAAAAATTTGCTGATATAATAGAAAATAACTTAATTACGAAACGATTTAAATTTGAAAATGAATCGATATTTTTTACTTTCATAAGGCCCCCCAGTGGCTCAGCGGTATGTCTGCGGACTTACACCCTAAAATCTGGGTTTCGATACCCGTGGTGGGCAGAGCACAGATAGCCCATTGTGTAGCTTTGTGCTTAATTGAAAACAACAAAACAACAACTACTTTCATAATATATTTTATGCATTTGGCTCTGGACCAGATGATCACATACTACATCTTTACTCACTGTGGGCTTATTATGCCAACGCTCACTACACTTATAAGGTTTCATGGCCTCCTTGCACCACCATCAGTAAAATCGTAATGTGCAGAAGTAATCGAACAATTTTATCTGGATAAGTGTACCTAGGCTTTTACGACTCCTCCTGTTTCGAGAAATCAGGAAAAAAACTAAGAGTGACGTGACACATTCTGGCTTTTATATAAATTTGATGAATTTGTTGAACATCAGAAAGTTAGAATGAAATAATAATAAAAAATGTTCTCTAATTTTAAAACTGATTGATCTGCCAGTAACTCTGTGAAAATTTTAGCAAGTAAACAAACAAATAATGTGAAAATGTATTATTTCACTTAAGTAACAAATGTTTAATTGGAATGTTTGTTCATTTGTTATTAATCACAAAGGTACACAATGGGCTAACTATACCGTTAGAAAACCTACTTTTAGCGTTTATGAGCCCTCATGTTGGAGGCTAATAAGGCGGAAGAGTGCTTCTTCTGCCCACAACTGTAACGTTCAGCTGATTGTCTAAGGTGAGTTAGAATATTTTCGTTTTGTAGTTTACATCATGTACAGGGCCCGGCATGGCCAAGCGTGTTAAAGCGTGTGACTCGTAGTCCGAGGGTCGCGGTTTCGCATCCCCGTCGCGCCAAACATGCTCGCCCTTTCAGCCGTGGGGGCAATGTAATATGACGGTCAATCCCTCTATTCGTTGGTAAAAGAGTAGCCCAAGAGTTGGCGGTGGGTGGTGATGAATAGCTGCCTTTCCTCTAGTCTTACACTGCTAAATTAGGGACGGCTAGCACAGATAGCCCTCGAGTAGCTTTGTGCGAAATTTCAAAAAAACAAACATGTACATATGAAATGTATGTGTTTTTTTATAGCAAAGCCACATGCTATCTGCTGAGCCTACCAAAGAGAATCGACCTCCTGATGTTTAGCGTTGTAAATCCATAAACTTACCACTGTATTAACGGGGAGCACATGTGAAATAAACTTGAGTTTAAGATTCAGCAAGATACACTCAATCTTTTTTCTTAATGAAACAATGTTACAAAAAGAAAGGAAGCGAAAGAGAGTTGAAAAATAACATAATGAAATATTTTAAAGCAATTTGTAATATATTACTATTTTAAAATGATTTTCATGACATATAGTTAATCCGACACTTTTAAAAGCATTACAAAAATTCAACCTTGTTCATTATTGTAGCTAGCGTCTCCCTTTTGATCAACATTAAGTTAGAATGTTAAAATCAAAGGTTCATTTCTTCATGATGGAGAAAGTGCAAATTATAACCTGTTGGGTAGCTTTGTGTTGAATAAAACACAATAAAATCCTCCAGCACAAAAAAATGATTAACCAGTGAAGCAGGCTCGGCATAGCCAGTTGGTTGGGGCGCGCGATGTGTGATCTGAAGGTCGCGGGTTCGACCCTGTCACATCAAACATGCTCACTCCTTCAACCATAGGTGCGTTAAATTTTTCAATCAGTCCCACTATTTGTTGGTAAAAGAGAAGACTAAGAGTTGTTAGCGGTGATGACTAGTTACCTTCCTTCTAGTCTTACACTGCTATATTAGAGATGGCTAGCACAGATAGCTCTTGTTTAGTTTTGCTTGAAATTTAGAAACAAAACAAACAAACTGCTGAAGTTACAATATGGCCTACCACTCCATCAGAACTCAAGTTGCCAGTTTGTGTGATCCAATGAGAATGGTTTCTTTTTAGTGTTCGTATAAGGTAGCGGTTCACAAACAGAAACAGCGAATTTTTGTTCAAAAACTAGGCAAGTTCAATCCTTTATTATACGTCTGTAAAAATTAAGATGTTGGAATGTAATTAAATGTGAATCAGAATAAAAAGAAAATAAAGTTTATAACTATAAAAAATATAAAGTTTCTAACTTGAGGCTTTTGTTGTTTTGTCCCTTTGAGAAGCCCTCCAGTGGCTCAGCGGTATGTCTGAGGAATTACACGCTAAAATCCGGGTTTCGATACCCGTGGTGGGCAAAGCACAGATAGCCCATTGTGCAGCTTTGTGCTTAATTCTAAAACAACAACTACCCTATGAGAAATTTTCTGGCTATGTACGTCAGCGACTTTATTTGAATAAATAAAAACTATAATAAAACATCGATTGATTGATTTGATGGTTATTTTAAGTAGTTTTTTAATTAATTGTATGTTCGAATTCTGTTGTGCACTAGAAATTTTTGAAATAAGCAATTAAATAGATACGTTGATATCGTCATTTTTATGTTACTTGCTGATAATTTCAGTGTGTAGATATCGCCAATAAGTCATATTATAGTTAAGTGAGAACTTGTAAAATATTTAGAATAATTATAGACATATATAGTAATTAATTCAAGCAATTATTTGATGTCATTGCTTTGTGAAATACTTAAGCTTACAGAATATTTTAATTTTAATAATTCTATTCAGATAACGCTATTTAAACATGCTTCGAGCTCATTTCTAATGTTGTTCGAGGCAACATCGATTTCTTTTACTCTTAGTTCTTTTGTAAGAAAAAGTATTTATGCAATTTTTAACTGTAATTTGTAGTGTAAATTCATAATTACATTAATAAATCAGTGTAAGTGAGTTTGTATTAAATTACAATACAATTAAAAAGTAATATTTGTGACTATTCCTCGAGTCAGATAGCTGAGGTGTGGTTTGCATTCACACGCATGCTGTGCTACTTCTGTTAAGCAGAGCTGAAAACGTTATTGGGTTTTTGACCAATGAGGGCTTCTCAGAAGATCGGGGAGCCGCCATTTCATACTTCACCACACCCATGAAGTAGACGAAGGTTTGTTGGGTTGTGCGTATTGCTTGTGTACGGTGGGTTTGAAGGGTTCGTGTAAACGGACCCTAGTACAAGGAATAATCAAGCTGGAACTGATGGAATTAGAGAATATCGTTGCTAACACCGTATATCTGAAAGCTAGAGAAGGTATGGATCTGAATTTTTCACTTGTCGGTAGAAAGTCTGATAATCTTGCTAGCTAGCACAGCACCTCTGATTGGAAAGTTTAACTTTATATCCGCTGTGTGTCGCACCGTATGATTAAATGTCACCGGCATTCGTTTTGAGTTGGGCTTAAGTTATTTTTTTAGGCTTAGCATTGTAGGTCACATTTTCGTGAGTTTTTTGACGTTAGTTTATTTAATCGTTCATAATTTAACTTTTAGTTTTTGTGTTTTATGGGTCATATGCTCATTTTTCAAATAATAAGCTAGTGAATTTCAAGTTTAACTTCACAAGTTTAAATGTATTTGAAATAAACATGACCTGTAATTTTAATTTAATTACATTGATTGTATTTTTCTATGAATATAACAATAGGCAATTGTCCATGTGTCGTATCTATGTGTTATAATGTGTACTTTGACTTTTAATACCTCTATTATTTAAGGAATACTTTTCATGTTCACGTGAAAGATTTATTGGCCATATTTATAGTTATTCTGTATTGACTAACAGTATTTCTTCAGCATTGCTAAATACATTTTTATGCTAAATAAATATTAATTCATTTACATGTTTTTATTTAAATATGTTGGCAGTTGTTTAATGTGAAATGAGACCAGCAGATGTGTTAAAATTTAGTTCCCAACCTTGGAACTTTGGGTGTTTTTTACAGCTACATTGGTATTTTCTGATAAACTGAGTAAATTAGATATTTTATGAAATGCCATTCCCTACTATAGTAAAATTTCAGATTATGAAAAAGGGCTCCAAAACTTAAGAAAGAGAAAACAAACATTTCAATGTTTTTAATTAAGCTTACATGAAATGAGACAACCCATATTCTGAAGTCTTAAGATTTAATTGTTTGAGTTTTAATTTGAGTATATTAGATGTGCATAACTTGATAATTGTTATTCACCAACCTTCAGATAAATATGCTTTATTACTTAGTGTTAAAATGTAGCAGGTAGTTTTGTCACATTGAATAAATGATACAGTATACATATTTTACAAGTTCTGATTTTAACTGTTAATGGCAATTTTACAATGTGGAGCTGTCTAATTAGAATATGTGAACTCTTGTAATTTACATTTTTATATGATGTTGGAACTTGCTGATATATTTTCCTGTCTGACATTCTTTCCCCAGTAACTAAATTTATGTTGAAAAGAAATTAAAATGGACAACATGTGAGAATCTTGTATTGTTTATTCCTACAAGTGGTTAAGTTTCACTTGAATGAGCTCAGCATGTAAGGATGTTTTTTAAGTTCTCCATGGATAAGATGCCATTTTATTCTTCAGTGAGAATGGTATAGTAACAAATCAGTAATTTTAGAGTTATTATGAGATGTAGTTTTGACTAGCTTTGCTGCAACTGTAACTTGTATATTCCTGGGCTATTTTATGTATTCAGCATTCTCATATTTTTTCCTAACTATCCAATTGTGAAGAAATAATAACTTGATGAAATATTAATTGCATTTGTCTCTGCTAACACCTGATTTTAACCACTGGTTTTCTGCTTTATAAATGAGTGGATATGTCCCAGGTTTTGTTAAGATGTTAATTGTATGTATGAACTAGTTTGGGGTGTCAACTGTCCCATATGAAGCTTTTTATTTACTTCAGAAAGAACAACTAAGACAAACACATGAAAGTTATGTTTCACCATTTGCTAAGCTGTTACCGTTTATTAAATGGAAGGATATCTTGTTGGGTATTGGAAACTGTGTTCTTAAGTATACAATAAATAACAATAATATTGAAAATATATTTATAAATTTTGTTAGAGCTAGCAAATCCTAAGTATCAAACTTAGTAATAGTATCTGCTACAAATCACAGTAAGAATAAACCTGAATTTATGGTGGTGTATAAAAGTGTGTATTGATCTAAGTATAGAAAGACACGTACGTGAAGTTAGTGTCATTGTGTTGATTACTTCTCGCATATTTCTTAAATTGTTTAACTAGTAATATAATGGTTTTGATTCCCTCTGGACTTTAGAAATGGAAATTAGATTTGAATACAAGCTCTTACCATGTATTGTATAACTCACCTTATGTAAGGTTATATGTACAAAACAGGAATGAGCTATGAATATCTTGAAAAGCAACATTTTAAGTTTGATATAAGTTGCAACATTTATTATTAGTAGTCTGCTAAAAGTTGCACAGTTATCTCTAGTCTACTTACAATAAGAAGCTATTGTTTAAGTTGCATAGCTATCTCTAGTCCACCTACAATAAGTTATTGTCTACGTTGCGCAGCTATCTCTAGTCCACTTACCATGAGAAGCTGTTGTCTCCATTGCACGGTTATCTCTAGTCAACTTACCATAAGAAGTTGTTGTCTCCGTTGCACGGTTATCTCTGGTCTGCTTACCATGAGAAGCTGTTGTCTACATTGCACGGTTATCTCTAGTCTACTTACCATGAGAAGCTGTTGTCTCCGTTGCACGGTTATCTCTAGTCTGCTTACCATGAGAATCTGTTGTCTCCATTGCACGGTTATCTCTAGTCTGCTTACCATGAGAATCTGTTGTGTCCATTGCACGGTTATTTCTAGTCTGCTTACCATGAGAATCTGTTGTCTCCATTGCATGGTTATCTCTAGTCTGCTTACCATGAGAAGCTGTTGTCTCCATTGCACGGTTATCTCTAGTCTGCTTACCATGAGAAGCTGTTGTCTCTGTTGCACAGTTATCTCTAGTCTGCTTATCATGAGAAGCTGTTGTCTCCGTTGCACGGTTATCTCTAGTCTGCTTATCATGAGAAGCTGTTGTCTCCGTTGCACGGTTATCTCTAGTCTGCTTACCATAAGAAGCTGTTGTCTCCGTTGCACGGTTATCTCTAGTCTGCTTACCATGAGAAGCTGTTGTCTACTTTGCACGGTTATCTCTAGTCTACTAGCTGCCAACATTTGGGGGACTCCAGGAAGTATACAGTACTGTTATGTAACTCAGAATTGCTGGTATGGGTATTAACACCTTTATTGGTAAGCAGAGAACAATGTTTTGACCTTTCTAGGTCATCTTTTTTGTTAACCTGAAGATGACCAAGGAAGGTCAAAATGTTCTCTGCTAACCAACAAAGGTGTTAATACTTACACTCGCCATTCTGAGATACATTTTTATTTCAAGTGGGTTTCTTGTCATCAAGACATTACTGTTATGTTGTTTGGTATCTGTAGATTCATTGGATGGGAGTTGGGGCTTTATCAGGATATGGAATGTTCTGGGAACCTTTGGTCTAAATAACAAAGTTACTCAACTTAGATTGTTTATAGTTTTGGGTTTCTTATGGTCATTGGTTTATTAAAGTATGACTGGTTTGAATATTGAGCTGTGCCATGTATTGGGTAGCAAATGAACTTTATAACAAATATATGATGATAATGCAATAACTTAGCAGGAGTTTCTAAATGAACCTTAACCTATTTTACAGTTGAAATACAAATTAGCTCAAATTTAATTCTAGTAAACTGTGTTCTGAAACAACGTGGGTAACGTGGATATCTTTTAGGGTTAACCAGATCTTTCAGTGATGAGAATTGAAGTGATATTTGCTAAAGGTATCTCTGGGAGTTTGAGTTAATATCCCTAATACCAATTTAGGTTTGTCTCATTACTCTTGGAAATCTTGTCTAAATCCCAAAAACTCATAATAACAAAAATCATTCACTTCATCTTCAGGTCAAATGGCATCAAAACACATAAATACCTTTTTATAACAATTGGTCAATTTTTTTATACATTTTTTTTAATATTCATAGTGTGTTATCCAGTGCTGATGTTTAAATATTATAGTATACTTAACAATTTATAGAAGTTTCTTTGAATTTTATTCTTTATTAAGAGCTATTTAAGGTTTCATGTAAGATTAGCAATGATTTTTTAAAAGCTTTACCTAAAATATTTATAAATGTGTTCCTATACCTTAAACTTTTGCTATCAAAATGGATAACATATGTCACATTTAACATAGAAAGGAACAGTAATCCCAAAATATCTTTTTTTTTAATATTTATGTATGTTTTCAGTACAGGGTTTATGTAATGCTACTGACTTGTGCTGTTAGGTAAT
This sequence comes from Carcinoscorpius rotundicauda, assembly GCA_011833715.1. Classification (NCBI taxonomy): domain Eukaryota; kingdom Metazoa; phylum Arthropoda; class Merostomata; order Xiphosura; family Limulidae; genus Carcinoscorpius; species Carcinoscorpius rotundicauda. The sequence goes on along the minus strand of CM022394.1, from coordinate 102,278,952 downwards.
GTTTGTGAGATGGTGCATGGGGGAAAATAGGGCTGTTGAGAGATGATGCCCAGGAACTGAGACACATAGCAACAGGATGTTTGTACACCCTTGAGCTTCATCTCTCTTTGAAGTATAATTTTTTATTCTCTCAAAAATAATACAGATGAGACATTTTACAGTTGTCTCATTTAAAGCTATTCAGTTCAGCAACATATATTGGTATTCATATCACTTCCAGGTTACAAACTTAAGTTTGTTTTCTGTAAAAATTATCACAAGTTACGTTGATTTTTGCTTTCTTGTCAAGACGTGCATTTCTTTTGATTTATTTACTCACTGTTGAAACAATACCTGAAATAACTTTTTATTTTTGACAAATTAGGTTTGTAGAAAGTTTTTTTTATCAAGGTGTCTGGATTTATTGGTCTCAGCATTAAATGAAGAGATTATTTTAAAAATTTAGTCAAACTATATTTTTATTATATTTGACATTTGACAATATGTATCAAGGAAACTTAGCTGGAACTACTTTTAATTGCAGTATAAAAATAAATAGTGTAGCTCATCATAGCTCAAACATGGAGCTTGTGTGTCTTGTTTTTTACTTGGTAATTCTTGTAAGGTCGCTTGTGTGGACAAGAAAAAGGTTGGATGAGTTAAATTTGCTGCTGGATCTCATTATAAAGACCTGTGTAACCTTGGGTGTGCAATGACCTCTGTTCATGTCCTAATCTTTTAAACACATGCCTGTGTACTAGTAAACTCTCATATGTTTCATTTAAAGGTTGGGGCTTCAGTAAAGAGTTTGAGCGTGTCAAAATCATCAAGATTGTTTTTGTAGTTACATAATCATTCTTTGTGTTAAAAAAAAATCTAACGCACTAACCACCAATATTTGGGCAACTCTGATTGAATAGCGGGATTTAACTGTCACATGTATAATGCATGTCGGTTCTAAAGTGAAAAATTAATAACAACGGAACATCAAATATCGACCCTTGAGACACAGCCTAGTGTGCTGAACACTAGGTCACGCCGATCTACGTGTGTATTTTCTGAAGATAAAATCTTTAAATTAGTCCATATATATTGGCCGATTCTAAAACTGAGAAACGGACTTGGCTTAGCTGTTCAAATTCAAACATATTAGTGCATGTTAAGTTTCCCATCGGAGTTGAGGTTTATAAATATATTAAATATCACATAACGGGCCAACTGGCATAGTTTTTTGTCATACAGATTTTCTGTTGATATTTTAAAAATTAATATTGCATAAGAAATATTTTCATTATACAAAAAAAAAAAATTAAGCAAAACTATTACACGCATTATTACCGATATCAGCTGAAAAACGTGATCATCAGGTGTGACACAGCTTACGGACCTGCAGTGCTAAAATCTGGTATTCGATTCTCCGCGGTAGGCACAACATATGGTTCGACTGGCTTTGCTTTAAAACAAACATTACTTCCAACAAACCACGGACAAAAGGTCCGATTGCCCCTTCAAAGCTACCCTTACACACACACACACACACACACCTCAACTCCGGCCTGATAGGTAAAATTTCACTCTGAAGTTCCTGTGACAGGTTTCTCTTGCTGCCGACGGGAACTCATTCCATAAAGCCACTCATCCCTGTTAAGAAAATAAAACTGTCTTAATTGAAGTCTAACCTGTACTTTCTAAATCTTAAACTTTTCTTATTTTCTTCAGAATGCTCTAAGAAACTTTTGAGATGTCTTTCTTCACTGACGTTGAACGTGCGTATCGCGTGAAGTTTGAAACTATAATTATATATGCTTGTGTGTGTGTTTTTGCAAACAAAAGTTAGAAATACTGCATTTTTTAACAGCCAATGTATCTTCAAGATAAAGAATTTGATAATAAGCCACGTCACATGCTATATTGACCACCCTCATCTTGTGTTTCAAAAGATAAAACAACACAAAAATTATGTTAACGACAAAGGAACGTGGAAATCTGAGTGAACGGTTGGTCTGGTATGGATGTGAGGAAATTCTAAATTATATTAACATTGTGCTGTGGGTATAAGAGTGCTTGGTTGAAATTGTGAGTAGTAATTTGCACTATGATACGGAGTTAATTTTGTACAACTTAATAGTTGCCCCGTGTACCTGAGAAACGTACAGGATACACAGTTTGATACGAAGTTAATTGTGTGAAACACTTTGTTCCACTTGTTTTTAGAAAAACAAAATATTGGTGTACACATATTAATTTGTTTTGAATTTCGCGCAAAGCAACACGAGGGCTATCTGCGCTAGCCGTCCATATTTTTGTAGTGTAAGACTAGTCATCACCTTCCACCGCCAACACTTGGACTACTCCTTTATCAGCGAATAGGGGGATTGAATGTAACGTTATAACGCCTCATAGCTGAAAGGGCGAGCGTGTTTGGTGGACAGGGATTCGAACCCGCGATTTTCGGATTACGAGCCGAATGCCTTAACCACCTTGCCGTACCAGGCCCACACATATTAATAACGTGTGTGTGTGTGTGTGTGTATATATATATTAGAGAAAATTAATACTAAAAGTTAAATAAACAAAATCAAAAGGAAGGACTGCTTTAAAAACAAGTTCATATACTTGACAAATTAAATTAGTTTGTTATAACCTAAAAACAAGCCGAAACAAAAATAAATTAAAAATAAACAAAAACTCTGCACTAATTAAAAAAAAAAAATCCCAGGGTACAAGCTATAATGGGGGATATAAAATGAACCTTAGGTTTTGGAGGTGACTAATGAAGTTGGACCCCCATTGAGGTGGGGATACACCTGGGGAACATTTTATATCTCACATTATAGCTTATACCCTGGGAATGTTTTTAATTAGTGCAGCGTTTTTGTTTATTTTTGTTTCGGCTTGTTTTTAGGTTATAAAAACTAATATATTTTTTTTCCCGGGAAGTAGGCTTGTGTGTATGTGCCTAAATGAGATTGTGTAGAATAACAAGTAAACCTGAAGAGATAACGTTTTGTAAACCGTGGATTGAATATAATTTTAACCCTTAAAACTGAGGCAAATCGATTGATTTGATGGTTTCGGAGTTAGTACGTGGCAAAACGTACAGATCACATTGTCAACATAGTAGGAAGATTATCTTCTAGTTCTTTCACATACATGGATCAACCTGTCACTGTCTGTCTGTCCGTATTAATAGTGAGTCATAAATAATGTAGGTTTTATGTCTTCCAGAATAACTACAATGTTTGTTAGGGATATGCAGTGATTTACATTAACCATTGGTCCACACTTTACAAGAGTTAGACCGAACAACCTCGTGGTTTCCTTGTTTATACGTCTGTAAAATACTCGTTACATCTAGAGTTGTGTTGGTAAACAAATGAATGATTTTAGACGACTAATTTATTGAGAACACCTTAAAATATGTTAATTTTTCGAGTCAACAATTCAACTGTTGTGTAACTAATTGCACGCGCAACTTGTTTAAACGTATGCACTCTAACGTGCAGTGAACAATCAGTTAGACTTTTTTAATCACTATGCGGACAAATATGCTTCTTTTTGACGTGAAGTTACCCAGTAAGCCACCTGTTTTCTATCAGCAACGGAGAATAGAATCCCAGAATTTACCATTGTTAGTTATCGCTGCCCCACCGGCGTTTGTTAGCCCGAAGTGATGGCGTTGATCTGTTTCTTAACTAAAACAACAATAAATATGATATAAAATAGATACTGTTAAATTAACAGTTATGGATAACTTTGTTGGCGGTTGATATTGCTGATCGGAAAGTAGATTTAGGCATGGCAACAGGTGGCGCTAGTAGCTTTGCCATGAATAAAATAACTAGTGTCGCTTCCAGCCATTTTGAAACTGGGTGTTATTGTCGAGCACAAGATAATGTTCTCAAAGGTTGCGTCAATAGTTCCAGACTCCTTGCATGGGAGCCGTATGCCTCTTCTGGCTATGTACTATAGTCATATTGATTCTCCAATTTTTACTTTTCGTAGTTACATTTACAGCACTTTGTTTTCCGGTAGTCTTATCAGTTCTGTTTGTAAATGAAAACCTTTTATTGTTGACGTAATAGTCATACCAATGCAGAGGAGATCCATATCCTGCAAGTACAGCTGTGCAGGAGTTGATGTTTTTATTGTCAACTTCCTCATTTGGCTATACAGTTGCATAGTCTGGTATATTAAGGTGATGGTCTTACCAAATAGTTGCTTTCTTTTTACCCCTCCCTTCCATGGCTGAGGACTAATTACCCCGCATTGCCGCCTTCCTTATTTAGTTTCACCACTTCATGTACTGGTGCATCCAGCAGATGTTCTTACCAATCAGTTGATTTGCTTACTTCCATCCACCTTGGAACGAACTGCTCCGTGTTTCTCTTGCCATCTTCCTCATTCAGCCTTACCACTGCATAGCCTGGTACATCCATGGCATGCTCTAACCAAACAGTTGATTTACCTTTTTCCATCCATCGTGAAACGAATTAGTCTTAAGTTTGCACTTCCTTCGAATCAGTCAGAAATATTATATTGATAGCACTCACTGTCTACAGTTCATTGCTTTCAGCAGTCCAGCAGAGAGGTTTCTTTATAGCTTCTATTTCCATTCTTTTTAATTGTATGTGGAAAGTTAGAATGTTGTTTCAGGCTTATGCAAAATGCAATTGCTCTGCAAAACTATAAATACCGAAGTCTTGCTTTAGGGATCACCTGTTGCTATGATGCCAGATCCACCATGTACTTTAACTAGGTGCTGGCAGGCTCTTTCTGCTTCACAACGTGTTCAATCCTTATATTTTCTGTTTGGGCCAATTTTTCACAGAACCCAGTGGCTCCGGATGTTTAGTCCGCTTTTTGGAGGTGGTGTTTGTGTGTGTTGATGAGACTTTGTAGTGACCAGTTATCTCAGTTGTGACTGTATAGCAACATTGCTATCTCTTGATGCACCTGTTAAACAATTTGTTTGGTTGGTGTTTGCGAATTTGTTGTGGAGCTCGAAAATTTCAGTTGGGAAGGGCATTAATGGAGGAATACATGATCTTTTTACTTCAAGGTCTCGGAGCATTGGCTCAGTGATGGATTGCTTTGCTTTTAAACGCTTTAATAAGTGATAAAAAATTTATATTGAAATTTTTAACAAATTCAAAGACTGGTTTTTACAGCTTATTTGTATTTTTACAATAGTCGGACATTTTGTACTACAGTTGCAACATTGTTCTGATGTCCTTCTGCGAATCGCCTTAGACCAATGTTTTATAGATCTTTTCATCTGGACAACAACCTACTGAAATTTGGACTTTGATACAATATCAACGGGTGACGTTCTTCAAGGATTTTTCAATAAAATGTCAAGATATTTATTAATTACCTTGGTACTCTTGGCGAAAAGGGCATTCATTTATCCATATGAGATTGAGATGGATGTGACTTGGTGCCTAGTGTGTCAGATAGCAGATCGAAAAGTCCAAAGCTCGATACACGATTCGCAAATTTGTACGTTGGTGCGTTATAACAGTGACATTCGATTCCGTTATTCAGTTCAACGAGCCAGATAATTCACTTATGACAACTGGTGATGCTAGGTGGCTTTGCCTTCTTTCTGGCCATTAGTTAAGTTTTGAATACTCTTTCCTAATTTAGCAGTATAAGACTACAGGGAAGGCAGCTAGTCATCACCACTCGTCGCCAACTCTTGGGCTACTCTTTTACCAACGAATAGTATGATTGACCGTCACATTATAACGCCCCCACGGCTGGAAGGGCGAGCATATTTGGTGTGACGAGGATGGATGTTATGTAGAGAGAGATTGGTTATGGCGTAAGATATCCAAGTAATAATGGAAATTTGATTTTAGATTTTTGTTGGTGTATAGGCACTTGGTTAATGCCCTAACAAAATATAATTTAGAAAACAATTGTAATTTTCTTATAACGCAAAATCATTTTATTTATTTTTACCGAAGAACATTGAAATGTGAATACTTGAAATTTGATCAAATGTTGCTGGTTTGTTTTGAATTTCGCGCAAAGCTACATGAGGGCTATTTGCCCCTAGCCATCCCCATCTGTGAGGGCGAGCATGATCAGTTACGGAGGCTCAGTCGTGCATCTTATAGACTGCGGGTCTGATACTTTAATCACGTTGTCATGGGCATGTTAAGTAATTAGGTATAAATGACGTTTATGTACGTATAAGCAGTAATATTAAGACAGTTAAATACGCATATATTCATACACAAAAGATGCATATACACTCGTGTGTGTGTGTGAGAGAGAGAGAACAATTATAAACGATCTGTATATATACACAATAACACGAACAGATATATAGTATTTCTGGGCCAGCTGTTGTTTATGGTGTGTATTTCACAGTATTTTTGGGCCCAGTTGTGTATGTGGAGAGAACTAGTAACTATAAGAGCTATGTGTTGTAGATATGGCTGTGCAGTGTCTCTCATGCCTAGAATTGGAACAAAGTCAATTCCTTTTAGAGGATTTTCCAAACCGTTTAGATTTTTTAACAAGATAACGCAGTAAAACTACTAATAAAAGGATTAGCCCCAAATCAGATAATCTAGAAATTCTTTTGTTGTTTTGAGTGCGTGATCTCGGACGTTTCCATTGATACAGACACGTTCATCTGGAATAAAAGAACAGACGCTAGCACGTGTTTCTTTTTTGGCAAAGTAATTCTTTTGTTTCTGATTCAATAATCTTATAGATTTTTGGTAGAGTGATGTTACGTGTTTCTGATTTTTAATTTGCTTCTAACAATCAACAAACTGTGAGAGCATATACGCAGTTACAGGTGATTACTAGAACTGTCAGTAGTGTCGATGTTGGCTCTTCTAAACTCGTTTTAGGTTTGGCATGATATTGTAGTTATGGTGTTCACTCACTCGTAATCTGAGGATTGCGGGATCGACTCCTCGTTACCGAACATGCTCGTTCTTTTTCAGCTGTGAGTTTGTGATAATGTGACAGGCTGTCCTGCGATTCATAGATAAAAGATTAGCCCAAAAGATGGCGGTAGATAGTAGTGATTAGCTGCTTTCGTCTTGGTCTTGAATGACTAAATTAGTGTTGGCTAGTGCAGACAGCCATCGTGTAGCTTTGCGCGAAATTCAAAAAGAAACAAATCGATAAGAATACTGAATATGGTGCAGTGTGCGAACCCAACAGTATAGAAAGAAAAGTAATTAATTTGAGGGTTTAATCACATTTGCGAGTTTGTTATAACCGTAGCAAGGTTAGAAAAGAACTTTGACACTCAAGTCTTTTCAAAATTAGAGACGACTGTAACGTCGTCTATGCAAGTCTCCGAAACAAAATAATAGTAAGAATTTTAATACCTCATTCAGTACGGAATGCCAAATATTGTATGGTTGTTTTTAATTTCGTGCAAAGCTACACGAGGGCTATCTGCGCTAATCAACTCTAATTTAGTAGTGTGAGGCTAGAGGGAAGGAAGCTAGTCATTACCATCCACCGCCATCTCTTGAAATACTTTTTTATCAATTAATAGTGAGATTAACCATCATATTATAACGCATCCACGGCTGGAAGGACGAATATGTTTGGTGTGACAAGTATTCGAACACGCGACCCTTAGATTGTGAGTCGAGCACCCTCACCACCTGACCATGCTGGGCCACATGACTAATGTTAATCAAAACTTCACTCGTAAAGATCGTGACCAATGTTCGTAGCTGTAAAGTAAAAATCAAAAGTTCGATTTCGAGTTATGTACACTTTCTCTCTCTCTCTCTCTCACACACACACGCACGCACACACGGAGCCAGATAATGCGGTGGTAAGAAAGTCCTGCATAACACAGCCTTACTGTTGTTTTGTTTGCTTTTTTTCTTAAAGTCACGTGCTTGTTTTTTATTTGTTACATCAATTAGCTTAAACGTCACTGACCTTACAAGAATGTGTCACAGGTCAATGAAGTGCCTGCGGAGCAGCCATAAGGGTGGGAATTGTAAACATCAAGATGGTTCACAACTTTGTTATACCGTTTATTTTATGTAGTTTTAATGAAATTAATATACTAATGGTGTGAAATGATTTAGAGCGAAGTTAACGAATTTTGTTTTGTCCGTTTTCCAAATAGGTGGCGCTGACAGCAACAAAGGAAGGAGTAAAAAATGGAAGAAGATATTACAGTTTCCACACATATCACAATGTATAGATATAAAAGACAGAATAGGTGAGTTTTCATGTAGCATTAAGTAAAGAGTGATTTTATTCTGTAATTTATTTTCTTCTATAAATTGAATTTCAGTGGAGAAAACATTATATTGAGACCTTGTTTATTCATTGATTCGTTTCTTTAGCGGTAGTAAACTAGTTTCGTTTAATTCACAGCTCATCAGTACTGCTTGGAAAACTGAAGCAAATAGAAAAATTAGGCATAATATATTTTTACATTGTTCACTGAAATTCACTTTATGGTAAAGAAAAAATAAAATAAATATCTATTTATTCCGTTGGATATTAATGGGTAATTAATTGTGACATGTCTCATGTTATCTTGTTTGTTTGTTTTGAATTAAGCACAAAGCTACACAATGGGCTATCTGTGCTCTGCCCACCACGGGTATCGAAACCCGGATTTTAGCGTGCAAGTCCGCAGACATACCGCTGAGCCACTGGGGGGCCTCATGTTATCCAAACACCAAAAACATATAGCGGATAGTAAAGAACCGTACAACTAAACCTAATTTTTGTGTTTTTTTTACACAATTAATTAAAGTTTGTATGACAGTGATTGTTTGAAATAATTTGTTTTTATTTAATTTATAGCTGATATGAATAACAGGGCTAGGCCTATAACTTTTATACATCGTTTTGAAACTTAGTACTGCAAATAAAGTGCTAGGCCTATTACGTAAAGGTATGAAACTAACCAGGCATCATTTTCTAAAAAGTGACTTTTGATAATAAATATAGAAATGTTATTTCTAAACTCGCATTATTCAATGATATAACTACTTTAAATAGATCATAGTGATTGTATGTAGTTGAATAATTCTTTTAGCCAAGATTCTTGAATTTTGCTGGGGCGTGGGTGCGCCAGTGGAGGCACCAGCAACGTGCCAGTTTTTTAATTTTCATTTTTTAAAGTTTGGGTGAGTTGAAGCAAAACAATTCTTAGAAAAATAAAGCACAGGAAAAATATCACAACATGTATTTATCGTGTTAGGTGATATCACTAAGCAACTGTGACATATCAGACTAGGTTGCATGTTTTTTTTTCTGCTTATTTCTTTCGTAGATTAGAGAGAATCACTTACGCATTTCCGAGAAACACCGGAATATAAGTAGCTACGCTTTACCCTTGTAGCTCCAAGTTTAAGAAAAAACTTTTATTAATTTGTAGTTTATCTGAGACATGACTATAATTTTAATATATTGGTCGACATCAGTTTTTTGACATTAATTTAGTAGCAGTAGTTCAATACGTTGCACGTTAAAAAATATACGAAAAAAAGATTTAAATCAAACAGTTTGCCATTCGTAATCAGTAATTTTTTTCAATTTGTAACACCTGCATAAATTGACTTTCTGTCGTACCTCGCTACGTGACATTACAGTGAAAATTACATACTTATTTTATAATGACAACCAGTGGTCAGTCACCCAGCGATGGTCGTAGTGGATATTGTTTTATTTTTTTTGAGTATATGAAATGTTTACTATTTTCCTGGCATTTTATTTGGTAACACAGTTTAAAATGTATGTTGCATCACATCGTCAGTTACCCTGATGTTGGTAAAACGTCTTTGTAAAACGGCAGAATGTTATTACTTCGACATGTTTAACAACAAAAATGTTACAAACAAGTGTTTTTAAAAGAAACATATATCAGCTAATTACAAGCAAAAACAAATCATTCTAGGCAAGCATCCGTTAGTTGTTATTAACATCATCAAATTTTCCGCCACGACCAACGACGCAATTTGAAATTTTAAAGTTTTACAGACTTTTTACATGTAGTTGGTAGTCTTGAAACTCTTGACCCCAGATCTCCTCTCGTACTTCAGACTTTGACATTTAAATTGTTAGAACGTGTGCCTAATTATTCAAGCCTTCACATTAAATTGTTATTTAGTCCGATTTGTAAATAATTAGTCGAATGGATAAATTTGATGGACTCTTAAAATTTAATGTACCAGAATAAGCACCGTGTAACAGAATAAAATGGAAGGTTAATCTAAAAAGATGTACGCAGTCATATAGGTCGACGGCTTGTTTACTGTTTCAACTATTAACAAAAGTTTCTACGCCTACTTTGACAATAGTCTAATCTTTGAATATTCAGAAACAAGTAGGAATTGCATTAATTTGTGTGTGTATATGTGTGAAATTGAATCCGTTGCAGGGAATCTATGGGTACATATTAGGTATCTTTCAGAAGTTCCTCTAAACTCCTGCAGCGACCTCTAATATATGTTGGAAGAACGGTAAATGATTCAACGCTAAATCAAACAAGAAGGCTGATTTATACACGTTCCCTTGTGGTTTCCGTAGAAATACGAAGTACATCCAGGAAAGGAACATAGATTACAACTAACAAAGCATTGAATAGAATTTTGTATTCGTTGCAAGATTTAGAGGCAAGTTCCACACATTATGTCTCTTGTTACTGTTGTATGGAACAGCAAAGGAAGCGAAAAATAAATACCAGTCGGTGTGTAAAAACGTAGTGGCAGTGTGGATGTGAAATTGTATGCGATAGAAATTCGTAGCACTGCGATGAAAGTGGTTGAAAACTGAGTTAATAAAGAAAATGTTCGTTCTTAGCTGAAGAAATCGATATGTTCAGTGACAAGACACTGGTAGTATCTGGCCCAGTTGGAGGAGCCGTTACCATGGTAATCATAAAATTGACTTACTGCTTCTGTCAAGAGCTTGTTCGACTTTACAGACCAGGAGACTGAGAAAATATGACTTAATATGTTTGAATCTGACCTGGTTAAAAACTACTGCTCACCATGTTGACAATATTATATGAAGAAATGAGTCGGTTAGTCCCATTCGAATATTAGAATATAGATGTTTCCGTTTTGACATTTCGTACAGAAACTATAAACGTGGACACACGATGGCATTTGAAAGTAAAAACTTTCAGTCAGGATTGTAGAAGTAACGTAATAACTTGGGCCTAACGCAATAAATAATTGCATCAATTTTTCCGACCACCGGTATTAAATTTTCGACCAAATAAATTTATTTCTTCTAAAAGGGAACCTGAAGTCAATTTAGATACTTGCACGCTATACAGATCATTTGTTGATTGGGGGATGGGGAGGTGAATAAAGCACTCGGTTTACTTTATTTCGTTTCTTACGAAATGCCTGCGTCCGACATGGCCAGGTGATTATGGTGCTTGATTCGTAATCCGAGGGTTGAGGGTTCGAATCCCCTTCCCACCAGACATGTTCGCCCCTTTTACCCCTGGAGGGTGTTATAATGTGACAGTCAATTCCGCTATTCGCTGGTAAAAAGTAGCGAAGAGTTGGCGGTGAGTGGTGATGACTAGCTTCCTTCTTTCTTGTCTTACACTGCTAAATTAGGAACGACTAGGGCAGGTAGCTCTCGATTAACTTTGCGCGAAATTGAAAACAACCCAACCCTTCTTTAGCCTAATGTTATATCGTGATAGTTTTACAGATGTTGAACAAAGTCATTGAGAAGTTCGAAGTTAAACTCCACCTACAATTAATTTTATAGATATTAGTACAAAGCTCGATGTAAACGAATAGACAGGTCGTTAGCCAGGGATTGATGGCTAATTTTGGAGGAGTTGTTAACACCTGTTTCGTACAAGCTGCTCAGAATGATTGTGTATATTTGGTAACTTTACTAGAAAATATAACGTTTAGAGTTCATCAGCTAAGTTTGATAGAAATTTGGGCAGGGCATCGAGAATTTGGAGGTTAGTATAGATAAGTGGTGTTTTGGACACAGTTTATTCTCAAGGAAATATGCTGAATAGTGTGCCACGTGATATTTTAGGATTTGAAAGATTTTTTATTTGTTTTCACTTTAAGCATGAACATGTTTTGCATGTAATATTTCCAACCCTAACACAGAACTGATAACCAGAGAAACAGGATAACCAACTAGTGGTACGTACACTATTCCTCTCAAGTGAATTGCAGAATTTACTGTTACAGCTATAACGCTCTTCTCCTCCCACACACACACACACACACACATCTGAAATGAGGAACAGGAACATTTTCAGTAACCTATCGCGGCTCGAACCACCAACTCCTTCAAAGTAACTGGGATATCTCGTATCCACAGATAATTTTAATTTCATTACTTTTATCATGATTCTTCTCGTCTATGTTTAAAACATTGATAAATAAACCTACGCCTAAATGTTCGTCGTTATTACTCTTGTGTTAATTAGGCTTAGTTTTTGTGTGAATTATAGTGTTTTCTTTAGTTATGCAGTGTAGTAAATACAAAGTGTCTATTACAGTACTTGGCTAGTTGCCAAGAACATCATCAATGACCTTAATTTAAGTTTTAATAAATGTCGCTAATGTTTTCTTTTGTTCATGATTCCGCAGAGAAAAAATAAATTGTCGCCTCCATTTTGAAATCCTTGATTACTTCAGTATGAATATTGTATGATCCAATAAAAATAATTTTTAGTTCAAAAGTAATATTTAAATAATATATAATGTTTTCATTTATAGTTCATAACATGGTATAGAATGGTGGTAATGTTCTGTAAATTTTATTTCAACGTTTTTGTCCCGTCGTGACGTAAACACTCACCACACTGTTGGAAATTTCCATCCTCCCTACCCCAATGATTTTTGGAATAGTGCACATAAGAGGTTCAAACGTACAGTTAATATCTACTGTAACATTACGTTCTGATTTGATACATTTTGTTTTGCCGCCGTCATGGTCCTCTTGTAGACAGCGAGTTCCATGCAAACACATCTGATGTATCCATGATTTCGGTACACGCGCCATTGCGATGAGAATAAGTACAAACATAATTAGTTGCTGCTCAAAGGATGCAAAACAGTTAGAAACATTTGTTATTTCCGGCACATAACCATATTCTTACGTAATTAATTATTCATCCCTCTAGTGGCTTATCTGTAAACTTATGTTTTTATAACACATAAAGACAGCGACAATTATTTATAACTAATCTATAAAATTCGAATATTGTTTCTCTCTAAAACTAATTACAAATAACTAAAAAAACGAGGTATTGGTAGTTTTAATTTTTTTTATGGCGGTACCCTTGGGTTTGTCTTATGGTGTCTTGATATCCAATTCATAAATTAGGAACTTGCACCTTCTTAAATCTTAAGATGTATGGTAGGCTATTAGTGTATTGTCAGGTATTACAATATATGATAGAATGTGCAGTCCGGGCAGTCTGTTTATATTATTTGGAAAATATGTTTTGATACATTAAAAAAAATATATGATACAGTTGAAACTGCTCGATTGAGTTTTTTTTTTTTTTGTTACATTCGTTATTAATAAACACAGGTAACATTTTGAAATGGTTACAGAAAGAAAATTGTTACCTTTGTCCAAACAGTATAGTACAGGTGTTTTATTATTCCGACGGTGCGAATAAAAATGATTATAAAATGAAAAGACCTCAATCATCCTAGACTTGTTTATTTCTTGAAAAAAAAAACAAAAACGTCGTGTTTCACAGCTATTTCTGACTTGGGTCAAAATCACGTGCATTTCACGTGGTACCATTAGCAACGTTGTTTTCTGGTTTTTACTAGGCCTGAACACTAATGACATCATACGGAAGCCAACTGACAATCATCCATCTTAGGCCTGACGGAAGAGACTCTGCAGTTGTCACGTGATCATCTTTTGGGGTCGAGAATGTTATTCCGCCATATGCTACGAATTAAGAAACTGCTACGAAGAATTTTAATATCACAATTTTGTATGAGTGTGCTTGAACATTCCAGAAAACAAGTTTTTATTTTAAGAATTAAAAAAAACTTAGTGAAGTCGAGAAAACCCACTTGTAGAGAAAAATATATATGTAAAAACGGCTCGTAAATTTTTTTCTTAACCTAAACGAGCCATTTTTACATATATAAGAAACTTGTAAATGTGAAACATAATTAAAACTTAATTTTTATAAACCTCCGCGTGAAATTTGTTCACATTTTCGTACTGTACCAGCTACTGCTAGTAACATATTCGATTGTAGGAAGTACCACATAAAATTTTTGTTTAAGGACATAAATACAGATACCTTTGGACTGGGCGTGGTCCAGTGGGTAGTATGTCCGGACTGTGAATCCAAGGAGTTGTGGTTCGCATTCCATTACCGAAAAAACAAAGAAACAACAAACTCTTAAGGCGTTAGGTAGTGAGTGTACTATGAAAGTGGCGATCAAATGACACCATTCTATTAAACAACAGTGGCCCAAGAGTTGGTGGAGGATACTCATAGCTGTTTTCCCGGGGCCCGGCATGGCCAAGCGTGTGAAGGCGTGCGACTCGTAATCTGAGGGTCGCGGGTTCGCATCCCCGTCGCGCCAAACATGCTCGCCCTTTCAGACGTGGGGGCGTTATAATGGTACTGTCAATCCCACTATTCGTTGGTGAAAAAGTAGCCCAAGAGTTGGTGGTGAGTGGTAATGACTAGCTGCTTTCCCTCTAGTCTTAGAGACGGCGAGCACAGATAACCCTCGAGTAGCTTTGTGCGAAATTCAAAAACAACAAACAAAGCTGTCTTCCCTCGTAATCAATATTTTGAAATTTGAGTCGATTACGTAGAATTCAGTGTTTGTGAAGATTTTGTGCAAAATAAAATTATGGAAGATGCTGATAAGCTTCCCGCTTTAAATAATCGAGTGTTACGTCATTATTGTGTGCTCGTATTAATTAATTTGGTTTCAAATAAAAGCATACTGGTGATTTTTGAAGAATTTTTTAGGCTTAGCAAGTTCTGTGTTGTCGTGTGTCTCAACTTGTGTCAACTTAAACACCAGAATTGGTAAAACTTTGCATTAAAAAGGTTGTATTTTTTATCATTTAAATAATTGCCTTTTTGTGATTATTTAAGAGGCTACGGTGTTAAACGATAATTAATAAACAATTTCTATACGTATTTGATTTACAAAACGTCGAGGCTGTGGGTCGGAAGGTTTATTTTCGAGCTTGCGATATGCCACTGGAACAACATATTGCTCACTTTAAGCTTAGGACGCGTTTTAACAGTCATTCTTTTTGTTCGGTAAAGACTAGTCGTGTAAGTGGTGGATGATACAGACCAGTTATCTTCCCTCTGGTGAACAGTTTTAAATTAGAAGCGTTTTAAAAACTTTAGGTCCTTTAAAATTCTCATCCCTTTAACCCACGAGTCGTTTAAGCATTTTAAGAAAATAAAATAACAAATGCTTGAAACTAGAGACAGGTTAAACGGTATTTCTAAGCTATCAAAAGAGATAGTTCGTTTGTTTGTTTGTTTTTGGAATTTCGCACAAAGCTACTCGAGGGCTATCTGTGCTAGCCGTCCCTAATTTAGCAGTGTAAGACTAGAGGAAAGGCAGCTAGTCATCACCACCCACCGCCAACTCTTGGGCTACTCTTTTACCAACGAATAGTGGGATTGACTGTAACATTATACACCCCCACGGCTGGGAAGGCGAGCATATTTAGCGCGACGCGGGCGCGAACCCGCGACCCTCGGATTACGAGTCGCACGCCTTACGCGCTTGGCCAAGCCAAGCTTAGAGATAGTTCAAGAATAAGAATAACTAGGTTAAAATAATTGTGTAATGTGATTGGTTCAGCTTATTCACTTGAACTTCTGCGTGGTGTTTGATAATAACAGATTTACGACCTCTTATTGGTAATTCTGACCTAGCATTAAGCTTAATTGTTTATTTCTCAAGTGAAGAAGAGAGGAAAAATATTTTCACTTGGGAATTTTCTTTTTTGATGAATTTACCAGCGATACTTGCTAATTGTGATGGATGTGTTTGAAAAAATCATTACATTGAACGTTTTGTCTGATAGGGAACATTAGTGCCTATGGCTTCAGTAGTTTTGTGGCCTTAACAGTACTAGTTTATTTGTCCAGTATTGTATCACGTGCTACAGAGGTTTTACATCGTACCTGGATCATTGGGATAATATCACGTGCGACTGAAGTTTTACACGCACCATGATCCTTGTAAGAATAATGTAGAACGTGCTTTAGAATTATTATAAAACAAGTAACCTGGCATAATTCGTGTAGAACAGGGACACTCCATATGATAAAAAGAGATGGCTTGAAATACTGTATGCATGTGCAGTTATGACTTATTTCATTCAAACCTTTTGTTTATTCATAAGTATGGTGTGTGTGTTGTATTGAGCTAATACGTGAAGTTATGAAATTCTGTCTACGTATGCGTTTACTTAAGTTCTTTCTAAATAAAATGTATTTATTTGCATAATTCACTCACTGAGGCTCAATGTGTTATGATGCAGTCGTTTCACGCGCAGAATTTCCGTACAGGTTGTTTATTTTCGCTGCTAATCTCAAGTGTTGTTTTTTAAAAACTTATCTCACTTTTTGTCGTAAGATTTTTAATTACGTAAGGTTTGTTTCTCAGTATAATTAGTTTTCTGTTTGCTTAGGCGTTATCAACCAATACGTGTCTTTTAACAAAGTACCTGCTACCTCGTGCTTTTGATTAGAGTTTAGATATCTTCTCGAACATTTTGGAACTAAAAAGATCTAAGAGAAGAAAAAAATAAAAGGGAATAAGACGAAGCTTCTAATTAGAGCCCAGAATATTTGACCTTTTTTGAAATGAACACTTAAATAAAGGAGAGAAGCCTCACACCAATCACTCGGTTGTTTGACCGGACCTGAAGTTCTCTGTAAACATAGTATTGTCGACAAGGCCTGGTCTTGTAAGCCGGGCGCAAAAGCTTTTAGTTCTGGGTGGATACGTTTCTCGAATTCTGGTGTGTTACTAACACATAATGTGTTGTAATTGGTCTTGTTGTTTCTTTGTAAACAGAAAAAAGCAGACAAGAGAGATGGAGAAATGTGGGATTGTAAGGCAGAGATGTGTCTATAACAGACTTAAATATTTGAGCTTTTCGCATGTTTTCATGCAGGAAATCTTAACATTTTGTATTTCTGTTTTTTAAACATTCATTATACCTTTTATTTTGTCAGCAGGAAGATTTTGACTGTAAATATCGGCAGTTGCGGTAAAACAGTTGAACCAGCCAACCTACAGTTTGATTGTTTTTACAGGTGTCAGGAAAGAACAATTATCATTTTTACCTTGGGTGCTAACAATGAATTTTTTACACCATGAAGAGATAATAAAGTGACATTTGGTCAAAATTCAGAAGGACTGTATGTAGTCAGTACTACATTGCAGATGTTGAAAAATAAATTATGTACATGTAGTTTTACTAGCGGATACAAATAAAACGCTGTAGTTATTCAATATTATGTTCTACCAGTTTCGTGACTTGAAAAGCTTCGTGATATTTGAACTTTTTTATGTGTTTTCTTATAGCAAAGCCACATTGGGCTATCTTCTGAGTACTGAACGTTTTCTATTAGATTAGCTGTAAAATTACACACTGAATGATGACCTTTGACATTACGAAACCACAAGATGAAAACCAGATGAGTTCAAAGGTTGTAGTGATTTGTTTTATGTATCCACTGCGGTGACAGCGGGAGATAGTTACCCTCCATTTCGTCGTTCAGTTTTATAAAGAGTAAACTATCACAGTTAGTCCAACATAAGACGATATCGACGCAAATTGATGCAGTGCGAAAGCTTACACATTTTGTTCTTGAACATTCTAAGGCTATACTCTACTGATGCCACAGTTTACTCTGTAATTCGACATCACTTTGTTTAGCACTAGAATCCTCGACTCGTAATCCGAGGGTCACGGGTTCGAATCCCCGTCACACCAAACAGGCTCGCACTTTCAGCCGTTGGGGCGTTATAATGTGACGGTCAATCCCATTTTTCCGTTGCTAAAAGAGTAGCCTAACATTCGCGGTGGGTGGTGATGACTAGCTGCCTTCCCTCTAGTTTTACACTGCTAAATTAGGGACGGTTAGCACAGATAGCCCCCGAGTAGCTTTGCGCGAAATTAAAAACAAACTAAACAAGCACGAGAATCAATCGCTTCAGTTTGGGTCTAATTATCTTCTGTCCCCCTTTTAATCCATACGGGTACCTACATACTGGGCCACTGTACATTAACCTAAATATTAAAGACTGTGTTTTGACTACAGATTAAATTGTGGGTCTTTGAATAAATTCTAATTTAAAATTTTAGTCGCCATCTATTGTTTCGTTCATAACTTCCGTTTCGATTTTTTTTTTTTTTATGTCTGCTTTTCTGTAACACTATGATAGTTTGTAGTGATGGATGAAGTTTAACGATGTTTAATTTTATACAGTAATTACTGTTTTAACGTATATCTAACGTTCCTTCCTAAGTAATTTAGCCAAGAAATAATTTTTCTGTTCTAATGTTGTCACGGGTTAAACCTTATGATTTTGTGGGTTGTCTATCGTGTCCCCCTTCTTTTAGTATGGTTTCCCACAATGCACTTTCTCGAAACTTTTTTTTTTTCTTTTTCAGCCCAAGGGACAAAAAAAAAAAAGATATTTGTAAAAGAGTTAAAACCATTAGGAGACGAGAACAAAACTATGTGTATTCCGTGAGCGGAATGGATCCCGGAAAATCTTCCATGCGAGTCAAGTACTTCATCAGCTGAGCTGCCCCCTAGTGGCACAGCGGAATGTCTGCGGACTCACGCCGTTATAAAGCAATTTTTAATACCCCCTATGGGCAGATAGTCCACTGTGTAACTTTGTGCTTAATTCCAAACAAACAAAATCATTTGTTTAGGCTAAAGAATTTAGCCTAATAATTCTCGTTTTATGTACTGAACCAAAAGACAATAATTAAAAGTTCACAATTTTTGAGTTACGTTTACCTTTATCGTGTAACAACTTTATTGCAGGAGGTTTAAAGCAGTTTTCTTCGATTTGTGGGTAAAAATAGAATGTATGGAACCAGTTTTTGACGACAAATGAAAATTACTTTATAAATATGTATTATTATCTTCATTAATCCTATATTTAGAAGAGATAGTTAAACGTGATTATTTTTGACAGTCATAACATAAACCTTTCAATTTTAAAATTTTTGGTGGCCCAGCATGGCCAGGTGGTTAAGGCACTTGTGTACATCCATATTCCATCTTTTGGGCATACTCGTGTGTGTGTCTATATACGTATGGCAAGGTGGTAAGCCACTCTCTTTGTAATCTAAGACTCGCAGGTTCGAATCCCCGTGACACCAAACATGCTCGCCCTTTCAGCCGTGGGGGTGTTATAATATAACGGTCAATCCCGCTATTTGTTTATAAATGAATAGCCCAAGAGCTACTAAATTAGGGACGGCTAGCGCAGATAGCCCTCCAGTAGCTTTGCGCGAAATTCAAAAGAAATCAAATCAAATTAAAATTGTTTTTGTGTTTGTGGGTGGGTGAATTTGCTCATGCGAGTTTATACTATAATGCAAGTCGGGAACTTTTTTTTTTTTTTGAGGGTAGGGAACTTCAATGTGTTTTGAATTATTTCTGATTTAATTATGACCGTTACATCTATCCTTGCGTTCACTGAGGTTTCTATACGTGTACTTCCTGTTTACTTCCGGAATGACGTCGGTCTACTTCCTCTGTATTTGTGTCGGAAGTACACCGCACGTGCTTTATCACATACAACACTAACCGCCAATGCCAAACGTAAATCCTTATTTAAAAAAAATAAGGCTTGATTAAAACCAGGAATCCAACATTGTATGTAGAGGATCCAGTTGAGATAATTTACAATGAAGTCTGGGGGCATATTTTGAGTCCCCTAACGCCCCCTATTTTTTGTGTATATGAGTAAAACTTAAGGAAACCGATGTAACAATTTAACTGGATAGAAAAGCAACAAATAATTGTCGATCGTATATAACAAATATTAGATCGTAATTTGAGCCCCCCCCTTTCTACACTCGAATCGTAATAGTTTTGAAATATAATTTTATTCTCGCGAATTGTAATAACTGTAAATGACAAATTGGGCTTCTGTCCGCGAGTCGTCATTTATACCACAATTTTGTTTCTGCCCGAACCACCACAATCGTAAATCGTAATAAAGTTCCTCCATGTTTTTTAGTGAAGATTGGAATATTATACATTTTTGGGGGGGAAAAATCAACTGCCTGAATTTAAAGAGACCTTAAGTAAAGAAAGCGAGGATTCTTTTGTTCTGAATGGAATTTGTCTTATTATGTTTAGAAGTAAAGATTTTCGAAGTGTGTTCCAAAAGTAAAAACGTTGCCAACACTTTTTTTTTACCAAAGGTGGAACAAAAAACCTAAACCTAAAACATAATTCTTTGTTTTGACCCTTGTGAATTTGTTAGCAAGATTATTTGAAAACAGCTTAATGTATTCGGACGCAATTTGGTATACATTTGGATTGTTACTCAAGTTAGAAGTGATTATTTTTTAAGGCCTAATGTCGCGAAAAAAAAATCCTTTTTATCTAAATGGGAACCGATTTTTCAAATTATTTTTTATATATAACTGTCAAAAATGACCGGATTTTGATGAAACTTGGTGAGCATGTGCAGAATATAATTGCATATTTACCTGTCAAAAATGACCGGCATGGCCGGGTGGTAAAGGCACTCGACTCGTAATCTGAGGGTTGCGGGTTCTTATTCTCGTCATGCCAAACATGCTCGCCCTTTCAGCCATGGAGACATTATAATGTCACGCTCAATCACACTATTTGTTGGTAAGAGTAGCCCAAAAGTTGGCGGTGGGTGGCGATGACTAGCTGTCTTTCCTCTAGTCGTGCACTGCTAAATTAGGGACGGCTAGTGCAAATAGCCCTCGAGAAGCTTTGCGCGAAATTCAAAACAAAACCCGTCAAAAGTAGTCTCTGTCCGTTGATAACTATGGACATATGGACAAAGTTTCGATGTTTTTCAGAGTATACGATCAATGGTGCGTGATGAAGATGTGCGCTCCACCGACTGCCCTAGTTGTTTTTTTTTAACATATTTAGATTGTACAAACTTATAAATAGGCAACATAAATTTATATACATACACACCTCGAAGGAAAACGGCTCTTTAATGTGACATGCGCTTAAATTGATATTAACTTTGTGAACGATTTATTGACAGAATATCAGAGTCGGATAAAGTACGCATAAATATATAACGTGAAGTCCTACTGTACTGGGAGCCAGTTATTAAAGGTAAAGGTTGAAGGAAGGTCACGAGAATAAATGAAATTCCTTTCTGTTAACATGGTGACCGATTTTTAAAACTAAAAAAAAATTCTCTATAACTTAGTCAAAAATGACTAGTTTTTGATGAATTTAGTTGAGATATCTAGAATATTATTGCATATTCACCTGCCAAAAATAAAATTCGTTAATAACGATTTAACAGGTAAATAGATATACAAAGTACCCTCCATGTTCATAATTAGTACAAATAATGTTCAGTGTGTAAAAAGAATATACTGGAAAATTTTGCAATTGTTATATATCTATTGTAGCAAGTGAAAATCATCAGCCGGTAGAGGGCGTTCTCTAATATCACAGTGGGTGTGTGCGTGTTTGTTGAGAAAAGCATTGCCTTATGAGTAGTGGGGGGGGGGGCTCTTGAACACCTCCTTTGTTCATATGCGCTTATTTTTAATTGGCGTTTCGGTTTGACAATATAGGCAGCATAACGGTTATTCATCACGTTATGTATAAATTACCTGAAAGTTGCGAAGTTAAAACGTATTTTGTAAATTCGGGAAACAAGATGTGGAAAGCAACTGTTTTATGTGGGGTGGAAATTCTTGCTATCACTATTAATTTTCTAACAACAAAAGTACTAAAAACTGAGTAAATGAATTGGTCTCAGGTAACGATGTTAGTTTCTATGATATTAATTTGATAAATATTTTAACGACAGACATGAACTTAATATGATGGAACAAGGGAAAAAAAATTAAGAATTTAAATTCGTTCGTCTGGGAAAACGTGTAGGTTCAAGAAATCGGTAATTTAACATAAGATACGAAATCTGAACTCTTTCGGAAAGTGGACATTTCCGTGCGCTCGGTTTTAGGGTTTTATATCTTTCAAGAATTTAAATGTGACTGAATTAAAGCAGTGGTTCTCAACCTTTTTTATGCCCCGCACCCCTAAAAAATTTAATATGTTCTCTCACCCCTCACAGTAATTATTTATTTAAGAATAAAGCTGAAGGTGGCCTAAACAAATGTTATCTCGCACCCCCTGGAAAGCTACCTCGCATTCCTGGTTGGGAACCACTGAATTAGAGTTGAGGAGTTGTAGAATAATTTTCTTAAATATAGATAATAGGTGGTAGCACCGTGCATGTAAAATGTTTGGTTAGTGTGTTTGTTTCATGTAAAATATTAAGACAGAGATATGGATGGATTTAATAAACAAAACTGTTTTACAAGAAAGGAAGATCGAGAACGAAAATTTACGTGAAGTTGATAAAACGCACACCGTCCACTAATAACTTTAAATATCTGACATTAGAACATCAGACTAAAGTTTTTAGTCCAAGAAAATCTGTTTATACCAAACAAAACAAGGTTTTTAGTGCTATTGGAAAACCCTAGAAAATTTCATATTTGTCATCGATATTTACATATTTTTTTTGTGTTGATTTGGTGGTTGACATCAAATATTTTCCCGTGAGGCTACATGTTGAGTTTGTTAACTTTCATAGCAACTGTATATTATATTCATTTTATGTGGACCAGACCCACGCGCTGGGTACAGCTGCCTTTGACGATGCCAAAGCTGTTTTTAGTAGCTCCGGATACTTTGCGCAGTTAGCCCTCGAGTAGCTTTGCGCAAAATTCAAAATAAACCGTATACTTAAAAGCTATCTTTGTAAAATGATGTACATGTCTGGACAAGCACCTCCACCTTTCATATTCTGTCTACACATCACTATTATAATGTGTATTTTTAAGTTTTTGTGTTAAGCATGCATTAGTTTGATAATTTTGTCTAATAGCAGTATACCTGTCACTATCAGCTTTACCCAATCATAACAGAGATAAACAGTTCCGGGAGTAGAGGGCGTTCTAAATTAATTTTAAAATAAACTTGAGGGAGGAAGTCAAGCAGAATAAATTTGGTTGATTTCTGCACATCGAATTAGATAAAAGTATACACACGTAATGATTATTGACATCAGTGTGAAGCCTGAATGACGAGATATACTACCATTAAACAAGTAAATAAATAAAATAAAACAAACTAATCTAACATGGACGACAAAGAAGTACGAGCCTTGTTTTGGAGCTGAATAGTTGTAGTGTTTGGGATTTGATGAACTGCTGCTCTCTTTTTAATGTGTGATAAATTTTTGGTCAGAAGTTTAACATTTCTCGAAACAGTCGCATTTTAACATTTAACGAGTAGATGTTTTGTTAATTATTATATTTTTACTTTTAATTTTCCATTGAAGTGAGGATAAGAACTTTTTTTCTTGGAAAATTAGGTCAATAAACTCCAGAAACACAACAGTTTGAAGAGTTTCACATTTTTTGTACTTTGATTTTTAGTTACATTTCGTGCACAATGTTATTTTGTTCATTGTAATTTTTAAAAAAAATTGCATTTACTAATAGGAATTTAAAATTTTTCAGCCTGTTTCTAGGAGATTAGAAGCTGTAATGTTATTGCAAAAGACGTAAAACTTTTAGATGTTAACTGTAAGAATTCCTGAAGATTTAAAATTAAAACCAAAATACAGTTAGTTCTTAGAGTAAAGAATCAACAATGCATAACAAAGTGTGACCAACTGCTTAGACTGTGAATCACAGGGTGCATAGTTTAAACATAAAACTTGTGCTATATATTCTGAACAGCATTAGACATGTATATGTACACACATACATATGTGCCAATTTATTTATCTAAGCCATATTCTATCCATTGTACTTTACTCTAAAATAACAATGAAAGCCAGTTCTCCTCATTCAACTATTTATCAAGCCTTACCTTAAAATATATTCTTTGATTGATTGCACCCTCTCCTGTGAATTGTAGTTTTTCTCATGCAAATAAAATAAATACAGCTAGACATCCTATATTAGTGGATAATATTAGAGCATTATGTGGTAAGTTAAAAAGAACTCAGAATTCTGTAAATAAATGTCAATCTTATTGTACAATACAGAATTTATGGAAGTTTGTTTGATTTTAACCATTATCACAAATGGTAAAATTATTTACAACTATACATTAAAGATGCTGATTCATTTGATTAAAATACAAAATCGTACCATCTTTTGTGGATTGAGAAGTTTTATCTCAAAGGTTCTTAAGTCTCGTGTCTAATGCTCTTGTCAATCCAGAACGAAGATAATTGTAATGTGAAAGTATGTGTTTATTTAACCTTATTTAATGTGTGCAGTAAATTTAATCTTTGAGAAGTTTTGTTAAGTAATGCTAGACTATTGGTAACATTTTTGTTTCTCACTAAAATTAATGTTTTAATGTCCTGTATGGTAGTGGAAGTTATCTTTAGCTGTATTTAATGCTGGTATCCATTGAAGTTTTTGTTAACTCTGTAAAGGTTGCGTCTCTGCCTTTTCATCTCATGAAAAAGTATGAATGTTAATTTACTTAACAGATGTTCAGTACAGTTACATTGTTGAACAACAACCAATAGGACGGCTTCTATTTCGACAGTACTGCGAGACCAAGCCTCATTATCGGAAATGTAACGATTTCTTAGATGAAGTGGTGAGTAAAACTTATTACGTTTTGTTATTTAACATTGTGGTAACTAATGCCAATGTATATATCAGTACAACATGTTCATATCAATTTCTTTTGCTTCTCTTTACACAAATATTATAGTTGATTTGGTTTCAGTTTATTTTCTTTTTCTTCCTTTCAAAACATCGTTGTGCCTCTAAATTTGATCTCATATTAACAGCTTACATCTAACAAGACATCATGATTGAGTTTGAAAGCTTTTACTTTCTTATCGGAATAGAGGTCCCCCACTGGTACAATGGTAAGTTTACTGATTTACAATGCTAAATTCAGGGCTTTGATTCCCTTTGATGGACTAAGCAGATAGCCTGATGTGGCTTTGCTATAAGAAAATGCACATACACCAGAATAGGGGATCAGTAAGGGTTTTATGGTTGCTTGAAACAAAATCAGTCTGGTTAGAGATTAATGGAATGTTGTGCCCTCTGTAGTAACTGATGCTGGTGCAGGATGTATGATATTGATATTGAACTGTTGAATGTATGATATTGATAACATTAGGAAATGGTTGGTGATGTAATGCATGTGGGCAGATATAAAAAAAAAAAAAGTTGAGTGGTTATTATGTGTCTAATCTGTCATTAGCAATTAAGAATTTTCTTATTGCTGTAATCAGCTAATTTTGAGAACACACGGGTTCATCTCATGACATAAGCAGTTTATAGTATTTTAAGTTGCAATTCATAACTAATGAGCATACTTGTAAAACTAACCATTATTATTGCTAGCTTGTATGATAAGTTTGATAAGAAAAAATAAAATTATTCTTAAATGATCTCATTAGAAGGTTTAAAGATCTCCAAGATTTGAATGGAAACATCCACACCAGCCCTCCTAAAATACAAAGTATAGTAATTTCTTCATTAGCCTGATACACCCACTTGCATGCAGACATTTGTAAATTTTCAAAGTGATGACATAGTCTTAGTTTGAGGAACAAATATTGAATCTAAAGAATATCCTTTCTGTAGATAATTAGTTGTAAACTAGTTTTCAAAATGGGGACAACTCTGCAAGAAATGTGTCTGAGAACACAGAATTGGATGAATGTTCAGAGACAAAAATTTAGATCTTTATATGTAAATAATTGTATCTGAGGGTCTTTTTGATACAAAGATAAAATTTATCATTCCTATCCTCAAACCCCTCATCGTGAACAACTTTACAATTACCAATTGTTTACCTTGGTTTTGAAATCTCTAAAACTCTATCTGCTGATCAGTATGTTATGGCTAGTTTTGATATTGAATCTTTATATACCAATCTTCTCCTTGATGATACTTTAATCTGCTGATGGTGGATCTTCTCTCTACCATAGACTCTGAACATCGTCTAGGTTTCACCCATAAACATTCCTGGAACTTCTTGTACTCTCTACAAAAGAGAGCCTCTGGACATGGAGAATTGTGCCTTAGAGTCCTAATCATGCAGAATTAAATTATTTGTAAAAAGAAATTCAAATTTTAAACACAGAAAATTGTATCATAAGACTTTGAGTCAATGAGCCACTTGCACACACATATTACAGTATTTACTGAGAGATTAATGTCATGGGACTTTGACTCGGAGTCACTCAGCTGTCTGCACAGACAAATTCAGAACTTAATATGTGGAATTATCATCCAGAACCTTGATTACAATAAAAAAATAAATTGGTATCCATACCCAATGAATTAAGTATTTATACATATAGGATTGCATTTTGGCCTTTATACATATGGGACAGTTTGTTGTGTCCATAGTTGCAAGGAATCAAGCGAATGTCTACACAAGTACAATCAAGTTTACACACATGTAAGTTGTTTCTTAACAGTTCTTAAAATGGTTTATTTCTCCATCTTTTGTTTGTCTTTCTGTTATTGCTTATCAGTTTCTTCAGTCCTTTCCCTGTTTTAACATTTTTGTTTAGTTAATTTACTTTATGAGAAAAACTAGCTCAAAAATCCCTGTTTTAAAATCAATTTGTATTTTGGATAACTAAGTCTGTCAGATAAGTGAAGCTTATCTGATACTAAACAGTTGTTGTTAGTTCGACTTGCTGGAAATTAACAAAATAATTATCTGCATAAAAAAATCTGGAACTTGTATAATGTATCTTCAAATTTGTAAATAAATTGATGTTGTCTCTATCAACTATTGAAAGCTACTCTTGTCTTCTTTGTTAATAGTGTTGATGTGAAATAAATATATGATTTTTAGTGGTTTTCTCTGGTCATTGCTTTTCAGTTTTTAAATACAACTTGTTTCAACTACCCTCTAACCAACAACTGAAACGGACACTATCCTTAAGATTATACATGTTTGTGTAAACAACTTTTGAAACAGGCGCTATATCCTTTACATTGTACTTTATATTCAATGAATAGTTGGTCTTCAAATATTTTCTGTGGTTTTTAGGCAAATTATGAAGTGACTCTGGATGAGTATAGACAAGAAGTTGCTCAAGATGTCTTCTTGAAATACCTCACAACTGAGGTAAGTGGTATTGAAAATGGCAAGTCTAGCCGCTCAAGGTGTCTTCTTGAAATACCTCACAACTGAGGTAAGTGGTATTGAAATTGGCAAGTCTAGCCGCTCAAGGTGTCTTCTTGAAATACCTCACAACTGAGGTAAGTGGTATTGAAATTGGCAAGTCTAGCCGCTCAAGGTGTCTTCTTGAAATACCTCGCAACCAAGGTAGGAGGTATTGAAGATGGCGTGTCTAGTTGCTCAAGGCGTCATCTTGAAATGCATCAGAACTGAGGTTTTTTTAAGATGATTTGTGTGTCATTCATTCATGTTATTAACCTATTGTTCATATGTTATAGTAAACATTTGGAAAACGTCCACACTTAATCTTATCCATTTGGGTTAGTCATCCATACCTATACATTTTTAAGTTACATTTTATAAAAGAACAGCAACGTTTTGGTAACTTCATGTGTACATTATCTTGCTTGTTTTTGTAATGTTATAATATTTTATTATAAGTAGGTGGTAAAAAAATATACTCATTAATGCAGACTTTGGATCGTGTGTTTTCATAATCCACCTTATTCTTGAACTGGTGTAAATATTTTTTTTACAAGGCAACAAAGCACAATTATACTTGTGATAAGATATCAGTATAAGAACTATTTTATTTTTAAACAGTACGTTCTTTATCCGATCCATTAGGATTAAGAAGAGTGTATGTTAATAATATTCTAAACACACTATTTTGAAATATTCATTATTAATGATGTTTTCCATTGTTGTTGTTGTAACAAATGGTTTGTTTCAAAAGTATCCCAGTAGAACTATTTGTTACATTCCAGTTAACCTGAGAACTCTGGATAGAGTGAAACATGTCATCTGCAGTGGATAAGTAAATATAGTGGGTTTGAAAGACTATATTTTTAGAAGAATGTATAATAACAGTGTTTAAAAATATTATAGGCCTAATACTGAGTATTGTCTTGTGACAAAGTTGATTTCTGTAATAATTGCTCACTTTAAAATGAAATGTTTCAACATTTTTAATTGAATATAATGGTATTGTTAGATTTTAGTAACCACAGTTATTGGAGACAAAACAATTTTGAATTTGTATAATTTTGCAGTCCAATGAATATGTTGAAGTAGTCAATGAAGATAGGATTGAAAGATGCAAAGAGAACCTACAGACAGCCAGCAAAGAACTATTTTTTGAATGTGCCAGGTAGTTTGTTTTTAACATTGTCTGTATTTATAGTATATACCTAACTTCATATTCAGAAAGTTTAATTAGAAAAAAAAAACGAAGAAGAAAAAAAGACGTGCTTGTTGATTGTAACAAGCTAATAAATAAACCAGGCACAAAACTAAGATCCATACTGTGTAAGAACTACACTGACAGACACCACACCAACATTATTTATAAAGTACAATGTGACAATTGCCACGACTTCTATATTGGAGAAACAAGTAGAAAAATGGAAACCAGATTCAAAGAACATAAAAAGTCACCTTCACACATTTTTAAACACTGCAAGTCAAATAAATACAACATAACCATAGAAAATACTCAAATACTAAATAAAGAAACAAACATAAACACAAAATTAAAGAAGCCTTATTTATACAACTACACAAGCCCGAAATAAAGGAACACCTTTATACCTGAATTAAAAATAATGTATAATTTTATATTATTTATTATATTCAAACATCTAACACCACCCTCTATATTCTGACACTCAGTTACACAACCCCCCTTTCAAACATGTGGTCAACTTCCAGTCAGTTACCTCTTTCTTGATGAACCTGACAATGATCGAAGAAGGTTGAAACATTGTTTGCTCCTCTACGTAAAATATTTTCTCAACCCAAATGAGCCATTTTTACATGTATATTTTTCTCTACAAGTGGGTTTTCTTGACATCACTGTAGCATTCATTGTATCTAACACATGCTTCAACTTATATAACTAACCAAAAGCTATTTAAAATGCTAAAAGTTTGCAAAGCATTAGAAACTAGTAGGCCAGAAGCTAGTGTTAAAAGTTATGTTCATTGCAGCCATGTTTTTTCCCCACAATTCTCTTATGTTCTATATTGTAGATTCAAATTGGAAACGTGTTGAAGTAGCATGTCACGTTTACATCTGGTTCCCTACAAGCCGGTTGTTCAAGAGGTCTTTAATTCCAATCCAGAACTTGCTATTTGAACTAGAGAAAGAAAAAAAGATTTTCTGAAATACTATTTATATATGCAGTAAAATCTCCCAGAAGTCATGGTTTAAATGCTAAAAGCAGATAGTTTTATAAACCAATTGGTCAGAGTTGTCAGTGATGTCGAGAAACCCACTTGTTGAGAACTTTTATATGCAAAAACGGCTGTTCTGGGCCCAGAAAACACTTCAATTAGAAGAGCGAACAACGTTTCGACCTTCTTCGGTCATCGTCAGGTTCACAAAGAAAGGGTTACTGGTCGGAAGCTGACCACATGTTTGGGAGGGGTTGTATAATTGAGTGTTGCAATGTAGAGGGCGCGGTTTGAATATATAATTTTGTCTATAATGTTAATATAGGTATAATGGTGTTCCTTTATATTGGTTTATTTTGGGTTTGAGTTGTTGTATAAGTAAGGCTTCTTTAATTTTTCGTTTGTTTATGTTTGTTTCTTTATTTAGTATTTTAGTGTTTTCTATGGTTATGTTGTGTCCATTTGACTTGCAGTGTTCGAAAACGTGTGAAGGTGACTTTTTATGTTCTTTGAATCTGGTTTCCATTTTTCTACTTGTTTCTCCTATATAGAAGTCGTGGCAGTTATCACATTGTATTTTATAAATGTTGGTGTGGTGTTTGTCAGTGTAGTTCTTACATAGTATAGACCTTAGTTTTGTGCCTGGTTTTTGAATAAATTTAGTGTTAACTGGAATGTTATATTTTGTTACTAGTTTTTGCCAAATGTTGGTTATTTGTTTGCTGATGTCAGGAATATATGGTATACAGCAGTATATGGTTTCGTGATTTTTTGATTCGTGAGATATATTTACTTTTGTTGGTTGATTTTGCTTTCTGTCTAGGTGTGTGCGTATAATGTTTTCTACGGTTTGTGGAGGAAACTTATTAATGTTGATGAAGTGTTGTTTTATTTTATCTAATTCATCGTTAATTTTATCTGGTGAGCATAGTTTTATGGCTGTGTTTATCTGGTTTCTTAGTATGTTGAGTTTTTGTTTTGTTTCATGTGCTGAGTCCCAAGGAATGTATAGTCCAGTATGGGTGATTTTTCGGTGGATTTCTGTTTTGAATTGTGTGTCGGTTCTTATAATATACAAACAAATGGCCTAAGCATGGGCAACCCAGTATCGCCAGTTCTAGCCAATATTTTTATGACACAAATTGAAACACAAGCAATTAATACAGCATTACATCCACCACTATACTGGTACAGATATGTAGATGACACGATTGCGGGATTCGAATCTACAGAACACATACTTAACTTTTTCACTCACATTAACTCTATACATCCCAACATTAACTTCACATGTGAACAGGAAGAAAGCAATCAAATATCATTTCTTAACCTCAAAATTATAAGAACCGACACACAATTCAAAACAGAAATCCACCGAAAAATCACCCATACTGGACTATACATTCCTTGGGACTCAGCACATGAAACAAAACAAAAACTCAACATACTAAGAAACCAGATAAACACAGCCATAAAACTATGCTCACCTGATAAAATTAACGATGAATTAGATAAAATAAAACAACACTTCATCAACATTAATAAGTTTCCTCCACAAACCGTAGAAAACATTATACGCACACACCTAGACAGAAAGCAAAATCAACCAACAAAAGTAAATATATCTCACGAATCAAAAAATCACGAAACCATATACTGCTGTATACCATATATTCCTGACATCAGCAAACAAATAACCAACATTTGGCAAAAACTAGTAACAAAATATAACATTCCAGTTAACACTAAATTTATTCAAAAACCAGGCACAAAACTAAGGTCTATACTATGTAAGAACTACACTGACAAACACCACACCAACATTATTTATAAAATACAATGTGATAACTGCCACGACTTCTATAGGAGAAACAAGTAGAAAAATGGAAACCAGATTCAAAGAACATAAAAAGTCACCTTCACACGTTTTCGAACACTGCAAGTCAAATGGACACAACATAACCATAGAAAACACTAAAATACTAAATAAAGAAACAAACATAAACAAACGAAAAATTAAAGAAGCCTTACTTATACAACAACTCAAACCCAAAATAAACCAATATAAAGGAACACCATTATACCTATATTAATATTATAGACAAAATTATATATTCAAACCGCGCCCTCTACATTGCAACACTCAATTATACAACCCCTCCCAAACATGTGGTCAGCTTCCGACCAGTAACCCTTTCTTTGTGAACCTGACGATGACCGAAGAAGGTCGAAACGTTGTTCGCTCTTCTAATTGAAGTGTTTTCTGGGCCCAGAACAGCCGTTTTTGCATATAAAAGTGGTCAGAGTTGTGCTTATATACTTAAATAGAATCTAGGAGAATATTTTTGTCTGTCTTTATCTGATTTACCTGGTGAATTCTGCAAAACTTTGAACACAAGAGGTACAAGAGATGGATCTGAAATGTTATTTTTCTACACCTCCAACTTTGAATTCACAGCGTACATGGGGGGACATCTACAGTAAACATGACTTTTGTCACACAAGTCTCTAAATGTATCAGTTATGTTCATTATTTGTCTTCATGTGAGGACTGCTAAAAGTAATCCACTTACTCTGTTAATTTTTACAATGAAATGTTGGTGTACAAACAGATTTATTTGAAACTTTGTGAGGAAATGTTTTGAGTGTCAAGAAATCCTTCAAATTTTTTCAGTTCATCATAGCCAAAAAGTATTTTGTTAGACTTTGATAAAATCCTATATACTAATGTATGTCCATCTGGTATTGACTTTGGTTTATCTAAAATCCTGTTTTGGCATCTAGTAGTGTTAGCATTTCAGAAAAATATTGAAGGGGGGAAGCTGAACTTTAATTTTTACAAATGTACATGAACTGTTGATGACACAACATGTTTTTGATTGTATGTCAACTGTAATAAAGGTGTAAAAGTCGGAGAGTTATGAGGAATAAAACAAAAATGGATCTTTCAACTTCATATATTTATTAATATTGATAATTTTTTATTTACTAGATATTTCACATTTTTCAAAAATCAGAATGGGGTCATGTTACAACTGGCATCCAGTGTGTCATAGTAAAATTAAAAATATTTCCTTCTAGTTTCAATATTTCTTTAGAAACATCTTGCTAAAAGAAACAAATGTCACCTACTTATTGTTTATTATTGGTGACGTTACAGTGTTGACAAAAATAATGGCCAAAACTGTGTGTAATTGAATTAGAACTGGTATTCTTTGAAATTGCTTTTATGAAGGTAAATTTTGAAATTATTTAATAATTTGGCTGTTTGTAGTTAAATATGAAAACGGGGAAAGATGTAACTTTCCATTTTCATTTTTTAGCCAAGGAATGTGAACTGGGTGTTTAATAATCAAACCATAACATATTGGAGTTTATCATTCAGTTTCGACATCATCGATGTGCAAAAAACACACACAGATTTGAACTGTTCATTTTAATGAAAAAGTATGGCTTCAAGTTATTTAAAAGATGAAAAGAAAACTTGTTTGTCTTGCATTGCAGTGCAGTGAAAGATTTTCTGGCTGGACAACCATTTCAAGAGTTTGAGAACAGCATGTACTTCCTGCGGTACCTTCAGTGGAAATGGTTAGAAAGGTTAGTATATTGTACTTGTTAGTGTTACTTGTGTAATATTTAAAGAATACAAAACTTTCCCATGTGAACATCGTTAATAGGTACTGTTGCTCATCAACGAAACGTCTAAACGATCTCCAATACCCAAGATAAGATCTTTGAGACAGGTCAACAGTTAGGTTGATAGTTAGTTATTAACAGTTAGGTCATTCACATTCCTTAAGAATTTGTTTGCTTGTCATTGCACCATGGGTTAACTTGTCTGTACCCACGAGTATTGAAACCCAGTTTTTAGCATTATAAGCTTTCAGACTTATCATTGAGCCATGGGGGGGAGAAAGACGGCTTCCTCAAAAAAAGTCAATAAACTCTGACGTACAGGAACTTGAATTTAATATGTTAAAACTGAGAACAGATAATTATAAGGGAAAATAAAACGAATAGCTACACCTTATAACCTTATAATTTAGTAATTTGACAGCTTTGTGTAAATATTAATTTAATTAAAGTTTGTGTAATAGTGGGAAGCTTTTATAAGTGTAACTTGATTTACTTCTGTATTCTTATGTTATAAAAGTCCATCCCTCTGTTGATCTGTTCAGTCATGTAAATAAATTAATTATTGCGTACCTTCTGTATCTTCTTGCTAATATACAAATCTTTAACGATATTCTTTATCTTTAAAAGAACCTATTACTTATTAGTTGTGCATTAGTAAGCAACAAACCCCTAGTGTTGTCTTACGGAAGTAAAGATTGCTTTTATTATGTGGATATTTAATAATGATACTTATTTTTAACAACTATGAAAAATTGTCAGAACTGGCTGTTGAATGTTTGTCATTATAATTGTGGTGTTCTTGTGTGTGACAAAGTGGTGGTTATGTAATCCAGTATCGAAATATAGCCTACCAGTGGTTCATAGGTAAGTCTTGGGCTTGTAATACTAAGAATTGAGTATTGATGCACATGATGGGCAAAGCACAGACAACCAGTTGTGTATCTTTGTGCTTAAACACAAATAAATTAAATATATATCATGAAACCTGTTTGTTTTGTCGTCGTTTTACTGCCGTTTACAAGACTGATGAGCACAGATAGCCCTTGAGTAGCTTTGTGCAAAATTCCAAAACAAACAAACAAGACTGATGTAATTAGCATGAGTGTATCATAATTTTTCCCTGTCACTTTTGTGTCATTCGATTTAAAAAAAAAAAAAAAATTTAACAGTAATTTAAATATAATTATATGTGTAGTAATTTTCTTTGTATTATCTACATTCTTAAAACTATGAGAGATTACTGTAGTTCCTTTCAGTGATATTTAGTACTTGTTAGATCAGACTGCATGTTTGATAACTTAACTTGTGCTTTTCAAATTTAGAAGTAAGTTGGTAGAAATTGTTTTTGTATTGCTCAAAATTCAATGCATTTGTTTTGGCTTGTCTTGTTTCATCCAACGCAGCCAACCTGTGACAGCCAAAACTTTCAGAATGTACAGAGTGTTGGGGAAAGGTGGGTTTGGAGAAGTGTGTGCTTGTCAAGTGCGTTCTACAGGGAAAATGTATGCATGTAAAAAATTAGAGAAGAAGCGTTTGAAAAAGAGGAGAGGAGAGTCGATGGTTCTCACAGAAAAACAAGTTCTTCAGAAAGTCAACTCCAGGTTTGTGGTGAGTAACAGTTGTGTATACTTGTGCATTTTTTTTTCTTCATTCATAGAAATCGCATTTGAACATTGGAAACAGCTTTGAGAAATGTATGACTTCATTTTAGTTTATGTACACATTGTATCTGTGACTATGTGGTTGGTTATGAAAGAAAGTATGCTGTCTAACTGTACAAATTTCTCTTTATATTCAGTGTAAGTTATTTACATCAAATAGGATGATATGGTAGTAGTTAAAAACAAATGGTTTTACCCCTTTTACTACTGTTGGAACATACACTTCCCAGTGCTCTCCTACTCTCATATTGTGACATGGACAAATGTTTGTCATTGTCATTCAGATTTGCTGCATGTGATGTGTGAAGTAAAATGAGTTTGAAAGTGTTTGCTGGTGATCCAACCTTATGTTTATATGTGGTTTCTCTCATTGTCTTCCACTTGGTCATTAACTATTAAGATCCCCAAGTGGAATGTATGACAGCTGCATGCTGATCATGCCCACATTGCTAGAGTGGTGAGTAGTAATCCTAAATAATATGTAAATATTCTTGACTCACATAGCCTGGATGATAGTAAAAGTTAATCAAGTAGTGGTTAAATGTGTCATTTTGGAGAGCCAGTGAGACAGGATGAAAGCTCTCCATCTAGTGATGAATCTTGACCCAATAGAAGAATGCAGAAATAGTATTGACAGTGGGGAAACGCGAGGGGGTAGGATCACTGTGGAATACATGTTCCAGCTGCACTGAGTGAATTAATAATATTTACTGATAAAAAAGAAAACCTGCTGTATTTATTCCTAGTTTTAAGAAAGGAGGACTTTATTTACAACATTAGAGGTAGGCTTACCTGGTATTATTTTAGTGTCAATGAATTGTTAGCTTGTTGAAGAAATATAACTTGATTTATTTCTGACAAAAACATTTCAGATACTGTATATCTACTTCAAAAAATTCTTTAATCCAATACAGTGACAAGCTAGATTCTTTTTACCTTCTGGTATTAATAAAAGGAAATTCTTCAGGATTCTTTTTTAAAATGTTATCTCAGTTTTAATTACTTGTACAACTCACTGACAGTCATAAAATGGTAAACCTAGTGATTTTTAAACTCTTCAAACCTATTTATTCACCAGAGATGTTTGTTAATTGCTTTATCTCTGTAAATATATATCTGTGAATGTGTGTGTGTGATATAAAAAGGGAGAGAAAGCACTTATTCAGCATTCTTTGGCATAGAATAACTAACTTTTAATATCTTTGAAAGTTTTAGCAAATCCTATGTTTTTAGCAAGAATTGTTTGTTCATAAATACAAAATACTCAGGTAATTGCTATTTATTCAGTTTATTTTAGCTGATATTTGCTTTTCAGATGAGAGTTTGGAAGGTACAAACTTTTGTGTGTGTGTGAGATCATGGTTGCACCTTAAGGTTATTTTTCTCAGATTAAACGAATTTCAGGAGGTCAAAAACTTGCCTCCTAGTGACTGGTATAGATACAAAACAGTTTATGAAACTTATGTTTATAAATAGATAATTATAATACTTAAAGTTAACTTATTTTTGGCTGCATCATTATAGATTTAGTGTAAAGTTACTCATTGCAGATATTAGTTATCATAATATAAATGGTGTTTGAAATGGCTTACTATGGCAAATAAAGGGTGAGAGAGACAGATATAATGGCCTACTCTGGGTTTAGTTGTCTAGTCATGGCTCTGAGAGCTAAAAACATCTGTGTCCATCGGTCATACAGTTCTTGCCCTTAATGGTAATATTAATTAGTTAGACTTGGTGTGACTTAGTGACTCTGAGATTATGTATTAGCTCATTTTTATTAAGCTGAAAAAAGACAAATCCTTTTCCCATTCTTCAACTGTATAACTGAACCTTGACCCTACATTTTTTCCTACAACAGGTTAGTTTGGCCTATGCATATGAGACAAAAGATGCCCTATGTCTTATCTTAACAATTATGAATGGGGGAGACCTGAAATTCCATATCTACAACATGGGTCGGGAACCAGGGTTTCCCGTGGACAGGGCAAGGTTTTATGCTGCCGAAGTGACTCAGGGGCTCGAACACTTGCATGCACATGGGATTGTGTATAGGTGAGTTAATAAATGTTTTTGATAACTAAACTAATATCTGTGAAGATAACAAATAAGAATTAATGGTAAATAACATAGCTATTTTATGATAATCTAATCCAATAATTAGAATTGATTCATAACCCTTGCTGTCATCAGTATTTTGGGTCATGACATCAGTGCTTACATGATATATATATCATTTTAAATTATTTTCATGTTACTATTGATTGAAAGTCTGTATAAAACAGTTTTTCAAGATAATACTTTTGTCTCACTAGGTTTAGAATCTGAACTATTGAAATGCTTAAGTTTCATTCAAAACTACCTTATTTAAGCTTTGGTTTAAATTTTTCGTTACCAGAAAACATCCACTTAGATGAATTATCTTTTTGTCCAGGTGAGTTAAGATGTTAAATTTGTAATCTGAGGGTTGCAGGTTTGAATCCCAGTCGCACCAAACATACTCACCCTTTTAGCTGTGGGGGTGTTATAATATCATGGTCAATCCCACTATTCATTGTTGAAAGAGTAGCCCAAGAGTTGTTGGAGGTGGATGGTGATGACTAACTGCTTTCCCTCTAGTCTTAAACTGCTAAATTAGGGATGATTAGCTTGGATAGCTTTGCACAAAATTAGAAAACAACAAAAACAAACTTATCGTCCAGAGAGGACATGTCTCCATGCCAGTGGGATCCTATGTGCCTTCTTGACAAAGATGATTATAACCATGACCCACTCTCTTATATTCTTTTTGCATGGCTAAGACTAAAATGTCCTCATTCCTATTTTAATTACTGGTGGTACCAGTACATATTATAGCACTTGATAATAAGTGAACTTTGTTATGTTTTCAGAGGTTGTACCATTTATCTGTTTGATTTGGTAAGTTGACTTTAACTTGGTAATCGTTGCTTTTAGGCACAATTTTAGGCTAGGAAGGAAAAAAGTTAAATGAGAATAGAATGAAATAAGTTAACCCCAAAAAATATTTTGACAAGATAATAGTTTATTTGGGATAAAGAATATGTCTGCGTGGTGTAGCACATTTTGGTAGTTTTTGTGTATGATTTAAACATTTTGACAAAGATGAAAAACCAGAAGAACCAACTAGGCCTGGGTTTCAATGGGGTTAAACAATTTTATTCAGTGCTCTTTTCTTAGCTCACATCCATGTTTGTGTATGCATGTTGAACGTTGAAGGAGGGAGGTGCAGAATGTATACATAATGCATGAAGGAGACTTAAGACCCACATGGTAGGGTACCACTGCAGTAGAGCATTTTTGGACATTACATACACATCTGTTCAGGGTAGTAACAATAGATGTAAAAATTACCACTGATGTTTTTACATTATGTTTTAGTTGATTTTATTTCAGTGATTTAAAAAAATGTTCACAGAGTCAATGGATTTATATATAATACAAATAAAGATTCTTTTTTATCATCAGATGTACCGTTTTTGTTTCTTTCATATTTCAATTAAACATTTTCGGAAATTATGAACACGGGTATTAAATCTAATGTGTGGCATTATTCTCAATTTTTACCAAAAACCTACACTAGTGGACTAAAACTTTTCAGTGTCATTTGTTCTTAACGTTGCCTTAGTATAGCATTTATAAAATGAATTATCTTCTTGTAAGTCGTGAAGTTTGAAAGTGTTATGTGTGAGCAGTTTAGGTTAAAACTTTTTGATTCTGCTATTTCTAGGGACCTAAAGCCAGAGAACATTCTTCTTGATGACCATGGTGAGTACACAAGTTTCTCTTTGTTATTTTCTTGCTAATGAGTAAGAAGTATTTTTAAAAATTTGTGAAAAGATAATATTAGCATTATTAGCTTTATGGTATTCACAGTTGATGTCCTGTTGGAATTTGATTTTATTACATTCCTAATTTAGAATTTTTTATGGTAATTTGTAATGTTTAATCAGAGCTTGTTTTTTCCCTTTTATTTTATTTTTACTATTATTATTATTATTATTACTCCAATGAAGGTCATGTGAGGATATCCGATCTTGGTTTAGCTGTAGAGATTCCAGAAGGAGAGACAGTTAAGGGAAGGGTTGGAACAGTAGGATATATGGGTGAGTTGAATTACTTTTATGGTGTTCTTGAACACATATGTTAACCTCTCTAATAGTATCTGGAAGTAACTAGAGGTTTGAAGCAAGAAAGCAACTAGGTAAAATATAAAGTGGAAGGTAATCTTTATTCACCCAAAAAATTAGTGATGGGGGGGTACTATATACAAAAAAATATTTATTGAAGACAAAAAACTGCAATATCTGCATTACCCACATCAATGATTAGCATCCTAAAAGAAAAATAAAAGCAAAAATACTGTCAAAGTATCACGTGACTTACTTTACAGAAATATTCTCCACAAAGAAGCACATGTGATATCACAGGGGAATGGCCCAGATAAATAGGTAGCTAAAGAGAAAATAGTTTTGATAAATTTCCTTCACAAACTTTATATATTTAAAGTTATATAAACGTCTGTGTGAAACTTTTGAAAAATTCTTGGTCAAATTGAAATGCTTACCTTACCAATTAAACAATGTAATAAATATTTAATATAAAACCATTATTTTAAATTATGTAACTATGCTATTGATAATCATATGATTAATTTTACTATTATGAAATATATTATTAAACTTATTGTACTTTAGATGTGTGGTGCGCAGAACATGGTATTATCCAATGAGTGATTAGTTGAAATGATACATTTATTAAAACTTTAAAATTCTGTTTTTATAGCTGTGAAATGAATCAATTTTTAACAAGTATGGTATAAAAACTTCTATTTTCCACTCCCTGTTTTGTTTATTTTTTATTTTATTAGCTCCTGAAGTGATAGACAATGAAAGGTATACCTACAGTCCTGACTGGTTCAGCTTGGGTTGTCTTATTTATGAAATGATTGAAGGACGGGTAAGATTTTTATTTCAGAAAACTTTAATATATCCTTTGTTTGTTCCTCCAAATGTAATTAATTGTTATAATATGTCTATATTTATATTCATGATTAAAAATACATTTTATAAAAACATTGTTTTTATTTAGAGACATTTTCATAATACATAACACAAGTTTTGGGTTTTGGTTTTCTTTTAAATGTCTGAAGCACAAACATTAACTACTAAAGATATATGGTAGTAAATCATTTTATACGTAACGAATGATTTTAGAAATAAGGTAAATTTCATCAGCCTGTGCCAATAAAATGTAAAACATTAAATATGTGTGTTTTATAGGTTGACGACTTTGTAGTCAGAATGAAAACAGTAAAGTTGACAAAGCTGGTTGAGTGTTTGTAAACAGAACCTGATTAGTTAAGCATTGTCTCATCTCAACACTGATATAACTGTTTGGTGATATATGTGTATATTTACTTACAAATATGTCACACTAACTGAAGCTAAAACATTTCACCACCCTAATATATTGGATGGATATGTAGCCCTGGTTCTTTTTCATATACACATTGTGCTTCAAACATTAAGT
Organism: Carcinoscorpius rotundicauda; assembly: GCA_011833715.1. NCBI lineage: Eukaryota > Metazoa > Arthropoda > Merostomata > Xiphosura > Limulidae > Carcinoscorpius > Carcinoscorpius rotundicauda. Next base: position 102,238,501 of record CM022394.1, on the reverse strand, counting down.
CAGTGGACAGGTTATCTTCACTGTCTTACCCAAATGCATTTGTTGAGATACAGTTTATATGTTAGTTTTATGCTGTGGTTTGATCAATAACAATAAATTGCAAGAAAACTCAGGGACACGAAGGTATCACATGGTTTTCACACCTCAGGTGGGTCAAAGTGCAATTTTCACAGAGTTACGTTCAAAATGCTACTTTATTATATGTGTATATGAATAAATTCAGCATCATAATGTAGATAGAAAATCAAATTTAAGTTCCAAGTTCTTGATTTTATAAGGGAATGTTTTTACAAATTCTCAACCTTCACTAATTGAGAACTGTGACAGTAGATATCTTTTTTTAGGATTTTCATTGAAGTACTACTGTATACCTTTATGTTAAGTACCTTCCCATATTTATTGTTACCTTAAAGCAGTAAGGTTTAAGCCAGTCAGGTAAAGTTGTTGCTGGAGTATGTTTTGAACCAAATAGTTTTCTTTCTCTCAGAGAAACTGTCAAGCTGTTATCTTTTCACAGATCCCTTTTCTTTTGTATAAAAAAGTTATTTGAAATGTGTTGTCATTTTTTTGTGTTTTGGAGGAAATGCACATTTGCTTGCTTGTTTGTTTATTCAAAAAGGCTCTTGTAGTTACTGAGATCTTTCTGTGCACAAGATAAAAGTAAAACTTCAAACTGTTCAAGGCATAACTTGTGTCAGTTACTATATATTTCAAAAACCATTTGTCTGGAATTGGTTCAAAATCATTAACTGTTTCTTGTGATCAAACTGTTTATTGGTATGAAAAATACTTTACTGCATACTTAACAACCGTTATGTGAATCCTCAAATCTTGAAATAACCATGAAAAGGTTTCTGTATTATGAAATGTTCAGTTGTGTCTCAGAGTGGGTGTGATTAATAGAGCTAGCAGTTCGTATTGGATGACCAATCAAGTTTTGAGATAAAAACAGGAAATCAGCAAGAAATGGTTATTCATGAAGTGTTTCTTGAATGGTTAAATCCAAAGTGTTAATAAATAAATTGTTAATCATATGTTTACTGGCTCTCAGAATAATTAGTAAGGGCAGAGGTAACTGAGTTACACAGTGTGTGTGTCTGTCTGTTTCTTTGATCGGAAAGAAAGAGTTGAATCACTGAAAGTGTAAAATAATAACGTTTATTAATATGCAACTATACTTCAAACATAGTTATCATTACAAAATAATAGAGTAGTGAAGTCATTGTGTGGTGAATGAGTTGGATTTGTGTGAAAAGCAAGAGAAAGGAAACCTTGGTGGTCTCTCAACTGTTTGTGTTTACTCTCTCCAAAAAAATCTGAAAGGAAAACAAATTTTAAGTATAAAACAAAATTATGAAAAGATACAAAAAACAATAAATATTAAACAAAATCGTAGGAAGAAACTGAGTAAATAAAGTTTATTTAATGTTAGGTTACAGAAAAAAAAACTCAAAAGGAGAACCTTGCTTTTTGAAGTTTGTCTACGAGTGCTAGGGTGGGTTTATAACACAGTTCTCTGACAGAAAAAACAATTATTATTTTTTTTTAATTCCAAAACATCACATGATATTTTCTAAACACTAAGATTTTGGACAATTGTACACCAATAATCTTTTCCTTAGATTTTAAGGTATTTCTAAAATTTATGACTGCTAGAGAATGTGAGGACATTTTTCCTTCTGTCTACTATGAAACTTTGCACTGTTTGTGTGTTTTTCACCTTTTAAGATAATTATTTTTGTAATGCCTATTGCTGATTTTTATTTTTTCTGTTCTTCACCAGTAACTACTGCAAGTTCTTTTACTGTTCTGAAAAACCTACTTTTTTGGTTCTTGCAAGTGCATGTTGTTTGACTTTTCAGATTAATGTATGCCACTGTTTTGCGTGCTATCCCACATATCTCTCATTGAAGATAATAGTACTAAGTACCTAAACACTTTGTTATTGAAAAGTCACTTTGACTATAACACATGTAACCTCATGCTGTACACTTGTAGGTGTAAATAGACACTGTTAAAAATAACAGAAATGTAACTGTATTATTGTACAATTGAGTTTGCTCTCCTCTTATTTAGTAGACCATTTCAAATGTATTTTACCCCCCCTCCAATAAATGTTGGTGCTTGTAATGCTAGATTTGAGGTTTGATTCCTGTGGTAGACACAGACGGATAGGCTATTGTGTTTAGTTTTTTGAAGAAATATGTGTAAAAAGATAGGTATAATATTACTTTCATAAGTGTCATGTATTTGTAAATTTTCTGGCATTGTACCAGTTATGTAAAGAATGATTCAGTCAGTTGACTTTAACTTTGTAATCAATGATATTAGGCACCATTTCGGGCTAGGAAGGAAAAAGTTAAACGAGAAGAGGTCGAGAGGAGAGTGAAAGAAGATGTGGAAAAGTATTTCAGCAAATTTCGGGAAGAATCCAAGTTGATCTGTCAAGCTGTAGGTGTCACTTTTTGATTTAAAAAAAAAAAAAAATTAACACTTGTCCATAACAAGACTTAAGTTTAAACTAAAATTAAAAAAGATTATTGCAGGTATGTATTTAATTCCCAAAAGATCTTTAAAATGTAGAAATAAAAATTTAGGCATCCATAAGAAAAAGTATCTTTAGTGTGTTACTGTGCTGTGAGAACCATTACACACACATTTGGTTTTAATCCTATCTCTTTAAAAGTTATATTTATTAAATAATGTTACCAGACCTCCTCTTTTTTTTTCTTGATTAGATCTCTGAACTGTAAGTGATGGGGAAGACATGATGTGTGTCTACTTTTTTAAGTGATTTTCAGTTGTGATGAACTTGAAGTGGTAACTTGAATCTTGGTAACATTACTAATGAAGGTTAATCTTTCAACTTCATAGCTGCTCAAAAAAAATCCAAAGGAGAGGCTTGGGTGCAACAGTGGAAAATATGGTGCACAGGAGTTAAAAGAACATCTCTTCTTTCAATGTATCAATTGGAAAAGATTGGAGGCTGGAATGCTTGATCCACCATTTGTACCTGATGTGAGTAAATTTCAGTTTCTATCATAATTTCCTTTTTTTTTTTTCTTTACTCTGAGAATTTTTTTCTTTTTATTTTCACAGCTTTATAAATTTTAAAATTGTCATTCCATAAACCATCATCATGTATTTAGAAATAATTTTTATATACTTTTTATTAGCAATAAGCTGTTAAACCTTCTAGAAATGCTATATGGGATCTTGTTTGCACTCTCGTAGAAAGTATGTTTGTGGATATTTGTATAATTGTTTTTCATATGTGTAGTGTTTAAAAATATATATATATAGATAAAGATGTATACACATCTTAACATGTTTTTGTGTTCTATTTTATCATAGCCTCATGCTGTGTATGCCAAAGATGTGTTGGATATTGAACAGTTTTCCACTGTTAAGGGTGTCAACTTAGATGCAGCAGATAGTACATTCTATGGTCGTTTCAACACTGGATGCGTCTCCATACCTTGGCAGTGGGAGGTACGTTATCTGTTTCAAATGAACTGATATTTACTTTTGTAACATTCACATAAACATTGTTTATCCAAAGCAAAAAAATGTTGCGGCAACATGCTCAGCAAGCTGTTTGCTGTCAGGATCCTGCTAGCTGCTGTCATGCCATCTTCAGCCTGGTGTTGGAGAAACACATAGCTTCAAAAATTAATCTCCTTTCATGAGGGAGCAAACTGTTGATATGGTGTGAGACACAAGTGGCTGTTTACTAGATCCTGACTTGGTGGTTATGACTTAAAAGCTGTGGTTAAAAGTGTTTTTTAACAACATCTTGGGATGGTTTCATGTGGGTTTTGTATGCTTTAGTTAAATTTATAACAACAAACTAATCTTGGTGAGACATTAAAAAGATATTAAATGGTGACCTTAAAACTTGGAGTAGTCATGTGTACTTTGTGGTATTATTCTACTTAAAATCTATTGGTATACTAAAAATTACTCGATGTTTGTGCTATTAATTATTTACACCTTTTACTGATTGTACTACACCAAATAAAGTGACATTTAATGTTTCTAAATGAACAAACTGACTTACAGAATCGTGACTTTTTGTAATATTACTCTTTCTAAAAAATACAAACTGCCAATTACATTTCTTGCCATGTTAATTTTTTTTTTTTTATCATTAATGAAAAATTGTTACTTATTTTAAGAAGATTGTAGAATGTAGGATTTATCACAAAATATATTCAATATTTTCAGTTAAAATGGAAACAATTCATAGAAATGTCTCAAAAGATTAGTTAGGATATCACTGTCTGTATTTTCATACAAACACCAACTAGAAGTCATGATATAGTAACTTCCTATTGACTGTTTTTATATGTAACAGCAGTGCTGTGGGAGATGCAGAATCACTTTTAATTTGAAGTGTGTAACAACAGCTGCAGGTACCACTAAAATGAATCATTTTCAGTGTAAATTTCAAAAGCTTCTGCGGGGGTGCTCCCTTGGATCCCCCATCCTATGGCTTTGACACTCATTTCCTTTTCTCCGAAAATATCAGCGCCTTTATAGATTTCTGCCTATGTAACAGTATTCAATAATCATGTCAATCTTATCAAAAAGCCACCATCTGTTTCGTACGAGGAAAAACAGTTTATAATTTGTGGTACAAAACTTTTAAATGCCCCCAGTGGGTCAGCAGTAAGTCGAAGGCTTACGATGCTAGAAAACTGTTTTGATACCTATGGTGGACACAACAAAAGATTTTCAACAAGCAAAATAATCTGAATAGTATTTTCTTTCTTCATCTATTTTTGGGAATTTTTCAAGGTATGTGAAAACAAACTTGTTTACCTCTATATTTGTTTTCTTTCCTAGATGATAGAAACAGAATGTTTTCAAGAACTCAACCAATTTGGTCCAAATGAAACCCCTTCTCCTGACCTTCTGATTGACCAACCTCCTCCAGCTGAGTCACAAGGTTGTTTTCCATTTAGGAAAAAAGAAAGGTTCGTAGTTTCATAAACTCTCAAAGTTTTGTATCTAGTGGTTGGACACCTATATAATCATTTTACTGCAACTAAATTTCTTTTCTTTACTATATATTAATTTTTATATCCTTTATTGTTTTCGATGCCTGTCTGTTGTGTTTGAGGAAAGACCATTTGTGGTGATACAGGCTGAGATTTGATATTCTGTCTTCTAGTTGGGAATGTTGGTGTGTCATCCATTCACCTGGCATCCCCATTGGTGTGTATTGAATCATTTAACTATTTGAAGAAACGTTTTAGGAGGGGTGTCTAGGTGTTGATTTACTCCTATGTCGTGCTGGATGTTAATGGTAGTGTTTTATCTAAGACCTATCTAGCTAAGGGTGAATTTTTGCATTTAACTGTGGGATGAATTAAGGCAGCCTTTTTTGTGATATATAAGTTGACTGTAGAGCAGTGTTGTATTTACTTTCTCTAACATTTTTTATTTTGTGGAATGTGCTAGTTTTCATTGTATTTTTGACTACTTGAATTATCTTTAAGTTTGATAGTATATTTGTCTATTTCCCAGGATTACAGTATAATTGTTACAATATTGTTTATAAGTTTCTGAAGACAATTTGTTCGAATGACACTATAATAAGATTTACATTTTATGGCACTGACTAACATAATTTTCAGATTTTTTATGTTGTTTTCATGTTTGTTGCCTTCTGTAATTATAGCAGTATTTAGGTAGCAGTAGTTACATGATAGGACAGGATTTTGTCGTATACTCAGTACAGTTTCTTTTCATTCTGTTACTGAAGTTATGTTATCGTGCATTTAGGTGTGTCTATGGTGTTAAGAAATTTAGAAAATAACAGATGTACAGCATGTTTCCATATGTCGGAGATCTCTGTGATTTAAAGAATGTGTGTTTAGTAGAGTGGAGAGTCCACCAGTCTTTCTAAAAAGAAAACCCAGGATAAAATTGTAACCATAGTGAAATACTATTCACATAGTATTGTGTCACTGTGTCTTTTTCCCACATATCAGTAAAATGTATGCTTAGTGACAGTATGTACTATTAAGCTGATGAAAAACTTTTGTGTATTCATAATTATATGCTTGCAGATAATAGTTTGATAGCACCAGTTTTGTATCATTTACTAGAAAATAGTAAGAAGTTATATTGCAGATCATGTAACAGATGCCTAAGAGTAGGCTACTGTTCAGCAGAGTGTTAAAGATCAGTAGGCCTAATATTTGCATCGATAATCCACTTCCTGTGAGTAACTTTCTTCGCAACTTAATATGTTTGTTACTTATTCAACTTGGAGATATGCAAAAACAGTTAAGATTTATTTTTGTCTATTATAAGCTGATACCCAGAAAATTACGCCTATAAACTTGTAACAGTTAGTTTATAAAAGACATCAGAGAAAAGTATTTTGAAAGAAAACATTACCTCATGTTATTAGTGTTAACAAAATTTTAAAAAGGGACTTAAACTTTAAATAATTGCTTATATCATTTCCATTTAGTTATCAGTTTTCTGTATAAATTATTGTTGGTATTTACTGACATCTATGTGGAGTATGAACATTGCAATGTCACATTAAATAGTACAAAGTAGTTTCCAGTTGTACTTACTTGTTATGCTTGATTCTGTGTTACAGAAAAAATATGGCCAAGACGACAAAATCTAGCAGTAACTTTCAATTCTCGTCTTCAGATGCCCCAAACTCTTCTAGTGGCGACCCTACAACAACTTTTGCCTCAGGTCAAGAAAATGCTTTTCGTGCCAGCTGAGAAACATCTGGCTCTTAACACAAGGCATTCCCTGTCACATATAAAAGCAGTGCCAATTGTTACCAGGGTGACTTTTGTGTTGCGGGTATCCCGTGAGTTATGACGTAAATCAGAGTTGTAGTTTCCCTGTTGTCTGACTTCCAGACTTTGTTATATCTTTTCCATTAATGGTGTATTCTGTACCTGATCCTACCCAGCTCACAAAAACATCATAATACTCCACTAATTTGTTTCTTATCAAGTATTGTGATAAATGTGTGAACTCTGTATATAAGTCAGTAGCCCTCAAGATCAGTTATGACATGGTCACCTTGAGTACAGTTTTTATCCCCAGATGGTTTCAGTTTTTGTTTTTGTAAAGAGGATGAAATATTTGTATTTTTATGTAAATACATAAATATTTGGTTAAGATTGCGTGTTTTTTTTCCTAATACAACTCTTTTGTTATATTTTGTGATTTAGCAATATGAAACTTTCATATACATCATAAGTTCAGCCCCTAGACATAGATACAAATCCCCTGATACGCAAATAATCCTATTATTTTAGTAGGAACAAATGCCACATCAATGTTAATATGAACTAAGGAGTTTGTTTATAATCACTTTTTAAGGCATTTTGATTCATACAATATAAATTTTTTGTAACCTCTTCTAATTGTATTCAAATTATTTATGAAGTTTGATTTGATTTAAAGAATCTGAACAAGTAAAGATAGTGCTATTTTGAGAGATGGTGGTCTACTGTTATCAGTTTGTGAGGGTGATAAAAAGTGTATTATAGATCTGTTATTACTGATGAAATCTGGTCATATTAATAACGTGATACAATGATTGTTTACAAAATAATTATGTGGGATACTTGAACTGAGACGATTATTGTATGATGAAGAATTTTTAAGATCCCTGTTTTCTCTTTAACATCTGATTTTAAAACTGATCAGCTTGGTATGTTTGTAGCACAACTTCAGGATGGATTTGATCCAGCTGGTTTATTAACATACTTCATTAATTAATTGCTATTTAAATTTCTTCATGCTTGATGTAAAGCACAGTCAGCTCTATAAGTTGTAAAGTTCCTTTTGTGTCAGTCATATTGTACTTAAATATTTCCTGGTACATCAGTTATTCTATGTTTTAACCCACTCTTTAAGAATAACACGTTATGTGTGTTAACACTAAAAACAGTCTTAAAATATTTTATTTATTCTACAATGATTGTTTAGTTTGAATGATAAAAAGAGGCCACAATTCAAACATTAATTCTATCTCTGTTTTCTGAAACATGTATAGTTGTAACCTCACTTAAGTTCTCAGAAGTGGATGTATGTTGCATTTGTTTTTCTTGTCCAAACTACCAAATAATTTTCCTGGAGTTTCTTCAGAAATGTATTGATTTTAATAATGACCACCTATTCTGGTGCAATGTGGTGTTTGTTAAATTTTGGTCTAAATGATATTTTAAGACTTGGGTCACTGAATGTTTTACATCTGAAGGTAAAAAATCTCGACCTTACATTCTTCAAAGAACATATATAACTGCAGATATACATTAAACTTGCTATCTGTGCAGTCCACAAGTAGAATATTCCAGTTAGAACAGGTTAGATAATCATAATTTTTCATATTATTTTTCTTTTCAGACTTTATTGGTAAAGCTCAAAAATCATGTATTTATTTCAAAATGTAATTGGTTTCATGATAAATACATAAATAATTATTTTTTTCAACTTAGCATCGTGGAAATAACTTGTATCTTTCTAGACTGTTTTTATTTTGTTTAGCCATTGAACATTTTCATTAATTTGTTCGAAATAAAAATAAACTAAGTTAACTTAAAGAATTATGACCATCATACAATTTGGACATATTACATGTATAACATATTAGATGTTAAAACAAGTTTGATTTTTTTTTTTTATAACAGTTGTCAAGTTTATAAACCTTGTTGTTTGAGAACTACACATTTTTATTATAATAGGTAATATTTGTGATGTACAAAAGTTATTTTTAATGGATACATCATTCCGTATAATATCCTCAGAACGTCATCTACATATATTATTTTACTCAGTGTATTGCATCACATCTAACCCCCTTTGTGGATTTATTTCACAGAAAACTTGTTTTTAGAAAATTTTATCAAATTTCTCTGGGTTACACTTGGTTTCCTACTTTCACATTTTTACCTGACTGTATTAACCCCCGAATGTACGTAAAGTTTACAGTATTTCGAAGAATGGGTTTGGTACTTTTGTCCCCTTCTCACCTTTTTCAGCTGTATTATTAAAACTCACCAAAAACTTGTTAGGATTTAGTTTTACTAGTATTTCCTTAAAAGGACTGTAATAGTCTGTTCTAAGATGTACATTGAAATTAATATTTATTATTATTTTAGTTGAAAATACTTTTACAAGGAATCCACAATTCTGTTAATTATTTTTCTATGAAAAGATTCAATGTTCTTTTGAGAGTAGATATTGATATGTTTTATATTTTTATTCATTTTGCCATTTTCTGTAGTATTTTGAAGGAGGACAAGATGAAGTGACTGTGTATCACATTCAATTTGTATTCTTTGTTCAGCTTTAAGATAATTAAGAGTATATCGTATTAACTTGGAATTTCTGGATTGCAGGGAGGGTAATAAGAATTCAAGCAACATCTGATGACCATACCTCACAAGAAGTTTAAAGAAATGCTATTAAATTCAGTGTAAACTTGAGTGACATTAAAACTGCACTTTGTCACTTCTCAAAGAGGTTAAATAATGGTGTTTTTATCTGTAAAATGTTCTTGGTAAAAACTTGAATTAAAGCAGTTTAAACATCTCAGACTTTTCGTAGAATGTCAACTTTGGATGGTTTGGTCTTGATTAATTTAAGAAATGTTTGAGACTGAAAGAGAGATTGGTAGGATGTGATAATTTTTGATTTCATTTGAAGATAGTTTCTTCTGTGATACCATAAGAAAAATTTAACATTATTGATACTAAGATAAATTGTAAGTGATTAAGAATGACCTGTACCTTACAACCTTTAATGGTTACTACTGACCACTGAAATTAAGGTGATATATATTGGTGCCAAGTACCAAGCAAGTGTAAACCTGTAGTCGAAATCTTTTGTGTGACTCAAGCTACCCGAGTGACGTGTTATACATAATGGTTTTAACAATGCATTCTTTTGACTTCTTTGCTGGATACGTGATAAGATAAAATAATACATTAGTTTTGTTTTCATGTCAACTATTTCTGAAAGTTATTTGTTGTAACTATACTATAAGTGATATTCAGAATGATGGGAATGTTTTTTTTTTTAAATAAGAATAAGGTTTTTCCTAACAGTTAGGAGGAGTAATTTATGTCTTTATAAACCTTAGTAGTTGTGTGATATGAACTAGTGTTTCACTCTAATTGGGCGAGATGGTTAAATAATTATTTATTTTAATAACTATCACTTACGTGACTAAAGGACAAAGTGTTCAAGTAACTTTTGGCATGGCTGCAGAACGGACATAAGTTTTTAGCAATACAATCATTCTTATTTCTACAAGTTTGGAGGCCCCGGTGGTTTAATGGTAAGTTTCATTTTTAATGCTAAAATAAGTTTGACTGTCAAATCAGTCACAAAGAAGGTAGCACATTGCTTAGCTTTTCACTAATACAAAACACTAGCAAGAAAACATGAATAATGTGTTTATAATTTTTAATAGGGGAGAGAGGGTATTCAGTTAATACCTTTATTTAGGTTACTGAGAATGCACGTTGAGGTTTTGATGTATCATCTATTAAACGTTAAAATGTAGTTGTTGTAATAATGTTGATTAAAACTTGTTGCTTCAGAACCACTTCTGGTTGCATATAAACTTGGTGCCACCATTGGTGTTATATGCATTTATAGATGCTTATGAAGTTCTTGGTGCTTATCATTGCTACACACTTGCAGATTGGGTTGTAATGCACAAGCACTTCTCTTGGAACAAGCTAGGATACAGTCTTTAAAACTTATCCCTTCATCTGTATCATGATACACATCTTTTTGTTATAGTCCTTACATGACAACCAGAGGGATCGGGGAAGTTTTTTTGACTGTTGAAGGAAAATATTTTCAAGTGTGCAGAAGCATTTCTGGCAATAGTAAAAGTTCAGCGAACAAGTTTAATGAAATGTCCAACACACGGCACCAGCAGTTAATTAAAGTGACATGTTTTGTTTTTAACTGATCAGTTTCATACCATGCTTTCATCATGTTATAGCTTTTAAGCAACCAAACATCAAATGTGAATTTTGGTGTAGAAGATCTTGCATCTCTAGTGTAGAAGCACCATGCCATTCTTAATTATGTTCATTCAAACGATCTCAACTCCGTGACTGTTTTGTAAATAGGCTGTAATGTGGTAGTCACCTGTTACTGTTGTGGTGAGTGGTGGTTAATTATAATGAACTTACACACTCTGACTTTGTTGTATTTAAAAAGTGAAATAAAATTTTTCTAAAAGTGAGATTACTGGACTCTATTTCCATAATTCTCATGTGTATATTTACACATGGTAATTACCAGGATATTAAAAAACATTTGGTGAACTGTACATCACTGCCCGAATTTAAACTTCACAGGGATAGCAACTGCCAGTTGTGGAGACTCGTGTAGACGATGACGTTTTGAAAGTCTTCTGCCTTTTGTCTTCAGGTCAGTGTTGTATAGCGTCCTGGTGGATTGTGAAGAATATGTTATGATGGGGTAGAGGAGAGATTCCCTGTGGAATTTTACAGATGACGTTTCCAAGAGTCTCTGTGGTAGGTTGCTGTTTGTTTTTTACTAGAATGAAACCTACGGTATTGTAGGATTTCCACAAACATACATAAAAAAATGGGAAGAAACCTTCGAACAAGAATAAAAGAATATAAAAAATACAAAATTCAGCCATTGCAGAGTAGGCAATGTTAACTGGCCACAGAATAAATTCTGAGAAAACTAGAATAATTGACATAAATATTCTGGAAGAGAAGAAAAAGCAAATCATTTTATATTAAACCTTCACTAAACAGAGATTCCAGATTAGTGGTGAGAAACCTGTGGCTGCTGTTACTTAAATCGACAGGAAATCTCTCCTCCAATCAGAGACTGTGATAATCCAACCAATCATAACACGCTCTATACATGCAAGGTGGAAGACGTCATCCTCTCCACTTGTCTCTATAACGTTTCATCATGAATACTGTGCCTCAACAATCCATGTAAGAATATATGTTCAGAACATGAGGGCTTCTTTTGCATTGGCAATGTTTTGAATTTACATATAGTACATATATGTAATTATCATTAAGTCAAGGTTGAATGTTGTGGTATTTATTTATTTTGTTTTACCAAAATGCAAGCAGTACACTATTTTGTAGCGAATTAAATCAAAATCACAAACCCTGCACTAACACTATCAGGTTAAAGTGAAGGTTATGTTCACTCACTACATTATTGGAGGTTTTTTCCCTCCCTATAATTAAAAAAAATCACATTTTGGTTATTTAAATTCATATGCTTAAGGTAGTGATTTCATGAGAAACCACTCAATGTTCTTGTTAAAATACTCCAAGGAAGATAGAGAACAAATGTCTTAAAACGTTGAAAATTTATACCCCTTATTCTCAAGGAAAAACTTTGAATGAATGCTTTCCCTCTGCTGAACTGTTTTTGGTTTCTTACATGCCTTCAAAATTAACTAAACTTTTAAAATAGTTATTGGAATGATGACTACGTGACTAGAACTCTCAGAACTGATTGGGTCATCTGTTGTCTTTTCCCTCATTCAAAGGATAATTTGCAGATCCCCAGTGCAGCCCATCCCCTTCTGGCAAGTGGGCTGATGGCAGAAGTACGTGTCTCCACGATCTAATGTGTGAGAACAAAAGGAAAGCTTTAACAATGAAATGCATTATCACATGAACTAAACTGGTGAGAAAGAAAAACAAAATTTGTATATGTCCATACTGACATCGTAACTATTTGACTGGAATGTCAACTCTATTTTTAAAGTTGTTTTAAGTACACTAATGTTTACTTCTAAATCTCTCATTGTTAACATTATTAACTGCAAGATTCCACCAGTGTACATCAAATAAAAGAATGAAATGATGTGTGGGTTAGATACTTCAAAAATATTTCTATTAGTTTAAACTGACCGAGCTAAATCAATTTAACTTCAGGTTTATGCACACCTACTGAACTTAACAATGGCAGAATTCTTTTTATTGTTAAACACATAACTGACTACAACTATTCATATGTAAACTACCTAGAAACTATGGCACTCAAGTTAGCTTCTGAGTTTGGATAGTTCCTCCAAACTGCTAGTGTTTTTCACTCCACTATGAAACACAAACACATTTTATGTGTAAAACTCCTTATCTTATTTCTCCTTCAGTTAACATTTAGAATAACATCCAAGTGCTCATTTAAAGTAATTCTCAACACTGCTTATCACACTAACTGTGGATTACTTCACCTACTAGACCAAATAATCTAACTTATTCTCCAGAGGGGCAAACTTTGAAGAATGTTTTCAATAATTTCTTCTGCAAAACTAGTTATACAAGGATATATTAAAATGGAAAAGCCAATAGTGAAATAATCACTGTACATGTGTATGCACCTTGTTTTGTCTTTAATAAACAAACACACATTTACCTGCCATGTGTGAGGCCTAGAAATAATCTCCAATTTCTTTTGGGACCAAAGTTGTATGGGTTTCTATAAATCTGAAATACAAACAGTTGTCATGAAATAAAACTAAACTGTGAATGGACACAATTACAAAGCCCACTATCTATTTCCTATGAAATAATACACGTGCACCAAACTTCACCTTGTGTTGGTTTACTACATCAATAAGTAAATGTTTCTAATGTACCAGAAAGAGATGAAGTTTAACACTAATTAGGGTCAAAACCTTCTGTGTAGTTGAATAGAAACAAACTTCCTACGTTATTAGTTCTTTTCCAAACAGTGAGAGTGTCAATTAACTACACTGTAGCCTCTAGCACCATCTCAGTTCAGATATGGAAAAACAAAATCAGCTAACATTTCATAAATCTTCGTTTTTATTTTGTGTAAGATATTTTCGTGTTATATAAAGACCGTAATAATTAAGCCTACCATGGAAAACAAGTCATTTTATCTTTCAGCTACTAATGGAAATATTTTGCAGTTTTTTTACACAAATTAATCTATGTAAGAAACAAATGTATTATATATTCAATGCCAGTTTATTAGGAAATACTACATATATTTAATATTCCATTAAAACATTTACATTTTGAAATAACAACAGTGACAACCCTATATGGGATTTTGGGTCTATTTTTCTTCACTACATAGTGACCTAAACTAATGTAGGCACTTGGATAACATCATAAATTTCATTATTCAATATAAAACAGCAGTCCAACTGTTTAATGGTTGCAAACATTTGTTAAAAATATTTCTTTGGTTTGCTGGCCCAAGTTATGCTGATGAGACACAAACAGACAAAACTGCAGTCAACAGCAGAGGGTATGACCAATCACAGAAAGCATTAGGCCTCTATCTCACAGATTCTTCTTTTTTTCCTCTTGTAAAAAAAAAAAACTGACTTACATATGCAATAGCTTCTACTGTTGTTTTTTCCTTTGTGTTGAATTTACCAATTACTTTTATAAATAATTTTCATTATTCCATTTTAAAAGTAAACCTTCACACTTGAACTTCAATGTTTCTTTCACCATGTTACCCTTTTTATTGAGAAAATGGAACACACTGAGATTATAATGGAAAATTTGATGTTGAACAACAAAGGTTTCTAGTATTTCTAATAATCTACCCTTCCTAGATACAGAATTGTATGTTTCCTTGCTTTTAACTTGGATAAATTATACAATGTTTTTATCCAATAAACAGAAATGCATATTCCTCTGTTTCCATTATCCTTAGAGTATTTTCAGAAAATGGGTTTAAGTTAGATTACACGATCTGCTGACTGACAGTCAAAACATTTATAAAACAATATTAGAAGTAACATAAAAACTTTTGTTGTTTAGGTTTGAAATTCTTGTATATTTTAAATGTCATGAAAGTGGTAAGAGTCAAATGTATTCCAATCACAATAGCACCATACTTTTAAATTCACTACATCCAAGAATCCTACAACTTACTTGTCCTACTGCTTTCAATCTGGCAGTTTCTTTCTTGTTGATATGAGCTTCGATGCTGCTCTCTCCATGAGTGATAAGACGTGCATGCCACATAATCAGTGCACCCAGTGTAAAGAAAACACCAATACATAACAAACATGCATAGATAATACAGAAATGGTAGAGGGATGATAAGAGAGAGTTCTGTGTATCATTTTCATTTTTTCCTGTTGAACTGTTCACGGAGTTGGTAACATTATTTATCTAAAATAAAAAGTAATAAATTGTTACATTTAAAAATAAAGTAATATGTTTGCAAATTTAATATTAAAACTAACACTAGTATCAAAATATTTTGTTTGCTGAAATACCCCCACAAAATCCAAGTGAACATAAAATGGGATAAATGTGCTCATTGGATGAAACTAAACTTGCTTAACAAGTGTTTCGAAGCAGTACAGATTCCTCATTACTAGAAGATAAATGAATATTTACAAAGTTATAATACCACATAGAATATACGAACTATATAAATTTAATTGAAAAGACAAGTGTGTACTGTTAAAGGTGGGAAGCTGCTCTTTATTTAAGGTTTCTTTTATTTAAAATCCATTTTCAGGTTTATCAGTAATTAAACTATGTCAGTGGAACTGACATTCCCTGTTTTCATCAGAAGAGGGAGAGCCTGATTTAATTATTTTATCTGCTTTAACTAACAATCCAATTTGTTCATAAGCCTCTTCCCAAAGTGGTAATTAATTTCCAGCCTCCATACACATAAATATACAAGATTAACTGTTTATTAAAAAAAAAAGCTTCCAATATTTAAATATTCACAGTCCTTGTTTCAACTGAATGTGCTCTTAATGTCCAAAAGTTGCTTCTAATATTTGGACTTGTATTTACATATTTTAATTACCTTACTCTAAGCAGGCTTATCAAAACTAAAAACAGAAGTGAAACCATTTGACAAAATCTGACAGCCCTTTAAGCACTCTGTTTCCTTTATTTTACTAAAATCCCAATATTTAGAAAATCTTATTAAATACATTTTTGTTCTCTCATTTCTCTTTCATTATTTCAAGTATCTGTAGAATCACAAACTTCTTGCAAAGCCACTAATAAAATCAAAATGTTAACTTGTATTTTTTTTTTCAAATGATTGATATGATTTTTTTATACTCTTAATTATTATAAAGTGAAAATTTAATATTACTGAATTAACAGTTATGAACCAAAGAAGAAAACAGATTTGAAAGTGAAATAGTATTGCTGGAAAAGTTGATAATATATGAAAACTATTTGATGGCTGAATGAATCAGATATTCTTAGAATCGTGCAATGTGATGAGATAAATTAATCTGTGAATTTTCTGTGGTTAATTAACATCTACTCAAGAACAATATTTCTACCTCTGCTTTTCCTTCTTCAAAAAAGTGGTCCCAAGCAACTGACCAACCAAAGAACATCAAAAATATCACTCCAAACCACATGTAGACACAAAACAGAAAAAAATAGCGATGATTGAAGTGACCGATACAATTATTCAACCAAGCTGACATGAGACTCAAGGATAAAATAATAACTCACTGTAAAGCATGCATTGTTTGGAACAGTTGAAACTGTTTTAAACAGATAAGTCTTTGTAAAAACATTTAATTGGAAAGCTTAAAAGTCAAATAAGCATATTAACATTGCACAATTCAATTATATGATTGAAATTAGTCCTGTTATAAACATTGCTGTAAACCATTCATTATTTAATGTTGAAGTTTTCTTTTAGTTAATACTAAGTGAAAAATAATTATAAGAGTATCACTCTTTTGCCTTAAAACTTAGTTTAACAATTGTATTTCTACATTGGTTATATTATAAAGGATCAGCAGTCTAAACCAAGGTTATTTATTGTATAAATTTTTTTTTTTTCTGAATGTAATTTCATATTTATCCTCTTCTCAAAAACAAAATGGCAAATTTATTTTATTTTCCCCATCTTTGTAACTTAAAATTTGTTTTTTGTTTTGTTTATAATTAATTGACAAGATGGTACTCAGTTTTCAAACTGTCTCAAGAAAAAACTCATTATTTAGGTAGAGTAACTTTTCAAGCTTTTGTTATAATGATATTCGAAATGAAACTGGGTATTTACCTATCATAAAATTATTGTAATACAGATTTACTTCTGATGACTTCCAGTATTCCTTATTGGATTATTTATGCATTTTTTTCCAATTATTGGTTTCACAACATTAAAGTGAATCTCAGTACATGAGTTTTGATTATATATATATATATTTTAGTTAGGCATGGGATGTAATACTTTTCACAACCACACATGGATAGACTGAAAATGTTACCAAAGATAATCATAAATGAAGATGTAACAATACTTTTCACACACACATGTTGAAATATTTAAAATATTACCAAAGTTAATAATAAAGATGTAATAATATTTTTTCACACATAAACACAAACAAATATTAAAATGTAAGTAATGTTAATAATAAATGAAAATGTAACAATACTTTTCACACACACAAATGGAAATATTTAAAATGTTACCAAAGTTAAACATAAATGAAGGTGTAACAATACTTTTCACACACACACGAAAATATTTAAAATGTTACCAGTGTTAATAATAAATGAAGATGTAACAATACTTTTCACACCCACACACAAAGAAATATTTAAAATGTTACCAAAGTTAATAATAAATGAAGATGTAACAATACTTTTCACACATACACACATGAAAATATTTAAAGTATTACCAAAGTTAAAAATAAAGATGTAACGATATTTTTCACACACACACACACACACACACACACATGGAAATATTTAAAAAGTTACCAAAGTTACTCATAAATAAAGATGTAACAATACTTTTCACACACAAAAATGGAGATATTTAAAATGTTACCAAAGTTAATCATAAATGAAGAATGTTTTTAATGATTAATCTGAAAAAGAAAAAAAAAGGATACGGCAGTGATGATCCATTTTCAATACACAGTGGTTACAGACACTACAATGATGGGTGCGAGGAGGTTTTGGTGCGATACACTTTTTACAAATAGATACTGCTTCACTAATTAAGATTCCCTGAAACAAAACACATTTGACTTTATAACCTTCTCATTAACTTCAAATATAATACTGTATAAAACTTAAACCTAATTAGGATCACATAGACATGCACTTCCCATAATTGCTCTACAGGACTTTGGTGCAACTTGGATAAATCATCTCATATAGTAAGCTACCTTGCACACTATATAACATACCACTGTAAACTAATTATAACCGTTAGACTGTTATCAAACTATTATAAAATTCAGTTCATTTTCCAATCCAAAACACGAACCTCTCTTAGTTCACATGAAATAACATTCTTGTAACCTTGATAACATGGTATTGTATTCCTGGTTTTGGATCACATATTATAGAGCGTAAAGCTCCTACATGTATGCTTGGTTAAATTATTTATTTGGTGGAAGGTTTCTGAATTAACAAGCCATATAAGTTGAAAACACAACTACAAATGTTACATATGATACTTGCTAATACACAGTTGTTAATACTGTGAGATCAATTACCAGTCTCTGCTGTTTGTTCTATGTTCTATGAACTCAGTATATTTCCATTCTTACCTGCAGGAAGAAATGATGTAAAACACATTACCTCAGGTGGATACCCTGGTAAAGTTTTGAAGGCCATGTAGTAGTGGAAAATAATGTTCACAAGAAGCCAGTGGCCTATTGTTACTGCTACAATGGTCACACTGAGGCTATGACTCATCCAGTAAGGTAAACCAATGATGTAGGCAATAGCAACAACAGACAGTGTAAGAAAGACGACTCCAGCAACAAATATCTAAAATAATAACATTTACAGTTTTAAACAATAATACAAATAAAAGTGTGATTGATATTTTGAAAGTATATTTTATATCAGTATTCAAAGACTGTCTCCAAATTAGAGAAACTTAAGTAAAATTATGCAAGTTCAACAGCTGATTCAGCAAGTGTCTAACTTTTACTCTGAGATTCATTTTATAAAGAATCAATATGCTAAATCCTATTTTAAGCTGCAAGCTTAAAATTTATTGTAATAAAAAGAAAAAAGGAAAAAATGTTGTCATCTGATCAAAGCTCTTCTTGCATGTCCATCCTTGATAAAAGTTAAAAAAAAAAATCCATTCTTCACTGTTAATGAACCTAGTAATTCCCTTTTAAACTCCTGTAAAGTGGTGACCTAAACTACTGCTAACTTCCATATGCTAAATACCTAGTTACAAAAAGAAAACTATAACCTGAAGTCTAACTTATATTTTTCAAATTTTAGGCTCATATACTCTTATCGCATCATCTCAAGAAAACAGCACAAATAAATGATATGCCTTTATTCTGGTAATCCATAGATAATCTAGTAAACTTCAAAGAAAAATTTAGCTGGGTTCTCATTGATGTATTTAATATGGTTAAAATAACAGAGAGTGTTGATGTATCTTTTTTTATACTTAATGATAAATCTAGAGAACACAAAAACAAATTCTGAGAGGGTAGGAGTCACCTTTATTTTTCTAAGAGGGTGGTTGGTCTTAGAAATGAATCACCTTCAGATACAGTGGAACCAGTTAATTTAAGAGAACACTCGATAACAATCAAAATGATAAATTTGTTTAGTAAATGTGACGGCCTTGATAGACCAATCAATCAATCCCCTGTTGAACTGATATTTACTCTTTTTTTAGTAGGGTCCTTTCCTGAACCCTACATTTCTTAGAGAAAACTGTTTACTAAACATTGTATGAGAACTAGAAAGTGATTTGTAATTGTGTGAAAATAAATCTTCAAAGAACTTTATTAGTTTTAAATACATCTTAAAACAATAACTTTAGATAAGTATAAAATATACATATAATACTTACTGGACCAAGAGATTTTGTAAAATGATCCACAAACCATATCAAAGGTTCCATGCATATGTCTCCAATATAATAGATATCTAAAAAACTGTTGTAAAACAAGGAATATATTGTATACTTTATTAGATAACATTTCTCCTTAACTGTTTCCAACAGTCGTTTCCCACAAGAACTAATTGTCCAGTAAATACGGGCCATTTTGTTTTTTATCTATCTCTTTCTTTGAGCACCTCAGTATCACTTTTATTTCTTTTCTGATAAACCATCAAGACTTACGTAATCAGAAAAAATTAAATTAAAGCTATATAGACAACCATTGTGTTCGGTGTCCTTCAATTGACAATTCGATGTATCTGAAATACTTCTCAACTCTAAATATATTTTTCTCAATGTACTTAATTACTTTTCTATCTTACCGAATCACATAGTCATAACGAGGCAGCGAGTTCGTTCCTAAACAAAGCGAATGATAAATTAATTGTATGATAAAAAATTAAATGTCACGACTAGATCAACACTAACATAAATTGAACTTAAAAGCTACTGGCATTACCATCAGTTACCATCTATAACATTACATCCACCATTCAAATTCAAACTATTAATACCGCTTAACTGAAGTATTTTATTCACTTTAGTCAAATCCTGACACGTTGATAAATTTCATATTGATACCAAGTTTTCCTTTGGAAAATGTCTTAAAAGGTTAATATTAAAATATTACTTAATATTTCTGTAACTTCCGTAAACAGAAGTAAAGAAAAAAAAACTCTGTAAGGGCTGAATATAAACCCGGATTTTAGCGTGTAAGTCCGCAGACATACTGCTGAGCCACTGGGGGGCAGGTGGTAAAGCACTCGACTCGTAGTCCCAGGGTCATGGGTTCGAATCTTCGTCGCACCAAATATGCTCGCTCTTTCAGCTGTGGGGGCATAATAATGTGGCGATCAATCTCACTATTCGTTAGTAAAAGAGTAGCCTAAGAGTTCGCGATGGGTGGTGATGACTAGCTGCCTTCCTTCTCGTCTTACACTGATAAATTAGGGACAGCTAGCGCAGATAGCCCTCGAGTAGCTTTGTGCGAAATTCCAAACGAACAAACAAATATATATATATATAATATTCTGAGTAAACTTCTATTTGTAAATATTACAATTTGAAATTATAAACAGTAACATTTTTATATGTTTACTGTAATAATGTTACTGCATTTCAATTTGATTAATCATAATATCAGTTTTTGTATTTAAAACTGACGATAATTTTGTGCAATTTATTATATTGGACTTTATTCAAAAAGGTATTTCAAATTAATTGGATTACCCATCCTCTGGACGAAAGTTATATGCATTCATGAGCAATCAAAGGGTATCTCAGGATATGAAAAGTTTAATCTAATGGACCCAATGAACCTGCATACAAACTTTGGTGAAGATCTATCAACAGGGATTGAAGTAGTGGTAAAAAAAACGCAAAAAGAATTTATGTCAACCACAAAATGCAAAATTGAAATATTTTTATGTATTTTTGCATGAACCTAACGAACCTTTTCTCCAATTGTGGTGGAGATCCATTCACACTATGGAAGGTAGTTACCTGGACACACAATATACAGTAATATTATATTTATATAGCTTACTGTTTCATTGTCTTGCAATGTTTACTTATTCTACATTAATTCCTGTACATTGAGTCAGAAAATGATATTCATTTTTTCTCCACCACGTGCCGATTTTTCTCAAATCATCATATGTACTTTTACATAATTGAATAATTTTTATTCAAATCAGGTCATATTTTGTTATGCTTAAAATACTGACAACCACTGGCTTTAGATTTTTCTCGATCAATCGCAATGTGAGAGTCTTATCGATCATTCTATAACCCACGAGAAACACACTGCTATTGTATGTGAGTGTATTTTCAAATTGCAAAGCCGCACCGAGCTGTCTGCTGTGTTCACTGAATTGAATCAAACCCCCGATTCTAACTTTGTAAGTCCGAAAACGTATCGTTGTCCCAACGGAGGACCACATTGCTGGAAAATAAATAGTTGACAAACTGCCTGATGTGTCACTTGTATGTGCATGCACTTTGATATTGTTTTTTTCTTTCAATATTATTTATTAATTGCTATGGCAACAAGAAATTGTGTAAATGATCCAAACATATTCTGTTATATTTCTGGTAAATATGTTGCAAGAAAGAAAGGCAAAACATAAAATAATTTGTCAAAAAGCAACAAAAACGCAGTACATGTATTCTGGAATAAAATTTTGAGACAAACTATGGGCTCTGCCCACTAATTACACCCATTGTATCAGTAATTGAAACAATGGGCTAAAGATAAAGAAAAAGTATTTAATTTTTAGAATTCCAATGGTCTTGAGTGACCATAAAAACGACAGAGATGTCTCTATTTTTGCTCATGTAACGTACAAGGCTAAAACACTCGAAATAAAAAAGAAAATTTTTATCGGAAACTTCAATCTACTCTACGACTTGTCGCTTGTGGACCTGATGTGCATATACCCACTCCACCAGAGATTCTTGATATTGTGTCTAAATCTGATATTAATCGAAATGATTGCAAACGTTGTTTTCAACCTGAAACTTATGGTGAAATACATTTTACATTAGCTAAATGTAATAATTTAGTTAGAGATTTGGGCCTTCCAAATTGTACTTCAGTGTTTTGGAGCTCGAGACTTCGAGCTAAGAACTTACTTTCTCCAGGGATCTCGTTTTTCTGGAACAGAAATTGTAGGAAAGTGTTTTTACCATA
Source organism: Carcinoscorpius rotundicauda (assembly GCA_011833715.1). Taxonomy (NCBI): domain Eukaryota; kingdom Metazoa; phylum Arthropoda; class Merostomata; order Xiphosura; family Limulidae; genus Carcinoscorpius; species Carcinoscorpius rotundicauda. Next base: position 102,215,862 of record CM022394.1, on the reverse strand, counting down.
TTTTTCGCGAAAAAGTTTACTGGTTAATTGCAAAAACACTGCTGAATTAATACCAATACTAGAAGTTACTGTCTGTGAACCTAGTAGCAGGCGGTTGTTTATTGATTCCTTCAAAAGAAGTCTCTTTTACAATGCTAACATGTCCATTTGTTCCTATGTCTCATTCAATTCACTTGAAGAAAACATGAAAATCTTGAACTTTTTAATAAGGTTAAATTCAAAGAACATCTGTTGTGTAAATATTGTGTAAATGTTTTGTAAACGACATGTCGTGTTGTATTTAAATTTTCATTTCTATTATTTATATTTCCATTTTTATATTATTGTTTCAAAGTTTAAACCAATTAAAAATATGTTGTTATTCATTTAAAATAACATTTAGAAATTTCTAGAATTAGGTAGATCAATCAATTGACTATAAATGGAATGTGGCCGCCTTGTGTCTAGACGACAAGTCTCGTGCAAGAACGGACATGCGCGGATTTCATTGGAATGTTGGGAAGTTACGCGATGATTCGAGAAGTCTAGGCCTACAAATATATAAACAGACGAAGATGCGAGAAAAGGAGAGTTATTAGTTTTTATTCGAAGAAAAGAAGAGTCAGTCATTCGTTTGAAAAAGTTTAAGTGTTTGCTGTGAGTTTATTCAACTTGGATTTGTGACTAGAGTTAGATCTACAGAAGCTGTGATTTTACTTCATCAATATTTACGATTCATTCGAATTACTAGTTATACTGAAGGCCAACACGTGTTGGACTGTTTTAGGGAGAACGGGAAAATTTGGAAAACAACAAGTTGAGACATTCGTTGAAGACATCGTTAAAAGAACTTCGTCGAATTTATTGAACTGTGGATTGTTCCTGAACTTCTCCATTCAAACTTCGGTATTTCTTCGTGGGACCAAATAATCACCCTAGACTAGAATTTTGGATTTCTGATCTGGACTTTTGGACATTCATTCTAGATCATTATATTAGATACAGGCCAGTACTATTTTGTGTTGTAATTAATTTTGAAGGTTTAAACTTAATATCTGTCATTGTTGTTATGTAATTTATGTTACATCTGTTACATATATAATAGTTTGTTGTAATAAATTATACAAGCTGTTATCTGTGTCTTTCTGTTGCGTTTAGTCTACGAAAAACATAAAACATATAAAAAAAACGTAACACTACCTATTATCATTACAGGGATGAATAAGTTATTCTCACCTTCCACCTGCAGAAGAAAGGTTCATAATTTTGTATACGTTCGTCATTACGTGTTTAGATATAAATATACATACATATAGCAAGAGTCGAAGTACATATACACAAGTCATAGTTTTGTCCATAAGCCAAACAGTGTAAATTCCATATTGATTTGATGAAGTTGGTTGCAAAATATGAGCTTTTTCTTTGGTGAATATTTAAAAATCGTATCTATGTTGCTGAGTAAAATATCTATTTTTATGAAGTTACCATGTTTTTGTGTATAAATGAAACAGCAGAGACTGGAGTCAGCACTGGATAAAAAAGTAATGGTCATGCAGAACCAGCCTTATATCGAAAAACACTTAATATTAAAGTTTTGTTGTCATAAATAAAGTTCTATTATCTCTACTTCACACAAATCTTGTTGATTAAGCAGTTTGTAAATGCCTTAGACAAAAATGGCAACAAATATCTAGGTGAGCAACTCCCAAATGTTTGAGAAGCGAAACTTAAAAAGGCAATTTTATTGGGCCTCAGCTTAAGAAATTGATTTTGGATGAATAGTTCGAAAGGACAATAAGAAAAGTTGAAAAAAAGCATAGATTGCCTTTAAAGGTGTTATTGAAAAATTTTCAAGAATCAGCAAAGACACAATTTACGAAAATAATTTGTCAACAACATGCTCAATAAATTCAAATAGTTGGGTTGTAATACGAGCTTGAAGCTCATTTTTTACACTTGCTTATATTGACTATTTCTCTGAAAATCTTGGTGCAATCAGGAAATAACAAGGAAAAAGATATTAGGGAAATAGAGAGAAGGCACTAGAGAAGGTGAAACATCAATACGATGATTGATTACTTGTGGTCATGGAAACCAAATATTTCAGACATGAAACATGAAAGATGTTGTTGTTGTTGTTTTGAATTAAGCACAAAGCTACACAATGGGCTATCTGTGCTCTGCCCACCACGGGTATCGAAACCCGAATTTTAGCGTGTAAGTCCGCAGACATACCGCTGAGCCACTGGGGGGCAAAACATGAAAGAAAAACCAAAACACGTAGTTTTGTGACTAAAATATAGTTTTCATAAAAATATTTCAAGATGAATGGGGATGCATATTAGTTTGACATCACTGATCTTCCATTTTCTTCAGTTTGTTTGTATTTTTGTTGACAAACATAAAAAAAATATTCTTTGTAGAAAATGAAATAATAATTTGCATTTTAGAACGGCTGGTACGGGTATTAAAACTTTTATTGATAATGAGAGAACAACGTTTCGACCTTCCTCGGTCATCTTTAGGATAAGAAATAATAATATGACCTGAGCAAGAGTTTTTTCTTCCCAATTTACATAAAATCATTACGTAATTAAAAAAAATAACAATTTCGAAATCTGCGGAGTTGGATCATAGGAAATCTTTCATGAAAACCAAAATTTTAACGAAGTTTAAATTCGCATGCTTGTATTATTATGAGCGAGACTATATCAACTAATACTTAAACATATGTATGCAATAAATTATACAGAAACATATATGCATTTTAATTTAGGAACATAAGGTTTTATAATAAAGTATATTTATACGTGTATGTAACAGTTTTTAATATTTCTCTCTATATGTTATATATATATATATAAATTGGTAACTTTTTCAATTCTAGTGCAGCAGAGGACGCGCTATAGAATTAGGAGTTGTAATTCGAATATAACGTGTGTGAATTAGCTATGTATACAAAAAAATCAAAGTTGAAAGGAGAGTGATCGGGGCCTGTCTATTTCATTTTATCAGAAGTAATATACTTTTATTAACATTAATTAATATGATTTGTACAAGGATTTTAACATCAAGGGGCTGGAAAAGACTTGGATACTTGAACTTTCAGAGATTAACAAGTGCAAGAAATGAATCTTTTCAGACTTACAGCACCAATTCAAACGATAAAGAAAGAGAACCTCCGGTCTGTAGCAAATATGTAGTTGATATGTTCTGTTTATATTGAAATTTTATTCAGTATACGGAATAGAGCATTTTTCGTCATCCTAATTTTTCCTACACTCTGTTCCCCAACCTCACGTTTACGACAAAGCTTTTACTCATTTTGTACACTGAGTAAAAGCATAGTGAATAGCATACCCACTCTTTTCTCAATCCAAGGATAAGTAATTTTCAAAGTCTTTAAATTTAATATTTTTTAACGTATGTTAAGTTTCTAAACTTTATCATATAATGTAAAGTTAAAGTATCTTTCATTCTGTGTTAAGTCTATATTCTTGGACCTGTCAATTAGTTTGCTGATAATTAAAATTGTCTATTTTAGAAACGTGGTTTAGTTCTTGGAGTTTATGAAAAACAAGAAAAAGGTGAAGGCATTATATTTACATCCTCAGCTGATAAATTTAATAAAGTGACCAATGGGAAGTTACAAGAACATTTAAATTTGTGAGTTATAAATTTTTAGTTGTGGAAAAGATTTATTAAGCAATCTTAGGATAATTTTGTAATACTTTTTGTATTGTGGAAAACATTTTCTTGTCTTTGACAGCAATGAAATTTTCAGTAAAAGAACAATTTAAATCTATTTAAATTATTTTGTAATGAGTATTAAAAAAATTGAGACATTTTCATTGCAAATTTATTTTAACATACAAAATGACCATTTTTAGAGAATGATGTATTTAGTAGGCATAAAACATGTACTGTGCATTTTCAAAGCTAATTAACTTTGACAGAGTGGGATGAATTAAGTTGTTTTTTATTTATTTTTTTCCCATAATTTGTTGATTTGTATAGTTTTATACTTCGTTTTGTACATGTATATTTTAATACCATGTCATAGAAATAATATTTTATGGTTCCTGTGATAAATCTTGTGCTTTTTAATAAGAAATACTGCTGTACCCAATTAACCCAATTTTATTTTTATGTTTATATAATAACAAAACTTAAAATTAAATACAAATTATTATAAAACCTGTTTAAGTATGACATTAGTTGTAGTTAAGGATGTGAAAATTATTTTAACATTTTTCAGGACATTCTAAACGAAAAATTTGTGAAGTACCATTTTTATATGATTCTGTACAAAATTAGAAACTTAAATTATTTAGATACAATCTTGTGAAAACCAGTTTATATGTACACAGCTACTATTTTTGATAAATATCTTCAAAATAAAAGTGGTGGCTAGTCAATTAACTTTTACCAAAGTAAAATATACCCGTTTCACTCTTCCTTTACCCTAACATAAAAGCAAACTTCTGTAGTCTTACAGAGTATTTAGTAAAAGAGAATTATTTTATAATGTAATTTAACTATGTTTGAAAGTAACTGAATGAGTCATTTCTGTATTTTAAAATTGGTTGTCTTTTCAGGTCAGGTTCATCTCTTAAAAAAGGAAAAAACAGAATATTTTATGGATTGGATCAGGTAATTTGAAAATATCTTGCAACTAATCATAATTTTTAAATACATATGCAGTTAATTACAAAAGACAAATATTTCTATATCAATTTCTCTCACTTCAAAAGATGTTCTATAATGTAATATGAAGAAATTATTAAATGATTTTGTTAATTTTGTTTATATTGTAAAGCTCATCAAGACACTTAAAAATGTAATATTATTTAATTAATTTTAAAGAAATAATTTATTTTAAGGTAGTATGCATTACATTTGTTTTTTTCTCAGGAATATCCATGTGTTTCTGTCGTCAGTCTTGGTCCAAAAAATGCTGGATTTAATGAACTTGAAGAGATTGAAGAACAGAGTGAGAACATTCGAATTGGTGTTTCAGGTATTGGAAAATGTTTTGTTATTAAAATAAATAGATTGCTAGGATAAAAACGTAAGGTTACAAATGTAGTAAAAAAAACAGTTAATTTTGTATAATGATTAATATTTTAAATTCTTTGTCTAGATTAGGAAAGAATAAGCAATTTATTTATGTGACAATTACTAATGTTTTAAAATATTGTGAAGTTGGTATTTGAACTTTATTGAAGAGTTTTCTTCTTAACTGTTTATTTCAATTATAAAAAAGAAAATCTTTGCACACATTTTTCAAACACAACCTTTTTATTTGGTAGGATAAATGTTTATACCTGAGAAAGAGTTATGAAGACACATACTGCTTCTTATTACCGATTTCACAATTGAGAACAAATTATAATAATTTGTTTTTAAGTTTTAATGTGACTGAAATGTCCTTTTAAATTTTTTTAAAGAGATGTTTGAAAGCTTCCCAATGTTAAAACAGTGGTTAATTGTAATAATAATTTATTGACACCTTAAAGGTAAATAAAATGTTAAATGATAAATAACATGAAGAATTTGTTTCTACACAAGCAGTAGTCAAATTCTGCTTTTCTAACTATTAAGAAGAGCCCATGAGTTGATGGTGGGTGATGTTGACTAACTGCCTTCTCTATAGTTTGGTTTGACATGGCCAGGTAGTTGAGGTTCTAGAATCGTAATCTGATTTTGGGTTCAAATTCCCTTCATACCAAACATGCTCGCCCTTCCAGCTGTGGGGGCATTATAACGTGATGGTCAATCCCACTATTCATATTGGTAAAACAGTAGCCAAACAGTAGGCATTTGATGGTGATGACTAGCTGCCTTCCCTCTAGTCTTACACTGATAAATTAGGGACAGCTAGCACAGATAGCCCTTGCACAGCTTTCCACGAAATTCAAAAACAAACAGACAGATCCTTTAGTTTATCACTTCTTCAAGATCAGGGATTGCTAAAGCCTTTGTGTAGCTTTCTGTGAAATCAAACAAATAAACCATTGGGGCTGTTTATAAAATAATTATTTTATATTAATGAAAATTTATTTAATGTATTTTAATAAATATTATGAAACTATTAAGGTTTAAGGTGTTTTACTTTATAGATTATAAACCAAGCAATTTACCATAACATCATATAATGTAATTAATGAAGATATGCTCTGATAGGTGGAGTGAAGCAATTACAAGAGCTTGGAGTCACAGAGGCCTTTGTTGATTCTTGTGGCAATGCGGAAGGTACGAATTAATTGTGATAAGAATGCTGATTTGTGTATTATACTGACATCATTTGGGTAACATACGGCTTAGTTGCTGTCAGAACAGTTCAGGGTGAAATTTCTTAATTTGTAAAAATAAAATTAGAACTTTCACTTCAGAAAGAGTGGTTTATAATAATTTGCTGTGTTACTGAACTTGGGTTGTAACAGAGTATTATAAACATATATAAATTTTTATATTGTGGTTTTAGTAATAATTTAAAAACATGTATCTCAAACAAGCAGCTTGTGTGTGTGTTTCATATACCATGTCATCTATTTATTTCTGCTTTCATTAAGAGTGTTGGTTACAGTAATTTATTTACTGAATGTTGTGACTTGAATTGTTAGCTTTATATGTGTATGTAGGACAATCTTAAATCTCTGACTGTCAAAGCACATATAATATTGATGGGATTGTAGCAAAAAATTTTGTTAACAGTAAGAGTACTCGACTGATGAAACAATGCATTCTAATCTTTACAAGTAGGAACATAGTAAAGATATTTTTAGTTATCTTTACTGATCTTTCTATGATTAGAAGTTAATATTAATGAGAATCAAATAAATGACTAAATTTTGACTGCCACCAAAATCACCCGAAGATGAATTCTTCCGTATAATAATTAAAATGGAATTTTTCTGCTACAAGTTCATTTTTCAGAAAAAATTCCATTATTTGTCACTTTTCACTTCAGTAAGAAAAACCATTAAAAAGAAATACAACAGAAACATTATTCTAGTTATAAATGAACAAATCAAAGGTTTTTCATGATGATAAATTCACTTGAAGTAAAAATGTCAACTTGAAGATGACCTAAGAAGGTTGAAATATTGTTCTGTAGTTTATTTTAATTAAAGTGCTAAAATCCATATTAGCCATTTTGAGAATACAAATAAAAAGTTTTGATGGATAACAGGAGACCTATTTAACTTGTGTTGCATTTGATTTTCTTCATAATTAATTTAGCAGTGAAAGTTTCTCAGTAGGTTTTTGAATAAATTAGATTATACTTTTTATTTCACTAATTTATTTCTCAGCTGCAGCTGAGGGGGCCTCTCTTTGCCTCTTTACTTATGATGAGCTGAAGAAGGAATCTTCTAGGAAACCTAAAGTTGGCCTTCATCTTTTTGATTCAGAGGAAGTGTGAGTTTTATTTTTTATGTATATAAATGAACTATTTACTTTTATCTTTTTTTTAACACTTAGAATGTATTTTTAACTTGTGCATTGTATGTGGTTTAGGGGTGCTTTCAAATTATTAATTATTTTAAGTTATTTGCAAATTTTGATAATCAAGTTACAAATAACAAACAAATACCTTTACACCCTGGATAATCATAATAAAACTTTTATTTTAATAAATGTGTTACCTTTGTGGCTTCTTTGTGTAAAACTGTTAATGTTGAATAATGTTTCTCAATTACTGCTGGTATGGTTAACATTTAAGATTTTGTTTGTGGTGGTGGTGGTGGGAGAGGGTAAATGAATGATTAAATTGTTTGTAATATCAAACAGTTTCATGTAATAACCCTGAAGAAGCTGCAAAGGCAAGATATTGATTCAGATAAATGTTCTCTTTCTTTCTCCTGGAGTCTAAAAGTTGTATATTTTCTAACTTATCAAAGTGTGTATGAAACTGTATTGAAGGTCATGTATCATGTAATTAACTCATTAATGGAAATTTATTTAGAAATTTGAAAAAAAAAGCTTTAAAGTTTATAGCAACGAATGTATTTGAGAACTAGCATTAGCATTTTGTGTATAGCCTACCAGTTGCTGAGCATATAAGTTTGTTTTTTGCTTAGCTAAATTAGACACAAGTTAATTAAAAGTGACATTGTAGTTTCATATTATTAAAGATGTAAAATAACTCCAGATCAACAGCATTTTGGAAAAGAGGACTCATTGGAGCAGAAGGTCAAAACATAGCTCGCACTTTGATGGAAACTCCTGCAAACTTAATGACCCCTACCAGATTTGCTGAGCGTGCAGAAGCGATCCTATCAGACAAAGGTGTTTCTGTGATAAAAAGGTTCAGGATTTATTTTTATTCAGCATGATATGAATGTTATTCTTGACTATCTAAACATTGTGTGTATATTTTGTTAAATGTGGAATTTATTTCTGGTTTATTCAAGATTTCGAGATACTTGATTGTTTTAACTATACGAGTAAGTCTAAATGCTTGAATATTTCATTGAATAATGTTTTGGACTAAGTTAAACTTCTTAATCTATTGTACTGTGACTGACTTGTGTATCTGAAAGTCAAGATATTGTGGGCTCATCATTGTGTTCCATTTATGAAATCAGAATTTAAAATTAAATAATAGTTTGGATATTTTTTGTACTTTGTTTGTTGCTTGAAGGTGAAACTTGGGAAATATTTTATTGATTATGATATCATGAGAGTAATGTTTTGAACTTGCAAAAAAGGTTAAAAATGTTGCAAGTTTTATATCTTTGTTAACTTCATCTGATTAAAACATGAGAAAGACCAAGGTGTTAGAGGACTGTTCAACCTATCAAGGTTTTTTCACATGTAAAGATAAACACAAGCATTCTTGTGAAATTTTAAAGTTTATTTAAATAATCATCAGAATTTTTTTTAGAATAACAACAAACATCTTAATGTAAATTATTCCAGAAATGTATGACTAGCAAAGAAAATAGTTCTTTTAAAGAATAATACTTGATCTAGACTTCCTCTGTTTCCTGTGCTTCATACAAAAGGCAAGTCTAAATCATCCAAGCTTATAGATAATGTATTCTAGGAGGTATCTCTACACACTTTACAGCATTATTGGTATCTTTCCTATATTAAGGAAGCCAAAACAGGAAGTAAGTTTCTGAATTGGCAGCTCACAATATAATGAGATCATGCTTCTTTATACAGTTGCCAAGGCTTGCTGTAATGGGTATCATGCTGGAATGCGAACCTAAGTCAGTCTACGTTTCACATTGTGTTGCTACAAATCTGAGCTATGCACTTTAAGGCTATATGTGTGTGATAGTAGTGATCGTCAAATTCTGTTGTTTGATTGAAGTGTGTGGTAGCTGACTGGCTGCCTTCTCTCTTGTCTAAGTTCAAAGTTAGGAAGACCTAATATAGATGGTAATTATACAGTTTTATGCAGATATTCAAAAAACAAAATAGTTGTCTTTACCAACCTTTTATTTATCCAGTAAAACCTGCTGTGATTCCTGTGTATTTTTGTATCCGAAACATACATAAGAAGATCAAGGCACTGGCTACCTCTTGAATATGGTCATTAAAATTGTTGCTTGTATGAGTAATTTCCATCATGTGCTTGTGGCATCACCAACAAGTTTCTGTCTGAATTATTGGGCTGTTTCTAACACAAAGCTTTTAGACTAACAACAGCTATTAACTTTTTTGTTACAGTTAAATAGTGAGCATTTCTCACTGTCATTGGAATTTTTCTTTAGTAATTAATAAAGTTATAGATAATGCAAAGTTTTTAAAACAATCACAGCTTCTTACTGTCAGTTAAATTACTCAGGTGAAAGGCTGAATTTATCTTTCAGTATAGCCTGCATCACAACACGAGTTATCTGGTGTTCGAGTTGTTTGTGCCCTACCTACTTTTTATCAAAGTTATATAAATAAAAATAGTTTGATCATAACATTTGACGTCTGATTATTCAACCTCTTTTTTGTGTTTCTTTCCATATGGTTTCTTTAAGATATTAAAATAATATTCTTATGTAAACTAAAATGAAAATGAAGGTTGAAAGAGATAAAATTCTGTTCAAATTGTAGGGACAAAGCTTGGGCAGAATCAAAGAAGATGGGAGCTTTTTTAAGTGTAGCAAAAGGTTCAGAAGAACCACCTATTTTCTTAGAGCTTTCCTATCATGGAATCAATAAAGATGCGAGGCCTTTCGTCATTGTAGGAAAGGGAATTACATTTGACAGGTAGGTAATCTTGAAAGCTTCTCAAGTGATAATAAATATGCAGGGGTTCACTAGAATAAATCAAAGCCAGGTCACATTTTAAAGACCAATTTTATACCATTGGATACAGTAACATGCTTGTGTGTGCATCATATCGTTGCAATTTTTGTAATGTTAATTTGACATGGCAGAAAGATAAATGAAATGAAAAAAAAAATTATTTAGTTGTATAATATTAAGAGATTTAAGCTGTTTAAACTGAACATTTATGATTTCTTGTTATAATTTGTAGTAATTCCACAACAAAAAAGTGTTGTTTATGTCCATTTCCTATTTCTTTTATGTTGATTACGAGGTTGATCAAATCAACCAATCCCATACCTATAATTAGGTTATTAATACAGTGTTTAATGGTCCTGTCTGTAAGACAGGTCTGGACGTGATCTAATAAATAGTTCGTATAATGGGTTGTGTATTGAAGGATTCAAGGTTTGAGATATGCTCTCCACTTACACATCTTGAAAATAATAGATAAAATGTACAGTTTTTCTAAAAAAGAAAAAAAATTTTCTTGAAGTTATAAAGATTTCACATGTGAAGTTTGAAATATTTTTTTATGTATAAAAATTTTTAATCTTAAAATAAATATTATTCTACATGTTGATGGTCAACTTTTGAAATGAAAATTGTGCAAGGAAATCAGGACTAAACAAATCTGGTATTGTGCACTGAAGCCTTATAAAGTTTACTAATAAGGTGCAAAATTTCATGAAGTTATATATTTCCTGTATTATAAGGTATGGTTTGAATACTATAACGAATATAAACTGCTTACAAGGTTGGTTGTTGGGACTGAGCCTACAGTGATAGAAATAATGTATCATTAAATGCTTTTCCTTTAACATATCTTCATTTCTCTAGTGTTTTTGTGGTGACTAAGACTGAAATACTTAGGATATTTAAAGAAATATAGTAAAGTAACTTATTTGGTGTTAGGTTTGTTTATATATAAATTGTTTTACATGTTATTTTAATGGACATGTTTATTTTTTTTCTCTTTGGATTTAGAGGAGAAATTAAAATTTGTTACAGAAGTGTACAGTGTAAAGATGTACTTTGAAGGTTTGAAAAGTACATTATTTTTCAGTGGAGGGATATCTCTTAAACCAGCAGCTGGAATGGAGGCTATGCGAGGAGACATGGGTGGAGCAGCTTGCACTGTTGGCACTATTTTTACTCTAGCTGCTCTGAAGGTGCCTGTCAATGTTATTGGTAGGCTACTTTGAATTCTTGCTATTATGATATTCTTCTTGATCCCTGGTGGCTCAGCAGCAAGTCAGAGTTCAATCTCTCAGTGGGCAGAGTATAGATAGTTCATTGTGTAGTTTTTAATCAACAACAGACAAACGGTATTGTTGTTTTTTTTAGAAAAAAGTGGCATAATATGAACATAAATCACGTAGAGTTAGTTACCAACCAGTTTATAGAATGTTTTTTGAACCAATTATAAAAAGAAAGTAATTGTATATTTTCATTGTTTCATTTACAAAAAGTTAATGTGCATTTTTTTATGTGGAGTAATTTATTTTGATGTAATAAATGTAGACTATATTACAACACTGAATTTTGACAATGTTTTTTTCTTTTTCCTCATCACCTAGAAACCTTGATCCGTGTCACTTGAAAATGTGTATGTAATCAAATTTTATAAGATCTCCGTAGTAGTTGTACAAACCTCAGATAATTGTCTCTTCAGCTGATATGAATATGTGACTTAATTTCTTCTAGCTTACATCTACAAACATTTATGTCAAGATTCAAATGTGAACAAACAACTTGAAAGATATGGTTTGAGTAGGAGATGCCCAAACTGGGTAGGGGAGAAAGAAAATTCAGAAGCATCAACCCAGTCCTAAAAAGAAGCATCTTGATTATATAATCTATATCTATAAATAGATAATACATTATCTACAATGTATTATGTAATATTGATGTCATGAAGTTTACTCTCGTTTGAACAATCATTTTTGCAAATTGGGATGTGGGTTCAAAGAACAGTATTATATCTGTGTTCAATATACATTCTTACTGGAACAATAGAATTAATATATTTCATTTTTTACTAGGCTTAATTCCGCTCTGTGAAAATATGCCAAGTGGAAGAGCATCTAAGCCAGGTGATGTTGTAACAGCCATGAACGGAAAAACAATCCAGGTCAGATACTATAGTAAAACATTCAGATAAATATTGTATAGAAGCCTTTAACAAAATTTTTTTTAATCAAAAACATTTGACATGATACTTCAAATTGGGTCAAGACAGTTAAGAAAAACTTGTGAACTATAGATGTGTATGTGCATTATTATTTACACAGAATCAGTAAAAATGTATTACTCTCTGGACTTTACATGTCATGATCCTGTCTGTAAGATAAGTTTTCTCTACTGTGTTTCTGTTCCATTAAGGTCTGGACGTGATCTAGTAAATAGTTTGTACAATGGGCTGCAGATTGAAGGATTCAAAGTGTGAGACCCAATTAGTACTAAATGTTTTCACCACTTTCAGTTCGGAATGACTTATGAAAGTAACAGTCAATCCATTTATTTGGTTCAGAAAAACTGGACAAACCCTTTTGGTGACTGTTGCTACTGCCTTGCTGCCTCCCATTTAGTCAGCAGTTCAAAAGTTAAGATGACTGTACTTTAAGATTCTCTCATCTGGCCATTTTTTTTTAAATAACATATCTATATTTTTTTAGTAATCAGTTTTTTTAGAAACATTCTGTGAATCTAATTATTGTTATTTTAATATAGTAAATACAATGATTGAACAATTTTGTACTTGTTTAATATAATTTATTCTTTGAGGTACAACAGGCTACAGATAACTGTTACTGTGAATGTTATTTCAAATAATTTAAAACCATCAATATTAATTGATGGCTAATATTCACAAAGCTATAATGATAAATTATTTAAGAAAAAATTAAGATTAAATTTTTCTTTAGTTTTAAACCTGATGTAGTTTTTGGTTTAAGTGAAACTCAAATGTTTAATGATGTATATTGAAATTTGTGAGGATTAACCAGAAATGTTTTCATTCAGATTCAATTTCTCAGAAATAAAGAATTATTAATTCTTTTAAAAATAAAATTATGATTGAGCTATTGGTAACATTGTGCTGGTGTAAGCTTATAGTATTATGATTTTTTTTATCAAAGATATATATGTGAACATTTTGTATCAGTAAGTTGCAGTTTTTTCAGAGTATTTCAACAGTTTCCTGAAATGCATTTTAAGAGATTATGATGTAGACATTTTTAGTCTTCAACAGTTTGTCCGTATATAATACATATACATTTTGTGACAAAACCATGTTTTTTCCATTTCAGTAAGTGTCTTTTGGATTAATTTCAGGTTGACAATACAGATGCAGAGGGAAGGTTAATCCTAGCTGATGCACTTTGTTATGCTTGTTCCTTTAACCCCTCATCTGTTTTAGACATGGCGACTTTAACAGGTAGGATATTAAAACATTGAAAGCCTTGGCCTCCCCCTTTTTTTTAATATGCTTTCTTAAATATACAGACACTGTCTAGGCCCATTGGACATGACACATAACCATTTGTATTTGTTACAGTTTAAATACTAGTAATTTCTTATATATTAAGTATATCTTCACAAATTTTGGTAGACTTTTTTAAACATTACAAGGCTTTTGCACATGAAAAATTAGATATTTTTTATGAAGTATTTTTTGTTAATATTTGTTTTGAGAATTTGTTGATTCTTTTTTTAACCAGCATGAGAGCAAAGTAATTTTCATTTTGAGATTACAAATACTTTTCTTTGTCTTAAAAATCTCATATTTCACTTATGTAACCTCTGGAACCTCTTAAATTAATATAACTTTTTTCAGTAAAATTTTTTATTTTTTCTGTTATTACATTTGTTACTTGATTCTTTAGTCTGTTGAAAACTCATCGAATATATTGAAAAGAAAAATTGTAAAATCACAAATACAATGAGCAGCTGTGTCCTCTTATCTTCATTATTAGTCAAGAGGTTTCAAAGTACCAAGAGTTTCAACTGTTAAACATATCCCAAAAAATGTCTGTGTTTACTTTACTTTTAACATCTGAGGTTAAACCCACTATAAATAAAGCTTAAATCACTGGTTGTCTGAGCCCATCTTTGTGCAGTATGCCATAATACTTACAACACCCTTGAGAGCAAGAACCTACATGCAAAACAGAAAGTGTTATTTATACATGTCCTTGCTCCAAGAACACAATATTGGTCTAAGTGGCTTGTGCTTCTTACAATACTTACAAAAGAAATTTCCAAGGACAATAAATTGCAATTAGAATGTGTTAAAATATTTATTATGGTTCAAAGTTGCACTGGTGCAATAAATATTGTAGGTTCTGAGCCTCACTGATCCATTTACATTGCAGATGCTTTACTACTACTGCTCATCTGTTTGATATTTTTTAGAATTTTGCTGCATATCTGTATGGTGTTGTTTGGGTACATATTTATAAAATTTGTTACCATCTCGTTTTAAAGTTGTCAAGTTTTGAGTGTGCTTTAATGTGGTTTTAAAGTTACCTCAGTTTAGATAATTAGAATAACACAAGTGCAGTTGGCCTAACTATGTATCAACCCACAAAAGTATACTATTTTGGCTGCCATACGTAACATATGTGTCTATAAATATATATTACTATTTACTCATAACTGCTTAAATTTTAATTACATTTCTTAAAACATTAGAAAGTATATGAGAAATACATTGAAAAACATTGATTTTGAGTACCATGTTATGAAATTCTATACTCGTGCATACATACTATCACTGAGCCTTGTCTTGACTTGTGGATGGGGTATGTAGAAATAATTTTGTAGGCTTCAAACATTAACTTTTGAAATATAAAAAAATATATATCAAATTACATTATTAGCATCCTCAGAATCCCTGTAATTGATTAGTATCTGTAAATAAATTATGTGGGTTGAAAAAAATCCCATTTCTCTTCAGAGAAATGACTTATTGATCAGACATCTATAGTTTTGGCAAAAGTCTTTCTTTCATCTTCAAGTCACTTATAAACAACTATCAGAATTATGTAGAGGGAAAGTTATGAACTTGAGCTTCTTAGTAGTAGGTGGTATTAGTTAAGAACTTTTAAATGATTGATTGGCTAAGTATGTTGATATCTCAGCCAATGATAGAGGTGGGAGGTTCTTATTTTATATTTGACTTGTTTATGTCACAAATTTGAGTTTCTAATTTGTTAGATACTTGTACATATTGTATGGTTAGCATCAAAAATAGAAACTGAGAAATAACACAACTGGACATGTTACATGACACAAAAAGTGATACTTAATGTTTTATTCTGTACATTTCCTTTTAAATTAAAAAATATATAAATTTAGATTATAAACTAGGTTTTCATGACAGTCTCATTGACATAAGTACACTGCTGGCCAAAATCTTAAGGGCAATGAACATAAAGAAAAAAATATGCATTTTGCGTTGTTAAACTCAACCACTTATTTGAGTAGAGCTTTGAACATGAAAATAAGAAAAGGGAAAATAATTTATTTTTTAGTATTTAACAGGGAAAATATGAACAATTTGAAATTAGCCTAAATCCTAGTTTAAAAGTCAAAGAGTTTTAAAATTTTAAGTTTAAAAGTTTAAGACCATACTGAAATGAAGCATTAATCACTAAATACATAATAAAATATAGTCATTTATGTTCAAGCATTAGCGTTGTCAACATCTCCAACTGAC
Organism: Carcinoscorpius rotundicauda; assembly: GCA_011833715.1. Classification (NCBI taxonomy): domain Eukaryota; kingdom Metazoa; phylum Arthropoda; class Merostomata; order Xiphosura; family Limulidae; genus Carcinoscorpius; species Carcinoscorpius rotundicauda. The sequence continues at coordinate 102,199,883 of CM022394.1, read as the reverse complement.
ATCTCCTGTGTTACATTGGGTAAAAAAATGGCAAAGGCTAAAAAGTTGACAGAGTTTGAACGTAATAGAAATGTTGAGCTGCAAAAGCAAGGTCTCTCTCAACGTGCCATTGCTGGTGACTTAGGGCATTGTAAAACTGCTGTTGCAAATTTCTTAAAAGATCCTGAGGGATACAGAACGAGAATTTCAATTGGTCAGCCCTAGGAATTTTTGCCGGCGTATGCAGGAGAATTTGACGGGTTGTTCAGCAAAATACCGGCCAATAGTCAAACCAGAATAAAGCCCTTACGGACGTAGAATACAGCTCAAGAACAATAAGTCGGTATCTACAAGAGAAAGGCTTTAAAAATCGTAAACGTCTTCAAAGGCCATGCCTCCTTCCACACCACGAAACAGCTCAGTTAAACTTTGCTGAGAAGAACCAAACATGGGACATAAAAAAGTGGACGAAAGTTTTATTCTTTGATGAGAAAAAATTTAACCTGGTTGGTCCAGATGGCTTCCAACGTTACCAGTATGGTAAGGATATCCCACCAGAGACCTTTTCTACACGACACAGTGGAGGAGGTTCCATCATGTTATGGGGTGCTTTCTCCTTCCATGGAACAATGGAGCTTCAGGTTATACAGGGGCGTCAAACGGCAGCTGGCTACATTGGGATGTTGGAGAGAGAATCATTATTGACCGAAGGCTCTTGCTTCTGTGGAAATGACTGGATCTTTCAGCAGGACAATACTGCAATCCACAATGCCTGCAGGACAAAGGAATTTTTCATGGTGAATAACGTGATTCTTTTTTCAAATCCAAACAATGCATGATCTTTGTGAAGCCATCTTTATCACTTGGAATAACATTCCAGCCAACCTTCTGCAAATGCTTATATCGATTATGCTGAAGCAAATGTTTACAGTTATTTCCAATGACTACCATGCAACTCACTACTGAGACCTTATTGGGAATTTCCTATCCTGTTTAGGACTTTTTTTTGGTATGGTCTCAAACTTTTGTCCAGCTAGTATTTAGGCTAATTTCATTATATTCACATTTTCCCTATTAAATGCTAAAAAAGTTTTTTATTCTTATTTTCCCTTTTCTTATTTTCATCTTTTAAAGCTCTACTCAAATAAGTGGTTAAGTTTAACAATGCAAAATGCATATTTTTTCTTTATGTTTATTGGCCAGCAGTGTAGTAAAAATGTTATTTAATACAAATTTTGAAAATAATGTTCCAAATGTACACTTTAACCTGCAGGGGCAAAGAGCTAATTCATAAATGTTAAAAAATTTTTTTTGTTTTTATTGGTTGCTGTACAAACTGGTGTGTTAAGCCAAAGTTAGTGTCTTAGTTTGAAGTGTAAATTTTTTAACTAATGTAGTTCATTTTGGATTTTTACAACTTGTATCACAATAACAAAGATATGATTGACAGAGTTTTATTTTATTTTCTAACCTCAGGTTATAAAGATTGTCATTTTGAAGAATGTAGCTGCTTTATATGGTTCATCCTTTAGATCTTGGTCACCTATGGCTCCACTGTTGACATTTGACCTTCACTTTAATGTTAGATATTACATTTTAAATTACTGCTTTGTGTTCTCAGAAATTATTAAACAGGCAATCTCCAGTAAGAAATTAGAACATTTCCACCTCTCTCTCTCTCTCTCTTTTTGTGTGTGTGTCTCAATTTTTATCTGATTGATAATATATTACAGAATTTATGTTTCCATTCTTTAGTTGGCCCATAACAAAACTGAATTTTGAAATCTGGCTTCACGCAAATACTCTCCTTTAATGGTTTAGTAAAACCTATTATGGAATACATTTGTAAATATTGTAATGACAAGTGTGTTTACGAAATCTGGTATCAGATTTAAACCTTGCGAGATAAATGGTACCCTAGTTATAAGAATATAATTGCACAGATGGGATCCAAACATTTTCAGGAATATCCTGAGTATTTATTGCAGGAAAAACGTTTTAAAAAAGCAACTGAAGAAGGGTGGTGATGTAGAGTTAGGCAAGTTTCGATTCTCATAACCACAATATTCTAAGGCAACCTACTCTTTCCTGTCCACAGCCTACAATGTGTATGTGTGTGTGTCTATATATATATAAAAGTTATCCTATAAATATGGTATCTCTTACAGGAGCCATGATGATTGCTTTAGGATCTGGTGCAACTGGTGTTTTCACCAACTCCTCTAAAATGTGGCAGCTGATAAATAAAGTAAAAAAATGTTTTCTAATTTTTTTCTAAATAAATTAGTATTTAAAATGTTTATTAGTTTGTAACTGATTTCTTTAAGTTTTCTATCCTGATGTAATTAAAAAACCTGTCCTTCTATTTAAAAGGAAATAGATAATGAGTAAACTTGTGAATGGATCTGGATTTGGGCTTTTAATAGTTTCCCTTAGTATAATTGACTTGGAATTAAAAGAAAAGCACATTTCAAGGGATTCATCTTACCAAAAGAAGGTCATTTAAAGAGCTAATGGAAAAAAACATGAGATTTGTTTTAGATTATGCATATAAAATTTGTACGTGTATTTGAGCATAGGTATAGATGGCATCTGTTTAGTTAAGAAATTCATGTACAATCCTTGTAATTTTTTCTTCCAAGAACCTGAGAATCATTACTTGGTATGCTGAATATAATTTACATGTATTTCTAGTTTGTCTTTGTTTCATTTTTAATAACAGTCGTGAAAAAAACAGGTAAAGTGTGGTTTGCATCAGAAATGAAATTACTGGAAAAATGTATTCTTGTTATGTAAATATATTATTTGCTGCATTTTAGGCTGGCATGAAAACTGGTGATAGGGTTTGGAGAATGCCCTTGTTTCAACATTACACGAAACAAGTCACAGAATCTCACTTGGCAGACTTAAACAATATTGGAAAACACAAGGGGCAAGCTGGATCTTGTACTGCAGCAGCATTTCTGAAGGTTTGTTTTTATTATGTATTTGTTAGATGTGTTTGTGCATTTGCAAGAAAATAGAGGGTGTCTCCGAATTTTGTAAGAGAGTTGAATATAAGCCCAAGAATCTAGTAGACCAGAGTACTCCCACACATTCACTATGACAGACATTTTTGGCACCATATTCCACGACCACTGGATTGTAAAAAAAGAAATAAACCTTTCTCTTGCTTCAGTCTTCATGTTTAAAGTAATTTTTGTATTGGATTTCATATTCCCTATATTGAAAAAGGAGAGCCAATACTATGGCTGCTTTTCACTTTAAAAAAGTACCAAACATTGTCTGCAAGACAACTACTGTACCAAACATTGTCTGCAAGACAACTACTGTACCAAACATTGTCTGCAAGACAACTACTGTACCAAACATTGTCTGCAAGACAACTACTGTATAATTTGAAACAAGATTATAACTGCTATTTGGTCAATGGGCTTGAATGTTAAGCAGAACATAAATGGAGAAGAATTATAGATATCTGCTAAGCCGCAGATGTTGAAGTTTACAAATGAATTATAAACTTGAAGAGTTTAAGCATGCCAAAACAAAAACTTCACAGCTTATTTTATCACAGATGGACCAGGGATATGGCTGTCCAAAACTCTATTTGTAGAGAACATGAACACTTAGTATTATACAGGACAGTGTTTGTATGTAATTACACCACCCAGACAGAAGATGTGTAAATAATGTAACATACTGTTGCAAGGAAGGTAAAAGTTCCTAAGAAAGAGATGATAAAAGTGATCTTACCAACAAGTGACAAGTATATTAATATCAACAAATAAAGTGTAAATAACTGAAAGTGACTTCTCAATTCATGTTCTTATAACACTCTTGAAATAATTTTTAATTATAAAATTAATTTTGATGACTGAAAAGGTTTTAACAAACTAATTTTGAGTAAAAGTTAAACAGTTTTTGTTTTTCTCAACAGTTACTTATTCTTTACAAGGAACTCTAATAAAGCTTTTTTTAAGTTAGAAAAAATATCAACTTTCTTCGAGTTTTACCCACTGATTATAATTCTGTGCAGTAGCTTGTAAGAACAATTAAACACTGATGTATCCAAGTGTGGGATTTTAACAGATGTTCATATTTTAAGTTGTTTGTATCCATTTTTAGAATGTCATGAGTAAAAATGTTATGACTGCAATTTTTAATGACATAAGGTACCTAATGCATTTGTGTTGCTTAGGAATTTGTTCCTGTTGACAGCTGGCTACACTTAGATATTGCTGGTGTCATGGAAAATAAGGATGAAGTTCCATACCTGTCAAAAGGCATGTCAGGTGGGTGTGTTCTTCCTACAAAGAAACTTGTGACAGTTGCTTTTGATGTTTCTTTTCAAGGCTAGTTTTTTTAAGTACATCAAGTTTCAGAAAGATTCTAAAACATCAAATGTTTTGCAATTAATACTTAATCAACAGACACTAGAACATTTTCTTTTATTAAAAGATGTTATAATCAGAATCTAGATATTCATGGTTTTGAATTTTCAGCAGAACATGTTTACCCACAGCTGGATTGGATGATGAAGTCTTTGTTACTACTATATCAATATGATGAAGATTTCTTGTACTAAATCACTGACCAGACAAGGTTCAGATATTTTCTTGTGTATAATTCTAAGTCATCTTTTAATGAGTAATTTCATAATTTTTTAAAACATTTTTCTCTTGTTTTTCAGGAAGACCAACCAGAACAGTTGTTGAATTTGTTCAAAATGTTTTCAAAGAAAACATTTAAAGTGTATCTTGTATACTTCAAAATTTAGGTTGTATGTTCTTATAACTAGAAACATGTGTTTGAAAAATATAGCATAAATTTTATCTTAGTTTCATTTCAACATGTTAGTGTATCAAGAATAATTTTTCATTTGTATTTTTAGTTTAAGTAAAATTTATGTGTAAAAATACAAAACGTATTGTGGAGTATGATGCATATGAAACATTGCCATCTTTAAATGAGTAAAAATATAGAACTCTAAAATTAATCTGAAATGGGCAACAAAAGCAGGTAATATAACATTGATTCAGAAATTTAAAAAAGAGAGAGAGAGAATTGTGTGAACGACTGTTGATAATGAGGTGGTAAATCCAACCAAAAATGACCTGGCATGGCCAGGTGGTTAAGGAACTTGACTTGTTTTCTGAGGGTTGTGGATTCGAATCCATGTCACACCAGATATTCTCACCCTTTCAGTCATGGGATCATTATAATGTGGTGGTCAATCCCATTGTTCATTGGTGAAAGAGTTACCCAAGAGTTGGTGGTGGGTGGTGATGATTAGCTGCCTTCCCTCTAGTCGTACATTGCTAAATTAGGGATGGCTAGCACGGATAGCCTTCGTGTAGCTTTGCACAAAATTAAAAAATAAACAAACTGAAAATCTACATGTGTGTGTATACTATCATGTATTGGATACTTTTGACACAACAGCGTTCACACTTCCTATCTGTACATGCAACATTTCCAAGAAACGATTACAGCATTTCTTAGTCCTAACCCTGTTTCCATCCCATTTTATTTTTTATTACTTTTTTTTGACAAATAACAAAACAAACATACACTCATATACTAAGTTAATTAAAACACAGATATGAAATGTGTGAGTATTTTAATTATAAATTTCTATTTCTTGGATTTCTGTGTCTATGTACTGCTAGCTTATTACTTCTTTTTGGGATATCTCAAACTTTGATACATGCATTCTCAGATTTGGAGATTGAGATTTTGGTGTAGTGTAGTTTATTTCATTATTATCAACTACTTGAAAACAACTAAAGAATTACAGAGAAGAAACCTGTATCGGTATCATCACGGTTACTTTTTACTCCACAATTTTTATCCATAAAAATACATCTTTCAAATTAGAACTTTTGTCATTTTAATCAAATCATCTCTTCTGATTCTCCTAGAAATAGAAATTATATTAATAACTGCCAACCAGAAGTCAACACGTTAGTCAAGTGCTTTTTGAAGGTCCAAGCCACAGATAAATTATGATGACCTTGAGTTGTATTTCATGGACAGCACTTGACTTTTGTTTGTTGGTGACATTAGTTAGAATATACAACAATCAACGAACATTGATAGACTTGCTCAGTTTTAACTATTGTTGAAATAATTTATAACTAATTACCTTTTATCCTCCATAGATTGTATTTGGATTTTGGTTTTATTTTATTTAACAAGGACTTTAGTTATGTGAATTGGTAAGAAACAACAAAAGAAAACTTACCAGTAAGACCATTGCTCCCGTTTGTGCAGGAGATTTAGTAATTGTTATATTGACTTTCTTCAGAACTTCAATCTTTTCTTCAGCACCACCTTTACCACCAGCATTGGTAGCACCTGCATGGCCCATTCTACTATTGGGGGATATTGTTAACATAATAGTGAATGACACCACAGGTTTGGCAAAGTTACCCTGTTATGAGACAGTTCTAATATAGATATCTGTGTCTGTAATATAACAAGAATAATCCAGTATGTTATTGGTTATTACTATAATAAATATTATTTGACAGAATTAGAATTACAGCAAAACCACTAAGGGTATGTGCTGTGATCTATAATTTTGAATTACTAACCAGAATGTAGGTAGTCAGTAAGCAGCACCCTACCATCTACACTAAGAGACTAACTATCACTTCTGTTTCACATCTTGAGTTTAAAGTGCAAAGAATGTTTTGTAGTATCAAAAAGTACCAAACTTGACTTGGCAAATTCAAAATCTATGGTTATATAAGAGGACCAACCCGCATACAACATACTAATATCACTTCTGGGTAGTTAGTTATTAGTGCTATCAATACCCAAGATTTTTCAGAGATGCATGTCACTTTGAGCTTGAAAAAGTATAAAATTTTCTAAATATAAATTTTAATATTACCTATAAAAGTTGTCAACATCTATATATTTTTGATTCAATAAAGTCGTTGTACTCGGACTTTGCTGTTTTAATGCCAAAGGAAATAAACTGTAATATAAAGTAGCCTTAGATAATAATAAAAAATTCTCCTTTAAGGTGGTAGGTGGTTAAGAGTCAAACAAAATTACACCTAGCTTTGAAATTCAAAAATCATTGTAACAAAAGCACTTCACATTGGGATTTATAAACCGATTTATAATTATATATGAAAAAGTTATAATTACAGTGGTACATTGGTTCCCAAATGACTCCCTTCTGGAACAGTTTGGTTGTCGAACATAAACTCGGTTCCAAAACCAAGCTGTCGTGGCCCGAACCCCCTAAATAACCCGACTTATGACTCTTCGACCATTTTCAGTCCACGCCAAGCTTTCTCAAAACATTTTACCCGCACCTGTCTCTCAGTCCACACCCCTGGTAAAATTGCTGTGAATGTTCTCGTTTTGTTGTTTTTCTAAATATTCTATTAAATAAGCCACCATGGAGTCAAAGAAAGATGGTGAAAGTAGCAAACCAAAAAGAAAAGTTGTTAGAGCCACAATAGAGGTGAAAAAGCTATCATTGCAAAGTATGAGAGGTGTTCGCGTGTCTGACCTTGCGTTACAATGCTAAAATCAGGGGTGCGATTCCCCTCGTTGGGCTGAGTAGATAGCCCTTTGTGGCTTTGCCATACGAAAAACAAACAAACTGACCTTGCTACACAGTTTGGTATGGCAAAGTCTACAGTCTGCATCAGGGAGGAGTTGGAGGTTAACCATCCCATGGACCCAAACTTTTCAGACAAGTTCAGTTGCCACTTGGAGTCGACTTACCTGTTTACCAATGCTGACATAATCAGAAATGTAATTTTTAATGGCCCAGACTGGATCTGAGATGGTAGTGGCAGCACTGGTGGAAGGCCATGGTGATGACTCTGACAATTCTGATTCAACCTGATTGGCTGCAGCACATTGATCAGGTTCAGCCTCATGAATGAGTTTAAAGAACCCATGCCGTGTCTTTTGCTTTTTCAGGCTTGACATGGTGAATGATTGTTTATCGCAACTTCTGTTTGTCAACGTTACATTTACAGTACCATTGGTGCCATGTATAGTGAATCATTTATTATATATGATGCCAATATTACTGGGTTAGTGTCATGGTACTGCCCCCTGCCACGGTGCTACTCACTGTTCATTTGTGAAGTTAATTATTGAAATCAGGGAATCTGAACATACACTGTCCATGATATTTGAATACAGATTATAGACAATATATATGGCCTGATAACTCTAAGTTATATATTACATATATAAGCCTATATATTTATTTGTGATTAAAAAAAATAAGACAAAAACCTCAATGTGCCATTATGAAATTTGCCAAAAAGATGGTCTTAGAATGCATAATTCAGGCTTTTCTTTTATGTTTTATTAAAAATTTTCCTGGATGCATGCCCTCGGATCCCGTAGCATGGCTTCACGCCTGCAACACTTGCATCAAGCACTGAAACTAACTCCTCCAATAAATGGTCATTTCTGGCTACGTCCCTAGTCTGCACCATACTGAAAAATAAAGAGGTCATCAAGGAATAATGTTGCAAAAGGAGTGACAGTGCTTACAAAACAAAGATCACAAATAATGGAAGAGGTAGAAAAAATTTGTTGATTTGGGTAAACGAAAAACAGTTGGTGATAGCATTTCTGAGATCATCATTTGTGAGATGCATGCTGATCTCCAGAAAAACACCCCTGGAACGAGTGCTGATACAAGTGATGCCTTTAAGACTAGTTGTGGTGGTTTGAAAAATTTAGGAAGAGAAGTGGCATACATAGTGTGATGAGATATGGGGAGGGTGCCAGTTCTAACAAAAACGCTGCTGATAAATTTGTTAGGGAATTTGGGGACTATGTAGAAACTGAGGGTTTTATTTCCCAACAAGTGTTCAACTGTGATGAGACAGGCCTCTTTTGGAAGAAAGTGCCGAAGAGGATCTACATCACCAAGGAGGAGAAGTAACTGCTAGGACATAAACCAATGAAGGACAGGCTGACTCTATTGTTATGTAGTAATGCAAGTGATTTGAACTAAACTAAACTATCGTGGCAGGGGTTCAATTTAGAGAGAGAGAAATCAGAAGAGTTCTCTCTCCAACTGGGGTGTTCAGGAACTTTGTAGTTCCTCTTCGTCCCCTTTCGTGGATTGTTAATTTAAGATTAAGTGGTGTTTATTATAATTTAATAAGTTAATTGTCGTTATAATTCTTTTACTTTTTGGGTGAGAAAAGTCTCACCAAATGTTCTTTTGGGTGGAGGCAAAGGCAGCAGTGGAAAGGAAGGCTGGGACTTGTCCCGAAAGGAAAAAGTTCAGCAAATGTTAACATGAATGTAGTTTATTCGAATTTAGATCAAATCAAACGGCCCGGTTCTGGGTCTGGCAAAAAGGTTGCCTAGGCTGGGATCTAGAAATCCAATGCCTGAAGATTTTGAGGTGGGGGAAACGGGAGTGCCCCGAGAAAACCCACTTTCACACGACAGGCGCCGAAAGTTTTGCCTGTCGTGTGCCCTTTACCTGGAAAAAAAAAAAAAAAGGAATTAATGTTAATAACATAGGTTTTATTTGTTTAGATTTTTTCCTGAGTGGATTATGATTCTTCAAATATGTTGTAAGGTGATATGAATTTCGTTGGTGCACTTGATAATTTGTGTAGTGATGCCGTTAGTTTATTTCTATTTTCTGCTTTTAGATAATATTTCAGAGAAAGTTCTGTTATTCTATCTTTTATAGTTGGTAAATTACTAATTCGGTGTAGATAATTTGTTGGCGTAAAAGATGGTAAACTGAATGCGGATTTTAATATTTTGTTTTGTTGCACTTGGATTTTTTGGAGTGTATTGTTTGACATATTGTATGTTACTTGACATCCGTACTCTATTAGTGGACGGATGTAAGCCTTGTATATTTGTATGATGGTGTTCGGTGCGCATTTCGATTGTTTACCAGTTATAGTCTTGAGATATGAAATCCTTTTTCTGATTGATGAGTGTATATTGTTTATGTGTTTTTTCCATGTTAATTTTGTGTCGAAAGTGACGCCAAGGAATGTGATGTTTTTGCTCATGTTGATGGTTGTGTTTCCAAGTGATAGTTTTATTTTATCTAGATTTTTTCTTTGCTTCTTTAGTTTTCTATAAAAGGTGATTGCTTGTGTTTTTGTCGGATTTAACACGACTCTCCACTTGTTGCTCCATGTTGCGACTTTGTTTAGTGATTCTTGTACGCGAGACATGGCCATTATTGGGTTTCTGGAGGTGCTCCAGATTGCGATGTCATCTGCGTACTGCGAGTTGTGTGTGTATGTTAGATTTGGAAAGGGTATGTCACTGACGAAGATTATGTATAGAAGTGGAGAGAGGACTGATCCTTGGGGCACTCCTGCCGTTATATTAAATAATTTAGATATGGTTTTATTGACTTTTACTTGTGCTGTTCTGTTGGTTAAAAAATTTGAAACCCATTTGACTATCATAGGATTTATTTGAAGATGATTTAGTTTGTATATGATGGCATTGTGCCAAACGCTGTCGAATGCTTTTTTGACGTCTAGGAATACCCCGATAGTTACTTGATTGTTGTTGTAAGCTTTGTAGATTGATTCTGTGAGTCGTGTGAGGTGATCTGTTGTTTGTCTATTTTTTCTGGAGGCATTTTGGGATTCTGGAAGTATGTTGTTTGATTCACAAAAATGTAGGAGACGGTTGGAAATAATTCTTTCCATCAGTTTGCCAAGGCAGCTTAACAGACTGATTGGGCGGAAATTATCTGGATTTGTTCTGTTAGTTTGTTTCTTGGGGATCGTTGTTATGATGGCTTTTTTCCACGTGTCAGGGTAATACCCTGTCGCTAGTGAAATGTTCATGATGTTTGTAAGGTGTTGTAGTAGGAGAGTGGAACCTTTTTTGAGAATGATATTTGGTTGTTGTTGTTGTTTTGAATTAAGCACAAAGCTACACAATGGGCCATCTGTGCTCTGCCCACCACGGGTATCGAAACCCGGATTTTAGCGTGTAAGTCCGCAGACATACCGCTGAGCCACTGGGGGGCATGATATTTGGTATTTGGTCATGTCCGGGGGAAGTATTCTTCAAGTTTTTGATATTAATCTTTAGTTTGGTAATGGTTATTTTTCTATTGATTGAATTTGAGTATGCTTCTAGTGTCTCTCCGGGAAATCCTGGTGAGAATGAATCTTGGTTTATACTTATGTAGTTGTTGACATGGTGTTTGTGTTGTGTGTCAAAATCTGCTGAGTTTAAATCGCTAAAAGCGGATTTGTAATAGTCGGCTAATAAATCAGCTTTCTCTTCGTCCGTCCTTGCGATTTTATTGTTGTGTGTGATATGTTGTAGCATGTGATTTGTGTTTTTGTCTGAAGCGATACTCTTGAATTTTTTCCAGAATTCTTTTGTATTGTTCTTGGTTTTTTCTAAGTTTTTGCAGAAGTTATGCCAATTGTTTTCTCTGACTTTTTTGATTTCTTGTTTAATTCTTGTATTTGTTCTATTGATTTCTGTTTTAGTGAGTGGATCGCGTGTGATGTAGTGTATTCGTCTTAATTGTCTGCTTTTGATTATTAGTGCGTGAATTTCTGGTGTTAGAGTCCATTGAGTAAGTGATTGTTTTCTTTTTGATTTAGGAATTGTGTTTTTTATGGCTTTCTTTATGGCTTCTGTAATTTGGTCAACATATTTGTCTAGTTCTGTTTTGTTATCTACCTGTTCGATTGGATGGGGTAGGTATGAGTCCAGAGAGGCATTAAAAGTGAGCCAGTCTGTTTCAGTGTAGGTGTATGCTGAAGGAGTCACGTACGACACAGCAGGGTGGCGCGGGTGAATCATGCATGATACGGGGAAGTGGTCACTGGTGATCTCATCATGCACTTTAAAGTTAGATATTCTATTTACCATATCCTTGGGTGCGATTATGAGATCTAGTACATCGTATGATCCGTTAGCAGCTGAAAAGTGTGTAGGTGTATGGTCGTTGATTAGGTGCATATTGTTGCTAGAGATAAAAATTTTTAAGCATGATCCTCTCCGTGTGTCTCTGTTACCTCTTAATTCTGAATGTGGTGAATTAAAATCTCCAATAATAATTGGTTTGGGTTTACGATTAACACTTTTCTGTAGGAAGTTGATATCGATATCTTTGGTTGGTGAGCAATATACGGCTAGAATCAAAAAAGTGATTTGAAACTTTAGCCTTTGCTTTTATACCATTCTGAGAATCCGAGGGTTTTTAAGAAAATTAATGTCCAGAAAAGTAAACTAAATGTCATGTGGAAGGATAAAAGTAAAGCATGGGTAACCAGGCATTTTTTATGGAGTGGGTCCATTAAGTGTTTGCCCCAAGTGTAAAGAATTACCTCGTGGAAAAACAGTTGCCACTCAAGGCCCTTCTTGTGATGGACAATGTACCTGCTCACCCACCAAATTAGGAGGACGTGTTGGTGGAGGAGTACAGTTTCATTACAGTAAAGCTCTTGCCCTCTAACATGACTCCTCTCATTCAGCCCATGGACCAGCAGGTCATATCAAACTTTAAGAAACTCTGCACCAAAACATCGCTCAAAGGTGCTTTGAAGTGACCTCTGACTCAGAGAGTTCTGGAAAAATCACTTTAATACCCTCCATTGCTTGAGGATCATAAAGCCTGGAGGGAAGTGTCTTTGAGGACTATGAGTTCATCAGTCTGGAAAAATTGTGGCCAGACTCAATAGCAGATAGAGACTTTGAGGCTGAGCCTGTTGTCGAGGATATTGTCTCACGAGGCAAGTGTATGGGATTGAATGTGAGTGGTGATGATGTGGAGGAGTTGGTGGAAGACCACAACACTGAGCTCACCACGGAAGAATTCCAAGACCTTCAGAAGGAGCAGCAACAAAAGGCAACTAAGGAAGTGTCAACAGATGAGGAGGAGGGAAGGGAGGATGTTCCTAGTTCACAAATCAAGGAAAAAATTCACCCTGACAAAGCTGTAGCAAACCGCAGCATAAATCCTTTCAATGACAATGCCATGTCTTACTTGAGAAACATTTTAAAATGCAGACAAAAACAAATAGAGCCACAATAGAGGTGAAGAACGATCTCGTAGCGAAGTATGAGAGTGGTGTTTGCGTGTCTAACCTTGCTACACAGTTTAGTATGGTAAAGTTTACAGTCTGCACAATACTGAAAAATAAAGAGGTCATCAAGGAATGATGTTGCAAAAGGAATGACAGTGCTTACAAAAAAGATCACAAATAACGTAAAAGGTAGAAAAACTGTTGTTGATTTGGGTAAATGAAAAACAGCTGGTGATGGTATTTCTGAGACCATCATTTGTGAAAAAGCAAAGCAGTTGCATGCTGACCTCCTGAAAAACACCTTTAAGGCTAGTAGTGGTGATTCGAAAAATGTAGGAAGAGAAAAGGCATACATAGTGTGGTGGGACATGGGGAGGGTGCCAGGCAGAAACAAACCTCATTAGACAAGTTTTTAGTGAGAAATAGGTCCAGTGAGTCTCAAGCAGCTTGTAGTGTTGCAAAGAGACAGAAAAGAAAAAGAACCCTAGAAGGAGAATTGTCTGGTGTTTTTATGGAAGGTGACTCCCCTTCCAATAATAACACTTTTACTCGCCACGTTTTTCACCACCTTTCACTTGCAACATCAGCTCTCCTCAACACTGGTAAAGTGCAGTTAAATTTTCATTTGTTTTTTTTATTGTGTTTGTAGTTTTTGTGGTTAACTTTATGCATGCAAGTATTATATAGGTATAAATAAGCAATATTTGTACTTAAAATGCTTCATAATGCATAATTTTCGGATGTCTGTAACGGATTAATTTAATTTACAGTATTTCTTATGGGAAAAATTGATTCGGTTTATGAACAGCATTCTGGAACGGATTAAGTTCTCGAGGTACCACTGTAATTGTTTAGGTTTACCCGCAATTTCTCAATAATTTAAGATGAATTATTTTTCAATAAGTTATTCTTAGCTTTGTGCATGTCAACTAGAGGATGTAAATTTTTGGAGTTGGTTACCGTATTACTTGACAAAATGCTGATATTAAATAAACATTTTCATTATTTGTTAAAATTAGCGCAAAGCTTCACAATGGGCTGTAAATACTTTATCCATTATAGGGATCAAACCTCCAAATTAGCATTATAAATCCTTTAGCTTATATGCAGTAAATTAGTAAATATATTTTTAAAATGAAGTTCCCCACTGGTCTATGGATTTACAACGAAAAAATCGGGGCTTCGATTCCTGTCGGTAGACATAGCAAATAGTCTATTGTTTCTTTACTGTAAGAAAAAAAAACATTTATAATGAAGAAATATTTATCAGCTGTGAATCAGTGTTCTAATTAAATATCATGCTGTTTACAAATTTGGTTTAGGCAATTTAGACTTGGAAGAATTATAATATTGTGTAAACAAATCCAAATATAAGATTTCAGTCTACTTTCAAAGAACAATGGAAAGTAAATCACTTGTGAAACAGAATTGTATTAATCTTCATATTTAGTACAACAGAAACTAAGTGTTTGTGTTCAGTAAACAGTTAATATTTTATATTTCACCTTTTACTTTAATAAAAGTTGTTGTTGCAATATTTAATGAAAGTAGCTTTACGATTTTGCTCCAAATGCCTCCATACACCCCCATAAAGTTTCTTTTGAAGTAAATTTGGATTTATCAAGTTTCTGATCTGTCAAATCTTAGATCTTCTCAATTAGGTTGAGATCGGGGCTTTATTTGATCATTCAGTGATGTCGAGAAACCCACTTGTTGAGAATTTTATATGCAAAAAACGGCTCTTTTGGGCTCAGAAAACACTTCAAATAGAAGAGCGAACAACGTTTCGACCTTCTTCGGTCATCGTCAGGTTCACAAAGAAAGAGGTAACTGGCCGGAAGCTGACCACATGTTTGGAAGGGGTTGTATAACTGAATGTCGCAATGTTAAGGGCGCGGTTTGATGTTTGAATATATAATTTTATCTATAATATTAATATAGGTATAATGGTGTTCCTTTATATTGGTTTATTTTGGGTTTAAGTTGTTGTATAAGTAAGGCTTCTTTAATTTTTCGTTTGTTTATGTTTGTTTCTTTATTTAGTATTTTAGTGTTTTCTATGGTTATGTTGTGTCCATTTGACTTGCAGTGTTCGAAAACGTGTGAAGGTGACTTTTTATGTTCTTTGAATCTGGTTTCCATTTTTCTACTTGTTTCTCCTATATAGAAGTCGTGGCAGTTATCACATTGTATTTTATAAATAATGTTGGTGTGGTGTTTGTCAGTGTAGTTCTTACATTATATAGACCTTAGTTTTGTGCCTGGTTTTTGAATAAATTTAGTGTTAACTGGAATGTTATATTTTGTTACTAGTTTTTGCCAAATGTTGGTTATTTGTTTGCTGATGTCAGGAATATATGGTATACAGCAGTATATGGTTTCGTGATTTTTTGATTCGTGAGATATATTTACTTTTGTTGGTTGATTTTGCTTTCTGTCTAGGTGTGTGCGTATAATGTTTTCTACGGTTTTTGGAGGAAACTTATTGATGTTGATGAAGTATTGTTTTATTTTATCTAATTCATCGTTAATTTTATCTGGTGAGCATAGTTTTATGGCTGTGTTTATCTGGTTTCTTAGTATGTTGAGTTTTTTGCATATAAAATTTATTTGATCATTGTATCATTTGAATGAGTCTAGCAGCTTCTTTCTTAGCTAAGTAATCTTTGTATAGGTTGGATGAATGTTTTGGGTCATTATACTCTTGGTTGTATAATTCTTTACCAATAATACACAAACCATTGGGTATACCATGACGTATCAGTATCTGATGGTACATGCACTGGTCCATTATCCAACCTATTTTGCAAATATTTCCTGTCATCTCAGCAGAGAAACACCCTCAAATCATCACTTTGGTTCCCCCGTGCTTCACGGTAAGTTCACTGCATTGAGGTAAGTGTCTTTCACCTTTTTTCCGCTGGACATACAACATGCTTTGAGCCAAAGATTTTTCAAACTTAGACTCATTCATTCATAACACTTTTTTCAATCATCAACAGTCCAGTGTTTGTATTTCTAGCAAATTGCGGTTCCTTCACAACACCTGCAGATTGAAGTAAACATGTTTTTAACTGTTATATGACCAAATATTCCATTGTCGTTAAGTCTTTTTGACACTATAGATCTGGACATTTTTCTCTCATTTGTCGTTTATTTCATGCTTGAGATCAGTGGCAGTCTTTTTTTCTGTTACGCAGGTTGCATAAACGAAGATACTTTATATCAATATCATTGAGTTTAGGTGCTCTGTTTGTCTTTCATATTTTCAAATTTACCTGTCTCACTCTCATGATCTGGAGTGTAAATTTCAAGTCTGTAAAAATTATTCATAGAGTCCAACTAGCATCACGTGAAGCTTTTATGTGAACTGTCTATTCTACAGACAATTTTCTACACTTTTGGAGCCATGGTACGACAAAGTAACTTAATATATATTATTAAATACTGTTTTTATCAAGGTTTATTTGATAAAATAATCTTTTCGTTTTCGTGCAAGGAAACGTATATAGATCTGGTATGCACTGGCCATGTTTATTTACATTCAACGCTCTGGTTTGTTTGGCAACTATTACGTCAAAGTAATTTTCCTAGCGGCAAACGTAAAAAGTAAAACGTTCGGGTTGCCGCTCGAAAAGGGCTCTTTCTGCATCAAGTTTTATGTTTCATTTATTAGCACATATATTTTGACAAAAAATGTGAACCTGCGATAAACAATAACTAGTATAACATAATAATATAAAAAAGTACAAGTTTTTGAAGAATGTAACTAGACATACATATTTCACATTCATGGGCGTGTTTTGCATTTGTGGCACCTGAAAGTCAGTGAAACATTGATTTCTTAGTCTAGACAGAAGACAAATCTATCCCAAATAAAGTATATTCCAAGTTTAAAAGCTGGTAGATCATTCTGTAGATGTTTTTGTGTCATTTTTAAATATGGAAAAGTTTGAAGAATTTCATTTTTCAAATTTATCATTTCAAGATAAATTAACTATTCAGACTGCTACATCTGGTTTGATTTTGTAGACAGAATTATGATGTATAATTGAAATTCATTTTGTTACGAGTCATAAACACCCGATACAATGATTTTGAAAGGGTCGAGTATTAGTTACCATAGTCGGCAAAGTATAAACAAATAAAACCCAGTCTGTGATACCAATAATTTATAAACACCAGAAAGGTTTCGAGATGCTTAAAATTGCACGTGAAATAATACAGACCATATTTGCTGTCATGACTTAGGCTTACCATTCTTCCACTGGAGGTATGACTGACTCGCAATCGGCCTGGACGCTATCAGTATCACTCACAGTTCCGCTACTCTCGCTCGTGGAACTGTCCTCATCACTAGAACTTGTCAGATCTGTGTCAAAAGTAACTATTCTAGGTTCGTTCTGAGTAGATTCGAATTGATATGGCGCTACTCGACATTGTTCAGAACACAAAGTCAAAACAGTCTCCGCCTCTGTTTCTCCGTATGCACTGGCCATGTTTATTTACATTCAACGCTCTGGTTTGTTTGGCAACTATTTCGTCATAGTACTTTTCCTAGTGGCAAACGTAAAAACTAAAACGTTTGGGTTACCGCTGGGAAGGGGCTCTTTCTGCCCCAAATTTTATGTTTCAATAGAAAATGGTGGGAAGTTTAATTGACTCACTTCGTGAAAGTAGTAAAGGACATTGCCCCCCAGTGGCTCAGCGGTATGTCTGCGGACTTACACGCTAAAATCCGGGTTTCGATACCCGTGGTGGGCAGAGCACAGATAGCCCATTGTGTAGCTTTGTGCTTAATTCTAAACAACCAAGTAAAGGACAGGTCGTTATTGCAATATTTACAATTTATGTAGCATTTGGTCATAAGGAAAAATTGTTTACGGATTTGTATGCTATAATATAGTTCACAGCCTATAAGGAATTTCTTTATATTCTACAACAGAAAATGGTGGGAAGTTTAATTGATTCACTTCGTGAAAGTAGTAAAGGGCAATTACGCTATGGCCGGAACTGGCTTCAAGAAGGAAGAGCGCAGGTAAATAATTTATAGTAAATTAGGGACGGCTAGCACAGATAGCCCTCGAGTAGCTTTGTGCGAAATTAAAAAAACACAACAAACAAACAAACAATCTATTCCAATTTTTCAAGACATCAACTGAAGATTTAGGCTACTGTCAAATGGAATTTGGGCAAGAGCTCCATCCAAACATAAAGATTATATTTATTTTCTCAAACTTGTCCAGTCTAGTCTTCACACTATATTAAACCTCAGACACGGTTTTAAAAACAGATTGTGCCATAAATTTCCTGATCAGCCTTGCTGTTATTAAAATATCTCGTGCGTAAGTCACTAAACAGTGATTAATGTAATTTTCAGAGCTTAAAGTTCAAGAAATAAAACACTTTGTTTGTCATTAAGTGGAAGGGGACTTGCATTTTTCTTTTTACCGAATAATACAAAAGATTATGCCTAACAATACAATTATGTAGAAAAGTGTTGGGTACTTTTACGCAATTTATAATTATTTACTAGAACCAAACAATAAATTATGATTAGCTAATGCAAATTATATTGGATAAATGCTAAATTTCTACATGAAAAACGACAGTTACCGTTTATTTTTAATTTCACTTTTATTTAGCACACCATCGAAATTTAATTCTCACTTTCTTGATAACTGTTAATTTATATTTGCTACAAAATCTAATTTCAAACGATTTGTTCGCTAGGTACTTGTGTGAGAGGGCACTGTTTAATTTTACTTTATAGTGTGTACTTTAGTCGTTATTGCAAAATTTACAATTTATGTAGCATTTGGTCATAAGGAAAAATTGTTTACGTATTTGTATGCTATAATATAGTCTGCAGTCTATCAGGAATTTCTTTACATTCTACAACAGAAAATGGTGGGAAGTTTAATTGACTCACTTCGTGAATGTAGTAAAGGACAATTACACTATGACCGGAACTGGCTTCAAGAAGGAAGAGCGCAGGTAAATAATTTATAGTTAATAGTATAATTTAATCAACAACATAGAAACCGCTACTTCTATAATTAACACATACTGTGGCTCACGGCAACGAAGCATCATACAAATTATTGATATTAGAATTCATTACTGCTATTAGAAAAACACGCAAGTATAAAATTTTTTATAGAAATAAATAAAACTGCAACCTGAGCGCTTTCGAAAGGAGGACCTCACTTCTTCAGAAACCTTTTGGCTCGTAAAGTTTGTTCTAAAATATTATTTATTTAAGTTCTTATTTCCAGTCTTTCTGTTCAAGCAGGTTTTTTAGTCAAATAGCTTAATTAATATTTTAGAGTATTTGACCACAAAATTAAATAATCGTTAAGATTTAAGTATCTTAGAGTAAACCAAATCCAAGTTTCAAATTTAATTGTTACTTTAATGCGCAGTTTTTAAACTAGTTGTAATGATAATATCCCATTTCTTCACTATTTCCAAATATTTAATTTTGTAATAAGTTCAAAATACATGTAGTAGTTTCATAAGGCAACATTAAAATTATATTTACTTTTTTCATCTTAGTCAAACTTGACTGAAAGTTTTAAGTATTTCATAAAAAACATATTCATATTGACTTTAACATGCATTAATGTTTATAATTTTTCACACCTGAAATACATAAATGTATTTATAGTTTTTTTCTCTGGCACCATAACTGCAACATTATTTGTAATGCGAGAATAGTATATAACAAAGTTTTTGGTACGTTGTAATAAGTGAATTTGGAAATGTTAATAAAACATCTAACATAATTCTTTGTATCTACCTATCTGTCTATATATGTTTCTGTACAAACTTTTAAAGTAGAATAAAAAAGTTTCTGTTGATTGTCTTTTTGTTTGCAATCATAATTTTTTGTTAATGAGGTTTTATATCATGTTTTTATCCAAAGGGTTTATATTGAGTTGTACTCTCTCTCTTTGTTGGTTTTCTTTTGTCAAAACTTGGTTTTTAATAGCATTTTCACTGATCTTTAATTTTTATGGTGTGTATTGTTCTGGAACACTTTTATTAAGATTTAATCAGTTGAGTTAAAAATGCATACATATTTCACAGTTTACATTCCTTTTTTTATACACATGTCAGATGACTGCATCTTAGTTATGCATTATTTCAGTTTTGTAGTTGATGAATTTATAACATTAATAACATGATAATATTCCATTGTAGCCCATCTCTTAGTAGGATAAAACAATAGTTAATAGATGGAAAACAATTTTTTTGATTTAATAGAAGTGTATAATATTTGTTTAGATTAGAGAGAAGTATGTTAGATTTGTCCTTAGGAATTAAGTGTATTGTAGGATGATAAATTAATAATAATATTTTAAAAAATAAAGTCAAAAGTCATTCATTAGAACTTGCATGTGACACCAAATTATTTATTGTGGCAAGATGAATCAGTTGAAAGTACTGTGTAAGTTTTTAACTAATAAAAGAAATGTATTGATGAATAATATTCTTTATGCAACATTTATGATCATGTGGGCTTAAGGTCTGTAAGAACAGAATTTACATAGGAAGAATAACTTTGTGTACCTAAAGCATAATTTTCAAGTGTTTCAATAAGTAAAATTAATCACAGTATAAGAAGTGTATGTAAGATAAGTTGGCTTGCTAATCATATAAATTACACTTGATTTGCTTAGTATAGCTTAGGAAGTGAAAAGTTTGTATAAAAATAAATGATTTTGTTTCAAATCTTACTCAATTTTGAACAGGTTAGGATATTTTTGAGAGTCTGATGTAATACTGACGAAATTGGCAACACCCTATTTGGGTATTGATGAAAAAAAACAAACCTGAATGAAAACTTTTAAATATTTATCACTTATAGTGAGTAAGGCTTAAGAACTAAAAATGTACAATTTAGTGATTTGTGAATCTTTATCTATAAATTTAAGATTTCGTTTTGTAGTTTAAACAAGCTTACAGTAACAGACATAATTATTATTATTTTCAATCAAAATTACATTTTTAAGTCATATGTGAAATATACTAATAACAAATAAAAATGTTTTTGCGACTTGTAGTTTCTTACTATTTCAGAGTATTTTGAATGGCATTGCTACCAATCTTAGTTCACTTTCTCTAAGTCCAAACAAATTAGTTTCTGAAGAGAAAAAACATTGTGATGAAACTGATGTTACTTGTGTAGAACCTGAAAAATGCAAAGTAGAGAGTGATTCTAAGCCATCATCTCCATCTGGAAAAGACAGTTTTGATGACCTTCATCTTATGGCTATTTACTCGCTCTCAGAAGTACCTTTGGTAGAGTATGAAAAGGAAACTACTAGAAAAGTAAAGGTGATAATTCATGTTGCTCGTATAGTTATTTTTACAAAGATAGATCTAGCTGTCTCTCTTGTTCTTTCTATCAGTTTACTTTGAGAGCTTGTGAGAAATAATTACAAGCAACTTTATGTCAAAAAGAATTCTAGTTTGTGGTTACTATTTGTGTTTGAGCATGAGACAGTTTTACAGAACTCGGGCTTGTGTTTTTCATCTAATCTACAAGCTTTTTTTTTCTTTCAGCCCTTTTTGGATAGATGACATAAATTGTACAGTTTTTTTTTCTTGTTGTTATAACTATGTGAACTTTGGATTTAAAATATGGAGGTTATTGTTGAGGTCTCATTTGGAGGATTGTGTCCAGTTTTGATATCCTTGTTACATAAAGGACATTATTGTATTGGAAGTATTTAAAGCTTGAGTGTGAGAATGTTCTTGGTTAGAGAACTGTTCAACGTTATTTTGTTTCTTTAGTGTGTGAAAGAGTTACAGAAAATATGATTTGGGTGTTAAAAATATGAAAAGTTAGGATGTTCACATTAAATAGTAATGACAGTGAATTTAAACCTTTGAGTTTATTTGACAAAAGTATTTTGAATTAAGTGTGAAAGTTTGTAGAATGTTATTTGATCTTATGATGTATGTTGAGATTTTTTTAAAATTCAAATAACATAATAAATAATAGTTAATATTCTTTACCCTACAAATCTGATCTATTAATTACTTAAATAAAATTAGCAATAACTGTAATTCATCTGCTGAACTTCATTCACATTGAAACAACTGTTGTTCATAAAAATGTATTATATATGCAGTACCTAGACTATTACTGTACGTTTTGTACCCCAGGTGGCAGGATATGTCAGTTGTAATGTGGTTGATATTATATGAAATATTCTTAATGACTTTCCTTTATAAGTTCTTAGAAATTTATATTAATGCAAAGGATTATATTTAATTTGGATATATTAAGTTGGAGATTGAGGGGTGAACCCAGTTTCCTTATGTTATCTTTTTATTCGTATGTTTGTAAAAACTATAGTTGGATGAACTTCTTCATTTAAACAAAACACGTTTAAAATTGTTCTGAACAGGAAGTCATCACAGCTCGCCAAGCAAATGTAGAGCAGTATTCTAAGTTGTGTGCTCAGGAAGTGGAACAATATCTCCAGGTACTTACTAGGAATAGAGAATTAGCAAAGCAGAAAGAAGCTGAAAAACAAAAGAAGGATGCTGAGCAAGGGTAAAAGAAATACCTATAATTGGATCAGATCTCAGGATTACATAGGAATGTCTTGGAATTAGAAGGATAACCTTGTAGTCATAAAGTAAAATATACACATGTACTGTATCTTTTGTTGTCACATGCAAATTGTTTATATAGGTATGTATAATTATGTAAAAAGTATGTGTACTTCATACTTGGATATGTATGACAGTGAGGGATACAAGTTTAAATGTAGTTTTTATGTGTAATTTGAAATCTGTTGAAATTTGTCAAGAACATTTTTATATGTAGAAACTCTTAAATACATGGCATACACTTTGAATCGTGACACATACACACAGATTATCTGCACTGATAGTGAATTATTGTTAAAGTTTCTGATTGTGACAAGTTTAGTGATGTCAGATAACTGACTGATGGCAGTTGGCTATCGTAACTTCATTTGTCTTTCTTTTAAAATAGCTTATTTTCTTCATTGTCTATTTGTATTGTGCAGAATCAAAGAAATATCCCAAAGACAAGAAGTATTAAAAGAACAAATGGAGACACGTGCTAAAGTGAGTACCAGTGGTTGTGTTGTTATATAGTGAAATTTCTCTAAACATATCATTCTTGGAACTAAAGAGGTTATAATTTCACTGTACAGGTCATTGGTCAGGCTACATTTGGAATACTGTGCTCAGTTGTAACCTTGTTATCTTAGATAGGGAATTGAATTGTTGGAAGAGGTTCAGAGAGCTTGCTGGAATGGTACCTGGGAAGGAAGGTTGTTGTACAAGAACAGGTTAAGATAAAGATACTTATTTCCTCTTCAGAAAGGAAGTGACAGGAAGGAGGTGTTTGAGATTACTGACAGAATTGGTAGCATTGGTGCACTATCTTTTTCATATTTAATGGTGAGATTGACAAGGTAGGGGTCATCTTCAGCTAAGACTGCTTTATATTTCTTTTTGGATGGTTGGCTGATGGACAAGTGTTAACAATTAATTTAAGGGAATATAAGGTATGTAATAACATCTTGATAAATGGTTTTTGTTAGATAGGACAGCCTAGATAAGCTTAAAGGTTCCATGTTGGCCTTTAATGTCATATGATGACTTTAAAGGAGTGACAGGTTTTGTGAATTTGTGATTTTTGGGACAAAGAATATTTTTTATCGTGACATGAAAATTGGTTCATGCTCGGACTAGTAATGAAACAAACTATTGTCACAAACAGATCATTGTAAAATGCTTCATAAAAACAAAATTTAATTTTTGAGTAGAAAATGTGAATTTTTTACCAAAAGTTTACCAAATATTGTGAAAATACACATGCTGTATCTTAAGTTATAGTATGAACATTTAACATGTGTAAGTGTGTATATGAGTTTTTGTATATTGTACGTAGCCCATTGCAAAAGGGTTAAGGTAATTAATCTGCATATACTCAATGTGTGTGTGTGAAAATAACTTTACCATAAAAAGTAACTGTTTTATAAGTGTTTTCATATTTTGTGTTATTTTTAACTAACTTTAGTTCAGAGATTTACTTTTTGAAATACTTAGGTGACTATTCTTCTGCTGGACTTGAAGAAAATAAATAATAAATCGATAAGTTTAAATGAAAATTTTTGTTTATTTTCTGACATTTCAAGCTGGTATCATTTGGAAATAGGCTGATTGCAATACAATTTTTATTTCTCAACAAAGTGTCTACCTGAAAAATGAAACAAAATAAACTAGTAAAAGTTATTATTCAGATTTGTCAAATGATCATTTATTATTGTTCATCCTAATTTTTAAGATAGTTAGTTTTTAAATTTTATTTAAAATATTTATGTAAGACAATTTAGAACATGTTACTGTTAAACAATCAGCATTATTTATGTATCTAAATCTTTACAGCTACTAAAGTCAAAAATCAAAGAAGCTGAACTAAGACAAAGGCAACTTGAAGAAGAAAGAAAAAGAAGGTAAAATGACAACTGATAATTTTGGCAAAATGTTACAAAGTATCATATAGAAGGAAGTAAGACCAAATGTGTGTAATGTTTGTTGCACACACACACACACACATTCTTAATGTTTGTTGCTGATACCATTTTGTTGTTTATCAAACAACTGTAATTGTTGTATCTGATGACAGTAATGCATAAGATAATTTTTATTTAATTAAACAATGCACCAAAGAAAACAGCCTACAAAAACCAGACAACTTCATCTTACAATCACAATTTTTATGGCTCTCCAACCACGTGACAAGAGTCATTACAAATTTATCTAAGCTTGCTGGTAATTTTCTCATGGGAACAAAGCTTGTACTCTGAATGAAGTTGATGTTTATGAGTTGAGAACAGAATGTTATTTAGCAGATGAAAACCTGACTTTCTGTTGATTACGTGTAATATATAATTGAGAGAACTATTAATAAATCATGAAAGAGAGAATGACTGATGGGTGAAACAGTTAGGATCTGATTTTCTATTTGATAGCTTTGTAGCTGAACAAAATTGAAAAATATAAAAATTGTGGTTTTATATTGAATAATTTACATTTAATTTTATAGTTACTTGGGGATGGATAAAAGAGAAAAGATACCAAGAGAAAATGTCATGTGTGTCACAGTAGAGGAAATTCAGGATTTTCTAAATATTTTTTTATAAATTGAAGACCTTAAAACTTGCATGCTATTAAAATGTGTTATTTACTGAAGGTTTATGCCATAATAATTAGCATAACATAAACACACGGTAGTTTAATAAACTTTTGAATATTAAACTTTAATTTTGTGTGATGCACAGAAAACGATACTGAGGGCAAGAGGGTTAAAGTTTAATTTGAGTTCCCAAAATCAAATTGTTCATATGTAACTATAATTGAAAATTTAATCAATTTTGAGGAATATATCAGAATTTAAGAACTGATACTAAGAAATATTAATTCTCTTTAATAGTTTCAAAACTTTCCTGTTTTATTTCATGCTGAGTTCATTTCATTATTCTTGGCTTTAATGACTTTGGAGGACATTATAAAAATTTTGATTATGGCATGCTCAAAATCTGTATTCAAAACCATTTTCAGGACTGTTTGTTTTTAAGCAGAAAAATTAAATAATATGTTGTCTGTGATTTGTTCACCACTGGTATTTGAATCTGCTTTTAGCATTATAAGTCTTAAGACTTACCGTTTAGTGATTTTAATGATTGTGAATGGATGTGTCTTTGTCCTGTTATTTGTGTTCTTAGGTTTGTAGACTTGCATTTACTTAGACCTGCACAAATGGTCATATCTTTTGCAGTTATAATTAAACTTAAAAAGGTATTTTTAATTTCTACAAAAAAAAAGTATTTCTTGACACTTTGAATGCTTAAATTTGTCTTTCTGGAATGAATATTGACTGTTAATTTTGCTTATTGTTACATTTTAGAGCCAAAGAAGAGGAAGAAGCAAGAATTCAGAAACTTAAGACATGCAAGAATGATATTCATCTAATAATTCAGTTGGCAATGAACACTTTACTTTCATGTCCACACCAACAACTGCTACGGGTGTCGTCGAGTGAGCGAGCTTCAACACTTGAGGAAGTAAGAGGCAGCATTGAACATTTGATAGAAAACTGTCAGTCTAAGGGAACATCTGCAGAGGATATAGAGAATGCGTTGCAGCTGGTTTCAAAAGTGCAACAGTTGTCCCAAGTTATTACTGCAGATACAGGTAACTTTTCACTTTTACAGGTTCTAATGTACTTTTTTCAAATTCTTATGGACATAGAGACTGGCCACAGACCCAAATTCTGATCACAAAAAGCTTTTGAAAACACACTGATACATTAAAAAAAAAAATTACAACTACTGGGACAGTCTATCCTATTCAAAAACACTTCTAAAAATGTTTTAATAGGATATAGTTTGTTCCAAAAGTGTAATATGTTAAGTTCAAAGTCATGCTCTGTTTGTTTACTAAATTCATTTTTAGATATCTTTCAAGGTTGTTAAGTGAAATATTTCCTCGTTGTTTCAAACTGATGGCTAACATCACACTGTAAATCCTGAGATGTGGAAAATGAGAAAAACTGAATATGGAAAATCACTAAAATTGAAGAATTATAGGGAAGGAACAAGATTTTCTTCAGGTGTTTTATGCAATGTATACTGTTACAATGATAGTTGAGGGTAAGATATGTGGTGATTTCAGCTTCTCTGACTTCACCGTGAGCTGCAGAATAAAGTGAGGATTTACAAATATGTTATGAATTGTAACCTGGTGGCTCTCAACTTGGACTAAGACTGAAGATGATAAAGAAACCAGAGATTCGAACTCAGTGAAACAGTTTTTATTTTAGCAACAAAACAAACTTTATTTAGCTAAATCAAGACTGAAGGAACATGACATTTTTACACAAATAACAAGAATGTCAAATTCTGCTATTACACTTGCACCAGGTGCTTGACTGAGGACCACTCTTACAAACAATATAGCATGTGGTACTGTTGGGCATCACTTAAATTTCCAGTAAAAAAAGAAAAAGGAAAACACTGTTGCTTCTATAACATCTCAGTAATCCTTCCTAGTAGTGAGCATACATGATGCTTTTGGTGACAAATCTAGTTCTTTGAGTAATAAGGGTGAGAGGAACTTCAGAATTTCTGGACCAACATTCGATGTTAAAACAAAAAGACTAAGGAGTTAGAACACTTTTGACAAGCTTATTTACTACACATATAAAATGTTCATAATTATGAAATTAGCTTCCATAGATGTTTATGTTTGTTAATTTTTCAGAGCAGGCTGTGTTGAAGGCTCAGGAAGAAGCAATAAGACACAAAGTTGACTTGAGGGAAGAACAGAATTGGAATAAAGAATGTGTGGAAGAAAGAAAACATTCATCTCCAGATGAGCAAGAAATAGATAATAGCAACACAGATAAAGAACAGGATCTGGAACGTAAATAAAAAATAAATTTGGAAAAAATACAATAAATACTCCTTTACATTATAGAAATCCTTATTTTAATGATAAACATTGATAAATTCAAACTTTTATTGAATGTAATTGTTTTTTTGTAATGAATTGATAGCATGGGTGTAAACTTTGTAATCATTAACATCAAAATTCCCTTACTGTAAAAGCTGCAATTATATTTTGAACCACTTAGTTAATTTGTAGGTTCTTCACAAAACAAAAATTACACTTTCAAAGTATCAACTATAAATAACTTGGAAGTACTTCCAGTTTCTGTTTTAACGCACGTTACTGTTAACTGAGAGTTAAGTTACTTCAAATGAAGATTCACATTTTTATTTGGTATTGAAGTGTATTGTCTTCTTTTTAATTAATAAAACAAATCATTGGCTTTCTGAAATATATGAAGCAAAGAATAATTTTAATAGAAATTTTGGTAACTATAATATTTTAAAAATCATTAGTTAATCAAATATGTTTGATTTACAACAGATTTGTAAAACAGTACACACAGCTTTAAGTTTGTTTGAATTAAGCATACGAATAACTATTTTCAGAGGAGAATCCACTCTCTAAGTACGTAACACCAGTAGGTTTTAGAATGTACACAAGACTGATCGAAAAGTTAGAGAAGTGGCAACAGTCTTATGAGCCTCTTGTACAAGACAGCAAAGTAAGTCAAGCTGGTGTTTATACCTGTTCATGATGCATTCAAATTAATATTGCAAGTCAGGTAAGTATTAAAAGTAATCAGTCAGATACTAACCCTGATGGTAACTGTGTTACCAAACAGTCCTCTGTAACTAATAATAAAGATTTTACCATTCATTGTGCCAAAAACTATCTGTTTTAGTGTTTTTACTCTTAGTTGTTATTGTTTTGAATTAAGCACAAAGCTACACAATGGGCTATCTGTGCTCTGCCCACCACGGGTGTAGAAACCCGGATTTTAGTGTGTAAGTCCGCAGACATACCACTGAGCCACTGGGGGGCTTTACTCTTAGTACAGTAGCACAGTGCATCTGAAAAGAGATTGTAATAAGTATTTCTTGTGTCAGGATAATGGCTGACTAGTCACATTCATGGATGAGGGTAATGATTGAGAATCCTTCTGTATTAAATTAAGATATTTTGTAGTTAATGAAAAGCTTCAGTGCTGAAATTTAATCAGTAGAAAGTTCTACTTAATTAATTTTATACACAAACAAAAAAACAAATCTGTAATTTAATTTTTTTAATTGATTTCTAAATACTCCAAATGATAACAGTAGCATTTGTAATTTTCTTTTTTATAGTCATCACTGTAGGACACTAACAGTCCTTTTATAGAAAAGTCCAATAGTTTTGAGTAGAATATTGTGTATAAAAGTCCAGAGGTACAACTTTTGTTGAATTGCTTTATTTTTCTTTTAACTTTATTTCAAAGTTTTAATCACTTGTATGGCTATTATTAGGTAATTGTCATCTATTCAGTTATGTGATGATGGTGATGCAAGTGGTCAAAATTTGTACTAGAGTTAAACAAAAAATTAAAAATAAACAATCCACTCAAAATCTATCTCGGGACTTTTGTTTAAAATATATAATGGATTTCTTTTTCTCACAAGAATAGCAGAGTGAATCTGAAACTTCTAATCATATTACAAGTTTAATTTTTTTATATTTTAGCCACTCACTGTTTTTCAGCCCCTGTTATGTAATTGCCCATATCTCGAATTTGAGATTTCATAGGTTAGTTATCCAAACATATTATGGAAGCCTCTTCTGAGTTCTTTATAGCTGTGTAAGTCAGTATGGCTTGATGTAGAGAGTGGAACAAATTGATAGAAGTTTAGCTTTGTGATATGTTGCTAGAAGAAAAGGTATTTGTGAAAAACTTCCACTATAACAATATATAACACTTTATTCCTGGACAGTATGTGTTATTTTTTAATTGCTTATGTTGTAAAAGTACATAAAATGGCTATTATTCCATTCAAACTTTGCTTTTATGACCTGGATAATGATATTTAGAAATTAACCTATTTTTTGTGTAAAAATAGGCAAACTTGCATACTTTCATTTACATATGGTCTGAATAAAACAACATATGAATCAAGATTTACATGTACTTATACTAAAGTTATATAAAGTACTTAGAAGTGAATAGTTTTTTGAGAGTTATGACTGTAATTTAAATCACTTTCACGTATAAGCCCCTGTTGTAGTCATGGCATTCGACTTTGTTAGACCAAAATCTAAGATCAAGTCATTGAGGTATCTTTGGTTTGGGCAGTGTGGGTTTCTCTCACCAGCTGCACCTCTGTAATCTGGATCTTCAATGTCTACCTCCTCTTCTGATCTGCTGCTCTTTCTCTGGAGTGGGTACTGGAAGCTCAGGGTACTGTGGCACTAGAGTCATGGAAAGTCCATATACATGATAGCAGATGGATTCTTGCCAACCCGATGTTTGGAAGTGTCCACCATGCAGAAGTAACAACTGTTTGAGTGGTTAGTGGGTTTATGCCAACTTCTTGGAATAGCAAACTTCATGGTTCTCTTTTTCCCCTCTGTACCATCCTGCAAAAGAGCAAAATAAAATTGTTATTATGAAGAATAAATTAATTTCATCCACAACTAATGTGTAAGAGGTTCAAGTAAAATATTTTGTGATATTTTTCTATGCTACTCAAAATTGGAAAAAAAAAAAAAATTACATTTTAAAAGGTCTAATATTTGTATAATATAAAATCTTGCTATTCAAACAAGCAACAATTATCCATCTTACCTTCTAGAGTTTTTTTTGCAGTGCTCGCAGGTAAAATGAGGTGTCCAGGGTTTGCCTTGATCCCTGACAAGCATGCTGAAATACGCCTTGTAGGCTTCACACGTTTTAGCAGATGCTGTCACAGAGTACTTTTTCACTCTGGTCTTGCTAAATTGGCCACGTACATAGAAGAATGTATCTGGAGAATTCTTGTTGCTTCTTGATGCCATCTCTGATAAAATCAGACAGGTCTGTGTTCACTTAGGCATCCAGAACAAAACTGAAGTGGTGAGTGGTGAGCCCCTGCATATATATTACTACAGAAAATTTAAAGGTTTTTAAATTATTGTAAGTTCTTACAACATTCTAGAAAGTTCTGAAGTTCTTGTGAGGTTGAGAAAATTCTCTATCAGCTACTCAGCACTGAATCTACCTGGAATGTTCTTGAAAATGGGTAAATTTGAAAACTTCATTACCCATGTCACAAAGGCAAAGTTAGGTCTTTTTCATTTACTTTAGGCATAAGCAATTGAGAAATAACTTTCTGCCCATGAACAAGAAAAAGTAAACATTTTGTTACACAGTGTAATTAGTCCTAATATTTTGTTAACCTTTCAATAAGCTTGCTGTTTAATCTTAAATTTCATTTAAATTATGATGTTGCAGCATGATAGATGAGGTTAATTTAATTTTCACTTAGTTGTTTGAAGTTTTGTTTCACTTCTGCTGTTGGGACATTTTTATGTTAGGCCTTATCAGCCGAAGTTACACCTTGAATGGACGGATAAGAATAATCTGAAAGATATTATAAAAACATATGAATGTAAAACATATTTAAAGACTTGTTTAATAAGCTTTTGAATAACAACTAAAAATTTGTAAACACAGTAAAATGGCATGTAGTTTGAGTGAAAACAAAGATGATATATACACAATTTTATAAAATAAAAAAACTATACAATTTTTTCCCCAGAGTCACTAATTAAAATCTCCTACAAAGTTAAACGTTTCAAATTGATTCTTTGAAAAAATCTCCTCCATGTTTCTAAATCATAAAAATATCATATAGAAACTGCTGAAAACCACCTTTTGACACCCAATGTGTAACTTTGCACTTAATTACAAACAAACAAACTCATCCAGAAAAATATCTTACTTTGCAAAAGCTACAAAATCTTTAGAATTATTTAAAAATTAAAGAACATAAAATTAGAAAAATTATAAACTTTGGAGTTTTCCATGTTGCAGTGATAATCACTTGAAATCTTAATAAATAGAAAAAAATATATATTTAGAAGCAAGTTTAACACAATTTTAAGATTCAGTTTATCACCATTGGTCAAGAAAAGAAGTGTTTTGGTATATTTGCTACGTGTTTGTAACATTCAAAATCCTTCCAATGTTGATGTTTTTAAAAACATTCTTTGTTTTTATTCAGCTTTAGGGATTATATGGCTCCAGCTTAATGTTTCTTTTTTTAGATGAAAAAATATAAGTTCAATCTTCAGAAAGCTGTCAATATCCCAGTGAATACAATATCAGATGTTTCTGGGGCACATCTCCTGGACAAACTTCAGAGGCTTGGAAATCTCCTATCTAATCAAACTGTTAGTGTTGGAGACCATCATGTGTCGTGCAGAGAGCATCCGAATGGTCTAGCATTTTGTTATGATCTTCTTGCAAAGAAACTTGTGGTATGTATGGATTTTGTCATGTTGGAAGCTTTTACGATTTGGTCTAATTTATTAAATTGTGAACATTGGGTGTGTATTTTGGCAGTACTTATTAACCCTTTTTTAGTGAACAGGTCTAGCCACATGTCAGTCTTTCAGCTTTCAATGATTCAAATAATAGGTAGAAACAGTTCAGAGACAGCTAAAAAGGCAATAAAATAAAAGTTCATTATAAATAGATGTATACTTTTACAATTTGAAAGCCACTCAGGATACGTGAATGTAGTTTTGTTACGTTTAATGCCATTCGAAATTTATTTAGGAAGTTTTATAGGTTACATAAATACTACTCGAGACTTTTGGAATGAAGAATAGTTATTGTAATCACAACAAGAAATATCACTTCTCACAGTGAAAATACACATACTACATTAAAGCTATAAGTTCTTAATGAGTATAGTGTTTTTTATTTATACCGACCCTATTTTGATTGGATATTTCAAAATAAAATGCTTTTTTTGTTTTATTAACACTTACAGGTGTTAAAAGTTAACTTTTAGTGCCAAGTCCTAAACTGGCCAGCAATAAAGCACTCCCATCTATTGTTAACAAATTATTTACTGAAAAGGTCATTAATTCCTGGCTATTAATGTGTACATGTTCTTAATTAATGAAACATTTGGTTAATGAGGAATATCGGTCTTTGAAAACAAAGTTATTAGGGCTATTTCATTAAATAATTTTGTAACAATAAAAGTATTGATTTTGACTTGCCAGAGAAGGTGATTCTTGTGCACTTGGAAGGTGAGGAAGTTGATGTTCGAAGTATAACTTTCAAATGTGCATAACTTATTTTGTGGTTCCATGAAAATCCTAAATGTCTTACTTTAGTAATTATGCTTGTCTTGTGCCTTGTTTAAGTGGAACAGTGGATCTAGCCAATTGCCGTTGCATTGTTCAATTACAGTAATATTATGAATAAAAGATGTCAGTAAGTTATATTTCACATTAGTAGCAAAATGTGTTTTTTTGCCACTGTGGCAAAAATCAGGCAGTAAATCTCAAGTCAGAGAACAGTTACTGCCTTTCTATATGGTGAATTCAAATGCTACTCTTAACAGCTGTAGGTGAAAGGCACAATTGTTGATTTTAAAACATAGTTTGATGGTACAGGTGTTATGAAAAAACACATAATATAATTTTACTTAATGGAAAGTACTTTAAACAGACAGTACAGAGTGACGGCTAGAATATTACAATATTGCTACACAAACCATGGTTTGTAATGATCACTAGGGGTATGTTGTCTTTTTGTGTAATTGATACCAATCATTTTCTTGTGGATTTTGTTAAAAGAAAAATTAGTTACTATATACTTGGAGTTAATTGATGGTATCTGAATGGAAAGGCATTGTCTGGATCAGAAGTTTGAAACCTTTGGCACATACACCTGGGAGGGGTACACAAATATTTCTGGGAGTATGTCAAAACATTTTAGGATCATTACAAAGAATAAAAAAAAGCAGTCTCAAAATTGAAGGAACAGTACAGGTGAATTATCAACATTCTACTAGACATCTCCCAGTGTTTGTAATCCAGGAAACTCCTACCTTATAGAGACTTAGAAAACCACCAGGGGACATATTTTGAGCTTTTAATTGGTTATTCATAAGCCATAGGCAGAAGGAGGACTACATAAGCACATATTTCCAAAGTTTGTAGTGATATCTTAGAAAAGGTAAAAGGTTGTTATTTGATATTTCTAGCTTGTTAATATTGGTAAGTTTTTTCTAATTTGTTTATGGACATCACAAACATAATTTGGACCAAAGCTGTGTATTTACCATGTGACACCCAAAAATTATTATTTACGAATTTTCTAATATTGACTATTAATTTAGAAATTATCTAATTTATATATAATACCTAAATTTGGATTATGTTCTACAGTGTGACTCCAGACTTAATGATGTACATTCATAAAATGGTAGATCAATAAAGCCTAATATAAGTCTACGGATATGATGGTGTGCTCTTTAACCCCTGACCTTAGGCAGAATTGGAGTGAGAGGGTTAAATATGCCTTTCCTACCTAACTTATGTGAGTAAAACATTTAGATGTAATGATAATATTGGTAAGTACAAAAATGTGATCTTGTTTTACAATGTATGAAATGCATATTGGTAAGTTCAGAAAATATTTCAAGAAATAATCATGTGAGCTTTTTTCCTACAAAAATTTAGACTAGTTCTATTAGCCCCATGTATTATATTAGGTATAAACATAATTTACACAAGTAGTACTTCTATCTTGTTTACAGTTACGAGAAATACTTTATGTATTTTGTTTTGAGTTTGATATTTTATCAATTTAACAGAGTCAAGGTGAAGGACAGATTGCTTCCAAACATGAATCAGCTTTTGCAGTAGCAGGAGTTATTGTAGGGTTGTGGTGCAACTATCCAGATTTGGGTGATTTAATTTTGGCTCATTTCTACACCAGGTGTCCTTACCTAGTTCCCTATTATGTTCCTCAACAAGAGGGTCAGTCTGAGGAGAATTATTACAGGTTTGTCAATGTTCTTAGTTATGAACAAGTTACAGTCACAGTGTTATCTTTTGAAGACAGAAATAAGTTAGTAGTCAAAATTTAGGTTTAAAAAAGTATCTGATTATTCATTAACATTTAACAATTCTGTTGGCCAGTAACCAAATCAGTGATCAATAACTGCTTGTCATTACTTTATAATTTACATTAAAATAAAAAAGTGGTTCTTCAAACTTTCAAGTGCTAAAAATTAGAGAAAACAGATAGTCTTTGTAGATGTTAAAATAAAAATTAACACATTCCTCAGGAACCAGAAGTTGTCTTTACATTACAATTTGCTGAATATTAAAAGTAAGTTCATTTGAAAATTCTCCAAAAGGGTGTTTTTGTATGAATGGTTTCAATATAGCTATGAGATAATTTTTTATTTGTTAATTGATATATTTTCAAGTTAAATGCAGCACCCTCAGATCTTCATACTAACTAGTTCTAAGGCCTACCTGCTCAGAATAAATTTAGTATATATCAATAAAACCATATTCTCAGCATCATTAATTAAGCAACTACCAACTTTTTGTTTCTTCAATTGCCTCTTCATATTTAGCTTTAATTTAATTTGAGATGTAATTTTATGTGCAATGTTGCAGGGAGTGTCGAAGCATCATGATAGTCAGGAGTAGGATGAGCAAACAAGAACACTTTGTAAGCAGCTACAGACATAATATTGTACTTGGCTTCCTACACGATATGTACCAAAGTGGTTCTAAATGCTTCCTCAATACTTGGAACTTCTTCAGGAGCTTAAAACATTTACAAAAGCTGACATTACAAAACTCTGAATGGTTTAAATAATAACTTACATTTGAATAAAATTTACTTGAACCATTTGACGCATTGTACCATCAGGTTTGGTCTGTGTTTTGGTGAATACTCTTGAAGGAATCTGTAAAATGAAATATTGAATGTCTACCGACAGAAACCATCTTAGTGCAATGAGGTTGTTTATTTGTAGTATTAATATCTACTGTACAACACAGAAAATACCTTCTTCTTAGCCAATAAAATGGCCCAAGAAATTTCATTTTAAATTAAAAAAAACTGTACAGGATAATTTTTATGTCCCCCTTCAAGTGATGAAGGACTTGTTAGGTGTTTTTTGTAACAAAATATCCCACATGATTTAAGAACTAAATTAGTTTTATACTAAAAACTATTGTTTATAAAGTTGGAGTGCAATGAAATTTATAATTTACAAACCATAGATTAAAAGTATTAGGAGGTTGTTCACCTATCAGGCATTTTAATTATGAATATCTTGTCTTCT
This sequence comes from Carcinoscorpius rotundicauda, assembly GCA_011833715.1. Classification (NCBI taxonomy): domain Eukaryota; kingdom Metazoa; phylum Arthropoda; class Merostomata; order Xiphosura; family Limulidae; genus Carcinoscorpius; species Carcinoscorpius rotundicauda. The sequence goes on along the minus strand of CM022394.1, from coordinate 102,164,074 downwards.
CTTTCTCATGATAACAGAATTTCAAGATTTTTCTGCAAATCATCATTTGTCTTAATGATATTTCTCTGAATCCTGTTAGCTGTTGTAATGAAAGTCCTCAAATGAAGTCTTGGAAATTTATAAGTAACAATGAAAGTTTTCCTAAATATCTTCTCTTTTGAAATGTAGAGTATAGCTACTGCTTATCAAATATCATCTCAACTAGTAGTAAATTATCTAAAACTTAAAACATGTTTAGAAAGCAAATGCCAAAAAATAAGAAAGTAGGGAATATAACTAGTCATCTTTCACTAGTGATTCCCAGACTTTGTTTTGTGTTATTGTATAATATTGACTGAAATTTAGAGGTAAAAGTAAGATATATTTCTTAAGCTTTTCAATTTGGAAATATTTCAGATGGCAATCTGTTTGTAACTCAAAATGTAAAAAGTCATTTTTACCTCTTTATTTTAAATGTTTTTACAAGTTAATGAAGTCTTACTTTGTATTATCTTCACTTTATATATTTACAGGGGGTGAATAAAAACTGGAGAAATGATCGTTTTAGTACAAATAGAAATTGCATAATTTTTACAGTTTTCCAAATATTATTATCATTCACGACGGTTTGTACTGATGTGACTTTTTGTATGTGTAGAGCTTTAGGATATACATACACAGATGGGGTCGTAGAAAAGCAAGACAAGTTTCTCAAACGAATGAGTGGTTTCATGAGACTGTATGCAGCAATTCTCCAAACATCACCACCACCAAGTTGCAAAACACCTAATCCTCATGGAATTAACCATGGCTGGCAGTGGCTGGCACAAGTTCTCAATCTTCAACCAAGACCAGATATTACTGCCACACTTCTGCTGGACTTTCTGGAGTTTGCTGGGCATGCTATGCTTAAAGCATATGGTCAACAGTTCCAAAAACTACTCCACATTCTGTGTACAGGTTATTTTCCAAAAATAAAGAAAGTAACACCACCAGGATCAAGTGGTCCAGTGTCCAGGTTAGAAGCGTTCCTGCAGAAAGCTATCAAATCTCGGATCATCCAACCTCCAGAGGGAGCACTCAAGACAGATTTTTGGTTCACCTCATGATAGTTTTGGTTCGAAACCCCCAAACTTCTTGTTATGCATGACTTTACGATGTAAAAACCTGATTCAGTTCATTAAATAACATGTATATAAATGTATGAATTGGAAAATGTTCCAGCAGTAAACAGTACTTTTTGTTTAGTTACATTCAGTTATATGATGAAACATCTAGATATTACTTGTTTATAACATGTTTATCCTAAGTAAACCCTAGAAGTTACTAAGCTATTGGCATGTGTTTTTCCAAAACATAATTTATACTTCTGGTGAGAGAGGAAGAGTATTCTACACTTTCTATTAATTTAGTCTCTTCTCCTTACCTTTCATGGCAATGTTTTTGTTAGTCCTCCATTAACTGAACAAAATATTAAATATTTCTCAGGAGTACACTGTTTATGAAAAATATTTAATCTTAACCAAAAAACTGTAAACTGTCAGTGAGTTATGGAAATGTATTTATCCTATTTTTCATGCATCTTAACTTTTGGCAGGTTTTGTTTTTTTTTAATTAAATGTAGGAGTTGTTAGCCCTAACCAAATGTGAACAGTTTATATTCTAAAGTTGACATTTATTATTCTGGTTACATCACTTCTTCAGGCATACAAAATTACAGGAATATAAAATAAAGTGGATCACCTTCATGCCCTTAAAATATGACCACTTAGTTTTCACGTTTTTCTAATTACATTTTCAAATATTTTTGTGCTATTTCTCTAATAGAAGTGAATAGTTTCTATGGTTTTCTTTCTTTCTGTCTCTCAAGTCTTAGTATATCCTGGGACTTCCTTATATTTCATTTGTCTGAAGTTCATGTATAATAAATGTGGATAACTTGCATGTCCAGTACGGAAGCAGATTTTCTAATAAATATGTTTTTATTGAACTTTTATGCAGGTTAAGAGCTTTGCAAAGATTTCACATTTACATAAAAACTACTCTAACAAAAGAGAGTAAACACTGATATTTCACTTTTAGTTACATGTATATATATGGCTATAATAGCAGCTTTCCAATTTCTCTACTTTCTTTGTGATCTTAACTTCGTATAAAGTACAGTTTAAACATTTCATTCAATATCAGACATACAGCAAGTTTGTACTGAAGTTTGATGAAGCTTTCTAAACCTTCCAGTCTTAATACAGAACAGACAGCAGTAAGAGAAATACTCAAAACATTGCTCTACATCTGTAGCTATCCTCGAAATAATATTTCTACAGCTGGACGAGGTGCTTCATTTTACTGCCAAAAAACAAACAAACACTGTTATATCTGTTAACTAAATGCACATGTGTTGGAATACACAGTTTGATAATGTTCTTATCCTCATATGCTGTAATAAGAGCTGTGTTTTCAGATATTAGACACAATTACCAGTAACCTTTTAGAGTATCAAACAATTTATGACCTATGATTCTCACAAAGAAATAAGTTTTTCAATGAAACAAGGTTTACCACTTGCCACACATCTGTGAAAATTAAAGGCTTATGTGATCTTTATTAACTGAATGTATGTGCACTGTAGATCTTAATGATTAGTGGAATTATTTGACTCACTGATAACATTCAACGAAACAACTATTCTTAAGATTACTTGAAGACAGTAACTTCATTCAGTTTTGATGAGTTGTGACACCAACGTGAAATCACAATAGCAATGTTATGATCATTGGAATAACTAAAAACTGTAGTAACTGGTAACACCCTGATGATGAGAAACCCACTTGAAGTAAAAATGTATCTCAGGAATGATGGGTATGGGTATTAACACTTACTAATAAAACAGAGAACGTTTACCACCATTATTCTCTATTTTATTAGTAAAAGTGTTAATACCCATACAAGCTGTCTTGCAATATAATTGGTAACACCAATATTGTGATGTTAATCATAATTTAACTAATTTATACATAACTGAATGATGCAAATAGGTAAACCTATTGTGCTAATTGGCCCCAGTTTAAGTACACCATCTTCACATATACGTATGTGATATAGTTCTGATGTCCCTTTGCAATACAGGTGACATCTGCTGATTGTATTTTATCACATTTTAATGAAAACCTTGAGAAGTCCTAATATAACTTAACTGACAGATCTTTCTTTTCAATTTAATTATATTCACAACACTGCTAAAGTTACACATTATTTAAATAAGGAAGAAATGTTAATGGTGAACATCTAATTTAAGTTAAGAAAGATACTGACGATGCTTTCTTTACCCACTCTAGGTAAAGTCACCAGAGCTTCCACCAGGTGGTACCAAACTGACATCTTGTAAATAACAAAGTGAATTACATCTGAAAACACTGACATATTCTAACTAGTAACTGCATAGATGGACATAAAATTTGCATGCTCCCAAAATTACAAAACCTGGTCTTTAGTATTTTAGTCGCTTTTACAGGACACATCATGAAATAGCTTGATTTGGTTAAACCCTGTGGTGAAACATAACTTGAATCATAACAAAATGTGAAAATTATTTTGATGTATTTCAGTGCATATCTACAAATATTTGGTATAAATCTTTAAAATTCCATTTAAAAATATTTTATTATCTTGCCTGGCATTGAATGCTATTGCTTATTGTTACCAGATCTGATCTGGACAGGCCATATCTTTGGTGAATTAAAAAATTATGTTCCAACTGAAACATGTAAAGTAGAAAATCATAACATACAGATAATGTACAAAAACATGATTAAAAACTACATAGCTATTCTTTTTTAGATAAATATGTTTGAAGCATATCAATGCTTTTCTGCACGTTGACAACTAAGATGCATGTTCAAGTCAAACTTGTAGGAAACCGTCAACAACTGAATTTTACAGTCACAAAAATGACAGTCTTTGAAACATCTCTTCCTCAATGGTGTCCTTACTGTGATGTAGTCGTTGGTTGTGCATTTCTGTACTGGAAAAGAGAAACTTCTTGATGACGCACTATGTGACACTGTAAGCTTGCTTGGGTAACATAGGATCTTTTACAGATGGGACACTGATATGGTTTTTGTGTCACTGGTTGCTTCAGATGAAGTTTTACATGGGTCTTCATGTTACCTTTCTGTGTAAACAATCGGCCACACTCGGGACAAGGAAATCTTCGTTCTCCAGTGTGGATCAACATGTGAGTTTTCATGTTGCCATGCTGACTAAAACATTTACCACAGATTTCACAAGGATATGGTTTCTTTCCTGAATGAGAGTTTTTATGATACTGCAAACCCATTTTCTGGGCAAATGCCTTTCCACAAATATCACATACAAATGGTTTTATACCTTCGTGGCCTTGTACGTGAGTTTTCAAATTTCCTTTCAGTGTAAAACCCTTTCCGCAGTATTCACATCGAAAGGGCTTTTCTCTGTAATGAGTGTGCAGATGATGCATCAGAAGGATCTTTTCTGAAAAGGACTGAAAACAGATTTCACAACGGTAAGGCTTATCGCCACTGTGAATAACTTGGTGATTACGAAAGTCCTCTGTAGTTGCAAAACACTTTCCACACAGATCACACATGGTGGGGTTTGTTATTCCATGTAGAGCTTGGCAGTGGTTGAGAAGGGCTGTCTTTTGACTAAACTTTTCATTACAAACATTGCAGCTCAAAATGTCAATGTAATAACAAGGCATGTGAAAATGAACCTCTTTTTCAACAAAGGACTTCTTGCATAAGTGACAAGGATACAATTTATCAGTACTATCGCTGCTGTTCTTATCTTGTGGTTCAACTACCGTAGAAGACAATGATGGTACGATACCACTCGATGAGGCATTGCTATGACTGCTGCTAGAACTACTTGCTGACATTTTAAAAGGTTCACCTGTCAAATGCTATGTTATTTGTGATAAATATATATAAAATGATACAATATTATTCTGGTAAATATTGAACAAATGATATAAAAGTTTTTCTCTCTGCACAATATAAAACAACCCAACATAGAATATAAGTTCATACAGAATTTATGTAGGCATTATTCACGTTTATCCTCAATTTTGTAACAGCAATTCTACAAATAATTTTGCTTTTTATAAAATGACAGTAGCGTCACACCAACTTCAATTTACAGTGAAAGTTTGTAACCTGACATAAAATACCTCGTGTCTTCTGTAATTAAACGTTTTCAACGTCTTTTCTCAGGTATAGATTAAAATTATTTATGTTTTAAACTTTTTAAATTTTAGTTTTAGATACAATAATTTGTCTACCAGCTGTAACCAAGTACTAGATTGATAAAGGTATGGTTAATTATTAATTATCATTCAACAAACACTGGGAGCATACAGATGGGAAACGGCGTGCTTCACTAGAAAGTAGACTCCAAAAATATTCTCAAACGGTAAAGAGTATTTAAAATCGTCAAACTTCGTATCATATACACATTTATCCAGAAAATTAACTTCGGCAAAAGAACAAATACTAATTCGTTCTCAATTTTTAGGCAAATAAAGGGTTACTATTCACAGAACTATTCAACTCTTCTGCTCTGTTTATTGAACAGACGCAAGCGCGAGAACTTTTATGCTCTCTGTTACTGTTAGGCCTACAGAGTAGTGCAGCCGTACCTTTCATAAGTTCTAGTTACAAAACCTTTCAGCACTTTCGACAAAGACTTGCCTACACAAAACAAATGTCAAACACTGTTGTCAGTACGAATAACTTCATAACACAAAAAAATTAGTAACATAACGACAAAATCTGATAAAACCAACACCTCTCAGAAAGATACTCGATTACATATAATTTTTTAAAAATTATACTCTCACATCCGATTATGAAACAAACATACATCGCGTCATTAGTTCACAAAAACGTCGCTAGAGAGCGGTAAAACGTAAAACTTAATTATAAAGTCTCATTACTTTGTCAAACCTGAAAATATGCAACGCATTGATGGAGATATATCAACAGTAATTGGGCATTATGAGTTAAAAATACATTGTTAAATACGAATCTAATAAACATTATTTTAAATTCAAAAGTATATTTTAAAGACACGGAAATTGCAAACATTAATGTAAGTATGCCTCTGTAAACGTACATACTTATTTCGAATCATGACTACAATTACAACAAAATTGTTTATGAATTTCGAACAAAGCTACATGAGGGTTATCTGCGCTATTCGTCCTTAATTTAACAGTGTAAACTTTCGAGATACTTTAAGCATATTTACTGGAAATTTGTAATTTAACCGTAGCAAACTGAATTTTTCAAAAATAGATTACAAAAACGTTTTCTTTTGTTTTAGCGCATAGCTGCACAATAGACTATCTTCTATGCTCGCCGCGAGCAACAACCACTGGATTTTAACGAGATAATAACAGCTGACTCATTAATTGAAGTTGGAAAAGCCACGAAAGTTTAAATCGAAACTGCTTTGGTGCCGTATTTAAGTTTATAAATCAATTTTATATTTTTTGTGGTTATAATAAAAAGTATAACATGCGAAATCTCAAGAATTTTTTAAAATCTCTATGATGTGGTAGGATTATGGAAAAGAACCAATTCTAATATTTTGTTTCAGTGATGTAAAACTCAATTAATTAATACAAAATGTAACATTATTTCGTCGAATTTCTTCACCAGGTGTTTGACAGTACAGTTTCTTAAAACATAAAATAGATGCTTTTAACTCTTCGTTAATTGTGTGTTATTTGTAATTTTTGAATGGAATTATCGAACAAAAGTTAGTTTTTGGGGGAAGTTTATTAAACAAACTAGACAGGCAGAAATATTAAATTGCTGAATATGATGTGTATATCCCCACATTTAATGCGATGTACTCATATTGAACCAAATTACTCTTCTTCCAAAACCAAATTTGATATATTTAACAAAAAAGTATTTACATGTCTTTTCTAAAGCCAAACTTATCGTATTTTATCAAACACATTCATATTCAAATAAAATGCGTATCTTTTCCTCTTAACCAAATTTTACGCTTAACTTTAATACAGTGTTTAGTATATTCTCTGATAGGTTGTTTAGGCAGAGTATTCATGATGAAACTTTGTAAAATGGGCGGCAACTGACTAGAAGACGAAAAGCTTTCAAAACGACATACTCTATACTTGTCTCTCCATAACAGGCAGTTGCAGTTCTTTCTTCATAGTTTTAGTATATATTTACATAAAAACCATTATAATAAGTAGTAAAACAATATGTAAATCATTACATTTCTAATTTTTATCGCAACGTATGACAACAAATTATCCACTACGTTTTTCACGGGTACTTATTTTCCATGTTATTTGGCTTAAAATAAGTTTTGCTTTACCATACGTTTTAAATAATGTTACTAACAAGACACAAGATAATTTCAGTTTTATTTTCAAGTTGTCCACATTACAGATCCTTTTCAAGCCATAAACAAACACTCAACACAAATTCTGAAATCCCATTTATGGGCAAACCATTCTTCTACTAAGTACGTTCAGCATTTCGACGACCTGAAAAACAAAATTAGTACAATTTAAAAGAACAAAAAATTAGGTTTATTTTGTTTTTGTTTAAACATACCCTGAAGAGTACAATTTGTAAAAGTGTATGTTAACCTGTTTGTTTGTTTTTTTCACATCCGAGAATGAATCACTCAAGAAAACCATTTCATTAAGAAAGCTAAGTTCACAAAGATTTAATCAAATGGAATCTCAAAATCCATCATTTTGATTAACAAGCAAATTCAAACTTATGAAACTGATATACTGTTGGTGATCATCCGTTTTGTGGTGTTGCAGAGAGAGATTACCACTTGAAACATAACACATGCCTTTTGAATGAAACAATAATATGAATAATCCTGCAGTAAATAAATTAATACACATTAACAGAAAGACATGGAAAAACTAAAAGGAGACAATAATAAATGGATTTAACACTTTTATTGATAAGCAGAGAACAACGTTTCGACATTCCTAGGTCATCTTCAGGAAAGTTGTTCTCTGCTTAATTAGTAAAAAAAATGTTCATACCCACACCAGCTATTCTGAGATTCATTTTTATTTCAAGTGGGTTTCTCCAACAAGATATGGATTCAATACATTATTTATAATTGTACTCGCTTATTTATTCAGACTAATCAGTATTTACAATTTTTTTTTTTTCAGTTGTGAAAAACAAAACCTTAATTTTAGCAACGAAACTAAGATAAATCCTTTTCTACAACATTTGTTTGAACACTTAGGCCATCTTTATACCCCATAAATAAAAAAATAAGACTGAAAATTTTGATAGTTAATAATAATAATAAAAAAAGTTTAAGGTATCATAAAAGTGTTGTTTCAAAGTTCAAGTCTATCCAGTGATTTATATACAGTCTGACCCAAGATATTCATGATGTTACTGTGAATCCACTAAAAACAGCACTTTTCACAAGCAAAAGGTGTTACTGGATGGAATAAGACGAATCTTTAAATTGATACTGGTAAAGACACACTGCACATCAAAATCCACTTTTCCTAATGTAGTTTGTTCCTGTTCTACTAAACCTGTCTAATGGGTGTCTCATTTATTCTGTTACTGATAAGAACCAATACTTTCTTCCACAATACGTACAATACAGCTTGTAGATGTACTGAAAAATTTACTTCAGTACATGTGTCCTTATTCTCATATACTTTAATACTTTTTTTTTAAATGAGCAAAACGTTGCTTATCAGTTGGAACATTTCATAATCAATGCAAACTTTGTTTTCGTTTTGTCAGCTCAAGCAGAAACTTCTAAAAGTTTAAATGTGAGCCAAGACTCAAAAAACAGTGAATGTCATCTAAATAAACAGTATTAACAGTTTATATGGTACTGTTATAATCATTTTCCTACAGTAAAACTCTTAATAAAATGCACGTATCCATAAAGGCTGTACAAAAAAAAACAAATTAAATTAAATCCTTAATTCTAAAATTATGTCACAACAAAAACTTGTTTAGAAATAGGCTTAATGATTTGGTATTTCTCTTAGCTTGCTTCAAATGTTACCTTTTCAAACTTACACAGTAATTTCTCAAGAGTACTTAGTTGATCCTAGAGACCAGATAACCAGGAAAAGGATTTGACTTATCTAATGAAACATGTAATGAGTAGTGCTTCCTCATGAAGGTTTAGCAACTAGTGATAATTAGTTTCAACATTCATCTGTACAAAAATCATGTTATTAGTACATGATGATTTCTGACAAACTAAGCTTGGTTGTTTGTTTTTGGATACTTTGGTTATGTAAGGATCATCTGTGGTGGCTGTCCCTAATTTTCAGCTGACAAGACAAGATGAGGAAGTTAGTCAACACTATTCACTACCACGTTTTGGGCTAAACAAAATTGTAGCTGCAAAGTGCAGAGTAAGATTTTGCAGCAATGAGATGCAAACTGTGGACCCATGGGTTCACAATGTAGCATGTTAACCACGAGCTCACTCCCAGCCCAAGAAAATCAGCAATTAAATATCTTAATTCATAAGAATTAATACAAATGTTTTAATGATTTATGTAAAAAAAAAACAGATACAATGATTGATACACCACGAAAAGTAATGGCAGTGACTACAACTTACCCCAGCTTCTCTCCTGTTGAGAGTATCCAGTTTTCTGATACCCCAAATCACGATATCCTTGTTGACCTACGAAGAAGCAAAGCAAGTGGAAACATGGAATTTAACAAAATCTCAACCTTATCAATTCGTATATCCATTATGAGCTGCTTCATGTTGTGACAACAACAGAAAATTGGTTAAAGTCACCAAATTTATTTACTTTATTATTCAAGATCTTTTTCATTGTTGTTTAACAATCCTTCTTAGATTTACCAATTCAACTTGATTATCCAGGCTTAGGCCTGCCACTTGCATTTCAGCCAAACCACATACCTGTGTTTCTTCCAAAGAAAGAACCTTGTTTAGTCTCCCAAAACCGTTCATTTTGTTCCACAAGGTTAGTAATCTTATCAGCAAGTTGAAGTGAGAGAGCCTGTATACGAGAGGGCTCTGTACGGTGCATGACGACTGTCTGCGTTGGCTCATCCAAGGATGCCTGCAAAGTATACTTTCTCTTATTCCTGAATGATAAGACATAGAATGAAAAACAAAGACACACTAGAAAATATGTAATTAACTTGTTAAGTTTTAAGTATCAATATAGATTTAGAAATGATTTCAAGTTACAAATCTTTCTCAAATTTCTTTTCCAAAATGTGCTTTTTCTGCAAATTTTGGTTTTCACTCAGATCACTACAACAGGATACTAAAAATTACTTTATGCTGAAATTAAGTAATTTTAGTCAGGCACTGTTTTAGGGAACTATGACCAAGTATTGTTTGGTATAAAAGATACAAGTTAAGAAAACAAACATACTTTTTTTGTCATCAGGATTGTAAAGATGGATGTCAGGTCTTTTGGTTAACAACCAATACAAAGAACATGTATTAACCACACTGGAATGCATTATTACCAGTTAGTTAAATCAGTAAAAAGTGCAACATAATACAGCCAGTCAATACTACCTGGTAACATGTACAAATCCATCTTTTCTATTACAAAGTTTTCTATTTCTCCAACCAATTCAATGTATTAAGTAATCAAAATACAAATGTCACAATCAGTCGTGTATAATAATTTGACAAGGACAGTTTAAACTAAAAAGTCAAATTAATTCAGTATTTTTCCCAAGTCAGCTTTAACAAACTAACAGATAACTATTACAAGAAACAAGTCATTAACAATCACAAATCTTTTCATGTGGCTTCAAGCAAATGTATCAGCTAATGAAGGTGTCACCAAAATATTAAACACAGTTAATATTTTTAAAACTTTATTCAAATAAAAACTGGAGAAATTATGAATGTAACTCATTAATAAAATAACATTCTCTTGACGTTAACCTGGTATTATCTTCTATTACTTAAATTTGGGCACACATGCTTTAAATAATAAGTACGTAAAGAAGGGTTAAAGATTTGTAGTTTTTGTATTAAATACTTAGAGATAATAAATATTGAATAGGTAATAATTGCTCTTCCCAAATTATTTATAAACACTCTTCCATACTCTTTTTGAGAAACAGAACCTATGAACTTACTAACAAGCTATGATTTGTGCAAATACTACTTCAATAACAAACTATGACACTGAACCAACCTAAATAAGTTGACGTGAAAGTTTAGGGACACTGAACCAACCTAAATAAGTTGACGAGAATGTTTAGGGACACCGAGCCAACCTAAATAAGTTAACCTGAAAGTTTAAGGACACTGAACCAACCTGAATAAATTAATATGAAAGTTTTGGGACACTGAACCAACTTGAATAAGTTAATATGAACGTTTTGGGACATTGAACCAGCCTGAATAAGTAAATGTGAAAGTTTAAGGACACTGAACTAACCTAAATAAGTTAGTGAAAGGTTTGGTACACCTAACCAACTTAAATAAGCTATCGTTAAAGTTTAAGAACACTGAACCAACCTAACAATTTAAGTGAAAGTTTAAAGGACGTACCATTAGCTCCTCATTGATGATCATTTTACTTATAATGCTGTGAACAATTGATTTATCAAGTTCAAACATCTCGGATAGAATGTTCATAGAGATGGAGTCATACACGTTACTGTACGTGAACAGATACGACCGGAGTGATTCCTCCTGGATCTTCTGGCAGATCATTTCTCGTACCTTGTCTGCTTTATGGAACAGGTCCCACACCTACAGATTGTGTAAATTTTTAAGTTATTGTTTGAGCTCCTTTGGTTCTTGCAGTTAAACAAACATGATTCAACACCAACAAAAGTGATTGCATTGCGAAATAACCTTCTTAAACAATCCATGTCATTAAGCAAATGAATGACAACACTTTTAACATTATTATTATTTAAATAGTCCCAGGTAACTGTCTAATAAGTGTGTTATTCTAATGAATATTTAAATATATAACTTATTCAAACATGGTTGAATAACATGAATGATAAATCTGGTATCATGTGGTATCATCATGGATTTGATACGTCATAACTGTTTTTATTTCACACAACTGTTTTAAATTAATTTGAATTGGAAATTTAATAAAATATTTATTTTACCTTGGCATTCATTTTCTCATTGATAATATAATTCTTGCATTGTTTCCAGTTACCAACTCTCATGGCTTTTGAAGCTGCAACAACATGCTCTCTCATGCTTTCAGGTGGACCTTTGATGTGCAACAGAAAAATTATGTTTAAACTTCAGAATCAGTAAAATAATTTATACACTATAGTTTTTAAGTTAGATATCTGAGTTGTACTGGGGAAGAAAACCTATTATGAACAATTTTGTTAAAATTTAAAAAATCCATCACAAAATATCATTCTGGTGATAGCAGTACACAGCAAGATAAACACTTACCAAACTATAAACGATTTATACAATTTAAAGAGAACTTTTAAAACCAACAAACTGTGATATGAACAAAAAGTGGAAGTAGATTGCAGCCGCCATCTACAACAGAATGTAGAGTTGAAAGTCAAACAATTTAACACTCACCTATGAGAGGTTGCCGTTCACTATTCCGTAACTGATGATGAAAAGATTTGCTGATCATACGTTTCCGACCATCTAGTTCATGTGCTGGAAAACGTGTACATAACACCTTTAACAGTAAGGTTACAGCATGCAAGCCATGTTTTGGAATTAAATATATATGTATGACAAATGGAAACAACAACAACCATCTGTGTACAGTTTGACATTTATTAGGCTATCTGATGTTTTACACAGTTTGAAATCCAAGGAAACATACCATAATAATGATAGTAACTGAAATATATACTTTGATGGCTTTTGTCCTTCGACACATAATAACTACTTCAGTTTTTTGACTTGCCAGTTCAGAGTACAATACAGAACACCATCCAACAATAAATATTTAATTACCTGGTTACTGTATTAAAGTGTATAAATAAATAAATACACAAAACTACATTGGTGATAAAGTATTTGCTTCCTAATTACTTATCTTGACCTATGGAAGTCTACTAAGGAAAACTGTATATAATACACCACACACCATATTATAATGAAAAACAAAACTTTTTAATTGTGGCAAAGTTAAACCAGTCAGAAGTATCACCTGAAACAAAAGTATCTCAATGTTTATTAACATACCGCATTTTACGCCTTGTAAAACACTACACTGTGGAAGACAAATCCTAGTAATCTTGATGTTTTTCAACCTACCAACTAAATACAGTCAAATACATCATATTCTTCACAGTACATCAACAATATAAGTTAAACTGAATGTTTTATTCTCTTGGAAATACTTGTAATTGATAAGTAATGAAATTACAATCTGTATGAGAGGCCTTACACTAGCCTCTTGCCTTAACCCATCACTTTTGTCTCAGAATGACTCACAGAGGTTTTAAGGTATTTTAAAGGGAAAAAAGAGCATCTTACAAGTTTTAAAATATGGTAGTTAGATTTCAACACTTATCTAGCTAGATTGTAATATAGCCCTTAAAGCATTCTGTAAAAAACCTCTTACTGAATGCATAATTAATTTTAAATATCCATAAAATTCTTAAAGTACAAACAAGTTGTGGAGATTGAAACTCACCAGCCATGTAAGGAATCTCCAACAACATAGCTGACACAAGATACACACACTCCAAAAGTTCCAAGTTTATGTGTTTGTGGAATGGCATCTGTCGTCTTTTTTCAATCTTCTCCTGTTCAGCTGTCCGTTCATGTTGTCGCTGAGGAAGTAGGCCCTGTTTATATGAAGGAAACAAAGATACAGGTTATCACATTTATTTTTCGATCGTTAAGGTTGAATAAAAAAAACCATCAGTAAAATATAGGTACTGCTTTTAAATAAACTGTAGCCTCTTCTACTATGAGCTTGGTGAAATGGAAATACATACTTTTCATCTTCATCACTAGAGACTGTTATTCTTACATCAGCAATATTTAGGTAGTTAGAGAAGACAATAATACAAACATGTTTAAATAGAGTTTCTGATTCCTGAACAATGTTGTTGAGTTTTTTAATCCTAAGTAGGCATAATATGATTCAAAAAGCAATTTTAATCTAGATTTTTGGTTTAAAATTGGAGTGATTAGACATACTTGTTGCCTGAAAGGCACAATCAGTAGTACCACATCACTTATTCTACTGATAAAACATACAAAAATTTCATGTAAATTTCAGAATGTACTGTAAAACACTTCTCAAATGTTATTTTGATATAATAAATTATTTATATCCTTCAAAGGGCCTCCGATTTTCTACCCTCAATATAATGTCATGATAGATTAATAGGATTTTAGGTATTTGATACACCTCTTAATATACAGATTGTAATTAATGTAGATGTAAGTTAGGTTCTCAAGCCTAACCACAAATAATAAAATCTGTCATGTTAACACTTAATAAAAACACTTGCTGATTACCCATGGCACCAATGCACACTTGGGGTGCCAGTAATTGGTAGGGATGATAGTACATGATGGTTAGGAGTGATTTGCAGCCTTGTATACTAATTTCTGTTGAATTCCATTTTTTTCCTTGTCCAAACACAAAAACATACCAAGTACTCCATAAACACTGAATCGACGCATGACCTTTTTATCTTTGTTTTGCTCCACTAAGCACAGCAAATTCAGCTGCACAATTTTTCTGTACATTTAAATGGAGAAAAATAAAGTTCTCCATGATACAAAACTGGAAAATTGTGACCTCTATTGCAAATCTACATGCACACAAAATACAAATTTTGCAAAGGCAGGGGTCGCACACTGCACAACAAGTTTTTCTAGTTTCATACATATCAGTAAGAGTTTCATTACTGCATGATTTTTTCTACTTGAAGTTGTTCAACTTAAGATTAGTTAGTATATAATTAAAAAACTTCAAATATTGGTTTAACTACTTTTTAAATACAATAAACTCATAAACAAATCACAAGAAACTTTCAGAATCTCATAAACAAGACATAAATAAACAATTTATCAAGTATCCAAACCAATATATAACAAGAAAGGTTCTTACACATTTAAAATACTATGCAAGCAGAAGTTACCTGAGCAAGAAGTTCCTTAGCACGTCCGCCACTCTGAATATCGAGGAGAGCATTATGTGCATCTCTAATATTTCCATGTCGGAAAGCACAAAGTCCTAACTGAACCATAGCTCGGTTATATAATATCTATGGAAATATAAAGAGTGTAACAGTCAACTGAAATTATTGTAAAAAGAATTTTACTCTCAATAATTGACTAAAAAGAATAATGTTTTGAAGTACTAGTTGAAAAAAAATTCTTAAAGGAGTTATCTGCCTAAACAGACTTGTAGGTTTAGTCTCAACACAGATGTGTAACAAATGTTGAAAACATGTTTTCATATCTATTCTCAGTCAAGGTATGATAGATGAGCTGTAAATAAACATTCAAACCTCCCCTCAATACAGATGTACAGCACAATACACCCCTAGTGCTTTTGACAGGTGGACCTATCTTTGGCAGTAACAAAGGCAAACATTTGTTATTCTACATTATTCTAACGTCACTGTCATCCTGGTCTTATGCACAGTTCCAGCCATACCTGAGTTGGGATGTCTGAATGCTGAATGCTATCTTGTAAATGTGACATCAGCATCAGATCTCTCGCCTTAAACAGTCTGTCGTGTAAAGCAAGGTAATAGATATGGCAAAGTATGGCCTGCGTCCTGATTCTACTGGTGTTGTCCTTCGAATAGACAAACTTGCACAACTTGTTAATCTGCTCCATGCTGCTCTCTTTGGGCCTATCTTGTTCTTCCGATCCTTTCTCATCAGCAGGCTCACTATTTGCCATCTTTGTTTCCCCCTCTTCCTCACCATCATCCTTGTTTGATGTTTTGAAAACACTTTCATCAAACTGAAAAAAAAAGTTAAACAAAAAAGTTACAGAAAGCAACAAGAAAGTAATTACCAGGAGGCAGACATATGATGACAACTATTAAACATTTTCAGAGTTCACTCATTTTCACACAATATTAAAACCACTTCTGCATTTGAAATAAACAGCTTCTAGATAGAAACTTTCATGTAATCTGGAGTAATGCAACAAAAGAAGTGCTTGTCAAGTTCAGCATTCCTCTTTGTGAAAACCTAATTAATGTATATTTGTTTGTTTAACATGAAACAAAACTGAAACCCTGTTACTGATGTTTTGAATTAAGAATCACAGCATGTAAACAATCTGGTTAGAGTTGAGCATTATTTAAAAAAAAAAGAGTGAAGCTACAAAGATATGCAACCCCATTTCTATGATATAAAAAATAAAATTTTGTGAAATTTTCAATATTTTTCTTACATCTGTTTTGAATTTTTTTGTCAATTTATTGAATATAGGATGAAATTAACATCTTTGGCCAAGTTATGCAGGCTCAAGTTTGAATAAATTTAACAAATTACAAAAAAGCCATTATTCAAATTCACTTGCTGTAAACATTTCCAGAAGTATCCCTTCAACTTTCTTCTTTCAATAACCAATCATAAATAATAAATGTCATCAATCAGTGAACAAAATAAGAAAGAATCGGTTCTACTGTTTCCTATTTTGTACGTTAGCTGTGAACTTCAACTTTCAGTTAATTTTTTTTTTTATCTTTTCCACCAGACTTCAACAGCCTTATTGTCACCTTGTAATAGATGTGATCGATCATACGCAGATAGATAAAACAGAGCTCGGAGTTGGATCCCCTTCCCTCCAGGTATTTCTTGTATGTCTCAATGATTTTATATACAGCTGTTTCATCTTTTAGTCGCTCCAGGTATTCGGGAGAATGTGCATCACATGCCTGGGAAGGTTGAGAAAATATTCTTCAGGATACAAAATATTTAAAGTTGAAACTACTTATTTTTATGCAAAGTTTTATGAACACATACAAAAAAAAAATATGCACATGTCACTCCTTATAAAAACCTTTAAAAAATTACAAATTACATTAAGCTTTAACATGTATACTTAATTTTATTTGATCAAATATCAGTGGCTTGAACTTAAACAATTAAACATGCACAAATTAAATACAGAAAATGTTTATTCCCTATATAAAAAGACCCTAAGACTAACTAAACCTTGTAACAGAAGTAAAACTTGGTTTCTACGGTTTAAATACGTCCAGTAAACTTTATTACTGCAGTTGAAAAAAGAATACCTAGATCAACTTTTATGTCTGTAATATTTCTTTTTGACACAAGTTTCAAAATGTTTCACAGATTTAAACATGCTTGTTTATTCATTGTCATTTTTAGCTGTGGCATAGCAGCTCACTTGTAGTTCTTGTTGTTATCAAGTACAAACAAGAACTAGCTTAGAGATCTGTCATCTTATGATTAATTCGAGATCTAATTACAGTTTGAGACTCAGGAGGTCAAACCCTTTGATTAAGATATTTGATTATGTCAAAGCTCTTACAGATTAAATTACTAATATTGTTACAAAAAGATAAGTAATAAAATCAAATCAGGTATGTCCACATCCTGTGCTTGGTACTGCTGACACAAGGCTAATTAAAACAAAAATAATTGTTTCAGATTAATTTAATGATTCTGTCTAAAAGAATTTCAAGAGGAGTAGCTATTGAGGATTACCTCTTGTTTTTATTTCTGTCTGCACACAGTTTGAGCATTATGATCATGACAAGGTTTTATGAAATGAAACTTTAGTTGCATATACATGTAAAATGCACACAAACCTTGCACGTTAACTGTTTGATAAACATAAACAATGGTATCTAAAAATATATAACTACAAATTGGGTAGCTCATTAGATGTCACACACTTTAATCAACTGGGTTGAGCAAAGATAAAACAAAACCATTAAACTTCAGCTAGCCATTTCAGCAAAATTCCAACTTCACAAAATCTTTGTGTTGAAGCTTCAAGATAACTTTTCAAATCTCCATGAACCACACTGTCTCAAGGAAATAACTTAACAAAACCCATATAAATATAAACATCAGATAATAATTATGATCAAAATCATACAGTATAAATTTGGGTGTCATTTTAAAATAAAATGCTTGATTTAATATCAAGTATTAATATTTTGGTAAACAATGTTAACTGTTACACACCAATGAAAATTGAAAGCAATATAAGTGACATGAGTACATAATTTTATAATGTTCATTAGTTTCATACCACAAAGCCAAATACCAGGTCACTCTATGCACACTTCAAATAAAAATGCCTTTGTTTAAGAGCTCCCTAACTAACCTGCAGCATTTTGGTGAATTCTTCATCCATTCTGTCAATAAGAGTCAGTACGCAGCCCCTCACACGATATGGAGGTGTAACCAAGACTTCAGACTCCTCGGAAATGTGTTCTCCCATAGTAACATCTGGATTCTTGACCAACAAATTAAGAAGAAGACTCAAATGTTCTAAACACCTGTAAGAGAATTAAATATTCTGATAAAACAAGTTGAAAACCTTATTTCAAAACAGAAAATAAAACTTTACTCCTTTTATACTAAAAAAATCAATGAAAAGTTTATTTTTACAGCAACAAAAAATATTTAGGATACAGTCAACTGGAACATTAAGCTCAACTCTACAGAATAACAAATGTGTGTGCATAATGATAAAATACTCAAAAGTTAAACTTTGGTAATGTCATATAAGATTACCAATAAAAACATTATTCTAGTGGTACTGAGGTATTCTTGCATATATTACTATCAAATTCCATTTCAGTTTCTTTATGTAAAATATAATGGCTTGATTTAAAAAGGCCTATATAATTTCACTGGTTATTTAATTTTCAGTTCATTTATAAATTAAAATTAATTTTAAGATTTATTCCATGTAAGAGGGTAGGGGGAAAGAATCTTTAACTCCGTAAATTAATGTGCTTATCAACACGTGTATGCATGAATGAAATTGAATGCACTTGAAAACAGTTAACTTATTATTCACTGGTTATTTTCACAGACACCATTTTATTTACACATCTTACTTTTGCCACATCTCTGACCGCATACAAGTGGCTATATTAGGGTTGTAGTCAAATATAGCTGTAATGAGAGCAAACATAATTTTAGCCTCCATTGCTGGTCCCAGGTTATTAGCATTTGAAATACTGAGTAGTTCATGTAACATTTCAATCTGCTCATTTCTGTCAGTTCCCTTCTTCCCTCGAGCTGCAAGGATTTCACTCAACTTCTTCACCACTAGTTGATGGTTGATTTCAGCATCTTTTGCAAACATCTTGGGTTTTTCCTGTAAAGAAAAAAAACAACTCATGTACAAGTTAGGTGAAAGTTGATTTCAGCATCATTTGAGTGCAGAAAAAACTAACATGTCACGCTTCTGTATAAAGAAAACAATTTCTTCCATATTATATCTGTTCTATAGACACTAATAAAATACTAAATAATAAATATTTGTAGATAAATTACTTTAAAGGATGTTTCTGTGGTTTATGTACAAATTAATAGTTCCATCTCTTAATAAAAATGAATAACTGACTTCTATCTTTGTTAAAAATTTTAAACTATCTAGCTATTAAGCTATTTAACTGCCTGTGAAGTTACAACTTCATTGTTTACAAAGAACAAAACACTACCATTGTTGCACAAAAATATTTTTACACTGCAGCTAACACTACTGATTACTATGAGGGATATTATATTTATTTTAAAATGCAATGTGATAGTTGATTGATTGATTGATTTAGCGTTTTATGGCACAAAGCAACGAGGCTATCTGCGCCAAACAACCGGTAAAAATGTAGTAAAAGACATAAATGGAAATGAAGGTAAAACAAAAAAAAGTATAAAACCAGTGTTGACACCTAGTCTACAAGGTTAAGATAGAAGGCAAAGTGTAAAAAGTTGTAAGGTAGGTATTCTATCAAAAAGGTATAATCATAACCTGCTAGGAAGACTAACAGGCAGGTACAAGACCCACCATGAGTCACCTGAAGTTGGTCTTTCCAGTCCTGGTTCTGGGTTATGTGTCACAGCAACCAGTATCAAAATGTAAAATAATAGAAGTATTATAAAACACACAGTAAAATCACAACAATGAGTAGCCAAATGTTCTGTAAAAAGAGAAAAGTCACGTAAATGGAGTAAAATTTGTAAAAGAAAATGAAGGTAATAACAAAACAGCAATTAAAACAGAAAATGGTGTAAAAACCAATGGTGACATTCAGTCTTCAAAGATATAAACTATTTACTCATAGGATAATAATAATGATCATAACCCACCAGGAAGACTAACGAACAAGTTCAAGAACCACCGTCAGTCACCTGAAGTTGGCCTTTCCAGTCCTGGTTCTGGGTTATGTGTCATAGAAGCTATTATCAAAATGTAATGGAATAAAAGTTTAAAAAGACACTCAGCAAAATTATAATAAAGAGTAGCCAAATGTCCAGTAAAAAGATAAAAGTCAAGTAAATGGAGTAAAATGTGTAAAGGTAATTGAAGATAAAAACAAAATGGCAATTAAAACAGGAAATGGTGCAAAAACCAATGACGACATCCAGTCAACAAAGTTGTAAAGGACAACCTGTAGCAGAATGGGAATTATCATAACCCACCAGGAAGACTAACATGTAGTATATAAACCACCGTCAGCCACCTGAAGTTGGTCTTTCCGTCCTGGTTCCGGGTTATGAGTCAATATGGCCAGTACAAAAAGGTTGTAAAAGTACGAAATGATATGCAGCGAAAGTATAACAGTAACTCGCCAGGAAGACTAATGAGTAGTTCAAACAGAAGCGTTAGTCACCTGAAGTTGGCCTTTCCAGTCCTGGTGTCGAGTTATTTAATGTTCTGGCCGTTGTTTAATGTCGCATTGAATGAGAGAGAATAAAACTTTAAATAGGAGCCACAATTAAAAAGGTGTAATAAATAAATATACCACACTTAAATGAGATTAAAAAGATTAATGGCCATTAAAAAATTAAAAACGTTATTAAGGTGGACATAGTCACCATCACCAATAACTCTGTCCAATGTTACAGACTGACGCCAGGAAAAAATATGTTTAAAGTATTGCCGTCGTTGAGGATTGTAACGATGGCAAGAAAGTAAAACATGGCTGATAGTGATTTGAGTGTTACACAAACTACACATTGGTGCATCAGTTCCAGATAAAAGAAAATGATGAGTTAAAAAACTGTGACCAATGCATAGCCTAGTGAGAACAACTTCTTCCCTCCGAACTTTACGGAAGCTAGATGGCCAAACTCCAATTTTGGTTTAATTTGAAAAAGTTTATTGTCGCGTTGTTCACTCCAAGTGGACTGCCAACTGGCACGGAGCCGAGCTTTGAAGACAACACCATAGTCCATGTACGGAATAGGCATAGGGGTGATGGAGCTGAGTCATACATATTTAGCTGCCATGTCTGCAAGCTCGTTCCCATGAATACCAACATGGCCTGGTATCCAGAAAAACTGAATTGAAATAGCTGCTAATGAGAAATGGGCCAGTCGGTTTCAAATATCTGCAAGAATAGGATGTGAGCCAATGTGAAGTGATTCCAAGGCAAGAATAGAACTAAGCGAGTCAGTATAAATAGTGCAGTTGGAGTACTGCTCAGCTGCAACATGATCAAGGGCAAGAGATATGGCATACAGTTCAGCAGTGAACACAGAAGCTGTAGAGGGGATTCTGTGTGCAACTACTGACCCACAGCAAACCATAGCAGAGCCCACTGAATTTCCTGACTTGGAACCATCTGTATAAATGGGAACTGAATGATTGTTTGAAAGATATTCATTGAATAAAAGACGGTACTTCCAGTCTGGAGTATCTGCCTTTTTTAGGTGATTGAAAGAAAGGTCACACTTGGGGGCTGTTATAAGCCATGGTGGGATGCGTCGACATGTGGAATCTGCAATGTTATCCAAGGACAGACCCAATTCATCCAATTGCGCCCGGATGCAAAGGCCAAACAGAGCAATGACAGATCGTCTGTTCTGAAAAAGTACTGCCCACCCAGGAAGGAAAACACATTCCCAGGTGGGATGTTTTGGTAAGGAACGAAGTTTCGAAGTATATTGTAAAGACAGTTGCAAAAGGCGAAGGTGTAGAGGAGGTTCATGAGATTCAATGTATATGCTTTGAACTGGAGAGGTACGGAAAGCTCCGGTGCAGAGTCGAAGACCTTGGTGATGAATGGGGTCCAGTATCTTTAAGGCCGAGGGTCTGGCAGAGCCATAGACCATTGATCCATAGTCAAGTTTCGATCTAATAAGAGCACGATATATCTTTAACATTGAACGGCGATCTGCCCCCCAACTGGTAGAAGAGAGGACACGAAGGATGTTCAGTGTTCTCGTGCATTTGACCCGAAGCTGCTTTAAGTGTGGTATAAAGGTCAATTTTCAATCAAAGATAAGCCCCAAGAACTTTGTCTCTGGGACCACTGGCAGCAAAATTTCACCGATATGAAGTTCAGGATCAGGGTGAATACCTCGTCGATGGCAAAAGTGCATGCATACAGTTTTGGAAAGAGAGAAATTAAAGCCATTCGCAAGAGTCCACTTCTGTACACGATTGAGGGCAGTTTGTAGTTGCCGCTCAATATATCTCATGTTTGATGACTGACATGAGATGTGAAAGTCGTCAACATATAGCCCATTCATAACGGTGAGAGGGAGTTGTTCAGTGATGGCATTTATCTTTATACTGAAAAGTGTGACACTCAATATACAGCCTTGAGGGACTCCAAGTTCCTGTACAAAAGAACGTGAAAGTGCCGAACCTACACGAACTTGGAATCTCCTGTCCATTAAAAATTTTTTAATAAACATGGGTAGATGGCCACGTAACCCATATGTATGGAGGTCTCACAAAACACCATACCTCCATGTTGTGTCGTAAGCCTTCTCTATGTCAAAGAATATCCATACAAGGTGTTGGCAGTTGAGAAAGGCCTCTCTGATAGATGTTTCAAGACGAATTAGGTGGTCTATGGTGGAGTGCTGTCGACGGAACCCACACTGGGTGGGTGAGAGGAGGTTGTTTGATTCAAGGAACCAAACAAGACGAGCATTAACCATCCTTTCTGAGGTCTTACAGAGACAGCTCGTCAGAGCAATTGGACGATAGTTTGAAGGAATCTTCGGATCTTTCCCTGGCTTAGAGAAAGGTAAAATAATAGCCTGGCGCCAGGCATCAGGAAAAACATTCTCCTGCCAAATCCGGTTGAAGATAGTCAGAAGGACATCAAAAGAATCAGGAGAGAGATTGTGTAGCATGTCATAATGAATATCATCAGGTCCAACAGATGTACTGGCAGACCGATGAAGGGCCATTTTTAGTTCCACCAGGGTAAAGGGACCATTATAGTCAAAGAAACAGTCAGTTTTAAAGGAAAGAGGTGATCGCTCTGCCCGAGTCTTGATGGCCAGGAAGGTGGAGGAACAAGCAGAAGTGCTTGATACCCGGCAAAAGCTTTCACCTAGAGTGTTAGCGATGTTTCGGACATCAGTCACCTCCTGACCATCAGAGAGTAAGATCGAGAGGGGAACAGAAGTGTAGTGCCCATTAACCTTTCGAATCTTGTCCCATATGATCTTGGAACTGGTGGTAGAAGATATGCTGGTTGTGAACTTAATCCAAGATTCCTTCTGGCTTTGACGTCTTACCCACCTAGCATGTGCTCGGGCCCGCTGGAAAGCAACCCGATTTGAAAGTGTGGGATATCTGCGAAAAGTATCCCAGGCCCGTTTTTGAGCCTTCCGTGCTAAGTTGCAAGCAGAATTCCACCATGGACGAGGATATCGTGGGAAACGTGTCGAGGTTTTAGGAATACACTGAGCAGCTGCATGTATAATACAATCAGTTACCGCTGCAACACAGTTGTCTATTGATGGCTGATTTACGATTACAGGATCAAGTTCTGCGAGAGCAGTGAAAGTGGACCAGTCTGCCTGATCCAGCTTCCACCGGGGCACGCAGGTAGGGTGGCATCGACCACGGCCAGTTTCTCTCAAAACGATCGGAAAATGATCACTGCCTAGTGGATTACTGTCAACCCTCCATGAAAAATGGGAGAATAATGAAGGGGAGCAAACTGAGAGATCAATGGCAGTGAATGACTGACTTGGTGCATGAAAGTAAGTGGAAGAACCAGTATTGAAAAGAGAAAGATCGTGATCAGAGAGCATCTGCTCTACAGATCGACCCCTCCCATCAATAACAGCACTTCCCCAGAGAGGATGGTGTCCATTAAAATCCCCCAGGATTAGAAATGGAGATGGCAACTGTTCAACGAGAGCATCCAGGTCTGATTGATCATATGTCTCTCCAGGGGACAGGTACAGAGAACAAACAGTGATGGTACGACCCAAGGAAATACGGATGGCTACGGCCTCCAAGGGTGTATTGAGTGACAAAGACAGGGTGGGCACATGTTGATCAACCAAAAGTGCCACCCCTCCATGTACTCGACCATCACACAACCTGTCATTTCTGTACAAAGAAAACTGCCGAATGGAGACTGTATCAGCAGATTTGAGAAATGTTTCTTGTAAAGAAAGACAAACAGGATGGTAGGAAGCAATCAGCGTTTTGATATCATCCAGATTAGAACGTAAACCTCGACAGTTCCATTGTATCAGGGTGGCCATTTTTAAGGACGGGCAGGTGAAGTGGTTGGAGAACCCTTCGGTTTATGACCTCGTCTTTTGTCTTTACTGTCTTTCTTCGGAGGAGGTCTATCAACCTCCATGGATCCTGCTCTGGGTCGAGTGGGCAGGTTTTTGTTATTGGAAGAGGAATCAAGTGACTGAGGACACGAACGAATAATTGTTTTGTTTATTGTGGTGGGAGAAAATGATGTATCAGAAGAAATGCCTGTATTTGAAACTGAAGGACATGGATCTTGAGGTTTGTTGGAAGATATGGGAGGAACAGAGATGAGTGTGGAAGTCGATTCATCTACTGTTTTAACCACGGAGGTCAAAAGGCTTTTCATTTGTTTTGAAAACGATTCTCTTGGAGGCACAGAGAGATCTGTCTGCACTTCCACTGTAGTTGTGGAATGGAGTGCAGCAGCATATGTCCGAGATGGGATTGTGGACATCAATTTTTGAGCCTCAGGATAACTAATGTTATGTGTCGTTTTCAAACGCTGCACCTCTTTTTCCTCCAACCATTTTGGACAAGAATGAAAGTAAGAGGGGTGAGAACCATTGCAGTTGACGCAATGTGGGTTTATGTCACAATCATAGGCATCGTGGTCTTTGCCTCCACAACGAGCACATGTCAGGGAACCACGACAAGATGTCTTTGAGTGGCCGAATCTCTGACATTGAAAACATCGAAGAGGGTTTGGAATGTATGGCCGAACCCTGCAAATGAGATAACCTGCTTTGATTGTGGCGGGTGCTCGTGGTGAAGTGAATGTTAAAACAAGGGTATTTGTTGGCAGTGTAACTCCATCTTTGCGAGTGGAGATGCGCCTCACTGCAGAAACTCCTTGAGTGGAGAGACCAGCGAGAATCTCCGATTCAGGAACATTCTTCAAATCCCTTTCAACAATAACTCCTCGTGAAGTATTCAAAGTAGCATGGGGTGTAACCTCAATAGGTATATCGCCAATTACCTTTGATTTCAAGAGGAGTTCACTGTGTTGGGATGTGGATGTTTCAACCAATATGTCACCAGATCGAAGCTTCTTTACTGACTTTGGAGAGCCAGCAAGTCCCTCTAGCCCCTTTTGAATAAAGAAAGGGGACATTTGCCCTAAAGGTTTTTCTGAAAGAGAATGCAATATCAGAAAATGAGGTACGTGTGTTACTGATGTTGGAGATTGCTGCTCTGAGTATTCAAGACGTGGTCGCTTACCCATTGACTGTTTTTTTACAATTTTATTTAAATTTTTTGAAGGATCCATAGGAAAGAGAAAAGTTTCGGTACTCACTGACCCCACCCACCATGGAGCCCTACAAGGGGACGCACTACAAAGTCATGCAAGGACAATGCAGCAACGCCAGGGTTTCGTGAGCACTATACCCAAACACCAGCATCAGGCACAATGTCCACAACACCCGTTGAGAACTTCCAACACTGGTACTTGGTTGGCTCTAGCCCAGGTGGACCAGCCGATTGACCCAAGGGGGGCCACCCAAGGGCCGCCCGTCTACAGGAATTCGAGGCCAAAGTGGTGTTTTAGGGTTGGACCCCTCAACCACCAGGATCCTCTCCCCCCCTTCACGGGTCGCCACGCACGGCAAACACGTGGGTGGATGTTTAGATCCCAGAGAAGGTAACCAGACAGAAAAGAACCTTCCCTGGGAGGTCCCCTCACCACGTACAGGAATCAATTCCGAGGGGTGCAATGTGATAGATTTAATCTTTAGTTGAGTGTTAGAACAGATAAAAACAAATAAATTGATACAAAATCAGAAGTAATGAATGGTAAAAATACCAGTCTGACTTGAAGGCTTAAGAAAAATTCTTGAATTTAGGAAAGGGAAATAGAACTTTCTAGGAATACTCCAACAACCATGTCATATTCTCATCTTGATAAACCATGATGTTTACCAATTTCCCAATAATATCATCAATTCATATTATCCTTTTATGACCACTAACACGAAGACTATTTACATTTCAGCTGGTACAAAAAAAAACAGTCTCCCACAAGCTTAATCTACAGGGCAGATATACTTTCAAGATTACTCAGGATACCTACATCACTAAACTTACTTTTATTTTATCACAAGGTGAACTTTTCTTTCCCCATTGAAACTAATGTTTTCCTTTGATGTGAATAAGAGTTTAAAAAAGTTAATCCTACTGTTACGAGTGAAAAACCACATTGCCACATTTGTGTACTTGATTTCAAAATTTTATTCAACTATTTTGTGAATTTATGTCATTATGTTTGGTTTAAACTGTAGATTATAATCTAATGTTCACATTATACATTAATTTAATTTAAAAATAAATGTTTAACAAACACACCTAAACATTGACTTTTGTGTGTCACATGGTATGTTGAATACTGTTTAAATTAATGTTTGTGATGTAAAAAAAGTCTAAAGTTTTGTACAAATTAAGAACTCAAATTACTAACATTTAAAAGCTAGATTTTAAAATAAAAACCTCCTATCTTTTCTACATGACGAGATATAACTATATTTAGTGTATCAAATCAGTGTGCCCCTTGCTTACTTCCTACAAATTTTGGGAAATAGCCCTCATGTCCACTTGATTCTATATAAGACACGAGTAACCAGTCAAAAGTTAAAGACATCCCATAAATGGCTTTCCCAGCCATTTTCAAACATAATAGCAGTGTTTCTTTCTTTCAAGACAAACCTATGTTGGTAAGTCGAGTTTTTAGACTGTTAGTTTTTTGTTTTTTTTTGTTAATCCATATACACTTCAATTACTAAACATGAGAAATTATAATGAATATCTATGGTATTGATGTAGTAATTTATTATGTTCTGGTTCTATAAATGTATACAGATAAAACTAAAAAAAATATTTCACCTTAAATCCTCCACATGCCAAATGTCTTACACTTTAGCAATCCTTAACAACCAGCAACCAAGAACAAAGGTCATTAGTGAAAGACATGTTTACTTTACTTCGTTATTTACTGTTCTATGTTTTAATGGTTCTATGGTCAGTGCAGATTTGTTGATCAAGGTTAATAATGATCAGTAAGGGTTCATTAACAATTTTATAAAAGCTTACGATATGTTGACATCCTCTTAATGACCTGCAAGTGTGACTGTGTTTTACAAAATACTGGTCCACTAAAACACAGACAAGACAGGTCACTTTGTAAAGACCAAAAACCATTTTTATATTCTTGGATTATGTTTTGTTAATTCATTGTGAATTAATTTTTATATTCTTTGATATGATAACACGATAATATGTGTGCTGCATCATTGCAACTCTTATCTTAGTCATTAATTGTTGAAAGGTCAATATAATAAAAATAATAAATACATATTAATATAAAGTGTTATGATACTTAAACTATTTAGAATAAACGTTTGTGTTCAAGTTGTAATTTTTAGTAACTCCAGAAGAAAAAAAAAAGCACAAGTTATATCTACTTCCTAATTTTTTTGATGGTTATGAGACTGGTCAAATCTATCAAACACATACAGATACTCCAATTTAATAGTTAAAATAACCAACAAAATGGAGACTTTTTCTTAAAACATTTGATAATTATCTAAAGGTTATAAATACTTCATATGTGACGTTTGAAAATTTTCTCGCACATAAAAGTATTTTTTATCTCAGAATAAAAATTACTCTGCATGTTGTACAGTCAACTGTCTAAAAGATAATAAATTACGAAAAAGAACTTATTTAAAATATCTTTATACTGAATTTAAAAACCTGATATTTTGTGTATTAAAGCCATGTAATGTTTACTAATAACCTAAAAATTTTATAAACAAAAGCATATGTTATAAAAAGTCATAGCATAATCACTATCATGAATACCTTTGTGGTTTCGATCTGGGTGGATTCAATTTAACCTGTAATGAAGGGGGTTAACAACTTGTTGTGCTAATGAACTGCTGTTAATCTATTACAAAACGTTTTTTTTAATAAAGCAGAATGATATTGGTTAATTTTTTGGCACATATCTCCACCATGCATATATACTTCAGAATACCAAACAAATTAATCTTTCAACACTTACAAATTTCAGGAAAAATATAAATCAAATTTATTTTTAACCGCTTCTTTGATGAGACATTGAAGACTTAGTTTTAAACATCATTTCAGTGAGTAAAAACACATGCACTAAACTGCCCTAAAAAATGTGTGCATTATAAACAGACAATCCTTTAGGCTTAAAAAGCTAAACTTAATATCTGAAATATAATATTGGCACAATAAAAATTATCCCATTCATACCTTTATCAAGGGAACACCACCTTTAACCTCTTCCCATTCACCTTCTTCATCATCTTTCTTCTTCTCTTTTTTCTCTTTATCTCTTTTCTTCTCTCGTTTCTTTTCTTTCTGTTCATCTTTGTCTGTTGTTCTACAAGTAAGAAGTTACATCTCAATTTTTCCATCTATATAAGGTACGCAAGTAATAAAAATAAACAAATCCTGAAAACAATAACACAATTCAGGTCTAACCTGTTCTTGTAAAAATACTTCTGGAGGAGAAACATTACATTATAACTCACCAAATTTTATACTTTCCATAAAGGTAAAAAACACAGAAACATGGACAAAGTTACAAATTCAGACACCCCTTCCAGTCAAAGGACTTCTAGATTACAACAATAAAACTATACTTTTTCAGAAACTTTGCTGCCAGGTTGCCTCCATATTTTTCATCATCACTGGAAAGTGAACTTTCACTTTCAGAAGAACCTCCCCAGTCGAAAGAATCATCATCTGATTCCTGTAAAGTAACAGTAACTTTGTAATATTGATATCAAAATATTGAGAAAAACAAAAGTACAAAATTAGTAAAATAATTCATAAGTCCATATTATTAGTGGTGATAACTTGTTATACAATCATGATTAATGATGGATCAGTTATTATTGATCAATTAGCTAAAGATGCCTGTTCAGAAACCAAAAACTGCAGAAAGAATGACATTCCCTTTCATTTCTTTAACCTCCCATGGCCTCATTAGACTATCAACTGCACATACTCCTTTGTGGAAGGTAATAATTTACTCATTTAACAGATTATGTACTTGTGTCTTCAAGTTCTATGCTAAAAATAAGTGGAAATGTGTCCTATTTTAGGGTCTCCTCCTAGGAAAAAATTATAAACCAAAATAGCCCATGTACACCATCAGCCAGCTTCCAACAACTGTGTGAAAAATTACAATAACTGAGTCAACCAACTTTGAATGCTAAAACACACATATATAATGAATCATCTTTATAGTGTGACTATTGTAAGCAGTGTAACTTCTAATTAGACACTTCTGTGTAATTAATGATTTTTATTATCATAATTGTACATTTTCTTAACAGAAGGACACTTCTTAATTAGAGGTGCACGTGTTTTCTTATAGCAAAACCACAGCGGGCTATCTGCTGAGTCCACCGAAGCAAATCGAACCCCTGATTTTAGCATTATAAATCCATAGACTTACAGTTGTACCAGCAGGGGATTTAATTAGTGGTTCTCATGATGTTGTAGTTACACTACTATAAGTTAGAAGTTCCCACAATGTTGTAGTTACATTACTAAAGTTAGAGTTTCCCATAATTTTTGAATCAGTTTGAAAAAGCTGGGATAAACACAAACAAGTCGTGGAATCTAATTAGAGGGTTGCAAATTTTCCTCAGACCATAATTAAAAATATTTCTGTTTGCTTAATTCAAGTGACCAAATGAAATTGGTTCTAATTAAAGACTTTTTTGATGTCATGTCCTTAGAAATTTTTATTATAACCCATTTCTACTGATATACCTACCTATGTAATAAAACTTGCCAACTTTAACATTTTTTTTTATTGTTATATTATTTTCTCAGAAATAAAATTGATCTTCAACCATGTGAAAAGGCATCATCCAATTACCAGCTCACTGCTGATTGGTCAAGGCACTTAGGTTTGACAATATGGCTTATTTCATCTCCAGGATCCTTTATGCTAAACTAATAAAGATACAACCTAGCAGAAGATAATTTACTATTAATGGGCATATGTCAATAATACTGTGAACTTGTTCAGTGTACCTGTCTGAAAAATGTTCTTGCAAGTTGAGGAATAGAATCAAAATCAAATTATTTCCAACTGGAAACTAATCCAGATGGAGGGAAGCATTGGTAGATTCGCTTAGGGAATGAGAAAAAGCCAAAAATGAAACAATAAAATTGACAGAAATGGTTCATTCAACTTTGTAAATCGAGACTGATATTGATCAGCAAGGAGGAATTAAGAATTTAATAAAAGCTTACAATATGGAGACATTCTCCAAACAACCCAGGTTTGTTTTCTGGGAATCATAGTATTCATGGTTTAACACATTTTGTTTTATTAGAAACTAGTAGTACTTCAGAACTTCTTTTGCAATTTGAAACAAAACAAAACAACCCACCTACCTACATTTTAAATCAATTTAAAATTACATCAAATAAAAATATGTTTATAACTGGGCCATAACTTAACCATAAGTTAGTATAACAATGTTCTAACAGTGAATATTACTTTATTACCATACAAGTCCACTTTTACATTATTACAAGTTTCAAACATCAGATAAATCGATATACATACACCCCAAAAGTAATTTTTTTCCCTCAACTTACCTCTTCCTCATCTGATCCAGCAATGATCTTCGACTTAGGTTCTTCCTTGAATTCTGAAGCACCTGGTTTCTTAAGAAAATCTTCAGCCTCATCATCATCATCAGACTCTGTTCAAAAAAATAAAATTAAATAAAAAAAAGTAATTTGTTAACTAGTGTACTATTAACACTTTCATCTGTAACTATGTTCAAGTTATTCACACAAATATTACTTCAGACAGTACACTTTTTAAAATCAAATTTGCTTGCAACATCCAGTTGGCACTCTACCTTTGTGCAAGTGTGAAAAATCTGTTTATTTTCTGACATTCATAACATGGACTATTTATAGCAGATGTTTCCAATTTTGAGCTGACAGTGGTCAGTCGACAGCACTCATCACCAAATCTTTGAATGGCCTGCCACTTTTAATGCACCCACAGACTCAAAGTGAGATGTGTGATATTTGTTGTGGCAATGGGATATAAGCAATGGATGACCTGAAAATTTGTGGTCTAGCACAGTAATTAGTAGTTGGCCCATGTTATGAGGAAGTACTTCCCTTTGTAAGTTACGTATATGTAAGATTGCTGAAAATTCAGTTAAACTGAACAAATCTGTCAGAATAACCTAAGATATTTCACTAAAACATACAACATTGTGAAAAAGTGCAAGGACAAAGTTAAAAATTAGGCTTCAGTCCACTTCCAAAGAACTGCAAGTGCATCACTGATGAAACAGAATTTTATTAGTTGGTTGGTTGGTTGATTTAGTGTTTTATAGCACAAAGCTGCTAGGCTATCTGTGCCAAACATCCGGAAAAAATTAAAAGTAAATTTAGTAAAGTTCATAAAAGAAAATTAAGGTAAAACAAAACAAAGTTTAAAAAAAAACATAAATAGCATAAAACCAATGTTTACATCTAGTCTACAACGGCAAGAGAAAAGCTACAGTAATTAAAGTTGTAATAATCATAACTCGCCAAGAAGACTAACAGGTAAGTACAAAAAACACCATCAGTCACCTTAAGTTGGCCTGACCAGTCCTGATTCCAAGTTATTTGACATTATGGCCATTTTCAAAAATGAAAGTAACAAAAAGGTTTTAAAAGACGTGGAGCAAAATTATAATAATAACTCGCCACAATGAAAACCGGATAATTCAAACAGCAGTGTTAGTCACCTGAAGTTGGACTTTCCAGTCCTGGTTTCAAGTTATTTAATATTACGGCCAGTTTCTGATTTCAAATAGAATTAGATGAACTATGACTTTTAAAAGGGAGCCACACTAAACAGGTGTAATGTATAAATTAAAAAGCTAAAATGGCATGAAGAAGATTAATGGCCTTTAAAAAATAGAAAACATTATCAAGGTGGACAGTGTAACCATCACCAATAACAGTCTAATGTTATGGACAAACCTTAGGACAGAACATGCTTCATTTTTTTTTTTATGCAAAAACGGCTCATTTGGGTTGAGAAAATATTTCAAATAGAAGAGCGAACAACGTTTCAACCTTATCAATGTATAGTCTAGTTAGAACAGCTTCCTCTTTCTAATCCTTACAGAAGCAAGACAGCAAAATGCCAATATAGGGTTTTATTTGGAAAAGCTTGTTTTCACGTTGTTCACTCCAAGTCGACTGCCAACTGGCATGGAGCCAAGCCTCGAATACAGGACTATAGTCCATGTATGGGACAAGCACAGCAGTGATAGTGCCAAAGCAGATAGACTTAGCTGTAGTGTTGGCAAGCTCATTCCCACAAATGCCAACGTGACTGGGTATCCAGAAAAACTGCATAGAAGTAGATGTTAAAGAGAAATGGGCCAGTCAGTTTTGAATATCAGGAAGAACAGGGTGTGAACCAATGTGAAGAGATTCCAGGGCCAGTAGATAACTAAGCAATTCAGTAAAAATAGTGCAGTTTGAAAATTGCTTAGCTTTTATGTGATCCAGGGCAAGAGAAATGGCATATAGTTCAGCAGATGAACACAGAAGCTGTAGAGAAGATCCTGACCACAACCACAAAACTACAACAAACCATTGCAGGCCCACACAGTCACTTGATTTAAAACCAATTTAAAAAAAAAATTAGAATCGAAGAAAGGTTAAAAAATGTTCAGCAAATATCAGACAGGATTTCCAATCAGGAGCGTCTACTTTTCTCAGATGACTTAAAGATAGGTCACAACCAGAGAGTGCAAGAAGCCATGGTAGGATAGGCTGACCAGTGGAGACAGCAACGTTATCCAAGGACAAACCCAATTCATCCAACTGCACCCGGATATGAAGGCCAAAAGGAGCAATGGCAGACCGTCTGGTCTGAAAAAGCAGCATGGCTCATCAAGGAAGGAAAATACAACCCCAGGTGGGATGCTTTGGTAAGGAACAAAGTTTTGAAGCATATAGTAAAGACAGTGGCAGAGGTGCAAAGAAGGTTCATGAGACTATATATAAGCTCTAAACTGGGGAAGTGTGGAAAGCCCCAGTGCAGTGCTGAAGCTCTTGATGATAAACAGGGTATGGCAGAACCATAAACCAGTGATCCATAGTCGAGTTTTGATCAAATAAGAGCATAATATATCTTTATCACAGAACGTTGATCCACTCCCCAAGTGGAGGAAGAGTGGACATGGAAGATGTTCAGTGCTCTTGTAAATTTGATCCGTAGCTGCTTGATGTGTGGTATAAAGATCAGCCTACGGTCAGAGATAAGTCCCAAGAACTTAGTCTCAGGGACCACAGCCAGCACAGGATCAGGATGAATACCCCATTGGTGGCAAAAGTGCATGAAAACGGTTTTACAGAGAGAGAAGGTAAACCTATTTACTGTGGTCCATTTCAGTAAACAATTGAGGGCAGTCTGTAGTTGCTGCTCAATATACCTCATGTTTGAAGCTGCTATAAGATGTAAAAGTCATCAACACAGAGCCTGTTTGCAACAGTGAGAGGGAGTTGTTCAGTGATAGCATTAATTTCTATACTGAAAAGTGTGACACTCAGAGCATAGCCCTGAGGGACTCCAAGTTCCTGTAGAAAAGAACAGGAAAGTGTAGAACCCACACAAACTCAGAATTTCCTGTTCATTAAAAAAATTTTAATAAAAATGGGCAAATGGCCACATAACTCGCATATATGGAGGTCTTGCAAAATGCCATACCTCCATGTTGTATCATAAGCCTTCTCAATGTCAAAGAATATTGATACAAAACGTTGTCGTTTGAGAAAGGCTTCTGTGATTGATGTTTCAAGTCGAATCAGATATTCCATGGTGGAGCACTGTCATTGGAACCCATGCTGGGTGGGTGAGAGGAGGTTGTTTGATTTAAAGAACCAAATAAGACAAGCATTAACCATCCTCTCTAAGGTCTTACAGAGACAGCTCATCAAAGCAACTGGACAGTAGTTTGAGGGAATCTTGGGATTCTTCTCAGACTTGGAGAAAGGTAGGACAACAGCCTGGCACCAGACATTGGGAAAAACATGCTCCTGCCAGATCCAGTTAAAAACAATCAGAAGAACAGCAAGAGAAGCAGGAGGTAGATAGCACAGGATCTCATGGTGTATATCATCAAGTCCAACCAGTGTACTGCCAGACCAATGATGGGCCAGTCTGAGTTCCACCAGTGTAAAGGGACAATTATAGTCATAGAGACAATTAGCTCAAAAGGAAAGATGATTGCTCTGCCCAAGTCTTGTTGGCTAAGAAGGTAGAAGAAAAAGCAAAAGTGATAGATACCCTGCAAAAGCTTTCACCTAGAGTATCAACAATGCTCCAGGTATCAGCTACTTCTTGGCCATCAGAGAGCAAGATTGACAGGGAGACAGAGTTATATTGCCCACTGACCTATCGAAACTTGTCCCATATGACTTTGAAACTGGTGATAGAAGATATGCTAGTTGTGAACTTAATCCAAGATTCCTTCTGGCTTTGACGTCTTACCCATCAAGCATGTGCACAGGCCCTCTGAAAAACAAGCAATTTGAGAGTGTGCGATATCTATAGAAAATATCCCAGGCTCGTTTTTGAGCCTTCTGTGCCATGTGGCAGGCAGAATTCCACTATGGTGATGATACAGCAGAAAACATGTCAAGGTTTAAGGAATACATTGAACAGCTGCTTGTATAATACAGTCAGTTACTGCTGTGACACAGTCTTCTATTGATGGCTTACAGACGATGGCAGAATCAAGTACTGCAAGAACAGTGAAAGAGGGCCAGTTTACCTAATCCAGCTTCCACCGGGGCATGCAAGTTGAGTAGTATCGACCATAACCAGTCTCTCTCAAGATTATAGGAAAATGATCACTGCCTTGTGGATTATTGTCAACCTTCCACGAAATATGGGAAAATAATGAAGGGGAGCAAATTGAGAGATCAATAGCAGTAAAGGACTGACAAGATGCATGGAAATAAGAAAAAGAACCAGTAATGAAAAGAGAAATGTTGTGATCAGAGAGCATACTCTCTACAGAGCGACCCCTCCCATTAATATCAGAACTTCCCCAGAGGGGATGATCTCCATTAAAGTCCCTCAGGATTAAAAAGGGAGATGGCAACTGTTCAATGAGAGCATCAAGGCCTGATTGATCATATGTCTCTCAAGACAACAGGTAGAGAAAACAAACAGTGATGGTATGATCCAAGGAAACACGGATGGCTAGGGCCTCCAAGGGAGTGTCGAGTGGCAAAGACAGGGTGGGCACATGTTGATCAACCAACTTGTCCATCACACAGCCTGTCATTTCTGTATAAAGGAAACTGCCAAAAGGTGACTGTATCGACAGGTTTCAAAAATGTTTCCTGTAAGGAAAGAGAAACAGGATGGTAGGAAGCAATCAGTGTTTTGATGTCATCCAGATTAGAATGTAAACCTTTACAGTTCCATTGTATCAGGGTGGCCATTTTTATTTATGCATAGGCGAATTGGGTGAAAAACCCTTCTGTTTATGATCATATCATTTTTCCTTACTGTCCTTATTCAAGGGAGACCTACTGATCTCCATGGATCCTGCACTGGGGTGACTGGGCAAGTCTTTGCTATTGGAAGAGGATTCCAGTAACTGAGGACATGAATGAATAATCATTTTGCATCTTGGAGTGGGAGAAGAAGATGTATCTGAGGAAAAGCCTGTATCTGGAACAAAAAGATGTGGATCTTGGGATTTGGTGGAATGTATGTAAGGGACAGAGATAGGTGTTGAAGTTAATTCATCGACTTTTTTAACCATGGAGGTCAAAAGACTTTTCATTTGTTTGGAGAACAATTCTTTTGGAAGCACAGAGAGATCTGTCTGCACTCCCACTTTAGTTGTGGAACGAAGTGCATCAGCATACGTCGGAAATGAAGTGATGAACAGCAATTTTCGAGTCTCGGGATAATTAATTTTGTAAATTGTTTTCAATTACTGCACCTCTTTTTCTTCCAACCACTTAGGGCAAGAATGAAAGTAGAATGGATGAGAACCATTGCAATTGATGCAATGAGGGTCCGTTTCACACTCATAGGCATCATGGTCCTTGCTACTGCAACAAGCACAGTCAAGGAACCACGAAATGATGTCATTGAGTGACCGAACCATTGACACTGGAAACATTGGAGAAGGTTTGGAATGTATGACTGTACTCTGCAATTAAAATAACCTGCCTTGATGGTGGTAGGCAGATGTAGTGATGTACATGTGAGAATGAGGACTTTGGTTGGCACATTAATTCCACTTTTGTGAGTGGATATACACTTTACTGCAGAAACTCTTTGGGTGGAGAAACCAGCAAGAATCTCCGACTTTGGGATGTTCTTCAAATCCCACTCAACAATAACTCCTCATTATGAATTCAAAGTAGCATGAGGTGTAACCTCAGTAGGTATATCCCCAATTGTCTTTGAATGCAAGAGGAGTACACTGTGTCGAGATGTGGATGTTTCCACCAATATGGCACCAGATTGAAGCTTCTTTACTGACTTTGGAGAGTCAGCAAGTCCCTCTAGTCCCTTCTAAATGAAAAAGGGAGACATCTGCCCTAAAGGTTTGTCTGCAAGTGAATACAATATAAGAAAGTGCGGTACAACAGGTGGTGTGGATTGCTGCTCAAAATCTTCAAGACATGGTTGTTTATCTTTAGACTGTTTTTTCACTATTTTATTGAGATTTTTAATTGGAGTATCAATAATAAAGGAGGGAAATTTCTGTGCCCACTAACCACACCCACTATGGAGCCCTACAAGGAGACATGCTACAATGTCAAACAAGGACACTACGTCAACACAAGGGTTTTGTAAGCACCAAACCCAAACAACAGCATCAGATATAATGTCCACAACACTTGTTAAGAACATTTAGCACTGGTACTTGGTAGACCCTAGCCCGAGTGAACTAGCTGACTGACCCAAGGGGGACCACCCTAAGGCTGTCCGTATACAGGAATTTAAGGCCAAAGTGTTGTGTTTGGGTTGGACCCCTCAATCACCAGGATCCTTTCCTCCTCTTCACGAGTTGCCACGCACTGCAAACAAACATGTGGGTGGATGTTTAGATCAAAGAGGAAGTAAACTGAAAGAACAAAAACTTCCCTCGGAAGTCCACTCACAATGTACAGGAATCTATACCAAGGAGCAGAATTTATTAAACTTCATATTTAGTACAACAGAAACTCTGTGAATGTGTTTGTGTTCAACAAACAGTTAATATTTTTGTGTTTCCCCTTTTGCTTTAATAACTGTAGATAGTCTTCTAGATAGTGGCTTTGAGATTTTACACCAAATGTCTCTCATACACTCCCATAAAGTTTCTTTGGTAGTAAATTTGGATTTATCAAGTTTCTGATCTGCTCATTTAAATGATTCTGGCAGCTGTTTTATTAACTAAGTAATTTCTGCATGGGTTGAATGAATGTTTTGGGTTATTTTCTTCATAGAAGAATCCTTTATTAATAATACACAAATAACTCAGTAAACACCATGACGTTTCAGTATCTAATGGTACATGGACTGGCTCATTATCCAAACTACTTTGTAAATACCTCCTGTTGCCTCAGCAGAGAAACCATCACACTGCTTCAGGTGCTATGCATTAAGGTAAGAATCTTTCACCTTTTTGCTGCATGGCATATAACCTACACCTTAAACCAAATATTTCATACTTGGACTTGTATGTCCATTACACCCTTTTCCAATCATTAACAGTCCATTTTTTTGTGTGTTTTTTTTAAAGCAAATTTCAGTCTATTAACAATACCTGGAGATTGAAATAAAGGTTTTTAACCGCTATACGATTAAATATTCCATTCTTGTCCAGTCTTCTTGATACTGTAGATCTGGACACTTTTCTTTCATTTGTCGTTTATCTCATGCTTGAGATCAGTGGCAGTCTTTCTTCTGTCCCAAAGAAAACATAAAGGAAGATACTTAGCAGTATCAGTGAGTTTAGGTGCTTTGCCTCTTCCTTTCCTATTTTCACATTTACCTGTCTCAGTCTCATAGACAGGGTGTACTGACAGTGTTTGAGGAGTATTTCAAATACGCATCAATTTGTTGGAGAGTCCAACCAGCATCACACAGTTTTTATGTGAACTCTCTGTTCTACTGACAATTTGCAATGCTTCTGGGGCAGTGGCATGACAGCAACACATAATATATAGTATTAAACAATGTTTATATAAAAGTGTATTTGTAGAGTGCTATTAAACTGATATACAGGTACTATACACGAACGCCTTTCTATAAAGTTAAAACACTGCAGATGGTATCATGACAGTTATTTCAGACCCTAA
Source organism: Carcinoscorpius rotundicauda (assembly GCA_011833715.1). Classification (NCBI taxonomy): domain Eukaryota; kingdom Metazoa; phylum Arthropoda; class Merostomata; order Xiphosura; family Limulidae; genus Carcinoscorpius; species Carcinoscorpius rotundicauda. Next base: position 102,124,986 of record CM022394.1, on the reverse strand, counting down.
ATTTAATTGGTATGTTCATATGAGCAGAACCCTTATGACATGCCCTTGGTATATGTATATGAGAATTATAAAGAATGATAAGTATTCTTACCCTGGGTCATTAAGTTGTCAACAGAGATAAGTGAAGCATAACCACAATGTTGAAAATTACATTCTGTAATGACAGGGAAGAATTGATCCCATATTATGTAAAGAATGAGAAAATATTCTCTTGCCCTAACACTTATATATTACATCCAATGATTATGTTTGTTTTATTTGTTTACCAGATTCTTCCTGTTCATCTTTCTCTTCTTCAACTTCAGGATTTTCTCTGTAGTTAGCTAATTCAGTATCAAAGTCCTTATTGTATTTTCTCAACTTCTGTCGCAAAGTGGCAAGAGATTTAGAGTTGTTTTTTGACATGTTTTTTCTTCCTTCACGATCTTCCCAGCACTGTATACAATCAAAAAACGAGTAATGAAAAAACAATAGCATAATAAACTAGGATGTAGTGTGACACAAATAATAGACATCACTTATAAGGAGGGTTGTCAAAAACAATAATTACAAAATATGGAAAAAGCACTAGTTACCATTTTACTCAAAATCTTTAACAGATGTTTCTACAAAACATGTAGATAGTTGAGAAAAACTAACAACGAATTCTTTGTTTTTTCAGGCAATTAAAACTATTTTTTTCTTCTGCAAAATGATCCAAAGCATCTAATAAGAGAGTAAAATAAACATCCAAATAACAAGTAGCAACAAATTTTGCAGTGCTAAATAACAGTAACATTAAATAAAACCACAGTTTTTCACAAAAGTTTCATTAAACTGTTTATACTTGCTGATATTGGAAATTAAGACAGTTAATGGACTGAATAAAAAATTTGTTGAATCAGATGGCAGAAGTACTTGAATCACAATAAACTTATATTTTCTAATTATAATACTATTTTTGTGAAATATCATGTTGGTCAAAGAAAAATATGCATGTACATAGAAAGTGAATTATGAGCTGGTAATGCACTTGTAGGAATGATAAGCCAGTGACAACTTTAAAAAGAACAAAATTAATTTACAATAATTTTGATCATCTGCATAATCACGTGCATCTGTTTGTGACTTTTTATCAAAAAAATTAAATAATGATTACGTACCTCACATATAAAGTCTTCTAACTCTGCTAAACAACGAATATAAAATTTGGGAGTGATCCCATCTTCTTCCTTGTCGATCACAGGTCTCGCTTTCTGAAAGGCTTTGGTCAGGCTCTCGAAACCTGCAAATAAAACAAATGCATGTGCATTAAAAGATAACTGTAAAACATGAAAGAATCTGTTCTACTTTACAACAAAATGTGGTTGTCCAAGATTTCATTTTATACCCCTTACAAAATACAATATCCCAAGGTTTGTACCTCCTGTTACAGTTTCTCACATCACGTGTAGAAATGCTGACCCAGGTTTTAGACCAATTTGTTTTGAATTATCTGTGTAATAATATAGGCATTATAATATAATAGAATGACAAGTTGATTACTACAACATGTTTTTATGCACAGTAATTTCTTGCAGAAAGTTAAAAATCAATAAACTAAAAAAAACAAACTAAATGTTTTCATGGAAAACGTTCTCCCATCTTCAAAATACAAGAAAGCCACAAAGTTTTTTATATGTATATCAATGTAAGTGTGCATGTATCATTTGCATTTCATATGATGGAGTCATTTACAAAATTAATTTCCAGAAATTCAATTCCATGGTATCAGGACCTAAACTTCTATTCAGAATCATTTCTTACATATTTAATTTATTGTTAACTTTATTTCTCTGTACACTGTCCAAATCAATATCTTTGTCAGTGATTATAGGACTATCTTCAGATTTTCCAAAATATCAGGTAAAAGTATAGTTAACAGTCCTGTATTTTAGAAGAAAGCAACAGTTCAAAAACTGTTCACCCTCACTCCTTCACAAGGGACCTTTCTTGAAAACTTTTCGCGATTTAATACATTGTTAGACAGAATTTTGGTGGATTTTGATCCAAGTTGAGTTTCAACATTATCCAACAAAAGAAGTGCAAAAAAAAAACAAACACAAACATTTGTTTCACTTTATTAAGAAAATAAGTTAACCGAGGCTGAGAAAATGTAATAGTTATTAAACATCTTAAAAGATCAATTAAAGAACATACTGTAATCAATAAAACTTACTAATGCAACTAACACTATATGTACTTGTATTTATAGGAATTACAAATGGTCATAAACTACATTACTCCTGCCTCAAAAAACATTTCTCAACAATTTTTTAGTTTGTACCCCAAAACTGTCACCAGTCATTATGCCTCTTCAAGCTTACCTAGTATGTTTGACAAAATTATTAACACTTTATAACAGCTAATGGTACCTGAACCAATCGATTTGTACATGATACACTTGGCATACAATCTCCATACTAAAGTTCCTTAAACACAGTTTGTAAGTGAAATTTGTACTTGGCTCTGCATAAAGAGTGACTAAGCATGGAAACATCAGATAAATCTAAACACCCTGTATGGAGTTACCCATCTGACAGAAGTAGCCTGATGTTTATAAAGTTATACCAATATCATGTATAATTCTTTCATGCATGAAACACATTTGTAACACATAAATTAAAAACTAACATTCACATGTGCTGTACCACAGCATTCTACAATAAGTTTAGCTGGTGGTTATCACAGTAGCCAGCAACTTTCATCCATCATGAGGTCATTTTGATTAGAACTCCTACACGTTCCTAAGATCAAGCTATACATATTGAATATTCTCTGTTCAGTAACAGTGGAATAAATGAAAGGCAACTTACCTGTAAGCATCTTTGTGAAGTCTTTGATCTTTTTGTGGTTTCGAAGTTGCTTAATTATATCTGTAAGCTCTTCATACCTGCATAAGTTTTTTTCAAGAAAATAAATGTTAACATTACATTAAGTGATACTTAAAATATTTCTACACTGCTGAACAACAGTGTTTTCTCAAACGAAATAAGCCTCATTCTTACCTTAATTTTTTTTTTGTTTCTAATTCATTTGTCCAGCAAACATTTTAGTATTATCACAACATTATTCACAAGAGACCAACAGGTGATAACCTACTATGAACATTATAAAGTTTTACCAAGTTACATTCAAAATTAAATAAAACAAATCTGTCATCATTAATTTATACCACAAAATTTGGTATTGAAATGTAACTAATAAAAAAATCTTAAAATCATACCAAGTTTTAATTTCAAAAGGGAATATCTATCTATCTATATATTTGAATTCTAAATATTCGTGATGTATGATGCAACTCCAACTCTTGGGCACTCTGGAGTGCCCATTTAAACTTTGTTACCCCTATCCAAGTTTAAGTTTTAACAAAAAATGTAGTATATATTAGAGACAATCTAATTTTATAGCCTCTAAGTTGTCTTCCTTCACAGAGATATAAAACAAAATGCCAAACTCACATGCCACATCTTCCTATCATAGTCTTTCAAAATATGTCAGAAGTTTACTATTCCATTATTTAGAACCAGTAAAAATATAACAAGTTAGCTTACTGATTTATGCTCGCTACTCTGACTACAGCCATTAAATTATTTTGTCTACAGATTCAAAGTTATTGCCATGTTTACCTCAAACATGATGAGGGAATTATTTTTGTGTTCATGGATTTGTGAGAAAACTAATTAAACTATAATAGGTAGAAGAAATTATATTCATTGAAATAAAAATTCAGTAAAGAACTATCAATAACTGTACTAACAATCAGGGCTAACTTACCAAGACTTCAAAAATACAAAGCCCATAATTAAACACTAAATTTTTTGTTTGTTACATTTTCATCCATTTTATTATTAAAAATTACAAAAACTGTTTCAAGTAAAAAACATTCAAAAAACACTTAAAAATTATATGTTTTTCTTTAGTAAAAATCTCGTGAGTGTTGCAAAAGAAAAGCAAGACACTTTCATTGATAACTGTGTCTACAAAGAAATATTTCAACAAAATTTACTCTGTGATGTAATGCTGTTATGATAACAGTTATGCCTTACTGGAGGGCAGGCATTTGTACCAGTTGTTTTAAAAGTAACTAAAATATCAAAATCAGAAATTTATTATGTTGGTAAAAAAAATGTAAATTAAAATAGAAAACTGAATACAAAAGTCTTTTGTTGAGATACAGACATGAGTAAAACTTTAATATGTTATCAACAGAACTTCAGGCATACACTCAAAAGGTAGTTAAACATTGTCTAAAAAAAGGAAAACCTACATACACTGTTATGTTTTTTTAAATATTTCTATCTGTAAACAAACTGAAAATGATTATCAATAAGAAACTTGGTGCACCTGATTTGACCAAGAATTCAAATTATGTTTGGATTGAGATTGTAATGGACACCTGTGTTCATCATGAAAACAGATGTAAACTGAAATTGTTCAGAATAAATAATTATAAGTGTTACAATCTGTTACAATGTTTTACTGAAAGAAAATAAAAAAACTTATTATTTTAGGAAGTCCTAGAAAGTATTTTTCATCTTAACACTAAAATCATCTTGAAATCTGACTCGTACTTTGACTGGTATGAAGAAACAAAATCTTCAGTAAAATAATTTCTCAACATTTCTAAATGTTTGTGTGCAATGTAATGCTTGTAACATTTATCAAATGTTTACTGAATTTAGAATCTACAGTAACTAGTAATTCTCCAATATGTTTATAAATTTTAGCATTGAACTAAAACAGACTTTTTAGGTTTACCCTTACCTCTTTTCTCTAGCACTGCGAACAACTCGTTTTGTCTCTTCCTCATCATCACTAAATGTGAAAGCTCTGCACAAGAAAACACAAAGTAATAAAAAAACATTTTCTTTAGTAATTACAAAAAATCTAGCTTATGAAACATGCTGTAATCATTCTGGGACCCTTAAAAAATACTGTACTTACAAACAAACTGTTGGAATTCTATTAATGCAATATCAGAACAACTCAATACTTTTCAATTCATTCTAAAATTAAGATTTTTATGTAATAGTAAAAATTACTGTATTCCATCTTAGAAGAACCATTCACAAATACATGGCAAGTAAAGACACACAAAATGTGTTCCTATTTTGAATCACACCATTTAAGTAATGTTAAGAATTACTAACAAAAACCAGCTGACTATACACTATACCAGGCTGTTAATAACTTACGAAGATATGACTGGTGCTTTTTGTTGCACCTGTTCCTCCTCGCTTGATGAGGACTCGCTCTCGGAGTCAGATACAGCAAAGAAACGACTCATTATGCTTCTAATCTATCCTACAAAGTAAAACCTGATAAGAAAACATACATAATGCAGAGAAACACCACAATTAATTTGTAACAAACTATACATATGAATCACATTTACCTACTTAGAGTGTTTAACAGGATTAATAACTGGCTGTTTTCAGGACATACCAATTAGTTCATTTTTGGTCTACCAGATAAACTACTAGATAGTGTGATCAATAAATATTTGTGAAGGTCACACTTGTGTTCTACCTTATGTGCTTACAAATAAGGAAACAAAATGTGGGGGGCAGGCTACTAGACTAATGTATACTTAAGCACACATGCAGCTTATGCTTGTCTATATTATACATAAACTGGTGTTTTATTTCTCTGAAGGCCTGAGGTTATAAACAATTACTTTGTTTTCCTGAAGGGAATGTGGAGTGATTTTTCAAATTAAGAAAGGATATAATTTTAACACCTCTGAAACTGTTGCCACCTGGAGGCATGTTAAGAAGTTTAGAAGTTTTTTGAAAGGAAAATGGAAAAAAAAATTGACATTTTGGCTATAAAATTAGGAAAAAAATTACTTTTTGTATTGAAGATTTAATAGAAACATATATTACATAATTGAGGCCTGCTAATTTAAACTTCACAAAAGTTGTTTTGGTTTTGATAACAGATTTTCCATAATTTAGCTATGCAGACCTTTGAAAATAATATTCATTTTCTTCCGTCACATAAGAATGTTTTATATATTTACAAGAAAAACTCATTTAGATCAAATTATTTTGTTTATGAAAAAGAACATTATGTTTCTTAACAAAAATACAAACAGAAGAAAATGGAACACTGATATCATTCGAATATGTATTCTTATTCATCCTGATTTCTTTGGAAAAACTGGGACTTTTGGTTTCAAAACTACATGTTGTGATCTTTTATGTATTGCATTTGTAGCATATTGTTTCACTGACCAGCAATAATCAGCCATCACAGTGACGTTCTACTTTCCCTTATGTTTTGATGAAACATTTCCCTTGTTCCTTGCTGATGCACTGAGATCTTTAGGGTAGTAGTCAATGTGTGAATGTAAGAAATGAACTTTTGGGTTCATATTACAACCAAACTTTTTGAATTTATCTCCCATGTTATCAATAATATTTTCATATATTGAGTCTTCATTGTTTCCTAAAAAACTGTCAATAACATCTCAAAAGGCAATTCACACTTCTTTTCCCAAAGTTCTTTTGAAATGTTCATCCAAAGGCAATTTTTTAATATGAGGCTTAACGAAAATTCTACTTTTAGTTTCACTTCTAAGAGAGCTGTGAATTGCCCACATAGATACTTGAAACAGTCACCATCTTTATCTAAGACCTTTACAAATTCCTTCTTTAAGTCCAGTTTTATGTGTAGTTAATAGAACATTCTTTATGCCAACCAAACTTTCATGTTCAGTGTTTTTCAACTGTGGTAACAAGTTGACTGCATGGACACTTTCTTTATCCAGTACTTATTTTATGCCCTGTTGTCTCATTCAAATAAAAAACATGTAATGTTCTCATCAGCAGTTGTGGATATCACCTTTAAGAAGCTTAAACATGGATCAATAATTTATTTAAAAGTAAAGGGTGGATATAAACTTTCATTGTTCCCAAGTGTAGGTACACAAAAACAGACAAGAAAAAATCAAACAAATGTTCCCAAATTGTCCATAGGTGAAATTATATAGCTAATTAGCTCACAACTAACTTTTGATATACAAAGAAAACACTAGGAGGGAGTGTACTTGGATCTTACAACTTCATGCAGAAATGCAATATTCTGTTTGAGTGCAATTATCTCTTGACAAGTTTACCAAATAAACCTTTTTTTTCCTTCAAAATTTTCAAAATAACTTACATTTTCCTCCAAACCATCACATCTCCAGAACAATCCAACATATAACAAAACATTTTTCCATTATGTGAGAATTCTATAATCATAATTGATTTCACAGCATATTATTTAATGCAGGAACGAAAATTTACTGGTTTTAAGAGTTAATATTCCTCAATTATCACAAAATATCTGATTCTAAAGTATTATTTTCTTTAACGTATCTAGTTTTTCCTGAAACTACTTGCATCAGTTGACATCTTACCTTGAAGGAGATGCAAAATAAAGTCAATTTGTGATTCCATTATAATGTAGGCTATTTTGCTATCTATTATCTCCGAGGTGAACTTCCCAAACATTGATTGATGCAATAACTGTTTAAGTCTTTGAGGTCTATTTAATTTATATGACCTTATAATATGTTGCCCCTGGTATTGCTTTTTATTACTACAATATAGTTTGAAATCAGCTGCATGTTCCCTTGCAAACAAAATCGCTATGTTATAGTTGTAAATCGTTGTATTATAAGCTTAATCTGCAATCAGTACTGAAAATGAATAGACCGAGTCTGAAGTTAGTGTTACTAAAGTTACTAGTGAAACATAAACGTTCCCACATGTTGTGTTATTTGAAAGAGAAATACACATAAAACTTAAATATATAGTTTAGCTTATCTCATACTTACGGTGTGATAAACAACAGAAACTCTGCAAAACAACCCAAAAGTTTATTAAATATTAAGCTGTCAACTAACTATAATAGATTTACCATACCCGATCTCGACAAAATCATAAAATGGAATAGTAAACGTGACAACAACCTCACCACCAGGAGGTTGCATAAGTACTTTAAGAGGGAAAAATATACATTATTTTAAAAATCGTTAATAATTGTAACAGTTAAGTGCGATACTTATTTTAGCAATTTGTAAGATTACCTATACTATTCATAAGCCTGAAGATATACATGTGGTTAGAATAATAGATATTTTTACATAAACATGTATTAAATCTTCTGACCACTGAACTCATAAAATATGTTTTAAAATTTAGGAGTTTACTGTGTTCAAACAAAGAAGTCATGAAGTTCCAATAAGGTTTCCAATTTAGGTGATTTAAGCAAAATGCTGTTATTATGAATCATATTTTTATATTTAAACAAACTAAAAATGCTTATCGATTGGAAACTTGATGCATCTGATTTTATCTAAAGATTTATGTAAAACTGTTTTTGTTCTTGTGTGAAGCTGTGCAATAAGGCACCTATTCTCTTTTCGTTGTGGGAAATCGAATCTCAGATTTTAATGTTGTAAGTCTATAGTCGTACTTCCGACCTACTGGGAATTTTAAGTAAAAACCGCATTTATAATTAAATTTGTGTGTGTATGTATATGAAAGCCTATAGCAGATTCTATAGAAGGTTGCATAATATGATAATAAAATCATAAAACGGAAAGTTTTATCTCTAATTAACATAAAAAGAATGTGTATTTTAGCAAAAACAAAACCAACGTATCGTACTAGTATTCAACTTTATTTTTCAAGCACTTGAACAAAAATGATCACATATATAAACAACAAAATCATAACATTTCAAACTTTTAACGTTGAAACACATTGTTGTTGTTGTTTTTGAATTAAGCACACAGCTATACAAAAATCTATTGGTGTGTTGCCTGTCACGGGTATCGAAAACCAATTTTCAGCATTGTAAATCTACAGAGATACAGTTGTGCTACTGGGGGCGCGTTGAAAAACAAGACTTAAAGAAGGATTTGTTAATGTTTAGACAAAATAATAATCTAAGTGTTTCGAATTTTTCGAACTTCATTTTTAGCTACGTATAAAAATTTATATAAATATAATAGTACTGTTGTATATTTATGTAACTAATTCACCGAGTGTGAATGGATATTCCCCAAAATTGATATGGAGATTCCTTGCACTGTTATATTAATTTTTCAATTTTGTATTCTTTATGAACGTTTTTCATTATAATTTCTCTCCCTGTTGGTAAATATTCACCAAATTTAGTGCAGAAGTTCATTGAGTCCATGGGGAGCAACATACAAACTTTCAGTTTTGCATTTTGCTGGTTTTTCAGGCGTTTTTTACAATTACATGAAAGGAAACATCTCTTCATGTCTTAAGATAACATTTCATTACTTATGAAGTTATATAACTTCTATTCAGTTAGTTTTTAATATTTTCTCCCGAGATTCATGTTGAAATTTGAGTATTTTTATCATTAGAGAAAAAAAACTAGGCCAATCTAATTATTTTAGGTTGTGTAAAACAAATACTTGAGTTGTATTGTATTATATTTGTTTTTAGTAATCCAAACAGAATTTTTAAATCACTATATTTTGTTAATTTCACTCTTTGATTTGTTTGTTTGTTTTTTTGGAATTTCGCACAAAGCTACTCGAGGGCTATCTGTGCTAGCCGTCCCTAATTTAGCAGTGTAAGACTAGAGGGAAGGCAGCTAGTCATCACCACCCACCGCCAACTCTTGGGCTACTCTTTTACCAACGAAAACTGGGATCGACCGCACATTATAACGCCCCCACGGCTGGGAGGGCGAGCATGTTTGGCCCGACGCGGGCGCGTACCCGCGACCCTCAGATTACAAAGCGCATGCCTTAACGCGATAGGCCATGCCAGGCCTTCACTCTTTGAAATGATTGTTGTCCAAATTTTCTCGTGAACCATCTTTTGGATCAAATATACACCCTTGTGCGAATTAATTGAAAAAAATGGTCTTTTTTACAATATTTTCAGCATGGCGGCTGGTGTAGGCTCGCTAGACCGGCTGATTTCTTTTGTCTTTCTTTCACAAAGACGACGTCATTAGCTGTGTTTTGCAGTACGATCGATCTATTTTTGGGATATATGATGAAATTTTGAGGAAAATTACCTCATTCGAAATTGCGTTAGAAAGGCAAGGAGACCAGTCAAAAAACAACTTCTTACCAACTCAATGGGGTCTGAAATACAAGAACTGGACGCAAGAACAATGGAGGAAGGTGTTATTTAGTGAAAAGCCTCATTTCTTCGTACAGGGCCAAAAAATTCTGCATGTTCGCAGATCTCCAGGTGAGAAACTTCGAGAATCTTACATCAATCAGTTCGTAAAACATCCTTTGAAGAAGATGTTTTGGGGCCTTTTCAGCTGCTATGGCGTCGGAGGCTTACATGTCGTAGAAGGTATGATGCGAGGACCAAAGTACATGTTTTGCAGAGAAGAGCCGTTGCAGAATTGAAAAAAAGAGATTTTTCAGCAAGATCTGGCTCCATGCCACACATCGAAACTTGTAAAGAATTTTATTACTACAACGCGAATAAAGGTGCTGGACTGGACTGGCCTGGAAACTCTCCGGACTTTAATCCTATTGAAAATCTTTAGGCGATTTGTAAAGAAAGACTTCGGGGAAAAGACTGTACTACGAAAGATAAGTTAATTGAGGTGTGATACAGTGATCCAAAAATTAGTAAAGATTGCTGTCAACTCGATGCCAAAGCGGATTAATGATCTTCTGAAAAGTAAAGGCGGTCATATCACGTACTAATTTGCGAGTAATTTTTGGATTCTCAGAAATATAACACAAAAAAATTGAAAAAAATCGTAATTTTCCGTCTTGTTTCAATTAATTTGCACAGAGGTATACGAGTTTGGATTAAAAAATTATTCTCATACTCTTTCCATCTGTCTTGAGAGTACATTTTCACATCAGGTTGATTTCTCATCGTCATTGAATTATTTGAGACATCTAAATATGTTAACGTTTTAGTAACAAATAATTTTAAAAACGAAGTTATTTCATTTTTAACTAATTTCTTTCTATTCTATTAATGTTTGTGCAAATGTGAATAAGTTTCTTTTGTAATGCTTGTTTTATGTTTGCTTTTTTATTTGTTTTTTCAAGAACAAATGTTTCAGTATTTGCGATGCCTAACTTAATACTGTATTTGAGAAAAACGCAGGGCTCTATGTCAAAATATAACAAAAACGTGATGTATTGAACAATGCAGTACAACCAATCTATAGAAAGTTAATTCATCTTATTGAAAATTTCTCAACTGAAAAAAACAATTTAAAACATGTTACATTAACTTTGATTGTATGTTATTTAAAACTTCACTTTAATGAAGTCTTAAAATTCATTTTGATGCACATCTATGGTTCTCGTTTAAGGAAATATACAACAATAAATTTCAAATCACATGCAACTACATTTCCCAATACACCATCTTCACTGTTACACCAAACGTAATTATGCAAATAAATCTGAATTCAGTAAATAAATAAGTTGATATTAGTTAGCATAATTTTTCTGTGCACAAATGGGTTTGAAAGTAAAACAAAGCTCTTCTCACAAAACTCAAATTTTACCAATACTGATATCTTCCATTACGACTTTTTGTTATTACAGTTTAGTCTGAGATTTTTGTTTTTCTAGAGACCCAGGTATAACCTTTATTAGCCTCCCACAAAACCACTTAAAACATGAGTTTCTGAATGAAATATTGTTTTATTATGAATGAAATTATTTTTCACACATTTGTATACTAATATAACAAATCCTGCTTTGTATGTATTATCAGTGCTTTGTTCATTACTACTTACGATGCAAGAAGTTCACTGTACTTTCCAAACCATGACAAAGCTGTAAGAAGATAGGTTTATTTCCAATAAAACTTGAATACATGGCATAATATAAACTACAGTTAACCTTTCTTGTAGTTCTGAATCTATAAAAAATTAACATTGCTCTTCAGATTCATAAAAACTTCAATGTAGAAAATGTGTATCACTTGTATTAAAAATCACTCAAGTAACAAATATTTCTTTGTACTTTCTATTACTGTAATTACTAAAACTCTCCACATAAATTACACATTGTATAAATTATTAGAAATTTTCAAATACGGAAGATTAAAACAAATTTACAATTGTCACATAGGGGGGAAAACTGTAAACAGAAAGACACTGAATTTGGTGTGATATTTTTCTGTTTAAGTTACATTTTTACCCCCTTTTTCTAACTTGCATAATTTACTTAAAAATAGTTTAAAATTGCAAAAGTTATAAGTTAAATATAATAAAGGCACAAATAATGATATTGATAAAAAGCTAAGACTAGATCAGTACAGAGATAATCAAATCAGTTATGAGGTAAAAACCATTTTCCATATCAAAATTTACCTTTGCTTTCAAAATATTTTTCTCTACCAAAATTTTTACATAAAAATAAACATGTTATGTGAGTACATATAAATTTAAGTGAAATTGTATAAAAAAGTTACAATTAAACTGTTTATAAAAGCAGTTGTTTTCACTATAATTTTAACTTGCATTAAAAAACAAACTTTGTTGTTAAACATAAAACTATGTAACAGATTATCTGTGCCATGTGCAACAAAAAGATCAAAGCCATTAGAGAAATATTATCAAAATATCATTTTACACGTGTGTATACTTTTGCACTTGTAGCACTTTTCTAGTAGCTACATTGCTTCCGTGTCTTATTAAGTCACAAGCAATTAAATAAAAATGTCTAACCAATAGACAGTGTTAATAACAAGATCACTGTTATACTTTAAAACCTAATAAAAAACATATCCATATAACCTTTTAGAAGAAACATTTTTTACTTTCAAAAAATGATTCATATTAAATACAAAAAACTTTAACAACTAAAAATAAAGGAACTCCATTAAGTAGACAGAAAAAAAGTCATAAAATGAATTAATAATGAATGAGGTTTAAGTATAATTAACCTGTAACATGACTAGAGAGGCTTCTTATTACATCTCTGGTTTAAAAACAAATAAGATTGTATAATCTTCATGCCAAATATCTCCAGTAAGACCTTTGATTCAACATTATACCCCTGATGTCATATAATTCATCAAACAAAAACCTAATATTAATCAAAAAGGTAAATCATGAGAAATAATTCAAGGGGTGATTAAACAACACACATCGAATGGTGGCTACTGGAATACATGTGTAACTCATTGAGACTGCCTCTAATTTTGAGGCAGGGGTTTATTTTCTTTTTTGAACATTTTTTAAAATATTCTTGTGTACCCTCACAAAAACTTCTTTTCATACCTCCAGCAGGTTGGGTACTACCATTGTAGCAGATGGTTAATATTTGTTTTTCATGTTCAGAGAGCAATGATTTGACAATAGAACACAAAATAAAATAAATTAATATCCCTGCATGTTCAGGGTCAGGTATCCTAGTTTTGTAATCAACCAAATTTTGAAGTATTATTATTATTATTATTATTATTATTATTATTATACACAGGTTCTCCATCAACTTGATCAATTCTTAAATCAATGATGGCTGAATTAATAACTCTGTAACTGACTCCTAATTATACAATCAAGTTTCGCACATCATTCACCGAGATGCCCAAATCAGGTTCTTCACCTCCTTCAGCAGGACCACTGTCATCTGAGGACATGGATGGAGTTGCACTTTCCCCTGTTGAAGAGAAAATGTATAACATGACAATAAATGACAACAAGGACCATTTGGTTCATTTAGACCATTCTATCCAATTAATTAAACATAACACTAAGAAAAGTCAATGCTTGTTATTAAAAATATTTATCAAGATTATCTGTAAACACTCAAAAATTCACACCTCCATCACTGGCACCATTCCAGTAACTCTGTTCTGAACTTTCAATGTCCTTTCTAAGGTAAGGAGCCAAAGACTGAAAGCAGTGCTACAAATGTATCCAAACCAATGACAGTAACATTATAACCTTTTTAAGACTTAAATTTAATATTTTTGTAAATATAACCTAAAACCCTATTTGCTGTACCACTAGCAGCACAAGTTTGTTAAATGGCTTAACAGACTGATGAGTCAGAGCTCAAAGATCTTTTTCTTTTATAAGAATGTTGAAGTTATTCCTATAAAAGTTATACTTAAATTCAAATTATGATACCCCAAATGGACCACCTTGCACTTATCATAATTAAAAGCCTTCTGCTAACTTAAGAAACAATCTAAATTCTTTTGTAAAGCAGTAGCATCCTCCTCACAGACAGCAACACCTAATATTTAAAGACAAAAATAATCTCTTGGCCTTTTCTTCACCAAAATGATTCATGTAAATCAAAGAGAACAAACCATATGAGACTGAACCCAAAAGTACCCCACTAGTCATGTCAATCTACTTTGACTGGACTCCATTCATAACAACCCTCTGCTTTCTTCAATCTAGTCAATTTTATATTCAACAAACCAACCTATACCCCTTATCTCCTAGTGAAAACAAGTTGACTCTCCAATAAAATTCTAAACTTTGTTTTACAACTATAACCAGTTTTTAACAGACAATCAAAAACTTTCCCACAACTGATGTAAAACTAACAGGTCTATAACTTCTGGGACAGTTTTTATCACTTCCCTGAAAATAAGAGTTACATCATCTGACTTCCAATCTTCTGGTACCTGCCCATTATTGAAGAACTTACAAAAATAGTAGTAAATGACTCACATACCCAATCTTTAACCTACTTCAAAATCCTTAGGGAAATATTATCTGGATCAGAAGTCTTATCATTCTCTAAACTTCACAATTTTTTCTTAACCAGCTCAGAATTATTGCAGTTATTTTGTTTACCAACTGTTCTAGATATTGAATACTGCTTAATTCATTCATTAGTAAAAAATGAAAAACAAAATTTAACAATCTTGCCCTCCTTTATCATCCATCATAGTCCTATTCCTATTCTAACATTTTGTTTATCCTTAGTGTATCTAAAGAAATTCTCACTGCTAATTTTTACATTTTCACCAACCTTTTCTCACACATCTTTACTGATGTCCTAATTCCTGTTTCACCAACTCTCTCAATCTTTTATATTTCTCTAAGTCTCTCATCATACAAGTCAATTTATGTCTTAAGTTTATGATGCTTTTCTTTAACTTTCTCTCTTACAACACTTAGTGAGCCAACCTGTGTTGTTACCTAAAGCTACTCTTAGTCTGTGAGGAATATTCCTATCTTTTAATATCTCAGAATAACCTTTTAACATTCTTCCACATTTTGATCAATATCTCCACATAATTCAGTTGTCCAATTCACAGCAGATATTCCCATCTTATCTCTTAAAAATTTACATTTTTGAAATCTAGAACCAAAGTGTAACTGTTCTGTATCTCCATATACATCAAAACATCAAATTTAACTAAACAAAGATGTCACTCAGTCCCCACCCTACTTGCCATTTCTTCATTAGACATTAACAATAAAAATGAAATAGTATTATTCATAACAGCCTTCCTAACCAATTATTAAAGAAAATTACACTAAAAAGTCTCTAGAAACAGGTTTCCCTTACGATATGACTAAAATATCCAAGTCTATATGCTTGAAACTAAACTCTTATAATCATAATGTTGTTAAAAAAATAAATCACCACATTGAAGAGTTTTAATTATTACTTTCATAAGTTTTACCTATGGTCTGTAACAGATTCCAAATAAAATACTTTTTCTCTTATAACCACTAACAGAAACCTAAACAGACTCAATCTGATGATGCCTTCTTATCACCACTGGCAGAAATCCAGACAGCCTCAACCTAATGATGCCTGTTTATAACTATTAATAGAAACGTAAACTTTACTGGCAAAACCAATAAACAAAATACTTCTGAAACATCTCTTTGTTTTCCTCACTTTAACACTTTAACACTTATTTCTTACAGTGCACACCATAACACTGACTGATTCATGATTATTTAAAGTGCATTAAGAATAAAATGTTAAGGATAAGCTAACTTACAATGTAAATAACAGTTAATAATAAAGTCATTGAATTTCCTACATATATAAGACTGGTTTTTAACTTCTCATCCAAATGTATGGGAATTTGAGCATGCAATGGTTATCAATATTACTAAAATACAATATAAAATAATCAATATGGCCTCCTGTTATGATTAGACAAAAGCATAATCTAACTGTAGTCTCACATGCTAGAGACAAATAAAATTAAACATTAAACAGAAAGTGAAAGATAAAAACTACTTACCATGTGTTAGCCTCTCACACATTTCCCTATCTTCTATGATGTACCATGCTGTCACAATGAAGCAAAGGCCTCCAATGGCTAGCACAAAGGTAGTGATGTATAAGGCATACTGAAGGCTAACAAACTTGAGTAGGTTAGATTCCGACTGACCTTTCATCACAGCATCAGAAACCTAGAAAGTCAAAGTTCAATTTAACTGGAGTGGGCATTAATTACCACTCTTGTTAGGTAACAGAATTCTTCACTTGTAATATGAGCATTGATTTATGCATGAAACAAATTGAAATTGTAAAGGTGAAACACTCCGAGATCAGACATCTTCAAACACTTGTCCAATCAAAGAACTGATGTTATAAAAGGGTAACATAAAACACATTTGTTATAATCTACAAATAAAACTAAAGCTCGTCAATAACCAATGGCTCCAAAGTTTACAGATATTTTAATGTAACAATTATTGTGTGACTGTATTTGAAGTTTTGGACACTACCAATGTCATGGATGTTAAGTAGATTCTAAATGCAAACTTATACTCCTGGTTTTATTCATTTTCACTTTGTAGTGGCTTCATTATTGTATGTGAAAAGTTAAAGTTGCAAGAAAAAAATGTGACATTAGTTTTTAATCAATAAGAAAATGGAAAGTAAACCTACAGAGAAATGTATGTACCTTTATTTTGTGCACAAACCATACTTAAGTGGTATGAAAAACAGATATTACAAAAACAATGATACAAAACCTTTGATGAGGCTGTAATATCAAACCTCTGATTTGGTAGTAACATCAAGTCCTTGATGTTTTGATATTTGACATACTTATATTAGACCACCAGTACTATTAATACCTCTTTAAATCACAATATTTCAAAAACTTTATAAATATTTCTAATATTTAAAATATGTAAGTGGTCAGTAACAGAGTACAAAACTGAAACTTACTGCTCCGATGATATACGGGGAAGAAGCATCTCCAAACATGTGGGATGCTAGTATTTGTAGAGCTCCAGCCAGCGCTCTTCGAGTAGGTATTACACAATACTGGGAAAACAAGAAGAAATTCTATCATAAAATTTGGTCAAATGAAATAGTATTGGTGGATATAGTAATTTTATACAAATATCTAATTTTTTTCAACGATTCTTCTTTAAAAGTGAAGAATTAGAAGAGTTTTATTTATTGTACATTTATTTATTTGTCATTCATAACAGTTTAGTGCTTTTATTTTATCAATGAATGTGAAATTCAGTTAAGACTAGCTTGGTAGAATTGATAAGCCACACATATTCACAAGTTCAGATCAAATGCATTTTCAAACCTGTTGAAACATCTCTTTAAAGTGAGGGACATCTCAGAATAAAAATGTTGAATAAACATCTATTAATTTACATGTCCTCGCTGTGATATAAATCATAATGATTTCAACATACATTAAGGAATTTATCACAAGAACAGAACATCTACCAGAATTACAGGTCAATACTTTTTAACACCAATGTAAGGTCCAGCCATAAGGAGACAAATAGTGATGAACAATGTTGAATAAAAATTACAAACAAAAAATTTTAAGTCATACACTAGAATCATCAATATTCTTACTTCTGCTATTGTCATGTGGATACTTTGATAATTGATAATTTCTCTGTGTTTCTATTTTAATGAATAAATACAATTCCAAGTAGCACATGCACAACAATCACTGAATATTATTTTCAGAATTTGCTGGATTAAAATTATTTTGTTGTTCAATCCCTAACTGTAATATATTCCATTTTAATACAGACTTACCTCACTGAATAAATGTAAAAATTTTGACTAAAATCAAGTGCTAAAAATTTCATTCAGCCTCAATTTCAAAAAACAAAAAATTTACTGTATATTTTTTCCAACAATAACAATCATATTCCTTTTAATATGTTAAATTTCAGATAAAGATGTAAGGTACTCTAAAATAAGGAAATAAAAATGATCTAATTTGACTTGAAGATTCAAAATGCATTGAAACAAAAGCTCTTAAAACTTGGTACATCAACAACCTGTAAGAATTTTTAATTTCAACTCAGAGGTTAACAGTGTTTTACCAGCAGCATATCAGCTACAACAGGCCAATTCATACACAAGAAGGTCTCTCCAAAAAAAATCAGGGCCTGAAATAATTACAAAAGGACAAACAATTAAATCTTTTGTCATGGGAAGCATTAATTGTTATAAGCTCATATTTGCACACACAAACAAAGTAATTATGAATATGTTATTTAAATTATAAGAATTTTATGAACAAAACTTTAAGTTAGTTTCTCAATAATTTTTATGTGATTTATTGTGACAACCATGGTCAAGCTCTTACCAACTATTTTCTTTAAATACATAAGTTTTAAACACAGTTATTCGTTATTCCATTCACAGCTAACACCACTGTGAATACTGAATACATAACTTACATACTTTTATAAATTAAAAATTCACAAGAGAAAAATTTTGCATGTGAACTCACACACACACACACACACATGAACTAGTAATTTACAAAGCTTACCCAGGATACAGAAGTATGTTTCTGGGCAACAACAATACCTCCAAACACTAAAGGTACACTGCCTAAAACACCAAAAGCACAGACAATTGGATCAGCTCGAGCACTGAATCTGCGATAGTACTGTGCACTCACTGAGCCCAGAATTACACCAGTTATTCCTGCTACACAAGTTATTACTCCAAATATAAAATTGACCCTGAAAAAAATTAGTTTAACATTAGGATAAAAACAAACTTGAATAGCCACAGGAAAAAACTAAAAAAAAAACAAATTAAGAATTTTGTTTCCAGAAAACTAGAACAAAATATCAGGAGAAGATATTTAATCACACACAGATGATGGAATTTAAAAATATTTTGAAGCCAATATACACATAATTGGTAAAGACCAAATTTTAATACTGGTGAATGCAGGTGGTCATACCAGCCCTTCTAAAATAAAATTGGAAAGGACTGAAAACATTCAAAGGAAAGGTTTGAAAAGCACTAAAACATCAAGACAGCTCATTAATAATGTTTTTGTGACACCATTTCTGAACACTTTGTATAAACCCTTGAAATGTTGATGTTAGCATGAAATACCTAGTGTTGTGACACATCAAGGAAACAGAAAATTGTCTTACAATAGCACAGATATAACAGTGTACTAAACAACAAACTTAAAAATTATAAAAGTAAATAATCACTCTGTGAAATGAAGACAATTAATACAATTTTTGAATATGTGTTACTCCAGCACAGAAGTATCATGACAATGTGGCACAGTTATAAAAGACTCATTCCTTAATCCTTGTAATAAATATTACAAAAATTGGTCATTTTTTAAGAATTTAACTTTTTCTATACAAAGTACAATTTATATACAGAGAATATATTTTAATCTCAAGGGTTCTTCTTGGATGATTGAGTGATTTAATCCTAGAACAAAAGCATTATTGATCTATTTTGATCTGTTCTTATTTTGTGGTTAAACCTCTTGCAAACTGTGGGAAAATCTGAACTTTTGAAGTTTATCATAGAAGTGACACTTATAACAAAGTCAGATGCTTAGCTACGTAACTCATCAATGTGGTACTAACAGTCTATTTGTAGAGATGTACAAATGGAAGAGAGAAAAACAAAAATACAGTAGGAAATCAGAAAATCACTACTTAACATACATTATTACTTATGGTATCATTACTTAACATACATTGTTACTTATGGTATCATTACTTAACATACATTGCTACTTATGGTATCATTTAATTCTAATGTTTACATTTTTAGAGAATACTGAAACTAGATCAAAAACTTTAGTTATGAATGTTTTATTGTCAATTTTAGACAACAATTTTTATGCTTTGCATCTACCCATCCTGAGGTAAAATTTTTGGAAAATCCTGAATACTAAATTAAGTGCTCATACCTTTCATTCTTTTATCAACAGCTGATTTTTAAATAAAGTAAAATATACTATGTTAATGTGGGGATATTATAATATTATGGTCAATCCCACTCTGTGTTGGTAAAAGAGTAGATGGAAAAATACTGATGATAACTAGCTACCTTCCCTCTAGTCTTTTAATGGTACATTAGGGACAGTTAGCTCAGATAATTCTCATGTAGCTTTGTGTAAATTTAAAAAAAATATAGCCAACAAACAAACATCACTTTACAATATTATAATCAAGACGTAATTGAAAACGTTATGAAAAAGAAAATTATTCATATAAAATACTTTTCTAGTTCACATGATTTCTAAGGAGAGGCTGCAAATCTGTCAGTTGCCAAGTGTGATAAAGGTCTAGATTAAAAACCCAATTATTTCACAGATAAGTCCATTGCGCCAAACATGCTCACCCTTTCAGCCATGGGGGCATTATAATGTGACGGTCAATCCCACTATTCGTTGGTAAAAGAGTAGCCCAAGAGTTGAAGGTGGGTGGTGATGACTAGCTGCCTTCCCTCTAGTCTTACACTGCTAAATTAGGGACGGCTAGCACAGATAGCCGTCGGGTAGCTTTGTGCAAAATTCAAAAAACAAACAGTCATAGATAAGCAATATTGAAATTAATTAAACTATACTGTGTACCTATCAGTTATTAATTATTGGAATAAGAACTGCAAATTAATTAAACTTCATCTCATAGTCTTGTGTTACTAGACAGTTATACACGGGTGTTGTCAACTGTATAGCAGTGTTACTGGTTATACAGTGAACTAGTGATAACAAACAACACAGAAACTGTTGAAAACATTGTTTCTTCTAACATTAACCTTTGACTGTATAAGTTGCAACAGTTGGATCGTAAGTTTATGAATCTCAAAAATGTTCATAATCCTGCATCAATTAATGAAAGTGAATAAAGCCTTATTAAAAAAACTCGTTGAAATGGAATTTGAACAAATTCTGGTGTACCCACGATATAAGAGTATACAAAAGTATGTATTTTTCATACCAAGTGCTAAAAGACCTATTTATTTTGACATTACATTCAAATTACTAAACCAAGAAATGGGTAACAAAGCATCAAGTAATCATGGATTTCACTCACTTATTTCTATCAACATTGCTTCCATTCACACTGATGGCACATGTCATGTAGGTTGGAGCCCACCAAGCTAAGGCACCAACAGCAAAAGCCACACAGGTGACACCTCCAGTTGACCACATGAAAGAGCGACTGGAAAAAAAATATTGAGAAATAAACAGACAGTTTCTAGGTTTGATCCAAAAAAGATATATTTTGTTCAAGAAGAAAACTTAGCATGGACACCATCATCAAGGAATGTTTCAACTGTACTTGATTTGTATTTAGTGTTGCCTCAGAGCAAATAAATTAAAGTTTAAAATATAATTTGAGGAAGATTTCTTAAATTTTAGCCCTTCAATAAAATGGAGTAACTTCAGATGTTTTATGAAGTGTTACAATATTAAAGAAATGCTTTAAATCATAACAGAAGAATGACAAGTATTACATAGTAATAAGCATTTCAAGTTTAAGTTTCATGATGAAAAAGAAAAAAAAAATGAAGAAAACTGTGAATGGAAGCTTAAAGCTTTGTTAAACTGTTTTGTTCTATTAATGAAGAAAATTGCTTCTTCTCACATTGCGATATATATACATATATATATAATACAAACAAAGAACGAGCCATGTTAGGTACAGTACTTGTATGTGACAGCAAGGTATGTCATTTGTGAATGTGACACAATAGTACATAGATCTTATTCTCTTGATAAAAATATCCTATATAAGAAACTAATAATATGTTTCATTAAAATAAATCTTTGCACTTTAATGTAAGGAGAGGTAAACATTAAATAAAATTTAAAAATTACAATTAAAAAAAAAACACACTTTCAAATGTTATTTTCAGTAAAGATTACAAGCCAAACATAGAAATGAACTTTCTGAAGTACTCAAAGAAGGATGGAAGACAATCACTTGAGAATATCTTCACAAACTAACTGAAAGCATGAAATGTCGATGCGAAGCAGAACTGAAGTCCAAGAGATGTTGACTAAGTATTAACTTGTGAAACTGATGTTATTTTCACTTTTACATCTGATTATTGCAGAGAAAATTGTTTGATCAATTTGTAGAATAACTGGAATATGAAGATCTAATAATCAACAGCAGGTGCACAACCACTATTTATGATAATATGTAACTCAAATCATGAAAATCTCACGTATTTACAAATTCCAGTGTTAAAACTGGGATTCACATATCATATTTGTACAGATCTCATTGAGACTGTTCTAAAAACATATAGTTTTGCTTTATTTATGTTATATAATTAGAGATATAACAAATAAACAACATTTGCGAGGGGGACACTTTTTTCTCTCCACCCTTATATATATAAAATAGGTTAATCTTACTGCTAACCACATTGTCTGTCCAAACATTTGCCCATCTTCAATTGGAAAAGTGTGCACACAGACAAAGCTCAACATTCACTTTTGAAATGATGGTAGAACAGACATGAATAATGATTGATGTTAAATATTATGATAGTCTACAATAAACTGTGAGGAATTAATCACACTATCCTTTATATGTCAAAATATGACATAACTTCATGAATAACAATGTAGATTTACTGTACTTTAATTTTCAACATTTCTTAGCACGACTGAAATACTCAACAATTACCTTTTGTGGAATACAGTAAAAGTAGCTCGGAACTTTGAGTGAAACTGAGAGTACAACATGTTTAACCTTTTTAAATACCATGAAGTAACTTAACTTGATAGATTAAGTTAAACTATCCATCACTATGGATGGATACTTTAGCTTGTAACTGAATAAGTTGTAAAGGCAGATTGATTTTCTTCACACAACTGAGACTTTGCCACTTCCATTATACAATGAGACATTCATGGTATTAGAAACTTAACCTTCTAGTTCAAATATGACACCATAGGGGAAGATGCACTCACTTGGATGCTAAGCTTTGCACATCTTCTTTCAAATTTGTGTTTTTCAAAGGAGAACCTCCATCCGCCTGCCCTCTCGGTGGGTCATGAAGTGTGGTGAATGTCAGAAAGACAGATAGGAGACCAAGAACTGGAGTAACCTGATGCAGATCACAGAATATTTAAACAAGTCAAGTTTATCTAAAGGCCTCTGTTTAATAACACACAAAATTCTAGTTCTTTAATTTGATTACATATAATTTGTACGATAAGCATTAGTAACTAACAGTATATATCTATTAAAATAAATAAAGCACAGATGACGACTTTACCTTTCTTAATTATTTGACAAGTAGCACATTATACAGTAATTACAGATTATGACTAAAATTCACTCCTAAACACCAAACAAATAAGCCACAGCAGTATTGTTAAAAGCAAGTAGGCTTTGCTGACATTTTCAATGTTGAGTATAAATTCAGTTGGAACACTTTACTAATATTTTAAAGTGATCAGAAGAAACTCGACAAATTTATTATGAATCTACATGCTCTAACAAAAGTTTAATGATTACAATTCTATCTTTTCACATACATATTACCTTAATTTATAATTTCTGTCTTAAATATGACAAAATAGTAGAAATAACCCAGTGCTCTGAATGTCAAAGTGCAGAAATTCAACCAAGTGCAGGTAAATGGCAGGGAGTTAGACATTGGCATCTATCGGTGTTGTCGACCCTGACGTTAAATTGGGTAACTGTATTATAGCAATAGCCAAATGCCTCATCATCTAATTAGTGACACGTATGAATGGATTAACGAGATTCCCACTGTCCCTATCAACTATCTAGCAAAACCACAGCCAAGGAAATGGGCTTGGAGAGATCAGCGAAACGTTTATCTCGACAACATTTTTTTTTAATACATGTGTAAACAAAAATAAATATAAATGAGTGGCATAAACCATGTTTGAAAGGTACAAGAACTACAGAACCTATTGCAACTTTTCCAGTTGTTATACATGCTTAAACACTTGTGCAGAACATATTTAATAAGCAGAAAAAGAATTATCACAAGTGGTGACACAAGACAACTTCAAATCACAGCAGACATTTGCATGTCAACATAAATTTAACAAAATATTCAGTGTGGTGCTTCAGGGTGAACTTAAATTACAGAAAATTTCAGAATAGCTTAAGCATTAACATAGATCACATCAAATGTTTCAGTTCAACAACAGAATCCAAAAAATTAGGACATAATAGGAGGTAGTACAAAGGAAGTAGTGATAACAGGTAACTAGCAAAGAAGATACATATGGTGCCCCATCTATTGTGGTGTTTTATAAGTGTCTTCATATGGTTTTGTGCATCCGTTCCTATGTACGTTTTACGATTTTTCAAACAACCATATATTTATACCAAATTTGTTCTGTACTAGTTAAGCATACATTTTGTGTTCAAATGTGTGAGTATGCATGACATGTGTACTAGAAGACATGCACATTTAATCAGAAGCAGCTTTGTTTCCTAGAAAGGTTTTATTTCATTTTAGGAGTAAAAAAGCTGGTAATGACTAATTCTAACTTACTCTCAAGGCCCATTTCCAGTTCCCAAACAGGTTAGCAACTTCAGATCCAACTATATAACCCAAGCCACTGTTGAGAAGAAACAATTTCATGAAAATACAAAAAAAAAATCTAATCATTACACATTTTGATGATACATATAGGAAAAATATTCTATTAACAACTGTCAGTAATTCATACCAAAAAATAAATAAAAAAAATATTCCGTACATGTCTACAAGCTTTCATACTTCACATTATCTACATGTATCAATAACAAATAAGTTAACTTCAAAGCAATATTTTAATAACAAGCAGCAATATCTATTGAAAGACAGTCTTAAAAATAAATAGCTATACATCGTACTTCAGTGTCTGATTGGCTGTTTTTCTTCTTTACTCTCCCGAAGAAGAATCTGAAAGTGATCAAGTTTGAAGTCTTTTTTTTTTTCATATAATTCACTGCACAATGTGTGTGATTCAATGTGGTTTGTTTTTTAAGTATCAAAATAGATATATGAAAGCTGTAGCAAAATTATGGCTCAAAACTCATGGAAAAACATTATATTCAAGTAACGAAAGTCTAACAATCGTAACCTTGGCTACATGGAATTGTACAACATACCTGCCAACAGGAATGGCAAAGTAGAATAGCGCAAGCATTTTTGATCTCATTGAACTAAAAAAGAGGTCTGCAATAATAGTTGGTGCAATAGTGGAGTAACTAGCCTCACCAGTTCCCACAAATGCTCGTAGTACCATGAAAACTCCAATGTACTGGAATTAATATACAAAATAAACTAGTTAATAACTGTGGTACGTATTTAAAAATAGTTCTTTACAAAATCATATTAAATAAACAGTTCAATTAATGTAATATGCTATAAATCATAAACAAATGGAAATATTACTGGCATTCCATTTTGGCTGGGAAAATATGTTTAAATTTTAATTTTCAGTCATTTTCCTTCACAGAAACATGAGAAAAATTTAAAAATAAGATAATATATCCTAAAATCACTTCAAAGGAAAAAATAAATTGCATATTTGTACATTCACTAATATAAGCTGTATATTTTTACATTTGCTAATATGTACTGTATATGTGTACATTCACTATTATAAACTGTATATTTATACATTGACTGATATGAATTGTATATTTGTACATTCACTAATATAAATTGTATATTTGTATATTCACTAACATAAACTGTATATTTGTACATTCACTATTATAAATTGGATAATTGTACATTCACTCACCCCAGAAGGTACAAATGACCCAAGAAAAGTGGTTAAGCTCCAGAATGAAACTCCACAGCCAATAATGAGCTTTCGGCTGTACCTGTCTCCAAGGTAACCAAAGATTGGAGCCATAACCATGTAGCTAATAACAAAGATTGTCTGTAACAGACCTGCCTCGGAATTACCTAACTCATAATAGTCTTTGATATCTGTCAAAACTCCTGAAAATCAAAAAATGTAGCAACTGAAAACTGCAAATGTTTGCTACAGATATAAACATTTTATGTTCAACAGTATAGGTAAAAACTTAGATGGTCATTCCATGCTAACTCACCCAGAAAAAATAACTTTTCCCAGTTCATGTCACAGAATTTTCTTGAAAAAATTCAAGCAAAAACTTCATTTTGATTTTTCAGCCATGTGAAATCCTAAAGCTGTATTGCATGGTTGAATAAATCAAAATGAAGTTCTTGCTTTAATTGTCTCAAGGAAATCTATGGCACGAACTGGGAAGCCCTTGGTGAGTTGGCCTGGTATGATCCAACAGCATTTTCAAACATATTGATTACAAGACAGAAATGAGAGATAATTGTTTTTAAACAAATCACTAGTTAAGCCTCACTTGAAATACTGTGTCCTGTTATAATTTTCTTGTCTAAAAATAGGTGTGGCTTTACTGAAAAAGTTACTTGGATAATTCCTTGGATGAAAGGGTGAGTTCAAGAATTTGAGATTTACCTGGTCTATTGACAATTCATCATGAGATATACAGACATCTTTGCATTTCTTTTTTTTTTACTGTGGCCTGTTATTCAATGCTCTTTTAACCTGGATTTTTTTTTCATGAAGGTGTAACCCCTGTCTAATGCAGTTGTGATAAGCAGGCATATGTTTTTTACAGATTTTCATGAAAAAATTACTCTTTCTTTAATTAGCTTCTTTGCAATTTTTGCATAATCATGTGGTTCAGGAAAATGTTGTAGTTGTATTTGTTCTCTGTAGCAGATGGTATTTTCTCTTCCTGAGTGGATGTTGTTGTACATCCATGACAAAATGGTTGATGACTACAATGTCTTTCTCCTGCCAAGTAGATAGCATCTGTATGTTACAGCCAATGAATTCTGTGGAAAAATGGTCACTCCTGGGTTGATGCAATTACAAAACAAATAATGGGGGTTCCTGTATTAGTTATATTTGGTTAAACAGAGATCTTACCCGAGAGAAAGTTACAGATTTAAGCAATTATCCAGTGGAGGCAATTGTCTGCTTGTCTATGCAATTTTTTTCTTTGTGCAATGGTAGAAACTGTTTTACAGTTAGTTTATTTTTCTGCTTGTAACTAAAACTCAGTTTAAGTTTTCAAATTTAGATTAATTAAAAATTTCCTATTTAAAACTGCTGTTTTTAAAGAGAACTCTATGATATTTGCAAGGAAACCAGTTAACCTGAGAATACAACAAAATTTTGAAATTCTCAAGAATATTCATGACGTTGTGCAAGTAATGAACTATATTTCTTTTTTTCTATTAACAATAGGGGAATTTATGAGTATGTCTACCCTCAAAAACACATATTAAAAACTATAAATGGATCAGAAATAAATCTGACTACCAAGAGATGGCAGTAATGCCTGGAGATACGAGGGATATTCAAAAAATATGCGGACTGACGTCATAAAACAAAATGTACTTTATTTTGAAGTTACAAGTCTGGGATCCCTTCAAAGTACACTCCTCCCAAATGCACACACTTATTCCAATGGTGCTTCCACTTGTTGAAACAGACCTGGTACTCTTCTTTTGTAATGTCCTCTAGCTCCTTCGTCGCATTTGCCTTAATCTCGGGAATCGTCTCAAATCTTCTTTCTTTCAAGGGTCTTTTGAGTTTGGGGAACAAGAAAAACTCACAAGGAGCAAGGTCAGTTGAGTAGGGGGTGGGGAAGAACAGTGATCGAGTGTTTGGCCAAAAACTCACGAGTTCTGAGGCACAAATTTCGCAGCAACTTGGTGCATCTTCAATTTTTCTGTCAAAATCTCGTAACAAGATCCAACTGATATCTTACACTCTTCAGCAAGCTCCCTGACAGTCAGATGTCGATTTGCCCGCACCAGGGTGTTGATTTTATCGACGTGTGGGTTGTCAGTTGACGTGGAAGGATGTCAAGGACACTCATAATCTTCAATGGACTGTCGACCATCCTTAAAACGTTCATGCCACTTGAAACATGCCGTACGCTTCATAGCAACATCACCGTAAGCTGTGTTAAGCATAGCAAAAGTTTCAGTCACAGATTTTTCCAAGTTTAACACAAAATTTCACAGCAAGCAGTTGCTCCTTCATGTCATTCATTCTGAAATCCGCCAAAAGAAAAAATCACACTTCACTTAAAACTGTGTAGCTAATATACAAATGAAAATATCTGCAATCGGGAAATGGCGTCATGATTAGCTGATCTGTGCGAACCTAGCGACACCAAGCGGATTCCTCTGAAACCAACTGGAGCCACACAATTCAAACAGACCTTGTAAATTGTTTATCATTAAACTGTTATTGGAAAATGTTGAGTTCATGGAGTGGTATGAATCCATTTTGCACAAATTTTATTCTTCTAACATACTGGAATTTAGTGTTCATTATGTTGACAGCTGGCATTTATCAAAACTAACTGCACACTGTTCAGTAATCTACCTTGTGTTCACAATGTTTTTACACATCTAGTAAAAGGAAAAAGTTAGAATAATCACAATAGTCCAGTCACTTTGAAGTTTCTGATCTGTTATAGTTGATGTTCTCATTGGATTGGTGAACTTCAATCTAATAAAAATCTTTCAAATATAAGTTGAAAGTTGAAGAGTGTATTAGATAAAGTTCAGATGGAATGCACCATGTCTATGATATTTTAATCTATAATACTCGGGACAATTCTAGTATTGAAGTAGGCACCAACTGTGAATAAACTAGAGAAAATACTTCTAATAATCCTTGCTTCATCAGTTCATCAATGGTCAAGATCCAATGCACAGATCTGATTAGAAGTCTTAACTAACATAAGAGTTAATTTGTCAACTTTCCCCCACTTCTTGGACTAAATAATTTTAACTCAATTATTTACAAAATGCTATCATATTCACTTATTTCTTCTACCTGCCCATTGTGGTAGTTATCATCTTTACTCTTGTTCTCATCCATCTTGCCATGATGGTGACTATCACATTTATAATTGTATACACCTTCCAATTAATACAGACTGATTATCCCATCATTGGACTCACCATTTTTTATTTAGATGTATAGCTGGTGTTTGAGAACAAATGATTCTTCTTGGTGTAATGAACCAATTCAGCATCTCTCATTGTGGGTGTCTGTCAGAAAATAATCCTCCACATGTAAGTCACATAACCACTGACTATTTACCTCACAAACAATTTTCTCTTCAAAGACCAAAACCACAAATACAAGTGAAACTATGGTTTCATAACTCAACAATTAGTCATGTGACAAGATCCAATGTTGGCTTTAATGCTGTACAATATGGTTATTATTAATTTGTTACTTACAGGGTGGTATCAAATATTTTGTAAACAAGCATGTGATATCCACACAAACTGACCTGAAATATAAACATTTTTAATCAGATAAATATAAATAAAATAATAAAAGTTGGGCACCTAGTTGTTTGCATAATTTTGTAATGTTAGATTAAGTACTATAAAGCATTCATTATCAGTTAATAGTATTAATATGGTGGTTATAATGCACTATTTTAAAATATTGTTTCTGACATTCAACATGTATATCATTTGTCCAATGTGCATGAAATGCATCTTGTGTTATATATCATGTTTAAATAAATGGTTAATGAGAATCTACAAAACCTTTTACTGTGTTGATGAGGTCGAGGCCAAAGTTGACATGTTAGTGTCATGTTCATTACAGTTCTTGGTGATATTTAAGAGGTTCCTGCATAACTGTGAAGGTACAAGGTCTTTAAACTGTATTATATTGAACTTAATTATAATAACCACTGGAAACATTTAGAAACTGTTGTGAAGATAACCATAAAGTATATGAACACAATAATCTTTTTTTTCAAGCAAAACATCAGGTTTACATTTTATTTGTGAAGGTAAAATAATTAACCATTACAGTGCTATATATAATAAAAAGGTAGATTCAACTAAAGATTAAGATTTATAAAAAAAATACAAAAATGAAACTTAAAAATGTAGTTATCTTGAATAATTATCAATAACTTCTTTCACTAATTTGTAGTTGATCACGTAAATATTTTAAATGCGTTTATTACTGACATATTCTAAAAAAACTACAAATAACAATGCTGGTGGTTATAAAACATTGGTGCTGCTTACACAAAATAAACTCTGAAAAGTTAACTTATTACACGATCATTTTGTTAAAAGTCAAGTTTAAATAAAATGAAAGTTTGGATTTAATAGTTTGTGGAAAATAGAGAAGAGCAACCGTAATCTGGAATTAGCGTTACAGTTTAAACTTTAGTTTAACTTTGTACCTGAAATAATGGCTTTTGTCTTACCTGCAACTGTAAATCTATCCATATAATTTATGAGATTGAGAAAAAATAATATTCCAACACAAACGTAGGATCTTCTAGAGTGTATTTTGTCTCTTACAGGATGAATACTGGGGCATCCCTCTACCCCAGAAACTCTACAGCTATTTGGAAGAGGGCTAGCAACAGATTTTCCGTCTACCGTCGGATCTCTCTCTGACGAGACTGAAAGCGCATGTTTTGGGAGATGTTCATAAGCTTCTGTTGTTCTTGAACTTCTGATAATTTCACGCATACTTATTACATCTACTGTCTTCTCCATATTCTTCTAGAAAATTAAAAAGGACAAAATGCATAAAACAACGTCATGACAATTCTTTAAGTGTGAAACTTTATGAGATTAAAAAATAAATAAAAACACACGCCCCATTTAGATCTCCTGTAGGTTCTACCGTTAGATATAAAGCCTCTGTGAAAGCGACTTCGGAGCATGCGTAAAATTGTCACAGATTTTTATTTTTATTTTACAAGATGGTAGGAATACGAGCGGAGGAGTAGTTAGTTGTTTATTTATGTTAATGTGCTTTGAAATTTTATCCACTATGGTCACACAAAAACCAGTGGAATGGGTCTCAGCTCTTATAATAAGATTCGAAGAACAGGTATACAGTTTTTTGTAGGTTTTCCATTTATTCTCACCATATCCGAATACCAAACGACCGAAAAACCAAGTTATACAAATAGTATTCTAATTACTAGTAGCACGAATACTGGCATTATACCTATAAGTAATGTAGTGATAGACGTATAATTTATCAGTTATCAGTAAATATGAGAATGAAAAGATTGGATCCATCTTATCATTTGATAGAAACTTGTGAAGGATTCGTATACTTTAGTTGTAAGGTACAATAGCACCAGGTTATTTTGTAGAAATGTTGGTTTCAGTGGTATGTCTACAGATTTACAATGCTAAAATCAGGGGCTCAATTCCCTTCAGTGGGCTCAGCAGATAACCTGCTGTGACTTTGCTATTAGGAAACACACACACAGTCATCACTGCCCTAAATTTGATGTTTCCTTACGGCTAATTGCTCTGCCCCATCCCCTTCATGTTCGACAAACTTTCCCACTCTATAAACTAGCATTTAAAAAGCCTGTGCTATTCCATTAAACATCTATGTCATGCAATCTCTAGAACCATGCTTGTTAAATGGACCTGCCTGTTATATTACTGATGAACAGAATAAATCTGGTATGTGCCTCATAGATGACACTCATAAATGGTTGGAAACAGCCAACTACATAAACATCCCCATATATACAGTGTATATCTTCTCTTAATCCACTACTGTGAAAATTCTACACAATACATACATGGTAACATTGAAAACACCATTCCTTACTTTCACATGTAGCACATGAACCATGAAATAGGGTGAGAGTTGTGGAACATTGTCAGGTTTTACAGTGGGTTTAAGTGGAAGAACTCTCTGTTGTTACAATTTATTTCAGTTTCTGCAACAGATACTCACCTTACACAAGTTTCTAGCACAAGGGTACTTTTGAATCACAATAAAAAGGTTTAGAACTGCCTAACCCTGAGGTAGGACAAGAGCTGAAATCCTTGAGCTTTTGCACACAAAGGTATCCTTTTAACTAAACATCACCCTGCTCCTTTCTCAGTTAAGCTGACCATTCATGAACATCCTTGTTCTGAGATAAGTACTCACTTGCTGAGCTACCAATGTTAAAGTCCAAACCAAACAACTTCTTAGCCTGTCTGTGACAATCCACAGACTTATCCCATAAAACAAGTGTCATGTGACCTTGTTTCACACTATGAACAGTTAAGTAATACCAAGTGAACAATTACAAACATCTTATGTGTTCAACAATCGGACAAGTACAGACTTTTTTATAATAAGAAATGTGTTAAAAACTTTAGGTAAACATATTTTAATATTTTACTGCACAAAGTAGAGTTAATGTAAAGAATAGTTATTTGTTTTATGATTAACATAATTATGCTTGAGTTTTTGTTCACTACATTGACATAATGTGTTGCATACATGTAAAGATTAAACAGGTTTAACTTTTGTGTATTCATATTGCATGAAAGTACAACTTAAGTAGCTAATTTAAAAATACAAATTCATATAAAAACACAAGTGAAATGGTTTCTAATCTTTGCTCATTAGACACACAAATATAATGGTCACTTACTGTGAAAGTTTATTTAATTATCCATCTGGCATGGCCAGGCAGTTAATGCACTTGACTGGTAATCTGAGGGTTGTGGGTTGGAATCCCCATCACACCAAACATGCTTGCTCTTTCAGCCATGGGGGTGTTATAATGTTATGGTCAATCCCATTATTTGCTAGTAAAAGAGTAGTTCAAGAGTTGGCAGTGAGTGATGATGACTAACTGCCTTCCCTCTAGTGTTACACTGCTAAATTAGGGACAGCTAGTGCAGATAGCCCTCGTGTAACTTTGCGCAAAATTCAAAACAGAAACATTTAATGACGTGTCCAATGAACTGTTGTCATGGAGACTTTATTGGGTCATAAACCTTAAATAAGAGATGACTGTACATATTAGAAAACATTACAAACGTCATGTCAAATTACAAATAATTAACACCCTGTATACTACTGTAGTAGAATTAACTTTGTATTTTGAATAATGTGACTTTATTTTTGCTTGGAGTAGCCAGAATAACTTTCTCAAAAAAATGAAAATTTTGTCCATTTTATAGAGTAGTAAGAGTGCCTTTTTCCCGATTATAGCAGTAAATTTTAAGCATTATTTTAGTAGTTAATAAAGGTACTTCAGAGGAACATTTTTGGTGTTCCTGTGTTTGAAGTTTTTTTTGTTAGAAAATGAAACTGAAAGTTGATTAATGTGAAGTGTGATGTGTCTGATGTGCAGAATAGATAAAAAAAAGTTCTTTTATTAGGAACATTAATTCTACCTGGTTTAGTAAAAAAAAATATGTGAAGAAGATAGGTGTTTGTCATACCTCTGGTAAACTCTGCCTAAAAAACTTAACATCTTTATTATATGACTTTTAAAACTAAACTTACAACATTTTCTCTTTTCAAGATTTCAGTTTTGTTTCTGATGAAATATGTTAGTTATTAAAATATTCTTAGATTTAGACAGTTACTTTCACTTTGAAGAATGAATCTTTTAATGTATATTGTTATTTTTAGCTCAGGTGATAACTACTTGTCATTATGAAATGTACATCTACATTCATAATTTTACATATATAATGGCTTACCTTCAATCATGGTTGACTTGCAAAATTGGTTGACAATTTTTCTTTGGTCTGCCACACAGTCATTCAATTCTAGTAGTGAACGTTAGATAACACTCTGAATGTTTTGCAATTTTCCACAAGTGTAACAGTGTGACTTTGGACTGTTGATTTCTTGGATGACATCTATATATCTCTCTTTGATGATAATGTTTCTTTTGATTACATTATATTATCTCTTGTAACATTTCAATCTTACTATCTCTCAGTGCAAACTAAAGTACATTTAGCTGTTGTTCTTTGATTTTACTTGGTGAACCTAACAAAAAATTGTCTTTGGTGTATATTTGGTCCTTATTTCTGTTCATCTATTCAACACATCGTAAAGTAAACCATTTCACAATTTTATAACTTAGCTTCTAATAATCAATATTTTTAACCTTTCTAATTCCACTTTTAAATATATCATTGATTATGAAACACACATCTCTTCCCACGATTACACCCAATCTTACACTTCTGTATTAAAACTTGTGTCCTGTGTTTAGTCTGGTCACCAATAGTTATCCTGACTAAAGATAATTATTGCAAGGTTCGGTAAAGTTGATTTACATTTTTTTAGGTTATATATTTTAGATTTGTTGTGATACCAGAACAGTTTTGTGAGAGTCTGTATTTCTTTCACCTAAGGTACTTATTGTTTTTGTAATTAGCATTGTTTTGTGAAATTTGTAAAGCAAGTCAGTAATGAGAAAGTATATCCTGTTTCAGCTTCCTTGCAGAAGTGGACCTCAAACTACCCATTCTCGTATCAATGTGGAACAGAATAAGGAGAGCCTAATTAACATCAGCAAGTACAAATTTTCCATGGTAATATTGGGCTTAACAAGAATCTTGCACTCTGTTAACGAAATGGTAGGTGTCACTTTCTTGAAAATGGTTTCAAAGATATTTGAAAAGGATCTAGTTAAGCTAAGCTATATTGTTCTTAAAAGTTTTAGAAGAATCTTTAAAAACAATTTTATATTTAATCTAAATGGAGAAAAATTGTCAAATATTTGTTATTTTTAAAAGAATGACTCTTTAATCTTCATTAAAGTTGGTCAAGTAGCTTGGATTAACATAGCATAATAATTCTGCTGTCTACAATTTGAATAACTTGTTCTTTTATGTCTATTGCTTAAAAACTTTTAAAGTTATAGAAGTAGAAGAATACTTTTGTTTTTCTAGCGAACACATGGTCAAATTCAACCAGAATTTGAAAACAATTATTATGAATCCCAATTGATTGTATTAGACACACTGGAAAAGTGCTTGAGTTGGGTGAGTGTTAAGCTTATAGTAGTTTTTAATGTTTTAAAATTAAATGAGAAGATAGAAACTTCTTTTTGTTCAAAATATTCATTTACAATGACTTGTTTAGTGTGAAAGCTACACAAGGGGGACTGTCTGCACTTATGAAAATACAACTTTTTTTTAGAAATTTTGTGTGAAATATCTGTAAAGAACATTTTTGATGGACATTCAAAATGAAGTTGAACTGGGGAAATTTATGTTAATAATTTATATTTTGAACAGCTTATTGTTCAGCATTGGTAATTTTTTATGTTTTGATTTTTTTTTCTCTTCGTAATTTGGATAATGTATACCAGAATCAGATAAAATGCACACTGTGTTTTAGTGTATTTACAGACACTTGAACATTTTCTTTTAACAACATTAATTTATTTTTTAATAAGAAAGTGCTTGTGGTATAATTTTTGGAATATTACCATGAAAAATTAATGGCTGTTTTTTAGATTTCATGAAATTGTTAAATAACATAAGTTATGGATTTATTTAATCAATAATTATACACAGTAGTTGTAGTTTGACCATTTATATTACTGATAAAGTTAATAAAGCAACTTACTTTACGTGTGTTTTGTATTTGATAAAGTAAATTTGTTATGGAAGTACAACCAGTGAAGATGGGACTTAGCACTGTAAATTATTCAACAAATTGTTTGTGGTTATGTTTCTTATGCATCTTTTCAAAGATTTAACTGACTTTTTTTTTAATACAGTTATCTTGAGATGACTGATTGAAGTATGAACATTTGAATAAATACATTTTACCTAATCTAACAGGTACCAGTTAGGATTGGCTAAGGTGGAACCTAGTTGTTAGTGTGCATGGCAGTAGATTTGCGGGTCCACAGTTAATATCCTCTTACTAGAAAAACACACTTTGTGTTCTCCAGTGTAGAGTTGTGTGTTCATCGTAGCAGCAAAGACCACCTCTCACTCCTTGATTGGAGTTACTCCTGAGTTATTGGTATCAACTCACTGCTCACCATTTAGATTAACAATTCCAAATTACTGGCAGATGACACAGATAGCTTTATATAGTTTTGCACAAACATTTAGTCAGTCAAGCATCAGGACTTTGTGAAGCAATATTTACCATGATGTCCATCACATGTAATTGTAAATATCTTTTTTTTTAGGTGTATAGAAAGGCTTTCAGTTTTGTTTTTTATTAAGTACAAACTTTTAGCTCATAACTCCATCATCTCTTGATAAATTTGAGATCTAATTCCAGCCATGACTATTGAGAATTCCCTTTTCATTTCTTCAGGGAAGTTATTTCATATTAGTTTTTTTACAATTTAATCCTTTTCAAGCAACCCAAAGAAACAACAAGGTATGATGAAGCAATGAATGTGAAAGCACTGTTAAAAGAATTGTGTCAGGTAAATAAATAGTTTTGTCTTTAGTTCTTGAGTGCAATAGTCAACTAACACAGATTGTTTGATAAGTATAGTTGATTGGCTGTGTGTATTGGTTACACATCAATAAGTGTCACATAAATTAATTGATTAATCAAATATGCTGTCAAATTGATTAATGACATGAACGTAACCAACTTTTGAACATTAGTTTCCTATTGTTATGGTTTTCAGTTGTTTAAATTATCCAAATGATTGGAATATTGCCATTATGGTTGTTTATTGTTATATTTTTGATTAATTGATTTGATTAGTATCATAACTCATTAATCAACCAATTGAAATTAGTGTTTTTCATTATTACTGTTTTAGGTCTTTTCCAACTATCCAAATCTTGTAAGAATGAATTATTAGTTCAATATAACCTATCAATGAGCTTAGTAATTAATTTATTACAGAAGATTTCATCAACTACCCAGTCTTATACAGGGCTGAATTAAGGATTTTAGGGCAAGGTTTATAGAACTTCAGAAATGAATTTTACAAATTTCTCAAATATGGTTTCATATTATGTACTATCCATAGCTTGAGTAGTGCACAGGCACAAGTAACAAAAACAAGTATTTATAATAAATATAAATTAATGATAACATCTATGTAGTAAAGTAAATATAAGTTTTTTTAAATATCCAAACAAATATTTATTGAAGAATAAACTGTAAAAATATATTATAAAAAATTACAAAATAATCGGTTTCTTAGAAATGTCTAAAACTGCCATTTTCATGTGACATAATTACAAGTTCATGTTTTGAAATTAGGTTTTGATTAATGTTTGTTTGCACTCAGACTACAAGAGCAGTTGCACCTTTCCTAAGTCTGGGTATAATCCTAAATATCACTTAAGATATAACAACTCTGAAGTTTAATGATTTGTTACTCAAATGTAAACAAATTGATTAATTAACAGTGTAGTTATTGATGATGTTTAACAAGCTTGGCAACATAGGCGGTTTCTCAAGGCGCAGATACTCGGGAGCCTCAGCATGAGTAGGGGTGGAAACTTGACATCTGCATCAAGTGCCAGTTGAACTGTTGGCAGTTGTATTGTTCAATAATATTAAATTCCCTGATTTTAGAAGTAACTAAAAATTATGAAAAAAAATTGTTGTTTAAAGTAAATTATTGTCATATAATTTGTGATAGAATTTAATAGAAAAACTACATTTTAAAGTAAGTAACATATTTATGGAATTTTTTTCATTATCACATACATTTTAACTGCAATTTATTTTTTGTGCTTAGTTTATTGACATGCCTAATGAGAATCTAATGGTTATGCAACTGAAAAACCTTGCTTCAAAAGTACTCTTTGCCCTCAGCTTAAATAACTTTGGAGCTGTCTTCAGTAGGATATCTACCAGGTATGTCATTTGTAGTAACTATTTTATTCTCTGCCAGCTAAGTGGACTGTGGTAACTGTTTTGTTCTACACCAACTGAATGGACTGTGGTAACTGTTTTGTTCTCTGCCAGCTGAGAGAATTGTGGTAACTTTTTTGTTCTCTGTCAGAGAAGTTGTCTGTGGTAATTGTTTTGTTCTCTGCAATGTAAGTTGTCTGTGGTAACTGTTTTTTTCTCTGCCAGGTAAGTTGTCTGTAGTAACCTTTTTGTTCTCTGTCAGAGAAGTTGTCTATCGTAATTGTTTTGTTCTTTGTCATGCAAGTTGTCCGTGGTAATTGTTTTGTTCTCTGTCATGTAAGTTGTCTTTGATAACTGTTTTGTTCTCTGCTAGCTGAGTGAACTGTTATAATTGTTTTGTTCTCTGTCATGTAAGTTGTCTGCAGTGACTGTTTTGTTCTCTACTAGCTGAGTTGGCTGTGGTAACTGTTTTGTTTTCTGCCAGATAAGTTGTCTCTGGTAATTGTTTTGTTCTCTGTAATGCAAGTTGTCTGTGGTAACTGTTTTGTTCTCTGCTAGGTAAGTTGCCTGTGTTAACTGTTTTGTTCTCTGTCATGTAAGTTGTTTGTGGTAATTGTTACCCCTCAGTGTGGATTCCTGTACATGGTGAGGGGACCTCCCAGGGAAGGTTCTGTTCTGTCTGGTTTCCTTCTCTGGGATCTAAACATCCATCCACGTGTTCACCGTACGTGGCGACTCGTGAAGGGGAGGAGAGTATCTTGGTGGTTGAGGGGTCCAACCCTAACACACCACTTTGGCCTCGAATTCCTGTAGATGGGCGGCCTCTGGGTGGCCCCACTTGGGTCAATTGGCTGGTCCACTTGGGCTAGAGTCAACCAAGTACCAGTGTTGGAAGTTCTCAATGGGTGTTGTGGACATGATGCCTGATGCTGGTGTTTGGGTATAGTGCTCACGAAACCCTGGCGTTGCTGCATTGTCCTTGCATGACTTTTGTAGTGCTTCTCCTTGTAGGGCTCCATGGTGGGTGAGGTCAGTGTGTGCCGAAATTTTTCGTTTTTCTTATAGATCTTCCAAAAAATTTAAATAAAATTGTAAAAAAACAGTCAATGTGTAAGCGACCACATCTTGAATACTCTTAACAGCAATCTTCAACATCAGTAACACACGTACCTCATTTTTTTATATTACATTCTCTTTCGGAAAAACCTTTAGGGCAAATGTCCCCTTTTTTTTATTCAGAAGGGACTAGAGGGACTTGCTGGCTCTCCAAAGTCAGTGAAGAAGCTTCGATCTGGTGACATATTTGTTGAAACATCCACATCCCAACACAGTGAACTCCTCTTGAATTCAAAGGCAATTGGGGATATACCTATTGAGGTTACACCCCATGCCACTTTGAATTCTTCATGAGGAGTTATTGTTGAAAGGGATTTGAAGAATGTTCCCGAGTCAGAGATTCTCACTGGTCTCTCCACTCAAGGAGATTTTGCAGTGAGGCGCAACTCCACTCGCAAAGATGGAGTTACACTGCCAACAAATACCCTCGTTTTAACATTTAATTCACCACGTGCACCTGCCACCATCAAGGCAGGTTATCTCATTTGCAGGGTTCGGCTATACATTCCAAACCCTCTTCGATGTTTCCAATGTCAGAGATTCAGCCACTCAAAGACATCTTGTCATGGTTCTCTGACATGTGCTCATTGTGGAGACAAGGACCACGATGCCTATGACTGTGACATGAACCCACATTGTGTAAACTGCAATGGTTCTCACCCCTCTTACTTTCATTCTTGCCCAAAATGGTTGGAGGAAAAAGAGGTGTAGCGTTTGAAAATGATACGTAACATTAGTTATCCTGAGGCTCGGAAATTGCTCTCCACAACTCCATCTCGGACGTATGCTGCTGCACTTCATTCCACAACTACAGTGGGAGTGCAGACAGATCTCTCTGTGCCTCCACGAGAATCATTTTCAAAACAAATAAAAAGCCTTAAAAAGGTTGATGAATCGACTTCCACACCCATCTCTGTTCCTCTCATACCTTCCAACAAACCTCAAGATCCACGTCCTTCAGTTTCAAATACAGGAATTTCTTCTGATACATCTTTTTCTCCCACCTCAAGAGACAAAACAATCATTCATTTGCGTCCTCAGTCACTGGATTCCCCTTCCAATAACAAAAACCTGCCCACTCGACCCAGAGCAGGATCCATGGAGGTTGATAGACCTCCTCCGATTAAAGACAGTAAAAAAAAAAAGACGTGGTCATAAACCAAAGGGTTCTCCAGCCACTTCACTTGCCCGTTCTCAAAAATGGCCACCTTGATACAATGGAACTGTCGAGGTTTACGTTCTAATCTGGATGATATCAAAATGCTGATTGCTTCCTACCATCCTGTTTGTCTTTCTCTACAAGAAACATTTCTCAAATCTGCTGATACAGTCTCCATTCGGCAGTTTTCTCTGTACAGAAATGACAAGTTGTGTGATGGTCGAGTACATGGAGGGGTGGCACTGTTGGTTGATCAGCATGTGCCCACCCTGACTTTGTCACTCAACACACCCTTGGAAGCCGTAGCCATCCGTGTTTCTTTGGGTCATACCATCACTGTTTGTTCTCTGAACCTGTCCCCTCGAGAGACATATGATCAATCAGACCTTGATGCTCTCGTTGAACAGTTGCCATCTCCATTTCTAATCCTTGGGGATTTTAATGGACATCGTCCCCTCTGGGGAAGTGCTATTATTGATGGGAGGGGTCGATCTGTAGAGTGGATGCTTTCTGATCACAATCTTTCTCTTTTCAATACTGGTTCTTCCATTTACTTTCATGCACCTAGTCAGTCCTTTACCACTATTGATCTCTCAGTTTGCTCCCCTTCATTATTCTCCCATTTTTCATGGATGGTTGACAGTAATCCACAAGGCAGTGATCGTTTTCCGATCCTTTTGAGAGAGACTGGCCATGGCCAATGCCACCCTACCCACGTTCCCCTGTGGAAGCTAAATCAGGCAGACTGGTCAACTTTCACTGCTCTCGCAGAACTTGATCCTGCCATCGTAAATCAGTCATCAATACGCGACTGTGCAACAGTGGTAACTGACTGTATTATACATGCAGCTGCTCAGTGTATTCCTAAAACCTCGACATATTTTCCACGATATCCTCACCCATGGTGGAATTCTGCTTGCCACTTAGCATGGAAGGCTCAAACACAGGCCTGGGGTACTTTTCGTAGATATCCCACACTTTCAAATTGTGTTGCTTTCCAATGGGCTCGTGCAAATGCTAGTTGGGTAAGACATCAAAGCCAGAAGAAATCTTGGATTAAGTTCACAATCAGCATATCTTCTACCACCAGTTCCAAGATCATATGGAACAGGATTCGAAAGGTTAATGGGCACTACAATTCTGTCCCCCTTTCGATCTTACTCTCTGATGGTCAGGAGGTGACTAATGTCCGGAGTATCGCTAACACTAGGTGAAAGCTTTTGCCGAGTATCTAGCACTTTTGCTTGTACCTCCACCTTCCTGGCCATCAAGACTCAGGCAGAGCGATCACCTCTTTCCTTTCAAACTGACTGTTTTTTTTACTATAATTGTCCCTTTACCATGGTGGAACTAAAAATGGCCCTTCATCGGTCTGCCAGTACATCTGTTGGACCTGATGATATTCATTATGACATGCTGCACCATCTATCTCCTGCTTCTCCTGATTTCCTTCTGATTGTCTTCAACCGGATCTGGCAAGAGAATGTTTTTCCTGATGCCTGGTGCCAGGCTATTATTTTACCTTTCTCTAAGCCAGGGAAAGATCCCAAGATTCCTTCAAACTACTGTCCAGTTGCTTTGATGAGCTGTCTCTGTAAGACCTTAGAAAGGATGGTTAATGCTCGTCTTTTTTGGTTCCTTGAATCAAACAACCTCCTTTCGCCCACCCAGTTTGGGTTCCATCGACAGCACTTCACCATAGACCACCTAATTTGTTTTGAAACATCTATCAGAGTAGCCTTTCTCAACTGCCAACATCTTGTATCAATATTCTTTGACATAGAGAAGGCTTATGACACAACATGGAGGTATGGTGTTTTGTGAGACCTCCATACATATGGGATATGTGGCCATCTTTATTAAACCCATGTTTATTAAAAAATTTTTAATGGACAGGAGATTTCAAGTTCGTTTGGGTTTGACACTTTCCCGTTCTTTTGTACAGGAACTTGGAGTCCCTCAAGGCTGTGTATTGAGTGTCACACTCTTCAGTATAAAGATAAATACCATCACTGAACAACTCCCTCTCACTGTTGCGAATGGGCTGTATGTCGACGACTTTCACACCTCATGTCAGTCGTCAAACATGAGATATATTGAGCGGCAACTACAAACTGCCCTCAATCGTGTACGGAAGTGGACTCTGGCGAATGGCTTTAATTTCTCTCTTTCCAAAATTGTATGGATGCACTTTTGCTGTCGACGAGGTATTCACCCTGATCCTGAACTTCATATTGGTGAAGTTTTGGTGCCAGTAGTCCCGGAGACCAAGTTCTTGGGCTTATCTTTGATCGTAAACTGACCTTTATACCACACTTAAAGCAGCTTTGGGTCAAATGCACAAGAGCACTGAACATCCTCCGTGTCCTCTCTTCTGCCATTTGCAACTATCTTTACAATATACTTCGAAACTTCGTTCCTTACCAAAGCACCCCACCTGGGAATGTGTTTTCCTTCCTCGGTGGGCAGTACTTTTTCAGAACAGACAATCTGTCATTGCTCCATTTGGCCTTCGCATCCAGGTGCAATTGGATGAATTGGGTCTGTCCTTGGATAACATTGAAGATTCCACAAGTCAGCCTATCCCACCATGGCTTATTACAGCCCCCAATGACCTTTCTTTCAGTCACCTAAAAAAGGCAGATACTCCAGATTGGAAGTACCATCTTTTATTGAATAAATATCTTTCAAACAATCATTCAGTTCCCATTTATACAGATGGTTCCAAATCAGATAATTCATTGGGCTCTGCTATGGTTTGCTATGGGTCAATAGTTGCGTGCAGAATCCCCTCTACAGCTTCTGTGTTCACTGCTTAACTGTCTGCATATCTCTTGCCCTGGATCATATTGCAGCTGAGCAGTACTGCAACTGCACT
The DNA here is from genome assembly GCA_011833715.1 of Carcinoscorpius rotundicauda. Lineage (NCBI taxonomy): Eukaryota > Metazoa > Arthropoda > Merostomata > Xiphosura > Limulidae > Carcinoscorpius > Carcinoscorpius rotundicauda. The sequence goes on along the minus strand of CM022394.1, from coordinate 102,081,920 downwards.
ATTTATACTGATTCGCTTAGTTTTATACTTGCCTTGGAATAACTACACGTTAGCTCACATCCTGTTCTTGCTGATATTCAAAACTGACTGGCCCATTTCTCATTAACAGCTACTTCAATCCAGTTTTTCTGTATACCAGGCCATGTTGGTATTTGCGTTAACGAGCTTGCAGACATGGCAGCTAAATCTGTCTGTTCCAGCACCATCACCCCTATGCCTATTCCGTACATGGACTATGGTGTTGTCTTCAAGGCTCGGCTCCGTGCCAGCTGGCAGTCCACTTGGAGTGAACAACGCGACAACAAACTTTTTCAAATCAAACCCTGTATTGGACTTTGGCCATCTAGCTTCCGTAAAGTTCGGAAGGAAGAAGTTGTTCTCACTAGGCTACCTATTGGTCACAGTTTTTTAACTCATCGTTTTCTTTTATCTGGAACTGATGCACCAATGTGTAGTTTGTGTAACACTCAAATCACTATCAGCCACGTTTTACTTTCTTGCCATCGTTACAATTCTCAACGACTGCAATATTTTAAATATATTTTTTCCCAGGGTCAGTCTGTTACATTGAACAGAGTTATTGGTGATGGTGACTCTGTTCACCTTGATAACATTTTTAATTTTTTAATGGTCATTAATCTTTTAAATCTCATTTAAGTGTTGCATATTTATTCATAACACCTTTTTAATTGTGGTTCCTTTTTTACAGTTCTAATCTCTCTCATTGAACTTGACATTGGACAATGGCCAGAACATTAAATAACTCGACACCAGGACTAACGCTACTGTTTGAACTGTCTGTTTGAATTACTCGTTAGTCGTCCTGACGAGTTGTTATTATACTTTTGCTGCATATCACTTCACACTTTTACTACTTTACTTTTTATTACTGGCCATATTGACTCATAACCCAGAACCAGCACTGGAAAGACCAACTTCATGTGACTGACAGTGGTTTTTATACTTAACTGTTAGTCTTCCTAGCAGGTTAAGATCATTACCATTCTGCTGTAGGTGGTCCTTTACAACTTTGTTGACTGGATGTCAACATTGGTTTTTGCACCATTTTCTGTTTTAATTGCTGTTTTGTTTTTACCTTCATTTATTTTTACAAATTTTACTCCATTTACTTGACTTTTATCTTTTTACTGGACATTTGGCTACTCATCATTACGATTTTGCTGAGTGTCTTTTAAAACTTCTATTCTTTTACATTTTGATAATAGCTGCTATGACACATAACCTGGAACCAGGACTGGAAAGGCCAACTTCATGTGATTGACGGTGGTTCTTCAACTTAGCTGTTTGTTTTCCTTGCGGGTTATGATCATTACCATTATGCTAGAGTAAATACTTTACAACTTTGAAGACTGTATGTCACCATTGGTTTTCACACTATTTTCTGTTTTAATTGCTGTTTTGTTTTTACCTTCATTTACTTTTAGAAATTTTACTCCATTTACTTGACTTTTATCTTTTTACAGTACATTTGGCTACTCATTGTTGCAATTTTGCTATGTGTCTTTTAAAACTTCTGTTCTTTTACATTTTGATACTGGTTGCTATGACACATAACCTGGAACCAGGACTGGAAAGGCCAACTTCAGGTGACTGATGGTGGTTCTTGAACTTACCTGTTAGTCTTCCTGGAGGGTTATGATCATTACCTTTTTGCTTACAACTTCTTATACTCTGCCTTCTATCATAACGTTGTAGACTAGGTGTCAATATTGGTTTTATACTTTTTTGTTTTACCTTCATTTCCATTTATGTCTTTTACTATATTTACTTTATTTTTACATTCTTACTGAATGTCTGGCACAGATAGCTTTGCTGCTTTGTGCCATAAAACACTAAATCAATCAATCAATCTGTGGTAGTTTTTTTGTTCTCTGTCATGAGTTGTCTGTGGTAACTGTTTTGTTCTCTGCCAGCTGAGTGAACAGTTGTAATTGTTTTGTTCTCTATCATGTAACTTGTCTGTGGTGATTGTTTTGTTCCTTGTCAGATAAGTTGTCTGTGGTAAATGTTTTGTTCTCTGCCAGCTGAGTGGGCTGAGGTAACTTCTTTGTTCTCTGCCAAGTAAGTTGTCTGTGGTAATTGTTTTGTTCTCTGTCAGGTAAGTTGTCTATGGTAACTGTTTTGTTCTCTGCCAGCTGAGTGAACTGTTGCAATTGTTTTATTTTCTGCCAGGTAAGTTATCTGTAGTAATTGTTTTGTTCTCTGTAATGTAAGTTTTCTGTGGTAACTGTTTTGTTCTCTGCCAGATAAGTTGTCTGTGGTAATTGTTTTTTTCTCTGTCATGCAAGTTGTTTGTGGTAAATGTTTTGTTCTCTGCCAGCTGGGGTAACTTTTTTGTTCTCTGCCAGCTGGGGTAACTTTTTTGTTCTCTGCCAAGTAAGTTGTCTGTGGTAATTGTTTTGTTCTCTGTGATGTGAGTTGTCTGTGGTAAATGTTTTGTTCTCTGCCAGCTGAGGTAACTTTTTTGTTCTCTGCCAAGTAAGTTGTCTGTGGTAATTGTTTTGTTCTCTGTGATGTGAGTTGTCTGTGGTAACTGTTTTGTTCTCTGCCAGCTGAGTGGGCTATGATAACTATTTTCTCTCTGCCAGCTGAGTGAACAGTTGTAATTGTTTTGTTCTCTGTCATGTAACTTGTCTATGGTGATTGTTTTGTTCTCTGCCAACTGAGTGGGCTGTGGTAACTGTTTTTTTTTCTGCCAGGTAAGTTGTCTGTGGTAACTGTTTTGTTCTGTGGTAATTATTTTGCTTTAGTTTAGTCCCAGTGATGAACTACTGAAAGAGAATACTAAAACTACCACTGATGTTATACAGTTTATTTCTACATAAATGAAACCTGCTGTTCATACTCTTGACACAGCTAGTGTATAAAACAGCCTTATGCTTTCTAATAAATAGCAACACCAGGTTATAAGTTAAGAATTTTTATTCACTGAAATTTAGACTTGGTTTAGTATCTTTCTTGAAGGTAAATCTTTTTAATACAAATCTTATTACTTATGCAAAAGCTGATAAAAATAGCAGATACCCATGAGTCTTTACTAAACTAAAATTTAAATTCCCAAGAAACAAACACTTCAGACAAGGCCAACAAGTTATGAATACATTGAAATTATCTGATGCTTGGTAATTGAGTGGTTGAATTCAGTCGAAAAACCATCTTATTAGCAATAGCAGCCAGTTTAAAAAAACAATCAAATAAACAGTAAAAGAGAAAATCTGAACAATATTTGTATAAATTGTAAAAAAAACCCAAAAACAACTGGGCCGTAAAATGTTTGCACAGCTCATTTAGCAATCGTTAGGCTACTGTTAAGGAGGACGTACAGTTAATAAGTGTTAATAACTACTGGTTGAAATACAGTTATTGTAGTAAATATCCTTTGCTGAGAGGAAATTATTCTCAGGAAATTAAAAAATAATAATTTTTAGACTTGAAGAACTTTCAAAAACAAATGAAGAAAACCCTGACTTTATTGACATTGAGCTTGTCCAGCATATAAATGTGGATGTAGGAAAACTCATCAAACTTCTGAATGGTAAGTTGGATAAACTTTACATGTCAGTAAATTAAGTATATCATATTTTAGACTCATTGATGTAGTTACTGTCAGAATGTAGTCCTGGAAAAACCTGGGAACTTTAAATAATTTTTTTTTAGTTTCCAGATCTGTAAACCTATGATTTTTTTTAGTTGATTGGTACAGGGTTTTTACCTCACTCTGCTTTCTATGAGAGAGAGAGAGAGTTTTTATGACTTGAAATGGTAACTGAACTTAAAAGATTGTGCCATCATTCAGCATTATTTAAAAATGAGAGAAATGTACAGTGAAGTGTGATACTAAATAAAGATTCAATTATCAAAATAATACAACATGTTTTTAGATACAATTTAAAGTATGAATATGTACTTTTCAATGGTTTTGTTAACTTTATTAATTTTAGGTCCAGACTGTAGTATCATGATTACAAAATGTAATTGTGTGCTATTAATTAATGTTCATATTCGTTAAAGAAATTAATCAGAAGTTGAAGTTTCTGAAGAAGAGTGGCCATCATATCGTTATGGTCAGTTTGGAAAAGGTAGGTTGATTTGAGTATTCCTGTCTTTGTGACATTTGTTTCATTATAAGGTTTGTGATTCCACAATTTTTTTTGCAGTCGTTGTACAAGCTGTCCTTGCACAAGTGTCAAGTATGTGTTATTGTTTTTGTTTTTTTCTTCTGGCCCTTCTCATGCAAGTATCAAACACATACTAATTTCTTATGATTTTTGTAGATATGATGCAGTAGAAATAGCTGTTGTAGTTGTGTAATACTTGTTTTTCATATTTGTTGAGGAAGATGGGGAAAAAATTTGTGAACATTGCATAAAAGCCAAAACATGTTATCTGTTAGATTAAAACTCAGAATTAGTGATGAGTGAAGTCAATTAAGCAGACTGTTTTTACTCTCTTCCAGGTCCATACGCATGCCATTCTCAATTTCAATGGCTCAAAAGTCCTTGAAAAGTGTTTTTTGTTGTTTTTTTATACATGAAAATAGTATAATAGAATATGTCAGTCTGCTTTTATCGTGGTATACTTTTGGAAGAATTTAATAAGTCTTTTGAGATTGTATGGTACAATAAGAGTTAGTTTTGAGATTACAGGTTCAGCTGTTAGAATAAAAAAATGGATGTGAAACCAGATCTAGGGAGCTTTACTACACTTCATCTAGGCCAATATATCTAACTTCAATGCATGCTGCAAAGTTGAGTGTAATAAATGAAGTCTATTTTGTTTTTAGCCTACATTCTTAAGTTGAACAAATAGACAGGAATTTTACAAATTTTCAGTGAAAACTGATTGATCTTCATGTAAGTTTTAGCTTTAGAAAAGTGCCAGAAAAACATTCTCAAAATGTTTAGAAAGTTCTTGAAATTGATGTGAGCAACTCATTATGAACTGCGTTTCTTCCACTAGTAATAATTTTAGCTGTAAACCCAATAATAACTCAATAGGCTTAACTCACTGAGAATATTTAGGTTAGTCGTAAATACATATACTGGGTTAAAAAAGTGAAACAAGCTCCACATTAAAAGTATAATAATATAACGAGTATTAAAACTAAATAAAAAATGTTCTTGAATTCAGGAAATGAAAGTAGCATTAAAGAAATAATGTTTACTTTGTTAAGTCTTCAATGAATAAAATCTTGTTATGGAGCCATGAGAGCAGAAACTTTTGAGTTTTGAGAAACAAAGATGGAGACTTGTTAGAGTGGATAAATACTACGAATGGTTATTATTGCTGTTAATTTTTTTTGGGTAATCATTGAAAAATCTTTAAAAATTCTTGAAGTTACACAGTACTCGAACCTCACCATGAGATATGAACTTTTTATAAAACCACAGTTCTGTGTAGGTCATTTGGAGCTGGATGGACACATATCCTCAAGAATTCATGGAACTCCAGAAAAAAAACAATGAAGAACTAGCAGGTTTGTTTGGTCTGTTGTTGAACTTGGAAACACATAACTTTAAGTTTAATGCAGAATTGCCTAACATTAAATAACAGAATCTCTTTATTATGTCAGTGAAGCTACTTTGTTCTTTAGAGGTTCAGTTTTGCATATTTTTTTGTCCTACAAATAAATATTTAGGATAATTTTAGAATCAGAGTGAATCTTCTTATTTAAAACAGTCAATCAAAACGTTTATAATGAATCTAAATATCTCACTGCAGACTGCTGCGATAGGCTCTTTGAGCTACTTGATAGTTTTGCAGAAAGCAACAAGAAAAAAGCATCTGTTTGGCCTCTTCAGATAATGTTGCTGGTCTTATCTCCTGTGAGTATTTCTCACTTGTCCATCAAGATGTGTATTTAAATTTCTATCAAATGTTTATGTGAATTGAGGTGTAATTATTCTGTGTTTATATATTTTTATCATTTTTATTTAATGTGTTGTATAATCTGAAGCTCATAAGATAAATGCTGATCATCTCAATCTGTGTCTGCTTTGGCCAAGTTTCTCAGTTTTTCCCTTTTACTTGGAAAGGTTTCATCTTTTATGGACGTTTATGCAGTTCTTTTCAACAAGTCTTGAGCTATTCAGTTTATATGAAGCATCTGGGGCAGCTAGTTGTTATGGTAGCTCAAAACAGGTATGAGTCAGCTAGTTGTTATGGTAGCTCAAAACAGATATGAGTCAGCTAATTGTTATGGTAGCTCAAAACAGATGTGAGTCAGCTAGTTGTTATGGTAGCTTGAAATAGATATGAGTCAGCTAATTGTTATGGTAGCTCAAAACAGATATGAGTCAGCTAGTTGTTATGGTAGCTTGAAATAGATATGAGTCAGCTAATTGTTATGGTAGCTCAAAACAGATATGAGTCAGCTTGTTGTTGTGGTAGTCCAAAACAGGTATGAGTCAGCTAGTTGTTATAGTAGCTCAAAACAGGTACGAGTCAGCTAATTGTTATGGTAGCTCAAAACAGATGTGAGTCAGCTAGTTGTTATGGTAGCTTGAAATAGATATGAGTCTGCTAGTTGTTATGGTAGCCCAAAACAGGTACGAGTCAGCTAGTTGTTATGATAGCCAAAAACAGGTTTGAGTCAGCTAGTTGTTATGATAGCTCGAAATAGATATGAGTCAGCTAGTTATTTTGTTAGTCCAAAATGAATCTGAGCCAGCTAGGTACATGTATTGCATTTTTATATATATATTACCTCTGTGAAAGGTCAGGTATTTTCTTTGTGTGAATTTTATTTGTTTCAAATAAAATAAATTATAAAGCTTCTAGCCCCAAATAACTTTGATAGTAATTTGTACATGTGGTTTATGCTGTTAAATGACTTTTGTTACTTAAATATTTTGAAGTGTCTAACCGTCACCATTTTTTTAAAAGAAAATTTTAGAAGAAATTGTCAATGCTGATTCAGGAGCCCCTTGCTCACCGAGACATTTCAGAAAGGTGAGAGTTGGTTTTTATTAGTTTCATGATAAATAAAGGTATAAAATAGATGGTAGGCTTAAATCTACACAGATCTACATACTGCTTATTTCATGTGTTTTTTTATAATGGAAGCTTGGATGGAGCCAGTGGCATATTTAGGTAGGGGATAGAGAGGGCTCAGCCCCAGGGCTCATGGATAATTTTATTTGATGAAAACTTAAATAGGATGTAGGGCTACAAAAATTATTAGCCCAAGGGCCCATACAACCTTAAATCCATCACTGGATGGCAGTGTTGTCATGTTAAGAGAAATTAAAATCTTTAAAAATTGTTTTATCTTGAAAAAAAGAAGAGTTTGACTGGGTTCTGATTGGAATGTTTAATATTGTGAAAGGGATTGATTATGTTGACACATTAATATATTTTGTTTTTAATGTGAGAAAATATTATAACATCAGGGGACACAAATATAGATTCAGACAAGATAGAAGCCATCTTCAGCTAGGAAAGTTTTATTTTTCAAATAGAGTGTTTGGCTTATGGAACAGGTTGCATTTGGATGTTGTGGGAGCAGTAAATTTGAGTGGGTTTAAAAGAAAGCTTGATAGATATGGATCAATATCTGGACCAGTAGATATGGATCAATAGGTCCCTTGTTATTTCTATAGATTATGGTGTGTGATTTCTTAGCTTTGTTGTCTTCTTTCAAGTAATGGATTTATTCTTTGGGTTTTGGCTGACCCTGTATAAAGCTTCTAATTTTTAGGCTGGCAAGTTAGGTTTGAAAATTCTCACTATTTTAGAGTGACACTAAATCCCTTAATGTCATGGTGAGTTCTGGTGCTGTTGATCTGGTGTATTCTCCCTATGGTCAGTAGTATAAAATTAGGGACAATGCCATGAAATTGTGCAAGTCACATCAAGCTCTGGCCTAAATGGTAAGGAAAAAGGTGATTGAATTCAACCACAAGACAATGTGAATGTGGAACTTTTGTTTTACTTTTAGTGAAACATAAGTAGTAATAAAGAAACATGTACTCAACTCACATACATTAATTTGGTTTTATGAAATGCTGTTTGTATGTCCCCTTAGAGAGTCAGTTGTAAGTTTACAGAGTTACAGTGATAAAGTCTGTGGTTCTATTTCATGTGGTGACTTGAGTGTAGCTTTGCACTAAAACAATCAAACAAAATATTTATATTTATTATGCAATTTTCAAACATTTTAATTTTTTTAAAAATAGCTGATGAAACTCATCAATTTATGAGGGTAAATTTTCAATTTTTAGACTTGCATCAAACAACAAGGATAAGGTTTATTTTCTTCAAAAAGAAAGATAAACTCTGTAACTGGAAGATATTCTATCTTTGAAAATTCTATTTATCTATTAAGAAGTACTAATATAATGTGGAAAAATTTAAAAAATATTGAGTAGTTGTGGACAATGAAACAATAAATGTAGATCCATATATTGCACTTAAACTGACTGTAAACTGAAAATAATTGAATAATGCTAATTAATTTAAACATCAGAGTGTTTCAATGAAACATTGTATGCATTATAATCAATATCAGCAAGGAAAAAGATGAAGCAATATTTTATTCAGGAATGGATTGTGTTGGGCTTGCTTATACAACCCAACTTACATTATTAACTTGCTAATTTTTATGAATTTGGTGGTGATTTATGTTTTCCTCATTGCTACTTCCAATAAAGGACATGTGCCCATAATGTCAGGCTTCTTAGTCACTGAAAACATGCTTGCTTTTTCAGCTGTTGGGGCATTATGAAGTTATGGTCAATCTCACTATTTGATTAGAGTAGCTCATGAGTTGGCAGTGGGTGGTGTTGATTAGCTGTCTTCTCTTTCTAATGTATTTCTTCTAAATTAATGATGCCGAGCGCAGATAGCCCTTGAGTAGCTAAACTTGGTAGAATTTTCACTTTAGTAGAGTGTAACAGTGGTTCTGTTTGTGTACTGAGGAAAGGGTTCAGTATAGAGTGCGAAATGTTGGTCCAATCTATGAAGAGGTAGGAACATTATTGTAGTTAAAATTATTAACAAATAGTTCTGTTGGGTAAATTTATTTTTTTTTGTAATTTTTGTAAATTTCTGTTTTCTCAGCGTCAGTTTGTTGACAGTGTGAAGAAGGCCCTTGTTCCACATGCCACCAGCAAACAGTTAACAGAGGCAGCTGCCATGACTTGTGTCAAACTTTGTAAATGTTCCACTTATATTAATATTTTGGACAGTAACAATGTGGTGTTTGCATTGGTTCAGTCAGTTATCAGTGACCTGAAGGTGAGAAATAGTTTTTCAGAATTAACCTTATATAGTTAACAGAAGGACCACATCAACATTCATTGGTAAACATTCAAGAGTTTAATAATAGAGTTGCTGCATTGAAATGTTAAGTGAAAAAAAAAAGTTAAATGATTTTTTCTTTTATCTATTGATAACCGAAAGCCATCTCTATCAACATTATCTTCCTACCTATCTGTATATGAATGATTATTGAAAATTTGACAATAAAAATAATTGCATTAGGTGAGAGATAAAATATTAAGTCAGTTTTAGTCCTTCACTGAATAATTAATCTTTGGTATGCCTACCATCATTGTTCTTTATATGTTTTAGTGTTGTTTTTTGTTCTAAATATCATGACAAGCTGTTTAATCCACTGAATTTCTTGCATCTATTGCTTAAACATACAGCTGTGAATATAAGTGTAAATAAATATTATCCACAAAACTGTTGTTCAGAGAATGTAATGAAATTGGACAAAAATAATATTTGACAGCTTTTGTACATCCGTGTGAGTTCAGACTGAATACATGTTCACTTGTACTGTTGTTTATTTTTCTGTGATTCGGGTACCAGATTTAACAAACAAAGGTAAATTAAAAACAACAACAAAAGTAGAAAATGTCATCATTATGCAAATCCTAACTGTCATGAAACTTTTTTATATTTTGTGTTTGAAATTTGATGAATGCAGATGTAACAGTAACTTGCTCTTGGTGTATTGATGGCTGTAAGTGATGAGTACTAAGCTTAAAAAAAATGTAATATGAAATAACAATGAACTGTCTAATCATAATTCATCAACAAGACCATAATAATGACTTTTATTTTATTTTTAGTTTCTTCTTTTCAACCCAAGTAAGCCATTTTCTCGCAGTCAGTCATCTATAAACCAGGATATAGACTTGATGATTGATTGTTTTGTTTCCTGTTTTCGCATCAACCCTCACAATAATGAAACTCTTAAAGTGTGTTTAAACCCAAATTCTCCTTCCATTTATCACTTTGTTCTTGTGTGCTCTCTGTACCGAATCATAACTCAACCCCGCCTCGCCTGGTGGCCAAAGATTGATATTGTCTATAACAAAGCTCCAGATCTTCGTTGCATGTTTAACGATACTGTCACAAAAGTCACCCAGGGGTGCATCAGTCATAACCCTTTACGTATGATTCAGGTTTGTACTTAGGGTTTGAATTTCATTCAGCTATTGTCAGTGTAAATTTTTTCATTGTTGTTCTCATAAAGAAGCAATTAATCATAACAAACTTCTTCTCGAGTTTTGGCTTACAATATTAATACTTCTGGTTTAATTTTCTTAAATGCTATTATCTGTCATTTTATAGCATTATTTTTACAATATGGATCTTGGTATTAAGTCTTTTGTTTGGTTTAGTCTCTTATGGTGATTCTTTTCATGAACTCTTACTAAAACTCTGATTTGTCAGCTAAAATTTCTGTTTGTTGTTGATAGACACTATTTTAAATTAAAGTATTGTATATCACTCAAAAGTTACATTTATGGGCTTGTATGTGTAGAACTTGTACATATATGTTATGTCTAAAATTCTTAATTTATTTTTCAATGATATTTTTTGTATCAGAGTTGCTAAGGGAATATTGTTAGTTAAAAATGTTTGATTGTGAAAGTGTTTGTAATTTATATGTGTATTCAACATTGAAATAACTTTGGTTGTAAGTATAGATCTGGGGAGTTATTTATATTTTCACTTAGTGCATATAAAGAGGTTGTTATATTAAAACAGATGTAAAACCAAATCATGTTGACATGTCTTGTCATGCTCTGTTTGATGATCGTGCATCTTTAACATGCTTTCTATTTGCAGAAAGCATATAAAAAGGCTGTTATATCCAAAGCACACCATTACCCCTGCATGCTTTCCATATTCCATCTAGTATGTGATGATTACTATTTACTATTGGATGTTATAACAGTTTATAGATTTGATATGTACTGCTCTACCATAACTTTATGCTGGCTGTGGTTGTCACAGGAATTAGTGATTTACATAGTAAAAATAATTGTAATGTAACATACTCAACCTTTTCTAGATTTTTGATGATTATTGGGTTTCTTATAAGCCACACAAACAAAAGTTCCATCAACATTACATTAATTGACCAATTACTATTTTTGTCTCGTGTATACTATAATGGAAAATGGATGGTTCCATCTCACTGCTTTGATTAGATTCTACAACACTCAGTGTATTAGACTTACAAACACTTTGGACCCCAAATGAACAACATACTACAATGGGTTTAACTTGAGGGTTAGTGATTACTTATATTACTCTATGTATAGTGTGTACAGTTTCATGTATACGTAAAGATAAGAACAGGGGTTTTATTTGCAAATTGTTCAAACTTATGTGTGAGATCTTAGCTGAAATAGTTCTTTGTTTTCTTATGTCTTTATATTTATGCTCCGTATAAAATTGTAACCCATTGTGAATAAATGTGATGTTTCAAAAATTAAATTATATGTTTTCAATACATTTAAATAATTGTAGTTTCAATATTGTATTAAAAAGCTATATTTTACTCACAGACAGTGTCTGTCTTGATTTTCATTTGCGGTGTGGACTTCCAAGAGTGATGCATTTCTCTGGTTTTATTTGTCTATAATTTTTGTACAGAGCCTCACACTGAAGGAGAAAGTCAGTACACTCAAATTCAAAGAGAAATCGTCTGAGGATTCACTAAGCTACAAGAATGTGCTACTTTGGATGGTTAGGTTGATTCGTGCAGCCCCTATGTTAATGTTGAATGTAGGTTTATTGTTTGAAATTTCTACTCTTTTTTTTTTTTTTTTTTTTTACTATTATTCATTTAACTTTATATTTTCCATAAGGTGTGACAAAATGTGTTTTTTTCAATAGATGATTTTAACCTTGCTTTATCTTTCACATGAACAAAAAGAAAACATTATATTCTGTTTTCACAGAAAGAGGATGAAATGTGCAACAAGTGCATCATACCACAATAACCTAAACTATTCACAGTGTTTTTTGACCACTTGCCATCATAACCCTTTCACCATTGATATACCTTACTGATTGAGACACAAAGGTTTAGTGTCTTACATTCAAAATGTTATTAAATAACTTTTTGATTATGTTATGACAATTAATATAGCAAAAATGTCTTGCTAATTATCTGTATCTTAATGGCATATAAGTTTCAAGTTTCTAATTCTACAAGAAAATGTGAAAAAAATCCTCAATTTTCTCCAGTATGACCTGAGTGACACATTCTTTCTAGGTATCTCATCTATATTATCAACTCCCCACATCAAGAAACAATGAAATTAATTGTAAATTACTGACTATAAAATTGCCTTTACTCACACAAACCATAATTGTTATAGCCTTTAATTTTGATTAGTTAAAAAAATAGACCTCTCCTGCCACACCCATGTGTCACATTTTCTCTTTCATGATTTGTTTGTAATTCTCTCTTACATTTAATTGTATGTTACTTATAACCAATAGAATCTCAAGGTTTTCATCTATTAAATTAAATACTCTATAAAACATTATGAACAGATAAACATTACTTTTACTCAGAGAACAAGCTTCTTTTTTCTGAGAAAGTTAACAGTTAGCTTGGATGAATTTGTAACATCTCTGCGCACAGTTAAGATATAAGAAAAATTTTGTGTTAGGGGAAATTGCCTACATATTGATATTATTATTCTAGTGCATTATTTAATTAAATAAAAATTACTAAGTGTATCACTACTATCAGTATAAAAATAGGGTTAATTGTCATAAATAATTTATAGTAAAAAAGAATGGACAAGTATTTCTTATTGTTCATGTTTATTCTTTATTTGTTGTTATAAAATTAACTAGAAGTTAGTAGTTAGACATGGTTCAAAGGGCAATAAAACAATAAAATTTCATTAAAGGACAAATAAATGTAGCTTCATTGTAAAATATGAAGTTATTTCATAAAGAAAAAAGTGGTAATTTTTATTTATTTTGATTTTAGGGTGGGGGAGACTATTAGATCAGTCTAATTGACCAATTCCATGTGGACAAATATTTAGTTTATCAAAAATACTTACTTAAAAGGTGTGTTTTTTTTTCTATATGAAAGACTGCTAAATTTTTAAAGGGTGAAGTGTGCAACACCTAAGTCATACTGTGTTAATCTAAACTGTTCACAGTGTCTTGTGACCACTTGCCTTAATTTTCAATGTCAGCAATAGTCTTTTAGAATAAATGCTGAGGTGAGTTTGGTTTTCTGTCATTTCTGCCATGAAATATTGTATTTCCTAAAACATATTAAACATAGCATTCATTTTAAATGTCCTCTAGTAGCACAATGGTATGTGTGCAAACTTACAATAGATTTTAATACCTGTGGTGGACAGAGCACAAATAGCCCATTGTGTAGCTTTCTGCTTAATAAGAAACATTTTAGCCAATATATAGAAAGTTGAAGATGTTTTTCTTTTAAAGTGATATGCATGTCTGGTGTCTTCTTGAATCTAAAGTTTAACTCTCGTAATGTACAGTATTGGATGTTATGAAGCATTAGGCAGAAAGTGGAAAGAACTTAAAAGATCTTTTATTAAGACATTGTTATTCATGCATTTGGTATATTTGTAAGACTTTGTTCAAGAAAACTGAAGAAATAATTTTGTGTGTGTATATATATGTATATACAGAGAACTGATTGAGTTAATAAAGTAGTGTTTCTTGCTTGATGAATCAACTCAAAATTCAAATCATTTTTATACATACTTTCCATAGATTCTCTTTCATTTTTTTCAGTTAAAATGTCTTAAAGTGAGTTTCAACAAGAGTTAAGGGTCGAAACTGTGTTTGGGTAGTTTAGCACTTTATGCTATGTAACTTGTCATTTTTTTCATCTACTTTTGCTGTGGATTATGCCTTCAAAGCAGAAAGTAGTAACTCGTGATGATGAGAAACTCACTTCAAATAAAAATATATCTCAAGAGAGCTGGTAGGGGTATTAAAACATTTATTACGATAAAGTGGAGAACAGCATTTCGATCGTCATAGGTCATCTTCAGGTTTACAAAGCCATCTTGAGATACATAAAGTAATAACATATTTTTTATATTTGTATAGGTTAATTTATTTCTTCTGAATTCATGGAATTTAAAAATACATAGTTTAGGTGTGGTCGATATTCAGTAATTTATTTCTAAGAAATAAAAGTGAATTTTGTTGTAATGTTACTTGTTTATAACATAAATATAAGAAGTAATGAAAATTGTACTGTTTTGCTTATTTGTCAGAACCAAGGGAAAACAAGACACGAGATACAAAGCGGCACACAAGAACTTATCAATGGTCTTGTTGCACTTGTCCATCAGACGTCTATGCCTGATGTGTCTCAGGAAGCCATGGAAGCTCTGTTAGTTCTTCATCAGCCAGATAACATTGAAATGTGGAACCCTGAAGCTCCCATTAATACATTTTGGGATGTTAGGTAAAACTAATGATTAGTTGATATTTTGTCTGTTGTGAGATTTGAAGTGAATCTTTCTAAACTTGATAGAACTTTTGAACTACATTTGAATGTTTTGATTTTTTGTTTTACTATGTACATGTGTGTGTGTATCTAAAAAAAAGGTAAAGTAATAACCTGATGTAAATTTTATCGCTAATAGTGAATGTGATAAAACATTATCTTAAATATATGTGTGGGCTTAATGAAAAAAAAACTATATTTTGTGAACTTAGAGAAAGAAATATTTTACACACATATACACATACTGTGTGTGTGTTTACACTTTTACCATAAATAACAAATTATTAACTAGATACAACTTTTATTGACAATAATGGATATGATAAAACACAACCTAAATGGACATGTGGGAATGATGGGAAAACTGTTTTCTCAAAATAAATAAAAAAATGAAATGAATAAATAAATAAATACAGGTGGCTAATTTTGATAACACTGTTTTTTTGTCTTTCATAAATATTTTTCAGTTTGCAGCTCATAGAAGATAATATAACAATAAAGTTGGCAAAACATGTTAACAAACAGAGCTATATTTCACTTTGTATTCATTCAATGGTAAAATGTTTAATTTCTCTTCCAGTTGGATATCCTTCTTCTTATAAGGAGTTTTTTTTATTAACTGTTAAAGTTACAGTTGTGAAGGGTAGGTAGCCATAACAGTTCAGGTGGATACATTATTATTAGTACATAGTGATCAGTCACTAATATTTTAAAGTTTAAAACTATTTGGTTTATGTCATAGGAACTTGAAACATAAACTAAAATAATAAGGAAGTTTAATGTCATGACATAAGTTTTGAATATCTGAAGAATTTTTTTCGAGAATTTTATCAGATGTTGCCAAATGAAATTGTTTTATTAACAAAGTTTTATGTACTTTATCTCCAGCTCCCAAGTCCTGTTTTCCATATCCCAGAAACTTATCCAACATCAGATAGTTAATTACTGCGAGTTGCTCAAGTGGTTACGAGAAATTCTCAAGTGTCGGAACGCATTTCTCTTAAGGAATAAAGATTATGCCAACTTGGGTAGTAATGTGGCAGTCTGTAGACAGGCACATATTAAACTAGAAGTAAGTTCCAGGCTTATATTAAACTACAAGTAAGTTTCAAATATATTAGACCGGAAGTACGTTCCAGGCTGATATCAAACTAGAAATAAGTTTCAAACATATCAAACCAGAATTAAGTTTCAAGCATATCAAACTAGAAGTTAGTTCCAGGGTTATCTCAGACTAAAAGAAAGTTTGTTGATTTTTAGTTTTTGAGATTGTATAGCTGATGAATTTTACTTTAAAAAAAAATTGAGGGTGAAATAGATGTATCTGTTGAAATAGATTATGGTGTTGCCTTAGAGATTGTATGCAACTTTTGTTGAATACTTTTTCAAGTGTTTTTGAATGTTTATTCTGTCATCAAACATGTAAATGGAAAAAGAAAGAAAAGAAGAAAAAACAAGAATGAAATATTGTGGTCAAAATTCTAATTTCGTTTATGATAAGTTCTTTTTAAATTATCATTTAAAGGCACTTGGAAAGTAGAAAGAAGTATTAGTATCACATTGATAACCAGTGTTGTATAGTGTCTTCATTAAGATAGAGATTAAAAACAAACTTATCAAAAATACATACAAGTATTTATAGAAAAAAAAATGTTACCCAAACCTTTGATTTTAAAGTCTAGTTTTGCTCTGGGTCTATAAAAATCAGCTTGTGGGAAGTTGAATTGCTTGTCTTAATGGTAAAAGCAAGAAATTATCTAGTATTAATACTGAGGTATTCATATTGTTTTCTTTTTTTAGTTCCACTTTAAATTGGTTTTTTTTTTGCTTGAGTAACGACTGATGTATTATATATTTTTTTAGAGTTGTTTTTAAATTTTTGTTTGCAGGTGGTGTTTTTCATGTATCTATGGAGCATTGAGATTGATGCTGTTCTTGTTACAATGTCCTGCTTTGTACTCTTGTGTGAGGAAACTGACATCCGTAGAGGTCAAGATGACTTATCTGTTACTTACCTGTTACCAAACTACTCTGTTTATCAAGAACTGGCTGCTGCTAGCACTATTTTGACAACAGGTAAGTCAGCAACATGTATCACAGGTATTTTATTGACCAATAAATAGAGTTATAATTTTTCTCAGTGATATACATTTCCTGTTTATGAGCTACTGTGTTTGGACATCTAATGTATTAAACTCTTTTACATAATAATTTTGTAATCTGTGATTTTAAACAACCTGAACTCAAACAAACCATTTAGTCTTAAAATGAACAGAGGAATGTTTTTAGTGTTTTAGACAATATCATGTGATGTTATGGATTATTTAACACTTCACTCTTAGTTTAATCACCACATTAAATAGTTTTAGTTTAATTACTATATTAAATAGTTCTTAGTTCACTCACCATATTAAATAGTCTTAGTTTATTCACAGTATTAAATAATCTTACTTTATTCACCGTATTAAATAGTTCTTAGTTTATTCACTGTATTAAATAGTTGTTAGTTAATCACTGTATTAGATAGCCTTAGTTTATTCATTGTATTAAATTGTTCTTAATTTAATCACTGTATTTGAACTTTTATAACCCAAAATACTTTTGTTTATGAGATTCTAAGGCTGTCGGTCAATGAATCTTGGAAACAAGTTGAAGTTTTATTGTTGGTGTTGTGGTTGACTTTTCTGTCAAAAAACAGATAAATATATATATTTGATAATATTGTATTCAGGTGTTAGATTTCTAAATGAGTTTTTATTGGTTTTTGCAGAATCTAATAAACTTGTGAATTTTTCTTTTTCAACTTTCTCAGGGCGGGCAGCTTTACAGAAACGGATCATGGCATTGCTTAGAAAAATCGAACATTGCACTCAAGGGTGTTCTCAGGTATGCTTGGCAAGAAGCAATTGATTTTGGGTAAAATCATGAATAGAATACATTTTTCTTAACATTAATTCTGGGTTTGATGGCTGAAAACACTGTTAATATTATGGTGACAAATTTATGAAAAAACCACGATCTGTGCCTCGGTTTATGGTGAAAGTTATTTTATGACCATAAACCATCTTAATTTTGACTTTAATGACAAGTCTTTTAGGCTTTTTCAGATCTATTTCTTCATGATTATTTTTACTGACAAGTTTGTACCTAAGCATTCAATTCTACATTAATTTTACATAACAGAGCTGTTTGTAACCTGTAAGGTAAATTTGGTGCAAGCCATTTAAACAAGTGTTTTGTTTTAATATATATATAACAGTTTCATAATTTAATTTTGGTCTTTTTACAGACTTTGATTATAACAGAATTATAATTAGCTGTTTTCCTGAACAGATTTTGTCAGTTTGTGGAAATTTAAAATCATTCTCTGGGACAGTTGAAAGTCTAGAGACTTACAGTGCTAAAATCCTGGGTTTCACATCCCATGGTAGACACACCATATAGCCCAGTATGGCTTTCAGTGATGTCTTAAAATGAACAGAGGAATGTTTTTAGTGTTTTAGACAATATCATGTGATGTTATGGATTATTTAACACTTCACTCTTAGTTTAATCACCACATTAAATAGTTTTAGTTTAATTACTATATTAAATAGTTCTTAGTTCACTCACCATATTAAATAGTCTTAGTTTATTCACAGTATTAAATAATCTTACTTTATTCACCGTATTAAATAGTTCTTAGTTTATTCACTGTATTAAATAGTTGTTAGTTAATCACTGTATTAGATAGCCTTAGTTTATTCATTGTATTAAATTGTTCTTAATTTAATCACTGTATTTGAACTTTTATAACCCAATATACCTTTTGTAAAGGTAAAACTTTCAAAAGATTTTAATAAATACACAAACATTATCCAAAATTTACAGAAAAAACTTCTTAAAGCCATGTTGAACACAAAATACAAAGAACTACATGACTTACAAAAACAAAAAATGAACTTAGACTATCAACTAGCATGCTGCATTAAACCAGAGATTTACGGACTAATACAACGAAACATAAACCAAATCAATACTAAAAACGATAGAGAAAAAAAGATCCGCCACAACAACAAACTTGAAAAACTAAGATGTAAGCAACAGAAAAGACATCAACATGACAAACCGTTGACCAACCTCATAATTAACAGATCTGACCGACAATTAAACACAGACGAGATACATCTACTTAACAAAGGACTCAACTTCGCAATAGCACCAAGGTACATTCCAACCATAGAAATCAAAACATGTTTAGAAGACCTAGCCAGGAGACTTGTGATACTTTCTACAGAAAACAAAAACAACAAACAGAAAGAAGACAACGTAGATAACTTTATTGACATCCAACAGCCAAACTTCCCAGATAAAATTACAAATTTATATTTTCCAGAACCACCAAAAAACATTATCTTAAACGATTTTTTCAAAGAATTTTCTTACAAAACTATCAACATAATTTCACAAAACAGAAAACTAAAAAACAACCTTACAAAAAGAGACATTAATTCCATTAGAAACCTAAAACAAGACAGAAACATAAAAATTCTAAAAGCAGATAAAGGTAACGCTATAGTAATAATGAACACGAATGAATACATACAAAAAATGAATAACATCCTATCAGACACGAACAAATTTAAACCAATACACACAAATCCAACAAAGACACATGAGATGCAACTAAACAAATTACTACTACAAATGAAAAAAGCCAACACAATTTCACAAACACTTTATTCCTACCTACGTAAAACCGACTCACGCACACCGCAAATATACGGCATCCCCAAACCTCATAAACCAGATTGTCCATTACGACCAATAATGTCAACATATGAATCGTTTAACTACAATCTTGGTAAATACATAGCATGGGCATTCTCCAAATATGCAACATCAGCCAGCTCATTCATCAAAGACTCTTTTAATTTCAAGTCCAATCTAAATCAACTTAATCATAAAGCCTTAATGGCCAGTTTCGATGTTATATCCCTCTTCACAGAAGTTCCAACAACAGAAGCCTGCAAGATAGCCTTAGAACTCTATATTCGAGACCCTAACCCGATTATAGACATTCCCAGTAACCAGTTAGCAACCCTCATAGAATTCACCACAATAAAGACAAACTTCATGTTCAACAACCAAAACTATATACAAACAAATGGCCTAAGCATGGGCAACCCAGTATCGCCAGTTCTAGCCAATATTTTTATGACACAAATTGAAACACAAGCAATTAATACAGCATTACATCCACCACTATACTGGTACAGATATGTAGATGACACGGTTGCGGGATTCGAATCTACAGAACACATACTTAACTTTTTCACTCACATTAACTCTATACATCCCAACATTAACTTCACATGTGAACAGGAAGAAAGCAATCAAATATCATTTCTTAACCTCAAAATTATAAGAACCGACACACAATTCAAAACAGAAATCCACCGAAAAATCACCCATACTGGACTATACATTCCTTGGGACTCAGCACATGAAACAAAACAAAAACTCAACATACTAAGAAACCAGATAAACACAGCCATAAAACTATGCTCACCAGATAAAATTAACGATGAATTAGATAAAATAAAACAATACTTCATCAACATCAATAAGTTTCCTCCACAAACCGTAGAAAACATTATACGCACACACCCAGACAGAAAGCAAAATCAACCAACAAAAGTAAATATATCTCACGAATCAAAAAATCACGAAACCATATACTGCTGTATACCATATATTCCTGACATCAGCAAACAAATAACCAACATTTGGCAAAAACTAGTAACAAAATATAACATTCCAGTTAACACTAAATTTATTCAAAAACCAGGCACAAAACTAAGGTCTATACTATGTAAGAACTACACTGACAAACACCACACCAACATTATTTATAAAATACAGTGTGATAACTGCCACGACTTCTATATAGGAGAAACAAGTAGAAAAATGGAAACCAGATTCAAAGAACATAAAAAGTCACCTTCACACGTTTTCGAACACTGCAAGTCAAATGGACACAACATAACCATAGAAAACACTAAAATACTAAATAAAGAAACAAACATAAACAAACGAAAAATTAAAGAAGCCTTACTTATACAACAACTTAAACCCAAAATTAACCAATATAAAGGAACACCATTATACCTATATTAATATTATAGATAAAATTATATATTCAAACCGCGCCCTCTACATTGCGACACTCAGTTATACAACCCCTTCCAAACATGTGGTCAGCTTCCGGCCAGTAACCCTTTCTTTGTGAACCTGACGATGACCGAAGAAGGTCGAAACGTTGTTCGCTCTTCTATTTGAAGTGTTTTCTGGGCCCAGAAGAGCCGTTTTTGCATATAAAAGTTCTATAACAGTATGGCTTTGCTGTAAAACAAACAAACAGATCTTAATTCATGATAACAATAAACCAGTGTTTCTTAACCTGGGCTCAATCAAACCCCAGGGGTTCGGTGAGTCAGTCTCAGGGGTTTGGCAGAAGTCAAGACACACACACAGTGTGGCTGCGACTGATTACGTCACATCACTTGGCCTTAATATCTGTGCTGTAGGGAACTACATTTGCTTACCAGTCGACTCGTGACTACAGTAATCGTGCGTCATTTATGATTTTTTTCCTAATCTTTTAAACCTTTCATACTAACTATGTCAAGGAAAAACAGAGAGTGGTCAGACAAATATGTACAATATGGATTTACATGTACAACAGAACATGATGGGAGTCAGCATCCTCAGTGCATAATTTGCAATGGTGAGTTGAGCAATTTTAGTCTAGCACTGGCAAAACTAAGAGAATGCTCCATAAAGCTGCATGGAGATGGGAAATACAAGAACACAATGCTTGCTGAATTCAATGTAAATTGAGCCAAGTTCGATGAAAGGCTACTTTGCTTGTTCTCGGCTTTGCACCCATCAACAAACCGATCCTCACAGCATCGTATGAAATTGTGTACTTGATTGCAAAGCAGGATAAACCACACACCATTGGTGAAGCACTCGTAAAACCAGCTGCAGTGAAGATGGTGAATATCATGCTGGAAAAAGCTGCTGAAAATAAGTTATCCCAAATTCCTCTTTCAAATGACACCATTAGCAGTAGAATAGATGACATGAGCGATGACATCTTGGCTTAAGTAGTTGCATGTCTGATTTCAAGCCAAGCAAAATTCTGCCTTCAATTCGGCGAGGCCGAAAAAAATTTTTTATTTTGTGTGTATGTTTTCTTCCAACAAAGCCACATCAGGCTATCTGCTGAGCCAACCGAGGGGAAGTGAATCCCTGATTTTAGCGTTGTAACTCCGAAGACATACCACTTCACTAGCAGTGGGCTTTTTATTTTGTAAAAAAAATAAAAAAACAAAAACTGAGGCAGCCATCATGAAGAAACTTGTGGATGACTTCTTCAGAGACAACGATCTATCAAGGGATATGGTTTCTACAGTTTTTTCAGACGGAACTCCAGTCATACTGGGTTGAAACTGGTTTTGGTGCATTGGTGAGAGCCGATGCACCACACATCATTGTAATGCACTGTGTTCTGCACAGGCATGCATTGGCAACAATGCCTTCAAAACTGGCAGAAGTATTAAAATTTGAAGTGAAATGTGTGAACTTTTTGTGAAATAGTGCCCTGAAGTACCATATCTTCATAGAGCTCTGTAATGAAATGGGCTCTGAATTCGAAGTACTTCTTTATCATTCTAACGTTTGGTGGTTATCCAGGGAAAAGGTGCTGAATCATGTTTTTACCATGCGTGTGGAATTAGCCCTGTTTTTGCGAGACCAACATTGTCACGTAAATTGCTTTGAAAAATCTGAGTTCATTCTCTTTTTGGTGTACATTGTCAATATCTTCAATGCTCTCAATCAACAGATGCAGGGTGGTGGAGTCAACATCATCGAAGCGGTAGAAAACATGAAGGCTTTTCAAAAAAAGCTACCATTATAGAAATGATAAACAGAGAATGATAACTTCTCAAACTTTTCCCTGCTGGACAACTATGTAAGTAAAATCAAAGATGTGTCTGAAATCAGAGACATTTCTGTACCCGGGGAACTGAAGCAAGCAATTGCCATGCACTTTGATGAGCTTGCAAAGTCTCTCAATGGGTACTTTCCCACCAGAGAGTCATATCCAGCATGAGTGAGACAGCCATTCACGTTTAGTATTGCGACAGCAGATGTCAATGATGAATACCTCAACAAAGTCATTGAACTTCAGCAGAGCCAGGTTCAACAGTAACTTTTCAGAACAATAATGCTCTGTCACCAAATCAAAGTGTACCCACTTATTGCTAAGAAAGCCCTTGAGATAATCATACTGTTTGTTATAACATATCTTTGCGAGCAATCCTTTTTGAGGATGGTAGACATGAAAACGAAGAAAAGGAACAGACTTTGTTGCAAAAATAATATGAGAGTGGCACTTGCCAAGGTGAAACCATGCATTTCTGAACTTGTCTCTGAAAGACAAGAGCAAAAGTCACATTGATTTGCAGTAAATATTCATTGAGTTATGTTTTTGTTTTATGTGAATTTCATGTTTTGCTGGTTTTGTTCTTTGAACATAGTGATATTGTGTGCAACTGATGCATAGTTCATTTTGTGCATTGATAAAATATCTACTTATGTTTTGAATTTTAAAAAATCATATTTTATTTTTCCAATTACAAAGGGTTCAGTGAATGCAAGTATGAAACTTCCGGGGTTCAGTACTTCCAACAAGGTTGAGAACCTTTGCAATAAACTCACTTGAAGTAAAAAAACATATTCTAAAGTTGGTTTGTATGAGTATTACAACTTTAATTAAAATAATGTACAGAATTATCTGTTAACCTGAAGATGACCTAAGAAGGTCAAAACATTGTTCTGTTCTTTATTTTATTTAAAGTTTTATTACCCACACCAGCAGTCTTTAAAATACAAACAGATCTTAACATCTAAGATGAATTTTCATCTTCACATTAAAATTTGTTCATAAAACTTCCACAAGAGTGATTTTTTTTCACTACATCCATAGTACCATAAAGGTAAAATTGGCAACCATGGCACACAGTGTAATTTATAAGATAAATTTAGGCTTGAAAACATTTGTTAATTATTTTCAGATTTTATCCTTTTAAATCCATAATTTTTTGGATGTTCTGCTGGAATTATTTTCATAATTCCCTTATAATTATCATCTAAACCTTATATCAATTTTCTTAATTTTATGGATAATAATTTGGTTTTGGTTAGTTTTTGTGCCAAAGAGACACAGTGGAACCCCTCTAAGTGGCCACCCCTCAGATTCAGTCACCCCTTGAAAGCGGTCATTCAATCACAGTCCCTTTTTTGTTTATATAATCCCTAATTATGTACAGTGGAACTCCTTTAATCAGGCCAGTTTGTCTCAGTCCCAAAGGTGGCTGCTTTAGAGGGGTTCTACTGTAAATGTTATTGCATGATGTTACAGTCTAGTAGATAAATCGAGATTTTCTGTTAGATGCTGAATGTTTGTCCTTGGATTTAAAGAGTTAATGTGAATCTCCAATTATCATGCAAGAACTTGACACTTTTGTTTTCGTGCTCATTTAAATACAAGGGTGGATTTATGTCAAATATACATGAATAATGTTTTCACATTTTGTAATAATACTAACTCGGTCAGGTGTCAGTTGTTTATCTAAATCCAAAAGTATCAGTAAAAAATGATTATTCTATCTCTTGTTTCACAATTATTAACTGATAAATATTTTTAAAAAAATTGAAATTATTTAGTGTTATTTGTAAAAAAAAGAAAAAAGGTTATATTTGCTAATAAAATATTTTTTGGTAATTTAATTATCCTTGTCTTGGTTTTTCATTGATAGTCCTTTGTTTGTGGTTTTATTACTACTGCCTCTTTTTTTCTGCCCTTTTTGTCTCAGTATATGGTCTGAACATTTACTAATGGGGCTTAGGTAATGTTTAAATACACATGGATAGAACGTTTATGTCAATTTGAACAGTAATTCATGGTTTCTTGACAAAATTACCATTGGAAGCTCATGTAAGTATGAACAAAGAACTGATTGGGAAACTTAGAAGGCTTGAAAGTAAACCAAATATATGGAGATAATTTTTGTAGGTTCTTTAGAATTTTTTTTTCAATTACTGAAAATATACTGCATTAAATTTTATGTTTGAATTTTCTTTTACAATGCTTTAGGAATTAAGAAAAGGCTTAGTGAGGCTTAGCAATTACAGTAGAAAATGGCAAAATATTTATTAACTTCTGTTAAGTTTAACATATTCAAACAAATAAAATAACTTATTTTTTGTTAAAAAGAAACTGTACTTATTAAATGTAAATTAATCTCAAAAAAATATACTGTCAGTGAAAATAATAACATGTAACCTGACCAAGGTAACAGTAATACCATTCTTTTGTTGAGGTCCTTGAACAAACAAATTTTTGTCAGGTTTTATATATTTATATAGTTGGAAGCAGTAATTACTTCAATTAGCAAAATAAAGAATCCAAAAATTATGTTAATGAGCATTTATCAAGTTAACATTCTAAGCAACAACACAATTTAAATTGTAAGTAAAAAGGAAGTATTTTTAACACCTTTTTTAAAATAATAGAAAAAATCGATTTAAATCAAAACAAAAGATATTGACTAATTTGTATACAACGTGTTGTGTAAGTAAGTTATTTTAGTGTGAGAAGGAGAAGTACAAGGAATTTTTTTGACAACTCTCATGTGTGGAAAGGGTTAAGAATTTGTGTGTGTGGTGAAACATTTTTTTCTCAAGTAGAAAACATTAGAATCTGTGCGACCACATAAAACTAATCCACCAGATGGAGTGTTTAAGTTCATTGTTTCTTTCAGGCCTGGGAAGATACGTTTCTCAATTGGGAAGTGGTCACGAAGCTGCTTATTAGTTATCCAAAGACAAAATTAGAGGAGGGTCAGATATGTGAAGGATTTCACCGTACTATTGGCAAGCGGAGAGCTTCCCATCAAAGCACAGAACATGATCTAGAGGTGAGTTCTTGAAGATAGTTTATTGTTAAACTGCAGTGCAAGAAGTAGCCGCCATAAAAGGGAGACAGAGGAACACTCTGACAGACACCACAGTTCACAGCATATGGAAGACAGCTATTACCAGCCTAATTTTACAAGCAATAGGTGATATTTATGCAAGATTATTTGAAGTCAGTAGCTGAAATATACATAATTTAAGTGCAAACCATCACAAAAGGCGATATGTTCTGTGCTCACTACAAGTAGTGAGGCCTGAATTTTGACTCCCAAATATACTTCTAAACCAACAAGAGCCATATTCTTTGTTCTAAGTTTTATATATACTAGGTAATATTTTAAATTGGTTTATAATAAACAACCACTTTGGGTTAAGTAGGTGAGAATTAAAAAGATGATGTATCCATGTCACACAACACATGTTTAGTAGCTTAACAGATATTATTTTTGTATGTTAGGACCAGTTGAACGAATGGGCCAATATGACTGGCTTTTTATGTGCTTTGGGAGGAGTCTGCTTACAAAGGAAGCCATTACCAAGACCCAGGTGAGTCAAGTATTACAATTGAATTTAAGTACACTAAATTATTTTTAATTCTTTTGTCATATACAGAGAGTTGAGAATGTTATATTAAAATTAATTTAAATATGAAAATTACAAGCAATTTGACAACCACAGTTGATATAAATTCATGATGCAACAACAAATCATATATCAGAACTGCATTTTGAACATTGAGGTTTTGTTGGTACTTTTTGCTTTTGGGAAGGGTTTGTAAGAGCTCTTTCTACCATAAATATTCATACATTAAGATTATAAAGATGGATTCAGATTGTGAATTTCCAAGACTATGATATCCTTTGTATCTCAAGACACCTGGTATGGGTGTTAAATCTTTTATTAAAATAAATTAGAGAACAATGTTTTGACCTTTTTAGGTCATATTCAGGTTAACAAAGAGAATTTGTAACTGGGATATTCTTTGTTCTGATTTGTAAAAAATAATACAATATTGGGCAACTTGGGGAAATTAGAAACATCCAAAATGAGACCTACAACAAGTTGTATCTAGTTGAGGTTAGCAAAGTGTCTTGTAACAGATAAGAATCCAATCTAACCAGTGATGGCATGTTGAGAGATACCTCACTTTTGCAGCTCGACAATTCTGCCACGTTCAAACTCTGTCAGTTTTTTAGCCTTTGTCATGTTTTTACCTAATGTAACACAGAAGATGTCAGTGAGAGATGTTGACAACGCTAATGCTTGAACACAACTGACTAAATTTTGTTACGTGTTTACCAATTAATGCTTCGTTTTAGTGTGGTCTTGAATTTTTGACCAGCTAGTTTTTAAGTTAATTTTATAGTGTTCACATTTTCCCTATTAAATGGTAAAAAAAGATTTTTATTTTTATTTTCCCTTTTCTTATTTTCATCTTTCGAAGCTTTATTCAAATAAGTGGTTGAGTCTAACAATGCAAAATGCATATTTTTTCTTTATGTTCCTTGGCCTTAAGATTTTGGCCAGCAGTGTACCAGTTGCTTCCATTACATATCCTGAAAGAGAAGACCAATCACAGAAAAATATAAGAATGGTATGTAGGTAGGAAAACTGGCAGAACATTGTAATACCTAATGAAACATGTGTACTTTGATAACTGTGACAACTCTCATGCTCTTTTCTGCTGGTAAGTTGGTGTAAAAAACATATTTTCAATGTGATACACATTCTGTTGCAAACATTTTTGAAGTGATTCATGATCACTGCTAGATATTGTAGTAGGGTTAAGGATCGAGTGAGTGATCACGAGGGTTATGTCTTAACTACTAGACCAGTGGCTTCCAGCTGTACCTTCTATTCAACTGTCATGTACCTCAAACAGCTGGAGACTGATACAGGTATTTATGCTGTTCAGTATGAAGATATACTTGTCAAATAACTAGACACAGCACCTGTGGACTTCAGTGTGATTGGATTGTTGAAACAGATGATGTGAAAATGTCATCTTGATAAACTAGATGGATTATGGAAAGCCAGCAAGCAGGAGTAGAATAATGTGCTATGGACATGATAGCCTTTTAAGGAAAAACAACAAAACTGAGCTGCAGGTATATTTTTAAGATACACTGTTTTCAGGTAAAGTAGGAACAGGCACAACAACATCGAACAACGTGGTGGGGTTCCAGAATATTTTGATATAACAATCTCAATACTCTTCATAAAGTTTCATAAGATAAACCTTAAAAAAGAAAGATATTGTTTTATAATATCTATAATTAAACAACAACAAAACTAAATTTTTCTTTTATTCTTTTTCAGGCTTTTAATGTTTTTAATTTTTAAATTTAGTACTGTTATGAAGAAAGGATTTTGGTTTCTAAAATGGTGCATAGTAGTGCTTTTGTGGGTAAATGATTCACAGGGTTATTTTTGTTTTGTTTGTCTTTGTATTATATATACATTTTTAACAAGATAGTGATGAGTGTTATTTTGTTTTTAATATTTCAGTGTATGATTTGTTAAAAATATTTTTTGATGTTGGTCTTTAAGGCTTTGTGTGTCATTTTAATATATGCTTAACATTTGATATATTGTTTTTATGGCTTATTATATTATTCTATTATGGTGTTCTAATTAGTGATTGCTTATGTTATTTTGTTTTCCTTACAGTATTTAATATGCTGTTATACTAAGTTATGACCTAATATGCTATTTTACTCGATCGTACAAATTGATTAAGAGTTAGAATGATTTTTTTTTTCCTTCTGGGTGAGCAGGACTTCCCCTTACCTTTACAGTATGCCACACTCATCACTATCACTAGATTCTCGAAAGAGCAACATGTTGACTTCTGGTCAAGATACTCAATATTGTCCAGTCACACAGTAAGTTCATGAACATGGTTGGATTTGAAATATTACTTTTAATGTTTATCAATTTGTGTGCTTGCTGACTTGTTTATGTTCTTATTTAACCGTAACAAGACTGAAAAGTGTTGTTTTTAGGATATCAGATTTCAAAATGCAAGTAAAAATGCAAATTCAAACTCAATTCCACAATTCTTAACTTAAAAATGTTCTGGATTTAATAGTTTGTCATTTTGTAACACTTATTTAGTGTAATTCACAAAGAAAAACAAAAGTGAAGATTTTGTACAGCTATGAGGAGTTTGTTTGATGTAAACAAAATAATTATTGATTTTTAAGAATTTTTCTACTGATCTCAGGCATAGGTTTATATTTCCCTAAAAGCCATTGTTCATTGGCTACATAATTTTCCCTGTATTTCATTGTCTTTTGTTGTTACTGTCCTTCACTTTTGCCCTTTATAGTATTACATAATGTGATCTGAACAACCACTTACAAACCTGAGTTTTGGCAGAAGATATAAGCACAAATTGAATGCCATTAGATATAGCACATCATAAGGTACTTACAACTATAAATATAAGCACACTTTGAATACCATTAGATTACTTATGACAATAGATACAAGTACAGTTTGAATACCATTAGATAGAGCACATTATAGACTACTTATGACAATAGATATAAGCACACTTTGAATACCATTATATAGAGCACATTATAGACTACTTATGACAATAGATATAAGCACACTTTGAATACCATTATATAGAGCACATTATAGACTACTTATGACAATAGATATAAGCACACTTTGAATACCATTATATAGAACACATTATAGACAACTTATGACAATAGATATAAGCACACTTTGAATACCATTAGATAGAGCACATTATAGACTACTTATGGTTATGTAAAATTAATACAGTGATTTGAACAGGTACTTGTGGTTTCATGAGAAGTTTAGAAGATTTAGGAACAAGCCATAAACTTGGAATTTTGTGTAGGTCTCTGAACATTCTTTTAATTCTGAAAAGTAATTTCTTAAAAAGCTACAGAAATCTTCTCATATGAGGTAACATGTAAGCTGTGTTATGTTTAGAGGGTATGGTAGGTGAGGATAAAATATTACAATGATTCAAATCAATGTTCATTGAATATTATTGTTTTCTTCTCCGAAAAATGCACATATATGAAATAATTTATTTTAATGAACTCAAATTACATTTATGAGATGAAAATTGATCTCCAAGAATGCTATCAGCAACTATCTTGTTATCTAACTTGACAAACGTAATGATGGACCATTTTGTTAGGTCAGGTCACAGGTCATTCGTAAGCTGTTTTTTTCAGTTTATTTCATGTTATTTTATTATTTGTAACCCGTAGTGCTGACTGGTACTGTCAACTAAAGAAATGTATCTACAAATGTTAATCATGTTAGAATTTCATTTTATTATCAACTGTTAAAAAAATGTTCTTGTGTTAAAGGAGATATTTTCAAAGCAGTGTTGTGCAACAAAATTATGGAAATTTCAAAACATAAATAAAAAGTAACATTTTTTACAAGAAAAGTATATTTAATCAGTCAGGGAGAAAGTTAAACTAGATTAAGGTAGAAAAGTATTGGACTGAATTGCACTCTTGACAATTGTTTTCAGTAATGATTTTGCAAATGTTAAGATAGAAAAGTTCAAATTCAGAAATAAGTTTATGACTATTAAACTAGATTAAAAAACGTTATACTTTATTTAACTCATGATGACAGTTTTAAAAAGATTTTAAGAATCACCATTAAAAAAAAACATCATGGAATGTATTTCATATTGTACAGCTTTATCTTATGACAGCAGTTTTGACTAATTTTATCATATTAGGAATGTTATGTCATGATTTTAGGAAAACACAAAAGTTCAAACAGTCAATTAGAGACAAAAGTGTAAAATCACATAACCAAGGTTCATCTTTAAAAAACACTGGTTATTGAATTACCTGTTGTTCTTTTTTATCTTTAATCAATAATACAATATTAATATTCTTTTTCTTTTTATAGCCACATCTTTCACATTTATTTTCAAAAGGATTTATATTGTTCAAATTCATTAATGGCATCTTTGTAATCTTGTCATCCAAGCTCACTTTAACAGTCAATATATTTACAATATATGAATCTAATGTTGTTGTTTTTCTGGTTCCTTATAGGTTTGTTGGGCAGTTGTTAAGGTTATTGGTCTGCCAGAATGAGAGGTTTGGGACACATATTCAGAAACATGTAAAGGAGTTGGTGGCTCACGAGATAAGTCCGACCCTGTACCCAATTCTGTTTGATCAAATAAAGATCATAGTAGAGAAATTCTTTGACCCTCAAGGCCAGGTTTGTTTATTATTCTTGTTAAAGTATGTAGATGATAGCTCTTTAGGTTAGGACACCCAACTCGTGAGTTGCAGGTTCAAAGCCCCACCACACCAAATGTTCTTGACCTTTCACCCATGTGGATGTTATAATGTAAAAGCCAATCCCACTGTTTGCTTGTAAAAGAGTAGCCCAAGACTTGATTGTGGATGGTGATAAGTAGTTGCCTTACCTTTAGTCTTTAACTGCTAAATTAGGAGTATAGCTTTGTGACAAATTCAAAAAACAAATAAGAGCTCTTAAGGTTTGTCTGCCTTCCTTGACAGGTGTCTAATTTAATAGTTGGCTTTAAAAACATCTAAAATATGTTCTCTTATGATTACATGTAGCTGAAGTTCTATTAGAGCAAAATTTCCTCTCAGCTAAAGCTATGTTCTGGAAGGAAAAAAAAAAGATTTTAAAAATATCTTCTTTCATACCTGATTTAGAGCTGCTGAATAGTGTTGTCTTTTGATAGTTGAGTTTCTGGAAATTAAAAACTACCTCTTAAGAAAAAAGGCGACTTCCATACTTATTCTAAAAAGCTTGGTTTTTCTGTTTTAATGGCTTTCTATAATTGATTGGGTTTCAAAAGAGGTAAACGAAACACATAAAAGTACTTTCAGTTTTAATTGGAATATTCTTGCAATGTTATTTGGACACATATTGCTTTTTCCCATATCGGTTTATTGTTATCTTATAGTCAGAGGATGTTAAATATATGGCAGAAGATCCCTGGGTTATGTTTAGGCAATAAAGTGAGATTAGAAAATCATTTACATTAATAATTGGGTGATTAAGTTTCTAATTATTTTATAAAAGCTAAAGGAAAGTCAAAGGTGAAGAATATTTACATGGTTTTGTGAATAACACACATTTGTGACCAGGTGTTCAGGGTAAATCAGAGTTAATAGTTTTGGTTTTTCAATTGATTTGATAATAATCTGGTTTTAATTTATTCTCTTTGAATTACCTGCAATTATTGTGTAACATTTTATTTATTTGTTTTTTTAAAAGGTTTTTCAAATCAAAGGGATAATGCAGACCTTACAGTTTTGTTTCAAAAATCTTTTTATCGTATAGGTTGTTCTTCTTGATGCAAACACACAATTTATTGAACACATAATTTTCATCATGAAGAGTGTATTGGAAAACAAGGTGGACCACACTTCTGAACATGTTGGAGATACTAGCATAGAAGGAATGATGTTAGCCATCGTAAGGTTAGTTGATTTTAATTCAAAAGTGTGAAAAATACAACTTTGTGCATTCCTTACACTTATAAAATGTGCATTTCATTGTTTTTACTTCCATGATAGGCATTATTATGATGTGGACATCAGTAATTGCTGATTTAACTGGATATAAGTTCAGAATATTAAAATAAAGAAAAAGAACTTTGCACAATAATTGTATTTTGGTAAATATTTGGTATTTGTACTCTTGTGGTCAGTATTATTGTTAACTCTTTCGTTTCAACAAGGTTGTCAAACTATAAAGCTCACATCTATTTGGATTCATTTTTTTATTTAGCTAAACAGCTGAATTTTTTTCTTATTTATGCCTCAGTAAAACTTTCTTTTTTTAAATATACAGAAATGCATGATGTTTCATGCTTATATTAAGAGATTTATTTTGGTTTTATTAGTTAAAATTAATAATAGACTCTTTTGATTTGCTATTCACAATGGTGTACAGCAAATCAAAGAGTCTATTATCAGCAGATCATAAAATACAGTTAGGCTTAATATAATATGATGTGCATATAAAATTTTTAATTCACAGTATGGTTATCTGAGTTAATTTATGTGTATGTGAACAGCATTATGATTTCACATGCAGATGTTGTTTACAATTTTACCTTTTGGGAAAAGAAATCTGTGATTATATTAAACAGTTGGTCCATTGTAAAATATCAAGTGATAAATCTGTCAAAGTCTCATAGTCTTATTGATACACATAAATTAATTTATGATAAGTTGAAAGGGTCTCAAAACCCACACAAGTATCATACTCTTTTTAGTTTTTCCTTGCTTTTATATAGCAGTTTTAAAAAGAAGTGTAATTAATTATTGTTAACCTTAAATAAGAACAATTTGAACATATTCTATCAAGTATTTTTTTCACTCCTGGCTCAGTGGTAAATCTTTGAACTTATAATGCTAAAAAATCAGGTTTTGATACCCCAATTGGGCAAAGTATAAGTACCTCATTTTAAAGCTTTTTTGCTTAATAACAACCAAAGTAATGTACTTTTGTGGTTCGTAATTATCAGAGCATTAACCTATGATCTTTTATTTTTGTACAACCACATGAAGTAACTTTATAATGTGGTTCTTAATTATCAGGACATTAATCTGTGATCTTTCATTTTTATACAGGTTTTGATGATATTTCAGAGTAACAAAAAAAGTAAAGACAGAATTTTATTCATTTCTATCACAAATTACATTTATGCTTGAATATCAAGAACTGTAAGTTTTATTTCACAGTGTCCGTTTAGAAGTGAAAACATGAATGATGTATATTTTACCATTGGTTTTAAGTTGTAAGGTTGTATGACCAATATTTCTTCCAATGGTGCAGAATTAATTTTTTTTCACATGCACTACTATCAAGGCAACATGTGGACGTGCACTACCAGTTGTTATTTTTATAGGGGGGATATTTTTGGACCATCAACTCTATTAAATAATAGGCTTCTTTGCAACGCTACCCAACCTTTTGTGCTTTAGGCCTACTGATTGCTACTTTTATCACTGAGCATGGATACAATAATGGCATTTAAGTGGTTGTAATTCATCTATGCAGCTTAGAGAGAGAACACTGTTTACAAAACTAAACACATAGTTTCAGTTTTAATTACTCAGCCCTTCGTTTTACGTTAAAACAAGTTATGTAACTAGAAATCCTTTTATGTGGTTATAGCCATAGCAGTTTACCTTCTTGTTTGTTTGTTTTACTTGTTTTTTTAATTTTGCACAAAGCTAAACTAGGGCTATTTGCACTAGCTGTCCCTCATTAACAGTGTAGGACTAGAGGGAAGGCAGCGATTCATCACTTCCCACTGCCAATTCTTTGGCTAATATTTTAACAATAAAAAGTGGGATTGACACCCTGGCTGAAAGGGTATGCATGTTTGATATGATGGGGATTCAAACCCATGACCCTGAGATTGTGAGTCAAGCACCCTAACTACCTTGTCATGCTGTGCCTACTTCTTAAAATCAGATATAAATAGAAACTTTCACATCTATAAAATGAAATCTCTGGATGGAAACAAAATTATGTATACATAGTGTTGAGGCACTCCTGCATGGCTTTAAGCCACGTAAATGTAATTAATATAAATAAATATAAACTGATAAAATAAAAACTTGTTGTGCTGAAATATCACACATGGCTTCAGGAGAATTGTTATGTTTATCTTTCTAAACTTTATTTAACAACAAAATCACATTTTGGAATAAGGAAAGAAAGTTTCTTTCCATTAAGTCTTCTCTCACACAGTTACCTGTTGGGTATGATTTTCAGCCCCAGTTTTTGACAAATCATAAAATATGTAAGAATATTTGTGCACTATAGGGGCCATTAGATCACCCAGTTTGGATTTGTGTGAGCTGCTTATCAGAATTAAAACCCAAATACCAACTATTTATGTCTTTTCAACACAGGTACGTCCGTCACTTAGACACCACAGTTCACACTATCCACATTAAAACTAAACTTTGCCAGCTAGTAGAAGCTATGATGGCTCGACGTGATGATCTAGCCTTTCGACAAGAAATGAAGTTTAGGAACAAAATGGTTGAGTACTTGACCGACTGGGTGATGGGTAACAGTCACCAGGTTGCACCACCAGGGTCAGGTGATATAACAGCATTGACCAGGGATCTTGACCAGGCATGTATGCAAGCAGTAGCTGCCTTGTTAAGAGGACTGCCACTACAGCCTGAGGAAATTGATAGAGGAGATCTCATGGATGCTAAGTCACAGTTGTTTCAGAAGTAGGGAAAGTTTTTACTAGGGTTTTATAAGTTCACACAACACATTAAGTAGTGTTAATAACAGTCCCAAGAATAGCATTATACAGCTAGATAAGTGTTAGAAATTTTATAAGTTGACACAACACATATGGAAGTGTTAATAACTGTTCTTCGGGAAGTGTTATCAGTTTAACAAGTTGACACAACATACCTAGAAATGTTAAAAACTGTTTCCATATCAAGTGTTTACAAATGTATTAGTAATATCTCTGCCATTACGTAAAGTTTCCATCTTGGTTGTTTTTCAAAGCAAATATAACAGAAAATTTCTTTATTGGTTTGGTTGTAAATGACAAATAAAAGTGGAGTTGATTGTTATTTAACAAATTGAAAATTACGAACAAATTAATCACTTGTAGAATATATGGGAATAAAAACACACTTCAAAAACTGTTAAAGAGATTTTTTCAAAAGATCTTTAAATTTTCAAGTATTTTTAGTTTTCAAAAGTGAAATATCTTATGCTTGTAGTTTTTAGTTTATTCTGACTTAAAAACAAAAAAGGCTTAGTTTTGCTTTGCAAAATAAACAGGAATGTCAGCCACCTGTTTCTCATATTACATTCACAGCTTTAAATTTATCTTTCTGTGGTTAAAGTACATTGAAAGTTGTTCATAAAGATTATATATGGCACAAATACCATGTGACAAATATGATGTTTGTTAAATTAATCTTCAAACAAAAAATTTTAGAACGTTGGTGATTTATCTAATTCCTAATAATTTCTTCTTGTTAGATACTTCTCTCTTTTTATGAACCTGCTGAATGAATGTAGTGAGACTCCTGAAGAAAAAGATGTCAGTTGTCAAAGATTCCAAATGTCCAAGTTAAGTGAGCTCCGAACTTGCACCATTCAAGCTATGTCCAATCTCCTTAGTGCCAACATTGATAGTGGGCTGATGCATTCAATTAGTACGTAAGCTCTAAACCTTTAGTCTCTGTTCTTGTTCCTTACAAAGAAGTTCCAAGTTGATGTATTCAACCTTCAATCTGTGTCCATACTATTAAAAAGAGTTTCACTTCCAGGTGTAATTTACTCGTATGCTTCTGTTCTGTTTATTAACAGAAAGATGTTTTTGACCAGTGACAGGTTTTAACTCAATTAGTAGTTTACTACTATTATATAAGTAGCAAAATTGAGTTAAAACTACTTGGTATTATCCAGATTAGAACTATCGTAGTACTGGCAGCAGTTATGAGGACAAAATGTGTGTAAGATGTTTCTTTGGAAATAAAGTACTAATTTTATAATTGTTTTGTATTCTTTCATTGATAACTCTTACATCTGTAGACATCTTTTAAGCTGATAAATCCTTAATTGTATAATATACACTGTCCCTTCACTGGTAATTGTTTTTATCTTTAGGCATCTTTCTAGCTGATAACTTGTTAGTTGTATGGTGTACACTGGTGTTCACTGGTAATATTTTTATCTATAGAGATATTTCTAGCTGATAAATCATTAGTTGTATGGTGTACCTTATTTCTTCACTGATGAACCTCTTTCATTGATACTGTTCACTACTATTTTTACTAAACTGGTTTGTTGGTTAATTTTCATAGTTAATCAGTGTGAATATATTTTTTAACTGGTGTTAATTTATTTACGATTAGGCTTAGGTTACCATAAAGATCTGCAGACCAGAGCTGCTTTCATGGAAGTCTTGACTAAGATTTTACAGCAAGGAACAGAATTTGACATGCTGGCAGAAACTGTTCTTGCTGACCGTTACGAACAACTAGTACAACTTGTAACCATGATTGGGGACAATGGAGAACTTCCGATTGCTATGGCCTTGGCCAACGTTGTAATAACTCCACAGATGGCAAGTGACCTTTGACATTCAATTCATAATGCAAAAGTTTCAATTAAAACTTGATTCTGTTAATAAAAACATTAACCTAGGTTAGAATGGGAAGAAAAAAGTTGTTTACGGATTTGAACTTACAACTTGATGTAAGATTAATATGAAAAAATTGTACCATTTTTGCATGTTTTTGATCTAGAATAAATAGTTTAGTTTTCAACTGAAATAAGACAGAGTGTTGCAGTTTATGAAAATTGACATTTTTGCAGTCAGTGTATTTAATGTAGCAAATGATGGCTTATGTTGATGTGCTATAAAGTTGAAGTCTAGTTTTTAAAAGAAGAAGTTGTGTAATGATAATTAAGGAACATTTATGAAACTATTTTAAACAAATTTAACCTTGAGAACTAAACTTTAAAAGTGAACTTCAACTGAATGTCAGGTAACTAACAGATGTACATTTGTTTTACTTTTTTGTTTCTAGGATGAACTGGCCAGAGTGTTCGTGACCTTGTTTGATGCTAAGCATTTACTGTCTCCACTATTGTGGTTCATGTTTTACAAAGAGGTTTTTTATTTCTTTTTGTTTCTTTATATAACTACTTTTAAAGTCATAACTGACTTGTGAAAATTCTCCATCGTAAAGTTGGAAAATGTGTTTAAGTTAAAGAAAAAAAACTCTATTAAATATATTAATTGTCTTCTAATGACTCTCTAAATTTAGGTTTCATGTACTTTATTCTAAAATTGAAATGTTTACTCAAAGAGAAAAACAAGACATTTAAGGTTGCAGTTAACTTTCTTATATTCTATAGGTAGAAATATCTGATTGTATGCAGACACTGTTTAGAGGAAACAGCTTGGGTAGCAAAATCATGGCATTTTGTTTCAAAATCTATGGAGCAAGTTACCTACACATGCTTCTGGAACCACTGATTCAACCACTGATTGACCAGCCAAACATGAGTTATGAGATAGATCCTGCAAGGTGTGTTTTCTTGTAAAGTATATTTTCAGAAAATGGGTTTAAACTGTGATTGTTTGGTCTTGACACATTTTTTTTTTCATCATCTGCCTTTTTTGGTTGGCCATCTGAACAGATTTTAATACAGACTGAGAAACTTATTTCTAACACCTGATTCACATTTTTAAAATGTGACAAAATACACTGTGTCAGGTGGTTATCATGTGACTTTTGATTGATCTGTTTAAAGGCAAGCAATGAAATAAATCGAGTTAGGTATTTCATTTTTGAATAACTGGTTTATTGGAAACTCCTTAGATATTATATACATCATTATGTGGACTGTGAAAATTATCTGTGCTTATGGAATCAATGAGTGTGTATGTAAACTTGTCAATGGTTGGAAACTAGTACTACAAAAGTGTCATAGTTTCATTCAAACTGTATACCTGTATGAAACATCTTCCTTCATTATTTATTATTATATAGTAAAATATTTTTATTTAGTTTTTACATTTTGTCTTTTTATCATTTTTGTTATTTTCTGTAAGACTTTTCTTGAATGAGTATTTCATAAAATTAATTTCCCTAAACTGGGGTCAAAAGCCATATGGAGGAATTAGACTCTGAAATGATATCAGTTAGAATGTTCATGCCATGAATCACAAGACTATTCATGCACTATGTAGGCTACAACACAGCATGAGGTGAATAACCTTCAAAAGCAAGAGGTAAAAATATTTGTTACACTTAATTTTGATTTTATACATTTTTGAAAGAGAAGTTTTTTGAGGGCTCTGAGAAAGTACATCTAGTATATCAACTTATTTTGTGCTGTTTTTTTCTGTATTATAATGAATTAGGCTGGAAGAAGGTGAGAATGTGGAAGAAAACCAGAGAAATTTGATCTCTCTCACGCAGATGGTATTTAATGCTATCATATCCTCTGGTAGCAGGTGAGGTATTTTTTGTGTGTTCAGTTACATACAATTACTGAATGTGGTTGGAAAATAACAATTATATATGGAACTATCATTGTGTGATAGCTAGGAGAAATTATGTTTTTATCTGTAACTTTTTCTGTAATTATTTAGGCTGGAAGTTGATGTTTTTGATGGACTTGTGGGATTTTGGTTATGTATCATATAGGTCAACCACATACATAACTAACATTTACATACTCATATACATTGCCAGCATATGTGGCTAGGACTTGAACAGCTGCTAAATTTGAAATTTTTGTAGCACATAGATCATGTGATAGGGAAACTGCAGTTTAATTAAATAGTTTTTGAAAAGTTTCCTTTAAAAAACAAAGTAATTGAAAATAAGATAACATAAAAATTTAAATTATAACATAACATTATAATGTTAATTTCATTAAAGTATATTTATAGTAAACTGGTTAATTAAATATTTTATGTAACTCAGTAATATGCATAGAAGGGGATTAACCCTTTCATAACAGTTTGGGTGGATCAACCCACAAAAATATCCGTTAGAGTAATTATACTGTGATATTTGATAATTTACATACATCTTTACAAAACTTTGCAAGGGTAAACATTACAAAGTTTTCTTATACAATATACCAGGCTTGAATTAAATATTAAGATTTTTAATTGAAATAAATTTTTGTGTAATATTTTTTCTTTCAAAATGTTGACTATCCCAAATTCACAGTAATTTTAAGATTAAAAATACTTCTGTCTGTGATAAAAATTTTAAATTTTACCCATGATAATCTTTATAACCTCCAGATAATTATCAAATGTGTTTTAAGAAGAAGAAAAAAATTATCTGTTATTTTCACTATCAGATCTGAATTATTGTATGTGGCTAGTAGATTTGACAAGTCTTGTAACTGCCTTAACAAATTAGAAAATAAATATAAATTATGTGTTTTCTTTTTAGAATGACTACAAATTATAATTCAGAAACACAAATGCTTAATCTATATTGCTTAAATATCATAACATTATAGATTCATACATATTTATTTTCTGTGTTTTAGTGGATGAGTGTATATTGTTTATGTTTTTTCCATGTAAGTTTTGTGTCGAAAGTGACGCCAAGGAATGTGATGTTTTTACTTATGTTAATGGTTGTGTTTCCAAGTGATAATTTTATTTTTTCTAGATTTTTTCTTTGCTTCTTAAGTTTCCTATAGAAAGTAATTGCTTGTGTTTTTGTTCGGTTTAACACGACTCTCCACTTGTTGCTCCATGTTGAGACGTTGTTTAATGATTCTTGTATGCAGGACAAGGCCATTACTGGGTTTCTGGAGGTGCTCCAGATTGCAATGTCGTCTGCGTATTGTGAATTGTGTGTGTATGTTAGATTTGGAAAAGGTATGTCACTGACGAAATTATGTATAGAAGTGGAGAGAGGACTGATCCTTGGGGTACTCCTGCCGTTATATTAAATAATTTGGATATAGTTTTGTTGACTTTTACTTGTGCTGTTCTATTTGTTAAGAAATTTGAGAACCATTTGACTATCGTGGGATTTATTTGCAGGTGATTTAGTTTATATATGATGGCGTTGTGTCATACGCTGTCGAATGCTTTTTTGACATCTAGGAATACCCCAACGGTTACTTGATTGTTGTATTTTTGATTTTTCAATTGGTTATTGACATGTTATATATAAATGTGTGTGTATGTGTGTGTGTATATATATATGTATGTATAAGGGACCATTCCAAAAATTGAAGGAGGTGAGCAGGGCCAGTGTGTTTAATTTAGTGCATTAGCAGTATCTCATCATATTAAGAAAGATAGGAGGTTTTTATTTAATATTCTAGCTTTTATATATCAATAATTTGATTTCCTAATTTGTACAAAATTGTAGACTTTGTATTTTGACATCATAAATATCCAATTTGACCCAGTGTTGCATCAAACATGTGACGTGGTGCCCAAAACGTAATGTTTAGGTGTGTTTTTTAATATTTATATTTAAATTAAGAAATTAAATAACGTGTCATACTAAATCTTGAATTTTAATCTACAGCTCTATACCAAACTTAATGATATAAATTCATAAAATAGTAGTTGAATGAAATTTGGAATATGAGTCAACAAACTCGACGTAGTTTTTGACCTGTAATCCGTCATGATAGGGTCAATGGGGTTTAAAAAGAATATCATTCCTATAGAGGTGAAAAACTGTCCCTTAAGGGGACAGCAGTAAGTTTATATGTGCACAACACTAAAATCCAAATCTGATTTTATATTGTGGGCAGAGCAGATACCCCAATGTATACCCCAACAAATAAATGAGCTCTTTATTATACCACCAAAACTGGTCTTACCAAGCCACATAATAGTGTACTTTATTATTTACCTTGACACAGAATAACACCAGTGCTCTTTGTTTTTTTTATTTGATATATACTCACTTTACCCTTGCCTGGTGGTTAGGGCACTTGACTTTCTCTCTCTGTGGACCATGGGTTCAAATTGTGGTGTTGAGCATGCTTGCCACTTCAGCCATGAATATTGTTATGTGATGGTTAATCCCATTATTCATTGGTAAGTTAGTACCTCAAGAGTTTGTAGTAGGTGGTATTGTCTGGTTGCCTTCCCTCTAGTCTATCCCTTCAAAATTGGGTATGGCTAGTGCAGATATCTAATCCAAGATTAAAGCATGGGCTTAAGTCCCAGTACTCACATTAATTAGGGGGCCTCAAGCTATGACCATAAATGCATAGCACATACAGGTTTTGTCTCAAGGTGGCCTCTATAAGTTGGAAAGTCTAGAGCCAACAAAAACCTTTAATCCAGCCTTGCAGATATCCATTGTTTTGTACATTATTTTAATTAAGTGCTAATGCCAGCCATTTTCAGAATACAAACCACAAATTTGTATCCTCAATTCTGAATTTGTATTTTAAGGAAAGATAGTGTTAAGAACATGAATATAGATAAAGATTTTTATCTGAAGATACAGATTTTTTTTCTTTTCAATTTCAGTCAAGCACTCCAGTTTGCATAAAAAAACTTTGATTTATAATCTACAAATTAATGGTTAAAAGATCACCATTCTTAATCATTTTTTTTGTCATTATAGTAGTTTCTTAAGACATGGTTTTGTTTTCCTCTAGTTTTCCTCCTCAGCTGAGAAGCATGTGTCACTGCCTGTATCAGGTTTTGAACAAAAGGTTCTTCAATGTTCCTCCCAACATTATAGCTGTGGGAACTGTCATATTTCTTCGGTTTATCAATCCAGCTATAGGTACGTGTGAACCTTATTTCCAAATTTTTTCCATGTTTTTTAATAATTTAAGTATATGAATTTATGCATGTTTAGAAAATGCTGAAAAGAAACTAACTAAAAGTGTCCAAATAGTTAATGAAGTTAGAAGTAATTAAGAAAAAAAAGGGGGGGTTGTAAAGAATATGGTGAATTCAAGAAATTTTAATAATATGGCAGTGTTTTTAATTTTTAACTGACTTGCACTGTTCTATACTTGTATAGAGATTTTTGAATTAACTTAAAAAAGTAATTGGTTTAAATAGTGGCTAGATCATTATATAAAACATATATATATGTGTTTCTGACTACAAAAATGGAAATTTTTAGCAAATTGTATTTAGATAAACCACATTTCTGTAATTTGTAATATTAATTCACTCTGAAAGGCCAAACCTCCCTGGTGACCCAGTTGAGGATTTATAAAACCTAAACCTGGACCTGGATTTTGGTACATGCAATGGGTGGAACACAGATGTGCTCTTGTATCGTTTTACACTTAGCAATGAACAAACAACCACCCTGCCAGTCACTTGAACTACATACCAGAAATTCTGGTAGTATTCTACCATTGACTGAAACAGTACTCATATGGTGCTTTTGCTGATATACCTGGGTGGTTAAGGCATTCCACTCGTAATCTGAGGATTGCTTGTTTGAATTCCCATCACATCAAACATTTGCACTTTTTCAGCCAGGGGGTCAATCCCACTGTTCATTGGTAAAATTCAAAACAAACCAAACCAAAACACTGACCTAAAAATATAGGTTTTTAATTTTTCGTACAGAAATTTGCATACATTCTTTTACGAGTGACTTGTTACGAGATTTGTATTCAGCAGCGTAGTATTTCTTTCATTTAGTTTCTCCATACGAAATGGGGATTGTCGAAAAACAGCCATCACAGAAAACAAAACGAGGGTTAATGCTTATGTCCAAAATTCTACAGAACATAGCAAATAATATAGAGTTTAGTAAGGAACAACACATGCTTCCTTTCAATGACTTTCTTCGAGCTAATTTTGATGCTGGCAGAAGGTAAGTTGGTCAACTAGTAGTATTTGTTGGGTTATATTCTCGTATTTCTGTGTTTAATCCATAAAATATGTGTAATATATTTCATTTATTGTGTGAGAAATGTGAACCTAAATAATTTAAGGTTCCAATTTGTCTTATGTCCTTCCTATATTCATGGTTTGATATTAGAATTTTGTAAGTTTTCACTGGTTTTATAATTAGGCCAATCACTGCTTTTTTTTTCTTTTTCTTTTTTTACTGTAACTCTGATTTATTGTTTGATTTTAACCTGTTATGTTTGTTTCCATTATATTTTATTGATGAATGAAAAAGTGAACAGCACAGAATAAAATCCGTAATATTTATATTTCATTGTTATTTCACAAATATGTACTTGTAACACAAAATGTTAAGGTCTATCTGTATATTGCACTTTTTTTACTAAAACTGAAACCATGAATTATTTTATTTGATAACTGTGTATGAATGTGAAATAGAGTGGTACCTTGGTTATCGAACTTAATCCATTCCAGAAGGCTGTTCAAAAACCGAATCAATTTTTCCCACAAGAAATACTGTAAATTAAAGTAATTCGTTGCAGACCTCCAAAAATTACACATTATGAAGCATTTTAAATAAAAATATTGCTTATTTATACCTGTATAATAATACTTACATGCATAAAGTTAAACACAA
Source organism: Carcinoscorpius rotundicauda (assembly GCA_011833715.1). Classification (NCBI taxonomy): domain Eukaryota; kingdom Metazoa; phylum Arthropoda; class Merostomata; order Xiphosura; family Limulidae; genus Carcinoscorpius; species Carcinoscorpius rotundicauda. The sequence goes on along the minus strand of CM022394.1, from coordinate 102,038,048 downwards.
AAATTATAAACACAATAAATGAAAATTTAACTGCACTTTACCTGTGCTTAGGAGAGCTGATGCATAAGTGAAAGGTGGTGAGGAGCATGGAGAGTAAGAGGGTTATTATTGTTTGGAAGGGGTGTCACCTTCCATAAAAACGTAAGGTAACTCTCCTTCTGGGGTTCTTTTTCTTTTCTGTCTCTTTGCACCACTACAACCTGCTTGAGACTCACTGGACTTATTTCTCACTAAAAACTTGTCTAATGAGGTTTGTTTCTGCCTGGCACCCTCCCCATGTCCCACCACACTATGTATGCCTTTTCTCTTCCTACATTTTTCGAACCACCACTACTAGCCTTAAAGGTGTTTTTCAGGAGGTCAGCATGCAACTGCTTTGCCTTTTCACAAATGATGGTCCCAGAAATACCATCACCAGCTGTTTTTCATTTACCCAAATCAACAACAGTTTTTCTACCTTTTCCATTATTTGTGATCTTTGTTTTGTAAGCACTGTCACTCCTTTTGCAACATCATTCCTTGATGACCTCTTTATTTTTCAGTATTGTGCAGACTGTAAACTTTACCATACTAAACTGTGTAGCAAGGTCAGACATGCAAACACCACTCTCATACTTCGCTACAAGATCGTTTTTCACCTCTATTGTGGCTCTAACAACTTTTCTTGTTGGTTTGCTGCTTTTATTATCCTTCTTTGACCCCATGGTAGCTTATATAATCAGAATATTTAGAAAAATGATAACAACAAAAAAAAAACAAGAACGTTCACAGCAGATTTTAGTGGGAGTGTGGACTGAGCGACAGGTGCAGGTAGAAGGTTTTGAGCAAGCTTGGTGTGGGCAGAAAATGGTCAAAGGGTCGTTCGGGTTATGAGTCGGGTTATTTTCAGAGGTTCGGACCAGGACAGCTTGGTTCAGGATCCGAGTTTATGCTCGACAATCGAGACATTTTTTTCTGAAACTATATGTTTGAAAACCAAATTGTTTAAGAACCGAGGTACCTCTGTATATTTTACATATTTGTTAAAAGAGAAGTTAATGTAAAATTGAACCATTTTTATTATTCTAAGTAGCATTTGAATAATTTTATATCTGTTTGTGGTTTTCTGTGCATGTAATGAGTCTTTGAGAGTTCCAGGTTTCCAACAAATTATGTTGGATTTCATATTTGTTTATTTTATAAAATACATTTTCATTTGACATTTTGAATTAATATCAGTATTAAGCAATAATTTGTCTTTCACAGATAATTAAATAAATTACAAAAATTTCTTATGTAACAAACTCAACTTTTCAGTTGGTGGTGAACATAACACTTTTATAAGTAACTAATATAAACGAGGATGTTGTGCTAATAATAATGAAATGTTATTTCTGAATGATGTATATTTTCTATTCCATTTTAGTTGTTTTTTAATAATAAATTCATACTGTGTTGGCAGGTGGGTGATGGACATCACTTCTGACAGTGAGTCCTTGGACCAAACTAGCCACAGCATGTCCTTCATCAGTGATGCCAACGTTCATGCTCTTCACCGTCTTTTGTGGAACCACCAAGAGAAAATAGGAGATTACTTATCAAGCTCTAGAGACCACAAGGCTGTTGGACGGAGACCGTTTGACAAGATGGTAACCTTGCTGGCGTACTTGGGACCTCCTGAGCACAAACCAGTAGATTCTCAGTGAGAACAGACATTAATTTATAATAAAGTAGATATCAGTTTAATGGATCCATCATTAAAAGCCATATTTAAAGCACATAATATCAGTATCTAATCTGAAAGAAAAAATTTAACAAGTAATCATAATTTTTAGTTTCTTATACATGCTTGAACATTTTTAATTCACAAAATAATAAGGTTGTATAATTGTGTTGTTTGTATTCACAGCTATTTGAACTACTGTAGTTAGTTCTAATATGCTTATTTTATTTGCAAATACTGGTCATTTTAAGCTCTAATATCCTTTTTTATCAGCAGAAATTGGTTGTATTTAGTTATAATATGCTTGTTTTGTTGGCAGATACTGATTGTATTTAATTCTAATGTACTTGTTCTAGAGGCAGCAAATGGTTATATTTAGCTCTGATATCCTTGTTGTTTTTATGACAGCTATAGGTTGTATTTAGTTCTGATATGCTTGTTATTTTATCAGCAGATGTTGGTTGTATTTTTCATTTTATAGGCTGATGATGGTTGTTTTGAGTTGTGATATGTTTGTTTTAAAGACAGATATTGGTTGTATTTTGTTCTGATATGTTTGTTGTTTTATAGGCCAATGCTGGCTATATTTAGTTCTAATATGTTTTTTTTTATAGCCAGATACTGGCTGTATTTGTTTCTAATATGTTTGTTGTTTTATAGGCCAATGCTGGTTGTATTTAGTTCTAGCATGCTTGTTGTTTTATAGGCCGATGCTGGTTGTATTTAGTTCTAACATACTTGTTGTTTCATAGATAGATGCTAGTTGTATTTATTTCTAATATGTTGTTTTATAGGCAGGTATTTGTTGTAGTCAATTCTGATATGTTTGTGGTTTTATTGGCTGATGATGGTTATATTTAATTCTGATATGCTTGTTGTTTTATAGGCAGATGTTGGTTGTATTTAGTTCTAGCATGCTTGTTGTTTTATAGGCAGATGTTGGTTGTATTTAGTTCTAGCATGCTTGTTGTTTTATTGGCTGATGTTGGTTGTATTTAGTTCTAATGTGTTTGTTGTTTTACAGACAGATATTTCAGCATTGTGTAAAATTCAGCATTTCATGTCTTGAATTAGATGTATCTACAATTGTGTATTTTGTAAGGTGGAGCAGTATGGATATGACCGGCACACAGTTTGAGGAACACATGTCCAAACAAAATGTACACGAAAAGGACGAGTTTAAGTCCCTTAAAAGCCTAAATATATTTTACCAAGCTGGAACGTCCAAAGCTGGAAACCCTGTTTTCTACTACATAGCTAGGAGATACAAGTGAGTAAATGATTTCTCACATCTTTCTTATGTGACTCTTGATTGTGTAAAAACTTCAATGTATATCAGTTGTGTTTTATGTTACAAAGTAACAATAATTGCTTCATTGTCACTATTAAAAGTAAACATTTCCTTGAGCGCTGTGATACTTATGATTACACAGTAATGTTGAGAAAGTTGTATACAGAGGTTTTATGACAGAAGTCGGATTGAGCATCTCCTCTCTTTTTTTTCAGACGTTTAAACCATCAAGATTAATTTCTTTTGTTCCAACTATCTCCAAGATAATCTGTTATTTACATGTTTAAGTTATATTCTGCCATTAGTTGTTAAATAATTTAGAAAAGATGTTTGACTTAATTGGTTTTCAAGGAACACGGACTGTATGAAACCAATTAGTATATCTTATAGTGGCCCAACATGCACAATGTTTTGGCTTTGTAAGGGAAACAACATCAAAGGTTATTACAATATTCTAATTATTCCACAAGTTTAATCAGATAAACTTAACAGTTGCTGGAAGATCGTCACGATTGCTGTGTTCTATGTCAAATTGTGTCTTCGAGAAATTAAACTGTATTTCTCAGCAAACTGTTTAGTAACATCCACGTCTTGTACTCTATAAAGTTAAACACATCTGTCAGATAAATTTAGAATTACACATTATTAAACCCTTCCCCTCATGTTTTTCAGATTTTTTGTCAAACCCCTCTATGTACAATTTTTAATTTGACCAGTTACAGTTGAACTAAGTTTTGTGGAATTTTATTATTTCTGTTGTGTAAAGGGAGAAAAAATCATGGTAATAATTTGTACTGTGATAAGGGGGGAAAAATCAGAGAATCATTGAGACCTCGAGTCAGTCAAGAAATTTTTAAATTAATTCATTAGGTTTTCACTGACCATAATTTGAAGCATGTTTTATATCTAGAATTGGAGAAACAAATCGAGATCTACTTATGTACCATGTGATTCTGACGCTGAAACCGTTTTGTCACAAGCCTTTCGAGATAGTGATAGACTTCACCCATACCTGTGCTGATAATCGGTTTCGGGTAAGAAAGCCATAATAATTTCTGAATTACTGTGTGTACATTACTTATTGTTGTAACAAAAATTTGTACATAGTATTTGTAGATAATGGCTTTTATGTAGTTTATAGCAGTATTGTTCCATTGTATCAATTATCCCTTTACAGACAGAGTTTCTTCAAAAGTGGTTCTCTGTGTTACCAATATCTTCTGAAATAATCCAAGCTATATACATCTATAACTGTAACTCCTGGGTTCGAGAATATACAAAGTACCATGAAAGGACCTTGTCACCTCTGAAGGTGATTGTTATTTTTTATTTGAAGTTCTCTAAAAAATTAACTTTGTGAACCTTTATTAATTGAATAATTTAACAAGAAAAGAAAAAAAAAGGTTATTGTATCAGTTGAGCTTTCATTTAACTTTTGGTGAACCAAATTTCTCTTCTAATGACATGTGACCTGAAGTCAAAGATGGTATAGAATTCTGTGTATTGTGAATTTTAAAATCACTGTAAATAACATCGTATCATAACAAGTTAGTCTGACAGTTTTTGGAAGTAAATGTATTGAAAATCTCGCTGTTTGCAACATGCAGTTTAACTTATTTTTGTTTGTTTGTAGAATTATTGCATGAGTACTATTGATAGGTAGTTTGAAAAGTATGAATAAAAGGCTAGATAGCAGAAGTGAGTACTATTTCTTTATCACTGCAGGGAAACAGAAAGTTGATCTTCATTGACACACCCCTCAGGTTCAGTGACTTCATCGATCTGGACCAGCAACGGCTTCCAGGAGCAACACTGTCCTTAGATGAAGACTTGAAAGTGTTTAATAATGCTCTTAAACTTTCCCACAAGGACACAAAAGTTGCTATTAAGGTACAAATGAATTCTTCTGATTGTGAGAGTATTGTTTTTTTAAATGTTTTTGTAATTGTGATTTTTTTTGCATTCTCTAAAAGATTTTATACGAACATTTTGTGTATTGTAAATGTCAGTAATTTCTAAACATTTTCCTGAAATTTCTTCTCTGTGGTTCAACAGCTAGCTTCTAAATTTTTTTAACTTTAAACTGTTTGCTAGGGCTGGAAAGACTCTGTACTCATATATCCCAACAAGACATGTACAGAAAGAGTTTTGTCATTTTGTACCGTAAAACCAGAAAATAAGTCCATGTGAGGTGTACTATAGGGTGTTCAGAAAATTACTGTGCGCTTATATATTTATTAACAGACAAAACTGCCCAGTGACTTTCCAAACACCATATATAATTTTTAGCTACATACATTATCTACTGTTGGGGAAAAAAGAAAATTCATACCAATTTGTACAAGCACCTGTGTCATCACTTAACTCGATGTTAAAAGGATGTGAACTTTTATGAATTTAAGAGGATTTTTTATTACCTTTGGACATTTATTTAACATGAATATCATATTTACATGTAGAACACCTGCATTAAAGTTTAGAAGTATTATATGATTATATCTGACTATATTCTAAACTAGTCATAAGAGGGTGTAATTTGGAGCTATTTCACCTCTGACACAAAACACATTACTTTAGTTACTTTGATACATGGTTATTGTATGATATGTCAAAGGAAATTATTACTTTTACTTAAGGGTGTAACATTTGCTCAGAATTGCAATGTATTTTGAATATAGATATTGGTGGCCAGTGTTGTTTACTGGCTGGCTTTCTTCTAGTCTGTCAGTTTATAATTAAAGGTGGCTAGTGCAAATAGCCTTGTGTTATCTGAATACAAATGAATATATTTTCTGTTTTGGGATGTGATTTGTAAGAAATGTTCAAGTTAAGAATAAGTTGGATAGACTTACCAGTTTTTCCAATCCCAGAATTTAGGATTCAAGTAATTTCTGACCCAGGCATGGCCTTGGAGTTAATATACCAGACTGCATGTTAGAAGGTCTAATGTTCAAGCTGTGATGTGCCACTAAACAAACTGTTTTCAGTTATAAATGTAGCATTCAGTCCTGTCATTTGGTGCTGACAAGTGGTTCTCCATCTGATCAATAGTTGTAAATTATAAATGACTCATGACTTAGTAGTTTAGACTGTGTGTTGTATGAGATGTAATTTAGGTTGGAAATTTATTTTATCTTCAATAAGTTAATGCATGTTGCCACTCTTTATAAAGCTATAAGAGCTGATTTCTATTTCTTAATAGGTGGGACCATCAGCTATTCAAGTTACCTCAGCTGAGAAATCAAAAGTACTGAGCCATTCTGTTCTTTTGAATGATGTATATTATGCATCAGAGATCGAAGAAGTTAGTTTGTTTTTTGTTTAGTTGAAATTAATTGTTTTTGATGACTTTTCAAAATGAATAATTGCTACTCATTTAACATTTATTGGAAATTTATAAAATGTAGTGAACCATGTTTGTTTCTTGAAGATATAATGGTAATAAAATGATTTATTTAAAATATTATTTCATGAAAATAATTATTTTTGACATTAAAATGAACTGGTATTGCTATATCATTGAATAACCTTGGAATATTTTGTAATTTACTGGCTTATAATTGTTTTTATTATTTTTTATTTTTCTCTTTCTCTCTATCTTTGGGAATAAAGTAAGTTATCTCTGTTTGTGATAACTTTTTTCTCACTAGATATCACTAGGAAACACCTAAGTGGTATTATTTTATTGTCTCAGTTGTATCATACATATTTTGAGGTGTTTAAGGTGAGATATGATTAATACTTCATAAATTTATAATAGGAAACTTCTATCAGTCGTTGTATGCCCTATGATGTTTAAACTCTAGTATATGGGCTTACAAAATTTATGAAGCAACTGAGCCAGTATTCTAATTAAAGATCTCAACACTTGCTAGACAAGCATTGGGGTTATATTGACATTTGTTGTAAAATTGTGTAGATGTAAGTAATGCATGTTTTTCATAAACTGTTTCATGTGACATATAATTAATTCAAAACTGCATTTTAATCTTGGCCTTGCATGGCCAGGTGGTTAAGGCATTTGACTAGTAATCTCAGGGTCGTGGGATAACTCTAAACATGCTCACCCTCTCAGTCATGGGGGCATTATAATGTTACACTTAATTTCACTATTCATTGGTAAGAGAGTAGCCCAAGACTTGGCAGTGGGTGGTGGTGACTAACTGCCTTCCTTCTAGTTTTACGCTGCAAAATTAGGGATGGTTGGACAAATAGTCCTCATGTAGATTTACGTAAAATTGAAAACAAACAAACCATTTTAATTTGAAAGTGATAAACACTTATTGTCAATAAAACAATTCTTGTTTTCTAGGTTTGTTTGGTGGATGACAATCAGTTCACTCTGATGATAGCCAATGAAAGTGGTCCACTGTCATTCATTCACACTGACTGTGACAATATTGTACAAGCCATTATACATATCAGAACAAGATGGGAACTTTCTCAACCTGTAAGTGGTATTTCAGATTTAAGCATAAGTTTACACAAAACTTAAAAGTGCAAGTTTTTAAAATATATCTATATACACTTTTATTAGTCAGAAATATAGCACTAGAAAGTAGAGTTTATATAAAGAAAATTTGGTCCATATTTCAGGTTTGTTAGCTGTTGTTAAGTTGTCCTGTCCTTTCAGGGTGTATTTATAGAGGGTTTTTTTTCACCACCAGGTAGAATTTTACATGGTTAACTTTTGTGGTATTCTAGTTAACTGGTAGGTGTTTAGGTTTTTACAGCTGTTAATTGTTTCACTATGAGGCACATTTACGACAAAGTCAGTGTAAAAATGTAAAACACTACACTTAGTAAATGCTTTACAAAAATTTGTGGACAAATGAATTATTAAAAGATTCTTTTTTCACTCAGGATTCTGTGACTGTCCACACAAAAATTAGGCCTAAAGACGTTCCTGGAACTTTGCTGAACATGGCCCTATTGAACCTCGGCAGTTCAGATCCTAACTTGCGAACTACTGCCTACAACCTTCTTTGTGCTCTTACAGGAACCTTTGACTTGAAGATTGAAGGCCAGCTTCTCGAAACAGCTGGTATGTCTGAGGCTCTCAATTAAATTTAGTTATCAGCAACTGGAGTTAGAAGTGACGTTAACTAAAATTACTGAACTTGTGAATTGGGTCCACCTACTGTATAGTATTTAGTCATGTTATATTCCTGCCTCCTACTGTAACAATTTTCTATATAAAATGCAATTAACTTGGAGCCTTCATAGGTGACTGGTGAGATTAACTGCAGTAGTGGTGGTACTTCTGGTCAAACTTATTGTTGGTATGATACATATACTATTCAGACTAATCGAGCAGATTAATGCGTAAATGCAGGGTGTCTCAAACATCTATACTCAGAAGCAGAATTATCCAGGAACTTTTATTTTAATAATTGTTCCAATTCCATGCCATCAACTTGCATACAAATATTGTTCACACTTTCTTGTGGCGTCTGTATGCTTATCCAGTTTATATATTTTCACTTACCTTAAAAATAGGTATAAAAATACGAATATGGGTAATGGTGCAATCATGAGTACAGATTTTTAAGGCTATTCTGTACTTTAAAAAAATTTAATCACACCTGTACTTTTCGGGTTAAGTATTAAACCTATTAAAATTTTCCAGTAACAAGAATATTACAAGAATTTTTATTTATTTTTAATTGTGAATGGAAGACTTACACCATCCACAGATGTGCAACTGATCTGAAATCATGGGGTAGATTTCTTATATTTTTAACAAAATTTTTTATATTACCAGTAACAGTCTTTTTAAGGTCAACTTTACTCTTGTGTAAATTTAACTGGAAAAAAAAATGTGTTGAAAAAAAAACTGTTTTGCCTTGAATGAAAATGAAACAAAATTAAAAAGTTTTTTAATGGACATTTCATAAGTAATGTTGTGTAGAGCTACTGAGAAAAAGTTCCAAAGAAAAAAATTAATTTTTGTCAGTATTGAAATGGCAGAGGAATTTTAATGTGTATTGTATTGGAATATGCATTATATTTCAATATATGTGTGTGTGTGTTTGTTTTTCAGGACTCTGTATTCCTTGCAACAATACTATATTTATCAAACAGATCAGTGAGAAGTTAGCTGTAAATGCATCTCATCTGACTCTGGAGTTTCTAGAAGAATGTATTCAAGGATTCAGAGCATCAACTATTGAATTAAAACATTTGTGTTTAGAGTATATGACACCGTGGCTACCAAACCTGACGAGGTATTAATTTCATTCTGTTTTTGTTGTCATGTAGTATTACTGGAGTTTATAATGTTATGGCTACCAAACTTAACTAGTTAATGTACCAGACTGTGGGTCTGGGTTTTTTTTACCATCAAAAACAATTTGACATCACAGTTGCATTGTATGGCTGAGAATTAAATTTGACTATTCAATCAAAGAAGCCCAAGTTTGGTGATGTTGACTGACTGTCTTTTTTTTTTTCAGTCTGTCACTTCCAAATTATAGATGGCTAGTGCCAATAGACCTTGTAGCTTTGTACAAAATTTCACAAACAACAGGAAAGCTCTTTATTATTTAATGTTTCTGAAGTTGATGACTTTATGGCTACCAAACCTGACTTTGTGTCAGTTTCCGTCTTTGACAATTTACATCACCAAATGTCTGAACAACTTTATATGACCTCAATTTCCTGCCCCAGATTTATGGTATAATATGTACAGGAGTACCACATGGTACCTCGTTCATTAACTAAATGTGCCTCAGGCTGTTAACTTACACTGATCTCCTATTGGAAGAGGAATGTTGACTATAATCGGTTATTTGTGTCTAAATGAGATGTGGCAAGATGTTTGTAAAACATGAGTATTTTACAGAAAATGTCATTGATGTTACAAAATATTTGTGCTCAAGAAATATCTGTGAATTAATAATGTCATTGCACATGTTCGTGTGTTAGTTAATTTTTTTTTCTTCAGTGTCCTGGTATATTGTTTCCTGTATTTATTTTTCTTTACCAAGAACTATTTCTATATCAGAAATATAGGGTTAATTAAGTATCTGATACTTCTGGCTCTATGTACATGATATGACATTGAATGGCACTTTGTGAAAGGTCGTGTTGTGTAGACTTTGACTCCTTCCTATGTTTGTAGATTAAACCTGTCTCAACAACATGGGGCATCGACCATTCATATTTTTAACCTTTATTTAAAAGCATATACCTAATAAAAACTAAAATTTTTCTTAAACATTCACATTTCTCAGAGAGAGAAAAACTTTTTTCAATTCTATTATAAATTTGGGTGATCTCTAAAGTAGTTTATCAGGTCAAGAATAACTAACAGTGGTGAACTATACTCTTGAGAGGTGTAACAGAAATGTGTTTAAAGAATTCCATAAAAAAACAATTGTGTTTCATAAATATATATTGTGACCATTTTTTCACCCATATTGCCATCATGAGACTTACAGGTATCTTTGTTTCCTTTGTTCTGTTAGTTTGGAGTTTCATCAAGTACCTATGGTTTCAAGTATTAATTATATAGAATATATTAAAGTTTATTGTTGGGCAAATATAACTTTCTCATGTGTTTCAAGTTAACGTAAACACTGTTTTAGCAAATCTGATGTAACAGTAACTCTATAACTACCACAAACAAAATAAGATGTAATTGTTGATAGAATCCCAAAAAAAAGTTTAATGTCTAATTGGTTTACAAACTGTTGAAATTGTAAGATGGAATTATCTTCCATGATTTTTAAAACACTTTATACTCTTACTTTTTAGATTGTAACAATAACTATTGTGGTATATAAAGTTTAGAATCCTTTTTTTTTTTTTTTTAAGGTTTTGTAAACATGCAGACGATAGTAAACGGCAAAAAGTGGCCATCATTCTAGACAGGCTGATTATCCTTACTATTGAGGAAGTTGAGGTAAAAAGTATGAACCACACTGGTTATTTATGTTGTTCTAGAATTGTTATTTGTGAACCAGTTTACTCTGCTCCTTATATGCAGAGATGCCAACCATTATGATTTGAGCATAATCATTACGATTTTGGTGTATACATTACAACGATACGCTCATACAGACAAATATTACGACTTGTTACAACTCCCAAATTATTATATATTATATAGGCCTGTACAATAAAGTAATAAATTGTTCTCCCAGGACTTGAAAGGGGTGAAAAGAAAAGTTCTAGTGAGATATAATTAGATTTTGATAATAAATAAAAGACATAGTCCAAATAGCTACTTACAATAATCATGTTTGTGCTTGAAATAATGAAAAATATTTGTATCTCCGACGTCTACAAATAGTTTGAGTGAGGTGCTTCTCCATACTGGGTATGTGGGGAAATCCATAGTTACGTCATCAGTGCTTGTCAACCGATCAGCACTCGTGTATATGGGTATTTCTTGTTTTCTAAGCATCATAGAAACACCATTGCGATTGTTCACAAGATGGAAAAATAATAGGGCTCGCTCACCAGATTGTGAACGAAATTTAAGAAAGAGTAAAGTGCAAACTATCTTGTCATTGCATCAAAAGTCAGTGACAGTCATGCATTTTGTACAATTTGTCACATCAATTTTTTGTGGTGCATGATGGGATAAACAATTGTTCCAGATATACAAAATTTGGCAACTCACCAACAAAGGCTGAAGTGAAGACAAAAACAATGTAGATAATGAAATTAGTGAGTAAGAATTCAGAATATGAAACCATAAATGCAGAAGTGATGTTTACATAATTTAACCCTAACTGTAGCCAATCATGCAGGACATCTATTGAGAAAAATGTTCCCAGACTCTGATATAGCAAAAAAATATGGCTGTGCTAGAACCAAAACTACAGCCATTGTACAAATGTTGGGCTGTGAAGATGACAAAAAGATTTCAAGCATACTTACTAACAGTGTTTACAGTTTAGCCACAGATGGATCCACAGACATGGATGACTCAAAATTGTATCCAGTGGTTGTACAATATCTTGACCCTTTGTTTGGAAAAAATGTTTGTTCTCTTTTGACAATGGTGGAATGGAAAGAAGCTTCCACGGGAGAGAATATTTTCAAGCTTTTGGACCATGAACTGACAAATAGGAAATTCCATGGGAGAACTGTCTTAGTTTTTCTTCAGACAATGACTCAGTTATGTCTGGTACAGGTAAAGGTGTGATGGGACACATCTCAAGACGACAGCCTAGCATTTACTTCATGGGCTGGGACTGTCACCTCATGAATATTGTTGCCCAGAAAGTTTCCAGAGAACTGCTCTGCCCAGTTTCTGATATATTGATAGATATCTACTATTTTCTGGACAAAAGTGCTAGCAGAAAACAACATTTCAAAAAGTTTCAAGGATTGTGTGAATCCTGTCCTTATCCATACATGTGAGCACGACACTGTTTACAAGTTGGAAGGGCAATATTTGAACTTTCAAATTGATACTTTCTCAAAACTGTCCTTCAGTTGAATGTAAACAAGTTTTAGATTCAGCTGTCTACAGTTAAGGATGAAAATGACAACCAGAAGTATGACGTTTTGTGTAGGGTTATCCTTGGAATTCTTACAATCTTCCATTCTAATGCTGACAGTGAAAGTATATTTAATTCAGGGACTAAAAACAAAAGCAAGTTCAGACTAAATTTGAGCACCTCAGTTTTGAGCAGTATTATAACACACAAGATGTGTATGCAGTCAAATAGACAATGTTGTTATTACTCCCAACCATCCAGAGACATTCTCATGAAAGCAAAGGCTGCAACTGCAGCAAAACTATTACAATAAGTGTCATAAACATGACATAAACTAGTCATTAAGTCATTACAGAAAGGCTTTTTACTGCTTACTGTTTGTACATGTACAATGTTGTTTTACCAGTATGTTTGTTACTCTGAACTAAATAAAAGACATAATTTCAAAATACTTTTTTTTATTTTAATTATTAAATACACAAATACAGTCATAAATCAGCAATCTAAAGCAGTAATAAATAATAATAATTATTATAATAAACAGCTTAGAGATATTGGTCAGGCCTAGTTGCCGCAAATGATAAAGGGCTCTGTCTACAATCATTACACTCAGTCATTTGAAATAGCTGGCATCTCTGTATACATTCTAAGAGTCATTCCTTTTTTTGTACAGATTATGACTCTTGTTTGTGAAACAGTTAGGTACACTTTGTGAGGCATGTGAGTTTGTTTTAATTCGCTATACAGTGACCTTACTCAATTTAAGAGTGAATAATCATATAATATTATATGATATTATATAGTAGACTGATTGTTTAATGATTTTATATATTTAAACATTACAGATTTCATCTTTTATATCGATGTAGTTCTGAATAGGTGAAACTGCATTTATTTTCAAATAAAGAGGCTTGTTACATAATTGTAGTTTCCCATGAATTTTTAAGGTAATTTTTCATAAGAGATACCCTCTAATGACACATCAGTACATCTGACAGTCATTTGTGAAACTTTAGGTTTAACAACAAACAAATCTATTACATCATTTAACCAGTTTTAAAGAAAGTGATAGGTGGCACTGTTAATAAAACAGTTGTAGAATGTTTGGTATAGTTTCTCCTCAAACAGTGTGATCTTTGAAAATCATATGATAATAATCCCAGTTGGCACATTTATACAGTATTTTGTATATATCTATTAAATTTGATATTGTGTGTAATTTGCTTTGATATTTTGCCAAACCTTCATTGTAAAAAATTGGTTGTGTTTCCACTCTTGCTATGGATAGGTCAAAGTGCACATCATGACATTTTTAAAGAGCTACATTCAGAATTTAATTAAACTTGACATCAATTAAATATTAATGTTCTTAAATTTATAAGGAAATATATTTTTAAAAATTTCCAGTCTCCTCTAGTGTTAGAATTGTAACATTTTCTCTCTAAATCTTCTCATTTTCTATAATTTGTGTATCAGCCTTCCAAGAAGTATGGAATTTAATATAAATTACTCATTTTTAAGTTATTGAGGTACAACGTAACTTTTGTAGTATTCAATTTTATTTAATTACAGATTCATAAACAGGAAGATCAGACCTACTTGCCATACTCACATGTCACATCATCTCTTTCATGAAATACCAGTAGTTCTCAGGCATTTAATACTACAATATTTATAACCAATAGAAAGCTAAAGTTTTAATCTATGAAATTAAATATGATATTGCATTATTTTCTGTAAAGGAATTGTCTAGTTTGCTTCCAGTTCAAACTTTATATTCCCATTGGAAACATATCAAGGAACTGATCTGAATTTTTAACAGTTCTTGTCACACAGTTAGAATGCCAGAAAAATTATTATAATTATGGGATGTTGTCTGCTTATTGCATATAATTATGTATACTTAAATGCATAATTAAATAACATAAAAATTATTTATGAAGTAGTGTAGTACCATTATTATGAAAAAAGGATTATGTTTCATCAGTAAAAGACCCAGCTAAGTTCCGCATTTCTTGTTTTTTCATGCATATTTTTGATTCATATAAAATGTAAAAAATTGGAAACTAACTACGTTAGATTTGGTGAGATAAAAGTGATAATAATAAAAAGTTTTCACAAGGTAAACTCCTTAACAGTTTGTGTGTTGTGTGTTTTAGTGGAATAACATGAGCTGTATCTTTGCTGAGTGTTTTACAACTTGTGTGGTGAGATTATTAGTTAGACAGGGTTCAAAGGGACAATAAAATTTGAGTAGAAACAGATGTAGACTGTTAACTACCCTCAGGTTATTTAGGGTAAACCTATATAGAATCCTGTTACAACATGAAGTCATTCTAGAGAAACAAAATCATAATTTAAATTTATTTTTTATTTTTGTTTGGTGGCTTCAAGATCAGTCAAATTGACCAACCTTGTACATAGTTACAGTAGAGAGAATAATAGATAAAATACAAACTTTTATTTAAAAAGTAACATTTGAAATTTATTTTGGAAGTTTTAGAAATTGTAAATAAAATTTGACAATTTTTAGATGATGAAAGAGATTTTTTATCATAACATGAAAATCTCTGCAGTCAACACTTTGATTCCATGTATTTATAGAGAAACTTTCAATAACAAACACTTTACAGAAAGTATATTAAGAGGTATTGTATGGAAATTCTAAAGGTCAATTTTGGGTCATGACCTCAGACCAATTGACTGTGCCCTTAGAAAGAGCTAAAATGTTTCCCAAGTAAATTGTTAAGTATTTTTTTAGTGATGCTTTTTATTAACAGTAGTGATTAAGATGTTTCATACATCAGTTTTTTATTATTATAATCAATTTTCTGGTATTTTATTATAAAGATTATTTTGAATTATTAGCTTGGTATATAGATTTAAAACTAACCTAAGTCTGCTAAGCTGGATAAACCCTAAGAAATGTTGTTGGAATAATGGCTAAACATATTTCTAACAGTGAGGTACTCAACAGATAAAACAATACATTATGACCTTTGTAAGCAAAACTGTAAGAAGAATATATTTAATTAGCTATATTAAAGACTGGATTGACTTTTGCTTCTAACTTACATAGGTAATTTGCTTGGGTTGGAAGATAATATTAAAGATGCAATAATACAAAGATGGAAGTAATACAAGGTACACTGTTTAAAGAATAGCAGTCAAATTTATGTCTATGTGTAAGAAATCTAGTGTACTGTCCCATAGCAACTAGCTTTTAAGTTACCCTGTGGTTTGTTTTAAAACTCAGTTAAGCATGTCTCAGTGTTTAGTATGCCAGACTGTGGATTTATAGGTACATTGTTTGTATCCTGTTACCAAAAATATCTCTCGCATTTTGGGGCCAACGGATACACTATAACACTGATTGATAAATCTCGCTGTTCAGTGTTGTGCCCAAAAGCTGGAAGTGTGTGCAGTTAACTTGATGCTATCTTTCCATTCTCAACTCTAAATTAAGGACAGCTAGTTCAGAAATAAGTAAAAACTGCTTAAAACTAATTAGTTTTTCAGTCTTATTCACAAGTATGGCTTGTTGACTAAAAAACAAAAATGAAAAATCATCTTTTAAAAACATTCTGCAAGTTAGATCGACAAAGGTATTCTTGCTTGCAAGTTCTTATCTATTCTGCCATTATGGTGATTCCTGGTAGTCAACTTCAGAGGTTAGTAAATATGGTTAAAGAACTAATTAATATTAACTTGCATACGTATGTAAAAAAAAACAAAAAACAACTAAAAAAATCAACCTAGCAATGAGCATAGCTGATTAAATATACTTTTTGTACATTCTTATTGATAAAGATTACAGTGTACTGGTTTATCAGCAATTTCCTCTTGCTGTTAAAAATATTTTTGGCTATAATCCCAATAATATCCTGCCAGCTTTGGAGAGCTTAGGGGAGTTAAATTAGTTGTAAATGCATGTACCAAGCTAACAGTGCAAAACAGTTTTAATAATTATGAAAGTAATAACAAAAACTAATTGTTTTTAAAAAGTTATGAAGTGAATTATAGTACAGAAAAAGCAGTTGTAAAAAAGGTAAGCATCATTTTGTGTCCACCTTGGTGAGTTTTGATTAAGTGATAAGTTTCACCATGGATAATAAGACTCGCAAGAACCTCGTGAAGTTAATTTAAACATTTTGATTGTGTTATTTTGAAGCTGACCTGTACAAGAGTAGGAGTAACATAATTATTGATGTAAAAACTTTAAAATCATTATATTAATTTTTCCTTTTTGAAATATAAATGATTCTTAAGAATTTTATTGGCTAATTAGGATCATTACAAATTAGTTTGTGATAAGAAAAGATACACAGAATATTAATTTTGATTAATTTGCAAGATATATTAAAAATGACTCCTTGTATGTATCAGATGTACCCTTCAATTCAGGCTAAGATATGGGGAAACATAGGCCATGTGTCAGATTTACTGGACATGGTTCTGGATAGCTTTATCAAGGTAATTAATGTATTTTCTTACTGTCTTCTTAAATTTTGTTTATTTTAGTGTGTGAAACTGGAATAAATTGTACTTTGTAATAGGAATGTGTCCTTTTTTTACTGCTGAAATCAAGTACTTGATGTGTTTTCTAGCTGTATTATTAGTTTTTGATTAATAAGCTTTACAAAAATCATAATGCTTAAATTGTTCTTTGTAAGTTCATTCTAATTCCATTTCAAAACACTTGTTGGTTTAAATACTATTCACATTTGAAGCAAGATACTGAAATGACTATAATAAAAGCCAATTGATTGCCTCAAACTTTTATAGTATTGATGTATATGTAATTTAAATTTGAAACAGACGTGCTGGCCAAGTTGTATTCAGTGAATTTAACTTCTTTGAAGGAAACGATAGTTACCAGGTGGAATGTCTTTTAACAAAAATATATTTGGTTATAAATCTCATTGCTTTGTCAGTATTATTCACTATTATATTTGGTTGTTAATATTATTGTTTTGTCAGTATTATTCAGTATAATATATTTTGTTGTTAATATTATTGCTTTTTCAGTATTATTCAGTATAATATATTTTGTTGTTAATATTGTTGTTTCATTAATATTATCCAAGATATTATACTTTTTTGAAGATTATTGATGTCTTGTTATAAGTTAGTTGTTAATTTGCTATTTTTTATAGTTACTTTTGTTACCTAATTTTAAACCAGGAATTTAATATAACATTAAATGTCTTGGTAACTTATACGGTGTGTAATTAAGGCCTGTTTATTGGCTAATGTTTCTGTTCGTCTAGCGAAGCGTAGCAGGTGGCCTGGGTTCATCGCAGGCTGAGATTATGGCTGATACATCTGTAGCTTTGGCATCTTCTAATGTCCAGTTAGTGGCTATGAAAGTCATCAGCAGACTTTGCAGGGTAAGGTTTAGGCTATTCTAAGAGTAGCCAGTGTTAAAATTCAAAACCTGTCATTTACTTTTTACTGGAGCATAAATAGGCTGTGTAATCAGTATTAAACTTCAAATTTCGTCAGATATTAACAATCAGTTGACTTGGCTGTATGATACGTAGATATATACTCATCTCAGAAGTCATCACTTAACTTTGATATGTGGGAATTGTGTTTCATCACAATAGAAATTGAAAGTGTTGTGATCATTTAGAAGGTGGTGGTAATGGGAGGAACTTTATCAACTCACATGTTGTTACCACAGTATTTCTCAACATCATATATCAGCCTAAAACGTTAAACTGTTTAAATTAGTCCATATTCATTTAGAATACAAGGATACACAAGATTGTTTTGGTTTTTTTAGTGGCAAAAATACATTATTTGTGATCAGTGGTTATTCTCTTCAGAGTCCCGAATCATAATTGAATGTCATATATATTTTCATTAAGCCATGATAGTTTTAGTTCAGTTTTTGTGATGTCTTGTTCATCAGGTGATTGAGAAAACTTGTACTTCACCCACACCTACCCTAGAACAACATTTGATGTGGGATGACATTGCCATCTTAGCCCGCTACCTCCTCATGTTGTCTTTCAATAACTGCTTAGATGGTAAGCAAACTACTACAACAACAACAACAACAAAAAGATAGATGAAAATATTAGAAATTAATGTGTTTGCTTAAGGCTGAGAAAAAGTCTCTAATTTGAGTTTTGTTTTCAACCACAATAAAATTTGTTGTGTACTGTTTGTATTTCATGTATTATTTATTATTCAACTAGAATCTGCTGATAAGTTCTTCTAACATAGCCTAAAGGTATGATCAGTCAAACAAACAAATCAGTATGGATTCATAGTGATCATGTCTTTTATTCAGTCATAATCTAATTGGAATACCATACCAACTTGGTGTTGGTGTTTGATAAGATATAATTGAATGAGAAAGATGTTATACTAGCTCTAAGAATAAAAATCTTATTTTGGTTTGGTTAAAACTAAGTTTCTTTGGTCAAATAGAATATTTCTCTAAGCATAAAATGTTTTTTGAAATCATATTTTTGGACTAATAATAACTGACAAAAATATGTGTGATGTATTTTTTTGTTTTTGTATACTTTTAAGATGAGTTATTTATTACTGATGAATAGTTTATTGTTTTGATACTTGTTTAAAATTTTAAATTTTTCTAGTTGCCAGTCACCTCCCGTACCTGTTTCACATAGTAACTCTTATTGTCCACACTGGCCCTGTGTCTTTAAGAGCTTCAATTCATGGTCTTGTTATCAACATCATTCATTCCCTTTGTACTTGCACAAAACCGTCTTTCAGTGGTGAGAGAACTAATTTTTATAAGAATTTTTGGTGGTAACACAACAGTAATAAAAAATGTGAAAGCCTGCTGGTTAATAATGTTAAAATCTGCCTACTGGTTAAAAAAACATATTGAGCTCAACCTGTTGATAAGAAACAGTATTTAACTCAATCAAATTGTTGCAAAGAACATTAAATAATAACACCTGTTGGTTAAAACCAATCTTACTTTCCTTTGTTTTTTAAAGGTGAAACTCAACGAGTTCTCAGGTTAAGTTTGGATGAGTTTTCTCTTCCGAAATTCTATCTTTTATTTGGAATCAGTAAGGTGAAGTCTGCTGCTGTGACAGCTTTCCGCTCAACTTATCGTCTTGGAGATCGTCACTTTGATCATTCTTTCACCTGCTCTGGTACAGATCAAGAACGGATGCCACTGTCATCATTGGAAACAATTACGGATGCTTTACTGGAAATGATGGAGGAAAGTGTAAAATAGATTCCTTATAATATTCTACTTTTTAATGAGTTGCAGAGACTTGTAAATTGTCTTTACTTATTGTTGTGTCCTTTTTTTTTAACCTACTTCATGAGAACAGAATTTGTACTGGATAAAAAAAAGATTGTACTTTCATTAGAAATGAAAATCACTTTTGAGTATCTACCACTGAAAAACTCCAAAAACTGTTGGTTGAAAAACTGTATTATTTCCTTTTACATGTGATAAGGGGGTATGGTTTAATCTTGTGGTAAGATTCTGTATTTTGGAGCAGGAGAACTGGACTATGAATTTGTGTTACATTATAAAAATATCATAATATTTTAAGCTGTGTATGTATTATCACAAGTGAAAGCATGACTGGTGAGTAGGTAGTAGGGTACTGCTGGCTAGTTAAATTAATTCCCTCTGGTCACTAGATCAAGATTAGGGATAGCAGCAGGTAGCTTTATTAGTTTTGCCATAAATACAAAATTCGGAAAAATATTATTTTGTATTTATAAAAATAAATGAATGCAGTTTTGTTAACAGTAGTTGATGCAAAGTGAATGAAATTGATGTGAAGAAAATTAAAATAATCTTTTGAACAAGTAGATATGTAATGAGTGGTCACAGGTAATGTTCACTTTCTTCAATATAGAACCAGATTATCATCAGTATTGAAGTTTATTTCACTCCTGACAGTTTTTGGTTTTTTTTCACACTAGGTTTGCATGAAAAATATTCCAAACTGTGATTGGTTGCAACAGTGGACAGCTTTGGCCAAGAGGTTAGTACTCAAATGTTCTGATAAAAAAATTAATATTACACGTGGTCCAGCAAGGCCAGGTGGTTAGGGTGCTCAACTCACAATCTGAGGGTTGTAGATTTTAATCCCCATTATACCAAATATTCTTGCCTTTTCAACTATGGGGGTGTTATAAGGTGATGGTAAATCCCACTATTCATTGGTAAAAAGAGTAGTCCAAGAGTTGGCAATGAGTAGTGATGACAAGCTGCCTTCCCTCTTGTCTTACTCTGCTAAATTAAAGATGGCTGCAGGTTTAATATCTACAGGTTTCTTTATTTATTGTTTGACCTAAAGAAAAGAAAAACACCCTGTTATCAGACTAGGCTCATCAATGAACTGTTATAAAACATTTGACAAAAATGTATGTAAGCAAGGTCTTCAAATGTGAATGTTCTCAAAAAGAGTATTTTTGTAGGAATAATGGAAAAGTGATGAAAAGCAACCCTGCATCGTATATACTGCCAACAGAATGTAGTAGTTAACTTGGCAAGAAGCTTCTACCATTTATTTCGAATATCTTAAAGATGCTGATAAATCACACAGAATAAGAAAAGTTATGACAGAGTGGGAAACCTTATAACATTGCACAACAAAGTTTTTGCTTCTTGAACGCTGTTGGGTGTTCCTTATAGATTTTTGGCTGCTGATCACGAAAATCACATCCAAAGTTGCCCATAAAGTACCGCTTCATTGAAATCTTTAGTTTTGCTACAATGGAAAAAGTATATCAGATCCACTGGAATCCCTCAATGCTTGCTGACTACTGTTGGACACTGCAACGTGATGCACTGGACATTGAATACAAACAAAAATCAGGAGCGAAACACTTTTAATTATGTTGAACTTAATAGCGCATTAGAAACATAAACGCAATTAATTACGTTATTGCTGGTTCCTGTTTGATGAAACAATACCAAAACTATATTTGTGTATACCCACCAGGTACCTGTCACAATCAGCAAAAACTTTTCAAAAAATTGTTGTGTAGTGTAACCTAAGTATGTTCCAAAGGCTGACCCTCCTTTCTTTATCAGTTCCCCCTTGAAGAAGAAGGAAGGTCAACCTTATGAAAGTACTAGCTCATATCTCATTATATTAAATATTATTAATTATAGAAATAACGTATTTATGTAATAAAGTTTGATGGGTTTTTTTTGTACAGTATAAAATCTAAACACACACAAGAGTTTTATAAATTTGTCACATGATAGTGAGTCGATAGTTAACACTTTTATTATTTGTTTTACAGTTTTGCCTTCCGCTACAACCCAGCTCTTCAGCCCCGAGCTTTAATTGTATTTGGTTGTATTAGTAAAACAATAATTGACCAGGAAATTAAGCAACTTCTAAGGATTTTGGTAAAGGCATTAGAATCATTCCAGGATGTCCAGCTGATAGATGCCATCATCATGTCCTTAACAAGACTACAGCCTCTGTTACTTCCGGTAATAAGAAAGTAATTTACATTGTGCATTAAAAGTGTAATTCTACTGTAGTAACATGAATCATGTTGGATAAGGTTTACTGATTGATGTGGACAACAGTTATATGAATTTATTAAAACCATCCATCTTGTATAAAACCATCTCTGACTATGGATTAGTAAAAATAAATAACTCATAAGAGTCATCATTATTTGAAATACAGATGCTTCAAACATGTGACACAATAACTGTGGAACATTTTGCAACACTGTTTTGTTTGTTTGTTTGCTTTTTTGGGCAATTTATTTTTTATTTTACAATAAAGGTATGACGTAAAATAGCTATTTACAACATTGTTACACATAAACTGTTGACAAGAAAGTCACTTTTCTTAAATATACTAGGTCTAATAATGTAAACCATCTTGTTGAAAGGCAATAAAAGAATATTCTAAACCATGGAAATGAATATAATTAGACAGAATTTGTCAATCATATTTTACAAAATAAAAATTACTTATTGTCACATTTTATTGATATATGTACGTGTATTTATAACATATCTCATGCTATTTACCCTTTCCTGAAAATGAAACATAATACTTGTGTTCACAACAGCCTAGAGATGTAAAACTTGTGAGCTGTTATAAAAAAATTAATTTTCAAGACAGTAAAATAAATGAACATATAGGAAAACTCATTAAGTTAATTTGTAAGTTTTCTGTGACATATAAATAACAGAAAACCATTACAAACAAAAGTTCCACTTCACCTCGAGATGCCTCAAAAATTTAAAATACAGTGTAGCTACCTACACAAGAAAGAGAAAGAATTAGATTCATGGCAAATAGATCATGAGGAAGAAAATATTGAAGGTTAGGTTTTTGTTACATTCAGAAACTTTGGAATTGTAAAATATGATCTGTGGATATTCGGGTTTCACAGATCTTTACCTCAGCAGCTTCAAACGTTTGCTGTTTTCAAAATATTTGAGTAAGCCAAAAGAAAGTGCATGGTTAGTTTTGGAAGGTTGTACATGTGCAGATGGGAAATCCAGTAAATGTATATTGATGAACCCATATTTTCTGGCAGAGAAATTTGTTAATATTAAATAAAAACTACTGAAACACTTAATTGCATGTTCTGTATTGTTAAAAAATATTTGAAATTTCATTAACAGAAAATGCATTCTGATGATAATATGTGTGCGTGATAAGTATAAAAAATTAAATAGTCCATAATAAAGACTGCTTTTAAATTTTGTGATTACTGATTGGCTCTTTTAGCATAATTATGTAAAATTTACTTTCTTTTAATGTTATTCTCCTTTACAGGAGTCTCCCATTCATCGAGCACTGTTTTGGGTTGCGATATCTGTCCTTCAGTTAGATGTTGTTACACTGTATGCCTCAGGACTAGCATTACTAGAACAAAATCTTCATACACTAGAGTATCAAGGGGCTTTTGAGAATCAGGTATTTCAAAAGAAATCTAAGAAATGTTCATTGAGAATTAAATAAGGTTTCAAACATTAAGCAGTTATTTGCCATCTAAAAAGCTGTGCATCTATGAACTATTTTTCATTGCCATTTCCATCCTTTTTTAGTTCTGCAGGTTTGAAATAACCCACTAGATCAATTATCACAGACCCTGAAATAATACCTCAGATAAATTAGAAAGTCAGAAAGAGCCTGAAAAAAACACTTTTATTATTATTCTTGTTAAAACAGACCTTAAAAATATTGTACAGATAAGAAAAATTTATATCAAAATAAGACTGTTCATAAATGTTGCACTTGTGAGATCTTTACTTCTTTGTTATTTTTTGTTTTTCCTTTATAACCAAAGCTATGAAAGTAACATTGGTATATCAAGATTTCCATCTTTTTTCTTCTTAAAGATAAGAAACGTGGAATTACAACATCCTCATTTATATAAATATTTTAAATTGTATTTAAACAACATTGGAAAATGTTAGCACAAGTTGTATTAAAGTTTTATCCAGATTTATAAGATAAGATTTATCATGAACAATTGTTTATTAGACAAACTGATATATAAAGTAAGAAATTTGCTAACGCTGGTGAGTAACAGGCTTTGAACTATACACCTTTGTCTACAAGGTAACAAGTGTCAAGTGACTATTGTTAGTATAAAACCAACACAGGAATATTTTTTATTACAGTTTACAACTTTTACAGTCAGTAAGACGAGTTTTTAGAACAGGTATGACATTTTGATCTCTGGTATGATCATTATTGAGTCACAAGTATTTACAGTAAGGAATGTTTTAGTTGTTTTGAAAGCTAATCTTACTTACTGTAAAAGCTGTAAACTGTGATGAAATATACCTTATCAGCATGTAAACTCAAAACTAATCTAACGTGATGAATCATTTGGTAGAAACTTAATCTCAAAGAACTGTTGCTTGAATAAAAAAACGTTGACATTTCAGAATTTTCTTAAATCGATCTTCCATGTAAGAGCTTTGAAAACAATTAACAATGTTTTTAGCCTAGGTTCTTCATCAGCTATTACCTAATATTCTTTAATAAATGAAAGAGAAATTTAAATCCAAGTTGTGATATAATGAATGTGTTGAAACTAAGTGTGTGCATAAATTATCAAATGTTTACAATTACAACACAGCTTATTCCTTATTAGGTCACCCATTGTTTATACAATGATTGACCTAGTTTAGAATATTTTGTGAGGTAGTTTTGGCCCATTAATGAATTTTGTACAAGTAATTTCTTGCTTTAAGGCACCAGTCATCAAATGACGTACATTATTAAAGTTTTTTTTACTCTTTTCATACATATTAACTTTTGTTTTGGACATGAAAGTTAATGAAACCTTAATAAAACTGGTTTCTGGCTTGTAATCCTCAAACTATTGGTTACTGATAAACAAGACAGCACCTTGATGACAAATATGATCATTCAAAACAATTATTCTTTTAAATACTGTTCAAATGTGAGTAGTGTCATCACAAGAAAGCAACTTTTAGGCTGAACCTCATGTTGAAGTACTGAGGTTTTATTGACCCACATGGTTTGTTAAATGTATTTCTAAAAATGAACTGAGAAAACAAATTACAAAATACTAAATTAATGTTGTGTGAGAAAACTATGTGATATACAACACTGTTGATTTGTTCAACAGTGCAGGAGTCGTCTTGATAGCAATGTAAGTATTAATCTTTGCCTTTTTTTTTAGGGGAGGGGCATGGTGACATCATGGTGTATGCTTACCAACCAATTATTATTGCAAGTTAAAAATAATGTGTTCCATTTTGATTATATTGAGAAAGACACGAGACTATAACAGTTGTTTTAAAACCAAAGTTTGGAAAATTGGAAGAATTTTTAAAGAACTGTAAGTAACAAAGAATTAATTAGTACTTCATGTAGTAATAAATAGTCATTTTTTCAAGATCTTGTTTTATTGTCTTCTTTTTTCCTTTAATAAGTTTCTTCAATAGTTCAGGTACAAGACAAAGTATGCTAGGGAAGTGCAAGTTTTGCAGCCCTGGGTAAATGAAGCAAAACCTTGACAGTTTAGTTCAGAAAGAGAGAAGTCCGAGGAATTATCTCACCAACATGGATGTTCAGGAACGTTGTAGTTTCTCTTCATCCCTACTCATAGAAGGTTATTTATCTGTACATGGAAGTTTTTTTTTTTATTTTGATTTGGCTTGTTTGAAGCAATGAAGTGAGGTGGTTGGTATGAAAATGTTGAATGAGAACACAGAGCAAGACAAGGCAGCAAAATGGAAGTGGACAAGTTTGGAGCCAACTGGCTGAAAAGAAGCAAGCCACCGACCAACCCCTAAATAATTAATGTAATGTTCTATGATCAGGGACACGGAGTGGCTGGGATCTGTAAATCCAAGTGCCTCAGAATTTGTTGTGGAGGAAAATGGAAATGCCCCAAGAAAACCCACTTTCATTGGACAGGTGCCAAATATTTTACTTATCCTCTTGCCCAGAGCTAAAAAACAAACCAAAACAAGAACATATATAAACATGATCACATATTGCCGTAGGTAATTAATGTTATTATATTTTATAAAAAATACACAAACAGTCAAACAAAACATTTAAGAAATACCATTACTGTGAAATTCACATAAAGAAGAAAACCATTTTTACTCCCTCTCTTCTCTTTCTTTTCATATATATTTTATATCATGCATGTTAAATTCTACTCAGGTATTCTAGAATCTAATCAACACATGTTTTGATTTCCAGCCATCATAGACTGAACTTGTATTTCCTTAGCATACTTTATCATGCACCTGAGCTATCAAAGGAACTTATTCAAGCAAAAAAGAAGACTATAAAACAAGGCATTTGCAATGGTTATTGGTTGCTAAGCATACATCATGATGTCACTATGTTATGTCACTTTCCATAATCCAGCTATTCAGATTTCAAAAATGATTTTTTTACCACCTTGGGTTTTACAAATTGGAACAAAAAATTCTTACTTGGATCAAATTATTACTTTGTTTACCACAGTGAACATTTTTTTATTATTATGTTTGTTGATAAAAATACATTCAGGCTGAAGAAAAGAGAAAACACTGATGTCAAACAAATATGTATCCTCATTTACTTTGTTTCTTTTTGTGAGAACCATATCGTTTAGCCCCAAAACTACGTGCTGCGGTCTTTCTTTTATGTATTGTGTCTGACACTTCTCTTTTTTTTAATAGCCAACAGTAATCAACCGTCGTGCTGATGTTCCACCTAACCTGATATCTAATCTCTATTTCTAGTTATTTATAATGAATTTTAACTATTGGATCACAGTTGATCTCTAAAAGTTATTTATAATAGGTTTCAGCAATCTGATTGTAGCTAATCTCTAAGTAGCTTGTGTTTTTAATAACACAAGAAAAGCTTATGCTCAAATATTAGATGCTAATAGTTTTCCTCATGAATTTTCTGGTTGTGTATTTTATAATCATTTGTAACCTCTGACTACCTTTAAACATCTGAACCTTCTATAAGTCTCCTTTCTTATCATTTTTCAGACCCTTGAAGAAACCATGATGTCCACTCGAGAGCCACTTGAGTGGCATTTCAAACAGTTGGATCATTCTGTTGGCCTCAGCTTTAAAAACAACTTCCATTTTGCTCTTGTTGGCCATTTGATCAAAGGTGAAACAATTACTGTTGTTTTAGAACTCTGCGAAACATATTAGTTTTGTTTTTTTAAACATAAAACCTTTTCACACAATCACGTTTTCTTAAGGTTTGTCAGAAAACTATTGAAGAAACAGTTTATAGAGTAACATAGAGTATTTTTATATAGAAGATGGTACTAGTTAACTTGTTTATTTTGATGATTTGAAACAGTTTTGTGTTTATAACTGTGTATGTATTTTAAACAGGTATTTAGGTTACGTATGATACATTTTCATGTCAAGAACTGGGTTTAAACTTTTTATACTCTCAACTAGACAGCTGTTTATATTATATATAATACATTTTATGTCAATAACTGAGTTTGAACTTTTTATATCCTAGACTAGACAGCTGTTTATGTGATGTATAATTTTTCTATGTTGATAACTGCTTGAAGTGTTCGTATTCTAGACTAGACAGCTGTTTATGTCTAGGCTAAACAATTGTTTATGTTACAAATAATAAATTATTCAGATTGTGTACTCACTACATACTTCTATAAACATAAAAATTAAAATAGCGAAACTTTATAATTTCATGATAAATATTTACTGTTATTGATATTCAGAGATCTGAAATAATTTAAATTGTGTGTAATACATCATCACGTGCCTCACCAGCATTAATTATTGAATTATATGTTTTTACATTATGTAAAAGTGGAGAAATTCTCAACATAGTGACTTTGATCAGTTTATTTAATTTATATTGAGTAAGTACTCATGTCTTGTATTTCTGTTAGGGACATTTGTAAATTATGGAAGATTTAAAGAAAGTTAAGTCATCTGTGGTGATGTGTTTCAGCCATTACAAACTCTGTCTCATGTTTTAGGTTTTAGGCATCCGACTCCAACTACAGTCTCTAGAACAACCAGAGTTCTGAATGTATTACTTGGAATCATAGCAAAACCTTACAAAAGGTAAGTTTGGGTGTAAGGTTCTTTTACTTTTTATCAGATGAAAATCTGCTTTTGTAAAAAATGGTTAAGCTCTGTTTTCATTTTGTTATGTTTAATGTGTTTGATGCTGTAGTATTAACTCGTTGTATTCCTTATTATTTCTGACTTTTAATATTTTACTACCTGGATTTAATATGCATGAATATTTTCAGTGAAAAGAAATGAAATTTGTAATGTATGCATATGTAATCATTAAACAGTTATTCGACTGTATAATATCAAATAATGAATTATATGCAACATTCTAACATTATTTACTTTTGTAAATTAATTTAGCTAACTATATAATAATGTAAAAGGACTAATAAACCCCATAAATATTACATATACATCTCCCATTATATTAGGCCTAACTGTATTTCCTTGGTTTGGTAAGCCGAGCTGTTCCGATGAGCTTTGAATAGGCAAAACTTTAGTTCACAGAGGAGGGTACAGCCAATCAATAAATGCAGTAGACCTCTATGTCAGATATCCTCTCTTCAATTTTACCTTCTATGAAAAATAAATTTGTAATATGTATTTTTTTTTTCAGTTTAACTCTATCTACTACGTTGTCTTTTTAGTTTTTCAGAGTAATTTTCTTGATATAAATTAGAAACTTTGTATGGTAATCTTGAATAAGTACTGTAAAGTAATTTTGGTAATTTAAGGAAGAATTTTCGTGAACAAAAACAGTGGTATTAACCAGTAAGTTCTAACCAAGAGAAGTTACTGTGTAAGATAAATAGTTTAGATAAGTGTAATGTTGGTCTGTTTTTTAGAGTAACTTATTAATCATTATTAATTAATAAAATATGAAATGTAAGGATAGTCTTTAAATTGCACATAACTCTCTTAGTGCTTAAATCACATATTAACTAACTTAGTTCTTAAGTCACACTATTTCTCATAGTCCTTAAATCGCATATTAACTACCTTAGTTCTTAAGTCACACTATTTCTCATAGTCCTTAAATCGCATATTAACTACCTTAGTTCTTAAGTCACACTATTTCTCATAGTCCTTAAATCACATATTAACTAACTTAGTTCTTAAGTCACACTATTTCTCATAGTCCTTAAATCGCATATTAACTACCTTAGTTCTTAAGTCACACTATTTCTCATAGTCCTTAAATCGCATATTAACTCCATATTGAAACTTTAAATCAAGCTAACCCTGATGAGCTGTCTTTTCCAATGATGTGGATCATAAAATATTTTCAGCAAACATTAACAATGCTTTGTTTGAGCTAATTAAATCTTAACAATTTATCCATTCTTTTTTGGCATTATTTTATTAACTTAAATAAACCAACATGTGCCTTCTCTGGCTTCAGTTTTTAAATTTCAGTTTCCCAATTTTAACCTTATTAACCCCTTTAGTCCTTAAATCACGTATTAACACTTTTAGTCTTTAAAATATGTATTAGCTTCCTTTGTCCTTGAAATGTATATTAGCGCTCTTAATCCTTCAAACAAAAAATTCATACATATGAAGGTGAAAAGTAACTAAAAATATTAACCATTGATTTTTCTATGCAGATAACTTGAATAGATTGCAATTATAATTAACAACAAAATTTATACCACTTTTGTTCAGGGATAAATTTGAAGTGACATCGGAGAGTGTGGCATATCTAGCAGGTGAGCCAACAGTTAAAATATGTACATTTTGAATAATACTGAAATTTTAATTCAGGCTAACCCTGATGAGCTGTCTTTTCCAATGGTATGGATCATAAAATACTTTCAGCAAACATTAATAATGCTTTGTTTGAGCTGATTAAATCTTAGCAATTCATCCATTCTTTTTTGGCATTATTTTATTAACTTAAATAAACCAGGATGTGCTTTCTCTGGCTTTAGTTTTTAAATCTCATTTTCCCAATTTTAAGTTTCTCTTTGAACTTGTGTTTGTTCATGTGTAATAATGTTTTGGAATAAAAATTTATTATTACCTGTAACCATTAAACTTTTCCTTAAATGGTTAAGGATTAAAAAAAAACTGAAAGTGTACAGTGCAAAATTTGTACAATTACTTTTGCATATCTATGTTTTTATCAATATGGTACTGAAGATATATTTTTTGTGATGGTTTTCAATATACTGAAATCCTTATTTATATGCTTTAGTTTATTTCTCATCATAAATCCTACTACATTTGTGTCTCAGCTGCATAAAAGTTTATTAATGAAATTAGCATCAAAACTAAGAGGATTTCTTGTATGTTATCAGCTCTCGTATCAGTCTCGGAAGAAGTTCAGAGCCGTTGCCACTTAAAACATCGGGTCACAAGGGTTGTTTCACAGTTTCCTTCGGTAGAAAGGTTCTGTGTTGATCTACATTCGACTGTGCCAGTTACTCAAAGTGTCATGTCACCTAGCAACCCCACACCTAGTCACACCCCTACACCTTCCTCTTCTTCTAGTCCCACAGCTCAAACTACACCTCAGATTCCTGTCAGCACCACCCCAACCACGAGAAGACAGAAGTCGTGTGACCTGCTGGACCAAAATACTCTGAGTCAGACTCAACTTTCCAAGCATATGCTGATACAACAGGTATCCCAAACTGGCATATAAAGATTATTTTAACTAAAGCAGCAAAATTGAAATAGTTCAAGGTATAATAAAGTTTGCACACCTTTTCACCAATTGTTACCAGGTGTACACTTATATATATATATATTTTTAGCTTATTTATGTCTAGAGAAACATTCCAGCATTAGCTATTTTATAATTTTTTTCATATTGATATAATAAAATTTCTCCTTTTTGGTTTTAGAGCTTTATTCAATAAAATCACTACTAAACTTGACAAGGGCAAGTGTGTCTAGACTGTGAATCCAAGGGCTCATGGTTTGTGACCAGTTGCAACAAAAATGCATTCTGCACTTTAATATCATGGGTTTGCTGTAAGAGTGATGGTTATATCACACTATTTTCCTCTAGTTTATTAGTTGAAAATTAAGTACGGTTATTTATAAGAAATTCTGAAATTATACCCATATTAATTATTCCAGATGGTAGGGTAACACATTAGTGAACTTGAAAGTTTATATTTTTTTCATACCCAAATACACCATAGTTACCAAGCTTGATAAATTATAATGGAATTTTGTGGTATTGATGTTGTTTCTTTTTTGTTATTTCAAAATGCATTTGTAAAACAAAAAAGTACTTTGTTCTCCATTGAAAAATTTGATAAAGCTTAGCAGCTTATGGTAAGTAGCACAAGTACAAAGGCAACTGTTTGCTTTACTTTCTTATTTACTATTCTGTATTTTAAAACAAAATGAGTTTCATAACTTATTTGTAAATAATAACTTGTATATGTATATAATGTTTAATAATTGAAATGTGACTGTATTTTGTAAAATACTCATCCACTATAACACAGCCAAGATAGGCCACTTTGTAAAGATTAAAAGTCAATTTTATATTATTAGATACAGTAATATAAGTAAACATGTGCCATGTCATTGCAACTGCTGTATTGTCAGCCAGGCATGAAGGTCAATATCATAAAAATAATAAATGCAGATAGTTGTATAATGTTATATGATTTAAGCAATTATATACTAAACATATGTGTTTTCATTTTATAATTTAAAGTCTTTGTAGAATGATTAAAGCATAATTTGTGTTTATTTCCTAAATTTTTATGGTGTTTACAAGAGTGGTCAAATTGACCAAACTCATACTGAAATATAACAAACAGATAAAATATAAAGTTTTTTTCCAAAGTACATTTGATAATTATCTAGAGATTATAAAAGTTTTTCACGTGAAATATGAAAATTTTCTGGTACATAGAGTTATTTTTAATCTTAAAATCAAAATCATTTTGCGTATTGGATGGTTGATATTTGAAAAGAAAAAATTTAGAGTAAAACATCACTTAAAAATCATAAAACTTCATTTGAAAATCTACTATTTTGTGTATAAAATCCTTGTAATGCTTACTGATAATATTCAAAAACATTTCATGAAGATATATGCTTATTGCACTGAAAGTTATAACATGAAAACTATAATAAACACTGAATAGTTATGAGGCCAGTTCCTGCAACTGAGCCCTTAATGAAAGAGGTAATGTTTGTAAAATGGTATTGCAGGATGTCACCTTTTCTATATTGAAATAAACATCAGTTGTATACTTTAGTTTTTGTTGAGAAGTCATTATCAGTTTTATCCTGTATTATTTTAAAACTGACACTACTAGATTTGTACCATGTTTTATTCCCTTGTTTCAAGGTTCAAAGTATCAAGGATCCGAAATATTGGAAAAGTTTGGATAGTGACTCACAGAACTTACGCCCACTTTTCAAAACCCAACGCAGCAACTCAATGCCAATTCCGAAAAGTGAAGAGACCACAGCGACTTCTCCCTTGGACTTTGAGGGCGAAGACTGCCTGGAAGATGAGAAGAAGGAGAAAGAAGACCCCCCAAGTCACAAGAACAAAAATACTAGAGTCTCTGTGTCAAATGAAAACAATGTGCTGCTAGACCCTGAAGTTTTGACAGATCTTCCCTTTCAGGCTTTAGTACTGACAGTAATGGTAAGTTTCATACTTGGGTTATTGATCTCCAAGGGTCTTTAAGGCTTTAGCATTTTTGTCACTCGGCTTTCACCAGTGATTGTAGGTTGTCAGAAACATGGACACTTTTGGTATTATGTTTCTGCCATTCTCTTTCTTCATACTCTTAAGACTTTCCTCCTCCCTCCTCTCCACAGTAAATTACAAGTTAACAGTAATAAAATTTGCGTTTTAATTATTTGTGGTGGACCTTGCACAAATAGTCTCTTGAGTGGCTTTGTGCTCAAAAACAACCAAACCAAATCACTTCTTACAAGTTGATATTCCAAGTTTGTTTTCTATATTAATTGTTCTTTATTGGGACTTTGGTATAAAAGCTAAATCCATCTGCAAGTTAATGAGAAATTTAAATATCCACCCAGAAGAGATTCATTACTCTCTTCAAATAGGATTCTTTTTCCTTTGGTACATAACAAGTGAAATTTTGAAAATAACTTTCTTCTACAGTAGCTACTTAGTGGTAAAGTTAACATGAAAGAAACAGATAGGAGAAAACAGTGAATTAAAACTTATCATCACAGAACTGATAACATTCAGTAAACTGATATTTTTACTGGAACCTCTGTTTCTAAAAGTAAATTCTTTCACGAAAGGTTTGTGTAAGTTGTAATTGTAAAGATAATGCTAAATTTTAAAGATATTTTGTTTTAGAGAGACATTCTTGCAGATTTTAAAGATTTAAGAAAAGTAAGCTACTATTATGAAGATAATGCAAGACTAGTATTTTGTATGTGATCTCATCTGATATGGTCACAGTTAACAAATTCGAGTTTATGGCACGTGTATGTTAGAAGACCATACAGTCAGGAAAACTGACTATGACAATGAAATATATTTTTAAAGAACATTCATCAATATTCAATAGTGATCAAATTAAGATTTCTACGTAGATCAGAACTAAGCTTATCAGTGAGTATAAGTAATTGAATTTCATTTTCTCACTTTTTAATTATTAAAAAGTATTGTTCCATAAATTTGGTGCTATTGCTTTTCACACCATCTTTTTTTAATCCAAGTGAAATGTTCACTTGGTTTGGCCAGCTCAGCAGGTTCGGGTTAGTTGTGAATCCATACACTACATCTATGATGGGGAATGGAAGCTTATAATAAAAATATTTACTAATGATAATAATAAAAATTGTAGAATAATCAAACATATTAAACATTCTAATTGATACTGCTAAAGAAAGTCACATCAAAGAACTTACTTATGAAACATAAAAATTATGTTTGATTTTTGTACTATCGCTGATATCCCGCCTTGCATTTTGTCGATTAATTGCCACATTGAATAAACAAATCAGGATTTAATTTACTATTAAATAATTCCAGCATGTCAAAAATATATAATCTATAGATATAAATGTTAATTTTTTCAGGCCACACTTGTTCGTAATACAACAGATGAAAATGAAATGAGGGTGTTATATGAGTACCTTGCTGAGGCTTCTGTTGTCTTTTCCAAAGTTTTTCCTGTTATGTAAGTTCATTATGATATAACTCCACCTTCAACCCTTCAATTTTCATGTGTTAGTTTAATGTTGTTTTTTAAATAAATAATATACTAGTGCCCAGCATGCTATTTTACTTTGTATTTTACTTCTGTAAAACCATAATATTGATTTACTTTAAATTTGTTGTAAAAGCATCCCTGGAAATATTTTTAAAGCTAAATAATTGTTGTTTTATTACGTAGATTAAATGTAAAATTCAATTAAAATTTTCTTAGTCAACATATGAAAGAAAGAAAAGGTAAATGGAAATCATAAGAAATAAAAACCTGTCTTGTGAATTTTATCTTAGATTAAACATAAAAGTTTATTTAATCTACTTGTTTTTTTCAAAACTACCCACTTAACTTAGTTAAGTTTTGAAACTTCCTGTTGATTTAATCTAATTTGTTATTGATATATACGTCAAAGTTTTAAAAACAGAATTTTATTAATCGATAACAGTATAAGTGTAAAGCATAAGAAATGATTGATTACACTTGAATGTTGGAAATCTCCCTATTCTTCTGGTGTCTTACACTAATGTAATATCATTGTGTAAACCACTTTCGTTTTGTACATTCAAAAATTATTTATCTTTATATATTTATCACTCATTCTTTTGCTTTGTGTAGTCACAGCCTACTTGATGCCAAAATCAACAGTGTTCTTGCTCTCTGTCATGACCAGGTGATTCTCGGTGCAGTTCAGAGTATCATACAGAACATGATAGCTTGTGAGGACTCCAGTCAGCAACAGCTCCATTACTTACAGAGTAAGGATAAAACATTTCTTAGGTTTCAAATAATGAAGATATCAGTTGTTTAAATATCTCCTTGAATTCATTCTATTTTAATTGGTATTTTGACATCATCTTGTAACTTAAGAATTTTTTTAATTACTTGGTTTTACACTCACAGTCTTGTTTTAACCAGTTTTTCTTGTATCTAACCATATAACCTACATCAGTTTTAATATATCTTGAGCAAGAAAAACTTATGTTTAATTTATTTGATTACAGATTTAAGTTGTGGTGGTGTATGATTAATTAGAGGGTTGTTCTTGTTTTTTTTAATTGTAATCTGTATGAGGTGATTTTAAACTGCCAGTCCTCACACTTATCATGGAGGTTAACATGTATTGAACAGCAAACTGCAAACATTGCTTATAATTTGTTGAAAACAATGTGCTGTTTGAAACTGTTGTGGCAAACAACTCGAATTAGTTTCAAAAGTTCCCTAAATTGCACATTCACCTAATATCTTATCTCTTACTGTACATTCCAGGGTAAGTCAGTGTTTTGTTGTTTGTTTCTAAAGGACTCACGTATAAAAACATATTTCCAGTTGAAGATTCAATTATGGCAACTCCAAAACAAAATCGTTGTTTAAAATGCATGATAACATTTATATTTTGCTGACAACAAAAATTAAAAAGACCACATGTTTCACTAGTTTTACTCTGTCATAATCAGGAGTATAAACCTACATGACAAATGGGGTAATTTTATAAAGTAAAGGTTTTAACTATTGTATTCTGTGAAGGTGGTATGAGTATCGTACATAAGTAGTCAATATTTCTTTTCAAAATTATACATTACCATCACTGTTTCACAAATAAACGATTTATTTTACAGCATGGAATTTCTGTTGATTCTCTAATATTTAATTCACTTTGGCTGTTAGGTTTGTTTAAGTATATCATTTTGTTTCCTTATATTGAATGACCTGTCTGAACAGTGTGTTTGGCAAAATGAGAAATTAATTTTTTCTTATGTACTTAACTATTTTATAATGATTTTAATATTTCTAGCTGTAACTTTGCACCGTGTCAATTAAATTATTTTCAATTCACTTCAAAAGTTCTGCAACAAAATATAACTTTGAATACCATGTGTTTATGAAGGAAATTTTAAATCTTACTTTTTTGAAGAGTCTATCTTTACAGAGGTTATAACTTTTTCTAGCCTTTGGTTTTGGAGGGCTTTGGAGATTTGCTGGTCCTTTCTCTAAGGTATACTAACTTTTTTTATACTCTATTTTTTTGGCGGTGAGAGAATACATTAAAGTTTTACCAAATTTTTTTCTTGTAATCATAATTAGGTGTTGAAATTCAGATATGAAAATTAATGTCATGGAAAACCTACTAAATTTATCATGTATTGTTGTGACACTGAGGTTGTGTTTAAAATTTTCTTTAATGTACCATTGTAATGTAAGTTTGTGTAAGCTATAAGTATCTTTGTAAATTTACTAAAAATTCCAATGCACTTGCTTATTGTTTTAGATTTTCTTTATAGTTTAAGCTTCATCTCAAACCTGCATGTCCATAATCAGAAATTACAAGACTACTTCACTCTTGAAAACTAGTTATTTTGTTTTCAGTTTAGACTTGTAGTTTCTCTCCAAATTAAAGTATTTGACATAAACAGATATTCTGAATTCAAGTCCATGTTTTCAAGAGTCCAGAATTGAAAAATGTACCTGATTCTTTAATGTCTGTGGCAGAAAACTTAAATCTCTAATTTAACACCTCTTACAAGTTAACTGTTGTAGCCTGTTTTGTTATTATTGATTGGAATCAGTTTTTTATTTTCTGTGGTTGGATTTAGCTTTCCTTGGCTCAGTATTTCCAAAATACAAATATGGAATATAAATGGCATAGTTGTTGTAAAATGATGCAGAAGTATTTACTTTACAGGATGGTTATGTGATTTTTTTAATACACTAATAGTTTCTTTGTGATATTAATCTTTTGATTTTAGAGCCAAACAAACTTAGATAGTGCAGAGTTATTTGTGAACTGTTTGGAAGCCATGGTGGAGACGTGTCTGCCTGCAGATGAGGGTGAACTTCTAGAACTAAGTCAGTATCCTAGTACTCTTAGTGTTTCCTCCACTATGAACCTGTCCTCATCCTTGTCCAGCTTGACCCTGGGATCTTCAACTGATAAAGAACCATCAACTGATTACAGTAGTGTTGCATCTGACAGCTCAAGCAGAATTCGCCATGGCTCAGCACGTAGCATGGTCTCAAACGTAAAAACTCCTTAATGGGTAGTTGTTGATCACCATTTATTGGTTTTCTAATTGACTCCTTGAGGGACTGTGCACCAACTGGACACATGTCTCAGCTTCCACCAGCCAAACTTGGTCCTTGTGAATTCTCCAAAGGTTATTTGTCTAAAACCTATTCTTACATGTGATAGTTGGAATAATTGATGGAAAGAACCCTTTTTCAGTGTTGTAAAAATTGTATTTTAATATAAAATTATCTATATATTGTGTGCTATTAGGAATTTGTTCTTAACTACAGAACATAAGTTTTCTTTTATTCCTCAACAGTAGTATACTTTTTTGTAAGTTCTGTGTTTTGTGAAATGTGCTTGTTTAACTGAAATTAATATAACTGTATTTACTATTATATATGTATATGTGTTTATATTCTTTGAAACAATTTTCTGATATTTGGATGTCACATCAATTCTAAAGGGACTTGCAGGCATGTAATGCCCTTTCTAAAAGTTGTCAGTAAGTGTTTGAGAGAATTCATTGAGCAAGCAACAAATCCAAGCGAAAGTTAGTCTTAAAACTGACACAGTTTGGGACTTATTTTGCTTTTTAAGCAGTTGTGAAAATTGTATTAAAAGAAAGAGTGGAATTTTTCAAAGATGTTTGAATGTTTTGTGTGTTGAGGAGAAAAACTGTTGTTAAATATTGTTCTTGTAAATGAAAAACCAGATTATAACCAAAAACTTTATTTACCATCAACAGTATACAGAGATTTAACATAACATTTACTGACTGGAAAGGCCTAGCATGGCTAAGACATTCAATTTGTAATCTGAAAGCTACTGAGCATTTATTACACTGAATATCTTTTCAGTGTTAATCATAACAGTGAGAAATATTCTTATGCTAATAATATAAACTTTCTCACTGTCTTAGATTTGGCCTGGCATGACCAGGTGATTAGGATACTGGATTTACAATCTGGGAGTTGCAGGTTCAAATACCTTTTACATCAGAAATGCTTGCTCTTTTAGCTATGGGGGCATTATAACATGACAGTCAATCTCACTATTCATTGGTAATCTGTAGCCCAAGTATTGGCAATGGGTACTGATGACTAGCTGCCTTCCCTCTGGTCTTTCATTGCAAAATTAGGTATGGCTTATTGAGATACCCCTCATGTCACTTTATTTAAACTTTCAAGAAAACTGGCAATGAATGATTACATTTATACTTTTTATAAAACATTAATATAAGGCCTGTTACATATTCTTTTTACATTCTACATTCTATATTGAGTCCCTTAGAAGTGTGTATAATAGAAAAGGCTTGCATAAGATGTACTTGTTGTAACTGTTGCTACTCTACGAAATGGCTTATATAAATAGTGTTCTGTCCACTGTTGTGTTTGTTTATATCAGCTGGCTTGAAGAGCACTGGATTAGGTGAAACACATCATTGGTAATGGATGTGGTGAATATAGTATGGTTGGAATATTATTATAATACACTCATCCAAGTTTTGAAAATCTCTAAAGGACTGAATAAAGAATGTAGTGTTTATAATGTAATTGGCCTAATATTAATGTTGTTGTTTCTTGATAGATATGTAAGTTACAAGGAAGTTAAATTTTAGCCTAAATTCGAGGGATTTCTGGTGGCTGCATTGATGTTGTACATGTGCTAATGTAGCCTAAAATTGAGGGATTTTTGGTGGCTTTGTCGATGTTGTACATTTGTTGGTTTAGTCTGAAGTCGATATTTTTAATGACTGCATCAGTATTGTATGTTTGCTAGTTTTGCACTTTTCTGTTCTTTTTGGCTGTAATTTTTGTGTGCTAGTCTGCTGTGGTTTTACTTTCATTTGCTGGTATGTATGTGTTTGTTTTTCTGTGGCTGAAATATTACAAGTAGGAACCTTATGTTTGGTGCATAATGTAGGTTTGTAGCATGTTGAGTTTCTATATGTCAGTTGCCATTTTCCTTTGTTTAATTATTCTATTTTTCAATGGAAACATTCCATGAAACATCCTCACTGAAGTCTGATTGGAGTTCACTACTAACTTCTTTTCCTAATCTTTTTTTTTCTTCTTCTTCTGGATAATATCCTGATGTGGACAGTGTGGATATGTCCTCATCTGTAGCTTGCTTGGTCTTTTGGGTGAGGATAGAGAGATGTACATTTCTTAAGAAAATACAGAACTTGCTAATGTTGCTGATAGATGAATTGCACCAAACTTTAGGATTGGCATCATCACTTATATCTTTAGAGATTGAGGCTAAATGAAGGTCACGTCTCAAGTAATATGGTTTGTTTTATTATCTGGTTTGAACTCCACGAGAAACTGGAAAAGTGGTAAAGGTACTAAGTAATTAGTTGCTAATCTCTGGTGATGACATGACTGATTGGATCACTTCTTTCTTTTCTTCACATAATGTTGACATCAATTGTACAACATAAACAAGGAACTAATAAATTTAACGTATTCCCTAAATGTGCTCTAGCTTGATTCCTTGGATTGACTCCATATTGAAGAAGGAATATTTACTATAATTCCAAATTTGCTATGTGTAAGTATGTGCAATGTAGAATGTTTTATTGGAATGTACAAGTCTGTTGTACACATAAAATCAAAGCTGTTATAAAATATGTGAACTGCTAACGTCAGTCAGAGTACAAGGCTATGTTTGTGTGAAGAATGAAAGCTAGTTTTATCCATCATACAGCCTGTGGTTTGTGTTTTCATAATCGCTATAGTCCTGTCTCAAACTCTTGCTAAATCAGTGGAGTGAAATGAAAACGTGACAACTCTGACATTGAATGCGTAGTAAACATGTCAAACATCACTGTGTAAAAGGTCATTGCACATGCACTCTAACTCCTGCTCATGTACATCGGGTTAGAAAAGAAGAAAGTATGGAATATGTTTACAGCATAATTTGAAATGAGAATACTTAAATGAT
Organism: Carcinoscorpius rotundicauda; assembly: GCA_011833715.1. Lineage (NCBI taxonomy): Eukaryota > Metazoa > Arthropoda > Merostomata > Xiphosura > Limulidae > Carcinoscorpius > Carcinoscorpius rotundicauda. The sequence goes on along the minus strand of CM022394.1, from coordinate 101,997,957 downwards.
AGATTATTTATTTCAGTCACTTATGATTAAAGTTTTTGGTGCCCATGATACTGCAGAAAAGCTGGACATGTAAGCCATCTTGACATCTGTTACAACATGATGTCAAAGTTCATTAGCTTGGAAAAAGTGCTACGAGTTTGAAGTATTTCCCTACAGACTTTATAAAATATTATTTATAGCTTTTTAGAAATTTTCTAAATCTTTTTTTCCCTATAAGTGACCGAACCCAGCTTATTCCCTTTGTACATTGTTGAAGGTGCTTTTCGGTCACAACTATTTCACTTATTTAAAGCAAGCAAAAAACTCCAGGTGGTAAGTACTGTGAGGGTAGATTGTTTTGAATAAGTTTAAGAGGTCTGCTTTAAATTGAGTTGCAGAAAATATATTGGTGACTGATTTGAACAATTAACTTATGCAGCTCAAGTATAGAAGATAATGTTTAATTTTTATGTTGTTTTTTTAATCTGTTTATTTTAAGGATTAAATTGTCCTTGGACTATTTTTTATACACCTTGATTTATGTTATTATTTAACATACTCATTATGTGGGGTTGAATGCAATGTAATGTATACATTAATCTTTACTGTCTGCAGGTAAAGAACTGTACTGTTAACTTAAGTATTATTCCATTTATATCATTCTTCATTTATTAAATGTTTTTATTACTTATTCTTTAAACTATTAACATTCATTATTTGTTCTGTATATTGAATAATCTTCAAGAAATAAAAATAATGTATGCATATTTGGTAAGCCCGATGGTCAGGGTGCTAGACTTGCTATCTGTGGGTTCAAATACCCATCACTGGACATGCTCACCTTTTAAGCCATGAGGGCATTATAATATGAGTGTCAATCCCAATATTCGTTGGTAAAAAGTTGGCAGTGGTTGGTGTTATCCAGCTGCCTTTCCCTGAAGCCTATCACTGCTAAATTAAGGATGGTTAGTGCAGATAGCCCTCATGTGCAAAATTCCAAATGAAGTTATTTTCAAACTATGTTAGTTAAATTTTGGGTTGAGTCAAACTTTTCTTTATGGTGAGATCTTTAAGAACATTGATCTGTGTGCTTTATGACCAACTTTTATCCTTTATGTAATTCGTTTGTTCTTTTGTGAAGCAAGTTTGGTGTAAGATGCATAAACTATATATTTACCTGCATGTCCTAAATTACTTGTAATTTATACTATTACTTCAGACAATAATTTTAAAAGTGTAATGTGAGTATAATTCAAAGCGTATTGTTAAAATACTGGTAGGATTAAGTAAATTGAGTGAACTTCTATTTGAAAATAGTGATTTCTCAAGTATTATATAATTATAATGCTTTAAATTAAAGGTGTATTGTGTAAAACATTTAGTCAATTAAGTTTATACTCTTGTATTTGAATATTTAAAAGAAAAAACGTATAGTCTATTATATTCCTGCAATGGTGGACTTACATTTATCTTAAAGTGAGTGTGCATTTATGTTTAACGATTTTACTGTGTGTCTTGTACATACCCATTATTTAAGTTCTAAGTTTTAAAGATAAAATTATTCAACTTTATTTTCCAGAACTGGATGTATTTTTATGCCCACAAAATTTATAAAATATTTTAACGAGAGTGGATTTACGTATCCCATTTCTTAAAGGTCACTTTGGGTTTTCATTTCATGACGTGCTTTATGGCCACCACTTTCATGATCAATGTGTGTGATTAGTCCTAGCGTTAAGCATAATCTCGTTCAAGAACTGTTGATTAAGTTTTATTGTAAGATACTTTAAACTGGGATGTAAGAATTTAATTTCACGGACTAATTTCTAATATATATATCATGTTGGAGTTGGTTTGTTTCTTTTTTATAAGTGCAATGAAATTTAATTTATCTTATAATAATTTGGTAATGTTTTACACATTTTTATTAAAACTTGTATTATTTTATTATTTGAATCCCATTCGTTTTATAATAAATAATTATGTATTATTTGTCTCACGTGATTTTTCATCTCAATTAAAAGTCATGAAAAAGTACAGAATGGAAAAGAGCTTCAGTTTTAGATTATTTAAAAGTTAATTCACTCTGTTTTTGAGATGTTTAAATATGAATAAAACTTTCACATGAAGTACCTTTAACATGGAAAATTAAACTGTTTAAGGTGTTATGTTCAACTTATCTTTAACACAAAATTAAGAAACCCTACTTTTAGTGGTAACTATTTCACTTTATTCGCGTGACGTTTACATACGAAATTCCGGTTAATTCCTGTGAAAGAAGATTGTCACCACTAGATGGATCCGGATGGGATTTTTATCTTTAGTCCTGAAAATGGTGAGTGGCATATCAAAATTAGTAGATCCGGCAGTGTTCGATAATTTCCAGCCAGTAAAAGCAATATATATATATATATATCCACGCATACATGCATAATTCAATGTAATAACGTCACATGTATGCCAATCATTTAAATTCGTCAGGATTTACAAGTACTGTTATTAATCCTGATACTAAAACATCAGTTTAATAGCACGTTTTGACAGTAGGCTCGTGAATGAACGATGTAGGAAATGAAATCTCTCAAAAGCAATCGGAGAAATACACTAAAATATCTACAAAGTTTCCACACCTTGATTGGAAGACATCACGGTATAACAAGTTGCAGTGCTGTGCGGTTTGACTTGCAATTTCAAACATCGGTAAACTGTTTCAAACCCAGCAGATGTTAGAAGGAAAGTAATCTTTTATCAAAGGTCGGAATTTCTCATAAAGTCAAACTTGTATCGGGGAAGTAAGTCCTAAAATATGAAAGGAAACAGTCTATTTACTTTATTATGAAAACCACTGGGCTATCTGAAAGGTATGAAAATATGACATTTTACCTAAATATAACTAATTAATAAGAGAAATTGCTGAACAAAAAAGGTAGTAGAAAGTAAGGGAAGTACCATGGACAAGTTTGAAGGTTCATACTGATTGTGAAGATTCACATCCCTGCCGACGTGCGTGAGGATAGAGCCAGTCAGTCTTTCTCTGACACGGGTAGATCAAAGAGATGTTTTAAATCACTTTAAACTTTTAGGATAACTATTCGCTTACAGGGTAATCATGACGTCAAACAGTATTGTACTCTCACATTGCGTAAATAACGTCGTTTTACACCGAGGTTTTTGATATTTAAAACCACGAACCATCAAATTCATGACTCGTAGATTTATTAGTCTTGTCAATGTCGTCTTCTTCAAGAAAAAATAAAGTTGAAACGTCATCTGAAGCTTCGAAACCTTGTTTGTTGCATTGATTTTTGATCTTCGTAATAGCATATACACACTGAAATTGTAGTCCGTCATGAGCACATACTTGCCCTTTCAACCGTAGGGGTGTTACAGTGTTACGTTCAATCCCACTATTCGATTGTAAAAGAGCAGCCCAAGAGTTGGTGGTGGGTGGTGATGACTAGCTGTCTTCCCTCTAGCTTAACATTGCTAAATTAGGGACGGCTAGCGTAGATAGCTCTCGTGTAGCTTTTTCGCGAAATTCAAAAACCAAACCAACTGTCTCAGATTTACACATAAAAAAAATAAATGATGTAAAGCTAACACTATTTTAAAAATTTTCAAAATATCTATTCGATCCATCCTTAATACGGCTACCAAGTCACAAGTAATGCAATAAAAAGTACAATAATAACAAAATAGAGTATTTAGATTAGCCCTAAAACTTCCAAGTTGCACCTGCCTACACAAAGTAAGTAAAATCACTATTTAAAGACAGGCTAGATTTACTGGCTAAAATTTATTACAAGAAAGTAGAGCCAACAAACGCATTAACATGTAACCTTCATTCTATTACATGTGCATAACACAAAAACAATATATCCATACAAAATGTACTGCAGTAAAACACAAACCATGAATGTAGTTTAAGCTTTTATAACTAATCATATGTTTTTCTCTTACAGCTTAGGTAATAACAGGTGAATTACTCGGAACCTGCTCCCCGCTAGTACAGCAGTTATTACGAATTTACAACGCTTAAATCAGGGATACGATTCGCCTCGGTGGGCTTAGCAGATAGCCCGATATGGCTTTGCTATAAGAAAACACACATTCGGAGTCTCTACTGTGAAAGTGGATTTTCTCTGGTTACTCCAGTCCCCCTCCTCAAAAGGCATTGGTTTTACAGATTCTCATCAACCTGTAACCCTGATTACTGCCCTTCAATGTTTGTCGATAATTTTCTAAATCCACTTGTCAGCCTCGAATTTTTGCTTCGCTTCGCCATCTCTACCTTCATCAGTTCCTACTGGGAAAATTAGGCCTTACAGTGTTCCCTCGTGTATCGCGGTAGATGCGTTCCAAAACCCCCCGCGAAAGATTTTCCGCGAAGTGGGATCGCCGATTTTTACGTCTATGTTTATGTGCATTTAGACTTTTAAAACCCTCCCTGTACAACTATTTAACACTCCCCTTACAATACTGTTCATTATTGCTGAAATAATAAGAACAATTATTAAGATATTAAGCCTTAAAATTAAAAATTACATATCTTCAGCAGGTGGTGTCTTTTCGTGGATGAAATCACCAATCACAGGCCAGACATGAATATTGACAGCACCAATCGCAGGCAATCAAAATGGGTAGCTGTCATTGGCCGTCTTTCATTTCTGCACCAATCATAGCCCGTCTTGCACATCGCTACGCCATGAAGCTGATCTCGCGTAGCCTTCGCAGACGCACAATGCGTACGTCTATAGCCTTTCCAGTTGGTTCTGTTTCCATTTTTACCCTGTTATAAACTCAAATATATGTTTATATCTTAAAATATACCTTTTTTTTCTTTACACTATTAATTATATTTATTTTTAATATTTTAATGGTATTTAATGCTGTATTTTAAATTTAATGTTTATTATTTTATATATATATGTATGTATATGTGGGGGTCGGCCGAGCCCGCGAAGTGGCAAGGGAACACTGTATATCCCAATACAATTACAAAAATTCTACGTGCAGTTGAGGAAAGTAGCTTTCGTTTTAAAATTAGACGGGTTTTTTTTTCAACAAACTTGGATGACATGTCCGAACAAGACAACTGATTACGACATTCTAGCTACTTACAGACCACTCTATGTGCGTTAACTTGTTACTGTGAACAACTTATACCTAACCTTTGTTTTAACCATGCACGTATAGAAGGACACAAGCCCAGTCATTTTATTCGTCGCATGAATCATGAAAGTGGGTCTTCTCGGAGTAATCCCGTTTCCTCGCCACATCAAAATCATTCGTGAACACAGAATCCATAGATCCCATCCCACATAGAAAGGACTATATTTTGTTGTCATCTATCATTTTTAACAGTCAACCTTTTGTTTTAATTACCATACGTTTCTCACTGAGATCTCGTATCTTAAGCAACAACAATATTGCCTCAAAAATTTTAATTTTAGTTCTAACTTTAATGTTACAACAATTACTGATATTTGTTTATGGATCGCAAGTACCCTGGAACTGGATGCCTTCGTCACAGCATTAACTAATTTCACCGGCATTACCTTCTAAACTTTATGTCTCTTTCCTTCTTCCTGCTTTCAAGTCGTAACTTTTACTGCTTTACATGATGTCTTGAGATATCCATTAATTAATCACGTTATGTCACATACTCGTCAAATTAGTCAGTTAGCAAACATATCTTAATAACATTGTAATCCCACATATAAAATCTCAACAAGTCATTTAATACCTCCACTGTTAACTTAAGATCTTCCACTGTCGTCCAACAAACGGTACGTAGATGGTACTTTCTTCATCTTCCATAACACGTTAACAAGTTCTTGAACCATTTAAGTTCTCAGTACAATAATAATAATATAAAATTCACTTGTGAATTAAAAATCAAAACAAACTTTCTTTTCTAGATATTAAGGTTCAACAACGAGTCAACGAATTTAGCACCTCAGTTTACGGAAGGAAAATGTTTCACTGGTTTGTACAACGCTTTGGGAGTTTTTTGCCAAAATAATTCAAACTAAATTCTTAACTTTTAGTTTTATTCACAGAGCCTACTCGGGTTACATTTCTATTCACAATGAAATAACTTTCCTTCGAAACAACTTAAAAAATGAGACTGTTTACGTTAGGTTTAAAAGTTATTATTTGGGTTATTCAGTGATTTAATATTTATTGATTACCTAGTTTTCATAATAAATATATTACAAGTTAATCGTTTCAAAAACGTGTGACTGGGTGTTTTTTCACAGCAAAACTGCATCGGCCTGTCTGCTTTGTCCACCGAGGGAAAGCGAATTCTTGATTTTAGCGTGATAAATCATAAGACTTACAGCTGTCCCAGCGGGGGATATTTTAAAAGCACTAGTTATAACAAACAAGCTTCATTACGTAACTTTGTACGAGTCGTACCTTATGAATGTAGTTTAAATGTATTATGCTTACGTCCTGGCATGGCCAGGTGGGTTAAGGCGTTCGACTCGTAATCCGAGGGGTGCGGGTTCGAATCCCGGTCACACAAAACATGCTCGCCCTTTCAGCCGTGGGGGCGTTATAATGTTACGATCAATCCCACTGTTCGTTGATAAAAGAGTAGCCCAAGAGTTGGTGGTGGGTTGTGATGACTAGTTGCCTTCCTTCTTGTCTTACACTCCTAAATTAGGGACAGCTAGTACAGATAACCCTCGAGTAGCTTTGCGCGAAATTCAAAAGAAACAAGTATTATACTTTTATAACAACATACAGAGTTCCAAGAACTACATCATCTCAATTCATACACAAATATTCGAACATACCAACCCTAGCAGATAGATTCCTACATAGTACAATGACATACTTCGATAAAAAAATTGGATGAAAAATGAATTACTATGCAAACTAGATAGGTACCTCATACATGATGAAGTTAATCCTAGAAATCTCTCCTAGTCAATATAAATTGACTAATTTATATTTTAAACATAAAAATAAATAAAAAAAATAAAAATAAGTATGTAAAAATAATAAAAATTAATTAGAAAAACAGCCATCAATAAACTTGCCATTCGTACCACAATACATGAACATTGCCCTGAAAAGGATCAGAATAATATTCACTTCACTCTGACCTAACAACTAAAATAATTACAAATTTCAATACTGCAAGACCACATAAGTACGTGGAGGAGGAAGAGGTCAAAAAGAACCTGACCCTCCAGGGCATGAACATATGCCCAAACACCGAGAGAGAAAGCGAACGATTTGGAATATTGTTGACGTCAACTCTCTTGAATATTTTGATTATTATATTTAACATTGTTCTTACAACAGGGCTAGATGTTTCTAAATTTTTCTATCGCGTGTTACAAATACGTACGAATATTGAGTGTAAGCTTGTTTTGAATTTCGCGCAAAACTGTACGAGGGCTATCTGCGCTAGCCATTCCTAATTTAGCAGAGAAAGACCAGAGAGAAGATATACAGTTACCACTACCCATCACCAACTCTTTTTCCAATGAATAGAATGATCATAATATTATAATGCGTCCACGGCTGAAAGAGCGAGCATGTTTGATTCGAGGCTGCAAATTTCAGATTGCTAGTCAAGCTAACTTACTTACGCAGCCAGGTGGTTAGGAAAAGTAAAAATGAGAAAAGTGAAGTTAGACTGCGTCATTTAGTTAAGTGATAATGACGGATGTTTAAAACGAGTTTTATAGCTTGTATTGTAACAACAGAGTAGAGAAGAAGAATTTGTCTCATACAAAACTGTTGTAAGTGAACCTAACTGTATGGACTTTTGACGAATAAGAAATAATTTAAAGCTGTGGATACAATTGTGGTAACCCATATGGTAACGTAAGTACTGAATGTATTGTGGTAATAGTTTGTTTAGTTGAAGTTAAGCACATAGCTGCACAATGGACCATCTGGGTTCTGCCCACCACAGATATCGAAATGTGGTTTCTAGCTTAAAAAGTCTGTGGACATACTGTGGGGCTGGTATAACATAGGAGACAATAAAGAAATATCTTGTCAAAGTGTTCTAAATTAATTAAACCCACTTTGATGAAAAGGTTGATCGACTAATTATTTGTAATAAACTACAAAGCTACTCAATGGACTATCTGTGGTCTGCTCATAATGAGTATTGAAACCCGTTTTCTAACAATGTAAATCTGCAAACATATCACTTGCCGCTTGGGAGGGCTTGACAAAAAGGAGACAATTACTTAAAGCTCTAGATACAACTGTGGTAACTGACAATTATAGTGGTGATTTTGAAGAGTTTCACAGCTCGTATTGTAAAACCAGAGAGAGAGAAGAACAATTCGTCTTGTAAGTTGGATTCTAAAGTAGCTGAACCAAACTGTGTGGACACTTGACAAACACACACAGAGAGGACGACTGAAAGTTCTAGATTCAACTCTGGTAATTAATAGTGCAATGAATTTTTGAACATACGTTTGAGATGATTTGGATATATATATAATTTTGAAACAAGCAGACTGTGTGCTGTTTGTTTATTGTTTAAATTTATCGTCAACAAGTCAGACATCTAATGTAAAAAAATCCAGACCTCTTACATAAAAATGATGGATATCCTTCATTTTGACGAGTAATCTTAACAAGTAACTTTCATTTTAAAAGAGTAGCACCGAATAATATCCAAACATATTTCAAATTGCCTCTAACACTCATTATTCCTTTCCTTAGAAAACAAAGTCTTATTGTTAAAACTCGTCTTGAAAAGCTATTCAGGTACTTCTACCCCGTGATTAAACTTCGTTCTGACTTCTATTTGTCTCAGTAGCTCTTTTAGAACTAAATACCTTTTATATTTTATATGCAAAAACGGCTCGTTTGGGTTAAGAAAATATTTTACATAGAAGAGCGAACAACGTTTCGACCTTCTTCGGTCATCGTCAGGTTCACAAAGAAAGAGGTAACTGACCGGAAGCTGACCACATGTTTGGAAGGGCTATCTGCGCCAAACAACCGGTAAAAATGTAGTAAAAGACATAAATGGAAATGAAGGTAAAACAAAAAATATCAAACCAATGTTGACACCTAGTCTACAAGGTTAAGATAGAAGGCAGAGTGTAAAAAGTTGTAAGGTATTTACTCTATCAAAAAGGTATCATCATAACCCGCCAGGAAGACTAACAGGCAGGTTCAAGACCCACCGTCAGTCACCTGAAGTTGGTTTTTCCAGTCCTGGTTCTGGGTTATGTGTCATAGCAACGAGTATCAAAATGTAAAAAATAGAAGTATTAAAAGACACACAGTAAAATCACAACAATGAGTAGCCAAATGTTCAGAAAGAGAAAAGTCACGTAAATGGACTAAAATTTGTAAAAGTAAATGAAGGTAATAACAAAACAGCAATTAAAACAGAAAATGGTGTAAAAACCAATGGTGACATTCAGTCTTCAAAGTTATAAACTATTTACTCAAGCATAATAATAATCATCATAATCCGCCAGGAAGACTAACGAGTAAGTTAAAGAACCACCGTCAGTCACCTGAAGTTGGCCTTTCTAGTCCTGGTTCCGGGTTATGTGTCATAGTAGCTATTATCAAAATGTAATGGAATAAAAGTTTTAAAAGACACTCAGCAAAATCGTAATAAAGAGTAGCCAAATGTCCAGTAAAAAGATAAAAGTCAAGTAAATGGAGTAAAATGTGTAAAGGTAATTGAAGATAAAAGCAAAATGGCAATTAAAACAGGAAATGGTGTAAAAACCAATGTCAACATCCAGTCAACAAAGTTGTAAAGGACAACCTGTAGCAGAATGGGAATGATCATAACCCGCCAGGAAGACTAACAGGTAGTATATAAACCACCGTCAGCCACCTGAAGTTGGTCTTTCCGTCCTGGTTCCGGGTTATGAGTCAATATGGCCAGTACAAAAAGGTTGTAAAAGTACGAAATGATATGCAGCGAAAGTATAACAGTAACTCGCCAGGAAGACTAACGAGTAGTTAAAACAGAAGCGTTAGTCACCTGAAGTTGGCCTTTCCAGTCCTGGTGTCGAGTTATTTAATGTTCTGGCCATTGTTTAATGTCACATTGAATGAGAGAGAATAAAACTGTAAAAAAGGAGTCACAATTAAAAAGGTGTAATGAATAGATATGTAACACTTAAATGAGATTAAAAAGATTAATGGCCATTAAAAAATTAAAAACGTTATTAAGGTGGACAGAGTCACCATCACCAATAACTCTTCCAATGTTACAGACTGACCCTGGGAAAAAATATGTTTAAAGTATTGCCGTCGTTGAGAATTGTAACGATGGCAAAAAAGTAAAACGTGTATGATAGTGATTTGAGTGTTACACAAACTACACATTGGTGAATCAGTTCCAGATAAAAGAAAATGATGAGTTAAAAAACTGTGACCAATGCGTAGCCTAGTGAGAACAACTTCTTCCCTCCGAACTTTACGGAAGCTAGATGGCCAAACTCCAATTTTGGGTTTAATTTGAAAAAGTTTATTGTCGCGTTGTTCACTCCAAGTGGACTGCCAACTAGCGCGGAGCCGAGCCTTGAAGACAACACCATTGTCCATGTACGGAATAGGCATAGGGGTGATGGTGCTGAAGCAGACATATTTAGCTGCCATGTCTACAAGCTCGTTCCCACGAATACCAACATGGCCTGGTATCCAGAAAAACTGGATTGAAGTAGCTGCTAATGAGAAATGGGCCAGTCGGTTTCGAATATCTGCGAGAATAGGATGTGAGCTAATGTGAAGCGATTCCAAGGCAAGTATAGAACTAAGCGAGTCAGTATAAATAGTGCAGTTGGAGAATTGCTCAGCTGCAATATGATCCAGGGCAAGAGATATGGCATACAGTTCAGCAGTGAACACAGAAGCTGTAGAGGGGATTCTGCGCGCAACTACTGACCCATAGCAGAGCCCACTAAATTACCTGATTTGGAACCATCTGTATAAATGGGAACTGAATGATTGTTTGAAAGATACTCATTGAATAAAAGACGGTACTTCCAGTCTGGAATATCCGCCTTTTTTAGGTGACTGAAAGAAAGGTCACACTTGGGGGCTAAAATAAGCTATGGTGAGATGCGTCGACCTGTGGAATCTGCAATGTTATCCAAGGACAGACCCAATTCATCGAATTGCGCACGGATGCGAAGGCCAAACGGAGCAATGACAGATCGTCTGTTCTGAAAAGTACTGCCCACCAAGGAAGGAAAACACATTCCCAGGTGGGATGTTTTGGTAAGGAACGAAGTTTCGAAGTATATTGTAAAGACAGTTGCAAACGACGAAGGTGTAGAGGAGGTTCATGAGATTCAATGTATATGCTTTGAACTGGAGAGGTACGGAAAGCCCCATGCAGAGTCGAAGAACTTGGTGATGAATGGGGTCCAGCATCTTTAAGGCCGAGGGTCTGGCAGAGCCATAGACCATTGATCTATAGTCAAGTTTCGATCTAATAAGTGCACGATATATCTTTAACATTGAACAGCGATCTGCCCCCCAACTGGTAGAAGAGAGGACACGGAGGATGTTCAGTGCTCTTGTGCATTTGACCCGAAGCTGCTTTAAGTGTGGTATAAAGGTCAGTTTACGATCAAAGATAAGCCCAAGAACTTTGTTTCCGGGACCACTGGCAGCAAAACTTCACCGATATGAAGTTCAGGATCAGGGTGAATTCCTCGTCGACGGCAAAAGTGCACCCATACAGTTTTGGAAAGAGAGAAATTAAAGTCATTCGCCAGAGTCCACTTCCGTACACGATTGAGGGCAGTTTGTAGTTGCCGCTCAATATATCTCATGTTTGACGACTGACATGAAATGTGAAAGTCGTCAACATATAGCCCATAAATAACGGTGAGAAGGAGTTGTTCAGTGATGGCATTTATCTTTATACTGAAGAGTGTGACACTCAATATACAGCCTTGAGGGACTCCAAGTTCCTGTACAAAAGAACGTGAAAGTGCCGAACCTACACGAACTTGGAATCTCCTGTCCATTAAACTTTTTTTTATAAACATGGGTAGATGGCCATGTAACCCATATGTATGGAGGTCTCGCAAAACGCCATACCTCCATGTTGTGTCGTAAGCCTTCTCTATGTCAAAGAATATCGATACAAGATGTTGGCGGTTGAGAAAGGCTTCTCTGATAGATGTTTCAAGACGAATTAGGTGGTCTGTGGTGGAGTGCTGTCGACGGAACCCACACTGGGTGGGCGAGAGGAGGTTGTTTGATTCAAGAAACCAAACAAGACGAGCATTAACCATCCTTTCTAAGGTCTTACAGAGACAGCTCGTCAAAGCAATTGGACGATACTTTGAAAGAATCTTCGGATCTTTCCCTGGCTTAGAGAAAGGTAAAATAATAGCCTGGCGCCAGGCATCAGAAAAACATTCTCCTGCCGAATCCGGTTGAAGACAATCAAAAGGACATTAAGAGAAGCAGGAGATAGATGGTGCAGCATGTCATAATGAATATCATTAGGTCCAACAGACGTACTGGCAGACCGATGAAGAGCCATTTTTAGTCCACCAGGGTAAAGGGACTATTATAGTCAAAGAAACAGTCAGTTTGAAAGGAAAGAGGTGATCGCTCTGCCCAAGTCTTGATGGCCAGGAAGGTGGAGGAACAAGAAAAAGTGCTAGATACCCAGCAAAAGCTTTCACCTAGAGTGTTAGTGATGTTCCGGACATCAGTCACCTCCTGACCATCAGAGAGTAAGATCGAGAGGGGTACAGAATTGTAGTGCCCATTAACCTTTCGAATCTTGTCCCATATGATCTTGGAAGTGGTGATTGTGAACTTAATCCAAGATTCTTTTAGCTTTGACGTCTTACCCACCTAGCATGTGCTCGGGCCCGTTGGAAAGCAACCCGATTTGAAAGTGTGGGATATCTACAAAAAGTATCCCAGGCCCGTTTTTGAGCCTTCCATGCTAAGTGGCAAGCAGAATTCCACCATGGACGAGGATATCGAGGGAAACGTGTCGAGGTTTTAGGAATACACTGAGCAGCTGCATGTATGATACAATCAGTTACCGCTGCTACAGATTCGTCTATTGATGGCTGATCTACGATGCCAGGATCAAGTTCTGCGAAAGCAGTGAAAATGGACCAGTCTGCTTGATCCAGCTTCCACCAGGGCACGCGGGTAGGGTGGCATCGACCACTGCCAGTCTCTCTCAAAAGGATCGGAAAATGATCACTGCCTAGTGGATTACTGTCAACCCTCCATGAAAAATGGGAGAATAATGAAGGGGAGCAAACTGGGAAATCAATAGCGGTGAAGGAGTGACTTGGTGCATGAAAGTAAGTGGAAGAACCAGTATTGAAAAGAGAAAGATTGTGATCAGAGAGCATCTGCTCTACAGATCGACCCCTCCCATCAATAATAGCACTTCCCCAGAGGGGATGGTGTCCATTAAAATCCCCCAGGATTAGAAATGGAGATGGCAACTGTTCAACGAGAGCATCAAGGTCTGATTGATCATGTCTCTCCAGGGGACAGGTACAGAGAACAAACAGTGATGGTACGACCCAAGGAAACACAGATGGCTACGGCCTCCAAGGGTGTGTTGAGTGACAAAGACAGGGTGGGCGCATGTTGATCATCTAATAGTGCCACCCCTCCATGTACTCGACCATCACACAACTTGTCATTTCTGTACAGAGAAAACTGCTGAATGGTGACTGTATCAGCAGATTTGAGAAATGTTTCTTGTAAAGAAAGACAAACAGGATGGTAGGAAGCAATCAGCGTTTTGATATCATCCAGATTAGAACGTAAACCTCGACAGTTCCATTGTATCAAGGTGGCCATTTTTAAGGACGGGTAGGTGAAGTGGCTGGAGAACACTTCGGTTTACGACCTCGTCTTTTTTCTTTACTTCTTTCTTCGGAGGAGGTCTATCAACCTCCATGGATCCTGCTCTGGGTCGAGTGGGCAGGTTTTTGTTATTGGAATAGGAATCCAGTGACTGAGGACGCGGACGATTAATTGTTTTGTTTATTGTGGTGGGAGAAAATGATGTATCAGAAGAAATGCCTGTATTTGAAACCGAAGGAAATGGATCTTGAGGTTTGTTGGAAGATATGGGAGGGACAGAGATGGGTGTGGAAGTCGATTCATCTACTTTTTTAACCACGGAGGTCAAAAAGCTTTTCATTTGTTTTGAAAACGATTCTCTTGGACGCACAGAGAGATCTGTAGTTGTGGAATGGAGTGCAGCAGCATATGTCCGAGATGGGATTGTGGACAGCAATTTCCGAGCCTCAGGATAACTAATGTTATGTGTCGTTTTCAAATGCTGCACCTCTTTTTCCTCCAACCATTTTGGGCAAGAATGAAAGTAAGAGGGGTGAGAACCATTGCAGTTGACGAAATGTGGGTTTATGTCACAATCATAGGCATCGTGGTCTTTGCCTCCACAACGAGCACATGTCAGGGAACCACGACAAGATGTCTTTGAGTGGCCGAATCTCTGACATTGGAAACATCGAACCCTGCAAATGAGATAACCTGCTTTGATGGTGGCGGGTGCACGTGGTGAAGTGAATGTAAAAACGAGGGTATTTGTTGGCAGTGTAACTCCATCTTTGCGAGTGGAGATGCGCCTCACTGCAGAAACTCCTTGAGTGGAGAGACGAGCGAAAATCTCTGATTCGGGAACATTCTTCAAATCCCTTTCAACAATAATTCCTCGTCAAGAATTCAAAGTAGCATGGTGTGTAACCTCAATAGGCTTATCCCCAATTGCCTTTGAATTCAAGAGGAGTTCACTGGGTTGGGATGTGGATGTTTCAACCAATATGTCACCAGATCGAAGTTTCTTCACTGACTTTGAAGAGCCAGCAAGTCCCTCTAGTCCCTTCTGAATAAAAAAAAGGGGACATTTGCCCTAAAGGTTTTTCCGAAAGAGAATGTAATGCAAGAAAATGAGGTACGTGTGTTACTGATGTTGAAGATTGCTGTTCTGAGTATTCAAGACGTGGTCGCTTACCCATTGACTGTTTTTTTACAATTTTATTTACATTTTTGGAGGATCCATAGGAAAGAGGAAAAGTTTCGGTACCCACTGACCCCACCCACCATTTAGCCCTACAAGGGGATGCACTACAAAGTCATGCAAGGACAATGCAGCAACGCCAGGGTTTCGTGAGCACTATACCCAAACACCAGCATCAGGCACAATGTCCACAACACCCGTTGAGAACTTCCAACACTGGTACTTGGTTGACTCTAGCCCAAGTGGACCAGCCAATTGAACCAAGGGGGGCCACCCAAAGGCTGCCCGTCTATAGGAATTCGAGGCCAAACACGGCAAACACGTGGGTGGATGTTTAGATCCCAGAGAAGGTAACCAAACAGAACAGAACCTTCCCTGGGAGGTCCCCTCACCACGTACAGGAATCCACTCCGAGGGGCCTTACATTTATATTAACCATTTTACACTTCACTGTCGAAAGAGGTTTAATAATGAATCAGGTAACTATTCACAATTATTAGAGGATATAACAATTTTATTTTCATTTAAAACGAATACAAAATTTATTCTTAAATACAAATGGAAATTTCATGTGTTAAGCTTCCACTATGTAAATCTTTAGTATAGACATATAAAAGAAACAAACGATGTTATTTAAACATCCCTTGACAGATAATTTAAATTTCCTCGCACTGATACAAGTCTAAGTATAACCCTCTGGAGAGAATATCTGAAGCACTGGGATGGAAACTAAATCCTAAAAAAATAGTTTTAAAACTTGTTAAGTAACAAGGGAATTAACAGAGCCGTAAACATTGAAAAAAATCTTGATTTACGGAACGGAAAATATATACACTTATAAAATGCATTGTGCCTAGTTTTGAGCAAAATTTTCACGTGGTAAGAGTGAACTTGTGAAATTCGAATTATTTACAAGGGTAAAAACAAGAGCTATTTCAAAAGTAAAGGTAACTTTCCATTATCTTAAAGTGAAAACTGCTGCTGGTGTACGTTTTATAATGCTACTATTGAAGGCTAAAAGACAATTACTCTGGTTAATAACAAAATTTTATTACAGCAAATGAAAGAAAGAAATGAACAAAAACTGGATACATGAAGATGACATTGCATTACAATTTAAATATATACTTTCGAAATTTGGTCACTCTCCCATTTCGTTCGTAACCTTTTAAAATGCATAAACAGTAGCACTTGCCTACATACTTCTGGGACCAGAAAGTATGGAAAATGTTCGCAAGGTACAAATCAAAACAAAATAAACTTGTTCTTTCACTCTTACTGAAAACCAATGTAAAGATTGACAAGTACACCAATCATAATACCAAGTGTGTGTTAGAGCTCAAAATATTAATGAAATTGGATAAAAAATGACCCTAAATAAAACACAGAGGGAAAATAGCAATCCCAGGTAAGATTCATTGCTAAGAACAAAATCAATTCCACTTCATCTCAAGTCAACTTTGGTAAAAATAAATAAAATCATGAGCTTGCAGCTGTTAGGAATATATTAGGCTTAAGGAATAACTGTATTACAATTTGTGTTCAAGAAGTATTCAATCTAGAACAGAAAATGTTGGCACTTTATAGCATACAAGAAGGTCAAAACTGTGAAGTGGTTCCAATGTGTAAAAACACTAGTGAGTTTCTCAGAAAAATTTCTAAAAAAATACGTTGCTCCATCGATACCACAATTTTTACAATTCCAATTAAAGTATGTGGGCAGTGTTTCACATCCCAGTGTATTTTTCCTCTTTGTTTGTTTGACACTGCCAGTTTTTCATTTTTGTACATTAACCAAAGGAAACTAAGAAATTTAAACATAAATTGAAAACATGTTTTTTAGCAAAATATATTTCACATACATTGTTTTTTAATAGCATTAGTATCTGAGAAACTGTGCAATCCATTGCTAATTTTTAGGCTACTGCAATCAAATGAGATTCGACTGTCACTTCTGTAACATAGTCAGAGCATGACCTTGCATCATTAGAAAGCAAACTATGGATCCCCAAATTCACAGTCCATCACATGAGCCACTATGTCACACAGCCCATTAATAATTGTTACAAAATAATTACACTTAAAAATTAAATGTTAAGCCTTAATCGTTCAAATGTAATTACACACAGCTCCACCACCCTTGAATAAAGACAAAAGAGAAAAAAAAGCTGTATATGACCTATTCTTAAGTAGGAATACATATACTGGGAAAAATTAAATTAGCCAATAAGTAGGAAATAATGAAGAAACTAGCGTCACCAACTCATCGTTATTATAATTATAAAACCAAATCTAAGCCTCTCATCATAATAATTACAACTATTGGGTTAATAACTAATGTAATAGTACCACATAAAAACATTTGTTTACACATGATCAGGTACACGTTTCAATCCCGAAAAGTTCAAAGTTGTCAACTTTATATACATGTAGGCAGGATTAAGTTGTATAACAATGTTTACAAATGTTAAATCAGATGCTATTTATGGGAGATTGGTTTAATAAGTAAACAGATTTCAACATCAGGGTTAAATTATTACAATTTCTCCCAAGTTTACACACTTGTTCCATATATCCAGCTTACTATACAGTAGATTCAAATACAAATGCTAATTTAGAGAATTAAATATCAGAATAACATTAATGTTGAGTCTTATCTCATAAAGACAAATAAAAATGCTAATTTACAGCAAAATTAAATAAATATTTTAATGAGATTAATGTTAAGTCTTTTCTCACAAAAGAAAGACAAATAACAAATAATGGAACACTTGTGTTTTTTATATCTAACTTAAGAAAGCCAAATATTGGGACACAGTACATGTCCAGCAATAAACTATTTGGTCCTTCAAAGCTAACCCTACCTGTACCTTATTTTGAGAAAAGTACAGGTTTCCATTTTAATACCCTCACAAAATGTTGACAGCAACTTGCTATGTTATCCAGTTTAGAAAATAAAAGTTTTAATTGGAACCTAGCCTGTTCTTTTCAAATCTCAAACAGTTGTGTCCTCTCATCCTGCTACCTTGATAATACATATAATCAAAAAAATCAAAGGTCTCAACTCAAATTAAACCCTTAGATAATCTTGCAAGCTTCAACAGGACCATCTCTTAATAACTTTGTTTCAATTAAAGTGAAAAGTCTGCCTTTTCAGATGACCCACAAAAAATTCAATCAGTGATCTAAAAATAAATTTAACTCTTCATATCACATGTCTATTTTTTAAAATAAGTTTAAGCGTATCAGTGTACACCACATCATCACACAGAATCAATCTATAAATCTGTTCTTCTATGAAAGAACAAGTCTCCATCTTGGCTTCTAAAACTTGGATCTCTTAAAACCTCTTTTAACCTCATGAGAAACTATCTGGTTTATGGCTTAAAACACTGTTAACAACAACAGTACCCAACTGATGAAATAAATGCATCGTAATCTTAATAAGTACAAATATAATAGTGTTATACTTAATTAGATATTCAAGATGATGAGAAACCCACTTGAAGTAAGAAAGTATCTCCAGACAGCTGGTTTGGGTATTAAAACTTTTATTAAAATAGAAAACAATGTTTTGGTTTTCTTTCTTCATAACGTTCTCTACATTAACACCCAAACCAGCCATCTTGAGGTATATTTTTAATGAGATTAATATTATTACCAAGTTAATTTTCAGTTTCTAAATAGGTAGATATCTCTGATCCATTTCTTAGATCTTTTCACAGCCAGTCTATTCAAGCCTCTATCAGTTTTAAACACAGGAATCAAATTGCTCAATTTTATACATTTTAAGTCAAAGTTTGGAAACTTTGATGAAAACTCCAATGTTCTTTATATTTTATTCTCGTATCAAATCTTCATTTCCTTTTTCCACTATGTCAACATTCTTTCCTTCTCAGGAAGAGTCAAGTTTGGTTTGTCTAACTGGCAGTCAACTACTAGCCTACGAGGCAGTTTCAGCCAACTCACCAATCAAAAGGTAAAAATAAAGGAAGTAATAAAGAGAGCTTATTTGCTTCATGTTTGTTAAATATTACTGAAATTACTCTGGTGTTTTATACAAAACCTTGATACATTGTTATTTTATATTGATGACCAGTGTCCAAGCTATATATAACCACAATCAATCTACTGTGCAACACATACCAGTACAAAGTCTAACAAGCCGTACCCTACACAACAATACAATATTTTTACTCAGTGACTTTCTTCATACAAAAATCCCAGAACACGACTGCATTACTTTAAAAACTAGCTAAATATGTTATTGTTAATAAAATATATGAACTATTGTAATAAATGCAGAATCTAATGAAACACTCAAGAAAGAAAACTGTTCATTTGAAACTGGGAAAGCTTCAGAAGATCAAAACCATAAGAAAATTACACTCCAAGTTACAACCTGTTTATTGAAGTAATTGACATGTAAGAATTGTAACATTAAGGAATAAAGCAGTTTACTACAGAAATAACTTACTCCATGTCTTTCATATATTATTATATACATTTCATATAATTGCAGTTTTCAGTAATGTTGTAAGCCTAATACAACTTAATGTACATTCTATGTGTTCTAAACTTTTGCACAATATATTAGATATAAATGTCCAAGTAACTCATAGAAAACTAAACAAATTAGACATTTATCCACAGAAACTTGTACTAATTTCACTTGATCCTCTGAAATATAATTTGAAATTTAAAAATTTAGAAGGTATGTTACTTATGGCAGGAAAACAAGGCTGCCACCATTGTCAGTAAATGAGACATATGAAGAAATTATTTATCAGCAAACAAATTGATTTTATATATTTATTAAAACCATAAAACTCAAGTACTTGGCCAATAGATATATGAACCAAAAGGCCATGCACCCTAGCTAATAGATTAGTGTATCAACTTCTTAAAAGTATTATTTATATTTTAGTCACAAAACAGTAACTTTTAAAATGTACACATATCTCTATGACCAAAGAGAAATAAAGATGGAACCAATAACTTGCTAAAAGATTATTTGAATTCCTTGACAGATTTCTTAGACATGGTATTTGTGATATAGAGATACATGGAATGGGCAAAAACTGCCTCTTGTAGAAAATAAGTGTTAAAGGATGACATTTTGAAATTCTTTCTTCATTGTTTGAAGAAGGAAGACCTTTGGAATGTTGTCTTCTACACTTGGGTTTTCTCTACAATAGTCAGTTGTCATTCATTTCTAGTGCACTTATGATTTAAATTGGGACCAAACTGCAAAATATTGAAACATCATCTCACAAGTGCTTTTAAATATTTGATATTTTATTATATTCTTTCTAGGAATGATTCACAATGTGCTGTGGATTATTTTGTTCTGTATTACTGATGATTCTAATGTAGTCAATGGTCAAACTGGGATTTTTGAAAGACTAAGAACTTCCATTTGCAATATGTTCCACATATTTTAACTAGGAGATAAGGAACGCTAATGGTTTGATTCCTTTAGAGGTGAAACTCCATTAAAAAACATTCTACCTCAGTTTATTCCCTGATTGTAGTGTATGGAATCTAAAATTCACACTTGATAATCAGTACAATGTTCAGGAGGGAGAGAAATGTTCAAAGTAAAACTCCTGGATGTCTTAACACACTAGAAGTTCAAGTCCTGCCATTTGTCATTTATTAGAAATACTTTCAAATATCCTGGGATTTTCCACATAAGTGGCACCTTATAAAACATGTGGGCTAACCATCTGTCAGAGATCCCCCAAAGCCATCACTAATTTAGTCCTAACCAGAGGAAGGGTAACCAGTAAGTAGTACTTGCTAGGTATGACTTGTCTTAACTGAACAGATAAGAATGTATGACAAGTTCAACCGGCACAACTCCTTAAACCTTGAACATTTCATTTCATACCCAACCCAACTTTCAATAATATTCGTCTTAAGTTGGTTTAATTAACTGTGACATACAAACACTACCTTATGTTTACCAATGGACTAGTTTTTCTTTTAAACACAGCATGTAAAATCACTCTAACATTATCCAATATGGCTTCTGTAATCATTTCTCACCGGTGCGTTTCTAAAATATGTTGTCCCAAATACAGTCGTAAGCTTGATACAACTAAATGTATTTTCTTTACTTTCTGTAGTTTCACATAATATTTTAGACATAAATGTCACTGCGTTATTATCATTATTGTAGCCTGTCAAAAACAGGATCAACAAACACACACACATCTCTAACTTACAGCTCTTGTACATGCGAATCTCACTTAATCTGGGAAAACTCACTCCTGTGCTCTGATATTAAGAAAGATTGACCTGTTAGACTGATGAGCTGTCAGAATATGGGGTGGTTCCCAGCAGTCATGAAACTATCACATGGACATTTAAAAGGCTGGTATTTATAATTAGTTACATAATAATTTTATTATTTTAAAAACTAAATGGCATCGCCAATTTATCCCTCTACCATCTATAAGAAACATATATTAACTTCACAATTTAACCTTCTGCCACCTGTAAGAAATAAACAATAATTCACTTCACAATGTACTTTCATTTTTGTGTTTGAGAAAAAGGTTTTAATAAATAATGCCAAACAAAGTCTAGAAAATTTGTTAAATGCAGGACCTCAAACTTCATTTCATAACTGTAACCATATTAAATGCATTCAATTACAACAGCTCATTCCACATATGTATAAAAATTACCATGAGACATAAGAAAAGCAGCAAATAGAAACTAATCTTTTGCACTAAAAATATCATACTGTTCTTATACATCACATAATAAGTAAATATGTTTCAGTGATATTAATGTTTTAAGGAACTTAAGAAAAAAACAGATGAACAACTGTCTAGGTTGTTCCCACATTTTACATTAATGAAAACAATTTAAGACATCCCGATAGCAGAGAGGAAACTGAATGCAACTCATGTAACAAAAGAAATGAATAAATTAATTTTGAGGATGAAACTAAGCAAGAAAGAACCATCCAGTCAATATAAAATTTTGAGTGAAACCACAACAAAAAACAGCCTTTTCTCATACTACTGATAGAATTAAAAAACAATTAATTACGATGAAATTGTATTGCAACATGTTATTCTGGTGGTTCTACCTGTTCCTTAAAGCACCATTTAATTTAAGGGATATAGCCCAACTTCTTTACTCACCAAGTCTGATGTTTTTTTATCACTTTTACAGTACAATAGTATTTTGATAATACAGTTTTATTTCTTCCTCAAAGGAACACACTTGCTACTTTTTGTTTTGTGATGGCACAAAAAATAAGTACATCTCCCCCCCTGCTGTTCTAAAGCCTATATGGCTAGAAATGTACACTGTGGATCCAATACACCATCCAGGAATTAAATTGTTAAGAGAAACAGATAACTTAGCCGGATAACTTATTTATTGTTGGTTTTTTTTTCATACCCACAATAATGGTATTCAGCTGCTAATGTTCAAAAAGTAAACACATGGTTAACACAACCTACAAATACTGATGTGTATTGATAACATGAAATTATTCAAATGCATATAAGCGTGTTAAGAACATTACAGATACTTTAGATAGAGAAGATATAACAAATATTTAGCCCTAACTTCTACACGCTCTTGAATCCATTCATACTGTATTCAAGTGTGTGCAACACTTACAATATTGATAACTCATCACAGAGTGAGCCCTTGTAGCTTTTCAGTACCATAATCTTCTGTTAAAATGGCAACAGCCTAGGGTTATCAAAACTACTCAAATAAAATTTCTTTTTATTCTTCAAGATTTTATCTGTCATTGTTAGAAATTACAACAAACAGTCTGCTGTTAGAGCTGGAAATTACAGAAGGTGTCACCCTCTTAAAAGAAGGTGAATCTAATCAAAAGTGATCATTTTCTCTGTACAAGTATGAAGAGTCAAGAAGAGGGAATGATGGGGAGAACTGTTTCAATACAGTAACAAAAATGTTTACTGTAATCTGTTGTGAAACTAAAGTCAGCTTTAAGTAATTCCACTATGCCTCAAACATTTCTAGCAAATCAGTTATGTAGGTTTTAGGTTCCAGGGATACAGCAAAATGGAGAAAACAAGTGGAAACCAGAACAAAGAGAAATCTTGTAGATCAGACTACACTGATTCTGAAACCCACAAAAACTAGAAATTATAAAACCACAATTTATTATACAACTTGTAGATACAGTATGCTGACAAATTACTAAATGTTACTAATGTATGTAATCATGAGTTCAGTTACCAATCATTAACTCTTATTCACAAGTTTAACTCCTCCAAACCTCAATACATAGTTCAAACTATCCATTGTCTATTAGATATGTTAAATGCATGCCGTCAGTGATAGTTCAGGGACACAACACTCGTTATAGTCCTTTAATGCAGCAAGTACCAAATCTCTCCAGGTTTTATACACCACATATAACTTGACAGTGTACAGGAATACAGAAACAAACTGTATTATCAAAACTAATCTTAGAATTACTGATTAAGTACAAGTGCAATGATTTTTTTTAAACTGTTTAATCACCAAATTGCTTTGGAAGTCCATGACTATGAATTACAGAATCCCAACTGACAAGTTACAGAAACAAAAAAAATGTTTAAATGCTATCAACATAGTAAACAAGCCCACTAATTATCCCTATGATAATCTAAGTCTTTATGTAAAAAAAAAAAAAAGTTATTTCACCTCATCTAGTCAGCCCTTTACAGTAAGAGTAGCAAAAGGCAACAAACATATCTTAACATGATACAGTACACTGACCTTTCAAGTAACAAGCAGTATAAAAACAATTGATAATTTGAGAATTACTGCCAACATATCTTTTAGACCAAAACTTCTCTGTACCTGTAAAGAAATATCGTGTAGCACTTTACTACAGTTTACCAGAAAAGAACTTTTGAATCTGAAAGAAAGAAATAAACAAGGATTTCTTATTAACAAAACAGATGAAAATTGTATCTTCAAACAACAGATTCTTGAAGAAACGCATTGTGCACCTTGGCAATAAGTGAAAAGTACAATAAGTGCTATCTTTAAAAAGTTCATTCTAGATACTGAATAAAACCTTCTGTAAATTTAAATGCACAAGAGTTTCTTCCTCTTCTGTGTAAAAATAATTCTATATAAACTGTATAAATATGCTTCATACTACTAAATCAAATCTTAAACAATCTCAATACCACTGTCACAGGTTGCTAAGACCTACAGAATCTTTTACATCATCGGTCTCTCTCTGACCTCTTCTGAGTTGATGCCAGTGTCGAGGACGAGCTCCCCCTGCCATGCTATTTTCTGAAGATTCATTTGTTCTACTTTGACTGCTGTTACTACTCACATTTTCCCTTTTGAAGGAAGTTGCATCCTCTGTGTTGAAGTGGTTCAAGTTTTGGGTAACATAACCTACGTGTGGAGTTGCCACAGATGCACAGTTGTTCTCTGCGTGTGTGGCTACATCTATTTTCTCTCTCTCATCAGGCACTTTGAGAACTTCTCTGTGCTGTCTTCTGGAGTAATCACTTGTCACATCTTCTCTCGTTTTATTAATTTCTAGCTCACGTGATGTGTTTGCTGTTGTATAGCAAGATGTACTAGGTTCTTGAGATCTAAAAGTCAAACTACACCGTAACCTGGAATGGAGAGGAACATCCAATTGTTGTTCTGGAAGATGGTGCCTTGTTAAAGTTTTTACTTTGTCAACTTCTTCTGAAGAAATGTCACCACTTGAAACCAGGTCATTTTCAGCAGTTTCTTTTGATGCACAACAAGTGTCTTTGTGAAGGACAAATTTCCTCTCTCCAGTTTCTGAACACACTGATCCAGATCGAGAGAGTTTACTGGCCTGAAACATACCTTGCGCAGGCACTAAACAGTTCTGATGAGATGTACATGCTGCATCAGAACTGGACTGAAGGTTGTTGGAGGAAGGTAGTCTAAATTCCCAAGGAAGTTGGTTAACAACAGCATTTGTTCTACAACGAACAGCTATTACTGTAGGAGAGACAGGTTCGAACTTCTCAAGGGAAGTGGTGTCATTAAACTCAGGTGAGACACTACTCATATTATATAGTGAATATTTAGTTTTTGAAACACTACATAGATCATTTGGTTGAACACTGGAAGTTTTCCTTGGAGACTGTGCTATTGATGCTGCAGGTTCTTGGCCATCAGAGCTTCTACTGATCACAGATCTACTATCTGTAATATGGGGATTAACTGCTTCAAGGGAAGTACTAATACACGTGCATTCAGAATCTTGAAAAATCGGATTTATCTTAACAGGGCTTCCAACATCAAAGGAACTGAAGTTTGCATCTGGTGAAAGAGCTCTTGGTTCCATTGAAGCTCTCTTCAAGTAAGAAGCTTGTTCAGAACCTCTTCCTTTTCCACGTTTTCTGTTCTTTTTTTTGTTTTTTCTGTTTAAAGAAAATCTTCTTAGATGTTGCAAGGTTCGATCAACTGAACTAAACTTGCCTGCTGATGAACTAGAAACTTGTGAAGGTTCCTGGTTAGAGATTTTGTGTGGATCGGAAACATTCTGTTTAAGTCCTCCATTAGGATCAAAGTCCACATCCATTGAACTTGAATCACTACTTGAAGGACTAAAAGTCTGTTGTTCATAAGTTGGACTAGAACTAGAGGATGTCTCACTAACTTCTCCATTCCAAGTAGTAGGATCTGGATAGATGTTATTATTATCACCAGCAGGTTGCAGGCTAAGCCTTTTGTTTTCATTTCCTTGCATTCGCAGCAGTCGGTGTTGCCAGTATTCAATTATATCATTGTAAGAATGCCGGCTTCCATGAGGAGCACTTTCTCTTTCTTCTGGTAGCTGATGGTTATGAACAGCTGATGCAGGTACACTTTTCTCATTTGGAAATTCCTCCTTTTCTACAGCTACAGAATTCATAGGTATGTTACCATTAGAAATATCTTCGTCTCTCAAAGCTGCATCAAATGAAGTCTGTCTGTCTCTAATGTGCAAAACAGTTACATTATCTGGCATATAAATGGGGATATCCTCATAACGAACATCTGATCTAATGGCAGTATTACCAAGACTTGCAGATGACGTTTCTTTGCCCTCATTTTCACAAGTTATGTTAACAGTAGAAACAATAGGCTGGGATGGACTGCTGGTTTCATCAGAGGTTCTTTTGTCACTCTGAGAACTGTCCTCTGAAACAGCTGTTTCTGTTGCTTCTTGAACAGGAGGAGAAGAATGGTGTGGGGGGAGAGGTACATGTGAAGTCCTTCTGTAAGGTGACAGAGAAATAACAGAATAAGGAGCTTGCATGTTGTCCACTGAAGCATCGTAAGGAGGAGGAGCTTCTCCTGGTGGAATATACGTCTCTGGAGGTTTCCAAAATGCATATGGTGGGGATGGATCATCAAAAGGCCCCAACTCAGCATGGTCACGGCCCATGAAATATCCCATACCAGCATCATCACCATCAAGAGAAAACCTCTGTGACAACTGAGATTCACTCATATTTCCTCCTCTGCTATGAAAACCTATAACATAATGCATGCCTCATAAAAATTAAAACATCAAATTTTAACTTCAACCTTGGAAACCTAGAAATATTTCTCAGTTATGAATATTTTACTTCAGAAATTATTTATATTATGATTTATTTAAGATGTTGTATATGGCAAATCACCTTATAGATATTAATGTGAATAATTGTCATTCAAAAGATTTAAAATTTTACTGACTTAGTAGCATTATACAAAGAGGTTTTAGACCCTGCTAGGCCTAGTACATTGAACATATTTAGCTCTAATCTCTTTTATTCTTGTACTGATTTACTGTATTCAAAATTTTCAAGGTATATCAAAATGGGCTTTGCATGTGTACATACAAAACAAAACATGAAAGAATTTCAAAGTATTTGTCAATGAAATGAGTTGGGAACAAGACACTCACGTCTAATCATCAACAGCAACCGTCGTCGACGAAGCCGATTGATCATAAACAAAAGCAGGGCTAAGATAAGCAACGAAGTGACAGCACCAGCTACTAAACGTAGACCAAGGTTAGTGGCATTTAATGTTGTGGAACCTGCAAAATTAACTAATTTATATATGACTTTTTATAACTTTTTTTTTTACAGAAAATTGCTGGTAATTTTTGTAACAAAGTAGAAAAATGAAACTTTACTTGAATAATACAGTTTGATGATTTGAGTTTTGATAAATAGTTTACCATTAAAACTTTGATGTACTGAGTTATCAAGTTCGATATTATAGGCTACATGAGAACAATAAATTAAAACATGGTTCATGATTTCTTCAGAGTTAATCTACTAAATACTATGAGCTTTTGACAAAAAAGAAAGAATATTTTGGAACAGCAAGGTAAATAAAAGATTCTATATTCTCATATCACTTGTATAGGTATCAGGGGCAGCATGGTTTAATGGCTTTCTGTCTTGTACTCGTAGCTGGATTGTTTCATGTTCAAGGCCAGTTCTCACCATCCTGTTGTGTCTTTCAGCAAGATACTTTACCTCAGTTCATCTTACCTACCAAGCTGTATGATGGATACCTGCTGCTAGCTAGCAGTTAAACTGGAATCCTGTCCAGGAGGAACTTGTCACAGTTCTCATCCTATCATGTCATTTGAAAGCAGTGTTAAAAAGCTCTTCCTCCTCTACATCTTGCAAAGACACAGCAAAGATTTAACTATTCAGGAATCACCAGGTTGACAAGACTATATAGTTTCAAATGTGAAGTTTAAGTCTTTCTAGTATCTCGTTAACAACAAAATAATAATTAATTAATAAAGATTTGTGAACTACAAGTGATAAAACATTTGTGTTTAAACAAAAAATTAAGGATTATATTCACCATTATCAGCAGGATAACTGTTGTTTTTACCATAGCCAGGAAAATGGGCCAAGCTTTCGTCATCACATACAAACTGACAACATTTATCATCTTCAGCATGGTATTTCTGGCAGTTTTCTGGTGGATAACAAAACACAGAGATGCACATTTCTGGCACTCCTTTTATGCAAGTACACTGTGTACAGGGGTCACTTTCCATTGGAAAGTACCTGTTGCCATGATGAATAACAACTCCTTGACGATCATAACATGAAATCTCAGCCATTGCTAGATAAATTATTCAAAATCTGTCATTTCTGGTAAATTAATCAATACTTATGATATCCAATTTGTACAATAACAAAACAAGACTTTTTAATTTGTTAATGGTATGAATTTGTGAAATGGAAGTCTGTTCTTTAGTATGCATTTAGTGTTCCTCACCAAAAATTTAAAACTTCTAAACAAAAGCAATCCTAAGTCTATTGGTAAGTGTTCTGTATCTTTGTTATCTGTTACTAATGACTGGCAGTAAACGAAGAAAACATTTATCAAACCAAATATTTTTGGAGTTTTGTAAACATTTAATATCAGAATTAATTTAAAGTAAATTAAAAGGAAATACTTCTAGTAGAACAATGTGATATTCTTTTTGTTTGTATAAACAAATGCATTTCAAAGAGTAAGTTTTAAACTGTTTCACTGAATTACTCGGGAATATCTTCAATGGCAATATATAGTTAAAAATACCACTTACTGAATGTTATTTTTACACATTAAATGTTGAAATTCAGTAATACAAATTGAACTCTAATCAATGTGGCCAGTTCAGAGAAACACATGGGTATCTTGTACACATAATTTAAAGATAACAAGAGACTTGTGGATTCATTTTGGCCATCCAATTTCTGAAACTAA
The DNA here is from genome assembly GCA_011833715.1 of Carcinoscorpius rotundicauda. Classification (NCBI taxonomy): domain Eukaryota; kingdom Metazoa; phylum Arthropoda; class Merostomata; order Xiphosura; family Limulidae; genus Carcinoscorpius; species Carcinoscorpius rotundicauda. Next base: position 101,969,222 of record CM022394.1, on the reverse strand, counting down.
ATTTTAAAATTAAAATTAAACACTGAAAACAATACTGCCATTTTCAAGAGAAAATAATTTTGGGCACCTTAACCTGTCCTCATATGACCTTCCTTTGCCAGGTATAATTTGAATAGCCCTCCCCTGAATGTTTTCTAATAATTTAATGTCTTAAGATAACAAACTTATGACTGAATACAGATCTCCAGAAGTTACCTGTACAATGTAATTATAACCTCTTTAGACTTGTATTTCTGAACATACAACTTAAAATCCTATTTGCTCTAACACTACCACTGATCAACTATTACACCAAGATCCTTTTCTTTCGTGACACTTAAGGTTATTTACATCAAAATTATAATTATAAATCAAATTATGATAATCTATGTGCACTATCTTCAATTCATCACAATTAAAAGTCACATGCCATTTACTTGACACAACTCATTAAATAATACAGATATCTGTATCATCCTCACAGCCAGAAACATCCAATACCTTCATATAATCAGTAAGTTTTAGTAATTTATTGACCATTCCTTCATCTGAGTCACAGATGTAAATCAAAAAACAAAGGTTCTAAGACTGAGCCCCAAGGTTCCCCACTCATAACATATATTTAGCTAGACTGAATTCCATTTATAACCCTTTGCTTTCTTCCATCCAGCTAGTCTGTCTATCTCACATCCTAAAAGAACATTTTTCAACCTTTTACTCAGAACCTCATCAAATGTTTCCTTAACACCAATATGTATTGTAGCCACACCAATACCCTCATCTAAAGAAGCAGTAACATCTTCAGATAAAATGTAAAAGATTAATAAAAACCAATTTTCCCCTTGTGAAACCATGTTGACTATCAAACAAAACTGTAGTCTGTGTTAAATGACTTCACAAGGTATCTTTCATCAGACTTTCAATATCTTTTCCCTCCATTGATATAAGACTGAGATAATGACGCTTACCAGGACTGATCACAATCTCACATCTCATAATGGCTGGTATGGATATATTAACACTTTTATTAATAAGGAGAGAACAATGTTTCAACTTTCCTAGGTCATCTTCAGGCTAAGAAAGAGTTTGAATGTGACCTTTCATGGACACGTCTTAGGGATGAGGGTATAAATGAGTATGGAATGGTAGGGGGCATTGCAGGTGGATATTAGGTTATTAATTAGAATAGGTATAAAGATGTTCCTTTGTACTTATTTTAGCATTAGTTCTTGTATAAGAACTAAATTTTGCATTTGTTTATATATTTGCTCCCCTACTTAATATTTGGGTGTTTTCTGTGGTTGTGTAATGTTTATTTGATTTCCAGTGTTCAAAATTTTTCTGCTTCTTTTTTTCAATATAGAAGTCATGGCAGTTGATGCATTATATTTTATAAATTATGTTGGTGTTGCGTTTATCAGTTTAGTTTTTACATACAATGGACATCAGTTTTGTACCTGGTTTTTGATTAAATTTGATGTCTACTGAAATGTTGTGTTTTATTATAAAGTTTTTCCAAATGTCAGTTATTTTTTGGCTGATGTTGGGAACATATTGTATGCAGCAGTATAAGGTTTTGTAGCTTGTATCTTGAGATTTATTGTTGTTGACTGTGTTGTTGATCTCGGTGTGTACATTTTGGTCTACCTACAAATAAATGACCAAAGTATGGGAAATTTCATGTCACCAGTTCTCGTCAACATTTTTATGACACAGACTGAACCATGAGCAATCAATTCAGCCTTACACCCACCACTATACTGGAACACGTATGTTGATAATATATTTATACAATTGCTGGATTCACATACTTGATATCTTCAATCACGTTAAATCAATAACTAAGTTTGCCTGTGAGCTGGGAAAAATTAACCATACAGCATTTCTTAATCTCAAAATCACTAGAACTGATACACAGTTCAAAACAGAAATCTACAGAGTAATCACCCATACTGGAATACATCCCTTGGGCCTCAGTACATGAAACAAAACAAAAACTCAACATATTAAGAAACCAAATAAACACAGCTACAAAACTATGCTCACCTGATAAAAATAATGATGAAATCATTAAAATAAAACACTCCATTAATATCAACAAATTTTCTCAAAAAAATGTGGAAAGAATTATATGCATATACCTGTACAACAACAAACAAACAACAATAAATCCTAAGATACAACAAACTACAAAACCTCACACTGCTGCATATCACGTTTCTGATATTAGGCAAAAAATAACTAACATTTGGAAAAAACTTATAATAAAACACAGCATTCCAGTAAACACCAAATTTAATCAAAAACCAGATACAAAACTGATGCCCATAGTATGTAAAAATTACACTGACAAACAAAACACCAACAAAATTTATAAAATACAATGCAACAACTGCCATTACTTCCATATTGAAGAAACAAGCAGAAAAATGGAAAGTATACTCATGGAACACAAAAAAACACCTTCAGACATTTTTTTAACCCTGCAAGTCAAATGAAAACAAGATAACCACAGAGAACACCCAGATATTAAGTAGGGAAACAAATATAAACAAAAACAAAATCAAACAAGCCCTACTTATACAACAACTAAAACTAAAATAAAGGAACACCTTTATACCTATACTAATTAATAGTCTAACATGTACCTGCAACTCCCCAAAATCTCGTACCCGTTTATACTCTCACCCCAAAGACGTGTCCATCAATGGTCATATTCAAACTCTCTCTTTCTTAACCAGAAGATAACCTAGTAAGGTCAAAATATTGTTCTCTCCTTATCAAATAAAAGTATTAATACCAATATCAGATGTTCTGAAATACATTTTTATTTCAAGTGGGTTTCTCATCATAAAGAATTGGTCACAATCTTTTATTCATCTTTAAAATGGTAATAAATTGTATTATTCAAAATAAAAAACTATCCAGGAAATAAATAAAATGTTGCAGTTTCTTTGTTTTGAGTACTTAAGGCAATTAGAAAAGAGAAGACATATTAAAAAATGTGAAGAAAAAAACAGAAGTTAGGCTTCACATAAGACTTTCAGGTTTGAAATGGCATGAAGGTAACATGATACCAGCCTTTCCTATGAAATGAGATTACAGAAATTACACCACACTGCACTTGAAATCCATCATTAAGGAGTGATTTAAGTAAGGTCTTGAAAATTTTCAAAGGTCTTGAATTACTATGTGGTGCAAATTTTTTTATAGTTAATATTTCTACAACTAGAGGCCACCAATATAAAATATATAAGCAGAGCTCCAATTTAGATTTAAGAAAGTTCCTTTTCTCTCAAAGAGTAGCAAATATGTGGAATAATCTTCCAGTTGAAGTAGTTTCTGCAAGAAGTGTAAACACACTTAAATGCCACCTTAAAAGACAATTAAGACACAGGGGAGGATCATATGTGAGCCACTTTCCTTCTCCGTTGCCCAAAACCCCTCCTCAACATGGGAGAAATATGGAGGACACAATATTTTGATCTTGGACTCTTTGTCTTAAGAAAAACACTGAGTTGTTATAAAAGGTTCAAAGGTCAAAGGATGTTCACTGGAATGATACCCAATATCAAAACATTGTGCTACAAGGATAGGTTTAAGAGCTTTGAACTGCTTTTTTTCTTTAAAAAAAAAAATGAGATGGGGGGTTAAAGTGTATTTGAAATGTTAAGAAAAGTAATTTTGATCCATCTTTTTTGGTACTTAATGGTTAGAGTGGTACCAGTAAGGGACACCAATAAAAATTCTAGAAGGCAAGGAGCTATCCTCAGCTAAGAATGACTAGCATTTGTAACAAGTTGCAATAAGATACAGTATTGGCAGTATAGATAACTATGCGAATAACAAGAACTTCATTCAAGTGTTTTATCTTTACTTTAGAGTTTAAAGTAGTGGAAAGGATAACCTAAATGAACCAATAGCTCCCCTGTCCTTAAATGATATGTATTTATAAAGCAGTTGCCATAATATCTAAATAGTGTTGTGGCATCTAATAAGGATTAACAACAAAAGGAATTAATGACTGTCTTAAAAATAAAGGTTGGGTTTGTTTTATGTGCAACTAGGTGTGCCAAGCTCACACTGATAAATCATCTGTTGTCTATTTTATGAAATTCTAATTTGAACAAATGATTAGGAACTTACTAATTGCAGTAGTGCACAGATGCATGGGACACAATGCTATTTCTTTTACAATTCTAGTTAATATGCATCCTTTTAAATAATTTTTTATGGTATATTCCTTTCATACATCAATTATTATATTAATTTCAACAGACATGGTCGCCATAAGCAAATATATCTTATATTACTACAAGTGTAATTTATATGAGCTATCAAAAACAAAATAATACCCAAATAACTAATACTAATAATACACTAAGTATTGGTATTACCTGAGTCAGTACTTAGGAAAGGCCTAAGCCTTAATCTTATAGTAGCAGACAAACAGCAGTGCACAAAATTACTAAGCCTGATTTTTTGGACCACCAAATTAATTATTACTGGTGCCGAATAGTGGTGGTACTGCTAAATTGTGTTACAGTTGGTATAACTGGTTTTGCACAATTTCTTCTACATTGTGGAAGTTTTATATTTACATTTACCTTGTATATGCTGTATACCAAAATTCCTTAACTTCTTTTAATAATAAATTTATTAAACATTAATAGCATCATTCTAATTCATTGAAGTAATATTAATGATAAAAATATTCAATCCTAAACGTAATTATCACTATCTTTACTTATTTTCCCGTAAGGTAGAGATAAAATATGTGATTAGAGGGAGCAGTTTTTAAATCATAATAAAATACTTTTTTATTTCAAATATAAAATGTCAAGATGAATGTATTTTCGTATCTATTTATCTGTCTGTATATAATGAAAAATAAAAACGTTTGAAAAACGTAATTTTATTTATTGTTTTAAATTATTTATCATGTAGAGTTTTATTTTATTTTTGTTTTATTAATCACTTCTTTGAACAAAATGCATTTTATTCCTGGTATGTACATGCAAAAACGGAGGGCCTGGCATGGCCTAGCGCGTTAAGGCGTGTGCTTCGTAATCAGAGAGTCGCGGGTTCGCTCCCGCGTCGCACCAAAACATGCTCGCCCTCCAAGCCGTGGGGGTGTATACAGTGACGGTCAATCCAACTTTTCGTTGGTAAAAGAGTAGCCCAAGAGTTGGCGGTGGGTGGTTATAACTAGTTGCCTTCCCTCTAGTCTTACACTGCTAAATTAGGGACGGCTAGCACAGATAGCCCTCGAGTAGCTTTGTGGGAAATTCCAAAAACAAGCAAAAACGGCTCGTTTTGGTTGAGAAAATATTTTACATAGAAGATCGAAGAAGGTCGAAATGTTGTTCGCTCTTCCATATAAAATGTTTTCTCAACCAAAACGAGCCGTTTTGCATATATATTTCTCTACAAGTGGGTTTTCTTGACATCACTGATTTCTGGTATGTGTATATATATATGTGTGGGGGGGAGTGTTGTATATATTTAAAAATCCACTGAAAATTTCTTAAAACCTGGATTTTTAATTACACTGGTTAGTTTGTTAACTGTTAATAATATTGTAAAACTTGTCATTTTAATTCATTATGTAAAATTAGAAAATACATCTATATCAGAATCTATAATTTCGAGTATTATCAGTTCGCCTTATTCCAGTAGGTGATGATAAGAAATGACTTAAAAATAAAAGTATTGAATATGTTTAGATTTGATCGTGAATAAGCTAATTTCAGTTACGTATTTATACGTTTTTGCTTCTGAATTTTATGTTCAAAGAGAATCAGTGTTATAATTATGAGAATTGTTAATACTTAGAAGAACGCTATTTGAAAATTTGAGCAGAAAACCATATAAAGGTACAAAAATTAACCAAGTATTGGGATCGTGGTGTAATTTACAGTTCTACTCACAAGCTCGTAGCAATTACTAGACGTATTTTAAATTGTATTTTCTGCGCTTCCTGCCTAAAATCTGCAACGGACTAACTGAAAGAAGTGTGGCAAAAATACCTACAGTTTTTGTTATTTTTCACATAAACATTTATTTGTTTGTAGTTAAACGCCAAATTACATAATAAGCTGTATGTGTTGTGCCCGTTATGAGTACCGAAATTCGGTTTCTAGCATTATAAATAAGCAAACCTTTTGCTTTATCACTGGAAGCTCAATATTACGATTATTGCTGAAAGAAAATTAAATCTTCCTCACGGTTATAAATTTAAATAACTTTTTCATTCTTTCTTTAATCAGCGTTTTTGACTGTGACCTGAAAGAATTCATTTTTTAAATCAAATAAAGTTTAAAATTATGTGTCGTTCCAAAAAAACTCCATACATGTGTTTTTAATATATTTAGAATCAGAAAAATACGTAAATATTGCAACCACGTAAGATGTCTCTCTCGCTTGGGTGAGGTCAGGCTTCAATTTCCTGTGCTTGGGGAATAGTATAACGAGGCGTTTCGTGTTTTGAAAGAGAGTTGTGATAGCTTGGGAACATTTGTCCTAATTGATTGGAATTTGATACCTTAAATATTAAACAGAAAGTTAACTTATGGCATCTGATACAGCAAGACAGGTAAGATTAATTATATTGTCAATTCAGTAAAATTTTATTCATAGAAGTAAGTGATATTTCATTACTTTAAATTTAATGAATAACTAAGTTAATAGTAATAGATGACTTATCCTTTCATCAGATTAGTTAGTGTTAGAGATCCATGAGCCTCCCCTCTCCTTCCTACCAACTCTGTAGCTAACCAGAATTAGTACACATTTAATGCTGATTTGACTTTGCAAATTCAAGAATTTGTGTTGAAGTGAGTGTATATGTATGTATGTGTGTGGGGGGGTCAACATTCCTGACAATCCTATGTCAAGCCACCTACTTTGTTTAACATGAAATTTTACTCATGATAACAATTTAATGCTGTGTTTATGGAATTTAGAGCTGAAAATTCTGGAATTCTCTATTAATTAGATTTGTGACAGTGTTTGGGATAATTTTAAAACAATCTTTGAATAGTCGAGGTAAAAACATAAAATACATAACTATGTAAAGGAAAACATGCAATGAAATATAAGTAACTTAATGTGTATGAAATTGGGAAAGAAAATAATCAAGATAGATATTTTTTTAAAGAAAAAATAATGAACGTATGTGACAGTTTTGAGCGTTGTAGAACATTGTATTGAAACTTGAAGATGTCATTCCTATAGGGGAAGCTTTCCAATATAGTCTTCATAATTCTGCACACCAATAATATACTTAATAGAATTTGTGACTGGTGGGTGTTTCAAAAATACTATGATGCTGTTTTTTCACAAGACAAACCACTTTCATTTATATTAACCACAAGATTCACATGGCACTGAAGTGTCACACTTTTGTTAACTGCATATTTGTTGAACATGCGTCTTTTATGTGTGGTGACACTGGTTATAATAAAAGACTGTAAATGTGCCCTTCATCCGCCATAAATCATGTTTCAAATTATTCTTGTTTTCAGACACCCTATAGTTTGTGGTAAAATCTCTCATTGTTTTGTATGGTAACAAAAATGTCTAAGATGTTAAGATCATTTGATATATTTATAAACGGCTGGTTTGGGTTGAGAAAATTTTTATGTAGAGGAGTGAGTAGTGTTTCAACTTTCTTTGGTCATTGTCAGGTTCACAAGGAAAGAAAGAGGTAACTGACTGATAGTTGACCACATGTTTGAAGGGGGTTGTTAACTGAGTGTAGGAATGTAGAGGGCATGCTCAAATGTTTGAATATATTTATTAATATAGGTATAAAGTTGTTCCTTTCTATGGGTTTATTTTGGGCTTGAGTTGTTGTATAAGTAAGACTTCTTTAATTTTGCATATTTTTTTTTCTTTATTTTTTTTTAGTATTTTCTATGGTTATGTTGTGTTTATTTCATTTGCAGTGTTCAAAAATGTGTGAAGGTGACTTTTTATGTTATTTGAATCTGGTTTCCATTTTTCTACTTGTTTCTCCAATACGAGGGCTATTCAAAAAATACGTGGACTGATGTCATAAAACAAAATGTACTTGATTTAGAAGTTACAGGTTTAGGATCCCTTTAAAGTAATCTCCTCTCCAATGCACACACTTATCCCAACGGTGTTTCCTCTTGTTGAAACAGGCCTGGTACGCTTCTTTTGTAATGTCCTCCAGCTCCTTCGTCACATTTGCCTTAATCTTGGGAATCATCTCAAATCTTCTTCCTTTCAAGAATCTTTTGAGTTTGGGGAACATGAAAAAATAGCAATAGTCAGGTGAGTAGGGGGGTGGGGAAGAACAGTGATCAAGTGTTTGGTCAAAATCTCACGAGTTCTGCGTGGCACAAATTTCGCAGCAATGCTGTGCATCTTCAATTTTGTTTAGGTATGTGCATATAATAAACACAGCCATAAAACTATGCTCACTGGATAAAATTAACAATGAATTATACAGAATAAAACATTCATCAACATCAATAAGTTTGCTCCACAAACCGTAGAAAATGTTATACGCACACACCTAATCAGAAAGCAAAATCAATCAACAAAAGTATATATATCTCATGAATTAAAAATTCACTAAACCATATACTGCTGCATAGCAGAAAATTAACTAACACTTGGCAAAAACTAGTAAAAAATGACATTCAAGTTAATACCAAGTTTATTCAAAAACCAGGTACTGACAAACACCACACCAACATTATCTATAAAATACAATGTGATAACTCCCACGACTTCTATATTGGAGAAACAAGTAGAAAAATGGAAACCAGATTCAAATAACACAAAAAGTCACCTTCTCCCCTTTTCGAACACTGCAAATCAAATAAACACAACATAACCACAGAAAACACCCAAGTACTAAATAAAGAAACAAACATAAATAAACACACAAAATTAAAGAAGCCTTACATGTACAACAACTCAAGCCCAAAATAAACCAATGCAAAGGAACATCTTTATATCTATATTAATATATATAATCAAATATTTAAGCATGCTCTTTACATTCCTATACTCAGTTACACAACCTCCTTCAAACATAATTAATAAAAGAACACCAAAAAGTTGATGGTGGGTAGTTGTTGCTGTTTGATTGAAGATTATGGTTGAATGAACATGTGTTATGGATATCTGACCAAGACTGTAAGTGTACTATGTTCTGTAAAGCTACCAAACAAACAAAAATAGAATGAATGTTAATGTATTCATTATTAACATTTCATGTTCCTGTCAGTGACATGTTGAGACTATTTATACAAAGCTTTAATGCATTCACTGAGAACTAAGATATTAGCTTGAAAACCAAATTATATATCTTGTTATAAACCTAATAATGAAAAAAATATCCCTGAGAAGCCAGTAAATGTCGAGATTTGTTGTCATTTGCTGAAACAATAGATGATAAATTCAGGATGATGAAAAACCCACTTAAATTAAAAATGTGTCTCCAGATGGCTGGTATGGATATTAATACTTTTACTAATAAAACAGAGAACAATGTTTTGACCTTCTTAGTTGATATTCCTTTATTAGTAGAACTGTCAATACCCATACCAGCCATCCTGAGATAAAATAGTTGATAAAGGTAATTCCTGTTGGGATAACTTGTGCTATGAATTATTTAAATAGGATGGTAACTTGTGATAAAACCTTCCTTGTAATGTTTATCTTTAAATACTATGGCTTATGCTTTAACTGTCTTTGTCAAATTCTACAAAAGTAGGTTTGTCTTCATCTGCTGTTATGCTCATTTAATCACTTTTGGTTTTATCTGATATTTTTTTGTGATATGACAAGTTTGTGTTATTGTATTTTTAATGCTTCTTGTAATATTTCCTGATGTTATGCAAGATGAGTTTCTTTGCTATAGATATCATGATATGTAAACCGAGTTTCTTTGCTATAGATACCATGATTTGTAAACTGAGTTTCTTTGCTATAGATACCATGATTTGTAAACTGAGTTTCTTTGCTATAGATATCATGATATGTAAACTGAGTTTCTTTGCTATAGATATCATGATATGTAAACTGAGTTTCTTTGCTATAGATATCATGATATGTAAACTGAGTTTCTTTGCTATTGATATCATGATTTGTAAACTTGAGTTTCTTTGCTATAGATATCATGATTTGTAAACTGATTTTTTTGTTATAGATATATTTAAAATGATATTCCAATATCAAGGACTTCTTTTCTTTTGTGTCTGTATCAGCAAAAGGCAGATTTTAGATAAAATTTTACCAAAGAGAAAGAATTACAATGTATTTGTGTAGATATATAATTATAGGGTAAACAGTCCAGATGGCTAAAACAATCAATGCTACTTAACTATATAAGAGTTGTTCAGTGTGATGATGTCTGTTGGTTAATCACATGTAGTTAATATCTTTATTCCAAGATCTGAAAATAATCTACACAGTAAATGAAATATGTAAAAAAAATTATCCTTTGGCTAGTGCCAAAAAGAAAAAAAAAGAACTCTGGATAAAATTGAATTTTGAAAGGAAAAATAAAAACATAATAAAGTCAAGCAACCTGACAGATTTGAGTCAAGATTTAATCCTATTCTCGTAATGTGATTCATGCATTGAAGTGACTATCATGTGTGGTACACAATTATATTTGAATGATATGCAGCTGATACTTGTGAACATAGCAGTCGGAACTGGTTATTTTGATTCCACCTATGTTTATTGAAGTGAGCATTACGGTTACTTTCACCCGAGAGAAAATGGAAACTTAAGATTAGTACAACAAATTTAATTTTTTATATTTTCCTTCAATAATACTAAGGTGATATGCTTCACTCATCTGTTTAGATTAGTATTTAAAGAAGCATTTCCATAAAAATTGTTAAATGTCATTAAACAGGAAAAGGATTAATCATAACGGTTTACTTGTTGCATGCTGGTGCACTTTTAAAACTGGACTATTATGGGTGTAAAATAAAAGTGTGGAAAGTTTTTAGTGGAAACTTGCATCACAAGTAAACATTGGATGGTCACTCATGGTGTGAATGTACATGTCTGTCAGAGGACTTGGACAATCATAACTCAACTTGATTCAGAAGTAAACATACAACTCCATAGTAGGGTTAGTTTCTCATGAAATATTTTAAACTTTTATATTTATAGTCCTGCATCATAAAACAAAACTGTTACAGGTTATGAAACATTAAAATTAAGTTTATGGAAACTATAAAGACAGAAGTCGCCCAGAGTTTGAGTTCAATTAAATGCTTTCAAATTAGTCAAAATTTATAATAAAATAGAAATAGTGTATTTTAAAAAATAAACATAATTTGTTTGTTATGGTTGATGAGAGAAAATTCAGTAAAATCTTAAGTTTATTTTTGAGTAGTGTTAATTTAAATGTGATTATAGTTTCATTAGCTTTATTTTGTTAAACTCCAGTAATGTGTTGTAAGTTTCATGTGGAATTGAATTGATATTTGCATGTGAAGAGGGCTATGGTGAAGTTATCCCACATAAAAATTACCCTGTAAGTGATATAAGCCTGGTCCTATAATTTGAAAACAGTATTGTAACTAAATATATGGCAAGTTTCATATACATTTGAATCAATATGGGAACTAATGTAAAATTAACCCCCACAAACTTACAGGTTACCCCATAAGAGTGGTTATAGTATAAGACAACATATGACAAGTTCAGTTAACTATAGTGATGGGCAGGTTCATGGACCTTGTTAGATAAAGGGAGAATTTCATTGCTTTGGATAAAGAGGTAGAAAATTAGTCTACAGGTTAATGTTTTAAGTCTGACAAATCATGTGGTTAGTAAATATACAACTTAGTCACAAAAATTATTATGAGCTAATATTTCAGTTTAAAACATACTGCTACTGTGTGAAACTGGTAGTGATGCCTTGGAGGGTGAAGTAGAAATAGCCCATTGTGTATTTTTTCTTTATCAAGAAACTTAATGGCTTTTTCAATTGCTTGGATAAGTGTAATAGTAATACTAATTTAAAAAGTTATAATGAAAAATTTTAATTTTTATTTCTCAATGATTATAAATTAGAAATCATGAAACTAATCTATTAAATTGAACTTGAATTATTAATAAAAAAATAATTATAATTGCAATCTTCTGATTAGAAGGTAACTGAAATAATTTAAAATAATGAATAAAATAATTAGATATGCTGAATTTGATTATTTTTATGACATTGAATTAATCAATTTTATCATAATTTTGATTACCTGAATAATAGCACCAGTCAGGAATACGAGTTGATTGTTTATGTGATATTCAATTTGAGGACAGTTGGCTGATTGGGTTTTCTGAAGTAGCTTGACAGCAGTTTATTAATTAGAATATCTGAAGTAACTTGACAACAGTTAAAGTATGGATTACAATTTCCTTATAGAGAAATAAAATGGATAAATTTTATTCTCGATGGGTTATAAAAATGTAATGAAACAACCATTAATTATAAAAAACTTTAACACTATTTTATCTATATTAAAAAGTTATTAAGGAGTGGTAATAATTATTATATGTCTAATGAAAATTGAAAAATCATTTATAGGAAGACAGTGCTACATTAGTAAGTAGGCTTATGAGTGTCAGTCCTACTTGTATTTATAAAACAATGCTGTATTCCTTTTCAATTTGTATCATCAAAAGTGTGTGATAAGTGTACAAAGCTTACCACATCAGTGTAGTTTATGCTGTTATTAAGACTGATATCTTCAGAAGATGGTACATATTTATTGTTCACATTCTAAAAAAAATTATCAATTAGAAACTTGAAATTATTTGCATCTTCTATTTTACAAAAATTCCTGAAAACCTCCTTTCATTTTAATCAGAATTCTGATCTTTCAGTTTGTCAATCCAGAAATGCCTGGATATGTGGGATTTGCTAATCTACCAAATCAAGTCCATCGAAAATCTGTGAAAAAGGGCTTTGAATTTACCTTAATGGTGGTTGGTAAGTTGCACTTGGAATATGTACTACTTTTATTGCTCTAAAATCAACATTGTATATCATCTGTCTTTCTTAGACTAATGAACCATGTAATAATGTAAATAAATATATTTATCTTTACATTGTATTTTGTTTTGAGTGAGTTAAGTAAATACGTGGAGGGCACTTTTGTAAAAAAAAAAAAATTTAGTTTCCATCATGGTAGAACTTTTCTGAATTAATAATTATTACGTTTTGTGATACTTGTGTAATGGCATTTTCATTGCATCTTATACCTTCCAAATAACTCTTCTGGTATAGTAAAAAACAGGAGAAATATATTAATAAGCCTAGCATTTTTTAATATTGTTAACTTAATTTTTAGACATAGTTGCTAAGTTGTAAATTGCAAAAGCTTGTAATATCTAATGTACAGGAGTAGCGAAATACCTTTGACATTTAAGAACCAAAATATCAGTTAAACCTAGTGAGAGCAAGAGAAAATCCTCTCTGCATTACCCAAAAAAACCTTGATAGTGTTTTTAATGTTCAAAACGTTTTCAAGATGAACCAATCATATAATGTCTCATATGTAATATAAATTAAGTAAGGCATGTGAAAACAACCAGTACCAACTTTCTTGGCCACAATTTGATAACTGAATCCACTTGATGATAAATACGTGTATTTGTTAGCTGTAAAATATGAAAATATGAAAATTTTTGCAGTATTATGTTAATTTAAATTTCTTTCGCAGTAATTCTATACTTACAGGAAATTCAAATACAGTACCAGGACTCTTTTGTGTTTCGATTATATCATAAATATTACTATGTATAACACATTTTATAAAATTAAGATTTAACAGGTTGTGATGGTGGTTAAAACAAAGTTTTGCAAGCTGTGATAATGTATACATGTGTTTAACAATGTTTGATATAAGATGTGTTTCTTTAAAAGTTCTGTTCATTAAAGATGAAAACAACAAAATAAAAATCATCAATAGAAATATAAGTACTGAAAATATTTATTTCCTAGGTGAGTCTGGACTTGGAAAGTCAACAATGATCAATAGCCTTTTTTTAACAGATCTGTATCCTGAAAGACATATTCCTGATGCTTCTGGTGAGTATTTTGATGTACGTTTTTTAGTTTATCACATAGCAATAACTTGATGCCAGGTTATGTTTGCCCCTCGGTGTGGATTCCTGTACGTGGTAAGGGGACCTCCCAGGGAAGGTTCTGTTCTGTCTGATTACCTTCTTTGGGATCTAAACATCCACCCACATGTTTGCCATGCGTGGCGACCTGTGAAGGGGAGGAGACGATCCTGGTGGTTGAGGGGTCCAACCCTAACACACCACTTTGGCCTCGAATTCCTGTAGACGGGCAGCCTTTGGATGGCCCCCCGTTGGGTCAATTGGCTGGTCCACTTGGGCTAGAGTCAACCAAGTACCAGTGTTGGAAGTTCTCAACGGGTGTTGTGGACATGGTGCCTGATGCTGGTGTTTGGGTATAGTGCTCACGAAACCCTGGTGTTGCTGCATTGTCCTTGCATGACTTTGTAGTGCATCCCCTTGTAGGGCTAAATGGTGGGTGGGGTCAGTGGGTACCGAAACTTTTCCTCTTTCCTATGGATCCTCCAAAAAATGTAAATAAAATTGTAAAAAAACAGTCAATGGGTAAGCGACCACGTCTTGAATACTCAGAACAGCAATCTTCAACATCAGTAACACACGTACCTCATTTTCTTGCATTACATTCTCTTTCGGAAAAACCTTTAGGGCAAATGTCCCCTTTTTTATTCAAAAGGGACTAGAGGGATTTGCTGGCTCTTCAAAGTCAGTGAAGAAGCTTCGATCTGGTGACATATTGGTTGAAACATCCACATCCCAACCCAGTGAACTCCTCTTGAATTCAAAGGCAATTGCGGATAAACCTATTGAGGTTACACACCATGCTACTTTGAATTCTTCACAAGGAGTTATTGTTGAAAGGGATTTGAAGACCGTTCCTGAGTCAGAGATTCTCGCTGGTCTCTCCACTCAAGGAGTTTCTGCAGTGAAGCGCATCTCCAATCGCAAAGATGGAGTTACACTGCCAACAAATACCCTCGTTTTAACATTTAATTCACCACATGCACCTGCCACCATCAAGGCAGGTTATCTCATTTGCAGGGTTCGGCCATACATTCCAAACCCTCTTTGATGTTTCCAATGTCAGAGATTCGGCCACTCAAAAACATCTTGTCGTGGTTCCCTGACATGTGCTCGTTGTGGAGGCAAGGACCACGATGCCTATGACTGTAACATAAACCCACATTGCGTAAACTGCAATGGTTCTCACCCCTCTTACTTTCATTCTTTCCCAAAATGGTTGGAGGAAAAAGAGGTGCAGCATTTGAAAACGACACATAACATTAATTATCCTGAGGCTCGGAAACTGCTGTCCACAATCCCATCTCGGACATATGCTGCTGCACTTCATTCCACAACTACAGTGGGATTGCAGACAGATCTCTCTGTGCATCCAAGAGAATCATTTTCAAAACAAATAAAAAGCCTTAAAAAGGTTGATGAATCGACTTCCACACCCATCTCTGTTCCTCCCATACCTTCCAACAAACCTCAAGATCCACGTTCTTCAGTTTCAAATACAGGCATTTCTTCTGATACATCATTTTCTCCCACCACAAGAGACAAAACAATTATTCGTCCACGTCCTCAGTCACTGGATTCCTCTTCCAATAACAAAAACCTGCCCACTCGACTCAGAGCAGGATCCATGGAGGTTGATAGACCTCCTCCGATTAAAGAAAGTAAAGAAAAAAAACTTGGTCGTAAACCGAAGGGTTCTCCAGCCATTTCACCTACCCGTTCTTAAAAATGGCCACCTTGATACAATGGAACTGTTGAGGTTTACATTCTAATCTGGATGATATCAAAACGCTGATTGCTTCCTACCATCCTGTTTGTCTTTCTTCACAAGAAATATTTCTCAAATCTGCTGATGCAGACTGCATTCGGCAGTTTTCTCTGTACAGAAATGACAGGTTGTGTGATGGTCGAGTACATGGAGGGGTGGCACTGTTGGTTGATCAACATGTGCCCACCCTGTCTTTGTCACTCAACACACCCTTGGAAGCTGTAGCCATCCGTGTTTTTTTGGGTCATACCATCACTGTTTGTTCTCTGAACCCGTCCTCGAGAGAGACATATGATCAATCAGACCTTGATGCTCTCGTTGAACAGTTGCCATCTCCATTTCTAATCCTGGGAGATTTTAATGGACATCATCCCCTCTGGGGAAGTGCTATTATTGATGGGAGGGGTCGATCTGTAGAGCGGATGCTTTCTGATCACAATCTTTCTCTTTTCAATACTGCTTCTTCCATTTACTTTCATGCACCTAGTCAGTCCTTTACCACTATTGATCTCTCAGTTTGCTCCCCTTCATTATTCTCCCATTTTTCATGGAGGGTTGACAGTAATCCACCAGGCAGTGATCATTTTCCGATCCTTTTGAGAGAGACTAGCCGTGGTCGATGCCACCCTACCCGCGTGCCCTGGTGGTAGCTGGATCAGGCAGACTGGTCCACTTTCACTGCTCTCACAGAACTTGATCCTACCATCAATAGACGACTGTGTAGCAGCGGTAACTGACTGTATTATACATGCAGCTGCTCAGTGTATTCCTAAAACCTCGACACGTTTTCCACAATATCCTCATCCTTAGTGGAATCCTGCTTGCCAATTAGCACAGAAGGCTCAAAAACTGGCCTGGGATACTTTTCGTAGATATCCCACACTTTCAAATTGTGTTGCTTTCCAACGGGTTTGTGTACATGCTTGGTGGGTAAGGCATTAAAGCCAGAAGGAATCTTGGATTAAGTTCACAACCAGCATATCTTCTTCCACCAGTTCCAAGATCATATGGGACAGGATTCAAAAGGTTAATGGGCACTGCAATTCTGTATCCCTCTCGATCTTATTCTCTGATGGTCAGGAGGTGACTGATGTCCGGAACATCACTAACACTCCAAGTGAAAGCTTTTGTTGGGTATCTAGCACTTCTGCTTGTACCTCCACCTTCCTGGCCATCAAGACTTGGGCAGAGCGATCACCTCTTACCTTTCGAACTGACTGTTTCTTTGACTATAATTGTCCCTTTACCCTGGTGGAACTAAAAATGGGCCTTCATCGGTCTGCCAGTACGTCTGTTGGACATGATGATATTCATTATGACATGCTGCACCATCTATCTCCTGCTTCTCTTGATGTCCTTTTGATTGTCTTCAACCGGATTTGGCAGGAGAATGTTTTTCCTGATGCCTGGTGCAAGGCTGTTATTTCACCTTTCTCTAAGTCAGGGAAAGATCCAAAGATTCCTTCAAACTATTGTCCAATTGCTTTGACGAGCTGTCTCTGTAAGACCTTAGAAAGGATGGTTAATGCTCGTCTTGTTTGGTTTCTTGAATCAAACAACCTCCTCTTGCCTACCCAGTGTGGGTTCCGTCGACAGCACTTCACCACAGACCACCTAATTCGTCTTGAAACATTTATCAGAGAAGCCTTTCTCAACCGCCAACATCTTGTATCAATATTCTTTGACATAGAGAAGGCTTAAGACACAACATGGAGGTATGGCGTTTTGCGAGACCTCCATACAAATGGGTTACGTGGCCTTCTACCCATGTTTATTAAACATTTTTAATGGATAGGAGATTCCAAGTACGTGTGGGTTCCACACTTTCCCGTTCTTTTGTTCAGGAACTTTGAGTCCCTCAAGGCTGTGTATTGAGTGTCACACTCTTCAGTGTAAAAATAAATGCCATCACTGAACAACTCCCTCTCACTGTTGCGAATGGGCTGTATGTCGGCAACTACAAACTGCCCTCAATCGTGTATGGAAGTGGACTCTGGCGAACAACTTTAATTTCTCTCTCTCTCCAAAACTGTATGCATGCACTTTTGCCATCGACGAGATATTCACCCTGATCCTGAACTTCATATCGGTGAAGTTTTGCTGCCAGTGGTCCCGGAGACAAAGTTCTTGGGGCTTATCTTTGATCATAAACTGACCTTTATACCACACTTAAAGCAGCTTCGGGTGAAATGCACAAGAGCACTGAACATCCTCCGTGTCCTCTCTTCTACCAGTTGGGGGGCAGATCGCTGTTCAATGTTAAAGATATATTGTGCACTTGTTAGATCGAAACTTGACTATGGATCAATGGTCTATGGCTCTGCCAGACCCTCGGCCTTAAAGATGCTGGACCCCATTCATCACCAAGGACTTCGACTCTGTACTGGGGCTTTCCGTACCTCTCCAGTTCAAAGCATATACATTGAATCTCATGAACCTTCTCTACACCTTCGCCATTTGCAACTATCTTTACAATATACTTCGAAACTTCATTCCTTACCAAAGCATCCCACCTGGGAATGTGTTTTCCTTCCTTGGTGGGTAGTACTTTTTCAGAACAGACAATCTGTCATTGCTCTGTTTGGCCTTCGCATCTGGGCGCAATTGGATGAATTGGGTCTGTCCTTGGATAGCATTGCAGATTCCACAGGTAGGCCCACCCCACCATGGCTTATTACAGCCCCTAAGTGTGACCTTTCTTTCAGTCACCTAAAAAATGGCAGATTCTCCAGATTGGAAGTACCGTCTTTTATTCAATGAATATCTTTCAAACAATCATTCAGTCCCCATTTATACAGATGGTTCCAAATCAGGTAATTCAGTGGGCTCTGCTATGGTTTGCTATGGGTCAGTAATTGTTTGCAGAATCCCCTCTACAGCTTCTGTGTTCACTGCTGAACTGTGTGCCATATCTCTTGCCCTGGACCATATTGCAGCTGAGCAATACTCCAACTGCACTCTTTATACTGATTTGCTTTGTTCTATACTTGCCTTGGAATTGCTTCACATTAGCTCACATCCTATTCTCGCTGATATTCGAAACCGACTGGCCCATTTCTCATTACCAGCTACTTCAACCCAGTTTTTCTGGATACCAGGCCATGTTGGTATTCGTGGGAACGAGCTTGCAGACATGGCAGCTAAATATGTCTGCTTCAGCACCATCACCCCTATGCCGATTCCGTAAATGGACTTTGGTGTTGTCTTCAAGTCTCGGCTCCAGGCCAGCTGGCAGTCCACTTGGAGTGAGCAACGCGACAACAAACTTTTTCAAATTAAACCCAAAATTGGACTTTGGCCATCTAGCTTCTGTAAAGTTCAGAAGGAGGAAGTTGTTCTCACTTGGCTACACATTGGTCACACTTTTTTAACTCATCATTTTCTTTTATCTGGAACTGATGCACCAATGTGTAGTTTGTGTGACACTGAAATCACTATCAGCCACTATTACTTTCTTGCCATCGTTACAATTCTCAACGACGGCAATATTTTAAACATATTTTTTCCCAGGGTCAGTCTGTAACATTGGACAGAGTTATTGGTGATGGTGACTCTGTCCACCTTGATAACATTTTTAATTTTTAATGGCCATTAATCTTTTTAATCTCATTTAAGTGTGGTATATTTATTCATAACACCTTTTTAATTGTGGCTTCCTTTTTTACAGTTTTAATCTCTCTCATTCAATTTGACATTGGACAATGGCCAGAACATTAAATAACTCGACACCACGACTGGAAAGGCCAACTTCAGGTGACTGACGCTATTGTTTGAACTACTCGTTAATTGTCCTGGCGAGTTTTTATTATGCTTTCACTGTATATCATTTCACACTTTTACTACTTTTTAGTGCTGGCCATATTGACTCATAACCTGGAACCAGGACTGGAAAGACCAACTTCAGGTGACTTACGGTGGTTTTTATTTTTACCTGTTAGTCTTCCTGGTGGGTTATGATCATTACCATTCTGCTACAGGTAGTCCTTTACAACTTTGTTGACTGGATGTCAACATTGGTTTTTGCACCATTTTCTGTTCTAAATGCCATTTTGCTTTTATCTTCAATTACTTTTACAAATTTTACTCCATTTACTTGACTTTTATCTTTTTACTGGACATTTGGCTACTCATTATTACAATTTTGCTGAGTGTCTTTTAAAACTTTTATTTTTACATTTTGATAATAGCTGCTATGACACATAACCTGAAACCAGGACTGGAAAGGTCAACTTCAGGTGATTGACAGAGGTTCTTGAACTTACCTGTTAGTCTTCCTGGCGGGTTATGATCATTACCATTTTGCTGGAGTAAATACTTTATAACTGAAGACTGGATGTCACCATAGGTTTTTACACCATTTTCTGTTTTAATTGCTGTTTTGTTTTTACCTTCATTTATATTTACAAATTTTACTTCATTTACTTGACTTTTATCTTTTTACTGGACATTTGGCTGCTCATTATTGTGATTTTGCTGTGTGTCTTTTGAAACTTCTTTTCTTTTACATTTTGATAATGGCTGCTATGACACATAACCTGGAACCAGGACTGGAAAGACCAACTTCAGGTGACTGACGGTGGTTTTTGAACTTATCTGTTAGTCTTCCTCCTGGCGGGTTATGATAATTACCTTTTTGCTGGAGTAAATACCTTACAACTTCTTTACTCTGCCTTCTATCTTACCGTTGTAGACTAGGCATCAACATTGGTTTTATACTTTTTTGTTTTACCTTCATTTCCATTTATGTCTTTTACTACATTTATTTTTTTTTTACATTTTTACCAGATGTCTGGCGCAGATAGCCTCGTTGCTTTGTGCCATAAAACACTAAATCAATCAATCAATCAGGTTATATTTGTAAAATGTGTTTTCTTTGACTTTTAACTTCTGTCTGTGTAGTTTCAGGAACTACTCTAGCTCAACAAAAGTTGTGGGGAAAAAAATTACGAACCCCAGAATTTTCTTACAATTTTTTTTAAACCAGGAGTTAATTATTTTATTACCTGTTGAAATGGCAAATGTTAGCAGACAGAATTTGGTATCTATGATTTTACGTGTATAGTAAATGGGAGGTATGTTGTTATAGTGATCAATGAAAGATTGATGCTGATATTTTACTAGCCTAAAATGTTGTAGAGAAAAAAAGAGTAATAGATAATAGTAAATTAACAAATGCTAGTTTTATACAAACAAAGGTAAAAATTCACAATGATTTTTTTAGTGGTTTCTTAGTTTCCTATCTTTGTTAATAGATACTGAAAACAACAACTGAAATCTGATAATATTCCTTGTTTGTCTTGCTTTATTCTGTCTTACTAGTTTATTATACTTGCATCTCATGTTGTTTCATGTTTTTCTTTTTCTGGAAAGATTAACATTTAACCATGTTGGAGTTGGAAGACGATTATAGTTCTTATGTGTAACATTATATTCTCAGGGGAAGAATAATGGTTTGGTTAGTGTTTTTCTCTAAATATTTATTGATGTGAAAATTAATGCAAATTTTTGAATTTTAACATACAGAAAAAATTAATCAGAATGTGAAACTGGAAGCCAGTACAGTTGAGATTGAAGAGAGAGGAGTGAAGTTACGACTGACTGTGGTGGACACACCAGGATTTGGTGATGCCATAGACAACACTGACTGGTAAATTTAAAATTAACCTTTAAAGATTGCTTTCACTTGTTCTTGTACATACATTGCTTGAAGCTGCATGCTTGAGATAAAATGATGTAATTACATGCTGAACTTGTACTTAATGGTTATCAGTTGCAAAAACCCAAAAACATTAGGCTTAAAAAATGTAAATACATACTATTCATCATACTCATGGGTAGGTGGATAATATCACATAGTGACTTTTAAATCCACATTAATGGAACAGTGCAAGACTTGTGTGCACAATAGTTTTGACATTTCATGTTCTTTTCAATTCAACATTTGTTGGTATGTGTTTCTCCCACAAACAAATATTGGACTGAATGTTGAAACTAGTATCCATTGTGGTAATGCTGTTATTGTGGATTTAATCTATTACACAACATTGTGTTCTTATGTTTGTTGTTATATTTCCCTGCTGTGTGATGGTGAACTGAGGTTTTTCATCTCAATAGTTTCAGATCCATAATACAGTATATTGATGAGCAGTTTGAACGTTTTCTTCAAGATGAGAGTGGGTTAAACAGGAGAAACATCACAGACAATCGAATCCACTGTTGCTTCTATTTCATTTCACCCTTTGGCCATGGACTAAAACCATTGGATATTGAGTTCATGAAACAGTTACATAGTAAAGTTAATATTGTTCCTGTCATCGCTAAGGCTGATGCTTTAACCAAGAAGGAAGTATTGAAACTCAAGAGAAGGGTAGGTCACAAAATTTTAACCACAAAGAAAGTGATAAATTTCACTGATCATATGGTTTAAACTACATAATTTAGTTCATGTAACTTTTGTTTGAAACATCTAGTTAAATGTCTTTGTTCAAAGCTTTTTTATAAATTTCTTCCTGTGCTTTAAATTTCAAGCACGTGATAGGTGTTCATTATTGACAAGCGAAATGTTGTAGATGTATAACATTAATGTAATAATTGCTTTAGCATGTTTTCTGATCTTTTAAGTTTGACTGCTCTATCAACTCAGAATAATCTCTTAATCATATATCATGTGGGATCCACAAGATCCATCAAGTTTAATCCAGTTCAGCTATCCAAGATCCACAAAGCGTAAAACTAATATAATGAGAAAAACTAGTAATGATAAATTGGTTATTGTTAATATGTGAGTAATTTTTCTTATACAAATTAAAATAAAAGGAAAACTGCTAAAACTCTACCAAAAAAAATGACAGTCATGATTTTCTTTATCTACAGAAGCATGACATAAATTAATTAATCGTTTTCAATGAACAAACCAGGTTATGCAGGAAATTGAAGAAAATGGTATCAAGATCTATCCTCTTCCTGACTGTGACTCTGATGAAGATGAAGACTATAAGGAACAAGTAAGACAACTGAAGGCAAGTTGAATGAATCATTGGAACTTGTATATGACTTGTTCAGTCAATATTTTGCTATCACTAATATGGTTGTGTCCACAAAGTTGTAGCTGGATCATGACCATGGTAGGTCCATGGGCAGCTTCAGTTCTGTGAGCCCCACCCCCTTTCTCTGCAGTGCCTCATTTTTTGCATTAAAGTTTTGTTCACTGATACAACCTTTTAAAATACTAAGGTTCCCAACTTTATTAAGTTATCTAATAAGGCTATTAAAAATGAAGTACAACTACTATTGGACTCTTGACTGTATGGGTTCCTTCAGTCGCTGCCTGTCTGATTCTCTGTTAATATGGCCCTAGTTGAATAGATGTTTAGCTTATAAAGATACTACAGAATTCTTCTATCAGTTTTGAATATAAAAAAATTTAAGGTTTGAAATATATATTCAAGACAAACATTTTATCATCCTACAATAAAATTCCTACAGGCTAAATCTAACTTAACTTTTTGAAGTCATGTTATACAGTCATATTTCCAAATTACAAAGTTTCTCTTGATTTCTTTCCAATATAGTTTTTTTTAATGAGTGTTAGGGTATTCAAACAGGCTAATCCTCTATCTATATACTAATAACAGTGGCACCAACTTTGTGAGTTTACAAATAGTAGTTTAACAAAGTGTCACTTTAACATTCTATGTAAACCTATAAAGAGTGAAAAAGTTTTCTTTTAATGATAGCAAAAAAAAGTATTAGTAAAAACAGTTGTAATGCTGGCAGACCTAGCTCAAAGGTACTTAAGTATCTTATCTTAGATGAGAGTTGTCTTGATATACAGTTTGTCAAGATTTAACATTGATAACCGGTGTTTTGTGTCAATTTTCATGTTCTCCTGTAAACTCTTTTATTAAGATTCAGATTTTTAAAGAAGTTATATGACTAAAGCTCAGATGTTTTTACATGTTAACTCAGATGTTATGTTCTGGGTTTAACAAAAGTAAAATTAATAGTGATCTTCAATCTCAGCTAAAGGGCAAGATGAACCCATTGCCCAAGGGTAAAATGCACCATATAATTAAAATAAACTTGTCATTTATCCACACTTTTTTTGTTGTAAACACTGAGAGTGGAAACTTGTTCATTAAAGTTTTTCTTTGTTTATTTTGTATATAATTTTAGGGTTGATTACAACTCTGAATAAAACATTAGTGTTTGTGAATTTCCTGAATTATTTTTTGTACACAAGGAGAAACTAAAGTTAAGATTTTTAAACTAAACGACTCCAGTATGAACACTGTAACTTCAGTGCAAGTGTATTTTTTAATGATTTTAGCCATTAACTGTCTTTCAAACTTTATTATGCGAGTTTCTTATATCTCATTTTCAAGGTGTAGGCTAATAATCTAGGCACATGATGGAAACCTTTTTTTGTTCTTTTCAACTGAACAAGTCTATGACATCTGTTTCAGTAATTTCAGGAGCAAAAAATTTAACCTGGTGGTGTATATTGCTAGCAGAAAAAATATAACTTCCACCAAATTGAAGTCCAGTATTATTTTTATTTCTCAATTATTAGAAATTAGAAATCATGAAACTAATCTAATAAATTGAACTTGAATTATTAATAAAAAATAATTATAATTGCAATCTTGTTAGCTTTATTATTTTTTACTTTATGTAAATTGTGGTATTACAGTTGTGAAGGAAAATTGTTTTTTTATGGAACAGGATGAGACTTTTTTAGGCCTAGTTAAGTTACTATGCACTTAATCACATAGTGTTGTTTCACAATTAAAGCCAGCCACAACTTGTTTGACTGTGCTTATATTAGTCTTAAGGAACTGCTTCAGTGAGTAAAAAAAAAAAACCATGAAGGTGTGTATAAACACATTTGAAACTTAATTACAATATATTAAATGTTGCCTTCTAATTAACAATTAAAACTAGTAAACCATTCTTGTTCAAGAAACAAGTTATGCAAATAGCATTTTGACCACTACCATGTTTGGTATCCCAGTTTATCTTATGGCATTCCGTGACAGGTCTTGTTGGCATTGATTATTACAGACATAGTATGATTAACATATCACTACATTTTTATTTACTTTCACTTACAAGTTCTTATGACTTTTAGTGTGGTAAAAAGTTATTTTTACTGTATATCAGTGATCGTAAAGAAGATGAAGTTTCATGAGATGTTGGAAAAAGTCTCATAAGAAAGATGTATTAGTTTTACAGGAATGACAAAGAAGACATAAAAAATTTAAAACTAAAACTTATAGCTGGAATTAACATTTTTATTTCTTTAAAATATTTCACAAAAAAAAATTTGAATTTCCAAAGCTGAGAATTTGTAAAAATAATATATATCACAGAAGCAATATCAGAAGTAGAAAGTTTTATCTGAAGTTTCAAATGAAATCACTGAATACTTTTTTATTTTTGTAATACAGTGAAACAAGTTGTGTGACAGATACATTGATAAAAATTCACTTGGCCATTTAAGGGCTAAGTGTTTTCTGAAGAACTTAAAGTTAAACATTGAGTTTCTAACAAACCACTACATTTTAACAAGATATTTTCTTGTTATTATTATATGAAGAAATTATCTCTTAGATTAAAGATGGTTGTGAATTTTTTAAATTAATGGCCAGGTCAGAGAACACTGAAGTCCAAGCATACCTATTGCAAAGTTTTAAATGTTGACCAGAGAAAGGACAACCAGGTGAAAGTACCTGGTGTCTATGCAGTCACACTTATAATGCCCCTAGAGCTTATGTGTGTAAAGTTAATGGTATATGAAACACACACACTCACACAATTGACTATATAAATTAATGGACAAGAATGACTCAGAAAAATATTTTAAACCTGGTTTATTGTCATATTAAAATTTATAATTTTTCAATGTCAAGTTATCTTTTGAGTTGATTCTACTTGACCTCATAGAAAGTTTAAGATATGCTGAAAATATTTATTTCTACTTTGAAAATTTTGCTAAAATTATTTTCTTAAGCCACTCTTTGCAATTAAATGTAGCCAGAAATTTTTGAAACAATTTTTTTTTCTGGTCTAGGTCTTTGAATGAACAATGGTTAAAAACAGATATAATTTGTTTTCACAGGAAGCTGTGCCTTTTGCAGTATCTTCAACCACACAAACACTTGATGTGAAAGGTCGAAAGGTCAGAGGACGGCTTTATCCTTGGGGAGTAGTAGAAGTTGAGAATCCTGACCATTGTGATTTTATCAAACTAAGAACAATGTTGATGTAAGGAAGTATTACTGGTTCTTGTTTCATATTAGGCTGTTCTAAATTTTTTAATTAAGATTTTTAATAATGATTTTATAATTTTTTTTCTTTCTTTCTCTGTGAATAATAAGATGGCCGGTATGGGTATTAAAGTAATGTAGAGAATGTTTCAACCTTCTTTGGTCATCTTCAGGTTAACCTGAGAAGGTCAAAACGTTGGTCTCTATTTTAATAAAAGTTTTAATACCCACACTAGCTGTCTTGAGATCAATTTTAATTCAGTTGGGTTTCTTGTCGTCACAAGTTTCTTTCTCTGTTGAGAAATAAATTTAATCCAATCATTTGACAGAATTTTGATATTTGTGCTGATATAAATACACTCCCATCAAAAAGAATTTTTAAAGTAGTGTATCATGAACTAAATATACTACCTTTAAAACTGTGTTCAAAAATAAATATTTTCTGAAGGAAAAAAAGCCATTAGGTATATGTTAATATTATTGTGTAACTAATATAAATATACCATCTGACCTATACATCTATGGACAATTCTGTATTGTGCAGAAGGCCTATTTATCATTAACATGCAATCTTATTTCAAATGTGTATTGTGCTAGTAAAGAAAGATATGATTACTTCATGATAATATATTATCAAAACTGCACATGTTAGGTGTCCCATGTTTTAATAGACAGTAATGGACATATCAAAGTATTTACTGGCTGCCGTAATAGTCATTATGCATGTTAGATGCTTTGACAGTAACAATAATTAATATATAGTTTCATTCTTTATGGTCGTTACTTGACATTGTGAATTACATAATGTTTTTTGATATAGTTGTTACTGGTGGAATTGTATTTCAGTCTTTGTAGTAAACCTAATTCTTTCTGAGACTCCTCATTTTATAATTGTGTTCTTACAATCTTTTTAAATTGATATTAACTTGTAAACATGCTTTTTAAGAAAGTGTAATATTTAACCCTTTTGCTACAGGTTTGGAATAAAATACATGAGTTCATCTACACATTTGAACATGTTAAGTACTGAGAGTGTAACTTTTGATACACCATGTGTGTCTTCACAGAATTTGGTAGACTTTTAGTAAAGATTACAAGTATTTTGTTTTCAAAAATTAGATTTTTTAACAAAATATTTTCACTGAAGTTTAGTTTGTGAAAATAGTTTGTTTTGTTACTAGTCTGAATGCAGAGTGATTTCATGTTATAATTAAAAAAACTATTCTTCATCCAAAAAATCTAAAGTATTTGCATGATCTCTAAAACCTACTAAATACACTTCAAATTTTTTGTTTTCCACAAGACTGTATATTTTATTTTCTATACTCTATGTGGGTTCTATCACTTGACCAACCTTGTAACCATTGTAACAAAAATTAGGAAATAAATATAAATTATGCCTTTTTTGTATGCTAGAATGACGACATATTATAACACGAAAATGCAAATGTTTAGTCCAAGTAACTTAAGTTTCATAACGCTATATTTATATTATTTATTATTATATTAACCTTCCAGTGATTCCTAGTTAGCATTATATAACTTGCATTGACATGGTGCATGTGCACTCAGGTCATGTATCTAGTGATATAAAACTGACCTTTCATGTTTCCTGTCTTGGCTGTGTTTTAGTGGATTAGTATTTTGTAATATACAGGCACTGTTTAGTTATTATAAATTGTGTGTGTTTATATATATATATTATTAATATTTAGAAATAAATTATTTAACTTGTTTTTCTTAAAATATAGAACAATAAATCAATAAGTAAAGAACAATTATCTTTCCTTGCCCATGACCTCTGTATTCGGTTGATGCTGGACGTACAGTTACGACAGAAAGTATTCTTACCCCTGCTTCTGGAGTAGTTTTTTGCTCATAACTTAAAAAAGTATCACGATTAGGCGAATAGACATATGATATATCATACCAACACATTTACATACATTTTTATGTAAATTAAATGACAAATGAACTGTTTATAAACAAATAATCAAAAATAGGAGGAGCAGAAAGTGTTCGTACATTTCAGAACATGTGAAAAAACTGATATTCCCACAAAAATTTTGTTTAGTTTGCCAAATAAACTACATTATATCATTCCAGAACTAGACATTGGATTCATAATTATTGGAATTTAGCCAGCATAAAATGTACTTCTGGCAATTTAGCACCATCTCTGTCATTATCTGTTTGGTCATCATGGTGAACAAGAAACAACTGTCCAGTGATTTAAAATACCAAATTATTGTAAAATACAAGTCTCCCGTGTCTCTTTCCAGTATTGCTACACAGCTTAATGTGCTGAAATCTCCTGTTAAAAGCAAAATTGCCAAGTTTAAGCTTACAGGATCAACTGCTAACCTCCCTCGTTCTGAACGCCCCACCAAAATTCCAGAGAGAACCAAGAGGATGGAACCCTCGCTTAACACGTAATGACATACAGAAAGTGGTAAAGGAAACTGGGGTTAAAGTAAGCACCTCTACACTTACAAACATGTTACGCTCTTCTGGGTGCAAAGCATGCCATCCTCGTAGAACTCCATATTTGAAGCCTGTTCATTCAGAAGCACGATTGAGATATCAAAGAAAACATATAAATAAACCCTTTACCTTCTGAAAGAGTATTCTTTGGTCAGACGAGACTAAAATTGAGCTTTTTGGCTACAATGATGTTCGCTATATTTTCCATAAGAAGGGAGAACAAAATCTTCCAAAGAACACTGTCCCTACACTTAAACACGGAGGTGGCTCGATCATGCTATGGAGTTCCTTCAGCTATTCTGGTGTAGGCAGCCTTCATCATGTCAACAGAATTGTGAAAAAAAGAAGAGTACATTGATATATTAGGCACTTATATCAAGAATGATGCTCAAAACTTGCGGCTTGGGCGTCCTTGGATTTTCCATATGACAATGACCCTAAGCACACATTAAAATATGTGCTATCCTGGTTGCAGAGGAACCATGTAAGTGTTCTGGAGTGGCTATTGCAGTCACCTGATCTCAACCCAATTGAAAACATTTGGCATGAGTTGAAGACAAGGGTTCATCAGCATCATCTGAGAAACATGCAAGAGTTGGAGGCCTTCTGTAGAGATGGATGGAAGAAAATAGCAGTGGAGTACTGTCAAACGATCATGGATGGCTATGAGGAGAGACTGCATCAAGTAATTCACCTGAAAGGCAACACGACTAAGCATTAAAATTGATGCACAAACACTTTCTGCCCCTCCTATGTTTGGTTATTTGTTTATAAACAGTTTATTTGTTGTTCAATTTACATACTAATTTATGTAGATGTGTGTTAGTATAATATTTATAGTATACTGTACGTTTATTGTCCTAATTGTGATACTTTTTAGTTATGAGGAAAAACTACTTATGACGCAGGGGTATGAACACTTTCTGTTGTTACTGTAGGTTGCTAAGTCTTAAAATTTCACAAATGCAGGGATATCAATCAAAAAAAATTTTTTAGGTTTTTTGTCTACAGTCAAATATTCAAAACATCATAAATAACTACACTGATACTATAAAATCCACTATAATTTATTAAACTTAGTAAGTGAGATGTGTCTGGATTTTAAAAAATATGAAACTTTAAGCAAACCAGAGACACAGCCAACCTCCTTGAAATCTTGGATCAAAAGAATGTAAACTTTTCACAGATTAAAGTAGCTGAGAATATCACACTTGGGATATTTTAATTTGTTAATTGGTTATTCACATAATATACTAAAGAAAGTATGTTTTAGGGACTGTTTTCAAAAATGGAAAGAGGTGAACAGGGCCACAGTGTGTTTGATTCAGTACCTAAACCATATCTCACCAAAATAAAAAGTTACGAGGTTCTTATTTTACGTTGTAACTTGCTAATATTTACAATTTGAGTTCCTAATTTTGAACTGCATTCAGCATGTGACTCACTAAAATCCATAATTAGATGTGTTCTTTTAATATTTACTTAATTAAGAAATTAGCATGTATAATATTGAAGTTTGAATTATTTACAATTTGATTCAAAACTAATTGACAAATTCATATGTTTATAGTTCAATAAAATTCTGAATGCAAACCAACAAATGCAATGACATGGCCTTTGACTCGTGACCCTTTGCAAAGTGTTAATAGGAAATTCTAAGGTTAACAAGTACATTAACAGTCCCTTTTACAATAGTGTCAGTGCACCATTTCTCTTTCTTTGGTAATGTAATGCAGTTAATCAAAAATACATGTTTGATATACTTGGTTCTTAAAATCTTTCATTAAATGTTTTATTCTGCAAACATCTTTCTTTGTGGCAAACCATAAACAGTGTTGGTAGAAACACTGTTAAGATAATTTTTAAGAGTGCAGTTGACTATAACTAGCTGGTTTAGGTCCCGTTGTAACGGTTTCTTTTTGTTACAAGACTATAAGACATTGCAATGTTTTCAGTATCAAACTAAGCAGTGTTGAAATAATTATATTTTTAGAACCCACATGCAAGACCTGCAAGAAGTCACTCAAGAACTTCATTATGAAAACTACAGGTCTGAAAGATTGGCCGGTAAGGCCGCACCACAGAAGACCACAGTGTATGTGATTGTTATTTTTCATTTACCTATCACTTTAAAGGGCAAGGATAATTTTAAATGAGGAAAATACAACATTAATTTTTGTAAATTCAAACTACCCATTGTTTTTACTATCTGTTAAGATTTATTTTTCCTGATAGATTAACTGATAGGCCGATATTTTCAACTGTCTTTTGTATTTCTAAAAAAATGTACTTTGTATTTTAGGCAACAAATGTGTAGCTCAAGCATTATGCAAGACTTTACTTGTTCATTTGTAATGTGTAATAGTTTTAACTTTTTTGTAACTAAAAAAGTTTCACATCTGTTGTTTGTTCTGATAAAAATTTGTTCAGATTTGATATCTTCTTGTTTAAGAGCTTAATATATTATTCTTGTAATCTTAATAGTACTAATATTGGAATATCTAATAAACTCTGTACAGTATTTTATCACTGGCTATTATTAACTTTGTAACAATGACATTGACATATCTCGTCATGATAAGCTTGCTATGTATAATGTATCTCAGAATGACTTGGTATGGGTATCAACACTTCCATCAATAAAGCAGAGAATAATGTTTTGACCTTCCTAGGTCATCTTCAGGTAAACAAAAAGGTTAATTTAAAGATGACCTAGGAAGTTCGAAATGTTCCCTGCTTTATTGGTGGAAGCGTCAATACCATTACCATCTGTTTTGAAGTACATTTTTACTTCAAATGGACTTCTTGTCATCAAGAATAAGCTTGGTATATAGTCTTATTTTTGACCTTTGTCATGCTCTCTCTCTCTCTCTCTCTCTCTCTTATAACAATGACATCTGAAAATCAGAATGTTAAATAACAGCTTCATGCAGTAAAATTAATTGATGGTTATAACTTTCCTTTTGTAGCCCTGACAGTGGAATATCAGAAAAAGAACGTATTATCCGTGAGAAGGAAGCGGAACTCCGGCGCATGCAGGAGATGTTGACAAAGATGCAGGAGCAAATACGTCAGAAACAAAGCGATGACTCTCGTCAAGCCACTCCCTCGCCAACTAATGCTCCACTACAGCAGAGTGATTAAACATGGAACTTGGCAGTTAGTTGTTTACCATAGATTCAGTGTAGGTTACTTTAATAATATGTAGAGCAGAAAATCATATTCCGTAGTTGCACCAAACCTCTCCTACTTCCATCGATTGTGTTATTACATCTAAGAAATAAGCACTGCAAAGGAGAGAGTTTCTGTACAATGACATAAAAATATAGATGATTTCAGTTAATGCAAGATATCAAAATTTCTACAGGTAAATAAAATACATCTGAAATTATTCTTCTCTAAGTTACATTAGATTTTATCATTTAGGTAGAAAACTCTCATTAGGTTTTGAAGCTTCAAATTGTATTATTTACTATAATGTAGAAAATTTAATGATGTATTCTGTAAATATAAAAAAGCAACAATATTATGTAAGAATAATATAGCACAAAATATTGAAGAATTAATAAAACAAGAATAGAGTAAACGTGTTCTCAGGTCACTCTGTTTAGATACTGTTGATTGTAGTCTTATATTTAGGTTCCAACTGATCCAGAAAGGCTAATATCCATTAACTGATAACAAATTAGAAAAATTTATTTCCATGTAGGGTTGAGTTCAAATTTCATTTTATTTGTTTTTTTGATTCTGTTGTGTTTGTTTAATCAATAATTTTTTATTAATTAAAATTAATTTGTTGGTTGATTGTGCAAATGTGTAACACTAAAGCCTTCATATTTCTTTATTCTTATTGAAATCAATAATTTTGACCATTAAAAGTACAGTTACAAGAATGAGAAATGGATTAAACATTGTGTTTGTAGTGGGTTTCTATCTTGTGTCATATTGTTAGATTTATTGGAAAGTTTGTTCACTGGCTAATAAAGCTAGTTTATATTTATTCCATGTCTTTTATATTAGGTGAAAATAGGGTATTTGATAAGAACTGTCAGCAGTTAACTTTGTTGTACAAGTTGGTTACTAAGTTTGATTTAAATTTCTTACATTTTTGAGATAATTAATCTTTAATGTCCTTTTCTTCAGAACAAACATTCAACATAATATATGCTGATATTCTGAAAGTGTCTAAATTTGTCATAAGATTTTAATAAATGCAACTTACCATCCGAGCATCACGTAACTAAACCATCGATAAAATATCTCTAGTCATTAAATTTTACTTCTTAAATGAGTTGTTTGTCTGAATGAATTGAGTTTAATTTTTTCTGAAAATGTTTAAAGTAATCATTTATCGGAAAGTAAGGGTAACATGTCATCAACACATAAACAGATCAGGCTTCTATGTCAGTTCATTGAAAAACTTAATTTATAATTTCTACATGAAAATGTTACATAGAGGGGACAGTAGACTGCCTGCAATAAGACCATGATTTTCTTGAAAAGAGTTGAGTTTTTTTATGTTATATTTATTTAAACCCATTAGTTAATAATGTTCACTAAATATTTGGCTAAAGAAAAGGTTAGGGTATTTCTAGAAATTACAGTTGGTCCACATTTTCTTTCTTTACTTTAAAGGAGGAAGACACTAATAGAAGGGACATTGGTTTAAATCTTTCTCTTTTGAACTTTTAATTTTCTTTATCGTAGTTTGAGTTGTGTTTATAAAATCTGATTGATTGGGGCACATGTCAGTTTCATACAGAAATTATCAGACAAGAGATTAACACTATTAATGCACTCTGTTTTGTTTAAAATTATAACTTTCTTGCCTTGATTCACATGCTTGGCCTGTTGAAACATCCTTTTTTTACATATAATTAATTCTTTAATCTTGTGTATATTTTTGACAATACAGAACTGCTATAGTTACTTTCAACAACTAGTGGAATAAATGACATTTTGAATGGTGGTAAAACTAGAGTTACATCTTATAAATTTACAGACAATGGTTACAACTAGACATTTTTTGTTTGTGTCAGTTATGTTGAACAAGAAATCAGACATAGTTAACCTTGTTATTTATATCATACTGTACAATGATTTCTGTAAGTAGTGGTGATTGTAGTTGGTGACAGATTTCTTGAAATGAACAAATATAATAGACTAAAAGATTTAAATTATAATTAATTTGCCAATATCTTGTGATTTTAAATTAAAGTTGGTGGAAAAGAAAAAAAACTCCCTAAGGATTTTGTGTAAAATGCCTACAATATTTTTTTTTCAGAAAGTGTTTAATAGAAAAGGTCGGCTAATTCTGGGAATATCTTGTTAAACAGACTAAACTGCATGAAGTTTGGGTGCTAAAATAAAGTTCAATAAAGAAAAGTATTTGAAGCTTCTGGTAACATTTTCAGAAATTACAACAGTATACCTTATGGATGTTAACTTTAATTCTTTTTCCACATTAAACATTCCATAACTAAAGAAGTTGATGGGGTATCTCAGTTATATTTTTTGATGGACAATCTTAAAATCAAAATTCAGAAAAACCATCACAAACTAACTTCACTTGAAACAAAAAGGAAGAAAAATAATTACAGTGTGTTAAACCATTGTTTTCTTTATTGTGAGAAAAAGTACTGAATAGTTACAAATAACCATTTAAAGGAAGGTGATGTTTTTAAAATAAAACAAACCAAAAGACAGGTTAAAAAACAGAATTTGATAACTGAAAGAATATTATATAAATTATCAGTATTCTATGTAAAGGATTTTAAGAAAAGTGAACGAGTTTTATGGTAATTTGAGAAACAATGTTTTATCATCAATAGAAGTCGGTGGTATTCATGTACGGTTTGCAGCACAGTCCCATAATCCCTGAAAAATGTAGCGACTTGATCTCATAACCTTGGTCACAGGAGGGTTGATTTTAACATAAATTTCATATGTATAAATCTTTAAATATTACCAAGTGGAAATTGAGAAGGAAAAAAATTTCTTAGGGATAGTTTATAAAAATAAAATTTTAAACCTTATGATAATAACAATCAAAATTAAGGAGCAGAAGTTAAAAAAATTGATTAGAGATCATCGTATTCAGAACATTAATGTAATGTTATGAAACAGAATTAATGTACGTAAAGGCCTAATAACAAAAATTAAAAATTTGTGTTGGAGATTAAGCTTTTTTTTTTTTCCACATTTTACATAAATTTCTCTGAGTATATTTAGCAGTTAGTAGATCAGAGTAAGTGCACTTTACTCATTAGTGTCTCATTCCATATCCAATATTAAATATTGCACTTGATGCCACCTGATATCAGGGTACTTAAGCAAGACTGTAACATATTTCTGAATAGAGCACCTGCTGTCAAACCAGTCTTTGTATTACTTAAAGTTGAGACTACTTGCTTATAGTTACATGGGTTAGTTTTGCCAGCCTAAACTAACTGATGAGAATGTTTTTCTGTCAGAGTCTGTGATGTTATAGGGATACTTCTAGACTAAATTATTTTGTGAAGATCTTAATACCGAATACGATTTTGTCGATTTCTCTCGTATTCAAAGTAAACAATGCACAGTGTTATAAAACTGTTTCTATGCTTAAATTTAGAATTAACATTTAGAATAATTGAAAATGCATTTTGATTTAAAAACTTTAAAAAGTGGAATAAATTTACACTAGTTCAACTCATCTACACATTATACTTAAATAATACTGTATTACTTTAGATCTTAAATTATTTTGTATTGAGTGCACTAAATATATGGTTTACAGAGAAACTGATTACTTCTTCACAAAATAGTTTTTCTAGTTAACATGTGCCTGGGTAAGTTTAGGTTTTGTTTCAAGTGCCTTAATTTCTGCAGGAAAATCGAGATGTTCTGACTGAAAATTAGACATATATATTATGGTAAAGAAATTTAAAATGTTTATTAAGCTACTTCAAAGTAGAAAGAAAATTCTTGCAGTATTTAGTTTTTGTAGGCAGATAATTGTGTATACTTCACAGTATACACTTTATACATACATATACATTAGACTTTATGAATTTCTTAGAAACAGGTGGTTATTTGTAGATGTTTACTATTTTACTCAAAAGTAAATGACTATTTCATGTAGTTATAACAGATAAGAATTGATGAAGAATTTCATTTGCTACTGCAATTGATTTTTTTTTACTTTAAATCAGAATCAAGATGATATCCCTAAACAGAAGTATACGAGTCCAAATAGCAGGACCTGATTTGAGGAAGTTTTATCAAATCACTAATAATTGGGCAAAGGATTTGGAGACTTCTCCATTTGTAAATAGGTTCAAAGGGAAAAGCACAGGTGATAGTAAAGGGAAGTGAAAAAAAATATCCAATCACAGATAATCTATTTTATCATAAAGTTGGTTTAATGGGGAGAGTTATTGCATTTTTATTAAAGACAAAAAAATCATTCAGCTTGGAAAAAACAAAAATGAAATTTTAGATTTTTATAATGTTTCAGAACAGCTATTAAACAGAATTACTAGATTAAAAAATATGACAGTTGAGTTTAGAGAATCATTATAAATAATATAGTACCAGATAAATAAGTGTATAAAGTGCTTTCTCTGTAGATAAACACATTTAGGGATGTTGGTAGGAGAATTAGGTTTGGAACATTCAGTTGTGAAATCTGATGTTTCTGTGTCTTGACGTGTTTATTGTCATACCCTAAAGAAATATTTGACAAAGGTCATTGACCAGTTTGTCTTTCTTTGATGGCCTAATAACATAAAACAGTTGTGAGACACAAGTACATGTTTATGATGTGGTACTTAATACATATTACATTCTGTAAAGGATCTTCCTTGCGAGAAACTGGATTGTGAGCTGTACGGTTATGTTATGTTAAACTATCTATCTAAGAATAAAACATTTGTGCCAAACTTCGAGGTGTTGCCAGTTCTGTGTGATGCAATTATTTATTTTTAGGAACATGGTAATAAGACAATTTGGTTATTTTCAAGTTTCTTTGATTGCTAGAGTCACTTATTTTTTTAGGTTTACATTTGTTGTAACAAAAGTTAGAAGGCAATGTATTTACATTATGGAAAAACTTGACAAACTATGTGGTAATTAATCTGATTCATCAAAATTACAAAACCACTTAGTACAATAATCATGGAAAATTCCAGATCTTTGTCACAGAGGTTATTTGAATTGTATGTGAAAATGCTTGACTATGGTATTTAAGATGTAACTGAAGGGTGTGTAAAACAGAATTAATGAAATTATTAAAACTGACTGTAGCAGGTGAAAAAACATTGTATTGAAAGGTTCATTTAGAATATTTATTTTTATATTCAACATTTAACAGTGATATACCTAAAGTACTTCACCTTGGCCTCCTCTCCTCATGTTATTTTTCTT
Organism: Carcinoscorpius rotundicauda; assembly: GCA_011833715.1. Lineage (NCBI taxonomy): Eukaryota > Metazoa > Arthropoda > Merostomata > Xiphosura > Limulidae > Carcinoscorpius > Carcinoscorpius rotundicauda. The sequence goes on along the minus strand of CM022394.1, from coordinate 101,932,190 downwards.
TTTTGACAACTCTGTACAATATATTTGCAAATAATAGCCTTTATTTTTATTTCAAGCTTCAATCTTGAAGTAATGTTTCCTTGAAGCCAGTTAGGTTTGGTCACTTGATTTGCTTGCCTTCTGGTTAATCAGTAATCCTAGATTTGCCACTGTTGTGTCAAACAATATCTATCTGGCTTTAGGTTGCTGGAAAGTATACCCTTAGAACCTTAGTAATTTTTTATACAAGTACTGATACATTTTGTAACTTTCAGTTATATTGTCAGAATTTTGTTTATCTTGGCTTCAGGGTTAAAATAAAACGTTACTATGTAAAAATATATATTTGGTTTTTATATACAAAATGAAATTTGAAACAACAGCTCCAAGCTAACAGTGAGGTCGTCTTCCTGTCGCAATTAATTTTTACATATCATGTTTTCTTAAATCATCATAAGTAGTACACATACCATTGCATTTTTTATCGGTTTTGTATAACCGCCTTTCGTATTTGTCTTGCACTTATGTAAATCATTTTGAAAACTTTTATTTTTATAGTTCTCTATGACAATCGTTTGTTGTTGGTTTTTTTAAAATATTCTTTGTAATTTGTTTCTATATTAAGTGTTAACATACTTGGTCTTTTCAAATCATTTTTGTGTTAGCCCTCAATATCACTTTTGAAACAGTTTAGTATTTAGATTAGTTGTGTTTTGATAAGTTAATGCTTTGTATGTTTTAGTAAATAATAAAAGTACCCAAGCCTAAATATGACTGGTGTGGTTTTTCTTTCACGTCTTAGAATTGCTAAAAACTGTTAAAGAACAGTGGTTTTATCACGAGGGAGCTATAACCCAGGTTCACTGTGTCCAAATACGTTATAATTTATCAAGTATCACATACAACATTTTATTATTACATATCAGAAGTGAAAAACTATCAGTACAACCTTGAATGTGCGTACGACAGCATAAAAGGTTCACTCCGACTAATACTTCTAGGTCCACCTTATCGTGGAAACTTTTTCGTACTTTCATTACACGATTTTACGAATAATTTAAATCTTACATACCCGATAGTTCCTTCACAAAGTGATTGATGCCTAATGATACTGATTCCCAACAAACTAATCGTGCCATCTCGATAGCTATACACACGTATTTCTTTGACAAGAAACCCTCAACAAACTGATTAAGTCGATCACGGAAACATCTAAGACAATTCGAGACTAAAAAATAAATTTTCAGTTTCAAAACTTACTCCTAATTTACAAATAAATTGAAGTCCAGAACACCGCATTCGTATCCTTAAGAATACTCTTTATTTATCAAAACAAGATCTGTTTCTATTTTTAAAACAAAATCTAGGTAAGATTGACAATTTTCTAGCTCACTTTTCTTTTGTACCCTAGTGGCTTCGCAGTAAATTTGACGTCTTATGAAGCTAACAATGGAATTTCGATATTTAGGGTTGGCGGAATAGATTTATTAAATCGAAAGTGTATTATATGACGTAAAAGCATTGGTTATGATTAAAACATCTAAAAAAAAATACGTTGTAAAAAGAAATACCTGGAAAGAGTGGAAAAATCCATGAATTCGAATTCTAGAGTATATGTAGATTTAGGTTCAATATTTACGGGAGATTTTCTCGTTAATGTCAAAACTTGACCGCAACAATACAGTAATCTGGACGCACTAACTGAAATAATGCACGCAGACCATTCAACTGGATTGGAGAATGGGTTCATCCTTCTTTTATACGAAAAGATACTGTTTTAAAAATAATTGGATTTGAAGTTACTGTGTCCGAATATGAAAGATGCCGCTTTTTCTTGTTTTTATTCGGCACCGCCTACTTGACTTCCACCAAAGAGTCTTCTGTACAATAAATCGAATCGTATATCTTTTTATACTAAGAACGAGCATTTTATTCTTATTAGATTAATACTAAATCCTCAAGAACAGTTTTTGGTAAAAGGTAGATAAATCTATTTCCTAATCCTCTATGCACAATGTGTAACGTATTTACTTTAAACCGCCTTTTAAAAATCTTACGATAACTCTTTGAGTCTTCCCCTCAATTCGTAATTATTCAACCATAATCAAGTTATACTTTTTTATTATCAAAAAAGTAAAATGTTACAGAAGCGGTTGAAAATCAGCGAATTCGGCAGGAATCTGTATTAACAATACTTCCAGCTTAATGAAAAGGGAAGTAGTGCCTCTTTCCTTCTCTCCGTCAGCTAAGAATTTCTTATCGGAACGATAGATGTTCTACCTCAATGGAAGGAATTGAAAAAATACAAAAGAGGAAAAATGTTTTAAAAACTAAAAATATCTGTTTTGTATCCCCAAATCAGATGAGAGGCTAGCGAAATACGTTTTCTCACGCGTAGAGTTGACGTCATAAGAAGCGCCCAGGACAACGCTATTTATTGAAATATGTTAGCATAAAAAACAGGAGTGCTTAGAGTAAGTGCCAACCTCTTCCGCCAGCTGCGTGGGCAGGAATTTTTTTAATCTTAGTTTTTTCGTGACGCACAAACGAAATATGACCCTTCTAGATGGAAATAAAACAAAAACGTCGTACTTATACAGATGCGATGCAAAATGTAAATTAAAAAGCCCACGTAAAAATTGGCCACATGTGATTAATAGCAACCAAATATAGACGTCCAAAACTCATATTTGATCGTCAATCTTGGCATAGCTGACCTCTCTTTTTCTTTCAAATCATCTACATTCTAATACAATGACACTTTACTGTGGCCTTGGTGCTGTTATAGTTTAAGTTTTAAGCTGTAAGTTATGAAAGTGCTGCGTCCACAACCTAAAGATAGAATTGAACTAATAACTAATTGAAGTAACAGGTCAGACAATTTATAATATTATAAGGCTGCAGTAGCTTACGTCTCTCTCTTTTTTTCAGAAAATCCTGAATCCGCCAGATTCATATGTCAGACAGATGGCCTAAACGTAACTCGCTAACAACTGAGAGAAAACTGATTTACATAGCATGGAATAATCAACTCTCTTTAGTGTTTTGCGAGAATTATCAAACAAATAATCATTATCCGTGATGACTTTAAACTTACTTAAAGTAAAAAGGTATTCTTAAGACGGCTGGTAAAGGTATTAAAACTTTAATTAAAATAAAATACAGAACAGCGTTTCAACCTTCTTAGGTCATCTTCAAGTTAACAAAGTTTGTTTGTTTTGAATTTCGCGCAAAGCTACTCGAGGGCTATCTGCATTAGCCGTCCCTAATTTATCAGTGTAAGACTAGAGAGAAGGCAGCTAGTCCTCACTACACACACCCAACTCTTGGGCTACTCTTTTATCAACAAATAGTGGGATTGACTGTCACATTATAATGCCCCCACGGCTAAAATAGCGAGCATGTTTGGTGCAACCGGGATTCGAACCAGCGGATTACGAGTCGAACTAACCTAACACACTTGGCCATGCCGGGCCAGTTAACAAAGGGAGCTTGCAACATTTGCGAATGTTGTTTAAAGTTTTAGTACCCATCTTGTAGATACAAATAATCACTGTATAAGGATGTTAGTTTTGAAGACCACGTTTAAGCAGACCAGATACACAAACAATTGTTTCGGGAAACATAAACAGACATAAAATTGTTGTGATTTTAGTTCCCTCGTCTTTCTTTTCTGTGAAATCAGTCACCGCGGATTTTAAGGTGCAGCTGAAAAGTTGTGAATGTTTATCTACTTCAAATCCTTTCGTAGCATCTTATTAAGAGGACACAAAGATGTATGACCCCTTTGTGTCGGAAAGTTCTCTTTCGTAACCATAGCGCTCACTTTACAAATGAAGATATTGCTACGGATTGGCCGTTACCATACTATAAGTTTTCTGACATGAGGAGGTTTCTACTTCTATGGTTCATTTTTCTTTCTTTCTCAAAATGTTTTTATTTTGCTTTCAATAGTCTCGCTGTGGGATTCTTTCTATTTTTAATTTCCTCCAAACAAAGTTAAGTACGATAGTACTGTGTGTGTGTGTTTTTCTTAAAGCACAGCCACATCGGGCTACCTGCTCAGCCCACCGAGGGGAACCGAACCCTTGACTTTAGCGTTGTAAATCTGGAGATATACCGCTGTACTAGCGGGGGGCATCGTAGTACTACACTGTCAAATGGATTAAAACTAAGTAGGTGTGATTAAATTCTTACAGGCATACGCATGTAAGGGATCGTTCCAAAGTTTGTCAAGCAACGACAAATTTGCTCACATTTTCAAAATTAATACTTTTTGTTCGAAGGCGGCTTTTATTTATCTTTAGCCATTTATATAACAGAATGTGTATATATATATATGTATATGTGTGTATGTGTGTGTAATTTTCTTGTAGCAAAGACACATGAGACTATCTGCTGAGCCCCTCGAAGGGAATCTAACCCCTGATTTTAGCGTTATAAATACTTAGACTTACCGCTATGCTAGCAGGAGGCGCCATTTGGATAACAATATGTGTATATATGTGTGTGTGTTTTCTTATAGAAAAGCCACATCGGGCTATCTACTGAATCCATCGAGGGGAATATGAATATAGATATGGAAGTCTTCAAGTTAAATCATATTGTTTATTACGCCAAAAATAAGCTTCCTGAGAACAGAAACACATTTGATTTCTCCAAATTTCGTAAGTTACATGAGTCCAATTCTACTTTTTCTCCGTTCCTATTTTAGTTGTTTAATCACTACCGTAAGCGTAAATAGCTCCTAACTTTCGTCACTTTTTCTGCTCTATAAAAGCCTGTCAAAAAGGGAGTTCTCAAGATCAGATCAGGCATAGCGTTACGTGTGTGACACCATATCATCCACAAGCTGGGAATTATAACAAACAAGTCTTTGTTTAAACAGACTGAAGGTACGAATAACACTATGTAACAATATTTATTACTTTTTATTGTTTCTGGGCAGAAAGTGTTATTTCCCAATTGGTTATGCCTAAAGTAAATGGAAAATACCTACTTTTCTCTTCAAATTTTGCTTTTATGACCTGGGAGCGTATAACGAAAACACGATGGGAGACTATATTTGGGGGCTGATACATAAAAGTGATTTACATTACAGTCGCAAATCTTGAAAAACTATTCACTTCTAAACATTTTTATTTATTTTTTGCATAATTTTAGTACAAATACATTTAAATCTTGAATCATATGTTGTTTTATTCAAACTTTATGTAAATGAAAATGTGCAAATTTGCCTGTGTTTACATAGAAAATAGGTTAATTTCTAAATTTCATCATCCAGGTCACAAAAGCAAAGTTTGGAAGAAATAATAGCCATTTTCTGTATATTTATAACATAAGCAATTAAGAAATAACATATACTATCCAGGAACAAAATTTGTGTTACATAGTGTTATCAGTGGGGGATAAGACGGCTTTTCCTCAGAAGAAAAACATGTATATATGGCCATCGTATGTGTTTATCTTTTATCCAAAGGCACCAATACATAGCAAGCAGAGTTACACTCTTAAGCTCAAGTAAATATTACTCATGATTGATTTTGAGTTCGTGAAACTAGAAAATCTTATTTTTTATGTACGTTTACAGTTGGCAAATTTAGAAGTGCATACTGTAGGGTACAATTTAATACAAAACAAAATGCAATCTCATGTTAATGTTTGAATTTGACAATTAGGGTCGTTTGGAAAAGGTTGAATAGTTTAGTTACCGAAAAAGTAAACAAGTTGTTATTACTTATAAAATGATTCTTCGTTTTAATTAGTACTACAATATATGTTTTTATTTTTTTTTAATTGTTTTTTCCAGACGATTTTATCAAAGTTGAATATTCGTTTCTATATTAATTGAAAAGGGGCTAAATGTTTATATTATTTGACATCAATTCCAGTTTCGTCAATAGAAGATTAGTCCAAGAGTTGGCGGTTGGTGGTGTAAACTAACAGCCTTTCATCTAGTCTAACACTTTTAGATTAGGAACGGCTAGTGCAAATCGCTTTCGAGTAGCTCTACGCGATATTCAACAAAATAACAACTAAAACTTTTGTACTATATTCTCAGTTTTAAAGTTTTAACAGGAGAGAAAGTTTCGTCTTACGAGCGACAGAAAGAAATGAGCAATAATTTAAATTAAATCATATGTAATTTTAACCTATATTTGTGATATATTGTGTGACAAATAAACGCGTTTCAAACGACAGTTAAGACTTGATAACTGTCGCCATGGAAACGCAGCTCCTGGTGACTGTTATCTCATTTTTATTTGCGTACGCAGGCGCAATGTCTGTCGAAAGTCGACAGTTACTATTGGACACGCCTTTAGTTACGTGAGCGAGAGAAATATTGTTCTCTCATTGATTTACTTGTAATTTGCTCCACATGTGACCATGTACTGACGTCATTGCCTGTGATAAAGTTAAAGTGATTTGTTAAAGCTTAAAAAGAAAGAACGTAGTGATATAATATACCGTATTTTCCGGTTAATAAGCCGAGGCTAATTTTCAGCTCTGAAAATGAGGGTTTTTGCTTACTACTGCCCAATAAGCCGAGGCCATTTTTAAGAAGTGACAAGTTTCTTCAAAATGATTTCTTAGTCTCGTTTCAGCGTCAGCATGCATGTTATATGTGATCATTGGCGTTCTGTAGTAAAGCAGAACGTGTCGTATTGAGACAGAGATGGAATCAATATGTCATTCGTTATTGGCTCCACTCACTGTAATTAGGTAACCAATGAAATTCCAGAATTTTTACTCAGTAATTAAAATCACTAACCCAGGGTATAAATACCAGGGGTATGTAGTGGGAGTTTATCATTGTACCGTCAAAAGCCATAGATGTCTACACCTGCAAAAAAAAAGAATGTGTTATGATGCTGCTTTAAAACTGAAAGTAGTAGAGCTAGCCTTAAAAACCTCAAATATGAATGCCGCTCGCCATTACTGTGTGAATGAAAAACAGGTCCGTGAATGAAAGAGAGCAGAATGTGTGCTAAAAGAAATGGTGCTTCTGACGATGAAGATGATGGATTTTAAAAAATTTCTGAGATTAAAGTCTGTACTTTTTTATGAATTTTGTTATTTCTATAATTACATGTCACTCGTAACGTATAGACCTTTTTCTATTAATAAATAAAATTTATTAAACTGAAATAACTCTGCCGTAACTGTGAGATCAAAGGTATGATTTTGGGGCCGATTTTGGTCTTCGGTATTTTTTGGTCCAAAGCTGGTGATCGGCCAATAAGCCAACCCCCAAAAATCAGGTCCAAAATTTAGGGCTAGAATTTCGGCTTATTAGGCGGAAAATACGGTAAATAAAAATTCTCTTCTAAAAAAAACGAAAAACCTATCCAACATAACATAAGGTATGAGCGGGTATGCGAGAAAAATCTGAATCCAGCAAAAATAATGTTTATCGTTTTGTTAAAACAGGTTTTAGTAACGTACTGTTTCTAAAATTTACTTGAATTTTTCTTTGTAGTTGTAAAGTAAATCACAGTCCCAAAAGGCTTAAAATTAATATAAGAAAAAAAAAGACTTTACTGGTTGGTTAATTATAATATTATAATTATCGCAACAATATTATTTTACCGATCCTGTTTTACAAAACAAAAGATAAACAAAAAAGACAATTAAAAAAACACATCTGCAACTAGTGACGTTTATAGTTTCGAAATCAAATTTAAATTGAATCGATTTTAAAATTGGTTTGTGCTGTCATAAAACAAACGGAGAGATAGATAAAAAAAAAGTATTTTTATTTTATCTGGAGTGAATATTTTATCTGAAATTCCGTTCAGGTTAACACTTGATAAAATAGTTCTTCATATTTTGATCTCAAAATTTGATCTTCAAGAATCATCACGTGAAATCAGGGATATTTCCATAACGCTATTGTCTGTTTTAATGGATTTTTGTTTAGACTGCAAAAAAGCAATTATTTTCTAGTTGTTAACTTTACAACGTAACAACTAACAGTTATTTTCTGTCTCCCACTGTTACCGTAGTAGGTCAACGGATTTACAACGTTAAAATCAAAGGTTCGATTCCTCTTGGTGGAATCAGCAGCTAGCCCGATGTGGCTTTGCTATAAGAAAATACACACAGTTACTTTCAAGTGCCTATTTTTTATAACATTAACAAGTTTGATGGTGCAAGTATCAAAGTTAAAGGAAATATGTTAGAGATGAAGTAGTCATATATTATTATATCTCATTTTTTTAAGTGTCTTCTAACAACACTTTAAAGACAGGTGGTTATGTATTATTGCATCTCTCTTTTAAAATGTTTTCTTATTACATTTTTCAGACAGATGGTTATATACGACTATATCTCTCTTTTCAACTGTTTTCTAACAACACTTTAAAGACAGATGGCTATATGTTATTATATTTTTCTTTTCTAGCAACACGTGAATGAGAAGCCATAAATTTAGTGTTAAAACATTTTTTTATGGTTTATCAGGTTTATCGCCATAATACAGATCATAAATGTTTAGGTTATTTTTAGTCAAGTGTTATTGGAACCTCCGGTGCAGTAACCTTTAGAATTTACAAAGCGAAAATTTGTGGTTTGATCCTAACAAATGGACGCAATGCAAATAACCTTTTCTACAGCTTTTCACTTAAAACAAACAAATCTATTTGAATTTATAGGTACTTTTCAATGACCTTATAAAAACTCCTGTCGGTAAAATTACTTCAATTCATAATTTGTTTTGAAACATTTATTAATGAAAATTATATGTAATACATGCGTATCTAAGCTTTTGTGTCAAGTAAATAAATGGAAAGTAAGAAAGGACTCATTCGGGGGAAAATGACTGCAGATTTTGTTTGTTTCTGAATTTCGCACAAAGCTACTCGAGAGCTATCTGTGCTAGCCGTCCCTAATTTAGCAGTGAAAGACCAGAGGGAAGGCAGCTAGTCATCACCACCCACCGCCAACTCTTGGGCTACCCTTTTACCAACGAGTAGTGAGATTGATCGTTACATAATAACGCCCCACGACTGAAAGGGCAAGCATATTTGGCGCAACCGGGATGCGAACCCGAGACCCTCAGATTACGAGTCGCACGCTTTAACACGCTTGGCCATGCCGGGCCATTACTGTAGAATTTTGTTTTGAAGATCTAGGAAAAGAGACCTCGTATGCAACGAACTTTCTTCTTGTCCTTGACCTGCTGCTGTTTCTGCCTAACTATCTGATAAAAAAAGTGCAATAAATCTTATACTATTTACACTTGTATGAATTCTTTTCTGTTTGACACATAACACCGTTATGCATACAACATGTTGGTTAAGGCTCATCGTCATTGGCGTCGGAAATATCAAAGAAAAAAGGTAATTTTAAAAAGTTTATTAAAATTTGAATAACTCATGTCACAGTAAATTAACCCCCCGTCACTGATTTTCGACTACGTCAGATGTAGCTGGACATTAGTAACCGTTATTAGAAATCATTGTTATGACAACAACCCGTGAGCCAAGTTTGATCTAGCTGGATTCACATCGATCAGTTATTGGAATTTAAGTCTTGTTTAACACTGGGAGGGTCGGATGTAATTTCAACCTATTACACCCTCCTCGACTGTTGTTTCAATGGAGGCTTGTAGCATTTTTTATTGTCTATTTATCATTTTCAGAACCATGTCTATGAGTTTTATCCTATAGTTGATGTAGTTTAAGCTCTGGAATGAGACGACTTTTATTTTTACTTGGCTCTAGATATTTGATTATTTGGTTGTGTGATATAAGTGAACGATGTGTTGAAATAGGTATGAAGTGTTGTTTGGATAGTTTTGTTAAGAGTGTGAAACTGTCCTTACAGTTTTGGAGGTTTCTGTTCTGTTCCGTGAAATCCACGAATGTATTTTAATGGCTTCGAAGATGGGACTTGTTTCCGGATTATTACGTTCGGTTTCAAATGTATTCCAGGAATGTTTAATTTACAAGGATGAGTAGAGTGAGTTGGAATAACAACACAGTTTCAAAAATTATCCTCCTGGAACCTCGGGAGGATCAGGAACACAGAATTTGGTGACGATAACTGGCTTTGAGTTTAGGGAGTTCCTAGATCTTCAGATCTTTCGAGGGTGTTTTAGCCTCCTTGTAAAGTGGGTGGGTGGATACAACAGGTATGAAACACCAATGTTTCAGGTATCTCTAGATGAAGCTATAACTTTCATTAAAAAGTTAAATGTTTTTAATGCCTCTTGTTACGACTTTTTTTCCCCACAGGACTGATATAAATTCGATATTGAAATATATTAACATCCTACAGTCTGATCTTCCACTACTCAAATGATTGTTTGTTTGTTTTAGAAATTAACGAAAAGCTACACGAGTGCTATATGTGCTAGCCGTCCCTAATTTAGCGGTGTAAGACCAGAGGGAAGGCAGCTACTCGTCATCACCCACCTCCAACTCTTTTACCAATGAATAGTGGTAAAACGCCCTCACGGTTGAAAGGGCGAGCAGGTTTGGTGTGACGGGGATTCGAACCCTCGACACTTGGATTACTAGTCGAGCGCCTTAACCACCTGGCCATGTCGGGCCTACTCAAATAATAACTAGAAAGTCGCTCCCACTCAAACAAATTCTCTCACCATTCTGTCATGTCTGCGCATCAAATCGTATTCGATTCACTGAAATTACATCAATGGTGTCAAATGACAAAAAGACCACAAACTGGATTTCTAGCATCCTGTCTACAATCGTGTTTCGCTTCTTGGTTATATTAACATCTTTTAATAATAATATATTAATTAATAGCTTTTCAAGACTTGGGCCTACAGAGCTACAATCGGGGGTATTTCAAAATAAATTTAACTTTATTTTTATTTACTAAATTTACAATAAAACAAACTACCCTCAATTTCACTGCACTTTAATATATTGTTAGTTTCGTGTTGATGGATAATTTTCCTGGGCAGTCTGGGAAGAATGGTGTGCTCTTAAAATCATGGTCCTAAATCTCCAGTTAGGCTTAATATGTCCCTGCATCTTAACAAACACTTTAGAATATAACATTCCAGAGATTACTCAACCGAAGGTTAAATATTTTAAGTCCCACACCATAAAACAAAATAGCAAGAGTTGGCAATAAACATCAAACCTACCATTTTTGGATGGCCAGTGCGTTTAAGCCAAAATAGCGAATAATCAGTGATGATGAGAAAACCCACTTGCAGAGAAAAATATATATGTAAATTCGGCTTGTTTGGATCGCTCCTCTACATAAAAATTTTCTCAACCCAAACCAGCAATTGTTACATATATATTTTTCAAAATAGCCAATGTTCTGTGATTTCATTTGTGAATACATTTTTGAGATTTCAGTGGAAAATATATGCACTGCACTAGTATAATTTTTTCTGCTATCTCAATATTCTTCATTTGCAAATTTGTATTCTGAAAAAGTAAATAAATTTGATAATTCAATTATACCTTAAAAATTCCTATTAAAATGTTGTCTCAAAAAGAAGAGTTTATTTTTGTGTTTAATGTGCATCTTGGACGATATAATGTTTTATAATTCTTTGTTGTTTTATATGTTTAGTTGGAAAATGTTTGGTTTGCTCATTTGCTACTACACCACTACATGCAAGATAGCCTAAACTTAATACAGTTTTTAATGTACATTTTCTGCTGTAAATGAAAGAAAAAAAAACTGAAGAAAAAAACACCAATTGTTTGTTTTTGAGTTTCAAGACCACTATTTAGAGTAGTTCAGTTTTGAATAGCACAAGGGCATAAAGAAATCCTCACACTTTAGTGTTGTTTTTTTCATTCTTCCATTACGTGTACAAAATAATTCACTAATATGTATACGGCGTCATCTAGTTTCTTGTCTCTCCCGTTCACCATAAGCATACTAGGTTACGAAAGTTAAAAACATCCGCGCTAGAAACACGCGCTCTTCGTGACTGAGTGCATGATTCACGGTTCTCAGTGAAGGAACGAGTGTGGTTATATTTAACCTTAAGATTCCTATTTATCGCTCTTTCTGAGAATTTAACTGTTTAAAATTATATTACCAACTCATTCTATGCAATTGAAACTGATAAGTTGTTTTAAATTACACTTAACACTAATTCTGTGCAATTTAGGCTTAGTTTAAGTTATCATTTATTCAATGCACTTCAAAGTCTTGGCGATTATAGCTCGATTACGATATTCTGTGTTTACGTATTCTTCATCAACGTATGACAGAAAGAAACTCAGTGCCCAGTTGAAGAGTTATATATTTTATTCATCGTAATAATTCTTAAAACAGCAGCGCAATAAGTAAAAGACGTAAATGCTAACAACGACAATTACATAAATGTAGTTTTAGTTCTTTCTACACGTCACTATTTTATCGACTGAAGATAATTCGCAAGTTAGAGCTCATCAACTAGTACAAAAAGAAATCCACAAGAAACAGAAATAATTCTGTAACAATGTATAAAGGGGCAGAAAAGCTGTAATCTGTATAAGTTTAACAAGAGTCGAAATTGTATTCAGAATTTAAGCATACAATGACATAGGGATCGTTTGCTCATAGTTCTAATTTTGAACTTGAAGAGACTAGCTACGTTTTAAGCCTCATTTTTTATTAAATTTTCACTCAAAGCTACTTGTTGACTAGGAGTTGACAATGGGTGGTTTGTTGACTTGTTGCATTTTTCCCATCTATCAGTACAAAATTAGGAATGGAGAATAAGGAATCTCATTATATATGACACTAAAAAAAATAATTTTTAAGCGAGAAAATTTTTGATGTGTTATACCTAAGTAGCACCAAAACCTAAATATTTTGTAACAGTACAAAATAAACAGAAAATACCACATTTTAGAAAATTCAGTGTTTCTGTGTTGTTATCTCACACCACACTATTTTGATGACGTTTTGGTTTCTATTTTATCTTGTGCTAGGAATAAGAGAATTTTCGAAATACAGCTGTCAAATTCTCAGACACCTTTATCTAAGCTTTTGGTCTGTGTACAAAATCTGGACATTCTGTTTAAGTACATTAACATTACGCACATAAATAAGTATAGTAAAAATATAAAATGATCACGTTTCCCAATTTCTTATAATCTTATTTACATAAACAGTGTCAGCTAAAAAAAATCTTAAAGAATGATAGACGAGAAGTTAGGATCGGGTGTGGTCTAGTTGTTAATACTTCTGTTAGCGGAAAAAAAGACGAATCAGTCATGTTCTGTACATTGGAGAGGAAGTATATATCTCTATAAGTAGAGATGACAATCAACCCTCCTCTAGCACCTGTTTGATAAGACGAGAGTAACTTAAGTTTTTGTAAAGTCCATCACTTCAAAATTATGGATGGCTTTACGATATTAGCTTTTAGTAATGTTTTACCCGAAAGTTCTGAAATAAACACGATAAAATTTAGTATAGAGCATTTCCACATTTTGTACTAATGTTATCGTTTCTTTTGTTTTGTGAAATTACAGAGTTACGAGAAAAGTAATGTTTCGAAATTCGACCTTTCTTGTCTCTTTTCATAACTTCATAGAAATTAGTTCGTTGCTAATACTATAGTAAAAACAGCATTTAACAATATTAAGTAATAGAGTATAGATCTCGTATCATCAGAAAATAAAAGTTTTAAAAACATTCTACCAGAATTTTCTTTTCTTATGTTCTTAATTGTTGAATTGTATTATAATTTGCAAAACCTAAATGCAATCTTCTAGAAATATACCACCAAAGATAAATATGTTCAATTTACTTTCATTTGAGACTGTTGCTTTTCAGCCACCGTAGTTTGGGTTGTTGAACTTTGCGCATTCACTAGTGCGCATACCATGAACATCATCATGGCAGCAGCCGCTAGGAGGGGTCTTTGTGGTTGTTTGTTAACTATGTGCATTTCCGGACTGGCAGATTCGATGTCACAGTATTCTTTTGAAGTGGAAATTTGAGCTAAACCTAGTGATGGCTACGGCAGCCAACGGAGACAGTGAAGATAAGTTAGTGTGCCGAGAATTTTGTGAAAAACACGCGAGGCTGGTAGCTGCCGAGTTTGCCGCTAGTTACCGTTTGTTTCTCAATGAACATCCTAATGTAGTGCGAAGTGTAACAGCTCAGGAGTTATCCCGGAAATTTACGGACTTATTTCAAGAGTTCTTTGAAGCTGAATTGAAAAGGCGAGACGGAAACTCGATTTGTGCGGAAACTAGGGGATTATCTAGCGCCGCTAACGGCCACGGAACTCAGGACACCTCAGTAAGCAGTACAGATAATATAAAATCCAGGCCACCTAGACACAACAACACATCCCAAGAAAACCTTCGAAGTTTTGCTAATCACGAAGATTATAGTGATCTTTCTGACCCGGAGATTGAATCACCAAAAGCTCATCACAGACCGTTTTTTAGACGATTATCGTTTAAGGGGTTAAAAAAGGGAAAAGGACTGTTTCATAAACAACATTCAGATGAAGTGGAACTGTCCCATTCTCACCACGACAGAAGAACTAAGGCAGAAAAACATGAAAAAACAAAGTTAGCCAAAATTGTTGTGGAATGTATTAAAGAAGGGATTGTTAATTATCTTACTGGGGACAACCTCGATGGAAAACAGAAGTGGGAAAAGTGTAGATTAGCGCTTGTAAAGACAACTGCAGGATATATGCTAGAATTCTATTCCCCTCCAAAAGTAAGTACTGCTGAATTTCCTACGTGGGTATTTTTTAATAATTGCTTATATTTTGTAAACAGTTTCACGAATATACAAACTACATGAAGCACTAAGTTAATTAAATTGCTCGTGTAGTTTTAAAAGTCGACTTAATATCATCGTATATCATTTAATAGGTGAAATAGTATATTCTGAATTAATTGGAGTGTGGACATTATATATTTCTGTGTGTATTTTATAATTATCTGTATTACAAACACGGACATGTATAAACAATGATGTTTTTTTAACTGAATGTCTTAGGTTATAGCGAAGGCCCTAATGATAAAAAGGAACGTTAATTTGTTTTCTTTTTCAGGAAAAACATTCATTATTATTATAATTAGGTCAAACATTTACCCCTTAAATTGAAGTATATTTTATTTGGAAAATTCAGCGTTATGAAATAAAACAGATGGTGGGTGTATCGTCATTGTTTGATAAAATAATGACAGTTGAGCAAGATTGTTCTTTGCTTTTATTGTTAAATATCATAGTTATGTTTGATTTCGTTAGTATCTTCAAAAAGTAATTGTTAGCAAGGTTATCGCTTGGTTTTCAATCCCTGTAACATGGTTGAATAGATATTTCATGTTAAAATTATATTTATTTATATATTAAATAACGAATTCATTAGCACTTCTATGACAAAAACGAACAAGTTACGGAAAGGGCTAAAACATTAGAATGTTACGTTTACAGGTATCTGATTTTAATCAAAATTCGTTTTGTGGATACTTTAGGTCATATAATAAGCAATGAAGCAGTCGTTCGTTGCGCCTACCGAGCTCACATTTCGACAACGTATTCCATTAGTAATTTTAAAATCTTATCTCATTTTGAAAAAGTACACAGCGCTGTTGTTAATATTATGACGGTGCTACTATAGTATCTTACATATGCTCTTTTTAATATCTATTAAGCCTAACGTGGGAAAAAAAAATGTTATATATATAAAACCTTATTCCCACGTTTGGCTTGTTAGATATTCAGTATATTGTCTTCATTTGCTGAAATAATGATGTAAAAATATGTATGGTATTTTTACCATCTTTTATTATTAATCGTTGGCCTAGTACGTAGCAAGCTATATTGTTGATTGAAGAATCTAAGGTTTGAGACCTGATGATGCTGTGAGCGCGTTATAAAAGTGATAACCAATCCTGTTATTCGATTCAAGTAGTTAGGAAATCCATGGTGGTAATTATGCTGACTTACAAAAAACAAATACAAAAAACGAGTATCAAGACTTACAGAGAGCAAAACACAGATGTTGCTTTGTGTAGATTTGCGCTTAACAACTCACGGTCGGGTAAACTCCTTTTGGTGGCGGTATTATTGGCTGGTCAGTGGTTTAAAATTAAAGACAGACTTTTGATCTGGGCGTCACGCGCCTATAAAATGCTGTTCAGGTCGATAATTCATATCGTTTTTTTAAAACCTTGTTAGTATTTACTTAATAGCAGTTTGTAGCCTGCGTAATTGAGAATTAATTTTATATGCATTTCTTCTGTGCAGTGTTACCGCCAGTAAGCGGTAAGTCTAAAGGCTTGTAACATTCAAGACTGGGTTTTGACATCTGTGGTGGGCACAGCATAGATAGCCCATTGTGTAGTCTGGTGATTAACTACGAACACAAATACTGACCCCCCCTGACCTACACACCAGTGGCGCAGCAGTATGTCTGCTGACTTATAACATTAGTATCCGGGTTTTGATACCCATTGTGAGCATAGTACAGATAGCTTTGTACTTATCTACAAATAAATCTTGTTATTATTAGCATAAAACACAGTTGCCGTTGATACAAATTAATATACGTTTATCTTGAAAATGTTTAGAATATGTTGGTAACACAATAGTCATGTTTAATAAACAGTAGTAATGAAATTACTTTTATATATTACAAGAAACGCAGTTTAAGATGATGTGTACCATCCCCAAGCAACAGAGACAAATCTCGCGTCAACAGTGGTGCCTTACGTGTTATTCTTGTCGTTGTTATCCTGCACTATTGCCTCGTGATTTTTTATCAAATTTTTCCTTTGTGACTGTTATCGAGTATTATCCATCGCATTAAATTTTACATTAATAATCAATGCCATTATTGAAACGTAGTTTCAGTCTACTTACGATAACAATTACACTTGCAAGAAATACATCAGTATTAGGCCTGTCATGTCTTTAACTACTGTACGTTTTATCCAGTACTTCAGTAGAATTAGAATGGTGTGTACTATCGGTATTCCAAACACACTTTATTTATCACATCCATTGCTGAGGACGCTATAGTTCTTAAGGCCTGAGATTCTTCCTGTTTTGAAAGTGGAGTCTTTTGACTAAGAAACATATTGGGGGACTACTACGTCAGTGGGTCTGATGAATTGAATTAGGCCATTCCAATAATATGCTTCATAAAGATTTGTAGTTCACGAGCAGATTTTCAATCTGTGACGATTATTAGCTGTAATATCTCCACATTTCCTTTAAGTGAGGTAGTAATCTATCGGCACGTGTTTGACATCAGACTTCCTATCTCAAAGGGTGACTATCTATGATGTGGAAGGTCTTCCTGTACATTTTGCAATGCTCCGTCTGGAATTCATTCGAATTACATGACTTTACAATACCAATGTTGACTGTTTCATTCTTCAGGTCCACCGAAGTTACTACAATCGAGAGCCCATCACGACAAGTTGGAGTGTTTGCTTCTACTGTCCTTCAGTCCCTGGTTTTAAATTTATTTCTGGCACGAGTAGTGGTTGGTAAAATAACTTATTGTTGTCCACAAGTTCAACCTGTGGTTTTGTATTTATCACGTGTTACATAAAGTCTTCTTTTGTCACAGACTGTAAAACTGTTTCAAGCAAGTCTAAGTTGATAAATATATTGCAAGCCTTTCAATCAACGAATCCATTAACTTATGGACTTTTTCTTTTTTAAATAATGAACTTTTCACCCCAATTGAGCAGATGGAGTATTCTCAGCTGAGCTTCGTCCTTTAAGTTAAGATAACTGTTTTTTTCTGATAACTGGTTGGACTCTTGGATTCGCCTGTAGAGCATTGTTCCCAGATTTATTATCACTTGTTGATTGTCCACAGTTTCCACTATAATGGTCACGCTTTTCTTTTTTATAACATCCTTTAGATAGACTCTTTATTCCCTTTATCTGCAGTTCCTGGTATTATGTCGTTTTAAGTTATAGTTGAAACACCCATTTTTTGGTTATTTACTTCTTCCATTCTGTTTAACTAGTTTACTAAACATTTTATTAATGTTCCGCTGATCTCTGTGTATAAATAAACGTCAACACTTTTTTTAAGCTTCTGCAGCAAAAATAAGACCCGTTTTTCTTGTAGGCGCACGTGATCAACATGGAGTTGGATGCACTGACTTGTACCAGATTTCGTTTTTAATTTGTTTCCTTGTTAAATGAACATTTTAGACTTTTTTTTACAAGGCATTCTTAATACAGTAAATAGAATATTTCTATTTTATTACTTTTGATTGGTTGATGTAGTTACTTTGTGTCTAGTGAAAACTGTCACCCAGGAATAAATTCACATTTATAACAATATTTATTCTGCTTCCAGACGTTATAAATTGTATCATTAAATGCAGCAGTTCGTGTTGTCTGCCAAACGGATTTATTTCAACGATCTTGAAAAGCAACAACAAACAAACTAATTAAATTTAAGCAAACGGTTTTTTGAAATATCAGGTGGCTTAAAAACGTGACGTGAAATAAAATGGGTCTTGAACTCTCACGTAGATGGGTGCGTGATACCGGTATCAGATGTGCTGTTGAATATGGCCGAGATAAGTTTGGTAAATCGTTATCATCTGTTATACACATGTTACAAAATCTTCAACAAAGAAAGCAATAACATTGGAAACTCGTTTTCATCACTACACCTACATAAGAATACGTTCTTACACACATATATGTTTTAATTTTGTATTTTGGCAAACGTATACTATGTGACTGACCGGGTGTTTGTTTTCTCTTTCATCTTTTGATGTTTTTGCTCCCTTTGCGTGCCTTCTTTCCTTCTAGTAACCCTGCAGGCTGGAAGTCAGGATTCGATACCCGTGGTTGGTAGTGAGTGCACAGAGGGGCCATTGTGCTTAACAAGGACTAAAACTGAAATTTGTAAGTATTTTCTAGGAAATTCGTACATTATATAGGATGTCTTGGGTTTAGCTGGTATTGAGCCAAAAAATACACAGTTTCATAATAGTAGCTGCATTTTTTTCTTCTGTGTTAAGAGTTGATTACTTGTCCACTGTCCTCCAAGTTTAACTGTCACATTTCTGTTGCTGTCATATTTGTGCACATAGAGCTTTACAATTATTTTGGCTAATGTATCATTTTATACAGTGGAAGGGTTAACAGTGGTTGTCCCCAAATTAGGTACTTCCAGGTGAATACTATTATTAGACGCACAAGTTTTCTGCTTCAGTATTGTTATTATAAGAAATCGGAGGTTTCAAGTGAAATATATTTATCATAATAAACCATAGGTTTTAGTTCAGTATATCTATATTATACACATCAGAGTTTTGTAGTTCAAAATTGTTATTATAAAAAGCAGAGAAACTTACTTAAGTATCCATATTATAAATGCCTGAGTTATAGAACGGTGCTATTTACGGTATGACATTTAGATCACTCCAGTCAACTAATGTGTGGTTTTCAATATATTATTGCGATACTTTAACGTACTATACAACCAGTACATCAGTATGTCAAGTTATGATTTGTCATTATTATACTACCAATATATCAGGATGTCAAGGTATGATCTGTCATTACTATACAGTCAACATAAGAGTATGTCAAGGTATAATTTTTCATTATTTTTCTCCTTACTACCAATACATCAGTATGTCAAGATATGATTTGTCATTACTATACAATCAATGCAATAGTATGCCGAGGTATGTCGTTTCATTACTGTACAACCAATACAACAGTATGTCAAGGTGTAATTTGTCATTACTATACAACCAGTATAACAGTATGTCAAGGTTTAATTTGTCATTACTATACAACCAATACAACAGTATGTCAGGGTATGATGATACAACAATATGTCAACGTATGATGCGTCATTACTGTACAACCAATACAACAGTGTGTCATAGTTTGATCTCTCATTACTATACAACCAATATAACAGTAAGTCAAGGTGTAATTTGTTATTACTATCCAACCAATACAACAGTATGTCAAGGTGTAATTTGTTATTACTATACAACCAATACAACAGTATCTCAAGGTGTAATTTGTCATTACTATACAACCAGTATAACAGTATGTCAAGGTTTAATTTGTCATTACTATACGACCAATACAACAGTATGTCAAGGTGTAATTTGACATTATTTTACTCCTGGTGTAAGTCTGCTGTCACATTCCCCTCTTATCATTAATTTTGCTTTCATCTTTTTTAAACAAAACTTTAAACGTACTTCATTACTCTTTTGTAGTCATTACTTGCGCATAATCCATTTTCCCTCTTAGAGGTTTCTCGCCGCAAGTGGAGTTTAAGCTATATTTTAGGGGCTAAATACAATATGGTTAATTTAAGGCGTTTGTGCATACAGAGTGAAAGACCGGGCGTGTATCGATTTTAGTACTATCGTGAAAACGTTGCGTATTTCCCAAGGTTATGTACACGATATGTTAATTTAAAAAAAACAAAAAATTACTTCGTCCAAATTTAATCTGAATAAGGAGGAACAATCGGGTGGGGAATTCGGTTGTCATGGAGATTGCATATGATGACCCGAAGGAAGTACATAGCATTGAGCATAAATTTGTGGTCATTGATTCGTGGAACTTTTTTTTTCACCAGGATCATTTTCTTTTGATGAAAAGACAGCGATTTAATTGATGAACCTTCCCAAGCGAGAAACGAAACAGTTAAAAGTTGTGTATTTGTTTGAATCTGTCTGTATGTCGAGAAATTAAAAGATAGGTCAGCAAAGTAGAAATATTAGGAACGTTGTTTGTTTATTTCTTTTTAATAATGTTCCCACGGTTCTATGCGTTTACCTAACAAAGGGTCACACGCCGTGAACATTTGGACTCACAGGCCGAACACGTTAATCACTATGCCACCATGGACCCCTAACATGGACATAATGAAAAGTTGAAGCTGTATTTTAGGTTGTTGTATTTACTTTAAATATTTTAAGATTAGACCAAAATAACGTGTGTTTTTTTTCATGTAATTGATTAGGGAAGTCTTTGTATTGGTTATAGAACATATTTTAAACCTATATCTTGCTTATAATGAATTACAGACAATTACAGTTTAGTAGTGAGGAATGAATATGTCGAGAACCTTGTTATTGTAATATGTACGAGCAGGAATAATCATACAGTGGTACAACTATGAACCTCCCACCCCTCACGGTCTTCGCGAGTGTGGAGATCCTGTAAAGGAAGTTAAACTTTTAATAAATGTTACATTTCATTAGAACCATATATATTTTCTTTACATGAGGTTGATATATTGTCTTCGGTACCACTTATGTACCTTTTATAGTTCGTGAAACCGAAAGGAAATTAGTTTGAAAAAAGAACACGTTACAGACAGCTCGTGGCTTGACCTTTTATCCAGAAGAGGGAGTCACAGACAGATCATAGCTTGATCTTTTATCCAGAAGAGAGTGACAGACAACTAGTACTTTCCCCTTTTACCCAAAGAGGGATCACAGACAGCCCTTGGCTTGACCTTTTATCCAGAAGAGGCAGTCTCAGACAGCTTGTGGTCTAACCTTTTATCCAGAACAAGGAGTCACAGTTATTATCCTGAATATTTTAATATTTGTATGAATATATAAATATTTATATGATTTTTAAGTATCTGTTTTATAATGCACATTTCACAGTATATGCTTTAAATTAATTTGCATAATTAATTGAGCAGTTTTTAAAGTGCCCGGTCCTAGTTAATGAGTGTTTTACATAAGAAACATGGGTCTAGGCCTAGGTGAACAACCGTCTAGGACTCACTAGCGCTTCGTGGGGGGGGGGGGGCTCAACAGACACGTGGTTTCGCTAGCCGTTCGCCACGGGCTGTAATTACTTTTACCACTAACTCATGTAAACAATATATAGTTCGGGAATAGTGTGTTACCTCTACAGTGAGACTAGTGGTATTGTTATCTCTACGGTATGTCGTATGGTATCGTACAGAACTTTTTTATAATATCTCTGTCAAGAAAATTATTAACATGCGAGGATTATTAATTACTCGTTTCTGTAGCGTAGTTGAAATGAGAAAACGCTAAGTGTACTACATTAAAATGTGCAACAAAGCAAGTTTTAGAAGCCATGGGGCAACTTGGGGTTCTTGCCTAGAACCCCAAATTTCTTTGATTTACCACAGAATACCTCGGAAATACTAGCTTTCTCCGCCATTAAAAACAAAAAAAGCTGGTTCTACTGGAGGAGTCAGCATTACAATAAAATCTAGATGTAACTCCCCGATTGATGGATGCAAATAACTCATTGATTTATCCGTTTCAACAAAAACCTTGCATTCACATGGTTTAATAATGCTTTTTTAAACACATGGACAACATTTAAGAAATAATTTGTTTTAAATTATTCGGTGAGACAGCTGATTGGTGGAATTGAAGTTACGTTCATTGACGTTTTTGGATAAACGTTGAAATTCGTGAGTTTTTCGTCGACGCACGTTACTAGAAAATGCAATAAAGTAATTGGAAGTTGTCTCAAGATTCGGTAATTAAATCAATCTCAGAGTAAGTGACTCTGTCGCTGTGGGTCGCCTGCACTTAAAGAATCAGAAAACGTTTCTTCAACCATCATCCCGACTGTTTGCAGTCCCGACCTTGTTGGAGGTTCGAAACTCGACTACTTTACACTGACGTGTGACAGATCGCAAGTTCAAGAATTTCTAACTAATTCTGCTTCTGTGCATTCCACCACAGTTGTCAAAACTCAATTTGTTAAGCGTTATAAGACCTCAGCCACTGTGTGGATGGCGGTGGGAGGCGGCATTTGAATTACACTCACTTCTCAGTTGCGTTATTTACTTACAATGAATTCAGTGGCAGACTTCTATAAAAAGTTGTATTAATAAGTTATCCGAATTTTGTCGACCACAGGAATCGATATTCGAATTTTAGTGTAATATAAGTTAAAACTTGTTTCGTTGAGCCACTCATGGATTGCACTGAGTTATACGACAAGCACTGACTGTTTATTTTGATACTTCATGTTTAGAACAATGTAAGATTACATATTTAAAAAAAAAAAAGTAATTGGTTTGGTTTGATTTGAATTTCGCGCAAAGCTACACGAGGCCTGTCTGTGCTAGCCTTCTTTAATTTGACAGTTTAAGACTAGATGGAAGGTAGTGTAGCCCGAGAATGTGTTTGGATGCCATCCGTTAAACATTTTTCATATTTCAAACTAGTTAGCTGATGGAGTTGACTAGTCGTGAAGCCAGAAGTGTTAGGGTTCGAAACGAGCCAGTTGATTTGCGTTTATTCCTAGGTGGAAATTTCTCTCAGAAAGTCGTCAGTGTTCCAGAAATATAAACTGGTCCAAAAGCAACTGGGTCGTAAATGTAAGAAGATATGTCTGTGAACTACGTAAAGGAAAGACGATATTTATGAAATACTGTACCATAAACCCACGAAGTACTGAATACGAACACAATCCGCTGTAAAATCAAAGAACTAATGAGTGGAAGCAAAGTAAAAATGCCACATGTTAAACCTGCTATAACTAGTGCCAACGAGACCTTTCGATCGATACCAGAACTCGTCAGGCAGTCTAGAATGCGACAGACAGTGTGAAAACTTTTTTGTTAATTTTGTTTTAAATCTAACAAGAAGTTTTGAAAAGTAAACTTTTTTGTTAATTTTAAAATTTCATGGAACGGTCACTTTTCAGACCAAATATGAAAGGACCAGGTTTCAGTTTTGCTGTGGGGTGAAACGGGAGTAGTCCCAGAAAACCCATTTACTTTGAGCAGGCGTCGACAAATATACTCGTCTTGTGCACGCAAGGATTTTGAAAAATCAAAGAGTTTAGTTATACATGGATTAATGGCGAAACACATCAGATTTAATAAGGTGATTTGTTTTTAAAAAGGGATTAGAAGATACGTTTGGGAATAGTTATGGATTATTCAATGTACTGATTTAATCAAATGGAAATGTATTTTTGCCAAAAATTTGATATTACGCCTATTGTAGGAAATTTTCGTGTTTGTTTGTTGCGACAGACGTAATATCGATATAGGTGGCGTATGTACATATATATTATATAGATATTGTGTGAATGAAATTAGGCAGGCGTATTTTAATTTTTATCAATTTCTACTTCGATCATTTACAAATCAGATTTTAAATAAAAAATCGTTCGTAACATAAGGTTATTTACTTTCTAATAATAGATTTAAGTTTAAATAAATGTAGGCCTGGCATGGCCAAGCGCGTAAGGCGTGCGACTCGTAATCCGAGGGTCGCGGGTTCGCGCCCGCGTCGCGCTAAACATGCTCGCCCTCCCAGCCGTGGGGATGTATAATGTGACGGTCAATCCCACTATTCGTTGGTAAAAGAGTAGTCCAAGAGTTGGCGGTGGGTGGTGATGACTAGCTGCCTTCCCTCTAGTCTTACACTGCAAAATTAGGGACGGCTAGCACAGATAGCCCTCGAGTAGCTTTGTGCGAAATTTCAAAACAAACAAACAAGGAATAATTCGATTTTCATCTCGCTTTCTACTTCACTTTTTAGAATTGGTAATAACTCTCTCAGTTTTTCATTTTTACGTTTTTGATTTAAATACACAGATTCTAAGACCACGCAAAGTGTATACCGCTAAAGTATGTCTCCCCTCTCTAAATTATATCCTGTTCTTGGTGATTTTTAAAACAACACGATAAAATGAATTAATTTATCGACTTGGCAAATCAACACAAACTGATTGAAGGAAAGTTCATTAGAATACACCTCCCGCTAGTACAGCGGTAAGTCTACGGAATTAAAACACTAAAATCAGAGGTTCGATTCCCCTCGGTGGGCTCAGCAGATAGCCCGATGTGGCTTTGCTGTAAGAAAACACAAACACGACCATTAGAATACCTCGCCCCTGGTAGCTCAGTGGAAAGTTTTAAGAGCTATAATTCTAGAGAAATCAAGTTTTGATACCCACGTAGGGTAGAGCACAGATAGTCCCTGGTATAGGTTTGCGCTAAACAACAAATAAAAAATAAATCTTTCGTATATTTTTAAACTGACCGTTTATTCTTGGTTATACTTCACACACATGCGCATTAAAAATAAATTTTGTTCGGCTACACGAGGGCTCTCTGCGCTAGCCGTCCATAATTTAACAGTGTAAGACTAGAGGGAAGGCAGCTAGTCATCATCACCCACCGCCAACTATCGGGATAATCTTTTACCAACGAATAGTGGGATTGACTCTATCATTATAACGCCCCCATGGCTCAAAGGGCTAGTATGTTTGGTGTGACAGGGATTCGAAACCGCGACCCTCAGATTAAGATTGTAGCGTCACTTGGCCATACCGGGCCATAATAGCATTAGATATAAGAAATTAAAGATTTCTGGGAGTGGTTGGATTTTATTCGATTGGAATTATTAATTTCTATAATATGGAATTTATTAAATCTGATTTTCAGTTGTGGCTATATCATATTTTTAAATAAAAATAACAAAATTTGTTATTACAAATCGACCAAAATAATAATTTAAAGCAGAAGGACAGTTGAAAGTAAAAATAAGTGTTTTTGTTGTGAGGTTAAAGCATGCGCAGTGGGTGGTCTACGTTTTATTCGCTGCAGGAATCCAACCTTGAATTTTACCGATTTATCCCCTCAAACTTACCGCTGAGCTATCACAGTGGATGTTGGTGGTGGGGAAAGCAAATATTAAATGAATAAGTACAAATTAAATACGGTGTTTTAATACCTTACAAAACGACTGAAAACACAATGCGAATGTCTTCGAAACTTTGCCATCGATCAGCCAAACGACTCGACATTCTACACAGATAGGCACTGTATTAGGCGACCACAGAGAATATGGCTGGCTGTTGGAAAGATCAAATTTCTTTGATTACAACGTCACGTGACATTGAGTGCAGTGGAGTGGCTGGTAACAGGCACACGCAAATTGTTTTATTCTCTGGCTTCTTCATAATCTCAAGATTCGTAACTGTTTCGTAGAGGCTTGGATTAATTTTTATTTGGTGTTATTCGCTGTTAAAGCTTAGGGCTTCTTCCTAGATACTAGGAATCTTTTAAAACGGCTGAAAGAAGATCTCCAGGCATAATTTTGAAAACAAAAACCAACTAACAAAACAAAATACATAGTATGTACGAGAAATTCCCCGTCATTCCTCATTTTGTACTTTCCTAATTTGTGCCTGAATATTATAGGTCGCTGATCAGCGACAGAAATTTGGAAAACAAATATTTATGTTTACTGTGTCAGATTAAAAATATCGTGAAAGAAAAAAAGATAAATTTGACACGATTACGCTATTCCACTTTATCAGGATTTTTTTTTTCAGTCATTAATCTCCAGACTATATTTATTATTTCCGAAAGAATTACCCGTTCTATATAAAAAAAAAGTTGATAGAAAATACGACCAGAGCGATATAATAAACGTGTAGGCTTCATATGGATTTTACTGATATTTCGTGTGCTTTCTTAGCGAAGAAGGCCTAACTTGTAGGCCTAATTTTGCAGTTAAATTAACATCCAAGTTTTGTTTACGTCAAATACGAAGAGTAATTTTTCCATTAGATTATAAAATACACACACCAGGATGTGCTGAGTGTTATAGTTGTATAACATTTAAATAATATCTAACTAAATTAATAATTGTATGTTAATTACCTGAAAACCTATCTCTTCAGGAACAATATTTAGAGTGGCATGTATTCACAGAGTCTCCATACAACATCAACCAAAAGGTTACGTGGTAGTGACACTTGTTGGTAGAAGTATTCAGAGTGAACTAACTGCCTTCCAATGAAATTAAAAACCTTATGAGTGGGGATGATAAGGTATATCTGTCCATAAAATACAAATAATGTTCCAGATCGTTAGAAGCTTGTTTAGAATATGTCGTTTGAACATAATATGTCAGTGGTTTCTTTCAGAAAACTAGAACAAGACTTATGGTGTGCAGATTACATTCAGAGAACTAGAACGAGACTCATGGTGTACAGAGTACATTCAGAGAGCTAGAACAAGACTTATGGTGTACAGATTACATTAAGAGAGCTAGAACAAGACTCCTGGCTATAAAATTTTGTTTCTGTCAAAATACAAATCAGTGCACAGAGATATGGTCGTCATTTTGGTCAGCAAGTGTCATTTGAAGGTGCACCTTTTCTGAACTATAGACAAACTGAAAAGTCTTATTTCCAGTTTTATTTTTATACGATAATAGAATGTTACAGTGAATATTCACCGACAGCGGAAAACAAAATCAAAAATAGTTTCAGCACCAGGAATCATAAATACACGTTTTAATAAACGTATGAAACTTAAAGCTTATTTTCACCCACGTTATTTAGAATTTACTGGAATTAATTACTGTTTTGTCATTCCAAGTTGGAAGCTAAGTAAAAGCATGTATTATATAAGTTTCAAGCTCGGTTTCTACAGAAGTAAGTAAATAAAAGTTCGTGTAAAGGAGGGTAAACGGTTACCGGTTACTGAGATGACACGTTGTAAGTAGAATTGTTTGGAAGTACGGTAGCTTTTATTGGTTATTACAAAGAATGTAACTTTGTATGACGTTTGTTGTTGGGACAGGAAAACGGATAGACAGTGCTATTCACAACCGACTTATGTTGGTCTGGGTTATAGAAAATAATAGTAACAAAAACTAACTTCTGTGAATTTTTATGTCACATGTTTCAGAACAAGCGAATCAACGGCTTATCTCGGCACCAGCGAAAATATTTTGCCAGAAACTCTTTCTTTCTAAACGAGAGCAATTTCAATAAACTTATAAATTCTGAAGCCATGATTATTTTGACTGAAATCAGATTTATGGAATTTTAACTTTTTAATTTAACGAAATAAGATGTTATATTACATTCAGACGAACGTATAATTTTTATACATGTATATATAGCTGTGATCACTGTAACACATCCACTACATAAAATAAATGATAATGGCTTAATTTATGAAAAAAAACACTCAGTTTTCATTCCTTAATTTTTAAACAATGCTTATACATTAAGGTATAGAAAATCCTATTCAGTAAGTCTTCGGGACTGTCAAAAACGGATTCTTGAGGGAATAAACTAGTGTTAATTGACACTAAAAAGGATAAAGGCGTGTTAATTTGGTTATAATTAAAGGTGCTAAAAAACAGTTAGTACACAGGAGCGCACAGAGAACCTGTAATATATCCAACATTCAAAGAGCAGCTCATAGCAGGCTGTGAAGGACTTCATCTGTGTGTTATGTTCTAAACCCTGCAGGAATAATGAGATAAAGACAGGTTTATAAGGACATCTGTTCACATTTCGTTATACTTTTCAACATTTTATAATATGCTTTAAAATATGTTAATATACTGTAAAGTATGTTAATATAATGTAAAGTACGTTAATATAGTGTAAAGTACGTTAATATAATGTAAGTACGTTAATATAATGTAAAGTACGTTAATATACTGTATAGTACGTTAATATACTGTATAGTACGTCAGCAATTATTATAGTCATAACTGCACACATCAAGGATAAAACCTTGAGAAGTTACATAAGGTAGATATGTATATGTACAGACTTGGAGAAGTTACATAAGGTAGATGCATATACGTACAGACTTAGAGAAGTTACATAAGGTAGATATGTATACGTACAGACTTAGAGAAGTTACATAAGGTAGATGCATATACGTACAGACTTAGAGAAGTTACATAAGGTAGATGCATATACGTACAGACTTAGAGAAGTTACATAAGGTAGATGCATATACGTACAGACTTAGAGAAGTTACATAAGGTAGATGCATAAACGTACAGACTTAGAGAAGTTACATAAGGTAGATGCATATACGTACAGACTTAGAGAAGTTACATAAGGTAGATGCATATACGTACAGACTTAGAGAAGTTACATAAGGTAGATGCATATACGTACAGACTTAGAGAAGTTACATAAGGTAGATGCATATACGTACAGACTTAGAGAAGTTACATAAGGTAGATATGTATATGTACAGACTTAGAGAAGTTACATAAGGTAGATGCATATACGTACAGACTTAGAGAAGTTACATAAGGTAGATGCATATACGTACAGACTTAGAGAAGTTACATAAGGTAGATGCATATACGTACAGACTTAGAGAAGTTACATAAGGTAGATGCATATACGTACAGACTTAGAGAAGTTACATAAGGTAGATATGTATATGTACAGACTTGGAGAAGTTACATATGGTAGATATGTATATGTACAGACTTGGAGAAGCTACATAAGGTAGATGTGTATGTGTACAGACTTGGAGAAGCTACATAAGGTAGATGCATATACGTACAGACTTAGAGAAGTTACATAAGGTAGATATGTATATGTACAGACTTGGAGAAGTTACATATGGTAGATATGTATATGTACAGACTTGGAGAAGTTACATATGGTAGATGTGTATGTGTACAGACTTGGAGAAGCTACATAAGGTAGATGTGTATGTGTACAGACTTGGAGAAGCTACATAAGGTAGATATGTATATGTACAGACTTGGAGAAGTTACATAAGGTAGATGCATATACGTACAGACTTAGAGAAGTTACATAAGGTAGATATGTATACGTACAGACTTAGAGAAGTTACATAAGGTAGATGCATATACGTACAGACTTAGAGAAGTTACATAAGGTAGATGCATATACGTACAGACTTAGAGAAGTTACATAAGGTAGATGCATATACGTACAGACTTAGAGAAGTTACATAAGGTAGATGCATATACGTACAGACTTAGAGAAGTTACATAAGGTAGATGCATATACGTACAGACTTAGAGAAGTTACATAAGGTAGATGCATATACGTACAGACTTAGAGAAGTTACATAAGGTAGATATGTATATGTACAGACTTAGAGAAGTTACATAAGGTAGATGCATATACGTACAGACTTAGAGAAGTTACATAAGGTAGATGCATATACGTACAGACTTAGAGAAGTTACATAAGGTAGATGCATATACGTACAGACTTAGAGAAGTTACATAAGGTAGATGCATATACGTACAGACTTAGAGAAGTTACATAAGGTAGATATGTATATGTACAGACTTGGAGAAGTTACATATGGTAGATATGTATATGTACAGACTTGGAGAAGCTACATAAGGTAGATGTGTATGTGTACAGACTTGGAGAAGCTACATAAGGTAGATGCATATACGTACAGACTTAGAGAAGTTACATAAGGTAGATGCATATACGTACAGACTTAGAGAAGTTACATAAGGTAGATATGTATATGTACAGACTTGGAGAAGTTACATATGGTAGATATGTATATGTACAGACTTGGAGAAGTTACATATGGTAGATGTGTATGTGTACAGACTTGGAGAAGCTACATAAGGTAGATGTGTATGTGTACAGACTTGGAGAAGCTACATAAGGTAGATGTGTATGTGTACAGACTTGGAGAAGTTACATAAGGTAGATATGTATATGTACAGACTTGGAGAAGTTACATAAGGTAGATATGTATATGTACAGACTTGGAGAAGCTACATAAGGTAGATGTGTATGTGTACAGACTTGGAGAAGTTACATAAGGTAGATATGTATATGTACAGACTTGGAGAAGTTACATAAGGTAGATATACATGTACAGACTTGGAGAAGTTACACAAGGTGATATACATGTACAATGTTAGGTATAGCTTGTGTGTGCGACACACTACACCTACAGTGTTACTTAGCTTTGATGTGTGTCACCTTGAATTGGATAAATGATTCTGTCCTAACATAGTTTTCGTTTGTTTTGAATTTCGCGCAAAGCTACTCGAGGGCTATCTGCGCTAGCCGTCCATAATTTAGCAGTGTAAGACTAGAGGGAAGGCAGCTAGTCGTTATCACTCACTGCCAACTCTTGGGTACCCTTTTTACCAACGAATAGTGGGATTGAACGTCACATTATAACGCCTCCACGGCTGAAAGGGCGAGTATGTGAGGTGTGACAGGGATTCGAACTCGCAATCCTTACCCTCTGATTGCGAGTCGAGTGCCTTAACCACTTGGCCATGCCGGGCTCTGTCCTAAGAAACATAGGAGGAGAAGTGTGTTTATTTTCAACGTGCACAACGCTTAATGAAACAAGGAAATCACTGATAACTAAACTGTTTAATTCTTGGAAATTCTTTACTTACATGAAACGTCTCAAAACCAACAAACAACCGCACGTGGGCGTGAGAAACATTACATATACTGTATATATATAAATCGTTTTAGACTTAACGTACTCTTGTGTTTTTGTTGTAAAGCCCGTAAGAAGTTTCGTAACAGAAAATAACTGTGTGTGTGATATTGGTTGAGATAAAGTGTTAAGGTCCTTCCCCTTTATAACGTATGAATGAATCACACACCGCCACCTGCAGTAATACTGCTTTACGTTACACTAGCCGGAGCAACATATGGCTGATAAAATCTTTGGTTGAACTCTGGTGGTGTTTACATATAACTGTAGTCACTGATTTATCACATGCAGTTTCTCTGTTTTACTTATTGTTGTCATATATGAGTTTGAACTGATACATAAAAGCATAAGGATGTTAACAGAAAAACATTAAACTGTAAAAGTGTGTATGTGTGTGTGACTCCGACAGAGGGATGAATGAAACCGTTGTTTCATGGCAGAGCCTTATTGGGTTATCTGCTATGTCCAGAGCGAGGAATCGAAACCTGGATTTTAGCGTTGCGAACCTGTTCACTTACCGTTGTCCTGCCAGAGGACAAAAATTATAGTACGAGTCGAGGGGCATGATTAGAAGGGAATTCCTGTCCACTAAAGTGATCCAAAAGCTAATATGCGAGTTAACAAGAAAATCGACAAGAGAAAAGTTTGTGACAAGTTTAGTGTCTTATCTTAAACGAAAAAAATAACTAGTAGCCTTGCAAGTATTCGAAACAAAGTCTGGCAAGCACATGAAACCCACAGATAATACACTAGGTGGCAGGTAAACGCGTGAAGGATGGTGTTTCGAAAACAACAATTTTCACTATCTAAAAAAAAAAAAGCAGTCTTTATGGACAGTGACGTTGAGTCCTCCTTGTCCGATGTGATCAGGTGTAGCCAAATCCCATATTGACCGTCGATCAGATGTTAGAAATTAGACCACTTTTCTGTTGTTCACCGTGAATTAATTAATATTGTCCATCTTCTAATCAAAGCAATCCTTGTACTTAAATCGGAATTACAAATCAACCAAGTAATTAGTATATACAATTAAAAATATTTTTATTACATTTCCGCTCATTAAAATCGTAACATACGTTTCGTCATTTGGTTATCCTCAGTGTTGACGATGTTTCCGACAGCTTAGATTTAGTTAAACGTTTTGCTTCTTAAGTTATATATAAAACTCAACCATTATAGGTTCCAGAAGGTAAGGAAATGTCGTTATTTTCTGGTCGATTGTTTACTGTTCAGAGTTTGCAGTTAAACGTAAGACTATGTGATGGTCTATATTGTGTTGTGCCAATCACGAATATCGAAACTTGGTTTCTAGCGACTTACTGCTGTGTAACCTTGGGCACACTGGTAATAGAGAGCCGGTTTTGATTGTTCACTGACCTGGTAGTTTGACTCTTAACCGATTTCGATTGTTCACTGCTCAGAGAGAGTTTTTAAGGTTTTGAAATTTACCGCTAAGGCACCTGGGAAAAGTAAGGTATTATTTACATTTGAACTGATGATTGTATTTAAGTCTAAAAATTTCTTTACTTATCCGTCGTTAGTCGTGGAATGCGTTAAACTTACCAGTATCGCATATTTCGAAATCATTATATATTTTTTACAGCATAAATTTTTTATTATGAATTATATCTCGTATTCACGGAGAGTTGATCAGTGCTGTTTGATGAAATACCTCTGTTGTAACACGTAGTTAAATTTTAATTTGATTACCTCATCAGTTATGGTTTCGTTTCTTTTGAATCTCGCGCAAAGCTACACGAAGGCTATCTGTGCTAGCCGTTCCTAATTTTGCAGTGTAAGATTAGAGGGAAAGCAACTAGTCATCACCATCCACCGACAACTCTCGAGCTACACTTTTACCAACGAGTAGTGGGATTGACCGTGACATTATAACGCTTCTACTGCTGAAAGGGCGAGCGTGGTTGGTATGACAGGGATTCGTGACACTCCGATTACGAGTCGAGTGCCTTAACCACGTGGCCATGGCGGACATTAGCTCGTCGAAATAGTTTTGATTTTGCTATTTCCTTTTGACAAACCGTTAATTTTTTTATTTTATTAAACGTTGTTCTAATACAGTATCGTGCGCAGAATTTAAAAAACAAAATATATTTATTTGGTGAAATGGTAAGAGAGTACTACTGAAATTAAAACATGAATTCGGAAACGTTACACATAACTTTATTAAAGATATATTAATTTCGGTTTCTGTGACGTCAAAAGAAGACAGTGTGTGTGTTTCCTTATAGCAAAGCCACATCTGGCTATCTGCTGAATTCAACGAAGGGATTCGAAGCGCTGATTTTAGCGTTGTAAATCCATAGACTTACCGTTGTATCATCGGGGAACAGACTATCAAATACATGTTGAACTCCACCATTGTACATCCATTTATGTAAAGTTTATCTTTACAAATTTGATACTTGTATGTAAGTATATGAACACAATTATTGTTATTTTGTAGAGGGAATTATAGTTATAGTTAGTTACAGTTTCTTCTAACGAAGTTTCCTTCTGAATTGAAAAAAAACTTTTTGACAATTTTTTCGTCTTCATATAGTTTGTTCAAGTAGTTGTTCATTTAGTGTTTTGTGGGACTATTTTCTCGGGGATAATTTTTGAAGGAATGCAAAAAATGAACCGAAAGTTTGTCTGTAATAGCTGTTTTAAATTAATTTCCATTTTTTTTCTGTAAAACCTGTAAAGAACAGTAATAAGTTTAATTCGCCTGTTTTTCTCAGTACGATGACAATTAAACTTTCTTATTTCTCAAAAAAAAAATCATTATTTGTGAATTCAGCACATGAAACCGTATTAAAATAATGTTTATTAAAATGAAAATCTAACGGTTCATAAAACCGAATAGTGACGTCTTTAATTTAACTCTGTGTTTTCTAATATTATGAATCTTAAATAAAATCAAATAGCGCCATCTATTTAACCATATAGCGGTTATATTCTTTTTTATGTGACTTTTTGCTAGCTTGCCTCACAAAAAAATACGCACGCACGTTGATAAATAATAATACCCAGGTGCATACCTTTAGGACCGACTTCAAATTTAGTTGGTTGGTTAATCTCCACATGTTGTACATTACGTGATTAGTTTGGTTAGGTTGGTTAATCTCCACGTGTTATACATTACGTGATCAGTTTGGTTAGGTTGGTTGATCTCCACGTGTTGTACAGTATGTTAGCAGTTTGATTAGGTTGGTTAATCTCCACATGTTGTACATTACGTGATGAATTTCGTTAGGTTGATTGATCTCCACGTGTTTGTACAGTGTGTGATCAGTTTGATTAGGTTGGTTAATATCCACGTGTTGTACATTATGTGATGAGTTTGATTACGTTGGTTGATCTCCACGTATTTTTGAATGCTCCTCAGTACCACAGCGGCAGCATGTCTGCGGGCTCGCACCGCTAAAAATCATGTTTTGATACCTGTAGTGGGCAGAGTACAGATTGTGTAGCTTTGTACTTAATTCTTAACAAACAAACAAACACTTTGTCTGGATTTTTTCTTACGTTTTAAAAGTAGGTCTTCAGGCAGTAGCTGAACATCTAGGAACGTGAAAAACCGCTGTGTTTTTTTACAGTTTGTAGGACTAATTATAGCTAGTTTAAAGTTAGCAGAGTTACAGAAGATATGTTCAGAAACATGGGGAAAGGTTTTACATTTTTGTTGGACCTGTGGGGACTAAAGTGTTTCAACCGCCGACTTCCGAAAGAAGGCAGCTGTTATTAAGCCTTAAATGTGGTTTGAAAAGACAACCAATAAAATACAGGTGGTCTTTTTTTGGTTATTCGCTAGTACAGTGGTAAGACTACGGATTTACAACGCTAAAATTAGGGGTTGGATTCCCCTCGGTGGACTCAGCAAATAGCCAGATGTGGCTTTGTTATATAAGAAAACACACAAGATTTTTGATCTTACCAAGTTACAAATTATGATTGGGTGAAAAACCGTCTTTTCCCGATTATACGTTAAATGGTAGACAGAAGCCAAACGGAAATGTCACGAATGGTTTTCTGAGCAAGTTTTGAAGTAAATGTATATTGACAGTTTCTTTTCCTGTTTTATTTACTTGTTTACTTACAACTGAGGACGTACCGTGTCGCAGGGGGGTAGTGAGGGAGACCAAACTTTGTTTGTACATGTTCGACTGATAGACGAGGGTGAATTGGGTAAGTTTAAACGTCTGGGTCTCTCAGGTCAACGGTTCTTCTCTAGGTGTGAGGCCCACTCCATTCTTACCTCAAAACCATCAATAAAGATTCCAGCTTGGATTGCTTTGTCACTTCCTCTTAACAACGCCGAGGAAAGAAGTCGTTTTGGGCACAACTTAGGGCAAAGAGAAAAAAAACGTATGATGATAAAAGCTGGATACTCTTAGAGGCGTCGAAACTGGGGGATACATAGAAACTGTAAATTATGTCATTATAAATTAACTTTCCGGGGCGGTGCATGGCCAGATGAGTTAAGGCGTTCGACTCGTCACCTGAGGGTCACGGGTTCGAATCCCTGTTGCACCAAACATGCTCGCTCTTTCAACTGTGGGGGGTTATAATTTTACGGTCAATCCCACTATTCGTGGGTAAAAGAATAGCCCAAGAGTTGGTTGTGGGTGGTGATGAATAGCTAGCTGCCTTCCCTCTTATCTTACACTGCTAAATTAGGGACAGCTAACGCAAATAGCCCTTGTGTAGCTTTGCGCGAGATTAAAGAAAAACTTTCTGAGGGACCGGTTCCCCCAAGATTGAGCTGTCTTTAGCAGCACGGAAGCTCCTTATACTTTCAATCAACTATTTTAATCATTGTCCTGCACCAACACTTTCCTATTCTTTGCTACATCACTTGTTCCAGGGGAGCAGTATTATTAAGATGAAAACTTAGAAGGCGAAGTTTCGATCTGAATTTCACACAAAGCTACTCGATGGCTACCTGCGCTAGCTGTCCCTAATTTAGCAGTGTAAGACTAGAGGGAAGGCAGCTAGTCATCACCACCCACTGCCAACTCTTGAGTTACTCTTTTTACCAACGAACAGTTTGTGGGATTGACCGCCACATTATAACGCCCTCACGACTGAAATGGCTAGCATGTTTGATGCGAGGGGGATTCGAACCCGCGACCCTCGGATTACGAGTCGAGTACCTTAACCACCTGGCCATACCGGGTCAAGCGAATTTTCAGAGTCAGTGATAGTTTGTGGCTTACATTACGGCAATACAATCATGCTTCATGTGATACTGTAGGGAAACTAGGACGGATTTGGATGACGACATTTCGAGGGGTACGGGAAGTGAAGGTGAACACGTGTAAATGTTTACCAAATTGATTCGAACCGTTAACGAAAAACTTGAAAGGTGTGTGTGGTGTATGATATATAGACACCCCTCTATCTCTATTTATAAACAAGGTGCATCGTTCTGTATTAATATGCATCTTTTAGCGTAAATATTATGAAATTCCTTATATCACCCTTGCCTTTCCTCGAATGTTCCTGTTTGGAGAAATTTTGTTTGTTTTGAATTTCGCACAAAGCTACTCGAGGGCTACCTGCGCTAGCCGTCCCTAATTTAACAGTGTAAGACAAGAGGGAAGGCAGCTAGTTATCACCACCCACCGCCAACTCTTGGGCTACTCTTTTACCAACGAATAGTAGGATTGACCGTCACTTTATAATGCCTCCACGGCTGAAAGGGCGAGCATGTTTGGCGCGAAGGGGATGCGAACCCGCGACCCTCAGATTACGATGTTGTTGTTTTGAATTAAGCACAAAGCTACACAATGGGCTATCTGTGCTCTGCCCATCACGGGTATCGAAACCCGGATTTTAGCGTATAAGTCCGCAGACATACCGCTGAGCCACTGGGGGGCCCTCAGATTACGAGTCGCACGTCTTAACACGCTTGGCCATGCCGGGCCCCGTTTGGAGAAGTGACTAATGGTGATGAAAAAGTTTTTTGTAACTTTTTAAACGTGTAGAAAAAGTCTTAGCGGAAGATTACTAAATCTTTTAAAATATCTTAAAGGTTTTTAATGCATGTACAATATTTTATAAACTTTATAGAAATGCACTGAGGAAGGTAGAACATAATAATAGATATGCTTCTTATTTGTTTCCATAGCGCCACCTAGTGGTGATTACATTACTATGAAAAAAGGCATCTGATTCTATGTTACGTCAAGTTATCCACGAATTTATATTTAGTAAGTATGAAGAAACATACAAGACTTAACCTACGCGGAAGCAAGTGATTCACTGAGCCAGAATTAGGAGTGTAAGTGGAATGTCCTTTCAAACACATGCTATTTTCGTATACGAGGAAGGACAACCGACACACTGACAAATGACATATTTTATCCGCTCACGCTCTTGACATTCTAGTGAAAATGCATGATTGTGGTTTGGACAAACAGTTGACATGATATGACCGCTGGGCAAGCGTGGTTGGCTGCTGAGCTCGTGACTTCTCCCACGAATTCTGTTAACTTGCATATCAAAGTAGCATGTTTATACACATAAGAGCCCTTGGGTTCACGTGACCGTGTTAGTAACATCTAAGATTGTCGTTGTTTGTGGTTTCTAGACTTTTCATATCAACCCTTATGTCTTCTCTATACGACAGTCTCATCCAGATGGTCAATATTTATAAAAATTAGAACAGCAAATGGACTGCATGATGACCATCAGTCTTCAATATTATAATGTTTTCCGTCAAATACGGAGATAGAGGACAATGAGCGGTATCAAAAATTGGTTGGCTCTAAGTTCATAACCAACGACTTCTTAAACAACAGGGCACAAGCAAGGCTTATGATCTGATGCATTATGGGAAGAGTATTAAAATACTCCTTAGCAGTTGCTTGGGTCCTTTTAGTCATTCACCATTACAAAGGCGAGGAATGAGTACTAGAGAAAGTCTTTGTAACTTTAAATTACTAATTGGAGTTGGTAAGTACTACAGTAACTTTAAATTACTAATTGAAGTTTGTAAATAACCCGGGGGGTCGTTTCTAAAGCTTGTAAATGACTTTTTTTCTGTTGTTGTTTTTGTCTTTTAATATATTTCTGTTATCAATGTTTTTGTTATAAGAGAAAAAGTAAAAACGTTATAATTTCAACAATGCTGTTCGTATGTAAGAATACAAAATGCTTCAGCCACTGAGGTCTGGTGGGTAAGGTCTAAACGTCGGCTTTTCGCTCTCAGTGTTTACTAAAATTGGATTCATTGCTAAAACGCTAATGGCATTTAAACAACTGTTTTAATGATATCAAAGAAAGAACTGGCATTAATCCATCTGTTATCATTCATAACTTGAATGAATCCAACAGAAGATTCTTTACTTTCGCGCCAAGCTACTCCAAGGCTCTTTGCGCTAGTCATCCCTAATAATTCATAGAATACAGGAATGACAGCTAGTTACCTTCACCACCCACTAACTTTTGGATTGTTTTTTACCAACGAAAAGTGAGATTAATGGTTACATTATAGTGCTCTTAAGGCTGAAAAATAATTACGCTTGGATACGGGAGATTCGACACCTTAAACACCTAATTTTTATGCTCATTGGGTATAACATAGTAGCCTATTGTATAGCTTTGCGCTTAACTTCAAACAAACAAAATATTGTGTGTTTTGTGTTACTTTTATTAACGTAGTTGGTGAAAAAAATTAATATATTTATTATTTATTACTTTCAAATTATTATTACACTTTTATTATTATAACTAATTTCAATCTAAGCTGGCTGAACTTCGTTATATATTATTGAGTTTATGGCCTAAAACATAGTTAACAATTAGGATTCCCAACAAATGTAAAAATGTTTTAATACAATTAGAGATGTAAGAACGCTGTATTTCTACACTTGATGCTTCTGTTCGTTTGATGTTTTTAATCCCTTCCCCACATTTCACTATTTAGCTTTATCTAAGCAGAAGTTTACATTAATTATAGACTATTTTTTACACAAGGAAACGTACATTGAGTTATGATAGTTCCAAATAAGGTAAAGTTTCCTCTGCCTACAGTTGTTAGGCTGAAGGAGACATTTCTCGTGTAAGGATTTTTATATTGTGAAATATTTAAAATCTTTCCCACACTAGGCCACTGTAAGGACTACATCACTGTCGTTCATTGCTCAAATGAGTTTTACGAGTTTTTTCACTCAGTATTTTGTAAATACAATTCTTTTTAAAAATAGACGAAATTGAAGAATTCACTGTTCTCGTTGTACGAAATAAAATGCGTACTTTGCCCACAAATAGAGTAAAAAAAATTATCTGATAATTCTTTTTATCCTCCCATCCGTCTTTAGATACCATCCACCGAGTGAAAAGAATTATACAGAAAAATTGTTTAAGTAGTTTTGTAGTTACATTGTTACTCTACTAACAGAAAAAAAATGTAATTTTGAATCATGGTCGTATATTGTTTGATGGTCATTTTTCACTTATGAATTTATAAATATATGTTATTAAACAAAAGTATCGAAAGAAAGTAGTAGAATATATATAATCTAAGATTCTATACTAGATTATTGCATCGTTGGTCTGTACGATTTTGGTTTGGTTTTTTTGTTTTCATTAGGATAAATGTTATGTTACTTTCCGGCCATCTGACATGTGTCCTGGATGATGTGCATAACTGGAATACACTAGGAGTGTAAGTTTAATATTATTGTACTGCAAATATCGAGAAAATCTGAGAATTATTCCATCTCTGGGTAGTTTATCTTATAGCAAAATTATCGTGATAACCTGAGCATATTAGAAAACTTCATTTTCTTATTGCTTTATTATCATATTTAGATAGTAGAAAAAGTGATGGAAAGTTTTTAATATTTCTTATTAATAAATTCGAGTAATATGAAGTTATTATTATTTATATATTGTGCAACTTTCGTAATACTTCTTGAATAATATCATTTTCAATAGGTATCAGAAAAATGAGAATTACGAAAGCGTCACCTGTGTGAAAATAAAACCTATTTATCATGTTTTCACTATAGTTTTTCTCAAAATAACTACTTTCAACATGAACTTGCTTCAACTTTTGATTGTGAGGATGCGCATATATATATATATATACACACACATACATTTATAGCAGGGGAGTAGTATTTTACGTAAATATCAAATTGAAATATTTATACTTTAAATACAAATAAACTGCGATTTTATGAAGTGGTCGGAGGTCGCGCAAGATAGTTTTATTAAAATGTTACATGCTTTTGTTAAGTTTATGAAAATTCGACAAATCGAAATCAGGTTTTGGATGTGGAAGAAAATATACAAACAAATTTGTATAATTCATTTTTTTTTACTAAGAATGAAGAAAAACATTGTTTGTTTGTTTGTTTTGAATTTCGCGCAAAGAAAGCTACACAAGAGTTATCTGCGCTAGCCGTCCCTAATTTAGCAGTGGGAAGGCAGCTGGTCATCACCACCCACCGCTGGGCACTGTTGTTTTGTTGGCGTGAATTGAAATTTAACTTGTATCTAACGTATGTTTAAACCTAAGGATGTTTTTGGCCTACTGCTTTGTCTCGTGTTGTGATTTATCTAGTATCCAAGTGCACCTGTTTCCTAACTACTATATATGTTATAACCATTGTATGCAAACAAGATATTATTAAAATCTACTGATGTGAATTAAATCTCAATATTATCATTTATTTTCCTGTTCAATAAGATGTAACATTTTCCTACATCTGGTGACGTAACGCTCAATGTTCGACCACATACCTACTTATGTAACAAACAGTTTTTTGTCGAGAGATAGTTGGCATAAAGCCAAGAGACGGCGTGTGCGTCATTTGATAAGTTAGGTGATTGGCTGTTATCAACGTGCGCACTACCCACAAACACAATTTACTTTGTTATGGTGGGTACCCTTAAAATTTTTATAGAAGAAAAAAAAATAAGCTTTTACGTAAATTATGTCTATCAAGCGTTTTAATACTCGTTTCAACTTTATCTATTTCTCTTTAATCG
Organism: Carcinoscorpius rotundicauda; assembly: GCA_011833715.1. Lineage (NCBI taxonomy): Eukaryota > Metazoa > Arthropoda > Merostomata > Xiphosura > Limulidae > Carcinoscorpius > Carcinoscorpius rotundicauda. The sequence goes on along the minus strand of CM022394.1, from coordinate 101,891,020 downwards.
AGTTTGTATATTTTTCTGTATCAGAGTAATAAATATAATGTTTTTAAATCATGAATATGCGAACATATTACGCTCTTTACTGTTTATTTTAGTCATTTTGTGTAAGTGTGTGTGGTAAAGCACACAGCTACATAAGAGACTATTTGTGCTGTGCCCACCATAGGTATCGAAACTCTGTTTCTAGCGTTATAAGTCCACAGACCTTTCGCTGGGAGATAAGGGGAGTCTGGGATCTAATTTCAGTCAGATAACATCGAATCAGATGTGTGCTGTTTACAATCAAAATATACAAAAACATATTTTGCAACTAATGACACCCTATGGCGTAATTAGAACATTAAAGTTTATATATCATATCATACAGTGAGTTGTTGTTAATTAAGTAGACTTAGCAGGTTACAATAACTAAATCAAATAATCAAAATGATAATCAAGACCAACTGTTAAATGTTTTTATGAAAGTTTAATAAACCAATGTGAAATAACTGTATAGGAAACAAGTAATTTTCAAAATGTTCCTGAAAATTAACTTCAGTGTTCAATGATACATTATGTTGTCAGATTTTGTACAGTATAATTTGGAAAGAGATGTCACACAATTAGTGTAATATATATTTTAAATACATAATTTATATTTTCGATATGTTTTGAAATACATCGTATGTTTTTATAAATACGTTTATCATATTTTCATTGACTAAGATAATAGCTTTATTGAAACAAGTAATCTCATTTGTCGGCTCTAACAACTCACTTGTATACTATTTACTATATATAAATTGATCACATCTGCGGATAGTTCACGAAGAGGTCTCTCGATAGTGTTTCTTGGTAATAGTGCTGTTCCTACTTACGTTTTTCCATAAACGATATTGTATAAAGCTTTGAAAAAAAGACATCTTGGATAACGTATATGCCAAAATTTTAAGTTATCGTTCGGGCAAAGTAGCAGTGAGACAGCATTTATCGTCTTATTATTGCGAATCATTTAGTCTGGTGAAAATTAATGGTGTTTTTATAGTTGGTTTATAAATATTTAACATGTTATCGTCACCTTTCAAAGTCGTTTGTTTTTACACGTAGTAAACCCGTCGGGACAAATGAAAATCAAAAGTACCTAATTCGGTCAGTATTTGAATAAATACTAGGAATACGTTATTTTTACAATTAACCCCGACTTCCAAATGGTAAAAGGGTAGCCTAGCGTGAAACCGAACTTCGACACCATTCACGATAAGCAAGTTGTTTATGAATGGTTCTGTGGTAGGTATGTAAAACTACGGTGGCTCATAAGTAGTATGCCACATTAAAATATTACAGATGTGGAACGCTCGTTGTTTTTGAATAAATGTGAAATTTACTATGAAATTCTTACTTACTATTAAAATAAATTATAAATTGTATTAGAATTTGGTTATAAATACAAACTTCCTATGTCTACTGAAACAGTATTAAGAAACGAGCAAAGAAACAATTTTTCAAAAAAGGAAGTAAATGTAGTTATGATTAGTGCTAATTATTTTAAACAATGTTAGCAGTATGAATGTTTTGTTAGTGCTAATTATTGTAAACAATGTTAGCAGTATGAATGTTTTGTTAGTGCTAATTATTGTAAACAATGTAAGTAGTATGAATGTTTTGTTAGTGCTGCCCCCAGTGGCTCAGCGGTATGTCTGCGGACTTATACGCTAAAATCCGGGTTTCGATACCCGTGGTGGGCAGAGCACAGATAGCCCATTGTGTAGCTTTGTGCTTAATTCTAAACAACAACAACAAAAAAATTGTTAGTGCTAATTATTGTAAACAATGTTAGCAGTATGAATGTTTTGTTAGTGCTAATTATTGTAAACAATGTTAGCAGTATGAATGTTTTGTTAGTGCTAATTATTGTAAACAATGTTAGCAGTATGAATGTTTTGTTAGTGCTAATTATTGTAAACAATGTAAGTAGTATGAATGTTTTGTTAGTGCTGCCCCCAGTGGCTCAGCGGTATGTCTGCGGACTTATACGCTAAAATCCGGGTTTCGATACCCGTGGTGGGCAGAGCACAGATAGCCCATTGTGTAGCTTTGTGCTTAATTCTAAACAACAACAACAAAAAAATTGTTAGTGCTAATTATTGTAAACAATGTTAGCAGTATGAATGTTTTGTTAGTGCTAATTATTGTAAACAATGTTAGCAGTATGAATGTTTTGTTAGTGCTAAATATTGTAAACATTGTAAGCAGTATGAATGTTTTGTTAGTGCTAATTATTGTAAACAATGTAAGCAGTAGGAATGTTTTGTTAGTACTAATTATTGTAAACAATGTAAGCAGTATGAATGTTGTTTTTATCATTCCTACATTATATATATATATAACTATTCAATCACGATGTAGTTTAATTTCCCATACTTTTACCTGTTAACATTTTAATACACTCCATTCTATCTTGTTGATACCAGCCATCCCTAAATTAATTCCTTTTTGAAAAGTTTTACTTGTAGATTTACAGTTTTCTTATAATGCTGTAATAATATGTTGAATAACATTAATATGAATTTAATAAAGAAATTCCTTATTTTAAATTCTAACGTCTTAGAAAACTACTGAACTCAGAAGAACAATTGCTAAATTAGGGACTGCAAGCGCAGATAGCCCTCATGTAGCTTCGCGCGAACTTCCAAAAACAATAAAATAAATTTATGATCGTATTACTCGTTATTTAATATTTCCTGGTAGCCGCGACCCGCAAAACCTTTGTAGTAACTTAAATGTCCTTCCCTGAATTTCCCTTATTCTATAATTTTCACGTTCGCCATTTAAGCTACGCTTTCTCGCAAACATTATGTGTTAGATCGATAAATCCTAGTTTGAAACAGAAATTACACGGTTAGACAAACTCACGTAAACGTAACTTTGTCTAATAAAACTACACGCAACTTAAACAATAAATTAAATTAATGGTACTTGTGATCTTTTACATAGAGAGTGTGAAACTGTTTTTCATGTTGAAATAAAGAAATTAATAAAAACGAATAATAAAACCGGTAGTGAAGAAAAACGTAGCTAAAAAGTGTTTATATAGCAGTTCTCTGGCACGAGCCGCAGCTAAATTCTTGCAAAGTATAGTAAATGCAAAGCTGTAATAAAGGCAAAGTTATCTGACATGTTGAAACGTATGAATGAGTGTTGCACATGCGCATTATAGACCTCAATTAGTCGAGAAAACCTACACAAATTGTATTTAATGTAATATTTTTGTTGTTGTTGTTTTAAAAAATTACACAGGTTAAATGTTGTTTGTGTGAAATACTTTACAAAAGGACAAAAACAGAAGTTGAAATCGATGCCAGTCGTCACGTGATAACAATGGCACTACACCATCGACTATGAGGCTCGTTACATTGAAAAGTTTGACTAACCGTATTCTGAGGGTCGCAGGTTCGAATACCCGTAGCACCAGACATGCTCGCCCGTTTAGCCGTGGGAGTGTTATAACGTGACGATCAATCCCACTATTCATTGGTAAAAAGAGTAGCCCAAGAGTTAGCAGTGGGTGGTTATAACTAGCTGCCTTCCCTCTAGTCTTACACTGCTAAATTAGGGACGGCTAGCACAGATAGCCCTCGAGTAGCTTTGCGTGAAATTCAAAAGCCGAACCAAACTAACCTAAAATAGGTATATATATTCCGGACCCTCCTCACAAAGGCTTTTTTAATGAGTGTTTTTTTTTTATAGCAAAGCCACATCAGACTATCTGCTGGGTCCACCGAAGAGAATCGAAACCCTAATTCCTTTTTAATGATGTGATATGTGTTGCGTTTGATCGAGGAATTTGCGAAAACGTATTATTTTTTATGTATTAAATTCGGGGGTAAATATTTCAGCTACAAGTTCAAAAAAATTTAGGTAAATTTCACGATTTTGATTAATACATTTAATATTCTACTCACGTACTTTACCTAAAAACAGTATACAAAAAGAAGAGTAAATGTTTTAATATTTAATAATCTATCAGTCAGATAGTATGTGAGTTGATAAGTAATAAATTAAACCTTAATAATGCATAGGTTGATTAAGATCTCATTATACTTAATAAATCTTAATGGCATCGCGTTTTAAAGATTTAACACGTGAGTTGATTAAGACGTCGTTAATATTTCACCTTAATTAATTATTTGTAATACGTTTATTTTTTAATACAAGTGGATTAGTAGAATCTATTTTTTTTCAAGTTATGATTTTTAAAAAAACGAAAAGGTTTATGCGGCGAACACAACATACCCAGAAGCCTCACTTGTTTTGTGTTTCTTGCAAAGCCAGTGGAAAAATCAATAATATACATTATCACCAAAAAGTAACGTAGAGAAAAGGTTTGGGTAGCTCAGAAGAGAAACGAGCTTGCAAACTTTCTGTCGCTCTGAGTTCATCTAGTATCACCTCTGTCTCCTATTAATATATCATATTCCAAAGAGAGAGATCAAAATACGCCAAAGCAAATAATAACAAAAAAAAAACAGTCCAGAATTAATCAGCTTTTGACATCTCTGGCGTTTCGTGATTTTTCTTATCAAACTTTTACGTATAAATATAAATTTAATAACGTTACAAAACAAGTATATGCACATTTCTGTGTTTTAACGTTTTTTTAACGTGTTTTTTCTTTATTAAATGTTATTTATATTAACTACTGTTCAGCGTAGAAACTACCATTTTTGAGCGATATAGGCCTAATCAACCACCACGTTGTTTTAAAGATGCAGTTAACTTGGTTTCATTTGATGTCTTTGTTGTTTTCTCTGAGGAATTAGTTAATTTTTAACACTTACTATCGTTAAGTGGCAGTATAAACGTGTATCGACTTGATAAATAAATTGTATGCAAATTTTCGTCTGCAACACTGTTGAAACGTGTTCTGCATATAATTATATTAAATGTGACGCCACTTTTCTCATTCATACATCGAGTTGATTAAAACATGTTGAATTTGTCTGATCTCGAATTTAGTTATTATAGAGTTGTTTTTTATCTTTACGTCGAACCAAAGATTCCCTTTTTTAAAAAACAAAATCTTTAATCCCTCTTTAAAATTTTTTGCGCAGTCGCACAAGTGCCATTTGGGCTTAACTATTTCCATAATTTTGGCCTGACAGATAAGATGAAAAGCAGTTTGACAACAGCAACTATCTCTAACTCATGGCGTGGATACTGTAATAGAAAGAAAATTTAAATAATACGCGTTTGTTAAGCCAGAAAATTAAAATATTTCAAGTTTAAAAAAAACACGTAGTTCCAACACAATGCTTTCATCAGAGAACTGGTTAACAACCACAATATTTATAACTATATTTCACAGTATTCTTGGGTATTCTGCTCAAATTAAGTATTTTTTGTAGATGTATGTTGGGAATATGGATATATTTATATATTTACAAAGTGACTCAGCAAAAAAATGTGTTTACATAGTATAGAATACACTGTATCTATATCACACTCTATAAACAGTTGTTTGTACCTTTGGTGACGTTGAAGTTTCATGTTGTTTATGGAGTTCACGGACTATTTTTCACTCGCTTTATAAAACTTGTATATTATCCCTAATTTATTATTTTATATTGAATATTCATCGGACCAACTGTACACTATAGATTTCTTTTATTCTTATTTTAATACCAAAGACAAAATAGAAAATAAAATCTGTGACGTAGAGTTAACAAGGACCTGATAACCCTATAAATATGATTTACACACCAATTTGTAAGTGGCCAAACTGCATTTTTATGGCTTGCCGATTCAAGCTGTGTTGATGAGTTTTGAACAGGCGATTCAAATAATCTTTCAGGTCTATACATCGTAGATTATGTTTTCTCTTTATGACGAGAAACCCTCTTCAATAAAAATGTATTTCAGAACGGCTGGTATGGATATTAATACTTTCCTTGATAAGGAGTGAACAACGTTTCAACCTTCCCAGGTCATCTTCAGGTTTACAAAGAGATATTTTGCAACTTAGGGACGAGAGTGTAAAGGGGCGTTTTAGTGGGATGTTAGATTATTAATTAGTGTAGGTATAAAAATGTTCCTTTAGAGTGGTTTAATTTTGGTTTTAGTGGTTGTATAAGTAGGGCTTCTTTGATTTTGCGTTTATATTTGTTTCCCTACCTAATATCTGGGTGTTTCATGTGTTTGTGTTATGTTTATTCGATTTGTAGTGTTCAAAAACGTGTGAAGGTGTTTTTTTGTGATATTTGAATCTAGTTTCTATCTTTTTGTTTGTTTCTCCAATAAAGAAGTCATGGCAGTTGTTGCATTGTATTTTATAAATTATTTTGGTATTGTGTTTTTGGAGGAAATTTGTTGATGTTGATGAAGTGTTGTTTTATTTTGTTGATTTCATTATTTTTATTAGGTGAGCATAGTTTTGTGGCTGCATTTATTTGGTTTCTTAATATGTTGAGTTTTTGTTTTGTTTCATATATGTATAATGTATAATCCAGTACGAGTGATTTTTCTGTAGATTTCTGTTTTGAATTGTCTGTCGGTTCGAGTTATTTTGAGGTTAAGAAATGCTATTTGGTTAGTTATTTCGTGTTCACAGGTGAGCTTAATGTTGGGGTGTATCGATTTAATGTGATTGAAAAAAATTAATTGTGTATTCTGTAGATATGAATCCAGCAACTGTATCATCAACGTACCTTTACAGGTATAGTGGTGGGTGCAAGGCTGAATTGATCGCTTGAGATTCAATCTGTGTTATAAAAATATTGGCTAGGACTGATAACACGGGATTCCCCAAATTTATGCCATTTATTTGTAGGTAGTTTTGGTTATTGAACATAAATTTAGTTTTAGTGGTAGTGAATTTGTTGCTAGGGATGTGTATCAGTGGGTTGAGGGTCTTGGATAATACTTTCTCTGTTTATCATTAAAAGTGTTAATACCCATACCAGTTGTTCTGAGATACAGATTGTGTTTTTCATTTTACCATCCTTGAAAAGAAAAGAAATCTATAATATAACCAGTTTTATATTGTTGTTCAATGTCAAGCCTGTAAAATATATAATAATGTATTTTAAAAAAATCGTACATGGATTATTATCCAGTTAGGAAATAATAAACATTACGTTTTCAAGTGGTTCTCACATTTACAACGTTTAAATCACAATAGCAATTGTCACCACAGAGTCGCTGTATAGCCCCCTACAAAATTCCTACATAATTTTAGTGTATTAAATTGAACACTAAAATATTTATCGAATGTGTGCAATAACACTTTTGTTGCAAGTTATTACCCTAACACACAAACACACCTTTAAGGCGAATATTTAAAAACTGAAATTTATATTATTTAATTTTAATGTTTGGTCTTCCTAAAACATTCTAGAACAATTTATTTAAGAAACTTTCTTTTCTATTAAGCATCAAAATTATGTTACAGAGAAAAGTAATTTTTACGGGGGAAGAAACAAAGCTGCTGTCCTATTCTGTTCAACTTGCTCTCCTGTTTCCATATTAAATTATCACAACAAGAAAGAATATAAGTGTTAAAATTTAATTTCGATAACGTCGTATTATTCAGGTGAAATGTTCTTGTTGTTTGTTGAGTAAATAATTTTACCCCCAATTTTTCCCCCACAAGTTGAAACATTAGAACGGTGCATTTCACGTGTATATTATCGCTTCTACGTTGATAATTTCGAGAAATTAATAACATGTAAAATACAAATGTTAAGAAAATATCTAAATTTTAAAAGAAAAATGAAAATAGTGAATTTCACATTATATGCGTTAAGTTTTCACTTAAAAAATGCATTACATCGTTACATAACCTTATTATTATTTTGCGTTATATACTGTATTGATTGTGATACATTTTAAGGACAATTTTAAAATTTGTTTAAAAAAATAATTTGTTTGTTTGTTTTGGAATTTCGCACAAAGCTACTCGAGGGCTATCTGTGCTAGCCGTCCCTAATTTAGCAGTGTAAGACTAGAGGGAAGGCAGCTAGTCATCACCACCCACCGCCAACTCTTGGGCTACTCTTTTACCAACGAATAGTGGGATTGACCGTCGCTTTATACACCCCCACGGCTGGGAGGGCGAGCATGTTTAGCGCGACGCGGGCGCGAACCCGCGACCCTCGGATTACGAGTGCACGCCTTAACGGCTTTTATGAAATAGTGAGCAGCTAGTCAGTATTGTGTGTTTAAAAGCTTTCTTAGGTATTTTAAAAAACAGAGATTATTAAATAATTAATAGAAAGAAAAAACAATACATGATTTAACACATTTATTGATCCGCCCCTGCGAATTCTATTTTTATGTTTACCTTAAAAATCACGCATGATATCTGTTATACTAATATTGGTAAGTTATGTTATCCAAACGTAAGCGTTTTACTGAAAATATTGGGCATGATTTTTAGCGCTACCTTCGCTGTGGTGTTTTTCAGACTGACTTGTATAGACAAATAAACCAATAGGGTTTTAATGTATTACAAAAAAGACAATCTGTTAACTGTAGCTGGAAAAGAAAAAACAAGTTAGTTTTTGATATTCACTGACCGGACTTAAAGTGTGAAAACTGGCAAAAACCAATGGTTTACGTAGTAGTTATTAAATATATCAGCAAAATAAAAACTGCCTTCGAAAATAAATGACGTATGCCATTGTTCACAATGCGCAGGCGTTTGGCTCATTGTTCACGAAGTAGCGTACGGATGGCGGTTGAAAAGAAATATTCAAGTTTTGAGGTTTATAGAGTTTTTGAATAAAAAAATCACTATGAGAAACGACTATTGTTGAAACAACTGAGTTGTTAGTATACATTAGAATAATATTAAGTGCTAGATCACACATATCTTTCGCGAAGCATCTACGAGTTCAGAATAATGATCTTTACGATTACTGTCTGTTCTCTTCATATTTTCAATACATTTTCTCATTCAGATTACATTGAGTTACTTTGATAATAGGGAACAAAGTATTGGCTATAATCTATGCAATGACCTCAGGCCCTCCTACAAGGAAAAAAAGAAAAGAACGAAGATGATTGTGTAATTTTCTAAATACAGGGCACATGATAATAATAAAAAAAAGTCCTTGGGTGGTTGCGACCGTTAGAAGCATTTTCCCTCGTAACAGACAAACAGAAGGTTTGGGTTCCTGCGAGCCGCAGTCTTGTCTCAACCTCTACATTTTGTTGGTTGCCCAAGATTTATACAGCAAGTATTTTGTAGCTAGTGGCACAAACAATTGTGATACGGTGTTTCTGCCCATACCTGTCACACCCAGTTTATCACGAAGAAAATATGACGCTTATGGGGGAGCCGACAATGCTGCAGTGTAACGTTATAATGATTGGAACTTGGCCAACTAGCCAGTCAGTCGTGTCTCGTGAGAAGAACGTGATACTCATCGATTGTCGTCTGCTGTTTGTGTTTATTCACTTCCTGCTGTATGAAGATTACTTATGGACTCCACTTTCGTTTCTTAAAGTTACATTGGGGGGCATAGAAGTAGTTCTTCAAAGGGCGTTTAAAGTTATTATATTACTAATTTAACCTTCCTTGTATGCTAGAAATATTTTGAAGAATGCGTAAATCTTATGTTAACTGATATCTAACGAGGACACAGGTAGATATGATCAGTAGTTTTAAGTAAAATGAAGTGTAATTCTAGGAGACACGAGATTAATAAATACTTAAGTTAATTCTACTATAACTTGAAGAAGTCTCTGCTGATAGTGGGATTATTTGGTAGTACTGTTGATTCTGAGTTTGCTCTATCTAAGGTAAATCATATATCCAAGTCACTGATGTACGTTTATACTTTAGTTAAATTATATTCGTGTACATAAAGCCGAACACACGTTTTTCATCAGTAAACCTAATTAAATTTGGCCATTTACCCCAGTAGTTTTTGTGTGTTTCTTGTACAAAGAAATAACTAGTTGTTTGTTTTTTTTCAAAATAAAAAGAACTGTGTGGAAAAGTTTAAACTAACAATTGCAGTATAAAACAAAACAAACGAGTTCCTCCGTTTTAGAGGCCTAAACAGTAAAACTTGTTCTAAAGAGAGGTATATTACATATCAATTTAATTCTATGTTAATTTAATTTGTATGTAGCTGAAAATTATTTTATGGGAACCTCAACATTTTGAAATACAATTAATTAGAATTTTGTTTTTATAAGAAATAAAAACATGAAAAAGTTAGATGAATATAAGACTGACTTGAGATCACCTGCCTCCTCCCAAAGAAAACAACAGCAAATAAAACACATTAATGAATTGTATTACTTCAATGTGTAATGGAAAGAATGCAGGTCTAGAATATTAAGTGACATTTTAGAGTTTACTTTCCTGAATGTTAACCTAGCCCAATGTCTTCAGTCTCTCTGGTATGTTAACATTCATCTTAGAGTAGTGTATGTGAGAAAAGTAACAATAATCTTGCAATTATGGTGAAATCAGTGGGTTAAAAAGACATTTCTTTGAGCTGGAAGGCATGTTTTACAAATGAAAAGCATATCTGGGACAAACCCCATATGAAAATACTGGTGTCCTGAACTTAATATACAAAATACAATAGATATAACTTGGGAAGCCTATAGCCTATTACACAAAAAACTTATGAGGAAGTCTGTTCATAGTCTTCCACATAATGAATTTGTACTTTTCAGTTATGATCAGTTTAAACTTGTTCAGTACTTTATAGATTCAAAAGCTTCATGTTAACAACTTGTTTTATTAAAAATTGAACTAAGATCCTGTTTTGTTATTTTTCAGGATTTGTATTATGATGAAGGGATTTATAGATCTTAACAATGAAGTTAGAGAAAAAGATCTTTATTTTTCAGAGAATAATAAAACTTTTTATTTTGGTTGATTATTCTTGAACAACTATCTCCAGTGAAGCTGTAAGGACAAAGTGATGGCTGAAATTTGTTTGTTTTTTAATTACTGTTGGAAAAGTAAGGTTAATTTTCTCCCTACTTTTACCATTAAAACTTCTGTATCTCTCCAGTAACAACAAACTACAGATTAAAACTTCTGTATCTTTCCAATATCCACTAACTACAGATTAAAACTTATCTATCTTCCCAGTACCCATAAACTACAGATTCTGGAAAACAGCTAAATATTTCCAGCAGTTGACTGAATGCACTATAGAACTAACAAGCTGAAATACTGTCTTGGAGCTAAGATATCAGACTGCTTCTTATCAAAATGTGCTATCTATAATAATCATATTTTGATCATATCTTTTATCAGATATTATAAATAAATGATAAGTACACAGTGAAACTGTTGTTTAAGGTTCAGCTTTGTTTTGTAGACTTAATGTTTACTTCCTGCTACTTGTTGTTATCCATTTAACTGTTTGTTTGAGAAAGGAAGCAGACATTAAGTCACTTACAAGGTTTCAAAGTCACAAAGGTACCAATGAAATACTAAACTTATAAATAATAATAAATGTCCATAATGTATTGTGAGTTTTGCTTCACCAACCTTAACAAAAGGACTTTTATAAATCAGTACCATTCATCCATGATGTATTAAATTTTAAATCAGAAAGTCTCCTAGAATTGATAGATTAATGGCAAAGATTACTCCCATGTCCAGAAAGAGCCAGAAGGTTTCATGATGTTTTATCCTTGTTGTCTGAAGAATATGCAGGGCTTCCTCACATCTTCTGTTTCAAACCATTCCTTATAATTCTGTGCTATACGTATGGGACATTGCATTATTTTCAACCTTGTGAAACTTTTTTGGATCTAAAGATTTAATATTACTGTGTGATTAATTTGATTTAATTATTATTCTGAACTGAAAATGGTTTTTACAAGTAACTAATCAGGTATCCCCTCCCTCATTTTTGATTCACTAAAGTGTTAAAAAATGAGCAGTTTTAACCCTTTTACTACTGTGAAAATACTTATGGTATTCAACATTATTTCTGTTTGAATCTTGAAAAGTGCAATATTAACCATATGTGAGTTTGGAATCTTGTAATACTGCCAAGAAAAATGGTATTCCACTTCAAACTTCCTAAAATTTACCACTTTCACATAAGTAACAAAATAATTAAAATGGAGCATTTTTTTTGCATTGTGTATTTAAAAATAAATCTGGCACTGAAAGAGTTCTGGGTCTATAAGTGTACTAGAGACAGAAGCATTACCCACAAGAACATATAAACTAACTGTAAATACTTTGTTCATTTTTACAGTCCATGAAGCCCAGAAGTGGAGTTTTCTGCTTTCTCATTAATGAAGCCAGGGAAACAACAGCTCTAGAAATGCCAGACCATGAAAATACCTTTGTTCTTAAGGTAACTCTTAAATGGTCATTGTCACTGTATATAAATTAAAGAGATTTTGGAGACTTTTTCATTTTCATCTTCATTGTGGTACTGTTTTGCTAAGATTATTATCCAAGTTTTGATTTGTATAGACTTTCAGGTTTATTCTTAAATACTTTTGGCATGGTTTAAGGTTTTCATAATATTTTTCTTACCTTACAAAGAATGCTCATCTACTGATTACTGAAAGTATTTAGGCCTGTTAGGAAGGGTTTTCACCCATTGTTTATTTTACACAAGTGTTTATTCACTTAAAAATGCAGTTTATTACATAACATTATTCAGCCCTTAATCTACTGTGGGTGCATCATTTTATTTTTATCCCATTATTTTTATATATATTTTTTTAAAAATTAAAATGGTGAAACTGATTAAACTCCAGCAAAATTGTTTTAGAACTGTTCAGATGGTAAACCTACTCGTTAGAAATGTACCGTCTAATCCTTGCTATAAGTAAATATTATACATACATTCTGGTAAAGGAGATTACAATAAAATATAATTACAATTCTAGAGAAAACAGTGTCTAATGGGTTATCTTTTCTTCCACTAGGCTGAACATTGCATGGAGTATGTGATTGAAGTTCATGATGCTGAAGATATGAAGTCATGGTTAACCACCGTTAAATACTGTATGCATCATCTGGGAAATGTAACAGAAGAGGCAGTGTGTGTATAAATATGTGTTTGATTGTGATAACTATGCAACGTGGAGATAACACTCTAATTAGTCTTTCTTGAAATCTAGACATTTTGAAGACAAAGAATAAGGATTAGTTTTATTAATTAGCAGCATCACAATGAATACTTTCTTATTATAAGAGTTTAGACAGAGCAGTCCAGCAAATTACGATAATTACTGATGGTATGTTTCACAGACACAACGAGTGGCATGTTAACATTAATGTTCGAAAGATTTTATTCCTGAAAAAAAAAGTTATAATTGATGAGGATTTATTCTGTTAATCTAGGATCTATCTAAGTGATAAGTAAATATATATGATCAGTAAGTGATTTAAGATTGCAGCATCAATATTCAAGTGGCATTAAGAGAAACCACATACTTCTGATCTAAGAAACAAATTTGAAACCAGAAAATGATTATGTGAAAATTATGTGACCAACTAACACTAAACCTACTTAGTAGTTGACTAAATGTACATTGTCACCATGTACAGTCACCATAAAGTAGTTAACTAAATGTAGATTGTGTCACCATGCACAATCACCATAAAGCTGACTGGCAAAATATGGATAGTGTCACCGTGTATAATCACGATAAAGTTGATTGACAAAATGTAGATAGTGTCACAATGTATAATCACCATAAAGTTGATTGATATAATTTCGATTGTGGCTCCATGTACATGCAACATGAAGTTAGTAGAGAAAATGTAGATGGTATCACCATAAAGTTGATTGATAAAATGTAGATAGTGTCACCATGAAAACTTAACATGAAGTTGTTTGAGAAAATGTAGATAGTGTCACCGTAAAGTTGATTGATAAAATGTAGATAGTGTCACCATGAAAACTTAACATGAAGTTGTTTGAGAGAATGTAGATAGTGTCACCGTAAAGTTGATTGATAAAATGTAGATGGTGTTAACATAAAGTAGCTGACAAAATGTAGATAGTGTCACAATGTAGAATCACCATAAAGTTGATTGACAAAATGTAGATAGTCTCACCGTAAAGTTGATGGACAAAATGTTAATAGTGATTAAGAAAATGTGGATAGTATATTCATAAAGTAGCTGACAAGTAGATAGTGTTGCCATGTACAGTCACCATAAAGTTGGTTGACAAAATGTATATAATGTCACAGTGTACAGTCACCATAATGTTGATTGATAAAATATAGATATTTTAACCATAAAGTAGCTGACAAAATGTAGATAGTGTCATCGTAAAGTTGATTGATAAAATGTAGATACTGTCACCATGTACAATCACCAAAAATGTTGATTGACAATATGTAGATAATGTCACCTTGTAAAATCACCATAAAGTTGATTGACAAAATGTAGATCCTGCTACCATGTACAATAGCCATAAAGTAGCTAACTAAATTTAGATACTGTCACCACATACAATAACCGAAAATGCTAATTGACAAAATATAGATGGTGTCACCACATACAGTCACCATAAAGTTGACTGAAAAAATGCAGATCGTGTCACCATGTACAATCACAATAAATTTGATTGACAAAATGTATGTAGTGTCACTGTCTATAATTTCCATAAAGTTGATTAACAAAATGTGGATACTGTCACCATAAAGTTGATTGACAAAATGTAGATAGTGTCATCATAAAGTTGATTGACAAAATGTAGATAGTGTCATCATAAAGTAGCTGACCAAATGTAGACAGTGTCACAATGTACAATCATCATAAAGTTGATTGACAAAATGTAGATAGTCTCACCCTAAAGTTGATTGACAAAATGTTAATAGTTTCACCATGTATAATCAACTTTTGTCAATCGAATTTATGTAGATAGTTTCACCATGTATAATCACCATAAAATTGATTGACAAAATGTAGATAGTGTCACAATGTATAATCACCATAAAGTTGATTGATATAATCTCGATTGTGGCTCCATGTACATGCAACATGAAATTAGTAGAGAAAATGTAGATGGTATCACCATAAAGTTTATTGATAAAATGTAGATAGTGGAACCATGTACACTGAACATAAGTTGTTTGAGAAAATATAGATAGTGTCACCATAAAGTTGATTAAGAAAATGTAGATAGTATCATAATAAAGTAGCTGACAATTAGATAGTGTTGCCATGTACAGTCAACGTAAAGTTTGTTGACAAAATGTATATAATGTCACAGTGTACAGTCACCATAATGTTGATTGATAAAATATAGATATTTTAACCATAAAGTAGCTGGCAAAATGTAGATAGTGTCACCATAAAGTTGATTGATAAAATGTAGATACTGTCACCATGTACAATCACCAAAAATGTTGATTGACAATATGTAGATAATGTCACCTTGTAAAATCACCATAAAGTTGATTGACAAAATGTAGATCCTGCTACCATGTACAATAACCATAAAGTAGCTAACTAAATTTAGATACTGTCACCACATACAATAACCAAAAATGCTAATTGACAAAATATAGATGGTGTCACCATAAAGTTGACTAAGAAAATGCAGATCGTGTCACCATGTACAATCACAATAAATTTGATTGACAAAATGCAGATTGCGTCACCACGTACAATCACAATAAATTTGATTGACAAAATGTATGTAGTGTCACTGTCTATAATCTCCATAAAGTTGATTAACAAAATGTAGATACTGTCACCATAAAGTTGATTGACAAAATGTAGATAGTGTCATCACAAAATAGCTGACCAAATGTAGATAGTGTCACAAGGTACAATCATCATAAAGTTGATTGACAAAATGTAGATAATGTCACTCTAAAGTTGATTGACAAAATGTAGATAGTTTCACAATGTACAGTCACCATAAAGTTGATTGACAAAATGTAGATAGTTTCACCATGTATAATCAACTTTTGTCAATCAAATTTATGTAGATAGTTTCACCATGTATAATCACCACAAAGTTGATTGACAAAATGTAGATTGTATGACCATAAAGTTGATTGACAAAATGTAGATTGTATGACCATGAAGTTGATTGACAAAGTGTAGATAGTGTCAGTATGTACACTCACCACAAGGTTGATTAACAAAATGTAGATTGTGAGTTAATGGTAGCTATCATAAATTCATGCTGCTACCTACAACATTCCTGCTGTTTAATGGTTAAGATATTTTTATGTGAATGGTAATGTGTGTTATAAGATGAAAATAACCTAACTGAACAGAATCTGACCTAACTGTTAGATTGATATAAAGAGAATTGATACAGACATGCAATTTTTAAGCTGAGACATGTTTTTTTGGTCTAAGTGAGAGTGAAGATAATAGTCAGTATAATATAAACTGCAAGATTTTTTGGTGATGTTTGATTTTTGGAGTCCATCATAATATAGTAGTGACATTTACTGGGAGAGCTACTCCACTTTAATAATTATATTTTAATTAATAACAGCACTTGTTATAACTGACAGGCAAAGCATAAAAAACTTCTTAGCACTCTTACTTCTTTCACCAGTTGGGAATTTATACCAAATTTACCAGTTGTGTATTTTCAGATAGTTTGAGTTATTACCGAGTCACATAAATGTTTTTACATCATCAAGTGTTTAGGGGCCATCATAACATTTTAATACTGTAGTTTTTATTACAGACTTTTTTTCTTTCCTCTCTGAGTAGGTCAAGACTACCAAGTGTACCTTCGGACAGTTTAACTAGACTAAGAGAAAGACACAGTGTTCCTGTAACTAGCAAAAGTAAGTATTTTTTGTGGTGGAAAATAGAATTTATATTACAATTCATTCTCTGTTATGTTGTTGGAGATAAGCCTGCTTACCAACAAGACAAGTGAATATAACAATGTTACCATGGTAATACAGTCCATTTTACAGCAGATAATATACATATAGCATCCTATATCTCACAATCAAAGTAGTAGAATGATAATCTGCATGTGGGAAAAAATATTAGAGGAACATTTAAATAACACTTTCATTATTGAAGAATAAAACATTGGATAAAAGAAAGGAACATTTTTATAAACCTTGTTAAAATAGAACTTTATATAAAATGAAGGAACATTTGTTTAAACCTCATTAAAATTTTTCCTGATGAATTATTTTCTAAAGGAATTTTTTTTCATGCCAAAGATTAAAATTATTTCATAAAATCTTTTGGTAGTATTTTTTTTATTTCAATGAGATGTATTTATTATCTATGATATAATCAGAGAATGAAGAAACAACCCCAGAAGTTAGCCCGGAACCTCCTCCAGATCTACCTCCTCGAGGAGCGACCGTTGTTGGGGTCACTCCTGCAGTAGGAGGTAGTGGGGTCACTCCTGTGGTTGGAGGTAGTGAGCTTGGAACATCACCACGACTGGAACGAGAGATAGGTAATCAACTCAGTCACATTATCTCATTCGTTGTAATATTATCATCTGTGTGAAATGAGAGACAGGTAATCAACTTGCTCATATTATCTCATTCGCTGTAAAATTATAAACTGATTGGAATGAGAGATATGGAATCAACTTGCTGAATTTATTACAGTCATTGTTATGTTATAAATTAACAGGAATGAAAGATAGGTAATCAACTGTCATTATTTATCTCATTCATCATAATATTATGAATTGACTGGAATGAGATATAGGTAATGAACTCGCTCACATTGTCTCATTCATTGTAATATTATAAAGTGACTGGAATGAGAGATAAGTAATCAACTCGCTCACATTGTCTTATTCATTGTAATATTATGAACTGACTGGAATGAGAGATAAGTAATCAACTCGCTCACATTGTCTCATTCATTGTAATATTATAAAGTGACTGGAAAGAGTGGTAATCAAATTTCTCACATTATCTTCTAATATTATAAACTGACTGGAATGAGAGATAGGTAATCAAGTCGCTTACACTATATCATTCATTATAAAATTATAAATGGACTGGAATGAAAGATAGGTGATGAACTTTCATAATTTATCTCATCTATCGTGATATTATGAATTGACTGGAAGGAGAAATTGGTAATCAACTTGCTCACGTTATTTTATTCATGGTAAAATTATATACTGAATGGAAAGAGGGATAGGTAATTAACTTGGTCACATTATCTCATTCACTGTAATATTATAAACTGACTGGAATGAGAGATAGGTAATCAACTCTGTCACATTATCTCATTCACTGTAATATTATGAACTGATTGGAATCATAGATAGGTAATCAACTTGCTCAATTTATGAAATTCATTGTAATATATGGTGACTGGAATGAGAAATAAATAATGAACTTGTTCACGTTATCTCATTCGTTGTAATATTATGAACTGTATGAAATGAGAGATAGGTAATTAACTTAGTCACATTATATCATTTGTGGTGATATTATGAACTGATTGGAATGAGAGATAGTTAATCAAATTCTCACATTATCTGAATTATTGTAATATTATGAACTGATTGGAATTAGAGATAGGTAATCATCTTGCTCAAATTATCTCATTTGTTGAGATATTCTAATTTTTGAACTTTAAGAGTAAAAATGGGAGTATGTAAGCTGAAATTGTCTAGATGAAATCGAGAAAAACACTGACCTTTAAAGAAATAATGAACAAAATAATGTTTTTACAGTTCCAATTTCATTAAAATATATCTATTTTCAGATTTTTATTGTCAAGATTTGAGTAAGATTAAAAAAGGAAAAGAAACTGACACACCCCAGATAAGAGTGGTTTATATTAGTTAATAGAAAGATATTTCAAGTGTGATTCTATAATAGTAAAATGTTAATTGGTGGCTAACAGAATATGTTGGTGGTAATTCACTGAGATTACTCTAGAATATTGAGGTGTGGGTTTCATTTTCTTCTTAATGCATGCTACAGGTTGGGAACACATTTCCACAAATTTAGTTTGTACAAATGAAAGCAAGATTAATTTTTTTCAGGCTACTAATGGTTGGATTCAACAATGTTTGAATAACCTTTTTAAAAACTAGTATTTAAAGAATGGGTTACTAAAAGTGTGAACAACAATTATTATTGATGGCCCACATATGTGAGAATTTAGTGTTTTTTTTACAGTAGGTGAACAAGTCCCAGACATCTATCAGACACTGAAAGAATATCCATGGTTTCATGGGATGTTGTCCAGAAGCGATGCAGCACAACTTGTTCTTAGAGAAGGCCTTGTTGGTCACGGAGTATTTCTAGTCCGACAGAGCGAAACCAGGAAAGGAGAATATGTCCTGACATTCAACTTCCAAGGCAGAGCTAAGGTAAACCCTCTTACTAGCTTGCAGATATACCATGATCCAGAAACTCTCACTACTTCCAATAATATATATATTTCTTGTACTCAGTAGCATATTCGAAAGTTGTGTCAAAAAATCCACAAACTTAAAGAAGTTAATAAAGAAATATCCCCTTAGATCAGCTAGAAATGTGTTACTAATACATACATAATTGTTTAAAGAAAGTCATTGGTATATCCATGACAGGAGGGGGGTGATCAGTCACCACAGTTGTAAAGTTGTGTTGAAAGATTTAGAAATTTGAAGATCTTAATAAAGGCATCTCCTGCTGTAGATCAGCTGGAAGTGTGTTACTAATACATGCATGGTTGTGGCTTAAACAAGTGTAGTAACATCTGTTTCATGCACCTAATATTTTGAAAATTTCAAATTGTTCTACCTGAGCCACCAATTGTAATTTCTTCTATCATTCATTGCTGCTTGTATTGTCCTTCATTTTAAGTAGCCCTCTGGTGGGATATCAGTAAGTATTTACAATTACCATGCTAAAATTAGGGCTTTAGTTCCCATCAGTAAATGCAGTAGATAGTGCAATGTGGCTTTGCTCTTAGAAAACACTCACACACACACTCACACTCTTAAGTGGTTTGCAATACCTTTAGTGCTTATAAGCTTTGTAAGTCATGGAGGTTGATATATTGTCATTTGAATGTTTGCTTTGCTTGGGTAAAACTATGCTCACTTTACAGAAATAATGTAATCTTTCAATGCCTAGGTAAATATGACAGTTTTAGTAGAAACTGTGGATAAAAAATACTTAAAAATTGAAATGTTTTAGAAGTTATTCAAAAAAATAGATTACTATCTCTCAAATTTATTTTTCTGTTACAGTGGAAGGTGATTGAGTGTATATTTTATTGTTTCAAAAGCAGCATAATGTTTATGGTTTTCCCTGAAACATTTCTGTATAGACTAATCAAATTTATATCATGATTGTTTAAACTTACATGTTTTTATTTTAAGTGTCCTATAAATTAAAAGCTTTTCATGAGACATTGAAAGATCTCTGTGAGAACATACAAAGTATGAACTGAGAAAACAGAACTTCTCTTTGGTGGTGTCAGAACTTTCAGGAAACTAAACAAAACCAGTTCTAACATACACTATCCATAATGCAGCCAGCATGCATAATGAAAAATTCCAAAGACTGTCCTGTTGATTAACTAGCAATTTCTAAGAATTTACAAGGGAAAGATAAGTTGAAGATGTTATATTAAACAACTGCCATGTCATGGAAGAAAATTGTGGCTTATATGGAGCAATAGTACCTTTAAACTGGATTACATCTAACTCGATTTTTTTTTAATCTTTTCCTGCAGCATCTTCGAATGACAATTAATACTGAGGGACAGTGTCGAGTTCAACACCTGTGGTTCCAGGCAATCTTTGACATGTTGGAACATTTCCGTGTTCACCCCATTCCTCTAGAATCTGGTGGAGCATCTGATGTGACCTTGACAGAGTACGTGGTGAACACAGAGGGTACTCAGCAATCAACCTCAGTTTCACATCCCACTCGGGGTTCTCCCTCCCATTCTGAAGGAGTTAGAATGGGAACCCCAGGACAGAGTCGAGTTCCCAGCATTCCAGAACTTCATGATGTCATCACTTATGGTGGATCTGTGCGAGTTCGAACACAATCTTTAGAAACTTTACACGTTAACCCCCAACAACAGGCAGCAGTTTCAGGCCGGGCAATAGAAAACACTTACTCCTTTGTGTAACCATTATGGTGTCTCCTTACCTCTCTCTCTCTCTCTCTCTTGTCCTTTCTCAGAAAGAATGGATGGTTAAGATTACCAGATGTTTCTTATTTCATTTTAAATAAACTCAGAATACGAAGAAGTTTGACAACACAATCACAAATACTAAAAACTGTCTTTTGTATAATTGTCAAACATTCATTGTGTTGTTTATTTCTAAGAAGAGGCAGCTAAATTATAATGCCAATGTTAAATGACTCGTCATGTTTCTGCTAGGCTTATTTCTTGAGAAGAAGAGAGGAGACAATTTGAGACTGTAGCTACTCTTTTAATAAGTTCTGTATATACTAGTAAATGATACATAGAATGTTAAAACTTTTGAAGTGTTTCTCAGTCAATGTTTATGATGTAAACTGGCTTTCATGTATAAATATAAACTTGTCATTAAATGGAGACCGAGGATCAAATTATTCAAAACTTACAACTGTTGAAAACTGTAAGTTGAATTAGTTTGTTTAACACTTATTTTGTATTGTCATCCACTAGGAGTGGTGTACGTGTGGGTGGGGCAGTTGCCCTGGAGGTCAGCTTCTAGAACCCAGGGCCTGTCTGATACCTCATGAGACATTTAACTGTGCAACTGGCTAGTCTTTAATGCTGTCTATAACCTAATAACTTCTGCAGTAATATTACATGAGACAATCAGAAACATAATTTTATTTCTTAAATTTAGTATATTCTTTTTTTGAACAATATTAATAGAGGATGGGCTGTAGGGATGGAAACAAGTATTTTTGCCCCAGGGCCTTCAAAGATCAACTTCTATCACTGAATATCAGCTGAAGGTACTTGGTATTTATAAGGAATTTTATTTGTAAAATGTTTGTTTGTTTTTGATTTCATACAGAGCTACACGAGGGTTATTTGTGGTAGCTGCCCCTAATTTAGCAGTGTAACACCACCCACTGCCAACTCTTGGGCTACTCTTTTACCAACAAATACTGGGATTGACCGTCACATTATAACATCCCCACAGCTGAAAGAGTGAACATGTTTGGTGCGATGGGGGTTCAAACTCGTGACCCTCAGATTGTGAGTGGAGTGTCTCGACTCACCTGGCTGTGCTGGGCCATTATTTGTAAATTACAAATTACTTTGAAGCTGGCAAGTGATGATGACAAAGGTCGTAAACAGTCAAGAACTTAGATGATTAAAGTAGATCGCTTTGTTTTGTATCAAACATTGTTAACAAAAATGACATGAATCAGGCCAGGTTTTTACTACCTCTGGAAGCAAGTAGAGTATAGTTGTTAAAAACATTGGTTAACAATAAAACTGTGTATATGTTGCTGTAATCTAGTCATATGGGATATCGCTTTTAATTATGATGACATCTTTTCTTGTAATTCAGTTACTATTGTTTCAGGACGAGCACCTGTATACAAAATGTTTTTCACTGGTGGATAAAATTGAACAACAAAGAAGACATAACACATTCATTGTTATGTATAGTTGTTATGCTTATGAAATAGAGAGTATGGATTTACAATTAAAAGAAATACAATGTTGAAATCATTGCATAGTAAATAGTTATTAAAAACAATGAGTTGCCCTGAAAAGAAAAGACTATACATAATTTGGTGTACCATTAAGATGGTTTAATAGAACCCCAAAATATATATATAATTTTTTTCTAGGCAAGTCCCTGTGTTTAATAACCAATTAAAATATTAAGTATGATGGAGAGAATGTGGCCCTAATGTTTATAGTTACGTACTATTTTTGTAAAAGAGATTTTCTAATACATTAGTAAAACATTACATCCACAGCACATGGACAAGGCTACTCATTTTCATGAAAATTATAGGGCTACTTTCAAACAAGGTAAAGATTTTCTGACTGGTAATTTTAAATGTCCATAATTATTATAATTAAAGTGTTTTTGTTTGAAAGTAATATCACAATGAGTTGTTAATATACAGTTTTAAATTTCTGGATTTTTTCTATCTATAAAATCTGTTGAAACCTAAGAAATTTTAAAATATATATCGGAAACTAAGAATAGACGTAAAAACACACACACACATACACTGCTCGTTAAAATCTTAAGGCCAATGAACTTAAAGACAAAATAAGCATTTTGCGTTGTTAGGCTCAACCACATATCTGAGTAGAGCTTTCAAAGATGAAAATAAAAAAAGGGAAAATAAAAATAAACTTTTTTAAAGAGTTAGTAGGGAAAATATGAACACTATGAAATTAACCTAAATACCAGCTGGTCAAAAGTTTAAGACCATACCAAAAAGAAGTCTTAAACAGGGTGGGAAATGTCCAACAAGAGGTCTCAGTAGTGAGTTGCACGGCCATCATTACGAAGAACTTCAAACATTCCTTTGGCATGGTCGATATAAGCGTTTGCAGAAGGCTGGCTGGAATGTTATTCCAAATGATGAAGATGTCTTCACAAAGATCATGCATTGTTTGGAATTGATGTCCATTTTTATAGACTTCCCTTGTCATCCACCACCAAACATTTTCAGTGGAGTTAATTTCGGGCGAACACGCTGGATGATCCGAAAGAATCAAATTATTCACCATGAAAAATCCTTCAACCTGCAGGCATTGTGGATTGCAGCGTTGTCCTGCTGAAAGATCCAGTCATTTCCACACAAGCGAGAGCCTTCAGTCAATAATGATGCTCTCTCCAACATGCCAATGTAGCCAGTCGCTGTTTGACGCCCCTGTATAACCTGAAGCTCCATTGTTCCATGGAAGGAGAAAGCACTCCAAATCATGATGAAACCTCCTCCAATGTGTCGTGTAGAAAATGTCTCCGGTGGGATATCCTTACCATACCGGTAACGTTGGAAGCCATCTGGACCATCCAGGTTAAATTTTTTCTCATCAAAGAATAAAACCTTCGTCCACTTTTCTATGTCCCATGTTTGGTTCTTCTCAGCAAAGTTTAACTGAGCTGTTTTGTAGTGTGGAAGGAGGCGTGGCCTTTGAAGACGTTTACGGTTTTTAAATATTTCTCTCGTAGATGGCGCCTTATTGTTCTTGAGCTATATTATACGTCTTTAAGGGCTTTAATCTGGTTTGACGATCGGCCGGTATCTTGTTGAACAACCCGTCGAATCCTCCTGCTTACGCCAGCGAAAATTTCTTGGGCTGACCAATTGAAATTCTCGTTCCGTATCCCTCAGGATCTTTTAAGAAATTTGCAACAGCAGTTTTACAATGCCCTATGTCACCAGCGATGGCACTTTGAGAGAGACCTTGCTTTTGCAGCTCAACAATTCTGCCACGTTTAAACTCTGTCAACTTTTTAGCCTTTACCATTTTTTTACCCTATGTAACATAGGAGATGTCAGTGGGATACTTTGACAACGCTAATGCTTGAACACAAATGACTAAATTTCTTTACGTGTTTACCGATTAAAAGTACGGTCTTAAACTTTTGACCAGCTAGTATTTAGGCTAATTTTATAGTGTTCACATTTTCTCTATTAAATGCTAAAAAACTTTTTGTTTATATTTTCCCTTTTCTTATTTTTTTCATCTTTCGAAGCTCTATTCAAATAAGTGGTTGAGTCTAATAACGCAAAATGCATGTTTATTCTTTATGTTCATTGGCCTTAAGATTTTGGTCAGCAGTGTATATGGCCCAACATGGCAAGGTGGTTAAGGCACTCGACTCGTAATCTGAGTGTCGTGGGCTCGAATCCTCGTCGCACCACACATGCTCGCCCTTTCAGGCGTTATCGGTCAATCCCCACTATTCGTTGATAAAAGAGTAGCCCAAGAATTGGCGATAAGTGATGATGAATAGCTGCCTTCCCTCTCGTCTTATTATCTAAATTACGGACGGATAGTTCGTGTATCTTTGCGCGAAATTCAAAACAAACTACACGCACACGTATATGTATACATACTCCAGCAGCTAAAAGTACTTAAAAATATATATTGTCTTCCATAACTGATCCGATTCTGGTCTTTCCTAAACTAAAAATAAACGTTGGTATTCCAAAAACTCTCGTTGACAATTTCAAATAGTTGACAAAGATTTATTTTAAAATATATTCATCACTCATTTATGGTAGCAAAAAAAGACTTTAATCATTTAAAAATACAGAATTGAGGAAAACACCTTTAACAGTTATACGTTTCACAAATATTTACTAACTACAATGATGGTTCCCTTACAGGCAAAACTATGGTTGTTATTAATAAATGGTGCAATTGCCTATGTGTCTTGTTTTTCGTGCGTATTACCATTAGTGCTCACTAGATGGCTCTCAAAGTACTGCTCTTACTCATATCGTGTTTGTTTTGAGTTTTTCGCAAAGCTACACGAGGGCTATCTGTGCTAGTCGTCCTTAATTTAGCAGTGTAAGACTAGATGGAAGCTAGTCATCACCACCCACCGCCAAATCTTGAGCTACTCTTTTACCAACGAATAATGGGATTGACCGTTAATTATAACGCCCCCCACGGCTGAAGGAGAGAGCATGTTTAATGTTAGGGGGATTCGAACCCACTAGCCTTGGATTACGAGTCGAGTGCTTTAACCATGCTGGGCCATTGCACATCTGTTATAGATTTATTCTGAACAAGTGGAAGTACTCTTCTGGTATATGTGGGGGTGGTTGCTCTTATAAATGACACAAAAATCTTAACTTTCACATAACTTATAACATAGTGTTACAGTATTAGTTATTTTATACCTAACCAAATCTTTTATACAAGTTTTAAGCACTCAATATATATCATGGTAAACAATGTGAGATGGCTAGGGTGACTTTGTTGGAAGGCGTAACATATTATAGTCTATCAAAAAGTAAAATAAAAACCTGACACTCATTTAGATAATTTCCACGGAAAAATAAAAATGAAAATCCTGACATTGAAGGGACTAATATGTGACTCATTCCGTTTCTTAACCTAAATATTCCGTAAAGATAATAAATGACTTTTTTACACGAAAAACACGTCTTCGGTTCAAATGCAGTTAGTTAAATAACAGATCTTCTACCCTGGAACTTACCTCTCTCTCTCTCTTGTGTCGACTGGCTCTTTTGTTCAGGCCGGGCATGAACAAGGGTGTTAAGGCGTTCGACTCTTAATCCGAGGGTCGTGGGTTCGAATCTCGGTCGCACCAAACATTCTCGCCCTTTCAGCCGTAGGGGCGTTATAATGTCACGTTCAATCCCACCATTCATTAGTAAAAGAGTAGCCCAAAAGTTGTCGGTGGGTGGTGATGACTAGCTGCCTTCCATCTAGTCTTACACTGCTAAATTAGGGTCGGCTAGCTTCTGTTCGAACAATGTGTCGCGATACGTTCTTAGGTAGAACTGTCTGTTTTCTTAAAATATTTTTATAATCATAGTTTATATTTTAAATCGTCCATATTTCTTTCTTATTCCAGCATATAAAATATAATCTCCCTAGTCAGTGAATGATTAATTTTGTTACTTCTTTAAGTGCAAAGATATTTAGATTTTCATCTTGATATAAGGAAATATTAGTTTGTACATACGAAGCCTTGAAAAACTACAAATAATTGACCGTATTGTGTCAACTAGAAATAACATAACATGTGAAATTTGTTACTTCTATCTATAAATAAACAATACACCGTACGTGCACCTATTGTTGATAAAATATTCTATTTTGTGAATATTATAATTTTAGTGTTACATTTTTTGACCAATACAAGTTTTACTTTATTTGTACATTTTACACACTATTTTGAGCAGGAATTGGGCTTTTTTATAAAATTTAGTTTAGAAGCTTGGTTTAAAGTAAAGTAGCCAGGTTTTCCACTAAATTTTTAATAAAATGCTCATTAAATTAAAACAAATGTAATAGTGTTTATACAAGTTGTATCTCTTAGAAAATGATGGAGAAATACTTTACTACATACAAAACCAGAAAAATATGTGAGAAAATAACCATCGACGTTTGCTAGTTTGTTTCTTTACCAAAGAGAAGATTGGAAAAATAAGTTAACAAGCGATTTACATAACTTTTTGCTTAAATGATTCATAATTGATCGGACGTAACAAGACAGGCTAAATAAAGTCTCAGCTTCATTAAATCGACCAGTCATTGACTTTTTAGTACTGGGAACAAACTCTTGAAAACAAATACATGAATTTCATATGTTTATCAATAGTGTTCTAACAGAACCAGTTTGTGGAACATAAAGTTTAATTCCTAACTTTGCGTTTTATATAAATGTCAGTTTTATATTTAAAGTGAAGAGAAAAATCACCCTTTTTCTGGTGTAAGCAAAACCACAAGAGAGAAAGCCATTAAAGGTGTATCAAAATAATTAATATCTTAAGACTTTACTTAATAAACTGAATAATTACGAAGAATTGTTCTAATATCTAAATATAATTACAATCCGTGATTGCAGTTAATATCACATGTTGGATTTTTTTTTTTCTGTGGGAATTTTCTTCCAATCAAAAATACCTGTCACGTTTTTTTAAATTTTGGTGAAGCACATATCACAGAAAAACTGAACAACGAGTAATAATATCAAATATCGCTTAAAATATAAAACTTCATACAGTAAATCATAGGGGAGACTGAATCCTGACTTTTCCTCCAGAAAAACGTAAAATTCATTGTAGTAAGTGGTAAGGGATACTGGATTCTGACCTTTCAAACATCGCTATAAAGACACAAAACTTCGTGTAGTAGGTAGTACAAAACACTGGATTCTCACTATTCATACATCGCTAGAAAAGCATAAAACTTCATGTACTAAGAGGTGAAAAACACTGGATTCTGAATTTTCAAACGAGGCTATAAAAACGTAAACCTTCATGTGGTAAGTTGTATAGAATTCTGGATTCTGACTTTGAAAATGTCGGTAGAGACACATGCAACTTCATGTAGTAAGTAGTAGAGAACATTGGATTTTCACTTTTCAAACATCTCTAGAGAAACATAAAACTTTATGTAGTAAGCAGCAGAGAATACTGGATTCTTCCTTTTCCAACATCGTAGGAGAAACATAAAACTTCATGTACTAAGTGGAAGAAAACACTTGATACTGAATTTTGAAAAATCGCAAAAAAAACATACCTCTTTATGTAGTTAGTGGTGGACAACACCGGATTCTGACCTTTCAAAGATCGCTAGAGAAACATAAAACTTTATGTAGTAAGTAGTAGAGAACACTGGATTCTCTCTTTTAAAACATCGTTAGAAAAACACAAAACTTCGTATAGTAAGTACTAGAGAATACTGAATTCTGATTTTTCAAACGTTGCTAGAGAAACATACAACTTCATAAACTAAATTCTTTAGAACACTAGATTTTGACGTTTCAAACATCGTTAGAAAAACACAAAATTTCATGTAGTAAGTAATATAGAACACTGGATTCTCACTTTCAAACATTGCTTAAAAACATAAACTTTATGTGGTAAGTATTAGAGAAGATTAAATTCAAACTTTTCAAATATCATTAAACCAACATAAAACTTTATGTAGTAAGTGGAAAATAATAACGAATTCTGACTATTCAAACATCGCTAGAAAACATAAAACTTTATGCAGTAAGTAGTTGAGAACACTGGATTCTCACGTTTTAAACATTGCTAGATAAACATACAACACTATGTAGTAAGTGGTTTTGAATACTGGATTCTGACTTGTCAAACATCGCTAGAACAACATAATACTTCATACAGCAAGTGGGAAAGAATACTGGACTCTGACTTTTGAAACATTGGTAGAGAAACCCTAAACATCGTGTAGATAGTGGATTATGATTATTCCAGCGCCGACAGAAAAACATAAAACTTTATGTAGTAAGTAGTAGAGAATACTGGATTCGAATTCTCACTATAAAAATCGCTAGAAAAACATAAAAGTGTATGTAGTAAGTGGTACAGAATACTGGATTCTCACTTTAAACATATCGCTAAAAGAACATAAAACTTCATTTAGAAAGTAGTAAAGAATACTGGATTCTGACATTTAAAACATTTCTAGAAAAACATAAAACTTCATGTAGTAAGTGGAAAAGACTATTGAATTCTGACTTTTGAAACATCGTTAAAAACACATAACTTCATGAAGTAAATGGAAGAAAACATTGGATTCTCACTTTTCAAACGTCGCTAAAGAAACATACAACTTCATGTAGAAAGTGGAAAATATTACTTGATTGTGACTTTTGAAACATCGTTAAAAACACAACTTCATAAAGTAAGTGGAAGAAAACATTGGATTCTGACTTTTCAAACGTCGCTAGATAAACATACAACTTCATGAAATAAATAGTAGAGAAATTTGTATTCTTACTTTTTAAACACGGCTAGAAAAATAAAAAACTTCATCTATTAAGTGGGAGAGAACATTGGATTCTCACTTTTGAAACATCGCTATAGAAACATGAAAATATATGTAGTAAGTGGTAGAAAACTCTAGATTTTAAATTTTCAAACATCGTCAGAAAAACACAAAACTTCATTTAGTATATAGTAGACAATACTGAATTCTGACTTTTTAAACACCAGTAGAAAACATAATACTTTATGTAGTAAGTAGTACAGAACATTAGATTCTCTGTTTTAAAACATCGCTAGAAAAACTTTAAACTTTATGTGGTAAGTTGATAAATATATTGGATACTGACTTTTCAAACACCGCAAAAAAACAACATTATGTAGTAAGTGGTATAAAGTACTGGGTTCTTACTTTCAAATTATCGCTAAAAGAACATAAAACTTCATGTAGTAAGTAAAAAGAACACTGGATTGTGACTTTTGAAATATCGATAGAAAACATACAACTTCATTTAGTATGTTGTAGAGAATAGTGGATTCAAACTTTTAAAACACCGCTGAAAACATAAAAATTGATGTAATAATTGAAAAGAATATTGGATTCTGACTTTTCAAACATCGTTAAAAACACATAATTACATGTAGCATGTGATAGAAAACACGGGATTAAAGCTTTTCAAACGTTGTAAGAGAAACATACTCATGAAATAAGTAGTAGAAAACACTGGATTCTGATATTTTAAACATTGTTAGCAAAACACAAAACTTCATATAGTAGGTAGTAGAGAACGCTGGATTCTCACTTTTCACACATCACTAAAGAAACATAAAATTTCATTTAGTAAGCAGTAGAGAATTCTGGATTCTGACTTTGAAAACGTCGCTAGAGAAACACACAACTTCATGTAGTAAGTAGTAGAAAACACTGGAATTGACTTTTTAACATCGTTAGAAAAACATAAAACTTCATGTAGTAAGTGGTAGAGTACACTGTATTCAAACTTTTGAATTGTCGCTAGAAAAACATGTAGTAAGTAGAGAACATTGTATTATCACTTTTTAAGCACCGCTAAAAACACATAAAACTTTATGTAGTGAGTTATAGAGAACGTTGGATTCTCACTTTTTAAACACCGCTAGATAAACATAAAACGTTATGTGAAAAGTAGCAGAGAGCACTGGATTATCATTTTTAAAACATCGATAAAAACACAAAACTTCATATATTCTCACTTTTCACATATCGCTAGAGAAACAAATTTTCATTTAGTAAGCAGCAGAGAGTTCTAAATTCTGACTTTGTAAACATTGCTAGAGAAATTTTGTATGCAAAAACGGCTCGTTTTGGGTTCAGGAAATATTTTAAATAGAAGAGCGAACAACGTTTCGACCTTCTTCGGTCATCGTCAGGTTCACAAAGAAAGAGGTAACTGACCGGAAGCTGACCACATGTTTGGAAGGGGTTGTATAACTGAGTGTCGCAATGTAGAGGGCGCGGTTAGATGTTTGAATATATAATAATCTATAATATTAATATAGGTATAATGGCGTTCCTTTATGTTGGTTTATTTTGGGTTTAAGTTGTTGTATAAGTAAGGCTTCTTTAATTTTTCGTTTGTTTAGAGAAACATACAGCATCATGTTGTAAGTAGCAGAGAACACTAGATTCTGACTTTTGAAACATCGTTAGGAAAATACAAAACTTTAGGTAGTGAGTAGAAGAGAACACTGGAATTGACTTATTAAACATCGTTAGAAAAACATAAAACTTGATGTCGTAAATGGTAGACAATACTTGATTCTAACATTTGAATCATCTCTGCAAAAACATAAAACTTCATATAGCAAGTGCCAGAGAACACTGGATTCAAATTTTTCAATTGTCGCAATAGAAAGGTACATCTTCATGTAGTAAGTAGCAGAGAACATTATATTCTCACTTATTATACACCACTAGAAAAACATAAAACTTTATGTAGTGAGTAGTAGAGAACGTTGGATTCTTACTTTTGAAACATCTATAGAAAAACATAAAACTTCATTCACTAAGTGTTAGAGAACACTGGTTTTTGACTTTTGAAACATCGTTAGAAAAACACAAAACTTTAGGTAGTAAGTAGTAGTGAACAGTGGAATTGACTTTTGAAACATCGTTAGAAAAACATAATAAAACTTCATATAGTAAGTGGTAGACAGTGCTGGATTTTGACTTTTAAATGACCTCTACAAAACACAAAACTTCATGTAGTAAGTGGTAGAGTACACTGGATTCAAACTTTTCAATTGTCGCTAGAGAAACACAACTTCTTGTAGTAAGTGGTAAAGTACACTGGATTCAAACTCTTCAATTGTCGCTAGAGAAACACAACTTCATGTAGTAAGTGGTAGAGAACATAAAATTTTATGTAGTGAATAGTAGAGAACGGTGAATTCTGTCTTTTGAAACATCTGTAGAAAAACATAAAACTTCATCTACTAAGTGGTAGAGAATACTGGACTCTGACTTTTGTAACATCGTGAAAAAAACATATAACTTCATATAGCTAGTGGTAGAAAACACTGGATTCTCACTTTTCAAACATTGCTAGAGAAACATCAAAATTTATGTAGTAAATGGAAAAGAATACTGGAATCTGATTTTCATACGTCACTAGAAAAACATGCAACTTCATGTAGTAAGTAGCATAGAATACTGGATTCTGGCTTTTCAAAAATTGCAAGAAAAACATGCAACTTCATGTAGTAAGTAGCATAGAATACTGGATTCTGGCTTTTCAAAAATTGCAAGAAAAACATAAAACTTCATTGATAACTGGAAAGAATACTGGATTTTGACTTTTTAAACATCGTTAGAAAAACATAAAACTTCATTGATAACTGGAAAGAATACTGGATTTTGACTTTTTAAACATCGTTAGAAAAACATAAAACTTCATTTAGTATGTAGTGGAGAATACTAGATTCTGACTTTTAAAACACCACTAAAAACATAAAAATTAATATAATAAATGCAAAAGAATATTGGATTCTGACTTTTGAAACATAAAAAACACAAAACCTCATGTAGTATGTCGTAGAAAACACAGGATTCGGGCTTTTCAAACGTCGTAAGAGAAACATACAACTTCATGAAATAAGTTGTAGAAAACACTGGATTCTGATATTTCAAAGATCGCTAGAGAAACATAAATTTTGATTTAGTAAGCAGTAGAGAATACTGGATTCTGACTTTGCCAACATCGTAAAAGAAACATAAAACTTCATGTACTAAGTGGAAGAAAACACTTGATACTGAATTTTAAAAAATCGCAAGAAAACATACACCTTCATACACTAAATGAGGGAAACAGAGAATTCTAAACTTTCAAACATCGATAAAAAAGCATAAAACTTTGTGTAGTTCGTAGGATAGAACAATGGATTCTCACTTTTGAAATACAGTCAGGAAAACACAAAACTTTATATAAATAGTGGAAGAAAACACTGGATTTTAATTTTTCAAACGTCGATAGAGAAACGTACAACTTCATGTTGTAAGTAGCAGAGAATACTGGATTCTGACTTTTCACACATCAGTAGAAAAACACAAAACTTTATGTTGTAAGTGATAGAGATCCCTGGATTCTGGCTTCCTAGTTAAAATACAACAGAATATGACATGGTTTGAGAAGACAAACGAAGATTAACTATATATTTGAAATCTAATTCCAAATGTTGAATATCTAAAAATAATTGCTGATAAATGAATATAGTATAAATCAAATGAGTGTGTTGCTTTCAATTAGATCTGGCGGGTAAGTATCTTACACAGTAACTGGTACGAAACTAACATTTTACAATTGATTACTTATCAAAATTGTAATTATAATTCTGTTAATGGGGAATACTAATCTGAGAAACAAATCCTAATAAACCAAACTGACTTTCATATCAAGTGTTCTTGTAGATTCTTATATTTTACTTACAAGCAGAGTGTGTGTTTTCTTATAGCAAATCCACATCGGACTAACTGCTAAGCTCACCGAGTGGAATCGAACCCCTGATTGTAGCGTTGTAAATCCGTAGACATACTTCTGTACTAGCGGGAGGCAAACAGAGTGTGTGATTTGTTACATGCATCGAAAGGTGTTTATATATTTATCTTAATAAAAATCAATGGTAACATGTTTTAGGTAAGTTCAAAAACCAAAGTGTGAAGGAAGAATGACTTCTTCTACACGGTGCAAGTGTTGAAAACGCTGATGTGACATTGAAGGAATTAGTTTTTATTTTTTTACAACTGACCCCTTCTTGCTATATAGAACAGATTGATTCATAGAAGCATTAATATTTTAGTACAGTAAATCATCTAGTCTTTCGTGAGAGGAACGTTTCAGATCAGTCTTTTATCAAACGGTGTGTCGTGAGCAGGATTATGAAGAGGTACTCTTATCTCCTTCGTTACGAATTATGACAAACTGTGCCTTATATCATAAAAAAATATTTCCGTCCTTGTAGAGACAATGCAGGGTTGCGACGACCAAAGCTCGAAAGTGAGGGTCGTATGGCAAATTTAGCTGAGAAACTGTTTTAGATGTCTCATTATTGTGAAGATTTTCAAATCTGGGGTTAATCTAGATGAAGAAAAGTTACATTTTGTATCGATATTTATGGGAAAACTGGCGACCATATCTGCTGCCTTCCTTAATTTTGAGCTGCTGACTAGACGGTAAGCGTCCATCATCCACAATGAGGGATTGACTGTTCCCCTTATTATTCACTGATAATCTACTGTGCGATGTCAACTTTTGTATATATTGTAAATAACCCTTAATAGGTCATGTTCCAGCTGGCGTCATTAACCCTGGTGCTCGATAAGAGTCCCAGTCAACGTTATATGTGGTAAACGTTGCGTTTTAATTATATTATGATACAATATTTAGTTTCAGTCATAAGTTCTTAGAAGTATATGAAGTCTTCACCGACAGTTGTCTATTTAGGCCTCACATGGCCAGGTGGTTTGAGCAGTTGACTCGTAATCTGAGAGTTGTGGGTTAAAATTCCCATCACACCAGAACATGGTCGCCCTTTCAGTTGCTGGGACATTATAATGTAACGAACAATTTCAATATTCACTGATAAAAGAGTTGACGGTGGGTAGTAATGACTAACTGCCTTCCCTCTAGTCTTACACTGTTACATTACGGACGGCTAGCACAGATAGCCCTCATGTAACTTTGCACGAAATTCAAAACAAAACAAACAGTTGTATATTTATAGCGCCACTTAAGAGTTTAATTGGAATTAAAACTAGAACTGTATTTTTCCATGATAGGGTTTTAGTATTAACATAATACTTGAGAAACAGTACAAATCGCAGCATGAGAAACAACAAATAATTTTAAAAGGTGTTTGATATTCTGACTGGACAATGGAGACACGTGCCTTTCACTACAGTTCCATAAATGCTATATAAGAATGCAGTGTGACGGGTTTTGAAAAAGGTCATGCAATAATAACTTAAATGATGTAATGTACCTCCAGAATAATATAAAAGACATACATAGAATACATTTACATGCCCTATTTGTTGATGAACTCCATTCGACACATCGTAGCAGAGTACATCACCTAAAAGGAAAAATAAATAAATCACAAAATCAAATGAAGCAGAACATGCGATCTGTACGTTTGGATATTAAGCTTCTGCGCATGCACTATATGCTACGGTATTTTAACGCAGTATGACTTTTGCGGTTTTACTAACAGGTTGAAGTCACGTCATTCTAAAATGAGAACATTTCTGGAATTGCAAGGTTAGGCATGCAGAATTGGTATAGCATGACATGATTAAGACTAGACGTGTAGAACTCTTGCATCATAAGATGAGAATGCTACTGCAGCACAAAGAAACGCATAATTCTTTGTATAATGTTATCATCGCATTTTTAGATTTCTGATTAGTAATTTAGTACCAAATGTACTTATGCAGGGTCTACAAAACTGTTCTGTTTCAAGAGTAAATAAAACCAAAATTAATAGTAACAAATATTTTACTTCTCGCTTTTGAAGTTCATATGTCATGCTGTGTTATAGTCCAAAGAGTGTACACTTCTTTTTGTGATTCATGGGAAGCATACGTTTTACTGACGTCATGACAGTTGAAACTGTAACATTAAGCTCTTTATGTGACGTAATTTTAGGATCTACTGACTGAATGACAGACAACACACTACTGGTTATTGGTGCGAGTGGTTAAAATAGGTGACACCTCCAGACGGCCTTAGACCTTCCTTTGAGGAAATAAAAAATTTGTGTCACGAGTTTAACTATACAGAATATTATTTGTTATTACATTATGGTATTGTTCATTTTAGTTTAAACTCTCCAATTTACCTTTGATTATAAAACATGCTAAGTAAAAAAGTTTAATTGCTTTTCTCACAAAAGCTTAACAAAAATAAAAACAAAAACTTGTCACTGAATATTGATATCAATATTTCTGTGTTGTACTTGTAGAAGGAGAAAGTCGATAGTTATGCTAGAGGGAGCTAATAGTGTTGCTGCAACATAATATATAAAAATATGTGCCAGTACCAAAAGTTATTGCAAAGTCATCGCATAGCTGATTCTTGCGAGTACAAACAAACAAAAAATATGACTAAAGCAAGCCTGTTTAGTTCAGAGAGTGTGCGCATCTCTTTGAAGAAAGCATCAAGCTCTTTGAGTAATAAAGATAATATTATCTGGTTGCAAACATTTTTTTCTTTTCAATAGTGACTTTAATATCTGAGAGATCAAGAGTACCAGTTTTTGTGACAAGAATCTGCATGATTAGCTTTAAAGCTTAACATTTATTCTTATTTAAAATAGTTTCTCTCTAAAACACCCTCATTTCAGTAAACATCACAAAGATACAATTAATCTGATTGTCAGTATAAAAGTTAATCAAATCACGCCATTAAGAATAACAAATTATAGGTAGTAGTTGGATACTGATTAGACGTATTGGTCATGGTTCCTGCTGCCTCTGGCAGTTCGTAAAGAGCAAGTGGTTTGAAGACGTGCAGACAGATGTGAGACACCTACCAAGTAACCTAAATACGTAATGTGTGATTTTTTAAGTTTATAAAGAAGAGCTTCTAAGCCTGCTTCCCTGATGTGTTATGTTACTTTCAACGGATTTTTTTGCTGTTATTTTGTGTAACTACACTTTTTTAAACATTGGCTTGATTCGAGAACCAATAGGACTTGTAAAAAAACCAGACAACGTTGGTAAAGTATGTACAAGGTCTCAGAATGGATTAAAACGAAAAGGTATCTGTGCACATTAATTAGGGTTGCCAACAGTGTATTCAAAAATTGGGGACATTACCACTGCATCTTTCCTCCAGATTTTATTACCATTAACAAATAACTGGTATTCACCTCTACCCACCACGGGTAATTTCTGCCACTTTTTGCACTTCTCTGTAATTACCGGACAGTTTCGTCTCATTGCTAGACAGTGAAAAAAAAAAGCTTTACTTCTTTTGCAACTGCCAGCTTTTAAACCCTTTTGTAGTTATTATTACTATTGACTTTTATATGAACACTCTCTATTCATTTTGTTTTTATTTAGATCCAGGAGGACCGTGTGGTGTTCCTACTGCTTTATTTCTGGACTTAACGTTTTACTTCACCACGTGTAAAAATTTACTGCAGCTAGCGTTAACCGCTAATAACATTAGTTCCACAGCATTAGTTCAATAAATCATGGAATAATTCTGTAATATACATTATCCAAACTTACAAATCTTGTAGCATTCAAAAGTGAGATATTAACAAAACTGTCTTTGTACAGTGTTGACATCTTTAATATCTTGAAATGAAAGATTCATTACAGGAAAGGGAATTTTCTGCTGAAATATTGTTTGTTTTTTTTGTATTTCGTGCAAAGCTACACGAGGTCTATCTGCGCTAGCCGTCCCTAATTTTGCAGTGTAACACTAGAGGAAAGGCAGCTAGTCTTCACCACCCACTGCCAACTCTTGGTCTACTCTTTTGCCAACAAATAGTGGAATTGATCGTAACATTAAAACGCTCCCACGACTGAAAGGGCGAGCATGTTTAATGTGACGGGGATTCAAACCCGCGACCCTCAGATTACGAGTCGAGTGTCTTAATCATCTAGCCATATCGGGCCAATTTTAATTCAATCTATATTTTTGGTAATTAATTCAGCTATCATATGATTCGCAAACACGAGTAATTTGGCTATCATGCGATTCCAGTTCGTAAAACATTATTTTCTAATCAGAAAAAAACATTTAAGTACAATATTTATTTTTGGTCACTTTTTCTTTTAAATTTTCATATGGTACAGTCAATACTTTGTGTTTGCCACCATCTTACTGTGTGTGAATTTTTTGAAATTTTCGGTTTCTTTAACCTTAGTTTGAATGTAAGTTGTTTGTGTTAGTGACTTTTTATCTTCTTTACTCTAACTGTGCACGAGCCAGTATTACTTTTTTACAATGAACACATTCTCTTGCAATACAATAACTGACTAAATCGTGAAGTGTTCCAAAATAAGCAGAAGTCCGTTTTATTTGTCAGCAAATCATATAATGTTTCTGTTCCTATGATTGAGAAAGTACTAAATTTACGTGGGTGAGGTGTTTGCCATGAGCAGCCTGACTTTATGTTATTGTGTATTTACGTTTAACGGCTAGGTTTTTGCCTTGTGAGGGATATTCAGTTTTTAGATTAACTTCGATTTGTTAAGATTTTATATGGTTTAGATTTCTTATGTCTTTTGGACAGACTTGCGGGACTTGGAGATTTTTAATTTAGCGTTCTTGATTCAAGTTCAAAATATTAATTTTATGTTTATAATAGAGGTTATTTTTACTTTGACATTTTCACTTTTGTTTTAGTTTACGTAGAGCACACTAAACTGGTGTTAGAGAAATAATAGTTTCATTTTCGCACTACTTCTATGACAGTTCCAGTCACACAATAAATACTTAAACTTCTCTTGTATGTTAGTCTCTGACCTTTTCCAAATTAAGAACATTGTTTTGTAAATATTTGTTTGTGGAATATTTCTTTGTGGTAAATTCAGACAGAATTCAAGGAGAAATGAGCACATGTCCTACGACTCCGTATTTGTTAGACCTACTGTTTAAAGAACTGTATTTGTTTACTCTAAGGACAATCCATATAACAGAAGATATATAGAGCAAATAGAGAGGAGTAATTCTGGTTCCATAAGTGAAAATCAGAGCATCTGCTCTGGCTGTGACTAAAGCGTGTTCAAGATAGATAGAACCTTGATCAACTGTAAGTGCTGGAGATCTGGAAGCAAGTCAATGGATGAGAACGAACTGCTTGACAATGCATCAGATATTTGAGTTTGACATTGAAATCTCTACTTTTTTTTATTTCTTGCAAAGCTGCTCGAACACTATATGTACTGACTGCCCCTAATTTGTTTTAATACTAGAAGGAAGGCTTCTAGTGAACACCACTCAAAGCCAATTTTTGGGCTACTTTTTTATTAATGAAAAGTGAAATTAACTGTGGAATTATAATGCCCCTATAAAATAAAGAATGGACTCAAATCCGCAAGTTACTGGTCAAACACCCTAACTTCCAGGCCATGCAAGCCTATTGAAACATTTAAACTCACAAGAATTACCACCTACCATGATCCAGCGGAGAAGTGACGGTTCCTTTGATGTTCAACATATTTGTCACTAAATTGGTAAAATAAACTCCTGATATAGTTTATATGAGCAGGAAAACCTGGAGTAAATTCAAATTAAAGACGGAAATAAACTCTGAGCACCAGGGGAAATGCTTCAAATTTCTTATAAAAAGATGTATTATAAAGAAATTTATAATTTATGTTTCCATCTTAAAATGCACCTCAGTTCACCGTTCTTGTAGGACCTTACAGTACTTTCAATCATACACATAACCAGTAAAATGAAGAGGGCCATCACATGCTCCAAGGTAATATTGATCATTACATCTACTACCACCGCTATGCCAACTGTGAATTCAAAACCAACAGCAATCATGTTCACTGGCATCAGGACATATATTTTACCAGCATATTACCCAAAGACTCCAGAATTAAGGTTGGAGAAGTACTAGATGTTTATTATTGTTCTTAAACAATTCCAAGAACAGTTAGCCAGGTGGACAAATGTCTACCCACTATAAACACGAGAAGATGACTGGTTGTTAAAGTGAGTAGAAATTTCATCATCTTTGGAAAGATCTGGTGAGGTCTCGCAGAGGTTGGTGAGATCACCAACCAAACCACCACGACAAATCACACATGCATTGGAAGATGTTTTGTTGTGGCTTCTCCAAATAAATGGCTTTGGTTTCTCTATCTATGTGTGTTTCAGAGCCATTTGTTTCCTGGAAACTCAGAACAACTTCTAGAAAGTGAAAACACTGCCCAGTAATCATAACTTCGGGACATTAAGTCACACATTGACCACCCATAATTTCGGGTTGTTAGATTATACAAGAATCACCCATAACTTCGGGTTGTTAGGTCAAATAAGGTCTTTCCTCTTTAAACAGTGAAATTTCCCACCTGCTTTGAGAGCTCAACTTTATTGGTGACAATGAGGAAATTCTAAAAGCATCGTATTCACTAACATGCAGAAAAACGAACAGAATTAAAAGTTTATTTGCACAAAGATGTCTTTGCATTCTTGCTGTAAAATAATTTTTAATGTTTGAACTTAATGTTTTTCCAGCAAAATCTTTCTTCCGGATAGTGATGAGCAGTGCACAACCAATCCATTGTGGAACTTTGTGCTTAACAAAAGGAGCTAATTTTTCTCTATTGCCAACCGCAAAGATGCGCAACAAAGAGTTTGAGCAAACCCTACTGGCTGGATCGAACACTAAATGTTAGCGTTATTAGTTCATATTTAAATGTTTAT
This sequence comes from Carcinoscorpius rotundicauda, assembly GCA_011833715.1. Taxonomy (NCBI): domain Eukaryota; kingdom Metazoa; phylum Arthropoda; class Merostomata; order Xiphosura; family Limulidae; genus Carcinoscorpius; species Carcinoscorpius rotundicauda. The sequence continues at coordinate 101,850,758 of CM022394.1, read as the reverse complement.
TATAAATCCACCATCTCTATTACATGATATCAAGTAATGTCAAACCTGTTTCGAGTGTTCTTTATCTTGTAAGGACTTTTACGTGTAACTTCCTGAAGTAAATTTGGTGACATTTAGAGAATCCAGATGAACCGGATAAACAACACACATTGAGTTACAAAAGAAAGACAAATTCTAAACCCCGTTTGTCACCTCACAATATGCACTTTTTTAACACATTCAGAAATTGGTTTATTTTTTAAATAATTTACAAGAGTTTTAAGTAGCAGGATGATATATCTCAAATTTGTTGTGTTTTTTAAAAACAAACAAACAAAAACACGAGTTAACGGCTAATGTATCAGCAAGAGTTCTAACACAACATTAAAGTTGAAATGGACGAGAGAAACAAACCTACTCCTATTTTGGTGAACAACTGGTGTGTTTCTTTTCACAAAACACGAAAACAGGCTTCTTTAGTCACGTGATATCTATCTAGGTTTATATTACACGGGGGGGGCACAAGAATCAGTTGAGAATATTTACACGGGACGCAAAGTACAGAGGAAATGTGATACGAGTTGTTGGTTCAGAGACAGGCGTCATGGTTTGAAATCTTGACCCTGACGACACTAGCTTTTCAGTTACGCTGACCAGATGAAGTGGAGCTTCCTCGTGCTCATATAAACAAATCATTAGCGTAAAATAAAGAATATATCATGAAAAGTCAGTTATTAATTAAAAGCTGACCCTTAGGAACTCGTTTGCCAACTAGGCCCTGAAACTTTTATATTGAAATAATTTTAAAGTTACTTGAGATTGTCACGTTTTCCATCTTTTATTCTACCAATCCTGCCGCATGGGGAAGGGCCAATCGCTGTCCAAGCAGACGAGCTTGTGATATGTTTATGATACTAGAGAAGGCGCACGCTACTGCGTGCTATGTCTTTCTCAGTGATAACCTGGCGATAGTTTTGTCTAAACGTGTGACGACTGGAACAAAGAAAAAATATTTTGTTATGAAAACTTCCATTTGAAACTTGTGACGAAGAATTACTATTCGCAAGTAATTTGAAAACAAACAAACAAACAAAAACCATAAGGCAGTTACAGCGTGGAAAGATGGTGGCCAAAGGCATTAAAAGACCAATGCTTCTGGTACTGTTTGTTAGCTTTTCTTACTTTTCAAACCGAAACTTAGGAAACGCTCACGTCATAGAACGAAAGGGGTAAGTATAGATCTTGTTGTTTTAAATTAAGCACAAAGATACACATTGGGATATCTGTGCTCTGCCCACCACGGGTATCGAAACCCGGATTTTAGCGTGTAAGCCCGCAGACATACCGCTGAGCCACTGGGGGGGCTAGCATAGATCTAAGTTTTTAAGAAAAGTAGATGACATGTCCGTGATAATTTCCACCACAGTACATAACAGATAATCATACTTCCCTCGGACTTCGTGGTAAAATTAACATTGCGTGTTAAAACAAATTTACAATAAACCTAACAAAGAGATTTCGTCTCAGTATAATTATAGTTAAGTTTATTCGATGCACACGTAGCTGTGCTTTTCGGTGTTCACTTTAGTTGGTATACTCCCTACATAATCTAAACACGTGAGAATTGACCAAAGTGTAACAAAATGTCTGTGGATAAATCTTGAAGTCGAGGAATGGAGAAATTTGTGTTCTAAACTAGTATGAATGAGGTTTAACTTTGGAATCAAGGAATGGGGAAATTTGTGTTGTAAATTAGTGTGAGTGAGACTTTGTTCAAAACTATTATAGCATTGTCCTCTAGTCTTCCTGGTGGTCATACTAGAAAGCGTATTCACTAGAACAAGATAATCACAAATTTAAATACAAGTTAGGCGTATGTCTCAGAACAATTAACACCAGTATTATTCGTAAAAATTATCTCGTGGTTACTTTTTATTTTAAAATTTCCAGCGGGTTTACCACAGGTTAGTGGTTAGGGCACTTGAATTGCGTGTTAGAATACCATCACCGAGCATGCCTGTCCTTTCAGTGATAGGGCGTTAGAAATCCACTGTCAATCCCACTTTTCTTTGGTGCAGAGGATGACACGAATGGGTGGTATTGGCTAGCTGTATTCCTCTTACTCGTAATCTATCACTTCTAAATTAGAAACAGCTAGAGGAGATAGCTCTCAAGTAGTTTAGCGCAAAATTGAAAAACAAACAAAACTTGTAGAAATAATTTATCTGTGGCCTAGTTCTAAGTGATGTCGATTAAGTAACATAACTGTAATGTTTACGAACTTACTTCAGTTCAAAACTGTTTGAAAATTTTCCATCTATGTTTTTTTTTTAACTTAATCTCTCAAACATAAAGAAACAGAAAAGAGCATTTTACCATCATAAGTGATATTTTACAAATATTTACTCAGAAATGAATAATGTTTAAGTTAACGTAAACAATCACATATTTCGCCCACAGTAAAGTGTTTGTCAAACTGATTTGCTATCTAGAGCAGAAGCCATTTGAATGGAAGTACAGAACTGCGACGAAACTTTCTTTGGAAGCAAGGCTAGAGATTCATTACGAATACAGGAAGTGTTATACTTATCATTGTACTTTAAAAGTTAAGACTTGAACGCCGAAAGTAGGTGAAATATTGGAAATCCAGTAGGCTTAAAAATTCTTGTGAAAACAAGTTAACTGCAGCTTTTCACATTCCTGTTAATTTGTCTATCGTGGCTCGAAAGCAAAGGTGTGTAAAAATAGTGTTTCAGAAACACTATTTTATTTATTTTTACAATACTGACTTCGAGCCACAATGGACAAATCAAAAGGAATGTGAAACGAAACGTGCAGTAACTTTTATTTTAATCTTTATTGTATTATCGTAATTAGGCCTAAGCTATTTCTTCTGGACCACTAACACTGTTAACTTACATCCCACGTTTTATTTGTTTGTTAGTTTTTGAATTTCGTGCAACACTACACGAGGGCTATTTGCACTAGCCGTCCCTAGACTAGAGGGAAGGTATCTAGTCATAACCACCCACCTCCAACTCTTGGGCTACTCTTTTACTAACGAATAGTGGGATTGACCGTCACATAATAATGCCCCCATGGCTGAAAGGGCAAGCATGTTTCGTGCGACCTGAATTTGAACCCGCGACCCTCAGATTACGAGTCGAACGTTTTAACCCACATGGACATGCCGGGTCCCGTCGTTTTAAAGGTTTAACTACGGGTTCTGTTTGCACAAGTGGATGAAATTTTTTTATTTACTTCTTAAGAGAATGCCATTTCAATGTAAATTAACCTCCAGCTATTAGTTAGGTACTCTGCCCCAAATGACGCAACAGTATGTCTGTGGACTCACACCGCTAGAAACCGGGTTTCGATACCCCTGACGGGCAGGGCACAGATATCTATCTCATTGTGTAGCTTTGTGCTTAATTTCAAATAACGGATAACTAAAACAAATTTTGGTTAAAGGACACAACCGCTAGGTATGGGTGAACTTCGAACATGCACCCTTAAGAATACAATACTAAAGTACCAGGTCATGCCATGCATCTTACTAGATTATGTTACTGTTACTAGTTCGAAATGCATTAAAAATTTCCAATCAAATTTTTAGTTTTTGAAATGATTTTTTTGTTAGTTAAGTGGATGGAGAGAAAAAATTCCCACACTTTTGTAAATTTATTTTACTCATTTTTACTGCCTTAAAAACTTGAACTTCATCTCCAAAAGTTTAAAAGGTATTGTTAAATCATATTTTACAATCTACAAGCACAATGTCTTTCGTAATATGCGATGTAATATAACGCGTTATTAAAACTGTTTCCTTGTATAACGGTAGGACTTCCTTATTAACAGATATGATGAACAAATGCTTTAAATTAATGATACCATAAACGAAAGAACAGCTGACAACTCATAAACCTGAAACTGAACAAATATGCACGGATGTATAAAAGTAACAATTATGTCAGATGAAAGAGAAGAGGCAAGAACGGTGATAAAGTAAGAATTCATGGTTATACAAAGTTATATTTATTTACTTTACAAAATGTCAGCAATCAAACGAAAATAAAACTCAACTGACCACATAAACGTCACATTTTCTTAAAGTATCTACTTTAATTTAGCTTATTTCTGTAGAATCAGTCCCCTTCAACCTAGACCCACGAATAAGTATCTCCCCCCAATCTTGATGTTGGCTTTAAAGTTTAGAAATGAGTCGATTTTTACCTCAGTCATATAGTTAGGTGTAACACTAAATGTTTTTAAGCTGTTTCTACCCTCACCCTATTAAATTTGTATTCAATCTCCAATGAGGTCATTTATGGTATTGGAGTGGAAGGATGGATCACAACTCCTTTAACACCTACGACCTATCTATTGCTGTGAAATAACCAAGGTACCTAAAACAAAGCTACTGGTAATCTATTTATATTTTATCTTATTTTCCTTTCTTTTTATCACCCAATCCCCACAAAAAAGTGCACGAGGAATTTTCTCCCTCGTGAACCTCTTCTGGAGACACGTTTTTTTTGTTCCTGTATTTCAGCTTTAGTAGTTAACAAAACTTAGGAAATAGCCGCAGTTACTGCGCGAGACAGATAGGTCACTGTTTTTATTTTTTATTTTAAGCTTGTTAAATTATTTTGGGTCAATGGGGTTTCGCTCTAACATGTTTATCTAATCGGTGTGAGAAATTTACGCGTCATGTTTTGAATGGACTGTTTCAGCTGTTAATATCGTAAAGGAAATTAAAATATTTGTTGTGTGGTAACTAACATAACGTTAAAATCAAATTAAACATAAACTATTAGTACATATATATTATATATATATATAAATATATGTGCTTCAGATTTTTTGTTGTTTTTTATCTTTCGCGAAAGGTAAACTTGAAAGGAAAACCTGTCACATGAGGTCAAATGTTTTCTTTGATTTGCTGTACCGTCTATTGTATTACTTAGATTTATTACGAAGTTTAGATGTTTTTATTTTTTTTTAAAGCTACTCGAGGGCTATCCGTACTAGCCGTCCCTTATTTAGCAGTGTAAGACTAGAGGGAAGGCAGCTAGTTATCACCACCCACCGCCAACTTTTGGGCTACTCTTTTACCAACGAATACTGGGATTGATAGTAACATTATAATGTCCCCACGGCTGAAAGGGCGAGCATGTTTGGTGCGACGGGATGCGAACCCGCGACCCGCAGATTACGAGTCGTACGCTTGGCCATGCCGGGCCTCAATTTTAGATATTGTTAGAGAGGAAGTCATCCTTCTGGTACGTTTTATATTTTTATCCATTTATTCCGAAGGTTCCCTATGTTTCTCAATTCTCACGACACTCTCCCATCTGCTCGTATAATCAGGCAGTTTTCTAGGCTACATACATATCTGGGGGTTGCTATTATAAATATTTCAGTAAGGCTTATTCGCGTCCTCATTTATATATATATATATAATGTTTATGTGTCTTTATTTTTCCTGTAATCCACAGTTTAGGAATCGCTGATAGTTATTGTAAGCGAGAGTGTCACGTGCGAGGGGATGGCATATGTACAACTTCTACCATTTTAAAATATGGTTGTAGACATTGTCCAGGGAACCTGGTTAGCGTTTTCAAGTCTACTTTTTTTTTAGATTATACATTCTAAACGCTTGCAGCTAGCTAGTGTGAGAAGTGGAGGTCCCTTGATATGTTGTTGGTCCCTTAATAAGATTAATTTTAAGTTTAGCTGACGAAGGTGAAACCCCTGGGCTTATAAAACACTGCGATCATGGGCGCCCACAGAAATATTTTCAGGGGAAGAGGTCAAGCGTGTATGTAGAGGATTAGTTTTTTTACACTGTAAGTCAACAGACTGAAAGAACGTGTTTTGTATACACAACAAACACTTACAGTTTTCGCTTGATTAAATTTCGGGCAAAGGTACACGGGGGCTATCTGCGTTAGTCGTCACTAATTTAGCGGTATAAGACTGCATGGAAGGTAGTTAGTCATCATAACCCACTGCCCATTCTCGGGCTACTCTTTTACCAAGAGCCCCCCAGTGGCTCAGCGGTATGTCTGTGGACTTACACGCTAAAATCCGGGTTTCGATACCCGTGGTGGGCAGAGCACAGATAGCCCATTGTGTAGCTTTGTGCTTAATTCAAAACAACAACAACAACAACTTTTACCAAGAAATAGCAGGATTGACTATAACTTTATAACGCCCTTAGGGCTGAAAGAGCATGTTTGATACGACGGGGATGTCGAGTGCTTTAACCATCTGGCCATGCAGGGCAATTTACAGTTTTAACAAAAATTGTGAAAAATATTTAGTCCAACTGCGATTTTAAGTCTACCTCATAACACTTGCAATTTTTGGTGAAATGTATGAGGGCTAAATGACCCCTCTTGTTCCTTCCTGCGCGCGCTCATGACTACCATAAAATATGTGTTACATATTTAAATGTCGGCTCTCTCAAACCGCACAATTTCCTTATTTCATTTTTTGAATTGTTGATAGTCTGAATTTCGCGGAAAGCTGCTTAAGTACTTCCTGTCCTTGCCCTTTGTAATTTAGCAGCAATACTAGAATATAGGGCTTCAGCTTGCCAAAACCGACAAATCTTGAGCTACTCTTTTACGAACGAATGGTGAGATTTACCACAAAATTATAATGCCCCACGACTGAAAAGTTGAGCATGTTCCTCATGTGATGGGGATTCGAACCCGTGATCCTTTCATGATTTGTTGCCAATCTTTAGATTAACAATAACTTAATAATTTAACAAAAACATGTGTTTCTTAAAAATTAAAGGGGCGGCCAATTATTGTACGAGAAACGGTAAAGATTATTATTATAATTTTAATAACCTGTGTTTTTTTTTCGTATAGCAAAACCACAAAGGGCTATCTGCTCAGCCCACCGAGGGGAATCGAACCCCTGATTTTTATAATTTTAATACAAAACATCTTAAATATACAAACAAAATGTACTAGATAAATGTACAGTTTTCTTGTTTATTCTACATCGTAACAAAATGTCTCTTCCTTTCTTTATTTCAGGTCAATAGATTAATATAAATAAATTGTGAACACATGTTGTCGTGTTACACGGCGTAATGATTTATGCTATCGTTTAAATCGGAAACATCTGGACATGCATATTCGTATCACATTACGGTCATATTTGTTTCTGTATATGCTGAGGACATCTAGACCTATATAGATAAATGATACATATATCATAAACTTACGTAAATACACAAACAGCTGACAACTTCAGGCTTTAAGAAATATTCACTTAGTTTTTCTTACTACTAACAGCGACAAGTTTCTTTGCAGAAGAAATTTCAGGGAGGGTTCACGTGCTTGTCGTCAGTTCAGCGCTCACATGCCAGCCTTATTTATAGCACGTGGTGTAAAAATTTCTTCTGTCGCGATCTTCCGAATAACTTATTTCCCTAGTTGTTGTTGTTGTTTTGTTTAAGTAGGCCTGATCTACCCGTATCACTGTTTCAAGCTCTCCCCAATTGTATCTCATATTTTAACATTGTTAAGTACGAAGATGATTTTATCTTAACAATATTTTTATTCATAAATTACAGCGTTCTACAACAGTGCCTTTTGCTCATACCACAACTGGAGAAAAGAAAAAAACAAAAACTAGCTTAAAATGGATGAAATTAGAAAATAACTATAATAATAGCTGGAAAGGACATTAAGTGTATGGGAAACATGCAAGAAGAACAGTTCAATTTGTTTTAATCAACAAAATGAGATACCCGCGAATTAGGTTTGTTTTGAATTTCGCGCAAAGCTACACAAGTGCTATCTGTACTAACTGTCCCAAATTTAGCAGTGTAAGACTAGATGGAAGACAGCTAGTCATCACCACCCGTCGCTAACTCTTGGGCTACTCTTTTACCAACGAATAGTGGGATTGACCGTACTTTATAGCGCTCCCACGGCTGAAAAGGCGAGCGTTTTTAGCGCGAGGTGGATTCAAATCTGCGACCCTCGGATTACGAGTCGAACGCCTTAATCCACCTGGCCATGCCGGGTCGAACGGTTAATTGAAGGGAGCTTAAGTAAAGACGTGCTTTGAATGATAAAGGTTGATTTTGAGTGTTTAATTAACGTTTTAAAGTTTAGTTCAGTGGATGGGACAATATATATAGGCCTACACGTCCTTTGTTGTCTTTAGACACTGTGCAATACATATAGTTTACTTTTCACAGTGTAACACAAATTAATAGTTTTCTAACAGTATCTTTTATTTCGCCTCACAGTGGCACAGTTGCATTATTTGTCTGCTAACGGACAACGTTAGGAACTTAGTTGCGATACTCTTGGTTGACAGAGCACGGAAACCTTTGTGCTTAACCGTAAGTCTCGGTCTGGCCAACCGCGTTAAGGCGTGCGACTCGTAATCTGAGGGTCGCGGGTTCGCATCCCGCCAACATGCTCGTCCTTTCAGCCATGGGGGCGTTATAATGTCACTGTCAATCCCACTATTCGTTGGTAAAAGAGTAGCCCAATAGTTGGCGGTGGGTGGTGATGACTAGCTGCCTTCCCTCTAGTCTTACACTGCTAAATTAGGAACGGCTAGTACAGATAGCCCTCGCGTAGCTTTGTGCGAAATTCCAAAAAAACAAAAGAAGCTTAACCGTAAACAAACAATCTTCATATGTTGAAGAAATATTTATTTTGTGGTTGTTGTTGTTTGGCCTGGCATGGCCGAGCGCGTAAGGCGTGTGACTCGTAATCCGAGGGTCGCGGGTTCGCGCTAAACATGCTCGCCCTCCCAGCCGTGGGGTTGTATAATGTGACGGTCAATCCGACTATTCGTTGGTAAAAGTGTAGCCCAAGAGTTGGCGGTGGGTGATGATGACTAGCTTCCTTCCCTCTAGTCTTACACTGCTAAATTAGGGTTGGCTAGCACAGATAGCCCTCGAGTAGCTTTGTGCGAAATTCCAATACAAATTGTTGTTGTTTTATTTATAGCTGCATTACGATATTATTTTTTGTTGAAACAAAGTATTTATGCATTTATTGTTTTCCATAAGTGAAATCATAAAAAATATCTTCTAATATTCTAGGAATTGGTGTTCGTACAAAGTTTCCAAGATGGTGCCCTGTAGAGAGAGGAACGGTACAGAGACATTTGTCGGTCGGAACTGGCAGCGTTGTTGGCAGTGGCCCTATAACCGCAACTGTGGTGGCACCTATCGGTAAGGACAGTAACATAAAATAATATCAAATATTTATATATATTTACCATTGGTACACCAGGAACGGTTATAATAAATCAAACTTTTAAGAATGCGTGATTTTAAGTACATTTTCTTTTAAAGAAAACTCTAGAAGCAATAATATAAAAGCCAATCTTTCAGGCTATTCAGAGTGGCAGAGAGAAATGTTTACTTTTATCATGAAAAGAAAAGAAAAAAGGTAAGATTGTAAGAGAAGTAAAAGAGAAAAAGGCAATTCGATCTTAAAACAAATAGATGATATTGGTCATTCACGAGAAAGGTGTCTTGATGTAAGTTCAAGACTTCTGTCCTCTGATGAAAAATAGTACAGAAACAAATAATTCTGACTGATCTCAACAAGTCAAATAGCTTCAGGAAGTCAGCAAAAATACAGTTTGAAAGTCCAAATTTGCATAGAATTGTGTACGAATATTTTGCCATAGAGACCTGATGAGTTAAACAAAGTTATTTTTAATTATATCACACCATCTTGTTGTCTCACGTTTCTCATACAGCGTGACTATGGAAGATATTAATTAAGAGTTTTGGAAAAGACGTGTAATTTAAATCTGATTTAAATGTATGAATCAAGGAAATGCATTTTTTGTTTTATAAATATTCAATCGGTAAGTCTCCAGATTTACAACGTTAAAATCAGAGGTTCGATTCCCTCGGTGGACAGAGCAGATAGCCCGATGTAGTTTTACTGTAAGAAAACCCACACACACATTATAATTATTCATATTGACAACTGTAATATCAACTTCACAAAAAAATGTAATAGTTTTTCGGAAATTATCATAAATTTACATATACAAAAAGAACTCATTTTAAAACATTGATACGTTCACCTTTACTGACAAGTTATTAAATTATTCGTCAATTGTTTACTAAACATGGAATTAATTACACTAGCTGGAAAGACAAAAATGTAGAACCTAAAATATTTCGTCAACCTTGGAAGTTAAGTAATAATGCTTTGAAACTTTTAATTTTTCGTTGACTTCTTTGGCTAAAATAGTTGTCATAAGAGTTTATGGTTTTTAAGGTAAATTCAATTTATAATGTCCATTTACTAAGTGATTCGTTTGATTATTTCAAATTTTGCGCAAAGCTTCTCGTGGGCTACCTGCGCTAGCTGGTCCTAATTTAGCAGTGTAAGACTAGAGGGAAGACAGCTAAATTATCACTACCCACCGCTAACAACAAATAATGGAATTGACCATAATTTAAAACGTCCCCACGGCTGAAAGGGCGAACATGTTTGGTGTGATGGGGATTATGAGTCGAGTACCTTAACCACCTGGCCCCGTCGGACAGTTTACTAATTAAATTAGCGAAATTGACTGTAACTGGTTAGTTTGATTCAGCACCTGGTAAAGCATCTAATACCATGCAAATTATACCCCCCAAAATTACATTAATGTTACAGTTAATCCCACTTATTAATTCTTATTACATGGAAAACAAGTCGTGTTTTTTTTTTAAACTGAGTCTTGCAAAAGGAAATAAAACATAAAATTACTGAATATGAAAAAAAATTCTGTAGACCCCAACCATAATGAACGCTTTATAAACAAATCCATAATTATAGGGTTAATGTGTCCATTACATATCTGAAATAAAAGTTTTTGTGCTTTTAATAGTAGAAAAAGAAAGGCCCCCTGAATAATGAAAAAAACCAAAGTTGAAAGAAAGTGCTATGTTTACACACCTCTGATTTCAAATTAGTAACGAATAAATGAATTGGATAAAATACAAAATCCGAACGTAAATTTTATCATAAGTATTAGGTCTGTTGGCTTACATTATTTTGCCTGTTTCTTGCGCTCAAGATCATAATTAACAAACAAACTGCACCAGTTGCCTCGCTTTACTTTGTCAATAACAAAAAAGGCCCGATATGATATACGTTACCCTACCCAACAAGTTAAACAGTTAAGTATAATCTGTACCAGTAGACTGGTGTAAAATATACGTGTAATATACTGATAGCTATGGTGATTTTTAATTTCGCCTTAACTACACAGTTTACTGTAATTGGAAGTTATTGTTTGCAAAGTTCGTTTATTTTTTCCATTGATTATTTATTTTAGTGTAATGCGAAGACCTAAATATATCACGACTTATAAATCGGTTACGCAGACTGTATGGAAGTGTTGTCCCGGTTACAATGGAGACCACTGCGACAGTGGTAAGTGTTCACTTCTTTGTTACGTCCAGATTGGTAATAATATATCTAGTACTCTGGTTGGTTAACATTAAACTGTATCGTTTTGGTGCATTGTATTCCAGTTTTACTTTTCTTGAATTGGAGGTTTTCAGCCTCTAAAGGTATGTCATAGATAACGGCTGTTTTTCAGCGAAATATAAGGGTTATAATGGCTAAAATTATGTGTATTTATCAGGTGTTTTTTTATCTCACCCGCGTCGTACAAGGTTTAATAGAAGATGTCTTTGTGTTTGATAGTTTCACAGTAGGTTTTACATGAAAAAGGTTTTAAAATATTTATTTTTCAGGTTGCTACAACTGCTCATCATTCAAGACTCTCGAGCGAAGACTTCGACTCCTAGAATCTCAAGTGAGCGTGATCGGAAGTTCTGGTTTCTTTAGTTCATTTTTTTCAGCGATACTAATATTATTAAATAACAAAACATGTCCTTCCTTTTTCAGTTGAACGGCTGTTTGAAACCTCTTATTTCTCTTCTTCAATAGTTTTCTCGTGTCCGACGCTACAAGTCGTCCAGAGACTCGTCACCTGAAGACGACAGTGACAGTTCTGAAGAAGAACCGGAAACTGGTCATGGAAGGCAACCTGTAGCAGTGCCTGATCATTCTGCTAAAAGAAACTTGTTTGAAGAAAGTCCTCAAAAGAGTCCTACAAGTGATCCTGATTACAGGGTTTTTAGGCAAAATGTGGACACTCAGTCTTGTAACTGTCCACCTGGTCCACTGGGCCCTACAGGTTCTCCAGGACAGAATGGAAGGCCAGGAATAAAAGGCGAATCTGGAATTCCTGGCCAAAATGGACTTCCAGGAAAAACTGGACCTCCAGGCCCTAGAGGCCCACCTGGATTTCCTGGTCCTCCAGGACCTCCAGGTGATGTTTATGAAGGAGTAAGAAGAGGAGATACTGGATTAGACTATGAGCAAGCAGGTAGATTGCGTGGTCCTCCAGGACCACCTGGCCTTCCTGGAGAACCTGGACTTCCTGGCCTAGAAGGGAAGGAAGGTGAGAAAGCATGTATTATGAAACATGAACTTTGTTTTAAAGTGGAATATTGGCTGGCATCACAACAATAACAATAACAAACGTTCGTGCTTCTAGATTACTGGCTTCAGAATTGTCGAATTTTAAACTGGTTCAAAAATTGAGTTCAGAAATATATGTTTGAAGTCAGGAAGTACTTAATACGACCAAAACTTTGTAAAATTTATTCAAACCAAAGTTTTGTGGTGTGTGTGTGTGTGTGCTCGTGTAGAAACTATAAATATAAGTTAAAGTTTGTGAATTATTTCTGCTAATTTTGTAACAGTTTATCTAATTAATTTTACTTCATAGTATTTGTCAAAATGTATAACTTCACTCATGAGTAAGCTACATATATTTATTTTAGCAGCAGAAGTAGAATGACTATTTTATTTTCAAGCAAAGGGTTAATTAAGTTAGTAAAATCATGTACATTAATAACATTGTTATTAATATATATTTATGTACATATTAACAATTTACAGGTCCACCTGGAAAAGATGGAATTCCTGGAATATCTGCACCACCAGGACCCCAGGGTCCCCGTGGCCCTCAAGGTCCTCCTGGGCCACCAGGTCCAAGAGGAGAACCTGGACCAGTGGGACTGCCTGGACTACAAGGACAGCCTGGTCTAGAAGGTCGCCCTGGTCGTCCTGGACTTCCAGGACCTCCTGGATTAAATTTCCGAGCCAGCGGTATTGGTAAGTTAGTTCTTGTAGCTGGTTCTAGTTTTCGATTATTTGACGAGAAAAGATACACACAAGATGTTTTTTTCTCTTTAAGCTTTAAGTATTAAAAATTAAAATAATAAAAAAATGAATCTAGTTCAAATTATTTAACGTCCACCAGTGGTGTTATCATTTGTATGATAAATTGTTGTCATTTTTTAAACTAAGTCTTGTTCTTGTATAGTAAAACCGTGGAGACAGTTTCATGTGCAGCTTTGTGCTTAACTGCAAACAAACACATCCACAGTTGTTCTGTTAATGAGCAAGTTAATTCCAGAAAATAATTTATGGTGTTAAAACAGAGATATATAATTTTAAAAATCATTATGTTTCCTTGTGGCTTAAATAAAATTGTTAAAAATATTCCACTTCACCAATGAAACGCCCCCCAGCGGCTTAGCAGTAATTCTGAAGGTTTTTAACGCTACAAACTGGTTTTTATACACGAAGTTGGTACAGCACAGACAACTCATTGCGTAGGCTTGTGCTTAACAGCAAAATGATAAACAAAAAAAGCAACCTAGAAATGTTAGATGTTCGAGCAATTTGATACATAAAGAGCATAAAAAAACCATTACAATGTCTATGGCACCTCAGCTCTACTATTAAGCAAAAAGCCTCGTTTGTACTGTATGTATCAGATATTGTGTGGCTAATGTATGATTATACACTCATCTTTACTTCTGTACAGAAGTTCGTATTTATTAAGTAGATGTGCAATTTGACAACGTTCTTGACCTTCAAGTTCCATACCCAGCTCTACCCTTGATGAAAGCCCGACAAATCCAGTGAAATCATGAAGTAAAAGTGAACTCTCAATCAATAATGGACCTTCGTTAGGTTCATAAACCTGACAATGACCGAAGAAGGTCGAAACGTTGTTTGCTCCTCTACATAGTTTTCTTTATCCATACCAGCCGTTTTTACACACATAATAATGGACTTTCTTTTTAAAGCTCTTGTAATGCACTTTAAATGAATTTGCAAGTTATTTTAATGAGACTGCATTCTATCTTTTTTCTCTTGAAAATATGGAAAACATGAATGAATTGGCTAAAACAAATGGGCAGAATCCCTGTGAGAATTTTCATTAACATTTATCCATAAATAAAATTGTTGTATGAGTGGCCAACTGGCCAAGATATAATAGTTTACTCGAGAAACTTTGGAGAAATGGCAAAGCGGTAGCGCTACTTCTTGTTCAAGGCAGTCCATGTAACAGTAGAGATGTGGTCAAGATTTATACTGAGCGTGGTACATTTAATGTACTAAATTTAATAATAATGGTGAATTTTGCATCGACGGAAAGAAGTAATAAATATTCTAAGAAACATTTTAATTATAAAATACTTCTCCAATTCAGGATTAAGTGCTTATTCAAACCCTAACATAAATCTGAAATTAAATGACGTGAATAAAAAGAGAGCAGGAAACGTAACCAGCAGCGATACCTTTACTCTCTAAATTGTAACTGGAAATTTACTACTGTATATTTTGGTTATTACAAGAAACAAACCAAAATGATGAATATTTTTATTTACAATCTTTGACTTGTAGAACTTTATTGTGGTGTGAGGTTTAGTTCCAGCTTAACTATTTACAACATCTACTGTAGAAAACCTACATGGGTTATTATGTAAAATATTTTTATTTTTCAATATGTGGGAAAGTTTAATGTGAATTTGATTTGTTTTTGAACTATCAAGTTAGCATGCTTAATCTGTTCTGGATCAGGCAACTCCGTATGGTTTAATATGTATAACACATAAATGAAAAATACCTATAGACCCAATAACTGATGCAGTCTTCTATTAACCCTATGGTCGCAGCAACATCTCTTGAACCAAAAAAGACAACATAACTGGTTCGCCAGTAATTCTAGTGATGAGCACATTAATTCAAAAAAATAATAATTAACAACAAATAGCTTTAAAATAATTAATATACACTTTAAAATATTCTAACCCTAATTCTCATTCAAAGTGAGCCAAGTAAAATTAGCAATTTAGGACTGTAAGTGTAGTCGGTCCATTTTTAGTGCCATGACGCTCGGCTGCTAATATTTATATGTTTAAAATACTTCCTTGTTATAATTAGTTGAAAACTAAATAATAATACTTGACACAACACACATTAACATTGACTAGTGTTCAACTTATATGTAAGTATTTAAAAATACATTTTTGTCAAACAAAGTGTGTTTCACTAGCTGCGCCATGGAAAATAGTTCATTTCCTCAGGATGTCATCTTTCATTCCATATCAACTATTGGTGAAAAGCAGAACTTACAGCCAATCATAATCTGAATTAAGCCATGGTGGAGCTGTACCTTGTACTCTGCTATTGAATGTAAACGTAAACATCACATCAGCCCACGACCTGTTAAAATTGTTCTTAACTGTCCCAAATGGTGCTGTCAAATAACCAAGAATAGCAAGAAAGAATTGACTGCATGCATTCTGTAATAGCGAAGGTTTCATGCCTTGTGCTAAATATTTTAAAATATTTGATTAAATAATGTACTTGGGTTAAATTGTAATGCACCATAACTAGTAGACTGTTATTTTAAAAGTAAGGTTTGAAAAATGCCACTGATTAATGGGATAGCTTCAGTGCCCTTTCAGTTTTACCACTAAAGCTAATTGCCCTAATTTTAAGTTAACCCTACTTATTAACAGGTCGTCTTGTATTCAAGACAACCTGAATAACTTTGGTATTTTGGAAAGGCCTAGTCGGCTCTATATACAGCAGATAGAGTGTGGTTAACATGGTATCTATACACTTTTCTTTAACTCTCAATTATAATTAATTCATACGCATTAACTTACAAGAGAAATTCCTATATTTTATAATATATATTGTTAAATAGTTATTTATCAAAACATATTCTTGGATACCATAGACACAAACACCAGTAACTTGTTGGGTGTATAAGGCATTCTATTACAAAGTATCATAGTAAAAATAATCAACCCCAGTATCCATAATCCTTTGAGACTTCGTTACAGTGAAACTCGAAACACTATTGATCAAACGGTCTGTGTAAATAAAAGGTCCATTGAAAGACACTCTATTTGAAATGCCCCCCAGTGGCTCAGCGGTATGTCTGCGGACTTACACGCTAAAATCCGGGTTTCGATACCCGTGGTGGGCGGAGCACAGATAGCCCATTGTGTAGCTTTGTGCTTAATTCAAAAAACAAACAAAACAAACCGTTGTTTTAGCATCGTTTATTTGTATCAGAGGTTCATAACTGCAGAAATCCTGCGTTTATTCATATAAATTATTGTTTGGTTTAACGTGTGTGAGTGTATGAAATTAAAATCTGGTTTTTTAACAGAAACTATAACTAAGAAACTTAGAGGCTTGGTTTATTTGTTTGTTTTTGAATTTTGCGCAAAACAACACGAGGGCTATCTGCGCTAGTTGTCCATAATTTAGCAGTGTAAAACTAGAGGGAAGGCGGCTAGTCATCACCACCTACAGCCAACTCTGGGGCTACTCTTACCAACAAATAGCGGCATTGACCATCACATTACAACGCCCCCACGGCTGAAAGGGCGAACATGTTTAGTGTGACGGTGATTCGAACCCGCAACCCTCGGATTACGAGTCGAGCACCTTAATTACTTGTCCATGCCGGGCCAAAAGAAGATTGGTTGTTAAGGTGCTAGACTGGCAATCTGCTGGTCGCAGGTTCGAATTCTGTTACTGAACTTGCTGAAAAACCGTGATAGCTTGGGAAAAAGAGACCAACAGTAGGCGGTGGGTGGTGTTGACTAATTGTCTTTCTTCTAATCTATCATTTTAAAATAAAATACGGCTATTGCAAACACCCCTCGAGTAAATTTGAGCGAAATTCGTCGGACAAGCAAACATATAAACTAGTTGTGTGTATCAAAGCTATTCTTGAAATACATTATTATATTATGATCTAAACTGATGAAATCTTACCTTGTTAACAGTAAACTGAATCAGTAAGTTTAGCACACAAATATAAAGTAACAAATTAAACAGAATATAAGTTGAGTCAAGATCAGAATTGAAATATCTTTAAATGTTATTTTTTTATCTATATGGTAATTTCTTTTAGTTGCAGAACACGATTTTACAAAAAAAAGATAGCCCCACCCAACAGTTAAAAACACGATAATGATAAATTATCAGGATTTGTGATTATTATATGTATTATTTCTGTGAATTTTATTAGGAATTACATCTTCTGAATGATTTTGTTATTGATTTAAGAAAAACAACTTTATATGTATTAATTGTAATCCTAGGTCCTTCTATTGGAGCCAAAGATGCCCCCAAAGAGGATGATTTGCCCCTGCCTTGGGTAAGCATCTGATATTCAATCTCTGTACATTCCCTGGGCCAGTTATGGTGTTAATCTAATATTTAATCAGTACGAAACTTACTGTAAATTCCAATAACACTATTATATTTGTCATATCAATTACTGACGATGCGTTTTGTTGAACCCATAGCTCTTCAAGCTGGCTGAGATAGAAAAATCAACAACACTATTTATATAAGCCATTTCATGTCTGTTTTGGAATTTCGCACAAAGCTACTCGAGAGCTATCTGTGCTAGCCGTCCCTAATTTAGCAGTGTAAGACTAGAAGGAAGGCAGCTAGTCATC
Source organism: Carcinoscorpius rotundicauda (assembly GCA_011833715.1). NCBI lineage: Eukaryota > Metazoa > Arthropoda > Merostomata > Xiphosura > Limulidae > Carcinoscorpius > Carcinoscorpius rotundicauda. The sequence continues at coordinate 101,832,910 of CM022394.1, read as the reverse complement.
ACAACCCACCGCCAACTCTTGAGCTGCTCTTTTACCAACGAAAAGTAGGATTGACCGTCACATTATAACGCCCTCACGGCTGGGAGGGCGAGCATGTTTAGCGCAACGCGGGCGCGAAACCGCGACCCTCGGATTACGAGTCTCGAGCCTTACGCGCTTGGCCATGCCGGGCCCTACCATTTCATCCAGCAATAATTGTTATGCTATGTATACTTAAGAAACTAGATTAAGATTACAGAATTTAAAATTTTAATAGGCTTAATACTAATGTGTTATGACAAATGTAACCATAGTCATCTTTTATCAGCTTGTAAAACGGGTACATACCATAACTGTTTGTTTTGGAATTTCGCACAAAGCTACTCGAGGGCTATCTCTGCTAGCCGTCCCTAATTTTGCAGTGTAAGACTAGAGGGAAGGCAGCTAGTCATCACCACCCACCGCCAACTCTTGGGCTACTCTTTTACCAACGAATAGTGGGATTGACCGTCATATTATACACCCTCATGGCTGGGAGGGCGAGCATGTTTAGCGCGACCCTCGGATTACGGGTGCACGCCTTAACGTGCTCGGCCATGCCAGGCCATATACCATAACAATTAAGAAAGTCACTGAGTGATAAGTGGTCGTCAGAGTTAAATTTTAATGAAAATACTCTAAAGTATCAACCTCCAATGATCAATAAAGTTGGTTAGATGTCATTATAATCGATAATATTTAGAAGATATCACCAAAACCAAAGTAATAAAAAACACATTTGCGACCCTCACAGAGGGAGCCTACATTGTAGTTAACTGATTTATAACTTATATAGGAAAAGGTAACGGCCCCTCAGTGGCTCAGAGGTATGTCTGCGGACTTCCAACGCTAAAAAGCGGGTTTCGGTAGCCGTGGTGAACAGAGCTTAAATAACCCATTGTGTAGCTTTGTGCTTAATTTAAAACAACAAAATATTAGGCTTAACGAAATATAAAGGAATCATAGTTTTTGCATTCAACTAAAAGTTTCGCATTAGGCCTACAAAAAACTCGTTATTTAATCATTTATTACATTGGGCCCGCAGATAACTTGTTTAACTTTATAAAATTAACTTATTTCGACGTCATTAGAATCACAAAAAAAAAAAAAAAAATTTAAATTTGCAGATTTAAAGCATTAATTTTTGAATTTATATGTAGACTTTCTTATTCTCTAGATAAATTTAACTAATTATATTTTAGGGAACTACCAATTTAGAGATTACCGATACTAATGTATTCTGCAATCTGTACGAGTCTACTCTTTCTGCTGCTTTTATTCCCCTTTTTATACTCGTAATTCTCGTTATAATGTTGTAGATATTCGGAAATTTTTATTTCTTTTACAGTTTTAAAAGTTGTGGTTATATTGTCTTTTATTATTTAGTATAAAAACATTTAACATAATCTATTTTTTTATCATTTCTTTTCAGACTTTGTTAGAGATGATCGAAAGCCTCCAAGAACAGGTAGATAAACTAGACGCCAGGGTTTCCCTGATCGAGGACCTACTGCCGAAATTTTTAAAAGGTATTTCGAACTTTATTCACAAATGAAAATTCATGCAGGGAAGAACTTAAATATATTTTGTTTTGTTTTGTGAGAGAACTAACCTCTTACTTACTGATGTTATTACTATTACAGAACACGCAATCATTATAAAATAACCTCTCCCACTTTTCAGCATCAATAACGTACTAAAAGTTTAGCCACTATAAAATAGCTTCTACAACGTTTTCTTTTGGAAGCTTTTGATAAAAACGTACTCACTGAATTCTCAGTTTATTACCCATTGCAGGGATTCGGTTTCTTTTTAATTACCTTTCCCCATTCTGCCTACGTTGTTAATAATTTAAATATGATAAGATAATTATTCAAGTAAAGGTTGCAGCATAATAAAATGTTAGTCAACATACCGCTTAATTTAGAAGAAGGAACAGAACCGTTATTTGGAAACTATCAACAATTTAAAAAATTTTGATGATTTAATGTTGTTAATTTTAAATAAAAACGTACTTTGTAGTCTGAACGTATTTTGCTGTGTGAAAGACAATACATAATGAAAAATTGCATTAAAATTCTTAACGATATCTCCAGATTCTGTTTGATAAAACGACAGAAGATGGACGGTAAAGTTTATTCAAATACACAGTGGCGTGTTTATATAGGGGCTCAGCCCTAGGGCCCGTTAATAATCTTATTATATATGAAATTACATGGGATGTAGGGCCTACAAAAATTATTCTCTGAGACCACACAATCATAAATCCGCCACTGCAAATAAAGACTCTAAAAGCAAAATTTTCATATATCATTGTATTACTTCGAATTTAAGACGCACCTTTTTCACATTTTTTTGAACTTAAAATTAGGGCGTGTCTTAAAGTCTTGAAAACATTATTTTTCCCGAACAACAAAGATTTCCGAAAAATCCTGCATTAACAAACAGATTGGACTATCTTTTAAAAAGAACATAGCTTAGAAAGACTAAAAACTCACGTACAAAACGTTAAATATACTGATGTCAGCGCCTCTAGCGGTGTAGTTGGATATCACCGTCCTCGCTAATTGTCTGACTTTGCTGTTGTTCAGACACAATTTTATTCTGTTGTTTTTTTATTTTGTTTTTTATCTATGGAAAAGCGTTTTACTTATGATGCCGAATGTAAAAGAAAAGTTATTTTGTGCACCGAACTGACTGGTAATCGTACAGCCAGTAAAAACTATTCAGTGAGTGAGGCAAATGTAAGTCGTTGGTGTGATGTGAAAACCAAGTAGTTTTCTTACAAAAAAAAGTCTAGTCATTTTCTGGCCCAAGATATTGCTGTTTAACGTATTTCAAAGGGTTATGAAATAAAGAACTGCCTGTTACGGGAGAAATTTTAGTGTTAAAAAATGCAGGGAATAGTAGTATTTCAAGGCTAATCGTGGCTGATTTGAAACATTTCTGAAAAGAGAAGGTTTATCATTACGGCAAAAGACAAAAAATAGTGAAAAACTGCCGTCAGACTTTGAAACGAAACTTAGTGAATACCAACGTTATGTTATTGGTCTACGTCAGTCGAATCAATATTCTCTAAACCAAATCGGCAACGTAAATTAAACGGCAACTGTTTGCAACATGCTGCACAACTACACTGTAAATGTCAAAAGAAGAAAAACAGGTTGCCATTAAAACCATTAGATATGAAAAATTAAGAGTTAGTGTCATGCTGTGTGTAACTGTAGATGGAAATAAATTACCACCATGTGTCATATTAAACAGAAAAACACTGGCAAAAGAATATTTTTGCAAAGATATAATAGTTCGTGCACAAAAAGTTAAGTGGTTTGGATGTGTATGGGAAGGCCGGCCTGGTGCATTATTAAAGCAACGGAAAATGCCTGTAATGGATCCATTTCGTAACCATCTCTCCTATACAATCAAGAGTAGGTTAATGAACAGTGATCTGGTGATAATTCCTGGTGGAATGACCGGTCAGTTACAACCTCTTGATGTGCCCATTACCAAGTCATTCAAAGATCACATCTGTAATCATGATGATGCTTGGGTGACAAAAGACAATCATACTTTGACACAAACTGGTATCAGTATCAACAATAGTGGAGTGGATTTCAAAAGCTTGGAAAGAAATGTCAGACAATATTATCAGAAAATTGTTTTTAAAATGGTGTTTATCCAATGTGGAAGATGGAACACAAGAGAATATTACTTTGAGATAATAATGAGTCAAATGACGAAGGTGCTTCAACTTTGGAATATAACAAAATCAGAAGTAACATCATGATAGCATTCTGATTAAACAAAGAAAGCAGGAAGAAACATTGTAATGAAATATTTTAATTTTTGTATGTTATATATTTTTATTATATTTCATTTTAAATACATTTTTATTCGTTAAGAAACTCTTTTTGAAACGTATTTACACCTTTCTAATTATCATCGGTTTTTTTCCTGAAAATACCTTTTTAAAATTCGAAGTAATACAGTATATCGGTTTGCAAAATGTAGTTGTAGGTTTTAAACCTAAATTGGTCATTTTTCGTGTAATAACGTTTGTTTGTTTTTTGTATTATAGTTTCCGTACAAAATAATTTTGTTGTTTTTTGTTTTGTTTTGTAAAACATGAAGGTGTGGAATGGCCCTATGGTAGATCTCTGGATTTCGAATCGGGCGAGGTTGGTTCGGGTTCTTGCTATACCACAAAGCAGACCTTATATTTTAAGCTGTGTGTATCTTATATTAGTGAAAGTCAATTCTTTCGCGTTTTTTCTCTGACCAGTAATTCAAAATTAGGGATAGCAGCAGATAGATTTAGTGCATTTGCCACAAACTTATTATGTTTGTTAAACAGGAATTTTTGTTTAAAAAAACAGAAATAAGAGAGCATCCAACTGCTATTCGCACGGATCGTTACCCACTGGAAGATATTCCACCAGAAGCAGGAATATACCCTTACCCACAAACCTTGGCTTCCCGCAGGGGTATACCTGGAAGCCCGGAATTCCCTCATGTGGATACAGGCGTGGATGTTGTCAACAGTGTTATCAGAGGAGATGTTGTTGATCCTTACAGGCACATGTTGGGAGACGAAAAGGATCCCTCCGACCCCAGCAATGGAGGTAAAGAAAAGTCTCCTGGCGTGACAGGTCATAACTGAACCTTTATAACGTCCTACATCTCATTTAAAATTTCCCTGATTTATAGTACATAATACTACTGATAATTTCACCAATGAAATATTAATTTGTTTTGTAACGATTTCTGTACTATTATGTATTGCAAAGAACCACGCCATAAAAAAGAGAGAGCAATTTTATTTGCTGGAATTAAATTAGCAAATATGATTTTATTAAATATGCCATTCTTTAAATATATAAATATTTCATAGCCTTATTATTCATTGACTATTTAACGGGATAAGCTTCATTTGGGAGTACGCATACGTAGAATGGCTTGGTAAGATGACTTTTGTTTTAAGGCTACAACATTGTTTTACCACTCAGTGCATATTTTATCAAACATGTCACCGCTGGCAAAAGAATACTGTCCATGTATTTTTAAGAAGGTTCTACTTTTGTACTTCACTCGTAGTTCCAATAAAATATTTGTCAGCATTACGAGTAAGTGTTGATGTACATATTTTTGATGGTATCAAACAAATTGCATTTAAAAAACAACTTCTGCACTAAACAATGATAAATATGTAACCGCAAAGTACTTAAAAACAGAAAAGAATTTGGCCTTCACAGACTAACACTGTAAGAGGTATAATAAATAATAACGAGGAGATACGGATGAGGACTCGTTAACTAAAGTGTCTTATTACATCAAGTGAGAATCTTTTAGTGTTATACGTACAGACACAGTTGTTACTTTAATGAGTGAATGTTTGGGCCACATTACATATCATATTCAACGATAGAAGTTCATTTTCCACTCTTTTACATTTTCACAATTTACAGTATATTAGTAGTAGTTAGCGCGCTCATATTCTATTATTTTATGTTTAAAAGCAAGGTATTGTAACAACCTAAAGTGTCTTTATTCCAGAATGCCACGGAAAATCTGGAGGTTTTATTTATTTGTTTTTGAAATTCGTGCAAAGCCACACGAAGATTATCTGTCCCTAATTTAGCAGCGTAAGACTACAGAGAGGACAGCTAATCATCACTACCCACCGCCAACTCTTGGGCTACTCTTTTACCAACGTACAGTAGGAATGACCGTCATATTATAAAGCCCCCACGTTTGAAAGGGAGAGCATGTTTGGTGTGACGGTGATTCAAACCCGCGACCCTGGGATTACGAGGCGAGTGCCTTGACCACCTGGCCTAAATTTGGAAGCAAGCACAACATCACGTTTGTTTAGAAAGTTGTTGGCATTGCTACTGATCCAATAATGTTACAGTTGTTAGCATTGCTACTGATCCAATAGATGTTACAGTTGTTGGCATTGCTACTGATCCAATAGATGTTACAGTTGTTGGCATTGCTACTGATCCAATAGATGTTACAGTGTTCTTATATTCTACTCCAAAGCCTTTTTGCTGGTGCACTTCAGACACGTCAAATTGTATACCACAAAAGATTATTCATTGTATTTAATTTTAAAATCAAATCACACCTTAATATGTGGACATGGCATATTTGAAACAAGCAAAAATACCCGTCCGCAGTGACAAGAAGAGCTTACTTTAATCTATCAATTTAAATTATCTTATGAACGTCAAGAAACTGACTTTAATTTTGAATTACTGTGATAAGTAAATGTTGAGCCTTTCAGTCGTGCTAAGAACCAGAAATGTTAGGTCACATTTTCGATATTAATGATAGCGCGGTTAATTCCTAACAAAGTTTGGTATCAAAATAATTCGTACCTGTTTTACCGTTATTTCCAAACTGAACGTTGAAAACTTTTCGAAAGGGAGACAAATACAAGATTCCAAACGTGGTCGACCAGATACCACGGTTCGCAATATACAAGATGGCCCGTAAGTCCCTACCCATCCAATGTTATATTAAATTACGCACGTATTATAAATGTTTCTTTTTTTTCAGAGAAATATGGCCAATGGAAACCCATTTACACTTGAAGAGCGTATTGTGACAAGTACGTGGGTATATTATGCAGCGAAAATGAGGGACAACACACAGATATATGGATGGGTAGGGACTTACGGGCCACCCTGTATATCAGGTTAAGGTAATTATTAGTGCTAACATATGCTTTTCAAGATAGTTTCCTTGGTTTAGGAATAATCAACAGGCCTGTTGCTGCCCTTCCTGAAAGACAGTGGTGATATAAGTACCATAGATTTGGACATGAAAGCAATTTTCTTTTTCTCATATCTACATTTTTTTTTTTACAACCTAGTGTCTTAAATCTATTTTAACGTGTATAATTCTACATAATTCACTTACTTGTTTAAAGTCTGATCAAGATAACACTTATATCCGTTTAAATATTTAGGTCCACTGTTCGAGCAGTTTTAAAAGTACATAAATGAAATAGACGACAGAAGTTCCTGGATAAAGGTTGACAACTGTAGCCCGGGTTTAGGTAAAATGCTTGACATTTTGGTGTTACGAGAAAGCCTACTGTTTTCATCTTTTCAGTTTTCGTGCGTATGACCCTGTTTAAATTTTCACTTCTAGTTCTGACGACACACATTACCAACGTTTTAAATTCAACTACATTTTAAACACAAAGCCATTCTGTTGCGCTCAGTAATAACAGTTGAGTTATTAGGCTTTGTCCTATTTGTGATTTTATTTTGTCTAGTTGTGTATTAAGGCGAGAATTATGTAGATTAACTGAATTTCAGTACAACCAATATGATGAATTTTATTTTGTACATCTTTCCCATACAGAAAAAGCACGAGGCTTACAAGATATAGTGGACTTTTTTTTTTTTTTAGTTTCCAACGATAAAACAAAAGGTTCCAGCACAGAAAAATTGAAAAAAATCGTAATTTTCCGTCTCGTTTCAATTAATTTGCACAAGGGTGTATGTTTATATCAATTTATAACCGGCGATACTGCTAAACCGATTGTCACCAAAATATAGCAGGTATCATTTGGGAGAGTGTTTTCTTATGCCAAAGCCACATCGGGCTATATGGTGAGCCCCCCAAGTGGAATCGAACCCCTAATTTTAGCGTTGTAAATCCGGAGACATGCCGCTGAACTAGCGGTGGCTTTTAGGAGAGTAAAACAGTCGGCTAGCGCTCTCGGACCTCCATCCCCCATGTAACACTACAGTTTTATTGTCTTCTCTGTGCTTTGAACGGTTACGTCAGTTGGTATACACATATATATTACATTGACAACTACTCTATTATCTTTGCCCTGTCACTGGAAAAAGGGACAAATGTTGGCACTTGGTATCGAGGTTATGTCTGTTCCTACGTGCTAATATCGACATATTTATATACATGTTTGTTTTTTAGAATGGGGAGACGGCGCATTTTTGTGGTTTGGGGTTAATAACTGTAAAGTGTGATCGGATTACCAAATTTTATGGTCACATTAAGGTTAAGACTCCTCATTACACTACAAAAAAAAATTATCTATGTCGTTGATCACTGTGGATCGAGTTTTCGAAAGTGAAACTTGATGCTTTCTAATACAGTACCAACTCGCGCAATCACAAAAAGAAGCGGCGAACCGAGAACATGTAACATATCTAATTACTCTCATTGAGAAAAAGGTTGTTCGATGTTAGTACAAGTTGAAACACTCCTTTAGGTATAGGTGTTTTTCAAAGCTGAACAAAATAGTATCTACGTACGTAAACACTGCAGTGGACGGTAGGCCTATTTTTCAAATACCAATATGCGAATGCATCAAAGAAAAAGGATACAGAGATAAGGAAACGGAATTTATTGTAACATTAGCAGGAAGTTAAAATACATTATACTGAATAATAATTCCAGGACTGACATGTACGATGATAACACTGGTCTAAGACTAGCCATTTCACTTATCAAGACCATTTCATGTTATGACAACGTATCCACCACAGACCTTAGTAATATTTTCAGTCTGTAGTTTCATATATGCACAACAAAACATGGCTTAAAAGTACGTGATTAGTTAGTTCTTCCTACATTAATCTACACGATAAAGTTTTATACTAAGGGTAATAACATTTACATTCAGGGAAGGGGTAGGCTAAGCAATACTAATAAAAACAAAATATTTTACCACGAGTTAACAAAAAAAAATTATTACCCTGTTACAGCTAAGTCATCAAAAGTAATTAACAATTACAAATTTCAGTTATAAATATAAGTGGGAAGTAATTCAAGTCTGGAATGTAAAGATATCTATAACAGAAGTACTATTATCATTGTTTTGGAAATGTCTTGTTATCCCTTAACCTTTGAATAAATTAATCTTAAGTTCCTTCAAACAGCTTCTTTCTCTACCTTCTCAGTTTTATATACTATAAAAAATACCTAACGATATTGTCACTGAAGATTATTTAATTATTTTAGAAACTTAAATGTGAATTCTCTGTTAATTTAATATTGCTTGCTGAAAAAAATATTCGAATAACTGAACAAAATGGCAACACATATAGCTAATGTTAAAATTATTTATAAAGTACCACTGAAGTGTGACAAAAAGTGAAAATGTTTTTCAAATCATTTTTTTATTAACACCTTAATTAACTGCCAATTTTAAATAACTGTGTCTTAAAGAATTAAGAAAAAGATTTTTTTCCCAATGGCATCTGTGGCCTGATTGGGCATTTCCTGTAGCATTAGTTGTTTTCTTTAAAATGTTTCTAAATGTAAGATTGCCATGAATTTTTTGATACAGAAATAACTGAAGTTATTTAACAGCTTTTTAAGACCCATTTCAAACAAATAGCAAAGATTTGAAGACACATAAACCAGTGTCTATGGAAACTGAGCAGTCAACGAGTGACAGCAAACAAACTAACAGAAATTAGAATTTTTCTTTTAACCAGCCAGGTAAACAGAAGCCATAAAAAAAACTTTAACACATTGTTAAAACATGATTTCTTAGATTAGAAACTAACCATACATAAAAGTTAATACATATGAATGGTTCAATAGTTTATACATTTTAAACTATATAAAATCTTAAGCCTAATTGCCCATGTACATACAATATAAAAACCATTTTCAAATGCGTTACTGAAAATAAAAACTTGAAGTTTCATTAAAATTGTTCCTTGTAGTTTTCTTTTGTTCAACCTGTGACCTAATTATTATCAAGTGTAACAACTCTCTTATGATGAGGGTGTTAATAACTGTTAATTCAGAATTTGATTTTTTTTTCTTTTTAAAAGTTACAGAATATTTTGATTTAGCATCAGTTTTGGAATACTTTCCAAACTTTGGGAATGAAAAAAAAATTACCTTTCATTGTTCAACCATTATTACAAAGAAAATATGCAAATTTCATAAGCTGTGCATTCTGTAAGAAAAATACTACTGGAGATAAAATCCAAAGGAATCCCTTTGGTAAAGAAATTACAGAAAACTGGTATGAGAAGAAAGCTAAAAACTATTACTTAATAAAGCTTAAATATTTATAATTCAGTTTCTTTTCTACTGTATGGTGCATCCTTAAATTCTGGAGGGACTTCCTCATTCTCATGTTTTTTGCGATAGAAACCTCTGTCGAGTAAAAGTTTTTGACATTCTTTCTGGTTCTTTTCACTCAAATCAATCCTCTATGATGAAAAAAAAAATTGTTATTTCAGAAACACCAGCTTTCATTCACCTGAATCTTAAAAATATGAAGTTAACAAATATGTTCTTAGATGTTTTTTTCATAAACTGCGATTTTGTGACAATTTCAGGATCAACGATTTGTTTATTTAAATGCTGTCGTCAATGTAGTAAACAGATTGTTTGATCACTCCTAGCCTTTGTGAACATCAGTATCAATCAACTGTTGAGATAAGCCAGAACAATGATAATTATACCTACCTCAATTTCCTGGCCTGCTTTATTCAGTAAGATCATTTCGGGTATTGCTCCAGAGATCTGTTTAAACTCCACATTATGGCTGTAGAATGTTGGTTAAGATACCTGTACAGTCTTTTCTCTTACAAGAAAACTTTCACTGTTAGTTATCAAAGAATGGTAGTAATGGTCCATTTCTGATATTAGCAACTAATGAAAAATAGCTTATACTATTATATAGTGTATTTGGTGACTAGTTAAAAAGACAAAAACAAACATCTAAGATGAAAAAAACAACAACATTCAAATAACAGTGGATTGGCAATGGGGCATTAAGAAAACCGTGTGTTTTTGAAGAATGTTACATTTCAGTACATGAATTCAGAACCCACAAACTCCACAGTAAATAAGGTTTTATTTTTTGAATTTTCACAAAGCTACAGTAGGGTTATCTGCACTAGCCATCCCTAATATAGGAGTGTAAGAATAGAGGAAAGACAGGTAGTCATAAAGTAAATAATGGTATTTTGATTACTGTGCACATTTCTAGTTCTGATACATAAATAAGTAGTTTGCTTATAACAGAAGTTAAAGATATATTAACAAGATAACATCTTTATGCTTTTATTGCCAAGTTAATAAAGTGACTGAAGTACCAACCTCGAAAATCTCAAACTACAAGAGCTTGTAATAATCCTATAAAATTTGTTCCTCAATGTAAATCTTGTAAGATAGGGGGAGCTACTAATCAAGATGATGCTAGATTTAGAAAATTCATAAAAGAAAATCTAGTATATCTGGAAAATTCACAATCAAGAAGTGTTATGAAAGTAAATTATAAATGTGTAATCAATGTATGAAAAAAAAGTGGTGTATTTGTTTGCTGTCACTATATACATAGTGGATATACATCTAGAGTTTATTTATGAAATTAGGCTTACCACCAAATGACTGTGGTTGTGACAAAAATTATCTGAAGAAATGGATTAATTTGTTATTGTCACATGGACTGGACTTTGCACAGTTTCCATCAAATAAGTCAAAAGAATCCATTCACCAGAACATATTACAATCCAAAAATACAACACCCAAGTATAATCTCTGAAGTGAAATCTTGTGGTTGCAGATCAGCTCTGTTCTGTATTAGCAGCAAAACGTCTTTACAACAGAACCAACGGGCTGTCTATTGTCCTTCAGGGAGTGGGGTGCTTTCTTTCTTGTAATCATTATTAGTGATAACATACATTTTATGTTTCATATTTATTCTCCAGTAATAGTTCTCTTATGCCTTGTATAGCAGACATTCCACAAAGGTTCTGTATCATCAGAATCTTAACTCTTTCAGTATCATTCTCGTATTCTGAAAGCAGAATTGGTAAAAGTGTTTTTCAGTTATGTAGGGTACATAAAGAATATTTTCTACATTTTTGGAAAATTTTTGTCCATCTAACAGCTTCTGAACAAGTGCATTCCAACACAGGTTTCAAGTGTACTAGCAAACGTGTGGAAATATTATATATATAGTAAAAATTAATACACTTTGATAAAGCTAAATAAATAAAATCACAAGGAAGGACTGCATTAAAAAGAGCAAATCCAAACCTCTGACTAATTATATTACTTTGTTATAACTTAAAAAACAACCCAAAACAAAAATAAACAAAAACTCTGCATTTATTGAAAAGTTCCCAGAGTACAAACTGTAATGTGGGATTATAAAATGTGCTCTACATGTTGGAGGTGAGTATTAAGGTAGAACACACACTGCAGTGGGAATACACTATATATCAATACTAACCTCCATTTGCCAGTGTCACATAAATAAAAATTAGGAGAGCGAGATGTGGGTACTCAAGCCCACAATGTCCCACATCTATATCACCCTCCACTACTTGTAGACAGTTGTGGGAAGGTGACTGCTTGCCAAAGTAAAGAAAAATTAATTGAAATAAAAATAAGAAATGAAAGCAATACTATTTGGGGGTAAGTTAGTTAAAAACTTACCTCTTGAAGCTAGCACTCCATCCCCCAATGTGGTAGAAAGACATTAACTGATAGCGTAGAAGACGAATTATACTAGTATGAAGCATCCCATCCAGTTATCTACGCAAACTAGTGTAGCTCCATGTTCTAAACAAGCCTTTATAATGTGGTAAGGTGTACATCTACATAAAGTAGTGCCAAGTTGTTGTCTGACCTTACTCATAACTAAAAATATTTATTAGAAATTTGAAGTAAAATTCCTGTAATCTTTATTTTTTTACAAGAATGTATTAAATAAATACCTTGGGATTCTTACAATTGGTGCAGCATTTTTTTGTTTACTTTTGTTTTGGCTTGTTTTTTAAAGTTATAACAAACCAACACACAAGAATATCTTGTGATCAAAGTATGTTGATTACTCTTAAAAGTGTTACTCATTCATATAAAAACAAATTTTTATTATGTTTTAGCCACAGAATACGAAAACTAAATAAATAAAGAACATCAAAGTGCTATAATGTACAAATGATTATAAGACACATTGGACCCATCAGTCCTTCCCACACACGTACTGGCACATATACATCTCAACTGTAAAAAATGGGTTAACAGTCCAATTTGATTTTAACATTTTGCTTATTTTTTTAATATACTTTAATATATAATAAAACATTCTGTAATACAACATACACACAGTGTAAAAGATAGCACATAAAAATCTTGCATGTCTCAGAGAGTGTGCTAATACAACAACAGTTACCATAAGGTTCATACGAGTTTTACCCACTTGCTACTTTGACCAGTGAGACGCTTTTGTGGACTATGACCATTAATTAATTAATAAGGTGAAATATTGAAGGCCGTTAACAATCAAGTGTTGAAAACACCCCCTAAGGCCACTACTTCTTTGTACAAAGTCACCCAGACCATCACATACTCTTTACCATCTTTTAAGTATACACACACACATATATACAGAGTTCTTGAAGCTCACACAAAACTTTTGGTGAAACAATATTATGCTATTGATAAGTTGTGCAAAAGTCAGTATTTCTGGGTTATTTATAATGGTATTAACCCTCATGATTTCTTCAATTCATAACCTGAAGGAGTACCTCAGCTTGTCAATCAAAATTTATTGCCTTTGGTACATTCATAAAGTATATGAAATTCCACATTTAATTTGATTTTAAACCTTTGATGGTTAGAAGGGAAATTCAATCTTATGTTGTTATAAGCTGATGTTTCACTATACAAATAAAACCTCATACTGCAATTAGTCCCAAAGAAATAACAAAAGATTGTAAAAAAAAAGCTAATTATGGTAAAGATGGGGAAATCTTAGTCAAGATATACAAACCAGAACCTGAACCAGTAAGTGGATAATTACAGACAAAAAAATCAGATACTGCAATCAAACCTTTCTGTGAAAAAGTTAATTTCGGTACTTGCAATAAAAAGTAACCAAAAACACAAGTAAATTTACTATATGAACACTCATTCTGCCAACAAATAATTACATCTTTCTCTTTCATTTCTGTAAAAATGAAATCTAAAAGGATACAACAGTGGAATGTCAGTGAAAATAAACCGTTTCACTTCCGGTAGGCGATTCAAACGTCATCCACCACAACTCTGTAAAAGATCATTCATATGAAAATAAACTGTTAAAAGAGAAATACCTCATCAGTATTTTCTTGTCTAAATATTCACTTTAAGTAAAGTAACTCATCTAACTGCTAACTACTATATTTTCAATTGTATTGTAACTTTACTGTTATTGTCAATGCCACGTGCAAATTTACCATTACTCTGATTGACCGCATCATTAGAATGAAACTATTGGAAAAGCCTACACATGGAAAACGAAGTTTAAATACCATTACTTTCACAATTATTCAACTGTTTATCTACTAACAAGTAACATACATGATCTGAAACTAGATTCATGGGTTTTTCTAACAGCTTCAGATATATCAACTAATCAATAACTACAACACAAAACACTGACAATTAAATGTAATACGCTATATTATCAGTTGAATTACCAATATCAATCAATTTAAGAGTTCAGCTTCAAATCTGCATCTGAGACAGATAATCGATATAAAATTAATAAATATACACTTTTTTTAAAGTTATGACTTGGGTTTATGAAATTTTCCAAAGTACTCACCTCTACTCTTGCATTTGCCACTTTTTTGTCGTTTATAATTTCGTTATCCAAACATAGAGTAAAACTCAAACTACATATAAACATTAATAACGAAATTGCGAAACCATCATACCCATAATGCGCCATTGTACAGTCATAAATTATGTATTATATAAAAATTTACGGCTTAATCTTTTAAACACTTCCCCGTTGCAAATGAGTTTAATATCCCTAACTGAAAGCGTAAACGTATCACAAATTCTAATGAGTTGTAGTCGCCTCATTCGTCAATTTGTTAAAGCGGAAATTATATTACGCTACCTGTCGGAAAACTAAAGTTAAGACTAATGAAAATGTATTTAAGGCATGATTTTGAGGTTCCTGTTTACTTCGGTTGGTGTCTATTGGTAAATATTGTCTTTATTATGAAGTGCATTAAAAGAAAATTCGTACAAATCAGCTTTTAATTAAAAAGAGGTAGGCTTAAGTAGGTTATATTTTATCCGCTTGTACAACGTAACGAGCGTATACATACATTAGAACCATTTGTTAATTATTCAAAAATTCGATGAACTAATGATAGTGTTCCAAAATAGTTTCGTCTGAACTAACGAATTTGTTACTTGTCGATAATTCCTGATGAATCTGAAATGGCAGAATACTGAGTTAATAAAGATACAGTCAGGATATATAAGTCTATAATGTATTTATTACAATAATAAAGTTTTTTATTTCTGTAGTACAAATTACTGTATAAATGTTTCAATGAAACGTTTTTGAATAATATATAAATCGAACGTTAACTGCTCATTTAAAAAAAAATGTAAAAAAATAATACTCCATGGTAGTTTACTTCCAGTATTATCTAGAGCACTCAATTTTGTCTGTCCTGAAAATGCGCGTGCACATTACTATCTAAACGAGCATGAGCGCACTCCTACATAAACTGAGGTAAACAAAATTCGGATGTAAATAAACGTTAATATATATTTGAACAACAACATATTAAAGGCGTATCAGAGTGTTTCAAAAGGTCTAAAGTAAGATCGTAGATTATCATTATAAGTTTATTTATTGATAGTATTAAAGGCAGTGAAGTTTAGCCCTAATTAAACTAAGCAAAAGTTGCAGTGTTTATTTGTCTGTGTGTGTTTTGTGTTTTTTATAGCAAATCCACTTCGGGCTATCTGCTGGGTCTACTGAGGGGAAGTGACAATGTTAATTTATTTCTTTATCAAATAAAGTCATAAGATGCAACTAATATTAGGCCAAAAACAAGTTAACTTATAAATTATAGATTTCGGTGTTTGCAATTTGAAGTACTTGGCCTTACTCTAGAAATCTTGTATTTAAAGAAGTACTTTTACAATAAAGATAGTAATTTGACTGCAAGTATACTCCGGATTTCAACTAATTAGTGATAAACAAAATTAAGAATAAAGGATTACAGTGAATAATTTAATCATATATAATATGCATAAGGTTTTGTTTTGTTTTTTATAAAATTATTTGGGATGAAAGACAATTCCTGTATTTGAAATGTTGGACTGGATGTAGTTTAGTAGTCAGTGAACAAAAATGTGGACCTCATGCCTTTAATTCGCACCGTGATGTCGCTGAACACGATCTGTATTTTTATTTGTCAGTGTATAGTAAGAGTCGCAGTTAATGTGGTTATTTGGTTCAACGTTCAACAGAGCCCTTGTGGTAAAAGGTATTGTTAGTTGGCTGTGTTCTCTTTAATCAGTTGTTCAAAATGAGGGATTGCTATACCCGAACTTAGCCCTGTTTTTATAAAGCCATTTAACATATGCCAGCACATTTAAATTACCGAATATTTCAGATGTCAAAGGAAAAGTAAAACAGTAAAAACATTAACAAATTATCTTAGGATCAAATAAAAAAGGCTATGGACAATGCAAAGAAAGAATATCAGAATTTCGTAGACTGCTGGGAAAATTATCTTATAATAGATTTATAATTTTCATTCATGTATAAAATACACAAAAAGTCGTTTGAAAAAGTAAATAAAGGTAAAGTGATTTCACAAGGTATTGCTCATTTTATTTTTTCATGAAATTTAAGGAATATTGTTCCCGTTTCACATGAGGAGCACAAACAACAACATAAAAGAGAGCATGCCACACATTATCTTGTAGTACATGAAACTCTCTATCGGTCATTTACAGATTTATTTATTCAAGAAGCAAACTTGCTAAAAGTGTTACGTATCACAATTTCCAGTAGCTTAAAACTAAATTCAACTGTAATTTAGATTTAGAAGTTAAATAAATGTCGATATTTATCCAATTTATGATACTTGCCAGCAAAATTGATAAACACTGTTTATTTTTTAATACAAATATATTTTAATATATAAAAAATAACATAATTCACAATAACGATTATTACGAATAGTCTATGTACAAAATGTTTACAAACTTATAAACAATACTAAGTCTTACTTCGGTCTGGAATTTTCTTGATGTCTCACTGAAGGTTCGCGATGAGCGAGTTAATTTCGAGTTAATGTAGGTACAATTCGCTTAATTAACATGATCACACATTAAGTTTTTCAACCCTGAAGTCGTATAATGTCTTAGTTCGTTTTTTTGAATTTCGCGCAAAGCTACATGATAGTTTGTTTATTTGTTTTGGAATTTCCCTTTAGCCTTACACTGCTAAATTAGGGACAGCTAGACCATCACATTATAAAGCCCCCACGGCTGAAAGGGCGAGCATGTTTGGCGCAACGGAGATGCGAACCCGCGACCTTCAGATTACGAGTCGCACGCCTTAACGCACTTGGCCACGCCGGGCCCACAGCAATACTGACGTAACACTAATACACTAATGTTTACGCACGCAGATACATTAATAATGCTTATATTCGAGAATTTTCTACAGACTTACTGAATAAGTTGGAATTTTGCAACACAGATTTAACAGTATAAACTAGAACATTTCTAAATATAAATTTAACTTGCAAAAACATTGATACTAAATTCGGAGCCCAGTGTTGAAAGGGGTCAACTACATATTCTACCTGTTTTTATGTGAGGAAACTTATCGAATCTCATAAATTCATTTATTTATTGTAAGAATGTAACACTTCAGTGTATGTATGTATATATATAAATACCCAAAATTGCTGTTCAATTTGTCTTTAATTTCTAATGCACTTGTTTTGTATCTGAATGCTTTCAAAATTTCATGTTATTAACCAACAAAACATAATCTATTTGGAAAATTACCATTGTTTCTCTCTTTCATAGTTCAAAAGAGCAAAACATATAGTGTACAGAAATTTTCAATGTTTTTAAATGAAGCCACCGCTCCAGTTAATGGATATTGACTTCAATCTGGCAAATGATGGTTGGCCAGTTATGAATGAATAAGTATGCTCCTGTATAGATCTAGGTAACGTCATCCACAGAATGAGGGTGCATGTCTCCAATCTTGGTTCAGGTATTAGGATCTTTGAGACTGATCTATGAAGACGAATGTCATTCAGTTTTGCCACTGCAATAAGTTAACACCATTTTTGTAGTAGAACATATAGTGCCCAAGACATTGGATTACTTAGGTACATGTTGAGGCAGGAAACAAAGTGCCTTCAGAACTTACAAATTGTTTTGTAAGGTGTACTTTTGACTAATTCCTGTGTGTTTTCACTGTTTCCTGTAGCAATAGAACCGACACGTGAAATACACTGTTTCTTGTCCACAAAGGAGGTTGTACTTGTTCGAGTAGGGACACTGTCCCAGTGTTTACCAGTAATCATGAACACTTGGTTGTTCGAAGTTTGACTGGAATTGTGGTTGGCACACTAAGAAAAGTGTAGATGGCTGGAACTAGCACATCTGAAAGTAGTCACACAGCAGCCACAACGTAGGAAATCATAGTTAATAATTTTACTGGAAATTAGGATTCAATAGGTTTGCACGAAATTTGAATCTTCGTATATGACCTGTGCCACTTTCAAGAGGCAAATGTGAGTTTGCTCTGAAAACGCTAAATAACAACATAAGTTCCATGAAACAGACAGCACAATACGTGCTGCACTTTTTCCAGTACAATTAAATGTTTATTCATATCCCCCCGATTTCTATTGAGAGAATTGTGTTCTTTCTCTGAAAAAAAATTAAGTTTGGTTGTTACGGATCTAAGTTAAATAGTTCTTGTTTCACTGGGTTTACTTGTGTTGAATTTTCTGTTATTTTAGCTGTATCAAATGGTCAACTCACAAATGGAGGTACATCTTAAGCTTCTGTTATCATAGACAATTTAGGGCACTGTATTTTACTTTGTAATACTGTACTCAGGTCACTTTCAGTGCGTTTTGATAGATATTGCATTGATAACACGAAGACTAATCCCAGATGAAGTAATAATTACCGAAACGTCATGGTTTGACTGAATTGTACGAGTGATACTTTTACCATAATGTCAAGAGAATATGTTGAGATTAACGTCGTACAGATGGCAGCACATTACGGCAACATAGTGGTTGAGATTTGATTGTCTGAGGTACTACAACTTGGTTCCTCCTGTCAAGCAATAAAAATACGTAATGTTTTCTTGGTATGATTTATACTTTAATTCTAACAAAATATTATTTCAACCAGTTAAAATCTAAAGCTTTAGAAGCTGTTTTATATATATATATATACACCCTTGTGCAAATTAATTGAAACAAGACGGAAAATTATGATTTCTTCAATTTTTTGCGTTTTATTTTTGAGAATCCAATAATTACTCACAAATTAATACATGATATGACCACATTATTTTTCAGAAGATCATTAATCCACTTTGGTATCAAGTCCACGATTTGACTGCAATCTTTACTAATTTTTGGATCGCGGTACCACACCTCAATTTTGACCTCAATTAGCTTATCTTTTGTAGTACAGTCTTTTCCCTGAAGCCTTTCTTACAAATAACCCAAAGATTTTCAATAGGATTTAAGTCCGGAGAGTTTCCAGACCAGTCCAGCACCTTTATTCGCGTTGTAGTCATAAAATTCTTCACAAGTTTCGATGTGTGGCACGGAGCCAGATCCATCTGGAAATCTCTTTTTCAATTCTAGAACAACTCTTCTCTGCAAAACTTCAATGTACTATGGTCCTCACATCATACTTTCTACGATATGTAAGCCTCCAACCCCATAGTAGCTGACAAAGCTCCAAAACATCTTCTTCAAGGGATGTTTTACGAACTGATTGATGTGAGATTCTCGATGTTTCTCACCTGGAGATCTGCAAACATGCAGACTTCTTTAACCCTGTATGAAGAAATGAGTCTCGTCACTAAATAACACCTTCCTTCATTGTTCTTGCGTCCAGTTCTTGTATTTCAGATCCCATTGATACCGTTTTTTCTTCACTGAGTTGATAAGAAGTTGTTTTTTGACTGGTCTCCTTGCCCTTCTAACGGAATTTCGAATGACGTAATTTTCCTCAAAATTTCATCATATATTCAAAAAAAAAAAAATCGACTGTACTGCAAAACACAGCTAATGACGCCGTCTGTGTGAAAAAATGACTATTAAAGGAAGTCAGCGGGTCCAGCGAGCCAATACCGGCTGCTATGCTGAAAATATCGTAAAATAACCATTTGTTTCAATTAATTTGCAGAAGAGTAATTCAAGTTGTATTTCTGGATGAGCTAAAAATACGTGCTTATAAATATTGTCATTGTTAAATAAGATTTATAACGTTTCACTAATTTTTATACATACACCTATATGTGAAAATTAAGCACATTGCTTGATGTGAAATAATTTTTATACATTTGGAAATGTTTTATAAATATTACTTATCTTGTATATATGTATATATATTAATACGATTTCAGTCTATTTTCAAAGAACAATAGAAACAAAATCACTGGTGAAACAGAATTGTATTAATCTTCGTATTTAGTACAACAGAAACTCAATGGAAGTGTTTGTGTTCAGTAAACAGTTTATATTTTATGTTTCCTCTTTTACTTTAGTAATTACAAGCAGTCTTTCAGGCATTGTTGCAATATATTTAATCGAAATGCCTTTGAGGTTTTACTCCAAATGTCTCTAATACACTCCCATAAATTTTCTTTGGAAGTAAATTTTGATTTATCAAGTTTCTGATCTGTTATCTCCCATATCTGCTCAATTGGGTTGAGATTGGGACTGTGTGAGAGCATTGTATCATTCGAATGACTCCAGCAGTTGCTTTCTTAACTAAGTAATTTCTGCATGGGTTGGATGAATATTTTGGCTCATTATACTATTGGTAGTAGAATCCTTAGAAGTATTAATAATACACAAACCACTGATCCATAATAGATCAGCATCTAATGCTACTTGCGCTGATTCATTATTCTATCTGTTTTGTAAAACTCCCTTACCACCACAGAAGAAAAACACCCTCAAACTGCTTTCCCCATGCTTCATAGTATGTGATATGCACTGAGGTATCTTTCACCTTTTTTTCGCCAGATGTACAAGCTACACATTGAGTCAAATATTTCAAACTTGGATTCATCCATTCATAACATCTTTTCTCAATCAACAACCCAGTTTTAGTACGTTTTAACAGATTTCAGTCTCTTAACAACATTCGGAGATCATAGTAGATGATTTTCAACTGCTACAAGACCAAATATTCCATTATCATCGAGTCCTTTTGATACTATAGATCTGGACATTTCTTATTTGTCGCTTATCTCATGCTTGAAATCAGTGACAGTCTTCCTTCTGTTTTGAAGGCTACATAAACAAAGATACTTAACATCAGTATCATTGAGTTTAGGTGCTCTGCCTCTTCCTTTCCTATTTTCACATTTACCTGTTTCGGTCACACAGACACAAGGTGCACTTAACAGTGTTTGAGGAGCATTTCAAACATGCATCAATTTGTTGGAGAGTCCAACCAGCATCACATCAAGATTTTATGCAAATTCTCTGCTCCAATGACAATTCTCTATGTCCTCTGAGTTGTAACATGACAACAAAGCATAATATATGGTGTTTAAAACCTTTTTAAATCAAGGTTTACTTGTAAAAAGTGCTATTAAACTGATTTCTTCTAAATATAGCATTATATATAGCATATATGCTAGCTTCTTTCTAAATAATTAAGACACTGCATGGGGTACAATAACAGTTTATCATACCATAAAATTGATAAGTATGTTAATTCAAGTTGAATCCTTACGATGTGCCCTTGGTACAAGTATATGAGAATTATAAAGAATGATAAGTATTCTTACCTTGAGTCATTAAGTTGTCAACAGAGATCAGTAAAGCATTACTACGGTGTTTAAATTTACATTCTGTAATGGCATGGAAAAATTGGTCCCATAAAATGTAAAGAATAACAAAATATTCTTTTGTCCTAATACTTTTGCACAGAACTGTTTATATATATGTTTGTGTTTCATATTGGATCTCCACCACTATTGATATTCGATTCACCTGAAGTATCTTTTCTCTTCAAAACATCTGAATTACCTTATATTAAAATCAGCTACGTACTAATTTGTAATTTTTTTTGGTATTTGTACTACAGTCTTGAAAAATAAAATCTTCCAGCTCGTGAACCTGTAAACATCAACAACAAAGAAGCATAAAATCCTTGGTATTAAAAAGTGTACTTTAGTTTCAATGCTTACAGTTTTATTAAAAGATTTTTTAAAGCTTTGATCTATATTTGGTTGACGAAAATTTAGCTGTTATGAGGCTTGTAGGTTTCATATCTACTACAAACTCTAAAACAGAAACTATTGTAACACCTATTATTCAAATAGATAAAGCTGTAAAATTCAGTATACGTAATAAGTGTGCATCTGTGATACTTTATTTCTAAATTAGGCATCCTTACTGTAGAGTTGAAGGGGAGACAATTCAAGGTAAAAAAATAGCGTAAGAATCACCACCTTAGATATAAATCAGGTTTTTCGGTTATTTAAAATGTATACAGAATTTAGAATACGCAGTTCTACTCGAGGTTAGGGGAGTGCCAGTAAAATGATATACCTGGACCGATATGGGCACCCTGTAATTGATATGTAATTATTACACGTTTCTTGTACTCGTGTGAATCCAACGAATTTGATTCCAGGTAAGCAATTTCGTGACTCTTGGAAGTAAAGTTAAGAAATTTGATAATTAGGCCACGGTTTCACAAATGAACAACTTATATCTATTTCCAGAGAGAATGAATAACTTTGGAATCACAGTTTATAAATAGTATAGTAAATATTAAGTTACATAATAACAGTAATAATAAAAGTTAACACAAGTTGCAGCTACGCTCAACAGTTTCATTGAATATGCAGGTGTAGACCGTTCGTGTTTTCTGGAAACAAAACATAATAATAAAAACAAGGTTGATATGGGTGGCTATTTTAATTTGAAAATCGAAGCTCTAACTCATGGGGATTTTGATTTCTTTAAATAATTAACAGTTAAAAATTTAACTCAAAATTTAAAAAATTGTTGTCGAATATTTTCTGTTTATAAATACAATGTTATTATTAAATCGCTCGTGGAGAGCTGCCAGGTTTATTAACACTAATTATTATACTAGTCTGAAACTAAGCTCAAAAATACACAGTGAGAGTTCATGTATTCAGAATTACAATGGGTTTTCACAGGTGTCGACTCTTGCAGACGGTCAAATCGAATCGGAAGTTGAGCAGTGTACCCCTGATGTAGAAGGGATAGACCAACTACTGAGGTTAATCTTTTACCAACGAATAATGAGATTTACTGTTACACTGAAAGAGTGAGCACGTTTGGTTACAAGGTTCAAATCAACGACCAGCAGATTGCGAGTTAAGCGCCCTAACTGCTAGACTACGTCTGATTTTAATTATTGTCAAAATAACTTTTTTTTTTTTACGAAGTCATTATTTACGTGTGTGCGTGGCTGTTCCCTAACTTAAATTTTAAATTATTAATTCCAACCTCACGAATGTCTGGAATAAGATTGCCTTTAACTGTGTTACATGTTTACTTTTTAAGTCAACGATTTCCATAAAAAAGTTTCGGTAATCAATCACTTTAAAATTAATCCTGAATAGGAAGAATAATTACAAACATTATTTTAATGTGACAAGTAAGTGACGTAACGTAAATCAAAAAGGCTTTGCCTATTTTAAAAATGGTGTTACAAGAATTTTGAGCACATGACTACTGGCCCATCATAAGCCTTAAGTAAGGAAGAGAAATATGAAGATATGTTTACTAAAGTCACGAGCAAATTCCTTCCAACAAAGCACTCGAAACTTCTTATTTATAACGAAATCTGCCTTGGCGTCTCTGTAGTCATTAACCCTAATTCCTTCACCCGTATCTGTGAAATTGTTCTTTATAGCATTAATTTTTGGTACGAGCCCCAAGCGACATAAAATATAACAATGGAACTTATTAAGTATGAAGACCCAACATTCTCAGTTCATACAAGTTCATGATTGTGTTCTTGATATTTTCTTCTAGTACGAATTTCAACTTTTTCCTTAAGCATTATTAGTTTCAATATACAGTTCATACCGGCCCGGTATGGCCAGGTGCTTAAGGCACTCGACTCATAATTCACGTGTCGCTCGTTCCAATGCCCGTCGCACCAAACATGCTCGCCCTTTCAGCTGTAGGGGCGTTATATGTGACGATCAATCCCACTATTCTTTGATAAAAGAGTAGCCCAATAGTTGGCGGTGGGTGGTGATGACTAGCTGCCTTCCCTCTAGTCTTACACTGCTAAATTAGGGACGGCTAGCGCAGATAGCCCTCGAGTAGCTTTGAGCGAAATTCCAAAAAACAAACTTCCATCCAACCAATTCCCCCCGCAAAAAAAAATCGAGACCCTTTGTGGGCAAAATACATTTAGCTTATCGTGTAACCTTGGATTTTAAAAAAAAGTTTTATTGACTAATACGGTTGTTATAGTTACATGCTGAGTTTTAGTGATCGTATGTACAGTATCAGTTTTTTTTTAATCTACTATCCAGAAATTCACTTGGTTTATTGTTCATTGTGTCTATATATCATATTGGCTATTTGTGTATGTTATGTACGTATATGTGATTTAAAAATAATAGAAAAAAATTGGCGCCATAAAAAAAGAAGAAACAGATTATAAACCAGCCATATGGAAACGAATCCTCTAAAAGTTTTAGGGTTAATGTTCGTGGTA
Organism: Carcinoscorpius rotundicauda; assembly: GCA_011833715.1. NCBI lineage: Eukaryota > Metazoa > Arthropoda > Merostomata > Xiphosura > Limulidae > Carcinoscorpius > Carcinoscorpius rotundicauda. The sequence goes on along the minus strand of CM022394.1, from coordinate 101,808,121 downwards.
AAGCAGGGCATTTCTCAACTGACTACTTTTTTTGTTTTGTTTTATGAATAGCCAGAAAAAAATGAAATAGCTCACGCCTTAATTTTGCACTTTTATCATGTGTACTAGTGTGACGGTTATTAACTTCACGTACAGTCCTGACAGCAAAACGATAATTCATACAAGTATCCCGAGATTCAATTTGCTCCGTGATTTAAAGTCCCTAAGTGGCTCAACTACGAGTCTGGGTGCTTAATGACAAACAAAGAAATCATGATTTAAAACAAGATTGACCCACTTTCTGTCAATGTCGATTCACGTGTAAAACGTCAGAGTACGGTCCTGCGAGCTGTAGGTTGAAGTTAAAGATACGAATGCATCGTTGCTGTAATCTAGCCGTCCCTAATTTAGCAGTGTCAGACTAGAAGGCAGCTAGTCATCACCACCCACCGCCAACTCTTGGGCTACTCTTTTACCAACGAATAGTGAGATTGACCGTCATATTATACACCTCCACGGCTTTAAGAGCGAGCATGTTTGGTACAACGGAGATTCAAACCCGCGACCCTCGGGTTAGGAGTCGAGTTTGGTTAGTGAATGGCTAAAAAAAAAGACATTAAACAACAAAGTTCAAATTTTAAAATAAACAGTAATGTTTGGTTAAGTTTAATTTTTTTGTTACTGGTTGACGAGCCGCCAGTGTGTTTTTATTTGTTGCGTAAATTTTGCGTGAAACTACAAAAAATTATTTTCTCCATTTAACATTCCTTCATTTTGAATTGACATACTAGAAGGTAGGCAGCTAATCTACAACCTAGACCGCCGATAGTTGAAGTACTTTTGTCTGGCCGACCAGTGAGCTTTGATCACAGCAATGCAGCAACATTAAGAATACAGTAATTTGAAAACAAAGAAAGTACATTTTAAGTGTACAGTAATATGAAAATAAACGTTTATGTAGGTATAAAGTTATTTTAAAACAAACAACCGTACATTTAGGTATACAGCAATTTGAAAACAAACAAGCGTACATTTACGTGTATGAACATTTGAAAAGAAGCAGACAAACGCATGTTTAAATATACAGTAATTTGGATACGGACAAACTAAACCTTATGATATAAATGCGAGGTTCTTCGATGAATACATATATATATATATTAACTTTTTTTATTCAGTTTTAACTCGGGTTTTCATTACATCACCTCATTCCATCACCTTCTCTCTGTTTGTTTTGGAATTTCGCTCAAAGCTGCTCGAGGTCTATCTGCACTAGCCGTCCCTAATTTAGCAGTGTAAGACTAAAGGGTAGGCAGCTAGTCATCACCACCCACCGCCAACTCTTGGGCTACTCTTTTACCAACGAATAGTGAGCTTGACCGCCACATTATACGCCTCCACGGCTTTTAGGGCGAGCATGTTTGGTGCGACCGGAATTCAAACCCGCGACCCTCAGATCACGAGTCGAACACCTTAACCCCCCTTGCCATGTCGGGCCGCCACCTTCTGTCACTTTTATTATACATAAAAGTAGCTCTTCCCCTAGGGTGGTCTATTTCGTGCAAACATCGTAACTTCAGATATTTATATATATTTGATTTAGACATCGTTTGAGCAGGTTAGGTTACTTTTATTTATATGTCATCTTATGTTTCCATATTGGATGATTTCTTCATGTTGAGTTCAATAATATGACATCAATCAAACAAACATTTCTTTGAAAAAAAAACAAAAAACTACGTCAAGCTCACAAAGCACAACAGCTCCATCTCCTCGAAGAGCGGTAAGAAAGCGCAACCTTCTGTGTCAGAAGTGAAACAAATTCGAATTTGAGGTGAACGAAGGCTATAATATTACTACAAGACATCAAATCTTCTGAGTTATTTAGATTAGATGGCTAATTAGCATGGTTATTTGTGTGTATAATGTAATTTCTTAATGATTTCATCATTAAATTAAAAAATGCTTGACCTAACGAGAGTTTAAAATTTTAAACAACATCTTTGGGTATTAGCTTGACTAACTTGTCAAGCGTCATGAACTTAATGACTCTATTAAAAATAAAATATAGGCTAAAGATCTGATGATAAACATGTCGGATTTCCTAAAGAACAACAGTTAGATGTTATTCAGTGACCTGTGAATATTATTTCATTTGAGAAGAATATTTAACGTGAAATAACTTGATTGAAGCTGTTAGGGCTAGGACGACAATTTTGAAATCTGTTAATCGTTTACATAATATCAAATCGGATAATTGTCGGCCGTTTTGAATTCAACGCTAGAAAACATGACCAAGGCACAGAAATAGTCTAAACTAAGATATAGAGACAATGTACTGAATATATTCTACATTTGTCTAAAACCACTATATCTACATGGAATTCTTCTTGGGTTAATAGTTTGTGTTGTATTACGTGAATAATTATTAAAAATGCAATCCAGCGTATAATTCTCTAACTTGTAGCAAGTCACGTGACACGTTAAAGTTGTAATTAATGTAATCGAATACTTAATTGTTTGTAGGTTTATTTGTGTGTTCAGAGATAAATTTGCAGGTTTAACCAACATTGTTATTTTGATTTCTGTAAAGAAACGAACTCTGATTTTATTATTTTGAAATCGATTTTTGTACACATCAAATCAAATTCGACGGTCCGCCATTGAACATGCTTGCCCTTTCAACTGTGGGGGCGTTATAAGGTGACAGTCAGTTCTACAATTCGTCGGTAAATGAGTAGCTCAAGAGTTGGCGGTGGGTGGTGTTGATTAGATGCCTTTCTTATAGTCTATCTCTGCTAAATTAGGAGATAACTATTCTGTGCAGCTTTGTATGAAATTGAAATCGAACCAAATCGACAGTCGTCCTAGCTCTACAAATTATTCTTTCTTCTTTAATGCCCAGCATTGCCAAGTGGTTAAGGAACTCGACTGGTAATCCAAAGGTCCATGGTTCAAATCCCAATGTCATTAAACATGATCGCCATTTCATCTGTAGGAGCGTTATATTGTGACGGTCAATTCCACTATTTATTGGTAAAAGAGCAGTACAAAAATTGGCAGACGAGGGTGATAACTAATTGCCTTCTTTCTAGTTTTTCACTGCTAACTTAGGGATGACTAAAGCAGATAGCTCTCGTGTAGCTTTGCGCAAAAAATAAACTAAACCCTTTTTTGTTTTTAACACTTATCTTAGTAAGCATTAATCTTCATGTAGTCTTAACTTCACAGGCTCATGTAACCTACTTTTAGGATTTATTTTTATATTTCTTCTTCAAGTTAAGGCGAGAAAACTTCTGAGTATGAAACCCGGAAGACTAACCAGTAAGTACTTGAGAGAAGAGGATAGCTGGTAAGAGACCTGGTTGGAGATAACTGTCAAAAATGGTTCTTCGTTTTCAGATACTCTTAAGAAGTCCATATCTCTAGAACGTGTTGATTTTAAACTGTTTCGTTCTTACTGCTTGTTCTCTATCGTAATAAAACAAAAACATGACAGTTCGAATTTTCATCAAGCAAAACATTCTTGCTCTTTCAGCTATGGGGGTGTTACAGTTTGACAGTCAATCCCACTATTCGTTGGTAAAAGAGTAGCCCAAGAGTTGGCGGTGGGTAGTGATGACTAGCTGCCTTCCCTTTAGTTTTACACTGCTAAAATGGGGAGGGCTAGCGCAGATAGCCCTCGTGTAGCTTTGCGCGAAATTCAAAACAAAACAAACAAACTTCTCTTAAGCACTGAGAAGTGTTGGTTTTATTTTCACTTGAGTTTCGTTTGTTTACTGCACTTAACCCAGTTTTTGAACGTTATGTTTATGTGAACTTTTATCTCAATTTACCAAAAGTAGCATTGAAGTGAAAACTAGGTTTTCAATTACTCATAGAGAGACACTCAGTTATTCCATGTTCACTATTCTCATTGGTGGAGTTTGTATTTTTTCTTATAGCAAAGCCACATCGGGCTATCTGCTAAGACCACCGGGGGGTATCGATCCTATGATTTTAGTGTTGTAAAGTAGACTTACAGCTACTGGTGGGGGACTCTCATTGGTGGACTGACTTCAAATCAGTCTGTTTGTTTGTTTAAGAGCAAAACCATATCGGGCTATTATCTGTGTTCATCGCGGGGAATCGAACCCCCAATTTTAGTGTCATACTTGTGTCAACTTAACGTTGACTTATCGAGAAACATCTTTCGGTTAACAAGTAGAATTATATTATTTTTTTAAGTGGAACTGAACTTCTATATGTGAGGGACAACACCAAAATATAGAAACTGCGAGAACGAGAACGTGATCTTTCTGACATTCAGATGTGTACTTTCAAACACTGATTTGTGCTGTCAGTCATGTGTTGGTGACATACATACATTAATTTTGAGGCTGTTGACACACCCTCCATCTACATATAACTGTGAAAACTTTCAAAACGTAAGTTTAGTACTGATATCTATCAATCGATTTGTTTGTGCTGATACCTAGGGGCAAGACAATTATCACTATAGGTCAGATGTCCAGTGTGATTTGCGAATTGTTTTTTAATAAAAATTGGATTTTTTTTGTAGGCCAAGGGTAAAATGGGTCGATTTAACATATTTTCTATTCGTGATTATACTTTGAAAGGGATCATTTGCATATAATTTCAAGTACGATTTAAAATTTATCTGTCGAAAATCCATATTTTATTATTATTTAGTTAGCATGGAGTAAGGTTAGGTGGCGTGTTTTTTGTTTTGTTTTTTGATCAGTAGGTCGAACAAGATAAGTTTCCTCTGTAAAAGCGTGGTCGTTACAAGTTTAATCTCAGGTGTTGTGAAAAAAGTGGTTACGATTTTATAACTTAACCCAGTCACCATAAGAATACCAATCCATTATTTTTTATTATTTTGCTAGGCTAAGTCAGTTTATGTGAAGTTAGATTAATTAGTAAATAATTAGATGTTTATTTAAATAAATTTAATTTCCCCCCTTTAAAAATCAATTTTCCACATTTTAATTCATATTTCTGAAATCAGAAGAATATTGAAAGTACTTCGAGTGCAGTGAAGAGATGTGACAAGTGACATTATGGAACCACTCGCAACATGATTGATTCGTATTTCGGCGGTACCCCTAGTGGCTCAGCGGTATGTCTGCGGACTTACATTAAAAAATCCGGGTTTCGATACCCGTGGGGGCAGAGCACAGATAGCCCATTGTGTAGCTTTCTGCTTACTTCAAAACAGCAACATCGTATCTCTACGAGTTCGTTTGATGCTGTAGGCATGACAATTTTTTTCTTCCTGAATTTTGTGCAAAGCTATACGAGGGCTATTTGCGCTAGCGGTCCCTAATTTAGCAGTGTAAGACAAAAGGGAAAGCAGCTAGTCATCACCACCCACCGCCAACTCTTGGGTTACTCTTTTACCAACGAACAGTTTGTGGGACTGATCGCCACATTATAATGCCCTCACGACTGAAATGGCTAGTATGTTTGATGTGAGGGGGATTCGAACCCGCGACCCACGGATTACGAGTCACGTACCTTAACCACCTGGCCATACTAGGCCATTATCGTCGGACTTACAATGATGCAAACGGGGTTTTGATACCCGAGACTGACAGACCACAGATAAACTACTGTGCAGTTTTGTGCTTACTTACAAACAAACAAACTCTCTTTCCATCACAATTTTTGTCTCGAGAGGAGGGCGTAAAATAAAAAAATATTAATTATGGTAAACACGACAATACCAGAAAAGTTACGGTGAATGCGTTCAGTTAGGCCTATTATAAAATACATAGTTTCAATCAGGATACTTAATTTTTATTTAATATTTTGTTTGTTTATCCAATATTTTTCTTTATTTTCTTTATATTCTAGTTTTTACCAATCTGCTATTATTTAATTCTTTAGTTTTATTTCCCCTGGTAAATTAATAAAATGAACATGGTATGATATAAATACTGAATAATAAAAATATTAACAGTAGTATCTCATTAGTTTACCTGCACGATCGTTTGAAATGAATATTACTAGTCTGTCTACCCGGCATTTACAAAATTATAAAAAAAACGATAATTAATACTAGTCAATTTCTGAAGTCAAAGTTGTGGTTTCTGTTGACAATTTACCTTTTCTCTAATCCATCAATTAAAAATAGGTAGCGCAGCTAGCTCAGCCCTCGTGTGGCTTTGCATAGATATCTAAAACAAAACAAACCAGTAATTATTTAAATTAGATTTGAGAAGGTACTTTAACATTATAACAGAAAAGTTAAAAATAATTCAAGTAATCTTTTCTGTTGCTTGTAGCTCAATAAATATTAAGCATATTTGTATCTCAAGATGGCTGGTATGAGTGTTGTTTGTTTGTTTTTTAATTTTACGCAAAGCTACACGAGGGCTATCTGCGCTAGCCGTCCTTAATTTAGTAGTGTAAGACTAGAGGGAAGACAACTAGGCATCACCACCCACCACCAACTCTTGGGCTATTCTTTTAGTTACGAATAACGGGCTTAAACGTCATATTATTACGCCCCCACGGCTGAAAGGGCGAGCATGTTTGGTGTGATGGGAATTCGTCCTCGCGACCCTCGGAATTATAATTCGAGTGCATTGATCACCTGGCCATGCTGGGGCAGGTATGGATATTAAAGTAGAGAACAACAGTTCGAACTTTTTAGGTCATCTTCAGGTTAACAGACACATTTTTACTTCGAGTTTCTCGTCATTGCGAATTACGCATATTTCTATGTCATTTCAAAAATTGTAGTTTCAAGTTCATTTCGTGATAAATTTGTCTTTACTCAGATTTTTTTTTTTTTGGCTATTTCCCCCATCAAGTTTTATCTTATAATAGAGAGAGAAAATTGCAGTGTTAACAAATGAAGGTATATTAAGAGGCATAATATTTTTAATTTTGTGTAAGTCATCGAATCCTTCACGTTACAGGTCTTAAAGTGACTTCTTGCTCATTCACATAGCCATAAGCTCGAGTTGTGGTTTGACCTCTGATCTCTCACACTCAGCTGCAACTGCAGGCGAAACCAGGGAGTGGCACCAGTGTTAGCTTTCTTTTCTTCACTCTAGGCGTTGCTTATAGCAACGTAGCTGTTATCAGGCAGCGTAAGAAACAAATGTTAGTTCAATCACACGTCGACTAGATTAGTAAATAAAATGTAAAAATAAATATATTAGCATGGTTATAAATAAATGATCCGTTTTCTAAGAATGAACAATTGAATAATTTCCAAAAACTTTGACGAGCCCATGATACTAATGACGTTTACACTGATGCAGCCAATTGGATTTGTCCTTGCTTCAAGCAGGTGGTTGTGCTTTCTTGACTACGTGATTCGTCTTTGATTTCCGATAATTATTTCCTAAGAAAATGCGAACGTGTGAGGGACGATATTTAATGTGATTTTCTGACATTACAGAGTGTCCCGCGAGCGAAGCGGGCGCGTGCCCTCGTGTTAAAGTAAATACTAATGTCACGTTAAATGCTTTCACGATGGAAAAAGAAACGAAAGGCTTAGTGAAGCAGCAACTCGACTATTCGAAAATGACAGACCCGCAGGAACTGCGGGAACTTGTAAGTTTTCGTTTTTATTTTACTACAATTTTACGTTAGCTGTAAGACTCGAAGCTAAACTAATTATTAATTTATAACTTGAAATGACATAATCTTTGTAATGATAGCAAGAAATATATACTTATCAAATTTACGAAACTAAAGGTATAAAATGTTCAGATTTTTCTTTAAATTTGACAGACCGGAAGTCATAAAAACAAATTGTTTCTCATACTTTTTTATCAAATTATTGTCAGTGCTTTTAGGTTTGTAAAATACTATATTTAACCATTTGTTTATTTATACAGTTAATAATAATATATAACTTTTGATCGTGCAACATGTATTTTGATATAGTATTGTAATAAAAATTAAAATGACTGTAACTGAGAAAAATGTGGAAATACAACAGGACACAGATAACACAATAATTCTCAAAACGTGCATCTAAAATCAGGTACTTTAGGTAGTAGTGCTAAGACTAACTAAAATCGTAACACGAGTTTCAAACTTAATCGATTCGAAAACATTATTTTTCCAGTTTAGACGTCAGATGGTAGGTTTACTTTTCCATAAACCATGGAATACTACACATCCTTACGGAATAAATAGTGAGATCCTTTTAAATATCAGAAATATGAATATTACTAGAATAATAACAAGAACGTTACTAAATTTGGCAACTTGTAATCGAGACTTTGTGTTTTAAATGTAAGATTCACTATATGTTTGAAATTACTAAAACTAGCTTCGTTGTTTTCATTCGATTAGTTATATAGTCTAATAGTTGGTGTAAAATTCTGATTTGTTAGATATTACCTTTGTGTACAATTAACATTTTCTCAAAATATTCATTTGTTGGAAAGGAAACATTGACACAAACTGATAAACTAATCAAGATAACTCTTAGATATTATAATTCGAGGGTCGCAAGTTCGAATCCCCATCATACAAAATATGCTCGCCCTTTCAGCCGTGGGGGCGTTATTATGTTACGGTCAAACCCACTATTCGTTGGTAAAAGAGAAGCCCAAGAGTTGGTGATTGGCGGTGAAGACTAGCTGCCTTCCCTGTAGTCTTACACTGCTAAATTAGGAACGGCCAGCGCATATCGCCCTCGTGTAGCTTCGCGCGAAATTCCAAACAAACCAAACCAAACTTATATATTAACCTTTCTACAATGTAAACAAATGCTATAATAAAACTCTGGTAGTAATGCTCATAATAATAAGCCAGTTTCACAAGTTGTACTTGTAAATTTGACTCCCCTAGCGTTCGACTATACTAAATGTTTTGGTGATTTATTTGTTTTGAATTTCGCGCAAAGCTAGCCGTCCTTAATTTTGCAGGGTAAAGCTAGAGGGAAGACAGCTAGTTATCAGCACCCACCGTCAACTCTTGGGCTACTATATTTACCAAGGAAGAGTAGGATTGACTGTAACATTAGAACGCCCTCACAGCTGAAAGAGTGAGTATGTTGGGTGCGATGGAGATTCGAACCCGCGACTCTCAGATTACTAGACGAGTGCCTCACCATGCCAGGACGTTTTAGTGATTGGGGAAGGATTAATGGCACTGATTTGAGATTCTTTCGTGATTAACACCAAACAATAAAGGGAACAATTTTGCGTCACATGTCACTTTTGTATGCTCAACAGATGGCGTAATAGCTAATACGAAGAACACAAATATTAACATTTCCCCAATGTTGTTTATTTTACATGTTAATACATTTAGTGGTCATCTTTACATTTTTGGTTAGATTTTAGAAGGAAAAAATTGTTTTAAGTTGGGTGAAGATCAATTTGAGTAAATGAAAAAAATATACAGTTTTTTAACTTTTTTGTGTCCTTGCCTGTAAACAATTATTGGTGTGTAATAAAACAAACAAAAATGTGTTTCTAAACTAGGTGTTGGAAATAGAAATGAGACATTCTTCTTCTGTGTAAATATTATTTTTCACCACATAAAAGAGCATAAGGAAGGAGAAAAAACAATGAAATTCACATTGTGTTCCGTTTTTCAAGTCTTTGAGATTTACTTTACATGTACCTTTTCAACATATTTTTTATTTGACAATTCTGTCTCGCTTTGTTGCGATCTGTAACAGTGTGTGGTTCTGTGAATCCAGAGCTTAGATCTAAACATAACGATAGTTTCGCATTTACGACTTTTTTTTTTTTTACGTAAAGTGAAAAAATTAAATATTTCATAATATGAATCCTCGTAGTTTTGGAAATAGCAAAATTTTCACGGGTGTCGTGTATAATTTTAAAACTAAAATCGTTATTTTTTCACCTTCCTGATTTACGTATTTTGGTGTCGCAGACTTTTGTCGAATTTGGCCTGCAAACATGAGGAAGGTGTTTGGTCGTCTGACTTCGTTATATGGGTCATTATTGTTTTTATAAAGTCGTTGGTTAGATTGCTTTCGTCAGTTATAGATAACCAGAGCCGTAGGAAGCGATAATACTTAAAAACATTTTTCATGGCAGAACAACATATGTAGTAAAACTTGCTTTTTAAATTCAATACGTTACATTGTGTATATATAGTATTTGTAGTTAAAATGGCTCAGTATTCAATCTCATTGAATTAATATTTCAAAAAATTTCGAGGAGGAGGTATGCTCCCAGACCCCTACAAAATGCTAATGTGGCAATAACCTGCCCTAATTAGTACAAAATTTCTTCCTACATCAGTGATATTAGAGGACACATATTTCAATAATGAGAACACAATATGTTCATAGGCAGTCATTTTGAATACGAAAATCACCATTTTTCGGAGATAGAAAACAGATGCAAACAATGTTACTTTGGCCACCGAAAGCAGTGGCGGTTTTGTTTTCATCCCTGTGTTTGTCAGCAAGATTTCTTGATGATGGCTGAATGGATTGTGACGTGAAGTTGGTATGCATTTGGACTATTACCCAACTTAAAAATGATTAGTTTTTTTAAGGCAAAGGTCATAAAACCTCAAAAGATCCGTGAGGGGGTCAATTTTTCGAACTCGGTAAAAATATCAAATTTTAATGAAACTTGGCGGACACATGTAGAATATAACACCTGGTGCATTGCAGAGGATACACCGCATACCTGTAATGAGTAATGTTTACGTTACGTAACATTCATTAAATATTTTAACTTGTTATAATAAATATATTTTAAGCATTAAAAATATACCCTGTATTTAGTGCTAAATACAAAGAAAACATATTTTTTCTTTGCACGTAAAAAATCTTGCTCCATTCTATACCCCTTTTTTACTCTCTGTAATATGAGATTTCCAATGCCTTTACTATTGTTTACCCTTATTTATCAAGTTTATTTGAATCTACAAACCTGTAGAAATTCAAAAACCAGTTGTATTAACATTAAGGGGTTTCTCCTAATATTATTTTAGCTTCTTCATGTTGTTTTAATGTCAGCCTTTGTTTGGTGGATTCTTTTAACTTATCTTGAGAAAATAATTTAACGTTACACTCGCATAAAGAAAGCAACTTATTTTATCCTTGAATGTTTCTATGCGCTTGAACATTTGTTCACTGTCGTAAATTGCTCTTGGCCTACGTTCAAACGCGCGATAGTAAGTACAGATCCAAAAAGTACATGGCCAGGTAGCTAAGGCACTCGACTCGTAATCCGAGAGTCGCGGGTTCAAGCCCCCGTCACACCACACATGCTCCCCCTTTTAGCCGTGTGAGCATTTTAATGTGACGGTCAATCTCACTATTCGTTGGTAAAAGAGTAGCTCAAGAGTTGGCTGTGGATGGTGATGACTAGCTGCCTTCCCTCTAGTCTTACACTAGTTCTAGAGTAGATAGTTCTTGTGTAGCTTTGCGCGAAATTAAAAACTAACAAAATCAAACACCAGACGACAACACACCGACTGACTGACTCAACTTTATATCTTGTAATAACGCCGTGTTTCTTTTCTTAAACAACTCTGAGTATTATCTCCAATATACAATCTAAATCGTGTTCTAGAGATCTCGCCAGGTCTTTGCATAATTGCATCTTCAACGACCCCCATCACCCTCTAACTGAGACGTTACAATATTATAAATAAAGCTTAAAGCAATATGTCAGTGACATATAAAATAAATATCAAACATTATAACTTCTAGAATGAAGATAGAATATTAAATACCATTGAAGTTTTAAGACTGCTGGTTGAGGTTGTCATGCAATTCTTTTACTACTTTCTCTTTCTTCAGTGTCCAAAATGTTCACTCGTTTTCTCTCTGCTAATTCACCTTTAGCAGATGACCAGGTGGTTAGGGTATTCGACTCGTAATCTGAGGGTCGCGGATTCGAATCCTCGTCACACTAAACATTCTCGCCCTTTCAGCCATGACGGCATTATAATGTAACGATCAATCGCACTATTCGTTGGTAAAAAGTAGCCAAAGAGTTGGCGGTGGGTGGTGATGACTAGCTGCCTTCCCACTAGTATTACATTGCTAAATTAGGGACGGCTAGTGTAGATTGCCCTCGTGTAGCTTTGCGCGAAATTCAAAACAAAGCAAACCACTCTTAGCGCAAACTTGTTAAATGTTTTGATGTTCAAATGTTATTGACTTGGATTAATTTTAAGTCTCAACGAGGTAGTATAATAAATAAACTAGATTAATTCAGTTTTAACTGTGACACTTCATACACAAAACTATTAACATTTTGATATACGTAAAACCGTGTATTTGACCTGCGCATGTACAGCAGTATTTCTAAAAGACTGGGTCAAAAAAAAGTATTTTGATGTATTTAAATACCTGGCGCATATTTTTCTTGAGTAACTTTGTGCGAAATTAAAAAAACAAACAAGCTTGCTTAAGTTGAAATCCAATATCGATTTTTTTATACAACATTAACAGGTGGCGTTTACTAACTTAAGGAACTAATTATCAGTGCGTAAGAATAACAAGTTACCCATTTATAGCTCCAGATCATCTTTTCCATGAAAGTATTCTAACTATTGTTTTTGTAAAGGAATTGTATCCGTGGTACAGATGTTTTCTACTTACACTTCTCCTATTATATTTACATATATATATGTATATCCTCCATTCTTAATGTATTGTGAACAAAGCTACTTTTATGGTAAGTAAACACTTTGGAAGAAACGTCGTGACGCACCATAACCGAAACAACTCCCGTTGTGGATAAATGTTCTTATTGTTAGAAGACTATAAGGCCTACAACACAGCAATATTTGACTCAAAGATAAATATGAAAAAAAAATAAGACTGACGACCGATACTCGATAGTCCTTTTATGGGAACTCGGCGAGCTGCTCGAGATGAAGTCCGAGCGAGAAAAAGCCTCTGGTGAGCCATAAGTTACTGACGTAGGCGGTTAATTAAATTACTGAGAGACGTGGGCTTTCCATGTGTATCAATAAGTTTGGCTGTCTAACAAGATGACGTCACTTTTGAAAGTTCCTGTTGATTGACATAAAATTAAGAGAGAGAGTAAAACGGACGTTTAATTATTATTATCTACATTCATGGAACAAGTCAGGCAGTTTTCGCGAAAAAAGTGCTTTTTAAAATTTGATAAAATTCTCCAAATATAAAAACTGGTGTAACTATACAGTCCTTATTATTAGATATATACAGCTCGTGTGAGAATGAGCAAAAATGGGAACTAAGGCGTTCCTAGGAATTATCAAACTTGACAGTGATATAAAACGAATAAAACTTAATACAGTAAGTTAGGTTTTGATCACAATACAGTAAGTTAGTTAAATTGTTTTATTTAAGTACTGTTTCTGCGCTTCATATCACTTTTTTTTTTAATGTTGGTTGCATGGCTAGCTAGTGGTGACTGGTTTTCTCCATCTTGGCAACAGTGTTTAATGAAGAATAGCTTTTCCAGAGCCTTGGTTTTTGGAGTCTTATCCTGTAGGACCCCTTGAGGGACAGCTGTAAGTCTATGGATTTACAACGCTGCGGCTTTCTTATAACAACAAAAAGCACGCGAAATCTTGAACCGGGTGTTTAGGCCTTGTGCTATACGAGGGCTATCTGCTCTAGCCGTACCTAATTTAGCAGTGTAAGACTACAGAGAAGGCAGCTAGTCATTACCACCCACGGCCAATTCTTAGGCTACTTTTTTACCAACGAATAGAGGGATTCACCGTAACATTATAACGCCCACCAGCGGTGAAAGGGGGAGTATGTTTGGTGTGACGGGGGTTCGAACCCAAGTAACTCAGATTACGGGTTGAGTGCCTTAAGCACGTGGCCGTACCGGGCCTATTGTGCCGTTCAGTTGAAAGTACCAAATACGTTCTTGGTCACTCACCAGTAGTTATACATTTCATTCCGGGTGTTTAACTTGAGTGTTATTTTTAAAACTCAGCGGAAAATGTTTAAGTAGCAGCTGTTGAACGTACAGAAAGACTTGTTTGTTAAATGGGTGTTAGAATGTGAATGAAATGGTTCATTATCAGTATTTGTAAACAGTATTTTATTATACTGGCCTGCTTTATGAAACTATCTTTTGTGGACTGTTACGTTATTCACTCAGTGTTTTCTACCTTGAGATCCCAGTTGTTTGTGTGTTTAAAAGCTACACAGAAACAAATTAATTGGAAAATATTAAGAATTACTATGTTAATTAAAGGCGATGGATAGACTATGTATCGAACTATTAAAGGAAGAATGTAAGAAGTATAATGAGGTTGTAAGTGTAGGTGTCGCTACTGGTTACTCGGGTTGTAAGTGTAGATTTGTTCTTGAGTTGTTTAATTTTGTTCTCCAAGCAGTAGCTTGTTTTATTAGGGTTAGTTCATCGATTACACAACTGTTAAACAGTAGTAAATAACCACAGAAACCAGTACAAGTTATTTTTGTTTTAACTGCTGACGTTAATGGCTGTCCAATGTTTATCTAAAAACTGCAATGAACAGTCACACGAGAACTTAATCTGTGGTCTGGTGACGTATAAACATGTAGATGAAATGTGAAGTATTACGGGTCTTTCTCTTAGAATGTGCTCAAAACTGTAGCCTTAAATGGAGGGTCTTCACAGGTTGACCTGTCACGTGGGACACTAAAGATTCTCAACAAGTGGGTTTCTCGACATCACTAAAGAACTTTGTTACAGTGTAAAATAACTCTAAATATTTTCTGTATACAATACAATATAGATTTTTAGGTCAGTGTAATAGATAACATTCCAAAAGAAAAGCTCACTTGATGAAGCTTTAGGCTTTGTACTTAACTTACTGATAGTGAGCACTTGAAAGTCATAACAATCAAGTTGTGAGTTCTCACTACTCCACTCAGGGTTATATCAATCGTCTTACCTATACTGTAGTTCAGCAGTGTTTGGATCCGTCGAAGACCTACCCATGAAAATGTGGAGGTATTATCTCTAGCACGCGATATCTGCTTTTATGGCACAGAACTTTTTCGAGGGGTTTAATAATTTCGACCATGACCTTGGACTGAGCACTTTTTAGTTCGCAACTTTCTAGTTTTGGCGTAGATAATTGAGAAGTAATTTGATAGTAAGAAGTCTTGAGCTATCTTTAAAGATGAAAACGGGTATACTCGTCAACATATAAGATATGTTTAGCGACTTCCGTCGCCAGTTAGGACTCATGTGAAATATTGTATAGCGTTTTGATCTTCACATTTACTGGAGAATATTGACTTATTGGGAAGGATACAGAGGAGGGTTACTAGGATGAAAACAGGGTTGTAAGGATTAGTTTATACAGATAGTTTATAATAACATACTTTCTATTAGGGAAAGATAGGTAGGAGGTAATCTAACTGAAGTTTGTGGGCAAGAGGACACCCGTTTAAGATTTAGATTGAACAAGCTAAGCTCCAGAGATCCATGTGATTCGCTTGATAAGGGAATATTTGTTGAGCACAAAGCTACACGACTGACCATTTTCTCTCTTCCCACAACGGGTATAAAATCTGAATTTTAATGTTATAAGCTCTCGTCTTAAGCTTGTTTTGTTAAATTTCGTGCGAAGCTATTCAAGGGCGATTGGCTCTGAAGATTATAAGTAGTAGGCGAACCGTTCCAGTGGTTTTGCAGTAGGTCTGAAGGCTTATAACGCTAAAATCCGGGTTTAAATACCCGTTACGGGCACAGCACAGACAGCCCACTGGTTAGATTTGTGCTTGAGGCCAAACAAAAAAGGACAGACAAGCGAAAAGGTAGATAGTCAACGCCACTTGCCGCCAACTTTTTGGTTACTCTGATCGATTAGAAGGATTGATCGTAACATTATTATGTCTCCTCAGCTGTAAGAGCGAACATGTTTGGCAATGGTATTCGAATCCACGACCTACAGAATGAAGATAGCACTCTAACTACACGTTCGAATCCCTGTCACACCAAACTTTCTCACCTTTTCAACCTGGGAGCATCATAATGTCACGATCAATCCCACTTTTCGTTAGTAAAAAAATAGCCCAAGAATTGGCGATGGGTGGTGATGACTAGCTGCCTTCTCTCCAGTCCTACACTGCTATATCAGGGACGGCTGTCGCAGATAGCCCTTGTGTGACTTTGTACGAAATTCAAAACAAACAAGCAAAATGGTTTTTTAAATTGTTGTGTTTGTGTTTTCCTTACACCAAAGCCACATTGGGCTATCTGCTGAGCCCACCGAAGGGAATCGAACCCATGATTTTACCGTTGTAAATCCGTAGACATACCACTGTACTAGCGGGTTTTTTTTAATTATTGAAGACTATTCAGCGTAATAAACATTAAAACCGACAAATCACACAAAAACCTAGTACTATATCGTTCAAATAACAGCCATACTATGCGGGGACGTATTAAGCCTAACTGGCCCTTTAGGTTTACAATGTTAGATGCTCACCTTCCTTTTCGAATGACTCGCCAGGAAAATTATTCATCAACATGAGAACAACAACAAGAAAAATGCAACGAAACAGATGGAAATCTTTATTCATTATGGAGAAGTTTCAAAATTAAATTTATTTAGAAATTAAAAGTAAAATTTCCCTAAGGTGTATCCCACAAATTGTTGCACTCTTAACCCAAGCCTTGAAAACTTATTAGTTAATATACCACTGATGTTATATGTCGTCTTTTTTGTTTTCACACTCTTTGACACAAAACTGATTTATTTAGTTCAACAATTTTTTTTCATATTTAGACATTATGTTCTAGTTTTGCGATCACTTCTGTTGATTTGAATTGAAGAATACGTTATTTGAATGTAATCATTTTTCTCAACTGTGCCACCTTCTTTTGTTACCAACAGGCGTCTCTAACCGTTAGACCAACCCGTTAGGCCTACGATGTTATTATAAATCTATGATTAGGAGAGTTAAGTGATGCAATAAGTAGTAAGTAAAAAGAAGTAAATGTGAAAACGGTAAAAAAAGCTGTATATAAAACTTTAAATCTCTGTTTGTCCGTCGCATTCACTGCGCAGGTCACACTTTCCTCACTTGGATGTGCGCAAGACAACATTTTGTCGTAGATATATGCGTCTGTCACCAAACCGGTATTTTTTTTTATTAATATGTACAGGGTGGCCCGTAAGTCCCTACCCATCCATATGTTGTTATGTTATATTCAATTACGCACGTATTATAAAGTTGTTTCTTTTTTTTTTCAGAGAAATGTGGCCGATGTAAGCCTATTTACACTTAAAGAGCGTATTGAGACAAATACATGAGCGCAAGAATACACCACACAGATACACTGAATGCATAATATATATGGATGGGTAGGGACTTACGGCCACCCTGTACATTAAAAGAATTCTATGCAGTCTTGATTTTGTTTGATAAGTTTGAGTTAACATTTAATTAGGAATATAGCATTATAGGCCTATTTAGTTATAGATCGTTAAGTGTACGTCTATTAATACAGCATATGTATATAAAGCAAACATTAAGTCTAGCCTATTAAATGAAATTATGCCGTCTGCCATAAATTAGACGTAAATTATAATATTATTGTGTACAATAAGATTAAAAGTCAACATAATTGGTAGAGCGTTTGCATGAGGTGGAAGGTCGCATTTAACTTGGAAAGTGTATTTTTAATTTCTTCTGTTACCACTAGGATAGACAAGTCTAGTTATACTTTATTAATTATACATCATATATTTAATTCACACAGAAGAAATGTATGCAGAATTATCATTTTGTGTGTGAAAAAACAATAAAAAAGAGTAGGCTTAGCGTTTGAAATAAAATTATGCCACCAATAAAATCTAATTAAAATATACTATCAATATGTGAAAAGAGTAAGGCTTACATTATGATACTTATTGTATAAATTGTGATGAAAATCAAGTCAACGAAAGTATATTATTCTATTTCTTTTTTTTCCGAGTTCTGTTTTTTTTTTAGGCTTTAGGAAGTACAATATTGCATTTTGTTTGCAGTATATTTAGTACATACTGTCATAATGCTCATAAAAATACATTAAGTTCACATTAAAGCAAACTTAACATAATATTACATGAATATCTACATTTAAAATTTTAATCTTTGAGGAGAGGTAACAGAGCTAGGCATATTCTGCTCGCCAGAAGGGATACTTTTAAAGCTTACAAGATAATCTAAGTTGTCTCCATAAGGGCCTATTTGTCTTTTCTACTGAAGAAAAGCAAAAACATCATTCATAAGGAAGCCCTGATTTAAAACAGGTATGTAGTTTACTTTCAAAAATAACTTTTTTTTTTCCAAATTCACAAAATATTTTTTTAACCTTTTGAAATATGGAACGGATAAAGAGAGAGAGATAAGGGTTCTTTTCGAAAACTTGGACAACACCGAGAAACATTGCCAATACTCAATAAATTGTTAATTGGAGGCTTATTTAATAGAATATCATATCTTGGGGAAAAAATCAATATGGTATTTACAGTGGTTGAAGCAATATTAATTCTCAATAATGTTATTTCTGTGGTAATGCATAATTAATTTGTTTACATCGAAATATTTTCTTTGATTTAACTTCCTTTCAAATGACACAGAAATAAAGGTCAGGCCCGGCATGGCCAAGCGTGTCAAGGTGTGCGATTCGTAATCTGAGGGTCGCGGGTTCGCATCCCCGTCGCGCCAAACATGCTCGCCCTTTCAGCCGTGGGGGCGTTATAATGTGACGATCAATCTCACTTCGTTTGTAAAAGAGTAGCTCAAGAGTTGGCGGTGGGTGGTGATGACTATCTGCCTTCCCTCTAGTCGTACACTGCAAAATTAGGGACGACTAGCACAGATAGCCCTCGAATAACTTTGTGCGAAATTAAAAAACAACAACAACACGGAAATAAAACGCAACTCTGCTCGTGTTCGACTTTTCAGCTATGAGCGGTATGGAGTGGGTTGTAATATGAGTTCGTGCCACGTGTTTATAAAAAAAAAAAAGTAGCTTAACAATTGGCGGTAGATATTCCCGAGCTTTGCGTTCGTTTGACAGCAGTTTGAAATTAGGGGCGAAAGTAGATAGATAACTTTAGTAATTTCACCACAAATAAATAAACTTTTAGTTTTGATTGAATTGAATATCATTCTTTTTTATGATATTGCTCCCTAACTAGCACACAGTGAATAGCATAAACTATAGGTTTGTGACGCTAGAAACTGGGTTTCGATACCCATGGTGGACTCAATACAGATAGCCCAACGTGTACCTTTGTGCTATAAAATCCTCGTAAGAAGATAAAGATAACACCACATGAACTTTCATGAGAACGTTAAATGTATTTAATCTCTAAAAAAACTTTTGTTTCCTTACAAGTTAGCCCCGAAACAAACTAAAACGATAGTGCAAACTTAGTGGCATTTCATTACTGATTATTCATATTGTTATCTAACTGTATTCTTAGACAAACAAAGTCTTAGGAATCGGGTATGTTTAGAATGTTTCAGTAGAGCTATGAAAGAATTCTGATTCGGCATTACGTTATTCCAAGTAAGGTAAAGTATAACGGTGGCTTAATATATTCTTGCCCTAAGCAACACCGTTTCCTTGAAAGCATGTAATTAACCATCCTGAAATAGTAAGGTATAACCTGGCAGGCTGTCATTTATCATATTTTGACAGCGCTGTGTTGATGGTTAGCTACAATTTTGTAATACTGTTTGGATTAATATTGCTTTACAGATCAAATCAAAGTTAATGTTGTTTTTAGGGATCGATTTTGATCATTTATAATTTAAAACATTTTGTTTATTTCTGTCTATACCGTCGTCATTGATATGCCGAGTGTTTTAAGTATATTAACATTTCTGGCGAACACGGCTTGTGAATAGATTTCTGAAGAAAAACGAATTACTATACGTATCACCGATTGTATCGGTAACTGCCTGTGTCAGGCCTGTGGCTGAAATTATTCTAATATGACGAAATATATATTTAAAAGAAAGCATTTGACGTGTGATTTCTTTTTGCTTAAACAAATTTTTAGATCAGTTTACTTCCATTTACAGCAGTATTCTGTCTATTATATTCTTTAATTCTTTGTTCTGTATCCAGTCCCATAAGGATCTTCAAGAATTAAGAGTGTATAATAGTATACCATCCACATTATGTTCACCACGTTCAGTGCTGATGATCTTTAGATTGAGTGAAATA
Source organism: Carcinoscorpius rotundicauda (assembly GCA_011833715.1). Classification (NCBI taxonomy): domain Eukaryota; kingdom Metazoa; phylum Arthropoda; class Merostomata; order Xiphosura; family Limulidae; genus Carcinoscorpius; species Carcinoscorpius rotundicauda. The sequence goes on along the minus strand of CM022394.1, from coordinate 101,787,992 downwards.
CATCATCAGCACTATATTTAACGGGTATAATGTGGTTGGTGTGTTTTTCTTATAGCAGAGCCACATCGAGTTATCTGCCTAGTTCACCGAGGGAAATCGAATCCCTAATTTTAGCTTTGTAAATCCCGAGACTTACCGCTGTACTAGCGGGGGGCGAATAATGTGGTTGGAAAATTGTATTATTATATACCCTTCTAATTCTTGAAAATTCATATATGGAACTACATAAAAAATGTAATATTTAGAAAGGTAATGGGCCTAATACTAATCATATGGCTGGTAACTTGCGTATATAATCATGGTTCATTTGCTTCAGAAATGCGCTAACCCCATAACAGCTATTTTTGTAACGTTTTAGATCCATCGATTTCTTAATCATTCAAAAGTGGCAAAACGTGTTTATACTGTCAATTTTGTTGTTAAAAGTCCAAATTTTCAAATTAGTTGATAAAATACACTGTGAAGAAACCCAAGCTAGAAAACATCTTATTTCTGTACCTAACCCTATTCCATAAACTCAGAGATGATATCATTGACTTTTAAAGTTAGTTTTGGTTTCGCTTCTTGCTGTGAATTAGTTTTTCAAAGTAATCTAACAATAATAAATAATTTAACTTAAACCTCAACCAGTGAAGTCGATACTATTCGAAATATTTAGCTTGTTTGTGTCGAGGTTGTTACTTATAATTCTTTTTAAAGCAGCAATTTGTTTTACCTTTTGACAAGCCCCCCAGTGGCTCAGCGGTGTATCTGCGGACTTACACGCTAAAATCCGGGTTTCGATACCCGTGGTGGGCAGAGCACAGATAGCCCATTGTGTAGCTTTGTGCTTAATTCAAAAAACAAACAAACCTTTTGACAAATTTGAGTTTCTTCTTGAGTGTTGGTAATTTGAATATTACAAATATATTTTCTCTTCATCTAAGGTAAAATAGAAAATTTAATTTGTAGTGGCATAGAGACCTGATGCATTCTTTAATTGGACTGCAGTTCTCTTATCCAAGATTCGATATTATAGTTAGGATTAGCAAACTCGAGAGATAGAGTTAGGCCTTTTGTAGGGTGATGTGTATATAATATGGAGTTTTTGAGTCATTTTTAATATAGTGTATAAGGATTCAAAAAACTAAATCCATTTAAGTTACTGTATTCGATGAGTCGAAAAGAACTCGAAGATTTTGATATCTGGTAGCAAAAATTTCGTGTATGGAATTGGCGGCATAACCTGGTGTAAACTTGAAACGTTGGAATACGTTCATCGTTTCTTAGAAAAGATATTTTGTCGCCCATTTTCCCTCAACAATTCGTAATTCTCTGAACTATCCACTGGCAAACTGGTGTGTATATTCATTTTTACTGATTCAGCTTTATACAGACAATTGAGACATCAAACAGAAGTATGTGATATTATATCATAACAAGAGCTGAAGTAACACAAGGGCACTGCGGTTACGAAAACAAACTCTTCGGCGAAAGTTTGAGGAGTAGGTTTCATGTAACTTTAAGTTGAAGTTCAAAACAAAAGTCGATTGTACGACTTTCAGTGTAAACGAGCACTTGTTGGTTAAGTAAGAAACACTTACAAACTTGTTTTTAATTTTAATACGATAAACTAACATACCTTTTGTGCTATGTTTGTTTGTTTTCATTTTTCGTAGATTTTGTCTTTGCTAACGTTTTTGATCGAATGCGTTTGTCACTGTAGTCTTAATCGTGTTTGTTGCAAATTTAGTTTATAGAAAAATGTGATTAAACGTATTACTTCAGAACTCAGAAAATTAATTAAAAAGAAATGCATAAAAGTCAAGTAGTGTAAAAATGTGATGATTTTAGGGTAATGAGATATTAAAATAATAATTGCTCTCTCTTTTATAGCACCATCTGTCGAAGTATGCCGCAGTTATATAATGAATAACGTTTACTGTTTCTGTTTTATTGTCTGATTCTTTTAATAACTCAGTTAACTCCAGAATTACCGATGGGAGCCCATCGGGTTTTTGAAAATATTGTTTAAAACTGTCAGTGCATTGTATTATTGGGAATCCCCGATTTTCTTGATTGTAGAAATCCAAGAAACATGTGTCATATATAGAAAACTTTAATTAAAATACCTTAATACTGTAGTTTATCTTGCTAATTACAGCTGGGGTTCTCTACAGCTGTTGTGTAGAAAAAAGTTTGATTTCGCCGAATTCTTTAAGTCGTTCGTTACACTAACTACTATAATAGGTACGTCATTAATTCCTGTGTGTGGTGAATTATGTGGATCTGACCACGAAGTGAATAGCATAAAAACAGATGAATGAGAGTTACCGGGTTAAAAGAAATTAATACCAGTGCTTTAACAAATTGGTAAGACTTGTTTATTTCATAACATTTCATACAAATGGTGACAAATGTAAAAAGAAAAAGAAGCCCCATTATCCTGATCGAAAAATTTTCTAAAATAAAATAATATAAAACACTTTTTTTTCTCCAAACATAGAAACTTTATGACAAGTATTTATTTTTCAGTGGTTTACAATTCCTGGGTTAGAAGAAAAGAAGAAGATAAGACGACGCATGTATGAACTGAAGAACCAGAGAATCTTACAAGGTTGGCCAGTCCAGAATATTGTGTTTATTCTTACTGTACTTATTTTGGTGTTCAATTGTCTGGTCACACTAAACATGCTCGCCCTTTCAGCCTTGGGGTCGTTATAAAGTAACGGTCAATCCCACTATTCGATAGTAAAAGAGTAGTCCAAGAGTTGGCGGTGGGTAGTGATGACTAGCTACCTTCCCTCTAGTCTTACACTGCTAATTTAGAAACGGCTAGCGCAGATAGCCCTTGTATTGTTTTGTGTGAAATTCAAACCAAACCAATTAGCTATCTGACAAGTTTCGTCCTCTGACGACTACGTAAGTTGGAAAGAACAAAGATTAAAAACAAAAACAACCGTATTAGCCAGAATACTATGGTCTGTATTAAATGTTTATTGAATTTCCCCTAATAATGTTTGTTTGTTTGTTTTGGAATTTCGCACAAAGCTACTCGAGAGCTATCTGTGCTAGCCGTCCCTAATTTAGCAGTGTAAGACTAGAGGGAAGGCAGCTAGTCATCACCACCCACCGCCAACTCTTGGGTTACTCTTTTACAAACGAATAGAGGGATTGATCGTCACATTATAACGCCCCCACGGCTGGGAGGGCGAGCATGTTTAGCGCGACTCGGATGCGAACCCGCGATCCTCAGATTACGAGCGCATGCCTTAACGCGCTCGGCCATGCCGGGCCCCATAATAATAAAAACTGTATGAATAATGTCTGTGTATGGACACATACACACAAACAAAAGTACCCGTTCCCAGTGACGGGAAAAGTTCAAGTTAATCTATCAGTTTATATTTTTTCATGGACTTTAAAAAGGTCATTTATGTTGCATCCCTAGTTTTACCTAGAACTGTAAACTGCTTATACAGTTCACATCTAAATGTAATTGTTAAACATTTCACGTTAAGAACCACTCCACAATAACGTACGGTAAATACACATTTTTATTATTTAAGTTACGCCACATTCTGGAAAGTAAATGACAATAAATTTCTTACAACATCATGTTTACTATATAACATTTTCCACCAACATTATTCGTGTCTGTTATCTCCTTATCATTTTAAAAGTGAACGTTGATCTTTGCCTGCACGTATAGTTTTCAAACGGAAGGCAGACGAACCCCCACAGTTCGCAATATAACCAAAAACAGTTCACAGAAGACGATGAACAGCCATTTCACATGCTTTAATCATTTTTATTTTAATTAATGGTACAGCTTCACGTGTGTTTTTTCAACCGTTTTAATATGGTGCACGTGTATGTCATTATTCAGATTGATTTGGCATTCTGTAACGTCAGCTGTGATGTAAAAAGTAGATCACGTGGTGTAAAAGAAAGCGCGGGACCAAATGTCATGTCATTATGACTGGTTAATCAAGCTCAAATCTCTATTTATAAATATTAACAGTTCATTCACAGAGACCAGTTTAATTTAGTTTTCCAATATAATGTACACACTGGTCCAACTGTAAGGGCATCTAAGGACAAGGTGAGATCGTTAAACTTAATTATGAAGGTTTCGGAAAATTTTAACAGTCCTCGTTCCTTATAGATGGGCTTGGCATGGCCAGGTGGTTAAGGCACTCGACTGGAAATCCAAGGGTCATGGGTTCGAATTCACACCAAACGTGCTCGCTCTTTCAACCGTGGGGCGTTGTTATATACGGTCAATCCCACTATTCGATGGTAAAAGAGTAGTCTGAGAGTTGGTGGTGGGTGGTGATGACTAGCTGCCTTCCATATAGCCTTACACTGTTAACTTCGGGACGGTTAGCGCAAATAGCCCTCGTGTAGCTTTGCGCGAAATTCAAAACAAACAGTCCTTAGAGATATTCTCTCCAAGTGTTTACGGTTTACTCTATGCATTTACACTTTGTTGATTACGTGAAAAGTAATTTTAGGCTAATGGCAATTAAATGACATTATTCGTTGATTTGGTTTTGTTTAAAATTTACAAAAAACTTGACAGGAGCTACTTGTCACAGCTCAGCTACAAAATGTTATACCACTAATTAAGTTGCTTGTTGCCTTGTGGATTAACGTTCTGTGCTGGGGATAGAAAAGCCTAAGGTTCGAGCAGCGACATGTCATTGAGCTCGGCTTTTCCTCTCCGAAGTCTGTAATTGCGATAGATAATCGCACTCTTCAAGTTAATGTAACTGTGGCTGCTGGGGGTGTTACTGAATACTTTTACCAGTAAACGGTTCTAATCTGGTGGTGGCTCTGCCTCGCCTATGGAAGTCTCCTGTGTGATCTTTCACACAATATGTTGCACAAGGTGCTGTCCAGGGTGAAAATAAAAACATCATTTGCTCTAGTCCCAGGACTCGTTATTCACTAAAAATATCTTCTCAAGCTTTACTGTTTTAGCATGGGTTTGGTCACTAGTACTGACCTCGTAATAATTTTTGTGCTTATTATAGTTTTAATGCTTCAACTTTTAAATCGGAAAATGCACGTTCACGAAATTTGGCAGATTTTCAGAAAACATTATAACGTACGAAATGTCAGATTTTTTTGAATTGAATCTTGAGGTTTGTTAAGCAGTGTTTTTCTTATGCCTTTTTTGCATGTTGCCTATTCAAGATGCAAAGTAAGTTTCATTTTAATGCATCATAAGTATTTGAAATTTCACATACGAAATATTTATAATGTACAGCTAGTTATCAAACTCTTCTTTCGAAAAAAACTATATTTTATGTGATTTTGACTGATGAATGTCTGTACAGGTTCGGTCAATTTGGCCAGTCTTGTAACCACCATAAAAACTTAGGTTTTAGAAATAACTACAAATTATAACATGAGAACATAAATGTTTAGACTAAATAGCTTAAATATCATAACATTATACGAACACACACACATATATATACGTATAATTTATTTAATTATTATATTGACATTTCAGTTGTTCCTTGCTAACAGTAGAAAAGTCACGATTATGCGGCTCACATGCGCTTATGTTACCGTATCCAATAATATAAAATTGGTCTTTAGTCTTTACAAAGTGACTTGTTTTGGCTGTGTTTTAGTGGACTAGTATTTTTCAAATACAATCAAATTTAAATTATTACACGTTATGTATGTATGTATGTATATAGATTATTAATATTTCGATATAACTTCTTAAACTTATTTTCCTTAAAACGTGGAACAATAAGTAAAGTAAAGCAAACAATTATCTCCTGTAGTTATGACCTTTGTTGTAAGCTCTAAGCCTTCTAACATTTTACATATGGAGGGTATGAAACGAAATATTTTTTAATGTTTTGTATATACAGTTCAATAACCTAAAAGTCGTAAATTGCCATATTGGTACTACAGAATTCCACTATAATATATCAAACTTGATATGAAATTGCGATCAGAATAAAGACTCAAAATTATTTCCTTGAAATATTGTTTCGAAAGAAGGAGATGGTGTCGAAACACATGAAAATAGCTTATAAAACAACTAGGGGGCCATTCTGAGCTTTCGATTGGTTATTCACACGTCATACACAAAGGCAAGTATATATAAGGGAATGTTTCCAAAAACGGAAAGAAGTGAGCAGGTCAACCATGTTTGATTCAGCACATGAGCTGTATCTCGACAAATAGAAAATATTGGAGGTTTTTAGTTGATATTCTAGCTTGTCAATATCGGTTGAGTATCTAATTGGGAAAAAACTATATACTGTGTATTTGGACATCACAAACATCTAATCTGAATCATTGCTACATTCAATATACCAAGTGACACACAAAAATCCATGTTTAGGTGTGTGCTTTAGATATTTACTTTTGAATTAAGAAATTAAATGATATGTAATATTAAAACTTGCATTTAAAATTTTTTAAACTATTATTTCTCGAACCTTACGTTAATACGTTTAATATCAAGCTGTACACTATAATTCGAGTCAACAAACGCGTTGACATGGCCTCTCTCACGTGACCCATTAGGAAAGGGTCGGTTCATTCGATATTATTTTGTTGAGTTTTTTATGATTAAATAGTCAAAAATTTGTAAAAATAAAATTAGATTTTGATATTTAATATAAAGGTTATTCACCGAGAACTTATGGGCAGACGATTTATTGTTGTCAGGCTACTTGTGCCTCCCCCTTCAAAATTTAATACCTTTAGAATCAGCACAAAAAAACACACACATACAACAACAACATGAAGGATGGAAAAATGCTGAATTATAGGCGACAGCTGCCTATCTGCGTGTATTGCAGTAATTGCTTGGGTTAGGAAGCGTTACCATCTTTCAAGAAATATATTGTTTCTTTATATATAACGCATTTACACTCCAATGGTAATGTTTTTAATACCACAAACATTTCCTTTTTTATATAATGTAAATACTAAGTGTTATCCAAGTAGTTCCGGTTAGCACAACGTTTTTTGTTTTTTTTATTATGTGGTTATTCACTGATAAAACAATGGGTACAAATTAATTAAAACTTATAGTTTTTTTAATTATCAATTTTAACCTGTTTCTTTGCATGAGTGTTTGGAATAAGACTTTTATTTTTTTAGAAAGTACAATTATTTGAAACAAATCTTTCAATTGGACTGTTTAATAAATTTATTTAAAGATAATTTTGTGTAGTTTATGTTTGTGACCGATTATACTTGGATTAAATTCACACAAATCTATCAAGACTGGCTATTTAAAGCGTTTTTGTGGTCTGCCTCATTGAACCATATACTGTGGTATTAATTTGGAAAGTCGCGGGTTCGAATCCCCGTCGCACCAAACATGCCATTTCAGCCATGGGGACGTTATAACGTGACTTTCAATCCCATTGTTTGTTGGTAAAAGAATAGCCAAAGAGTTAGTGGTGGGTGGCGATGACTAGCTACCTTCCCTCTAATCTTACACTGCTAAATTAGGGACGGCTAGCGCAGATAACCGTTGTGTAGCTTTGCGCAAAATTCAAAAACAAACAAAACACAAACTCATTTGGAAAGAAAAAAATGGAGGACTAAAGACAATATACGTGTTTGTAATTTCTCAGCCTAACTACTGAAGAAGGACATAACGCTGTTTTTGTCTGTATATTGGTTTGAAAATAGTTTTGTGAGTACAAAAAATTGCACTTTTTATCATAGCATCGATTAGGGTCGTCTAATTCTGCTGAAAATATAATGCCAAAGAAACAAGTCAGAAGGCGTGTCGCTCATGTCTCTTCCTTCATTCTGGACTCCACTTTGAAAGTGATAAATTATCCTGCTGGAATACCGAATCACCACCAGTAGTTAGTGAACTGAAATATATTTTAAAAGTTAAATGGAAAACAAGTTAGCTGTTTTATAACTATTTTTAGGATGATAGATGGCGCTCAAAGTTATGTTTTTTTTAGTTTACCTAAATTTTGCAGAATGATTTTTTAAAATTGTGATATTAGATCTTGTCCTTGGTCTTTAACGTTACACTACGTTTTTATTTGTTATATATTTTTATCAATATCATTGGTCACCATTAAACTTCCAGAAGTACAATAATTATTAATTTTTATGTATTATTCAGTTTTATCATGTTTCCCGTCTTGTCGTTATTTATCGACTAATTGGTATTATATGGTCATGATTAAACCCTGATTATCTCCAAGTATGAGGTCTCTTGAACAACTCGTCTTTTAACAGTTTAATTCGTGTCCTCATTTTTTAACATGTAGGTCATCAACTTAACTAAATGTGTGATGTAATTTTCTGATGCTTGAAAAGGAAATGTAGAGTTTAGTTATATCATCTCTCGGAAAGTTGCTAAAATGTAATTATTTTAAAGTCGTTTCTCTTTTCTTACTTTACTGTTATCTTAAATAAATTAATAAAATTAAAGTTAAATCCATCGTGACACAGGAAAATTTAACAAAGTTGCATTTGAAGTTTAATTAAATGAAAATATTGCAAGTGTATTGTAGTGAACCTTTTAATATTAAGTAAGGCTTAATATGGTTTGGTAACTAAATATGTTTCGAATTCCATCACCTGTACTACTCGCCCTTTCAAATGTGGGGACGTTATAATGTGTCAGTCAGTCCTACTTTTTGTTGGTAAAAGAATATCCCATTATTTGAAATGTTTTTTAGACACCAAAATATTATTATTATTATTATAAAAAGACTAGCACCAAAGAAAGTTTAAGGGAAATGTGAATCTAATTTTCTATTATAAACTATTTTATAATAAAACCGAGTAATAAGTAATGTCCAGAATATCAAATATGACTTTTTTAGGAAGATGTTTCAGTGTTCAGTTATTCCTTACTGACTGGTTTGTTCTAAACAACCATACGTGTGTAGATTTTAAAGTGAAGGTAATGATCGTTAATTTTCATTTTTTAAAACTGATCTCTGGAACAGGTTGAAAATTAAAACTGAAATAATCAAAATTGTTTTTGTATAAAAAAGAAGAAGAAAGGCGTCTGTTTAATTCGAGAACAGTCGAAATATGAACTTAATCTGACATCCCTGTTTGTTGTTCATAATCTTTACTTTCATTTTATCATTATTATCATTTATGATAGTGAATTTCACAATTCGTGGCAAATTTAGATTCATTGTTCAGAAAATTGTAGGCTGAAAGTGAACTTGAATTTTTCAGAAACGGGAGGAGGCCCCAGTGAAGTGATTTCTAGTCGATACGATCGTCAACATCAGGCACAGTGTGCAGAATCTGAAAACAAGGAAAATGTCACGTACGAACCGCAACACAGATTGAAAAAATCTAGTACTACATTTGCCTCTGGAGACGAGCGCGCTAGAAGTGATATTTCTTTTTCCCAACCAGAGGGCGATATTGCAGAATCAGGAAACACGAGCAAGATACGAAAAGAAAATATTTTTCAACTGCTGCCATCTATTGAGAAGAAACCAAAACATGAAACTTATCAATTACTTCCTTTAGAAGCGAATATTCCTTTAGCTAAAATTAGCACTTCTGACCAACCAGATTATTCTAGTAGCTACACGGTGTTTTTAGACAAACGAAGACGTTGTTCGTTAGTACAACAAGAGTTTTCATTAGAACACAGTTTATATATCGCTAAAGTAAACAGTTCTTTAGAATCCCGCCACCAGGTTTCAGAAAATAGCTCTTCTGTTAACGGTGATGGTAATCGGACAGACATTTGTAAGGGTGAAGATATAGCTTTTCGTAAAAATCGAGGTCAGGTAGCTGATAATAAAGAACGTAATGTTGGTAGTACTAGAAAAAAGCAAAACCTTAACCAAACTGATGATACTTTGGATCTAACCGGAAATGACCAGAAAACTAATTTCGTTGAGCTAAATAAAGTTACTGGTGAAAATCAGTCGGTTTCACTTACAATCACACTAAAAAACAATCAGTTCTTTGTTGAAGAAGGTTTAGGTGTTACTGAGTCCAGTGATGCTGGAGAGAATGGAGCTTCTGTTGGTAATAAAGTCTCCAATTATATCAGTAGGACAGAAGATGATGTGTCTTCTACTAGTAATGAGCAAAATTATCCAAAAGATGGTAAGATAAACTTGCTGGTAGATGCACTTAAGAACAGAAGCGATTGCAAAGTGAGACTAAAATCATTAAACTCAAAAAGGGAGGAATTTTCAACGCCGGGTCCAAGTTATTACAGAGAATCATCGAGCACTAGGACTGAAAGGACTGTCCCATCAAATTTTAATAAGCATACTTCTGTCGTTGTGTCAGCTAAAACAGATAATTGGCTACCTATCTCTTGTGAGGGAGGTACGGAACAACTGGACAACATAATTCAACATGCTAGTGTTGATAAGAATAGCGTGGAGGTGTCTGGTTTAGATCCCAAACACATTAAAATTGGCAACAGCCACGAGGTTCAGCTTACGAGACATTCTAATGCCTTGCGGTTTTCTTCTACAATTAGATCTGAAAGTCAAAACATAAATAGTGAATACCAATCAATAAATTATATTTCAAATCCTACTAAATTGCAGACCCAAGAAATAAAATCCATTTGTGAAAAACGAGAGCGAAGTGAAATGAAGAATGAACATTTCGGAAGTAAAAATCAACTTTTGTTACCGACTTCTAGAGAGCGTGAAGTAGCTTCTAAGTTCGAAACATTTGATGAAATCATACTTTCATCAGAGTCTTTGAAAAAGTCCCCAAATAAAACTTCCCAAATTGATGTTCAACAGAATGTCCAACATTATCCCGTTGGTTCTCTCAAAATTAAAAATTCGACCAAAGCACACTCTGGAGGCAGTTCATCTAAAGTTGGAGAGTTGTCTAAGAAGTTTTTAAAAGCGTCATCATCAACAAATGAACCATTTCCAACATCTAACTACCCGAATAAAAGAGTACTTGTAACAAATAAGGTAATTGGTTTAGCCGAGAAATTCGAACAGGGACACAATAAATCAACAGTTTTGGACACAGAAAATCATCGAACAGTGTTTCCGGACAAGAAGAACCAAGAGACGAAAGTGAAGCAAGAGTTTAGTATTTCGATTGGGGGAAGAAGTAATATCCCATTCTCCCATGAAAGGAATATCTCCCACAAGGTGAAAAAAACGGAGCTTATCTTTAAACCAACACTCAGGGTAGAAGAAACAAAGTGTTTGGGTTCTTTCAAAGTAACATTAGCTGAGAATCATCGAGGTAATGTTGCGCCCTCTGGTTATTCTTCGCATGGAAACAGTCTGGAAAAAGGGGTAAAGACCCGTGATTCGAATAAATCAGTGACGGATGGATTAAAAAACGTTAATGGACAGTGTAAGGCCAGTAACGAGAAGAAGACAAAAGACACGATTGTAGAGAGATGTCTTCAGAGGCTAGGGGCCAGAAGAGAGAGCGTGGAGCGAGAAAAGAAACAAAGCAAGTACTCGAAAGACATTAACAAGAATGAAGAATGTAAGGTAGGTAACAAACAGCTCTTTAAAAATATGCGTTAAGCTTAAAACATATTCGTTTCTAGTTCTGTTTTATTCTCCATTACTGTATAGCAAATTTAATCCAGGAAAAGCACACGTAAATATTTAGTCTGTCGCCCCTCCTAATTTTTTGTTTTTGTGAAGCAACGTGATAACTGAGAAACCAAAAGTGATGACTGTGTTTGTATGTTATGACAGTGTTGAAGCTGTGAGCAGTAGCGTTAAGAATGCACGTACGTGAAGGTTAAGGTGCAACTGAAGCATTTGTCTTAATCACCGTGCGGTGAAGGTTTCATGGTTCGAGCCGTGGTGCTGCAAAAGGTGTCTCGCACTTTCTGCTGTAGATGTCTCATAATGTCTTATCGTCTGATAAGAGCAAGCAGAAGGTGTTTCTGGTTGGTTTCTGTCACTACGGTCAGCAGTTCTTAATTAGGAGTAGCTATGTTCGCTCTCGTTGGTCTCTGACCTGGCCGTTTACCAGCACGTGATATCGTTCAGATAGAACCTATCAAATACTTCTCCACACATGGGTTTTCAGTGTAAACATTCATGCACAACATATATAGGTGTATGTATGTACTACCTAATTAGTGTTAACAAGTTGTTGTTTTACGATATGATTTAAAACATACACCTGTTTTTCTCGACCTCCTTTTTTATAGTCTTGTAACATTTAGTCTCTATTTAAATTACATCTCTTTCATAAGTATGGCTTAGCTCTAAATAAGGTTCCCATCATTGTGTTAAACGGAACAGGTTATCATGACGACAGAAATGACTGATATTTTACAATCTGCTGACAATAAACAGCTAAACCACATAAAAGACTGCTGTCGACCATGTCAGATCATATACTCATGACTTAGTGATCACAGGATTGTTGTAGACCCTGTCAGGTGATGTACTTACGACATACTGACAAGAGGACTGCTGTAGACCCTGTCAGGTGATTTACTCACAACATACTGACAAAAGGACTGCTGTAGACCCTGTCAGGTGATGTACTCACGACATACTGACAAGAGGACTGCTGTAGACCCTGTCAGGTGATGTACTCACGACATACTGACAAGTGGACTGCTGTAGACCCTGTCAGGTGATGTACTCACGACATACTGACAAGAGGACTGCTGTAGACTTTGTCAGGTGATGTACTCACGACATACTGACAAGAGGACTGCAGATAGCCCTCGTGTAGTTTTGCGCGAAATTTGAAACAAAACAAACTAAAATTTCTTTGTGTAAGTCTTAAGGATGCGAGAGTGAGAAAGATACAGACGTGTTCTCTCAACGCTAAAAAGGAAAGATTGAATAGATGGGCTTCCCAACTAATACAGCTGAAAAATATATAACACATTACCAGTGCGATTGACTACAAGGACTACTACTACCGCCACCTGAAGAAATCACTGACAGCAGAGCGGGAAACCGCGTTTAATATCCCACCTGGAGACTAAAATCAGACCAGGACAAACTATGGCAGACGAAAAAAGTACCGAGGACGATCAGAATATACAGAAAACAAGTAAGTCAAGTCTTGGTGGCACATCGAAAATTAATTTGACTAGTTCACTAGTATTAGCGCGACGTACTGTAGCTAAGAAGGAACTCAGTATAGCAAATGAAAATAATGTAAGAAGAAAGAAGAAAGTCAAAATAAAAATGATTAAACAAATTAACTCTACTAAAAATTCCGAAAATGAAAGAGCAGTTGTTGTTAGTTGTAATAAGGTAGAGGTGGCTTCCCCTGCAAGTAACATTAACAATAAAATAACTAACAATGTAAAAGAAACAGAAGTAAAAACAAACGCCATGTATGTTGATAGACCTACTGAATACACTCAAAATAATATTGTGAAAAATACCACAGACAGTGAGCCAGACTGTTACGTATTTTATGTATGTAGACTGAACGCAACAGAAAGACACAGATAACAGCTTATATAATTTATTACAATAAACTATTATATATGTAATAGCTATAACATAAATTATATAATAACAATGACAGATATTCAGTTTCAACCTTCAAAGTTAATTACAATACAAAATGGTACTGGCCTGTGTCTAATAATATGATCTAGAATGAAAGTCCAAAAGTCCAGATCAGAAATCCAAAATTCCAGTCTAGGATATGAATTTGGTCCCACGAAGAGATTCCGAAGTTTGCTCCGGTCTCTCCTAAACAGTCTTGTACGTGTTGACTTTCAGTATAACCACTAATTCGAATGAATCGTAAAGATTGACGAAATAAAATCACAGTTTTTGTAGATCTAGCTCCAGTCACAAATTCAGGTTGAATAAACACACAGCAAACGTTGAAAATTTCTCAAACGGAGACAATATCTCTTGAATCGAAAGTAAATAAACGAATGACTGACTGATTTCTTTCATCGCCGTCTGTTTATATACCAGTAGGCCTACTGTTTTCTCGAACAATCGCGTAACTTTCACAGAATTCCAGAGCAATCCGCGCATGTCTGTTTTTGCACGAGACTCGTCGTCTAGACACCAGGCCGCCATACAAATTGTTTATAAGCATGTGATTGATCTACCTAATTCTAGAAATTTCTAAATGTTATTTTAAATGAATAACAACATATTTTATTGATTTAAACTTCTAAACAATAATATAAATATGGAAATATAAATAATAGATATGGAAATCTAAACACAACACGACATGGTTGTCGTTTACATAACATTTACATAACACAGACACCGAAGATCAAGAAGGCTTTATTAGCCACATCAAAAAAACATTACAGAAACAACAAAAAATAAGTACAATATGGCACAAAAAACAAAACCACCACAATTCTCAATTATTATAGAAGGTATTCCAGGCCAGTACAAGCACCCCTTACTTGTGACAGAGGTTAAACGCTGCAAGCCGCACGTAACTATTGTTAATATCAAACGTCTGCCCAGAGGCGGTGTCCTTGTTCAAGGAGAAGACACTGCTGACCTTAACAGATTAGTGAAAGAGTGGCCAGCAGATGCTTTCAAACCAGGAAAAATTAAAATCCACCTGTCAGGAAGTAAACCGCAGCCTAAAGCCATTGTAGTAAGAGGGGTTCACCAAAACATTAACCTTGAATCAATTACCCAAGCTTTAGACGAACAAGGCATTCCACATACTAATATACAGCGAATAATCTCAAAGAAAACACAGCACCCACTAATTTTATACGTATAGACATAGACGAGAGTTACAACATACTGAAACTAATAAATAAGGGAATAACGCTTTGGTATCAAAAATACCAAGTAGAACAGCTAAAAACTCCGGCAACTGTAGTAACACAATGTTACAACTGCCAAAGATATGGACATGTTTCTGCAGCCTGCTTAGCAACACCGAGGTGCTGCGGATGTGGCGGGGAACACCATATCACCCAGTGCAAAATAGGTAAATAAACACCCATATTTTGTAACTGTGATCAAACCCACACAACCAACTATAAAAGATGTGATAAATACAAACAAATAAAACAACGTATTTATCAGATAAGAACACCAACAGAACAGAATCAACCAAATATAAACAGACAATCAGAAACAGATGTATCAATAGAATTTAATAAACAACTAAAATCACATATGCAGAAATGTTAAAAGGAAAAAAACCCACAAACAGCAAGAACAACATTATGACTCAGGAAAAAAACCTTAACACAAACACAAAAGCTACAAGAAAACACCACCACCTTTCAAGAAACGAATACTAACACACCAGATAAAACAAGCTTTTCACAACCGTAATTAAAAACATATTTACAGAATTCGTAACAGAATACAAAAAACCGAACCAAACAACCAACTGCTTCGAATTACTGATTAATATCTCTAAAAAACACATCACACCACACACACCCTACATAATATCAACACTGACTAGTTACGTGCTCACAACACAATGTTCACAGTAGTATATATCAACATCCAAGGTGCAATAGCTTCCAAGAAACATGAGATCGAAGACCTAATACAAGAAACTAACCCCCATATTATAATAGTAAACGAAACTCTAATATATAATAACAATAGATTTAAAATACCAAATTATACAACAATAAGAAAAGACAGAATAAATAAGAATGATGAAAACAGAGGCATTATGCTGCTCTGCAGAGTGGAGCTTTCAGTTATAGAAATTAAATTAAACAGTAACAACGAACACGTTACTGTGGATATTGAACAGTAATAACGAACACGTTACTGTGGATATTGAACAGTAATAACGAACATGTTACTGTGGATATTGAGCAGTAACAACGAACATGTCACTGTGGATATTAAACAGTAACAACGAACATGCTACTGTGGACATTGAACAGTAACAACGAACATGTTACTGTCGATATCCTGCAAAGAAATAAAGGTAACTGTAACAGGAATTTACTGCTCACCTAATAAACAACTAGATATAACATTACTCAGCAACATCTTTTCCCATGACCAAAACTCCATAGTTATGGGTGACGTAAATAGTAAAAATGTTACCTTTGGATGCCGGAGCTCAAACTACAATGGTAGAAGTCTATTACAATTCATAGATTATAACAATATAGTTTTATTAAATGATACCAACCCGACACACATAACGTATGCCACTAACTCCAGTGACATACTGGACCTGTTTACGTGTACACATAACCTGAGCTAGAAAATAATAAAATTTCAAGTGGGAAAAGATGTTGACAGTGACCACCTTCCAATATATTGTGTCTTCGATCTCGCCTCCCATAAAAATATAACATTTAGGAAAGAAAAATGTAACCACAGAAAAGCAAATTGGCAAAATTACAAACAAGAATTAGACAACCTATTACCTAATAAAGTTATAAAAGAAGTTAAAACCTACACTGAAATGGATAACTGCGGTCAAACAATTACGGAGTGCCTTCAGAAAGCAGCCAAGCTAACAATACCTAAACAACACCAGAAAACAACACATGGAAACCCAAAGAAATAATCAATGTAATCATAAAACGAAAACAATTAAGAAGACAGTACATGATAACAAGAGACAGAGAAACAAAAACGCAAATAAACAACATTAGAAATCACATCAGAACACCAATAAAACAACAAAAACAAGCTAAATGGGACAATTACTGTAATAAACTAAATGATAAAACTGACCCGAAAATTTTTTTTGTCACATCTTAAAAGACTCACCAATGAAAATACAGACACAAAGAAATATCCTTTACTCGAACATAATAATACTATAGCACACACAAATAAAGAAATAGTCGAAGCTTTCAAAGATCAACTTCAAAATACTTTTAAAACTCGCACTGGTCCAGATATGAATACGTATTTCTACAGTAAAGTCACTAATCACATAGTAAACAATAAAGATCAATTTGAACCAGTTTCTCCAATAAACATAACTGGTATAAATACAAGTTCCGACACAGATTATACAAGCACGTTACTAACAAATGAAATATCCCTTCAGGAATTACTAGAAGCAATAAACACAAAAACAAAGCACCAAATGAAGATGAAATAGAGGCTACCCTTCTAAAAAATGGCACTCCGAAATTGTTTGACCACCTAAATTCACTTTTTAACCTATCTCTGTCCTCAGGATACATCCTAGTTTCTTGGAAGCTTGCAAATATATTAATGTTCCATTAGGAAGGAAAGTCGAGAACCTGACCCTCCAGGGTATGAACTTTTCGTACCCAAACACCGACAGAGATTCGAACTTTGTGTAAGTCACATGCGTATGGTTTATCGCTGTGCGACAACGACACACACACAGTAGAATATCGTGCAGGTTAAGTTTACGGAACATCGTAATGTCACGTGATCAGAACAACGGTTTAACACTTGAGAATGCAATTATACCTGAATGTGATAAGAAGAAACATGTATAATAAAAAATACTGGTTTTTTTATGGTCGTTTTAAGAGGTAAAAGGTCAAAGTTTCTTCTAACCCAGTACGACCTAAAAATATATGGCCTTTACTCCTCGTGTGGATAATAAACCTCAACACTTGCACGCACGGAAAGGTCAGCGGGGATGGGGAGGAGGTAAAAGTGGGTCGTAGGGAACGTCATTTTTATTAATTCTTTATGGCTGTTTGTGCAGCCAGTACACACCACACGTGGATGACATCACTGATGTCTTCACTGAGGGTGGTAAATACAGTGTGCACGTGACAGTATACCATGACAACCGTGCTGCAGGAATTAACCGATCGTTCCGTGACCGTGTTACATGTGAACCTGAACGTTCGTTCATTTAGAGTCTCGTTGTTACGTCCGAGATATTTCTGTCCAATAATTATTTTGGTGAGGTGACGTATGTTCACGATTCATTTTGTTACCGTACCGAATTATCAGTTGTTCAAATGTTTTTAACGGACATGCCGTAGTGCGTGTAATAATACTTGGATCCAGTCACAAAGCTTATGGAACACCACCTGGAGTCACAAATAGAATGGGTGTGTTGGAAAATTTTTATAGGTTTTTAAACATTGCTAAGTTCTAAGATAAAGTGATTTGGTGTGATGTCTAAATCATAGTTGTTTAAGTTTTTTATTCTTAGTCATTTTTCAAACGGTTTTAGGTGTTAATTGCGTTTCAATGAGATAATTTGTTGTCTTACATTACTTACATTATTCTTTGAGAGCGAGCAAGAGAGAACAAGATTACTAAACGTAATTCGATATCAGAGTCGTGAGAGCTAGTTAACACACGGGCTCTGGCTTCTAGGGGCAATTTAGTAAAATAAAATGTTCATTACACCATTAATTTTTTTAAGCTTTGGAAAGAGTTTCATGAGTTGGATGCTCAGAGATACCTCGTAGTAGAATTAGTTTTAATGGTATTTTTTGTGGTCTAAATAACCAGCGTTGTATTTTGTCACGTGTTTGTTTCCTTTATATATTGTTACATTTAAAATGACACGTTTAATAGAGTAGAAGTCAGTGATGTCGGGAAACCCACTTGTTGAGAATTTTATATGCAAAAACGGCTCGTTTGGGTTCAGAAAATATTTTAAATAGAAGAGCGAACAACGTTTCGACCTTCTATTTAAAATATTTTCTGAACCCAAACGAGCCGTTTTTGCATATAAAAGGGTAGAAGTCACTACTGCTAAGACTTTACAGACGTTTCTCGAGGTTTTGTCACTCGGAATTGAGTTTTTCTTTAAGTCTGTTTTTCTTTTTAACTGAAGTACATTCTAAATATTAACATTTAAACATTAGCTCCATGTGGCACATTTAACAGAATATCCGTGATTTACTGATATTGTAGTAATTACTATTGTAATATCGTTAAAAATGACGGAAGTTTTTTTTTTAAATAAAAAGTCGCAGACGCATCAAGGTCCCTATAAATAATCATTTCGTGTGTTAATGTAGCCCCCCAGTGGCTCAGCGGTATGTCTGCGGACTTACACGCTAAAATCCGGGTTTCGATACTCGTGGTGGGCAGAGCACAGATAGCCCATTGTGTAGCTTTGTGCTTAACTCAAAACAACAAGTGTTAATGTAAAAAATATACAAACTTTTATCGGGAGTTAAAGCGTACAGTTGAAGAATGGTAAAAAAATATCCTATGACTTCGTGCTCTTCTAATATTCACGATCGTTTTTAGTGCACGAAATACTTTCGTTAACGTAAACTATAATTAAAGAAAAAACATCCGAGTAAAAGAATCCCCCCGTTTCAGGATTTTTAAGGAAAGTACACAATTTCCAACGATGTTTTAACTTTTTATATGGTAATTGTACTTGTCGTTAGACATCAGTCTTAGGCCTAATGCATTTTTAAACGCTACATTTTTTTATCTAGTCAGTTAAGGGTTTTCAAGAATTAGATTTTATAATAACACTGTTCAAACCACACTATGTTTGTGGCACTTACTGCCGACATGTTTCATTCAACCCTGACCTAGCTAGCGCCCCTAGTGGTGTGTCTGCGTACTAACAATGGACAAAACCGGGTTTTGATACCCGTGATGGGCCGAACACGGGTAGCCCATTGTGTAACTTTGTGTTTAACTTTAAACAAACTCTTCAGGTCAACTAGGACGTAACAAATACAGCTGTGGTTGGAACACTTATTTACATAAGGCAATTGGTACAACGGGATTTGTTTCTGAAATATGGCTCTTTATGAGCCAAAGAGAAAAGTTTATAATTATAATTCTCAAAACACAATAACAACTGATTTTTTGTTAAGCGATACAAACGCACTCATCATATATTTTAAAGTATGGGAGAAACCTTCATACTCCAACTGTCCCAAGAATCACAAAATCTCCCAATTTCCATTTAGAAAATAGGGTTAACAAATGTACAGTTTTTGAAAATATTCTCTTGCTTGTTGTGACATTAAAGACGAAAGTAACTTTAATAAAATTGTTTGTATAATTAATTTTCTCTCCGTTAGATTTAAGGAGGTCCTGTTTAATCTTTCCTGTTAGGTATAAGGATCTATTTTTCCGCCTCAGATTTAAGGGTGTCCTACTTGTATTTTACCATAGTTGTACAAACCATAAGAGACGCTGGGGGTGGGGTGGGGGCTGCTCAAACGGATCCATCCGCCATTTTATTTGGAAATATAGTAAAACCTGTATAAGGCGGAATCACACAGGACTGAGCAAGACTTCCGGCTTAGACAGTGAACATTTATTTCCTTAATTATATATAAATTTTGAGCGGAACGTTATACTTGCTTGACTCAAGGGACGTAAGACGTTTGTGAATAAAGTTATTTTACTATTCGTGCTATATTTATTAGAATAAGAACAAAAATAAACATTCAGAATATACATAAAACATAAAATCTTTATCAGATTTAGTTGAAAAAAGTGTCCAATTTCAACTGTTTTGGTTTTTTTAAAATGGGCTTTTTTGTGCAGTTAAAAGAGAACACCAATTATACAGCCTTTTCATGAAGTTCATTTCCCCCCTTCATTTTTACATACAATTTGATAGTGTTAATGTAACTTAACACTTGTGATGAAATGGGAATTTCTATTTCCTCACAATCTTTTCCACTTTGCTCATCTCCTGAATCTTTTGCACTGTTACCGTCTTATGATTCTATTATAGATTTTAAATCAATTTTATCAGTTTCTATTAAAACATTCTTGTCAACATTCACAGAATCACCTGTATCAATCTTCTCAGAGTTTGAGTTTCACTAGAATCATAATAAACAACTTTTTTTTAAAAAATGAGAGTATTCAGTAGCTTTTTATAAATGAGGTATTAAGTAAGTTGTCCTTAAATTTTAAAATTAGAGACAATAGGAATTTATTTTTTTGTGAGAATTATTTAAAGAGTAGAATTTTGTTCTTAAAAGACAAATATATTTCTATAAATCATGAATCCATTTTAACTGTAAAAATAATGACGGCAGAAAAAAGAACAGAATATATTTAACCAATACTTACTGAAACAAAATGTCCAATAATTTATTAATATTTAA
This sequence comes from Carcinoscorpius rotundicauda, assembly GCA_011833715.1. Classification (NCBI taxonomy): domain Eukaryota; kingdom Metazoa; phylum Arthropoda; class Merostomata; order Xiphosura; family Limulidae; genus Carcinoscorpius; species Carcinoscorpius rotundicauda. The sequence continues at coordinate 101,767,048 of CM022394.1, read as the reverse complement.
ACAAATTAATTGTATAAGAAATTAATATTTAATCAAAAACATTTTCCGCCTTACTCAGGTTGTAATCCTACTTGTTGACGGATAAGGTAGGTGAAAGTTTTCCGTCCGCGTTACGCAGGTTCCGCCATATAGAAGGCCTTTTATAAGGGAAATCTTAAGATAATGTTGCAATGTTTTGATATTTCCGGCTTGTACAGGTTTACTGTATTTAGACATGTTTTTTGCCACTCGTGTTCACGTAGGCTTTACGATTGATATCCACACATTGTCAATACTTCTTAAACACGTGATCACTGTTCACTCATTTTATTAATTTGAATACACAGTTAGTATGCGAAATATAATGTCAACCGACAAACTACAAAACTACGGATTTATCGGGAGTCATCTACTCAGCAATTGAAAAATTGGAAACTGCAGAGCTATAAGGGGTCATTTACTCAATAACTAGGAAACTACAGAGTTATGGGAAGTTATCTACTCCTAGTTCGTAGGAAAACTAAGGAGTTTTGAGAGTTGTGATGTACTCCTAGTTTGTAGATAACTGCAACATTTGGTGGGAACTTAATTTTATATATTTTATAGAGAAAACTACAAAACTACAGAGTTTTGGAGAAGCCAATTTTCTCCTATTTTGTCCATAGATTTCTGAAATTGGGATAGAAAATACATTTTAGGAAGCCTGGGATGTTTCCAGGCTACATAGTTTTTCCCATTTCTTTCCCCGTTACGCACAGCCTGGTTTACCTCTGTCCGTAGTGTAGACTTTGATTTTGTGAGCATAGTTAGAAATACGATTGGAACACATTAATATTGCGAGTTTATCTTTCTTTTGTCCAACTATTTTAATTTAACGACAACAACAAAAGAAAGCCGTGTGGGTTAGGTCTGTCTCATTAAGTCTCCCACGATAGCTGGTTTGTGTTATTTTTATTCTTCATGTATTGCTGGTTGAGTTTCGAGCGGCTCGTGTGGTTATTGGAACGGTTCCAAGTTCTACCACCTATTAACCAAGTCTTCAGTCTCATTTCCGAGTATTTCGAACGCTGTTTATTTTCTCTGTTTAGGAAAGAAGCTGAGAATCTGCTGAGATTGTCAAACAAAATGTCGCACGTCTTAACTCATGTTTGACAAAACTAGAAAAGATCTGTAAACGGTTAGGGCTATCAGTAAGTCCATAGAAGGAATAGAGGTATTAAAGGCCCGTGTAACAGCAGTCTACTTACTAGAATCGTGTTACGTCTTGTTCTTTATAGAGCCCTGACGGTGTGATTCGTGACAGTGGACGTGTAGAGCCCTGACGGTGTGATTCATGGCAGTTGACGTGTAGAGCCGTGACAGTTGACGTGTAGACCCCTGATGGTTTGATTCGTGACAGTTGACGTGTAGACCCCTGATGGTTTGATTCGTGACAGTTGACGTGTAGAGTCCTGACGGTTTGATTCATGACAGTGGACGTGTAGAGCCCTGACGGTTTGATTCATGACAGTGGACTTGTAGAGCCGTAACCGTGTGATTCGTGACAGTGGACTTGTAGAGCCCTGACGGTTTGATTCGTGACAGTGGACGTGTAGAGTCCTGACAGTGGATGTGTAGAGTCCTGAGGGTTTGATTCATGACAGTGGACTTCTAGAGCCGTGACCGTGTGATTCGTGACAGTGGATGTGTAGAGTCCTGACCGTGTGATTCGTGACAGTGGACGTGTAGAGTCCTGACAGTGTGATTCATGACAGTGGACTTGTAGAGCCCTGACGGTTTGATTCATGACAGTGGACTTGTAGAGCCGTGACCGTGTGATTCGTGACAGTGGATGTGTAGAGTCCTGACCGTATGATTCGTGACAGTGGACTTGTAGAGCTCTAACAGTATAATTCATGACGATATTATTAGTAGACCTGTCAAGGATTGACAAGATGCACGGTTGTTTTACAGAATGCAACCGGACGTTGTAAATTGAACTATAACGAAGTGGCGAGACTCGTAATTCATTTTTAATTTCTAGGACACGTAAGAGATAATTTTATGTGTTTGTCTGTTCCAAGTGCGAAACTCTAGAACGAGTCAATATATGCAATGTCCACCGCATGGAATCGAACCACGAATTTTACTGATAAAACAGAGTCGGGAAGGGACAAAAATAATTCCATCTTTTATTATATTTCTTTGTTGCCAGAAGAGGGCAGTCTAATCGTGATAATCTTGGCCGCTTGTTTTAGCATCATTTCACTAAGTAACTTGAGAATTTTTGGTTAGAAACGTGATTATTGGCATCTCTAATAGTTACACTTGTTTATAGAAAATAAAAACAAATTTTCTACTGGTATTTCTATATCTGTTTAACAGTGTGTCTCGTATCGATTTATTTGTGGATAATACTGTTTGCCCAGGTTGATCTGATGACGTCACATTCCAACGGTTGTTATCAAACGTTTCAGTTAAACATATCAGTGAAACCAGAACATAGTAAGTTTTTTCAGAACTATTTAAGTTAGCGGCAACTAATTTCAAACTGCTTAAGTTACGCCAAGACAACTATTTAACTTTGTGCCAAGGAAGTCAAAACAATTTACGTTTGCTAATTAAGACTGGACTATTTTAATTTAGACGTTAGATACGTGTTTGGTAGTTTGCGATGCTCAGCGAGACATTCCATTCCATTCTGTTCTATTACATGCACAGCTGCGTTCTATCTCTCTGGGTCAGAACGAAAAGAACCAGTAAATTCACCCCATATTTCGTTTGGTTCACTTGGCTTTGAGACTGGCGGTAGGCCTACACGAGGAGAGAAACACAAACAAATTAAACCTTGTTTATTTCTGTTTTTTGCTTCATGTCACTTACCACCGAACAGAAACACAAAACTTCTGTTAAAGCGCGGCGAAACTTATCTTTCATAGTTTTGGATAGTCTTATAAATAACACGCTTCCCATTTTACCCGGGCTTCGTGCATAGTGTGCAAGATTTGTTCCATTGCGTGATAATGGTTTCTGGCGTTATTATTATATAAAAATAAATGAATCAGTGTATGTTATTCAGTAAACTATACTTGGATACTTATCTAGATTAGAGTGAATGTAAAACACAATTTTTTTCCTTCTTTATTTCCCTGTCAATAAAAACTGAAAGAAAGTGAGTTTTGAAACCTAGTAAAATGTAACGACGTTGTGTATTTACGTGTAAATACACGTAGTAAAAACCGTAGTAAAATGTCATCAAAACTTAGATTAATTAATGTGAAGAATAATGGTAAAATGTAATCCGGTCGAGGACTAGCTGACTGTAAAATGTAATCAGGTCGTAAACTAGTTGGCTGTAAGAACAATGGTAAAACGTAATCCGGTCGAGGACTAGCTGACTGTAAGAACAATGGTAAAATGTAATCTGGTCGAGGACTAGCTGACTGTAAAATGTAATCAGGTCGTAAACTAGTTGGCTGTAAGAACAATGGTAAAACGTAATCCGGTCGAGGACTAGCTGACTGTAAGAACAATGGTAAAACGTAATCCGGTCGAGGACTAGCTGACTGTAAGAATAATGGTAAAATGTAATCAGGTCGTAAACTAGTTGGCTGTAAGAACAATGGTAAAACGTAATTCGGTCGAGGACTAGCTGACTGCAAGAACAATGGTAAAATGTAATCCGGTCGAGGACTAGCTGACTGTAAGAACAATGGTAAAATGTAATCACGTCGTGAAGTAGTTGGCTGTAAAAACAATGGTAAAACGTAATCAGGTCGTGAACTAGTTGGCCGTAAGAACAATGGTAAAACGTAATCCGGTCGAGGACTAGCTGACTGTAAGAACAATGGTAAAATTTAATCACGTCTTGAACTAGTTGGCTGTAAGAACAATGGTAAAACGTAATCACGTCTTGAACTAGTTGGCTGTAAGAACAATGGTAAAACGTAATCACGTCTTGAACTAGTTGGCTGTAAGAACAATGGTAAAACGTAATCACGTCTTGAACTAGTTGGCTGTAAGAATAATGGTAAAACGTAATCCGGTCGAGGACAAGCTGACTGTAAAAATAATGGTAAAACTGCATTTTGCCAAAGTTGTGGAAGTAATTTGAGCGTTTGTTTTTGTTTTTAAGAAATATTTACGAATTTTAATCGTTTTTTTTAAAAAGACAGGAGTGATTGGGAAATGAAACTTTATGAAATCACTCGAAGATAAATAGAACGAAAAAGACAGTGTAGCCACCAGGTGCATGTTTACGAACGTTACTTTTCGTCTATAGAACTAACTATAAGCAGCTTTTCTTCCCCAATGTTTATCAAATAATATTTTAGTTACAAGAAAAAGGATAAAACCCAAAATTTTTATAACCTTGGTGTCGCTGCTTATAAAATCTTATATTACCCACAAGTAACTTGTGTTTCTTAACCCTTTTCTTTTTTGTGGGGTGCGGACCCCTTTTAAAATCTAATTCGAAAGCTACTGACCCCTTCCCAGAAAAATGCACACAAACATATACACATAAAATAATGGATGAAAAACTCAATTTTTTGACCACAGTTTACGGATCCCTTGAAGTCCTTTTGTGGACCACTGAGTAAGAAGAGTAATAAATCCAGAGAGCCCCAAATTACCCAGGTGTAACTGGTGTCGTTTCTAAACGTTGAGTATGATAGATCCAAGGAGCTTCCACTAACACCTTGAATGTAGTGTTGTTTTTTTTCTCATATCAAAGTATTAACAGAAAGTACATTGTAGTAACACGAAATGGAATTATAAGTTACTACATTTCCTGTGTTGTTTCTATGAACAGTATCGGTCATTGTTCTCTCTCTGACACCGTTAGTTGAAAGATGATCGAATTACTGAACGTATATTTGGCTAAGAGCCCAACTTTCCTTTCCACCTCTACCTACTCTATATTTAGATACGCTCCTTGTTATTGAATTTTGCTCTAAATCGCCCACCTACACACAAACCGCAAGGGTGGGTTAGAGCATTGGGCTGATTTAAGGAGTGTTCTTCGTACACTAGTTCCTAAAAGCAGAAGAGTCGAAAAACAATGTTTATTGGAAGAACAAATGAGCAGAAGTTAAACAGGGACTTGGCAAGATTTCTTGGATTTGTTATGTTTCGTATAAACCCCCTCCACACACACACATGGTGAAATGCAACTTTTTTGTTAGACCTTAAACAGAAGAAGTCGTTAAATCAGTATTACTGTTATTGTGTCCGTGTTTATAAATCGGTTTGTCTGAATTCAAAGGAGAGCTTTAAAGGAAAACTTTTTAACAAGATAGAGGGGGAGTGTACTTACCACATCACACTGGGGTCTAAACCCTTCAGTATTACCTCCCTTCCCCCACGCACACACTTTACAGTCTTGGCTATACGATTAATATTCGTTCACGTGGTAAACTAGAGACGCGCGCAGTAAACCGTATTCCTCCGCCAGGCAGCGTTTATCATGTTTGATTCTCAAAAAATATTAAAATATGTCGATTCTTTCTTCATTTTTAATAGAAACGAACTGTTTTTGGCAGATCAATTATGTTCTGCGTTAGTCCACCAAGTTTCATCAAAATCTGATCATTTTGACTTGAGTTATAGAGCGAATGTAGTGTAAAAAAATCGGTCTACATGTCACCAGATAGGGATTTTTTGTTTTTTGTGACCTTGCTGTGACTTTAACCTTTGACCCTCCTAAATTTAATCACTTCTAACTTGTGTCATAATTTAAATATATACCAATTTTCGTTCAAATCTATTTAGCCGTTTTCGAGAAATTTTGATAACAAACACACACACAGTTGTGAAATACAACCGTCCTATATCTTCAGTTGCAGAGGTAATCGGTCAGTATTTGACAGGTTTTTCTGTGTTTAAACATTCGTGTAAGGTTAGCTAACCTTTTGTTTCCGAACCACTTTCTGCTACCACAGTATTTCTTCCCCTAATATTTTTGCTACCAACACTGCCTTAGCCCTGGCCACACATTTCCTCTTGAAGGTGGTGATGTTTCAGAATAAACGTTTCAGATGTAATTAAGTCTCGTTACCCGCTTTCAACAACAGTAAACATGGAAAATAACTGTCACTTCGATAGATAAAGCGCGCGTATGACTAGTAGCGACGCGTGTCACGATCTAGATAAGGGAAGGTATGTTTATTGCACAAGTTAGCAAAACTATTCAAAATACACCTGTTTTCATCCCAGCTTTTGAGCGTCTAATGTTAGAAGTACCGATGGTGTTCGGACCCCTACCAATAAGGTTTTTTAATGCACTTTTTTTCTTCTTAATTGTTTGTGAATCCATGATTTTTTTCTAAGGCCCAAGTTGATAAATACTGGTTACACAAAAATAATTTTTAATAAAACAACTTTTAAAATATTAACTTGTCCCCCCATAAACAGTGATTCACACCTAGGCTTGTAGGGACCTGGCATGGCCTGGTGGTTAGGACTCCCGATTCGTGTTATAAGAGACGAATGTTTGAATCCCTGTTAACAAACATGCTCGCCTTTTCAGTCGTATAATGTGTCGGACAGTCCGACTTTTCTTTAGTAAAAGAGTGGTTCAGGAATTGACGGTTGGTGTTGTCGACTAGCGAAATTTCCTGTAGTCGGTCACTGTCAGACGGCTAGCACAGATATTTCTCGTGTAGCTTTGCACGAAAGTCAAAATAAACCAAACCAAACTGACTGTTCTAAAAAGCAAAAACATTACGTTACTCCACGTAATGCATTTAACAGGTTAAAAAACAAGTCGGTAATTTTAAACTTCACTGAGTTTGTAATATTCAAACCTGATACTAGTCTGAGACAACGTTGAATAAACAGTGTGTAACTAAATATTAGAACACATTTGACTCTGGGTTCTTCATTAAATTATCATGGAAGAAAAACGTTAACACATGTTTAGTGTTAATATTTAACTTGTGTTGTTACACGGTAAACTGGTTGTGACAGTTGATATATTTATTCACTTTAATCCAAGAAACGTAAGAATTCCTGTAGTTCTTTGACCTTGTAATGACTGGAGTATCATTTGGATTCTTAATACTATCAGAACAGAACTGATGCCTTAGGTTTATAAACTTTATACTATAAGAACAGAAATGATATCTTAAATTTATAAATTTAAGCTCTCGGAATCGAACTGAAAACTTAAATTTTCAAGCTAAGGACTTTCAGAATAGAACTAACGTTTAATCTGTAAAATATAAATCCTTCAAAATAGAAATTTGGATTAATTTACATTAAGAGTATTATAGCAGGATGATGTTTTTTTGAAGAAAATATGCATTTAGCGTTGCCAAGGCGACCGCTTCCTCTTCCATTATCTTTCATAATTTATCGAAATTCGGTTAAATTTTAAGGCGCTGGTGCCGCTGGCAATACGTTTTTTCAGCATTATTTTGGTGCAATAGGGTAAGGACCTCTGCCCAGAAGTTTTAGTTTTTTAAATACACCTTTTCTTTACCGCACATTTATTTATTTATAAAATTGATTTTTTTGGATAAATTTAATTGCTATAATTATTACTTTAATTATAATGCTGTTGTTATATATCGAACGAGGATCTGGGTTAGCTGAGGGGCGGCGTGTACTAAGAAACATTGATTGTGGTCTTTGTATTTTCGCGAAAAACAGGAGTCACATTAGTTTTACAAGTTTTGATCCCTTTTTCGTTTCGGGGATTACACCTTTATTTCCAAGCATTAGAACACTTATCAGCTGGCGATCTTTTCGGGGCTTTTTTGTTGTTGTTTTTTTGCAAAATTTGAAATACTCCACTTAAGTAAAACATTTTTTTTTTAGTTTGCAACTGAGCACGTACTTATTACACTAGAATTCAAGGTTAGATCCCTTAGATGAGAACATAAAATATAACGTGCAGAATTCGTAAGTTCGGCCCAACATGGCCAGGTGGTTAAGGCACTCGACTCGTAATCTAAGGGTCGCAGGTCCGAATTTTAGTCACACCAAATATGCTTGCTCATTCAGTCGTGGAGGCGTTATAACGTGGCGGTCAATCCCACTATACATTGATAAAAGAGTAGCCCAACAATTGGCGGTGGGTAGTGATGACTAGCTGCCTTCCCTCTCGTATTACACTGATAAATTAGGGACGACTAGCGCAGATAGTCCTCGTGTAGCTTTGCGCGAAATTAAAAAAAAACAACGTAAATTCATAGGTGAAAATCGTGCATCAAAAGCTATTGTATAAAACTAATTTTGCAACCTTGTTTAGGTTTGAATTTAATATTGAATGATTTTTAAGATGTTACATCAAATTATGTAGTGAAAATAAAATGCTAATATTATGTTCAGAGAGAGCTAATTTCGACATTAATTAATCTATAGTTCTATAGTTGCAATGCTTAGACCTAAACTGTCGATCAGGCTAGAAATACGACGCTTAGGCCTGAATTGTCGATCATAGTAATGTATGATGAAATGATGTGTCTACATAGAAGAAAAGAACATTTCCATTTTTGGTGAGAACTTGTTAAACCAAAAATACGTTCGTCTTCAATTCATGGAATATATATTAAATGAAATACATTTTTTTCTTAAAGTACCCTCTTTGTGAAAAAGTGATAACGAAAAATAATTATTTGTAAAAATGAAAGGAATGCATTCTTCATCAAACTGAGTCCGGTAAACAGACGTACTTACTTGCACCAGACCTTTTTCCAGTTCTTGTAATAACAAATGCTTACTAAAACAAATCCTTTACAAGATAAACCGTTTGGAAGATGTAGTGGTTCTACGCTAGGGTATGAAATATTTATAAACAAATTGTGTGCATGCACGAAAAACAACGAAATTAATATCAAGATACTCTATCACGCATGCGTGTAATACTGACTTGAGATTAGATGCTATTATTGTACGTTTTCAAAATATCGTCTCTTTGGTGACTTGAGCCGAAAAGCCTAAATTTGGCACTAGAATTTAGAGCGATAACATCAGTGTAGCGCTAAACGATGGACTAACAAGAAAGTAATTATAAACGTGCTGCTTGTGTTTTTATTTATTTATTTTTATTATGAGTTTCTGGTGTGGGAAAGGAGGGAGAGAATTTTAAGGCTATATTCTATATCCAGGTATCGTTTAAAGACTGTTTGCCCGTATTGTTAAAGTAAATCGTTCAAAAGCCTTGAAAACTAAAGGTAAGATATTTCCTATATAACTTAATGGAGTTATTGTTATAACACTGGGCTCCAGATGTTCCGTATTTCGGTGTATCTTGGCAACAAGAAGTTTATTTACGACATCTTGAAACGATTTACCCTAAAACCTCAAAGGATGTGTCGGTTGCGATAGTACATGGTAACCTTCAAGCAACCTCTAAGCTTGCAGGTTTTACCATGATTTCCAAACATCAGTTATTTTACAAAACATTTTAGGGTTAAAATTAGACCAACCAGAAGTTCTGAAAAGACCCCGTGACCCGGTTCCTGGTTGAAGATATTTTTAGTGCTCGTTGTTTGACGTCAGGAGATCGAGAGTGCGCGTGCTGGTCCATCAAGCAGTAACCAGTTTGTTTTGTCATCTTTGCTGCTGCTCTTGAATGAAGTAAAAGTGCACGAGGTGTTTCAGCGCGTGCTACATTGTGCAGGTGCAGTTTGAGAAAGTGTAAAGTTTCTTCGTGTGCAGGTACGTACGAAGGTTTTGTTTGTTTGTTAACAAAATATTTGCAGTTTAAAAAGTTTTATTTAGTAGTAGAAAGTTTGTTCGGAGCTGATAGTTAGTCATGTTTGTGAACAGTTGATACAGACTACCATCTTGTTTGGTAAAGGAAGTTTCAAACACCCACTTCCTTAGGAAACCTTACCAACGAAATTCCATTGAACATTAGATTTTTCACGAAAAGAAGAAGAATGTGCAACAGTATTTCAACCGCACTGTGTCCGTCACATCCGTTGCCGACGATGTTCAGTACAGAGCTCATCAGAATATAGTCTTAGAAAACGTAATAAGCTTAATTCTAATGTCTTACGACAAAAAACGATTACTTATATTTGTGATTCGCCAGCTCGGAAAAATCAACAACTCGATAATTTGTTATTGCAGGAAGTGTTCTAACCGTTACAGTAACACTTGTGTGTCCCAACTGAACTGATGAGCTCTGGATTGAGAGAAACGCGTCGTTGCAAATGGATATGCCGGATCTTTTGTAATTTAAAACCGATTTTCACAGCCGTGATTAAGTTGTGAAAAAAAAACAACAGCAACAAACACATCTACGCTTTTAAATTCGTCATAAATATAAGCTATTTAAATTCTTAATGTGAGGAGTAGTGACCCAAGCGTGGAATGTTGCGTGCGTTTTCAATATTTAAATTTGTTTTACTTTTTTTTAATTACTCTACTTTGCTTTTCTGTCTTATCGGCGGATGTTACTTAGTGGTAAGCGTGTCGAGCTATGGATTAGAAGATTCAGAGTTAGAAACCTGATATCAGTGAACAGTCTCTTTTGAATTGTAGAAATGTCTTGTTACTGACTTCTACATTATTTGGATTAATAAACTGGATCAAGCGATTGTGGCAACAGATCCTACTGGTCAACTCCTCTCCTAGTGGCCACTATACTTGAATCACGTAGAGGGGCTATGGCCAGGCCATTTATCCTACCTGAGGTCAGTTTGAAAATTCCAATCATTGTTTTTAATAATCAGGTTTAACAATCTGATCCGTAGCTGAAAGCGAATTTGCGAGGATTTGGTTTTAGTGAATTTAGATCGATCTCAGTAGCCAAGTACAAAAGTATGGAAAGTTCACAGTATGGTGTAAGCTTAGGGTAGTGAATAACACAACAGTATTCATCTGAAGTTATACCGTAATACACTGTCCATCTAAGACAAGAAAAATATATATTGTATGGTTATGACAATCCAAATAAAGGAATGTTGATACCGTAGTGGTGTCAAACTAAAGGAAGAAAAGTCGATACCGTGGTGGTGTCAAAATAAAGGAAGAAAAGTTTATGCCATGGTGGTGTTAAACTAAAGTAAGAAAGGTTAATACAGTAGTAATATTAAACTAAGGAAGGGAAACATGATACCTTGATGGTGTTATACTAAAGAAAGAAAAGTCGATTCCATGGTGCTGTAAAACTCAAGGAAGAAAAGTTGATACCGTAGTGGTGTTAAATTGAAGAATGGAAACTTGATACCGTGGTGTTGACAACCTAAACTGTAACTGATTTCATGGTGCCAATCAACACACATCAAAGTTATGTAGAGTAGTACCATGACCTAGAGTAGGAAATCCATTGTGATTATCGAAGTGCAACTTGTCTTGATGCACATGTGTAAACTTGTGTGTTTGCGTGTATATTATTGAAAACGTTCCACGTGTTTATCAAAATCCGTCTTGCCTTTATGCACGTGCGTAAGTTTATATTGAAAACGTTCCATGAAATTGCCAAACTCTGTCTTATCTTGATGCACGTGCGTAAGTTTATATTGAAAACGTTCCATGAGGTTGTCAAAGTCTATTTTGTTTTGATGCACGTTTAAGTTTATCTGTGTTGGACAAGACGTTTTTACAAAGTAATTCCTTTCAAAGTTGGAACTTCTCCCAAGGTCTGAAGTTGGGCTTAAGACGACAGTTGTTACCTTCGTCTGGTTCTGTCTACAGAATGGAGAGAAATACCCTGGGTTATTTGTTGAAACTCCTATCCGAATTGGACACCAGTATTATATTTTATTTTGAGAATAAATATTGTTCCCTCATCCCATCCCGAAAAAAAGTTTCAAGCACCCGACTTGACTGTCTTTTGATTATGATAAGAACAGATAATTCGCTAGAAAGATTTTTTTCAATTTTTCTTAAAATTTGTCTACTTCGTTGAAAATGTAGCATTATGTAGTATTATACACTACTAGTAGGGAAGGGTTTACTTAACCCTAAACAGTTTTCTTTTGTAACCAGAAGAACGTTGTATTAACCGTGTAAGACTATATGTACACTACTAGTAGGGGAGAATTTACTTAGTTCTAAACAGTTCTCTCTTATTACCAAAAAACAAAACAAACATATTAGTATTAAAATGCGCAGCTGTATTTTGCACTGCAAATAAAGGAATTAAATAATTGGCCATATAGTGAGTGATCAATTCTCTGTTTTATTCATTAGCAAATGGTCATCATGAATTGATACAATACTGATAATAATAATTTTTTTCTCTTAGTTTACTTTTTTGTTGTTGTTTTTTTATTCCAAAAATAACGAGTAGAGCAGATGCGGTAAGTTTACCAAATAAAACTAGGCTACAAAATCATAATCGCCCGTCTCCCCCCTTCAACACACACACACACATACAATTGCCCTATTTTTTATCTTTGAAATGTAATTATTAGATGTGCTCTTCAAAGAAAGAGGTAATATTTTTTAAGGGAATATTCTACATCTGTCGAGCTGTATCTGAGATTGAGAGCTAGGAAGAGGAAAGAGTTTGCGAAGAGAATAATGACGTCATTCATTAAACATGCAGTGACGTCATGCTTAAAATACGTACGCCAAAGAGGAGTAAGTTTGCAAAATAATGTAACACGTGTTATTATGTGTATTATTTCGGTGCTATTTTTTGCACTTCTAAAAACGAGGAAGTGCCTTAATGTCGTCATGAAATCGGTGGAAAGTTACTTTTTTATTAAATATATAACGCTCACTTTCAGTCGATTTTTGTTTTCTGTGTTTGAGAGTTCTTTACTTGTGAGAGGAATTTTCTTCTATGTGATTCGCGAACTGTGAGATTGGCAAAAAACTAGGCAAACTCGGAAACATTTGGTTTAAAATTTGCCTAAAGCTATTCGAGGGCAATCTACGCTAAGTTAGCTGTGACAGACTAGAGGGAAGGGCAGATAGACGACAGCACCCACCGCCAACTCTTGGGCTACGCTTTTTAACCAACGAATAATGTGATAGACCGTCGTATTATGACGCCGTCACGGCTGAAAGAGTGAATATTTTTGAACCCGACGATTGAGATACGAGCGCTCTAGCCACTAGCCCCACCCCGTGGGAAGTTGTAGTAAAACTGTTAATTTCTCCTTTTTAACATGGCTACGAAAATTATTGATATATTTTAACGTTAATTAACCTCGACTTATTTGGTATCGTGTTAAAAATTCTCCAATAAAAAGTAAACAATGCTCTATTGTCTACCGTAAAATCGAATTCTTCTTTCATTTTTATGTGTCACCTGACTCTGTAGTACGTATGTTCTGAGTGTTATATTTCTATCGTGACCAGATTACAAGCTATAATGATATTAACATGGTGAAACAGGAAATGTTTAAATATCGGTCGGTTGTGCGCGTGGTGGTCTGGAAAATTTTAAATATTATGTGAACAGCCAGACAGAGGGTAGATTTAAATTATTTTGGAAAGTGTAGCCATCCTTTATTAATGTTTTAAAACTGTCGAGTATGGAAACATGTTTGTAAAAACGCGCGTTGTTTCTGTGTGCACTCCCTTTTCCTCAGATAATTCAAGTTTATATATTTTCTTTTCTTTCCAAAGTTTAGTTGGAATCGAAAGTTTGGTTACGTTTTTGTTCTGTAAAACCCACCTTTCCAAGTGTTTTAAAGAATTCCAAACCTGGGGTTAAGATTACGTTGGCCTGCATTATATCTCATTGTAGATGGCACAATTTTCGCTTAGGGTAACAACGAAATGAAATAAATATTTTTAATAGAATAAGTACACGCTATTAATATAAATAATTTATAAGCTTTCATGTGTAACGATCGGTGTTGTCCAATCTGATAAACGTTTTTTCATATCGTAACTTATAGCAGATTATTGTTTTGTTAGAAGTTCTCTGTAAGTACACTCAAAAGGAAAGTTTTAAATTCTTGTGTTGAGGTCCGGCGTGGTTGGGTGGTTAAGGCACTTCACTAGGTATCTTCCAATGTTTTCTCTCCATATGCTAATTATTTAACTAGAGTTTTATTTCATGTATTTTTGTTATACCCCCTCTTTGAGGTGGGATGAATAAAGAGAAAAAAACAAAATCTCGACTAGTAATCTAATGGTCGTAGGTTCGAATACCTGTAACACCAAATATTCTCGCCCTTACATTTTGGGGCCGTTTTAATGTGACGATCAATTACGCTATTCGTTGGTAAAAGATTAGCCCAGCAGTTGGCGGTGGGTGGTGATGATTAGGTGCCTTCCCTCTAGTCTTACACTGCTAAATTAGGGACGGCTAACGCAGATATCCCTCGTGTAGCTTTGTGCGAAATTCAAACAAAAGTTCTTGTATTGTTGCGTTGATGAAAATTTAAAAGTGTTCTTAATGTTGTTTTTTTTATTTTCTCAATACACTTAACTTCTTTATATTGTCTCTTACTCTCTTTTTATCAGTATTTCTCTTTCTCCTGGCTTCACTTCCATTATTTTTTTTTCGTATTTGCTCACAATCATATCTGGAGCTTTAACCCTAAAACGGCGGCCATCATCAATCGATCCTACTACCTGCAACATTCCCGCTGTTTAAGGGTTAACAAGGCTCTCATGATTATGAATAAATAAATAATAAACAGTTCTATTTTATATCAAAAATTCCAACAGATCTTGATTTTGAAAACGATTTTGATAAACCTCTGAATTGTTTTGTGTCTTTGGTTTGATAACACAGTTTTGAAAGCACCGTATATGTTGTAATTTATGTACACATATATTATCATAACTTATGTTACTTAAACAGATATATAATGTGTCTAAAATAATGCTAGTTATTCTGGATATCTAAAAGTAAACATTAAATAAATTTTATTGAAGTCTTTAAAGTGTATTGAACGAGTTAAACATTGTCATGGTAACAAGCATTACTTCTGATACTGTTGATATAAATGTACGAGTTTTTCTCCCACTGTTTGAAGAAATGGGTGGCGAATCCATAATGGAAGGTCCAGAAGCACGCTCTCCCAGATTTTTTAAAAATATTTTCTATAAAACTATGCATTTTGACGGTATCCAAAATTGTTTTACACTTTTCAAATGCATTTTTACATATATAGGTGCAATTGGGGAGGGAGGTAAGATCACACCCACCCTCCAACTTACGCACATGTATTATCAAAACCAGGCCTGTTTTCCCTTCCTGTTATAAGCCTAATGACGTTGTAGTTGTATCAAGTTAAGTATGTACAGTATCATAAAACTGGCTATCTGTTAATAATTTCTTTAAAGGGTAAAAAGTCGAATGGTGTATTTCAAAGTCTTGTATACTTGGAATGTTTGTAGTATTAACTTACTTATAAAGTGTTAGGTGTTATCCAAGTTTTAGTCGTATCTCACCAGTACCTTTATTATTTTAATGTCGCGAGTGTGTTCTCTATATGGATACTTTCAATTGGTTCAATGATAACCAATCATAATGAAGAAAGTAAAGAGAGGAGCCTGTTAAAAAAAAATAATGAAGACAGCCTTAACTACACTGATTGCTCATAATATTAAACGATCATTTCCGTATTCCATCCTTTACACAGTCTTATGGTCAATAATTCTCTGTTCGACCCCGGCATGGCCAGGTGGTTAAGGTTCTCGACTCGTAATCCGAGGGTCGCGGGTTCGAATCCCCGTCACACCAAACATGCTTGCTCTTTCAGCCGTGACGGTTAATTTTACTATTCGTTGGTAAAAGAGTAGCCCAAGAGTTGGCGGTGGGTGGTTATGATTAGCTACCTTTTCTCTAATCTTATCCTACGAAATTAGGGACAGCTAACGCAAATGACCCTCGAATAGCATTGTGCGAAATTCAAAACAAACCACTCTGTTCATCGCGGTGGTGATGGTAATGACATAATATTAATGGAGTGACCTTCTGCCCAACAGTGGACAGTCGACATAACAAGCTTAGCAGTGTATGTTTTCATGTGCTTGCTGTGTACTCTTAGACCTTAATATTTACCCATATAACAAATACTCTAAAGCTCCTAAAATATTTAAAAAACATACTCGAAAGGAAGTTCAAAGAGATTTGATTACATATGTAACCGAACCCCTACATTACTTTAGTGAAACCGCCGTGGACAAAGTTACCTATTGTTCAATGTCTGCAGTCCTACACCTCTGTGTAGTGTGTTAATCCTTGGTGGTATGTAGATTCTATCAAATGCTTCGTTGGCCGACACAGCTGCGGTCTTGTGTTGCTCTGATTAGAGGAGAAGTCCAGACGATAATTTTGCTAGAAGGTGTTTTTTTTTATTTGTTACCGCAACCTTAAAATTGAACTTTCCATTTAGGTGCATCTTTCTCCGGTGTCACCGTTGTCTGTTTTTGTTGTTAAGCCATGTTAGAGAACAAACAATTATGATTCCTCTCTGTTGGTCGGAAGTGACCCAGCAGTCGTGTTAGAGAACATAAAATTGTGTTTCTTCTCTGCTGGTCGGACATGACCATGTTAGAGAACAAAATAATTGTGGTTGTTCCTCTCTATTGACTGGAAGTAGCCCAGCAGTTAGATGCGGAACTGCGAATCGGAAGGTCCAAGGCTCGAGTAGCAATATTCCGCTGAACGTACCCTGGATTTTTAGTTCTAATAGTGTTAAAACTCTAAAAGTCAATCGCACTATTCAGTAAGTTTGAATTGGAATTAGATACGTCTAAAGACTAGTCATTTCTCAGTGGGTCTTCAGTTCATGTGTCATACTGTGTCGTAAGTTGAAAATCGCAGTACCTTTAATAGTTCGTTTGTGTCATCTCGAGTATTTTACAAATTTGTAAAGCTAGGATTGGTTTGGAAAATTTATCTTTACAAACATATCAGGAAAAACGTCACATACATACTGTTACTGTGTTTTATCCAGCATCGAGTGATTAATTATAGGGGCAAGGCGACATAAGTTATGGATTGTAGCACTGTTGGTTGTTTAGAAATGTATATATACACGTATGTGTGTATATATTAAGTTACTGTGACCCCTGCCACAGCTACAATAATACGTTTTATGTTTCATTCAATTTTCTGATACTTCAAATAATGGTGACAGATTTATTACTACGCTGAGACCAAGATACTTTGGTGGTGGTGTTATTTCTCTAATACCAGGGTACTTTGGTGTGTTGTTGTTTCCACAGTACCAGAGTACATTGATGATATTGTTGTTGTTTTTAAAACACCAAGATAGTTTGGTGTATTGCTGTTGTTGTTTCCACAACACCAGGGAACATTGATGGTATTGTTGTTGTGTTCACAACTTGGTGTGTTGTTACTCTCTTCCTTCCTACCAACAGACACTCATCCTAACACTGGTTGAGCTTTATATATATATATTCTTGATAGTACGAGTGTGACTTAAGGTATGTGTGGTTATCAACGTATTGTAGATAGTTTTATAATATTAAAGAATCTCTATTGTCTTACCTGTGGACTGTGAGTAACAATGAGATGTTAGATAGTAATAACCCAGCTTAGTTTATTTATCTCTTTCTTTGTACACTGAAGTAATACTGTTACAATCAAAATACAATGGCCGTTATTAAAGATAATTGTAGTATTGTTTAATATCAAGATTTTGTTATGGCACTGAACTCGTAATCTGAGGGTTGCTGGTTCCAATCCCCGTCACACTAAACATACTCGCCCTTTTAGCCATGGGGACGTTATAATGTTACGGTCAATCATCATTCGTTGGTAAAAGAGTAGCCCAAAAGTTGGCGGTGGGTATTGATGACTAGCTGCCTTCCCTCTAGTCTTACACTGCTAAATTAGGGACGGCTAGCGCAGATAGCCCTCGTGTAGCTTTGCGTGGTATTCAAAAACAAACAAAGCAAAAAAACAAAATATTGCGTTTCTCTAAAAATCCAGGTAAATATTCATACGTGATTATTTAACTAGATCGAACAGTGTTTCTTGCTATTTTGAAAGCTGAGTTGAGTAGTGACGTATAGCGCGAATTCTCTAACTCGTGTATTTGTCCTGATTGATCCAGCCTCTACTATGAACATGTGAACGTGAAGAACAGACTGTGGAAATTTGTTACTTTGTCTACTTCCTATTTCAACCATTTTAAAAATAGGCAGTCGTCGTTAGGCGATGTTAATTATTGAATTTCATTCGTAGGTACGACGTGAATCTCAGTCGTCAACCAATATGGAAGACAATTCCAGAGTGGTTAGTGGAGTTGATCTAGATTCGGTGGACGATGAAACGTTCCTTTATCAGCTGGTAACTAAACAGTAGAAATATTTGTAGCTTAGAAAGTTACTTGTTTGTATTCCTTTATTGGCTGGTAACTATACGTTAGAACTATTTGTAGCTTAGATAGTTACTTGTTTGTATTTCTGCATTTGCTGTGTAAATTTTGAAGAAAGTTTGTAACATTTCCATAGATATCTTTGTTTTATCGAACAGGACAGTGTGCAAAGTTTCTTTGGATACCTTTTATTTCATTGAACGTTTTCTACCATACATGTTTTTTTGAAGGTGTAATGGTTTATTTGGATAATTTTGTTAAGGGTATTAAAAATATTTCGTTGCTACGATGTTCACGTTTTACAATACATAGATTGAAACATATTTTACCTTATAACTGATCTGGCTGTTTTAATTATTCATTATATCAGCTGGACAGTACAGAAGATTTTGATCAGAGAAAAATCATAAGGTCGAGACTTCGAGAGGTCCAGGCTGTCTCTAGAGGTCAGTGGCTCCTATCGTTTATCGTATTCTTGAAACATTTGTCAAGTAAACAGTCAATAAAAGCATGGTTTGTTACAGAGCTCCACTTTCTACAGACAGAGTTTAGTTGTTGCATAATAAATATAAATCGTCGTGTGTTTTAACTTATTTCCAGTCTCCTAACCCTTGCCACTGTCGTTTCCATTGCCAGATAATTACTGTTTCAATGTTTAACCACAAATGTTTCCATGATCTAACCCTTATTGTTTCTATATTCTAATATCGCCATTAGCAACGTTCTAATCAATACGTTTGGTATTTATGTCTAACTAGAATATTCTAAATTATTAAAACCATAACATATGTCTTTATAACTAAATTGGAGATAAAAAATTAAAAGAGTTGATAAATTTACTGCATGATTATTTTACATTCAATTTTTAGTTAGTTACATACAGATTTTTATCGCTACTAATTTGTGATATAGAGATTAAACCGAAGGTTTTGTGCGACGGCTAGTTTCGTTAAGCCTTTTTTGTGTTTGTTAATGCAGCAAAGCGAGACGAAATGATGAAAAAGCGGGAACAGGAACGTGAAGACGCCATTAAGCAACGGCAACGCGAAGCAGCAGAACAGAAACAGCGGACTTTAGCTATGTATGACAGCATGGCCAAGTCAGCTCCGGCTGGAGGCCCTAAACAAATGGACATCAACATCTATAAAGAGGGTAAGTTGAAATCATCACGCCAATATTGCCATCTTCGGGAAAGGTGCATTTACCTTTAATATAAGATAAAACACGTATATCAATGTTAATGCCACACAGCAACAACACAGATATGAATTTTAGTATATCATACAACAATGTCAACACAGATATCAATTTTAATATATCATACAACAATAAAAACTTAAATACCAATTTTAATATATCATATCACAATAACAACACAGACATCAATTTTAATATATCATATAACAATGTAAGTATACTTTTCACGTGAGATGTGATTTGCAATTAGAAAATCTAGAAATATTAACAATTAAAAGTAACCATCTCATAATAAAACTAATACAGTTTTCTGGTGGTTTTTGTTCATTTTTTTGGCATGTTTTTTTTTCACTTATAGTTTTTCATATATTTTATTATTATGAAGTTCTGGTTTCCAGAATACTGTGTTTAGCCAATAACAAAATTCCTCCAATTAGCCAATTGTAACTCAAACATGTCCTATTAGTAGTTTAGGGTTAACTGTTTTGGCCACAAACTGTGCTTTTGTGATATTCCCATTCTTATCTTAACATTGATTTGCACGTATTTGTTTTATTAAGTAAATAATTAAGAATAGAATGGTAAAGTTTGATTTACCAAACAACCTGTTTTTGATGCAACTGTTTTATAGTCAAGAGAACGCTTGACTGTTTTGGTTTTACAGAGCATGACGATAACCAGCACGAGCGAGCTGCACGTGAGGATTTCCGTAAGTTGTTAGAAGAAGCTGTTTGTTATGATATTTTACTCAATTATCTGTGATTACTTCCTTTTAACTTAGAGAAAAAAAGTTTATGTTATTATAAATGCCTAGTGGTTAACGTTCCAGACTTTGAATCCGAGGATTCAAGGTTCGTTTCCTGTTACTACGAGATCGCGCTTCACACAGTGGTATCGTAGATGTGTTGTTAAGTGTGAGGGTCAAATTCCACTATTCCATTAGAGTAGCCCAAGAGTTGGTGATGAGTTATAGCCTATCGGTTCAAAATTAGGAACGGCTAGTGAAGATAGCCCTTGTATAGCTATGTCAAGAATATCCAAGACAGAAGAATAAACTCGTAAGTGGTCGTATGTAAAACATAATTATTTCTATAAATCGAATATTCACCAAAGTGTTTGCTAAAGTATTCTTATGACTAGTAAGACTTGTTTTTCTACTGTGAATTTTCGAGCTGAAATCAACAGTGATAAAAAAAAACAATCTTTAAAATGTCAACTATGCAGAAAATATAACGTATGTGATATTTGTAAACGTGTTGTTAACATAAGTTTCCTGTGATTAATATGAATATGTACCCATCCCAAGTGGCTCAACGGTAAGGCTAAACACTGGAGTTTGATACTCGTGGTGGCCACACCACAGATAGCCCATTGTGCTTAACTACAACAAACAAATATATATAAAGTTCAGTTCAAGGTAGTTTGACTTTAAGGTAAATGAAAGAAAACTCGAAACCTTTTCAATCTGAAGGCTGCTGGTTTGAATCTCCACCAAATATGCTCGCTCGTTCAACTTTGGGAGCGTTGTAATATGTAGGTCAAGTCCACTATTCGTTGATAAAATATTTTCTTTTCTCCAAACGCTCGTTTATTGTTATTTATTTTAAGGACTTAATCACACTGTCACTGATGGGAACTTTTGTAATTCATTTTTAAATAATTATCTTATTATAGTATATCTCTTCGTGAAAGCAAGGAGAAGCCATTTAATTAAGTTTTTTTTTTTTTTTACAAACTATGACTGAAAATTAATAGAAGTTTGAAAAATGTGCGAAACACGCTGCACATTCAATGTGAAACGAACAGCAGAAAAATAAATGAATAAATGGTTTTCTTTTCCCTAGGTAAACCTGGTTTAAATAATGATAACCCTCCTATTGGAGGGGGACTGCAGCGCGATCTGGTGGAAGAATCAATTCGTGAGCGGCAGAAAGAAGCCGACGAAAGGAAGAGAAAAATTTTATCGTCTTACGACGCAGCTGCCAAGTCGGGGCCAGCAGGGACGATTCGAGACGTAAATTTTGAGACTTCTAAAAAAATTGGAGGCATGTGTTTAAAATTGAAAATCATTTGTATCTCAATTATATTTCTCATGAGGTCTTAATATTAGACCTGTTACATTTATAAAAAAAATATATTTCTTATCAAATCCGTTAGGGATTTTCAAGAATTCTAATAGTGTTTTAGAATTAAATAGATCTAATAATAATTAATGTCTTATTATAAGTATAAATAAGTATTATAAGTATATTATTATTATTATTATTATTATTATTATAAATATAAATATTCCTTGCCGGCTGGTAAAAGGCATAGGCACCCTAGCAATAATTTATATCTCTTTCTTTTAAATATAGGTGTCGACTTTATACTTAAATTTACTTGAAATTTGGGTAAGATTTATTAAATGATCATTATTTTTTAACCCTTATATACATTTTGAATCAATCAAGACGAGCATATAGTTTTCGCTGTTTATTAGCAACTGACTTTGTAAAGAAAGAAATGTTATATGCGCTGAAGTAGGCCTAACCTCGTTTTGAACTGAGATCGTAAAAAGGCCTACAGGTAAGATTACGTAATGAAATCCAATATTTTTAAAGATCGTTTACTTTAGCAGCTTTGGGTTGAGGGTATCTAGGGCTTATGAAACGATATTATTGATAATATAAAAATGTTCACCGTTAACAATTTTAGGATATTAATTTTCATCGTAATATCGGCTGTAACCTTTGTCCTAGTTTCCATTGAAATTAATTCAGCTTTTCCTTTGCTTTCTAACCCTGAATTTACGACCAAAAATGTGGTGGTACATTTTAACATTACCAAATCTGGTTGTTTAACTTTTAACTAGGATTGTTGTATCGTTCAGACTTTGATCTAAAGATCCCAGAATCGGTAAAGAAACTGGAACTAGTTTTTATATAACTTAACTAGTTGTCAATATTGTTTTGTTTATATTATTGTGTAAACTTGATCAAAAATTTGCAAACAATAACCAGAAGTATATGATTAAAAGCAGCGACAGATAAAATTACCTTAACGAAACGTTTTAGTAAATAGAACAATGATCAGTCTTAATTAATACCCTAATTACGGTTCAAGACAGTATAAGGTTTTATTTTGAAAAGTAGATTCCTCTTTTTCGCCACCAGTTTTTTTCGTATCTCTTTAAACGTTTGTTCTCTTTCACTTGACTTTATTTCAGTGGATATCCCATAATAGTCGTCGACTTTATTGTGCTTCAAAACTCGATAGTTGTAAGAAATAGAAGACATAGTGGCTTAAATTCGTTTTCTACGCTTTAAAAGATGTAATAGCAAACACAAAACACTTGAGTTTTAGCTAGAAAAAGGAAAAGAGAAACGAATGTTGAAGAAATCTGTAGTAAAAATAGTTTTTTTCATTTTTTCAGAAAATTTTCATTAACCGAAAACTGGTTAGGTCGCAGTGGCGGCGCCAGGATATTTTCATGTGTGTGGGGGGAAGGGGGTGATAAACTGTGGAGGGGCTTCCCAAAATGCCACCAATATGAAGTATAGATGGTAAATTGTATTAATCTAAATACCAAGGTACATTTTAGAAAGGTGTGCTATTTTGAACCGCGTTTTCAATGCAGTTTGCATTGGAAACTCACACTGATAAATAATTCATTATTACAAATTAGAAATCTGTTTATGAAAATGTGTGTATATGTAAAAAGAGGAAGCTTACCTAAATTCCACCCAAGTTAATACATAATAATAAAGAAAATCAAGATTAGCTTAGACTGAACATTTAATATTCCATTAAGAGTAAAGCTATAAATCAAAAGAAATATAACACATAGCAGAAACGAATTATCCCATGTGAAGTTAATACACTCTGAGGAAAAGTAAGGTCACTATCAGGCTAACTATATTTCATCATGTTATGTTTATAGTCAATATTACTTCAAAACAATGTGTCTGTTCTGGTGATTGCCAGCAAATGTGTCTATAACGGAATCAATATTGAGTTGTTTTGCCTTCCTGGAGTTTACTGATATGACAGCAAGGTTGCTGGTGCGGTTGTTACCACTGCTGTTGTACAAGTATGTCTTGAGAAGCTTCAGACATGAGAAACTTCTCTCACAGGCAGCTGAAGTGATAGACAGGGTCACAGTGATGCATACAAGTTTGTGGAGATCCATGAAGGCATCCTTGTATGGCTCCAGCATGGTTGCAAGCTCCAATGGTATGGATACTTCCTGTCGCTTGTCTTTCTTCCTGGCAATCAGCCGGTTCAACTGGTAAACCTTCATTGCGAGGTCATCCTTGCCACACCATAGTTTGTTGCCATTCCTAAGAGTGCTTGCTTGTCCAGAAATGTGAAGTGTTTGATGTAGTTGCTCCCATCATAATACTGCAGGCATCAGAGGAGAATCTTCTGTTCAGCTTGTTAAGCATCCTGTCTATGATGTGCGTCTCCTGGCATCCAGAACATATCCGTGAAATACTGTTAGGGAAAGTGTTTAACCATATAGCACAAGTACTTAATTAGAGGTTAATGATAATGTAAAAATTACAGGGCTAATTAGGGAACACAAAAACAGCTTTGATAGGGCGTGTCGTAAAACTATGGGCAGCTAATGGGAGTGAGCAGGAGATAGTGTGGCGTACGGCTGGCATCTCGATCTCGATCGGGCTGAGCCGAACGTTAGCCCTACGCAGAGCTTACACCACGTTCAGCGGCTCGATGATCATACGCTTAAGGCGTTCGAGGTGGGAATCGCGCGTTTGAACAAAGCAAACCAGCGGCCTGGATATTGAATGGTCATAGTAGCACCAAAACAAAATATCTAATTTGCAGTTGACTTTCACAGAAAGGCTGGTTTCTTCATAAGTTCACATTATTCATACAGGTCAAACTGTGATTGTGATATTGTTCTTATTATAATAAGTGTAACAAGCATCTGTTACAATAATGTAACTATTACATTACATTAAATTAGGCAATTCTAAATAGCCCAATGACAATTTAAAAATTCATTCTAGAATTGTTTAGAAACATTATTTGGTTAGTTAACATATAAGGTTAGAATCTAATCATAAGTATAACATTAATTGGATTGTAAGTCACAATTTTAAGTGTATGTCACAATCATCAGTACAATTTTGGATGGCTGATACACAATGCAAAATGATCTCACAGAGGACACAAGACCAGTTAAATGCTTCATAGTTTTGACCAATACACAATACACTTATACATGCATGCTACGTTTTACTTTTCAATAAAAGATAAATGAAATTAATGGGTAAATACCAGTGAAACCTTTGGTTTATCAAGTAAAATCCCTGATGATCTGTTGTAACTTGAAATCATCGTGGTTGTCTAATCTTCTTCAAAGCTCAAGATAGAATGGCATTACACAGGGAGCGGCAATACAACACAAGTTTCAGTACATTGCTATGGGACGCATGACACATACTTCCGTCTTAATGAAGACGTTGAGTTCTACAGATCTATGTATCTTTGATGTTAATTGTTAAGCAACAATGATTATTGTGTTTTCTATATTCATAAAATATATGTTGGTAACTATTTGGGGACTGAAGGGGGCTTGGCTCATTTGGGGGTCAAGCCCCCCAAGTTCCCCCTTGGCGCCGCCACTGTTAGGTCGCGAACTTCGGGAGGAGAAACTTTCGGGATGACTTTTGGCTTTAATCCCGTATTTCCAATAGGTGGCTACTGAAACCTCATGAGTGGAGACAGTTAAAACAGTAAGTGTGTCAAAATAAGAAATAACAGGACAAACATCCACAGATGAAACTTGTCAGAATAAGAATTAACAGGACATACATCCACAGATGAAACTTGTCAGAATAAGAAATAACAGGACATACATTCACAGATGAAACTTGTCAGAATAAGAAATAACAGGACATACATCCACAGATGAAACTTGTCAGAATAAGAAATAACAGGACATACATCCACAGATGAAACTTGTCAGAATAAGAAATAACAGGACATACATCCACAGATGAAACTTGACATCAGGTTGTCCAAATATTCACCAGTGGCTCTGATGTAAGCTTTATGATTTATAACAGTAACAGCTGATCTTCGATCCTCATAGCAGACAGAAGACAGATAGTTTATTGTGTAGTTTTATGCCAAAATAAGCAAATGGTGAGTGAATGTATTTCAAGAAATTTATTTTGATGTTTTAATCTTATGTTAGAGTGTTAGTCATACTGAGGGTAAGTTGTGAGATAATATTTATATGTATATTTTAATTTGAGTCACATTATGAATTTCAGTGTGTCCTTCTTTTTAACTTTCAGCCAATCAAAATAAAGTTTCAGCACGAGCAAAGTTTCAACAAATGGATGAGGCTGTTACAAAACAGCAAGGGAACAAAACTCCCAAGTAAGAATCATTTTTATTCGCCCAAGTTTTTATAACAGTATTATATTTGACACGGATAAATTGAAATTAAATAACAAACAAGTTGGGCTGAATCTTGACCCGGAGATGGGCCTAGAAGCCTTAGGTAACCTTTCAATCTACCTGAAGACTCCTAGTTTCAGCTTCAGGTCAAGGGTAAACTCAACTTGCTTGTCACTCTAAATTATGGGACCATTTTTGCAAGTATGCTAGCCATTGGTTTCAGTGGTTCAAAATTTGTAAATTTAAGTTGGTTTATTATTATTAAACTTTCGTAATTAATTGTATTTTTAAAAAATTACAATAATGTATATGGTGTACGTATTATTGTAAATCTACCTTTAATATAAAGTCAAGGGTAATCGAATGTGTTTGTAGTTGTCGTAGTTTTAACAAAATCAACAACTTTTCTGCAACCAGAGAGCACTTTAAACCTTAACTAAGCCTTACCAACTAGTATTAATATATTGACTAGAAACTTTATTAGAATCACACACAACCCTTTCCTTACTAGAGTTATAAATTGACCAGGCGTGACATATCCTTCCACAAGATGGTACAAGGTGTCCATCCATAAGTAGGCATGGCCTATAATGTTTCACAGAAGTCAACAGAAAGATTTCGTTGGTGGATGTGATGATCTGGTTTATCCTTACGATGATAAATTTGTTTGAGAACCGTTATTTATCTAACCAAGGAAGGTGTCTCACGTTACCAATTAGGATATTATGAGCATGACTTATTGTATTAATATTGTTGAATATTTGGCCATTAAGGTGGAAATGTAGTTTTTAGGTGGGAGTGGATGTGACTAGCAATAAAACCGAGGTATACTGTAGTTCTTATATTGGATCAAAGACGTTCCCCACCTCCAACATCTGTCGGATTAATGCCAGAAAGTTTAAATGCCGCGCGTGACATCCGTCTTCCATCAATAGAGAAATTAAGGAGATGCGATTTATCAGAGTACATCACAGACTTTCAATCATCCATTGTTCACCAACATCGCTGGTTTACAACTTGTATCAAAGATGGATGAGAAACGTTTGCAGCAATGAGTGTAAAATGATTCTCACGTTGCGCTTAACGAACTTCCTCAATCATCATTTTTCTGTTACAAAGCGATTATTTCCAGTTATAGTTTTACCAAGTGACAAACTGTATTCCATTTCTATCTTTACTGTTGACCGATGTCTATGATAGACGTTTTAATAATAACGTTTCTATAGCAACTTAAGGAGAATTTGATCATGACGTGAATGTCTTGACAGTCACCTGACTGCTCACATGATCAACGTGTTATGTGTATTCAGGTGAATGGGGTCTTCCACAAACGTGGACATGTGGAAATTTTAAACGTAGCCAGTCCAGTCAGTAAGTGGATTCTAACCATTGTAACACAACTACGCTGAAAGACTTTGTATCTGGTTACAGTTGTACATTGTGTACTTTCTAATCTGTTACTTGATATAATCTAAATTGGTATGTTTTTTGTTATATTGTTTTTTTTTCTGGAAATTATTCTAATCCTAACTTGTGTTTGTTAAGTTCAAATTTACATGTAACCTATTAATCGCTATTGTTTTTATCCTCGTGTTTACTTACTTAAAATTATAACATGTACGTAACAAGACAGCAAGGCGTCTGTAATTTATTACCATAATGTATGTGTGTGTGTACATTCGCACGAGAAGTAAACAAAAACTAACGTTTTGTGCATGCTCCCACCTGCATGCTTTAGCCCCTTTGTCTTGCCACTTCCGGTGATCCGTCAGAACGCCAGCCAGATCAAACAGACCATCTTGGAGTTTTGTCAGCGATGTACACAGGAGTACAAGGTTAGCAATGTTGTTATAGAATTGGTGTTTGTAATTCTTGTTCCAGGGGAAGTTGCGAACAGCACGACGGGTGTAATGGTTATGAAAAGTCGCCATCTTGGAAATCCATATGAAGAGAAAGAAAAAAAGGAAAATTTGCGAAACGTAAAATTTTCCGGTTTAGTTTTTAGCTGTTTTACGTGATTTCTAAGTTTATTTGTTATGTATAAACTTGTTAGAGTGTACATAAGTTTACTCTCTTTTCCAGGTATTAACCCACAACGTCTTGGAACGGAACGACGTACTATTTTATTAAGGAAATACGTGACGCATTTAAACCTTTTAAGGTTTAATTTAAATTCGTACATGGTTGACAGTCAACAGTAAAAACTAAAAACACGCACGCACTTTCTGTACAGGCCTGTCCAGGTCGTAACGCATACTTGTCATTTGAAGTTATAACACATATGCGTGTTTGTATGTAGATTGTTGTTTTTTTAAATTTAACGCTTACGTTATAAAGAATACAGTATAATAAAATGTTCCGATTTTTTTCAAAACGTACATCAGTAGATTACCAATTGTTAAACAGAATGACTAGAAAACATTATCTTGTGAATGTTTACGTGATTTGTATGTGCTGGAGTCTTGTAGAAATAATATTTCAAAAATTTCAGAATTGTTTTGGATAGAAAAAAACAATACATAAACGTACGTATTTCCCCAGAAATTGAGTCATATTATTTTGATTGATACATGCAGATTAGGAAATATAGAGATATAAGATAAATACTTTAAAACTAGATAGTTCCAGGTAAATTTTAGGCTTAAATTTATCACCTCCAACACACACAAATAAGGTACAACATCCGTTAGTTGCCGACTCTCCCATTTCAATTGGAAAATTCTTTCAATCTTTATGTATTGCGAATTGTGGTGCTCGTACGTTCGTCTGTCTCTCGTTTACGTCGGCTGCTTCACGCGTTGCATTTAAAAAGCTGCACACGCAGGCGATGCTAAACATTCACTTTTAAAATGATAAGGAGATAACAGACATGAATAATGTTGATGGGAAATGATATATAGTAAACATGATATTGTAAGAAATTTATTATCATTTACTTTCCAGAATGTGGCGTAACTTAAATAATAAAAATGTGTATTTACCGTACGTTATTGTGGAGTGGTTCTTAACGTGACTGAAATGTTTAACAATTACATTTAGATGTGAACTGTATAAGCAGTTTACAGTTCTGGGTAAAACTAGGGATGCAACATAACTAACCTTTTTAAAGTCCATGAAAAAATATAAACTGATAGATTAACTTGAACTTTTCCCGTCACTGGGGACGGGTACTTTTGTTTGTAATTTATAATAATAAAGTCCTAAAGTGGAGAAATTTCTTTGCAAGCTACCTCGTACCAGTAAATATCTTTGGAATATTAATTGGTTAAGCAGTACATCTTAAAACATTTTACGTTTTTAAGGAGACTGTGAAATATCAAAATTTAAGGCTTTACTTGAATAGAAAATAGCCGTTAGTAAGGATCCAGTGTATATTAGTAAAAGTTCTATACCTAATTATTGGGTAATGAAGTCGTAACAAAAACGAAGAAACGTCATTGAAGAAAGAAACGAAACAGTATCGTTGCGTTATCAAACAAAGTTAGCCTTACAGACAGGATGCTTCCAAACCTGGGTGCATGCTCTCTTTGTAAAGCAGTAGAATATTTTATTTGTTTTTATTCTTGTCCAAAGTTGGAACGTACTTGAATTTCGGGATTTTAGTGATCTTTTAATTGAACAGTATATTAATTACCATTTGTTCTAATGTCATGACTTGACTAACTGACAAAACTTTCTACCTCTCTTTCTGTTCCTCACTTGGTAGCTTCCAGACCGTTCGAGTAAACCGCAGCGCCAGCGACATTAAAGAAATGTTACTCCACTGGTGTCGTAGCAAGACAAGGGACTACAAGGTTTGATTGAACCCACTACGCATGTCGTTTTGTCCTCACATATCTAATTGGCACATTATCGCTGAACATGCATTTAATTTTTATTTAATGACGTTTCTGTGGCAGAATGATAAAAAAATCTCTGTTAACGTTAACCCACGAATAGATTATTTCTGACACGTTTGTTTCCTCTTATATGTTAAAACGTCATAATTCCTATTAATAACAATTAAACGTTAACGTTTTACCGATAGGTGGCGCACTATAACATCCTTCTTTGTTGCTTTAATATTAACTTGAACGTTTCACGTGCCAAGTTGTATTGTTGATGAAAACATTGGTTTACTAGATAATATCGGGTAACAAATAACCTAATATTATTCACTCACCTATATTAACTTTATTAAATAATGGGTTAAAAGTACTTAAAACCCCACAGATGATATATATATCCGTACATCACACGTAATAAGGAGTCTAACTGTACTTACTTCCTTGGTGTACTTACCCAGGTTGTGCTGACAAGACCTGAATAGACGAATCTGAAATTTCTAATTTCCTATTTTACCCCTGGCGAAAATAAATTAGTGATATAATAACAAAACAGTTGATATGTTGGGTAATATAAACAATTTGGAGCAAATCTCGTGATATTATTCATAAACGTAAATTACTTTATGTTGGTATGTGATGATTCAAAAATAACACAAAAACTTCGTAGATATTGTCTGGGGTATTTACACGACCTTCTGATTAACATATGACCGACTCTCGAACCATAGATTTTTGACAATATTTTATTAGTTTCTTTATTCTAACACTGTTGTTGTATTGCATGTTTAATATTACAGTCAACAGTATGGACTTATGGTGACTGTGCTGTTTCGGTTTCCCTTGCAGTATTTCTTTGTATTTTACGGGTTTTTGCGTTGCTGTACTATCATTACACGACATGCGGGGGTATTCTGTGAAAAATAATCCGGGCTTCGTGGCTTATGTCAGTGAAAGATTCTATTGGCATGCGTAACTTTTTTGTTTTACTTTTGTATTGACGGTTGTATATGTTGCTGACGTCACTAATTGAGTGTGTGCAGTTTATTGCGACATTGTTACTTGTTATGTCAATAGAACACAGTGACATATGATTTTTGCAATGTAATGTTTGAGTTGCACAGTAATAAATTGAATGAAAAGTGTGCCGACAGAGAGCGTTACATTTCATATTATGTTCGTCAGTATCAAGTAAGAGATAAAAAAGAATGCGACATTTGTTTTTGAAGTTGGAACCTTCAACTAAAATTAACTCCAAAAATCTAATACTGACATTTTAACCCCTAAAACAAGATAACGTTATTAATTTTTAGGTTTGTTGTGGTTGATAACAAACTAAATAGCATAGTCACATATTATCGGAGTATCTGAGAAACTGCGGTTAAAAATATATCAAGTAAAAGCAGAACTTCCTAAATGTGTCACCAGGTAGATGTTCTAAAATTTAAAAACGTTATATTGTGATTAACTCTCTTATTAACATTCCTGGTATTTGGCCATATTAGTTTTTACGCTTACAAAAGCACCATTAACTACAACATCAGTACTGCCTATAAAAGTGTCCAAATAAGACTTAATTATAAAGTATTATTTAATAAGTTGTTTCACAGTATTAAGTACAAAGAAAAACAATTAACTTTTCAATATTTTTGTTTAAGTTTCCAGTATATTTTGTCGCGAATATAATTTTCTTTTGTTTATTTTGCAATATTACGATAATCTTAGGATTAGAATAGCTTTAATTTTTTTCCAAAATGGTATTCAAAACTCGCATTCTTACGACAAGTCTGAAATAACTATTGTTATTACTATAAATTTAAATTATTTAAAACATTTTGATAATATTATAATTGTTCGTTCCTGTCATATGCGCCGAGATGTGGCGAAACAGTGAAACCAGTAATGCAACATTAACGTAAAATTTTAGTTTGTTTGTTGTTTCAAATGTGTTAGTTGTTGACTTGCGAAAAATTAAATAATATTAAAGTGAACTTTTCTTATTTTGTATTTATCTCTTCTACGATTTTGACGTAGAACATTGACATACAGAACTTCTCGACCAGTTGGAGTGACGGATTAGCCTTCTGTGCCCTTATCCACCATTTTTACCCAGATTCGTTTGATTTCGACTCTCTCAATCCGAAAAATCGTCGTTATAATTTTGATTTGGGGTTCCGAACAGCAGAGTAAGTGTTTATTACTTACATTTAGAAAATCTTAATATTTTCAGGTAACTGTAAATTATGTTATTGTCATAATAAGAACAACATTTATGTGAAATCAACAAAATCACTGCACAGCATTAGGAAAATAGGCTTAGTTCTTTTCGTTTTGTTCACACGTTATATTGCATTCATAGCACATTTGTATCGATATTTTTAAAATTAAAAAAAAAAGTGTTTGACAATTAATTGTAACTACCTATAAATTGATGAACAAAATATATGTTATGTGTTACCATATCATTTTTTTCCTAACCCTTGTTTTACTGAAATGTTAAAAACGCATTTAACAGACGGAAAGCATTTTCATTGGCGAACGTAGACGGGGTTCAAAGGGTTATGAGAATCCTCCTTGAAGTCAATACGCTACATGATGTTAAGAGACTGATGGAAATTAGTAAATTAATTGTTTTTTTTCTTTTCGCATATTTTTTAAAAAATGTGTAAAATAGGTTCTGATACTTTGTTGAACCAAAACAAAAGGGGGCATACACCACAAAAAAAATAACTCTTCATTTTTGAACTTGATACCATCAAAGATTCAAACCATCAGAGGAAAAGCGTTTCGTACCTAAACATTCTAAACATTAAAACATCTATACATTACTTTTTTCGTAGTATAATTCCTCTCCTCCCATTGTTTTTTACTTAAATGTAAAGCACCATTCCTTGTTTGAGTTTCACTTCAAAAATTGTACGTTTTCTACAAACATATCTTGTATATCCTTGGACGGGTTTTGAAAAGCATTTACAATTTTAACTCACAACTAATTATACGTTTATTACCTGAACTAGTCGCTTTTTATTATTTATTTAACTTATCGTGAGTTTTGTTTCAGGGTGACAAAAGTTACTTTTTTTTTAAATGTTTGTTTGTTTTTGAATTTGTACATTTGTTTTTGACATTGTAGTGCATCCCCTTGTAGGGCTCCATGGTGGGTGGGGTCAGTGGGCACCGAAATTTCCTTTTTTCCTATGGATCCTCCAAATAAAAATTTAAATAAAATAGTGAAAAAACAGTCAATAGGTAAACGACCACGTATTGAAGTTTCTGAGCAGCAATTTTCAACATCTGTAACACAAGTACCTCATTTTCTTATCCTACATTCTCTTTCAGAGAAACCTTTTGGGCAAATGTCCCCCTTTTTTATTCAGAAGGGACTAGAGGGACTTTCTGGCTCTCTAAAATTAGTAAAGAAGCTTCGATCTGGAGACATATCACACATCAAGCAGCTACGGGTCAAATGTAAAAGAGCCCTAAATATCCTCCGTATCCTTTCTATCACCACTTGGGAATCAGATCGATGTTCAATGTAAAAGATATATCGTGTTCTTATTCGATTGAAACTCGACAATGGATCACTGGTCTAGGGCTCTGCCAGACCCTTGGCTTAGACCTTATTCATCATCAAGGACTTTGGCTCTGCACTGAGGCTTTTTACACCTCCCCAGTTCAGAGCTTATACATAGTCTCATGAACCTTCTTTGCACCTTTGCCGTTTGCAACTGTCTTTACTGTATGCTTCGAAACTTCGTTCCTTACCAAAGCATCCCACCTGGTATTGTGTTTTCCTTCCTCAGTGGGCCTTACCTTTTAGGAACAGACGATCTGCCATTTCTTGTTTTGGCCTTTGTATCAAGACGCAGTTGGATGAATTGGGTCTGTCCTTGGATAACATTACAGTATCCACTTGTCAGCCCATTTCACTATGGCTTATTACAGTCCCCAAATGTTACCTTTCTTTAAGCCATCTGAGAAAAGTATATACTCCCGATTGAAAGTACCAATTTTTACTTACTGAACATCTTTCTAATCATCCTTCCATTCCTATTTATACGGATGGTTCAAAATCAGGTGACTCTGTGGGCTCTGCCACGGTTTATTGTGGTTCAGTGGTTGTGCACAGAATCCCCTCTACATCTTCTGTGTTCACTACTGAACTTTACACCATTTCTCTTGCTCTGGATCACAGAGAAGCTGAGCAGTACTCAAACTGTACTATTTATACTGACTCGGTCATTTCTCTGCTGGCCCTGGAATCGCTTCAGATTACTACTCACCCTGTTCTCGCCGATGTTGAAAACCGAATGGTCCATTTCTCTTTAACATCTACTTCTATCCAGTTTTACTCGATACCGGACCACGTCGGTATTCGGTATTCGCGGGAACGAGCTCGTCGACATCGCAGCTAAATATATCTTCTTTGGCATTATCAACGGTGTGTCTGTTCCATACATGGACTGTGGTCCTGTATTCAAGGCTCGGCTCCGTGCCAGCTGGCAGTCAACTTGTAGTGAGCAACGCGACAACGAGCTTTTCCAAACAAAACCCTGTATTGGACTTTTTTTTTCATCGTTTTCTTTTATCTGGAACTGATGCACTATTGTGTAGTCTGTGTACCACTCAGGTCACAATAAGCCACATTTTACTTTCTTGCCGTTGTTACGACTCTCAACGACGGCACTGTCTTAAACATGTCCATAACGTCAAACAGAGTTATTGGTGATGGCGACACTGTCCACCTTGGTAATGCTTTTAGTTTTTTAAAGGTCATTAATCATTTTAATTTATACATAAGATCTTTTTTAATGTGATTCTCTTTTAAGGATCAAAGTCCATCTAGCTCGATTTGAAATTAGAAAATGGCCGTAACGTTAAATAACCCGAAACCAGGACTAGAAAGGCCAACTTCAGGAGACTAATGCTGCTGTTTGAACTACACGTTAGTCATCCTGACTAGTTATTATTAACATTTTGCCACACGTCTTTTAACACTTTTATTACTTTTTGAAAATGGCCATAATGACACACAACTCCGAACCAGGACTGGAATGGCCAATTTCAGGTGACTGACGGTGGTTCTTGTACCTGTTGGTCTTCCTGGTAGGTTGTGATAATTACAGTTATGTTACAGAAAGACATTTACAACTTGAATTGCTGTAGTTTCTCTCTTAATGTTGTAGACTAGATGTCAACATTGGTTTTATGCTATTTATGTTTTTAAACTCTGTTTTGTTTCACCTTCATTTCATTTTATGGATTTTACTAATTTACTTTACTTTTACATTTTATCGGATGTTTGGCCCATATAGCCTATCTGCTTTGTGCCATAAAACACTAAATCAACCAAACAACTATTATCTTGCATAAAAATGTAGGCAAATTGAAATGTATTTATTATTTTATTAACAACTGCACACTTAGATTTTGTCGATATTTCAGTAATTAAATTAGCTTTACTGTTTTGTGTTGTTCACTGCCTTAGATTAGTGCCATAAAAATACATTATCGGACAGTGTTTTCATGCTTATGACGTTTTCTAAACATAAATACATCAAGCAAATTTTACCTCTCCACCAAAAAAGTTTTGGGTCTTAATGGGTTAATGATTTATTAAGTAACAGGGTTTGTCAGTTGCTTCAGTTTTACCTCTTTAATAAAATATCGGGTTAGTGATGGCTGATCAACATACTTGAAGTCATGTACCCACACTCGAACGTACAAATCGTGTGTTACAGCTCAAAATAGTGGAAATGATCGGCCCATGCTCCGACTTTGTAACATTAATTTTTACTCACATCATTGTTAGTATCTTACGTAGAAGGCTTGCTAGATATTTGCATATGTAAATAGCTTTGAACTTTTTACTTTGTATGACTTATCTTTCGAAATGAAGAAACACGAGTTGAGTATATTTTTATCCGTATTTCTTGCTTCTGTTTAAAAATTTGTTATAACATTGTTATTTGTATTTTGTTCCTGGCTTTGCTTTACTGTTGTTAGAAACCTATATTACATAAACAAACTTTACAGAGACAAAGCCGGCATTGCGCCCCTTCTGGATGTGGAAGACATGGTCCTGATGAAGAAACCAGACTGGAAATGTGTATTTACGTACGTCCAAAGCTTTTACCGAAGATTTCGAGACCAGGTATAAAGTTAAACGAATACGGTTTTATGTTTCGGTTATTCATACGTAAGTGTGCGAAAGAAAAACCGAAAAACAAACAAACTGCAGTTTATTCAAAATAACTGTACAGTCCATTGTTCGAAAGAACTATTTAAGCCACAAGTGTTGTACTCAACGACTTCATATCTAATTTTTACAAGCTGTGCCACCCTAGATCCTATATTTAGTGTCCCCAAGTTATTTTCGATATTAGGGGTAGATTGAAGAGGAACGTATCATAAGCAAAACCACAATGAACAATTACTAGTCATTTAATTTGTAATTGTTCGTGGTCTGTCGCGGTGTTTGACCCCGATGGTGTGTATTGTATACGAAGAAAAACTGACCGTATTTCATGTTTATTATTTGAAGTGTATGCTGTGCCAACATTTTATACTCGTTGTTTCGTATGAAAAATCCAGTATTATGGACAGATCTCTAAATATATCATGTACTTTTATAACTTAAAATATAAAACCTATAAATCACGTTTTACAGTATGCACACTTGTTTGTTTTTTTTCTATTCTTCACGTAACATTTCCTCTCTACACTGGCGCCACCTGTTTTTACGTTTACGAGACTATGGATTTTACGATGTTTATTGAATGAAAAATATATAAAACTTTAGCTAAAAATTTATATTTTTTTCTGTGAACTTGTTATAATCAGAAAAATTGTATCTAATATTATGTAATCTTGAAGTGAAAAAGACAAAAGAAGAGGCACATTTTTGTCACAAATAAATTTCCACGTGCTTGATTTTAACATTTCATATACGTATATATTTATACATACATGTAACTTGCGTTTTTTTTTTCTTATTTTGCTGTCTTCACATTTTCTATAAAAGAAACAATTCAGAACCTCCATCTGTTATTTGTAGATTTGTGGAATGTTATACTTTTATCTGTAATGGATATTTTTAGTGTTTACATGGATTTGTATGTTTGGGAAGCAGTGCTCTTAAAGTAGGGGTGATGAATACACGAGCAAATGGATAAAAAATTTATCAGGTATAATGTGTTACTTTTAAATTAATTGTCCACTTTAAGTGGGAACAACAAATTAATTAATTATAGAAAAAATGGAACCTTTTAGCTAGAAACTTCTCGGCTGTTTATAGCTTTATTCGTAGGTCTTGCAATACCAAACTACATTTAGGTTGGCCGAAACGAGATTTTGTATATTATTGTATTTTGTAGGCCAATAAAACCTATAATCATACTGTTTTATATTACAATTAAAACCTTTAATGCCCAAATGCTTTTTGTTAAGTTTAGTCTTGGATCACATTTCTTCTTCGTCATTTTATTATATTCTGACAGTTTTAACAAATAACAGACGCCAGGCTTGAAGCGACTTTATTATCAAATCCTTGTTTCACATCAAAGTTTAGAACAACCTAAAAAAATATTGTTTATTTCGGTATTCTAACGAAGTCTACCGACAAAATGTGAGCCGTAGTTAAAACATACTATTTAGACCCCGCGTGCGGGAAGCACGTGAAGGCAAGTCTCGTCAACAATATCGCAATTGAAGTTTTTGTTACTTCACTGAACATTTCCCAAAGTATGGGGTGCAAAATTTTTTTTTGAGCGCCGGGAGTGATTCGGGTAATAAGTAATATAAAATTATTTAATGAAAATAATAAGTAATTACTACGAGTATGTGTATCTGTATTATATCTCATCACTTGACTCACTGTTTTAACCCTTTTTAAACGAAAACTTAAAAAAGATGCCGTAACCAAGTAAATAGAAATCACTTTTTAAAATTTTGTTCGTAGTTTGAGATCAAACTTTGATAGATCTCTGAATTTCACCGAAGCAAAAAGAGTAGTATGTGTGTGTGTGTGTGTGTGTATATACTTCATATTTTGTCATTTCTCGTTACCAAGCACTTTTTAATATTTTAATAATTATACCAACGTCGCCTTTAGAGTTTGAACCATGCCTGTATTGTTTCTCTGTAAACATTTTTAAATACCATGGGATATCTTCTGTACACTGGTGTTCATGCTATTAAAATATGAATCCTTAACATGATTTGTGCTCTTTGAAATCTTGTTTCAGTAAAATGTTTCCAAAACAAAGTTCTCTGTAATTATAACAGCTGGTGTGGTGGGCTGACCGTGAACAGAAACTTTTCACTGATTACTACCTGTTTTAGCTCCAAAACAAATGTAGGACTTCTTA
This sequence comes from Carcinoscorpius rotundicauda, assembly GCA_011833715.1. Lineage (NCBI taxonomy): Eukaryota > Metazoa > Arthropoda > Merostomata > Xiphosura > Limulidae > Carcinoscorpius > Carcinoscorpius rotundicauda. The sequence goes on along the minus strand of CM022394.1, from coordinate 101,729,062 downwards.
ATTAAAATTAGTCTACTTTCATAAGGTTGTGTTGGAAGACAGACAGACGTGAAACATAGGCTAACAACAGCCCAGTCAAATAGTGGGACTGACTGTCACTCTTATAAAAAAGCTCACAGCTGAAAGTATACAATATTACCCTTTCCATAATGTCAGCCCAAAGGCTCTCCACTAAGGCTCAGGCAAACTGCGAGATTTCTCTAACATTTATTTTGTACATATCCATATCTCATACAGGTCAAACTATAAATAAATATCGTCCTCGGCATAAATTATTAGAACTTTTTCTTTATTAATTTCTCTAGTCTTCTGATTCCGCTTGACCCCCTCTCTGGACTGGCTCCCACAGTATTTGAGCTAGTGGTTACTTGGGTCACTGTAGAATTAGGAAGGCCAGAACGAAAAATATCTATCAAAGCATTTACCTCGCTTCGTCGCAGACCCTGGAGAAAGGAATACAAATTACCGAATTTGCTGAAAAATCTTCCAACAATTAGAAAAATATTTCTTTTGAATATATTGTACTGGTAACAAAATATTTCAGACATAACCTTGGCCCAATAGTGCAGGAACGTGACCTAGATTTACTTACTACTAACGTTGTTAATAATCCAGTTTAAAAATGTAAAAAACTGTCAGCTTCTTCAGAGAATAAGTGTCAACTACAACGTTACACCATATTTATATGTAGTTATTTAACTTCAGTTTATTAAAATTATACATTAAATAACTAACTACTTTTATAACAATAGTTTAATGTATTTTTGGACATGGTTATAATTATACATCTATTATATATTTATGTAGTCACTTGGGAATTTTCAAGGACTTGTGTAAAAAATAATTGTATTCCTACTACTGTGGAGATAACTTCCTTTGGGGTTGCTAGGATACAATAAACACAAGAGAGACAGGAATGCATATTATTTGTTCTTGCTCAGTGGACTAACTACACTTACCTTCATGTCAAGAACCTTCTGGAACTCCGAAAGATCTGATTCTGGTAATAGTTTGATGTAGTTTTCAACAAAACTCTCATTGGGTTCATGTGGTGACAGGACAACCTAACACAAAGTAGACAATGGGACTTTAAAACCACCTTGTTACATTTTTGTTATCACTAACCTTATACACAACAAACTTATAGTACTCAGCAGCTGTGTTTCCCCTACCTTAATCTTGTATTCTGTGAATACTTAGAGAATGATCTAAAATCTACTTTTATGTATAAATAGAAGATAAACATACCTTCAGTATCATTTCTGCCTTAGTCATTCCCTTGACAACAATTTTGGTGTAGCTACATTTAAAAAAAACGTATTGTATCAATTTATTTCCAAGTACCTTCTAGTTATGCCTATAACATAAGTCAAGGAATCTTTTAAAAAAATGTTTCCAGCTACCTAAGATGAAATATCAACCTTGCATTTTTATATGTTAAACACGTGTCATTTATAAGTCATGGAAAATGCAGCAGTGATGGACACTGAAATTTTAGCTGTCAGCTAGTGGTTAGTTAATTTACTTCAGTGGTTCCCAACCAGGGGTGCAGATAACATTATAAAAATTTGTTTTGGCCACCTTCACCTTTATTCTTAAATAAATAATTACTAGGAGGGGTGCGAGAACATTAAATATTTTAGGGGTGTAGGGCATAAAAAAGGTTCAGAACCACTGATTTACTTGGACTGTTATATAAGCCTATAACTATAAAAATATTAATTATGGACATTTCCTTTAACAGAGTTAATGTTTATGCTTCTTTCAGAAAAAACAACATTGGAATACTACATTAAAGGATGTGAGGTTAAAACATCACCTGAGAGTACATGGGGGACTGAGGTGGTAGTTAAACTACACAGAAACACCAGAAGTTATCACATAGTTTAGTAATTGTAAAGAAAAAATTACAGCCATTTCTTATTTACTTGTCATCAAACTCAAAAACAAAACAGAAATCCTTGTGTTATATAAAAAAAATTTAAGCCAGTAAGAGAAAGCACAATAACTTTATGGCAGAGATCATTAGAATTGTGTTAGAAAAGCTATCTGTACTTGCAGAATAAGGTTTAGGTTTATGAATGATCTAAATGAAAAATTAGCTATGATATCTATTGAGTGTTGAGGTTATTTGTAGAAGAGCCCCAGGAAGCTATATTTACAGTGTGTACAAATTATTCACTAATAATTTTATGGAACTCTTAAGAATTATGTAAACTGCAGAAAATATGTATTCTTTAAACTGATGGAACCTGTAGCAAAAGTAATGTGAAAGGATGAGCTGCATATTAAGGTAATGGAGTTTCAAGAAAACCTCTTTTTTTTCTCACCTTGCTGGTGCTTTCTTCACTACTTGAGATCCTAAAGTTGGAAGATCCAACAAAACTGTCTTTAACATATGGGTATCCAACAAAAGCTAATAGAAAGAAAGCATGGTTATGAGTCTGAAGTCCAGACTACATGTTAATTGGTAGAGAGAAGACTTTGGGTCTAAGTTTAGACCCTACACGTTCAATACTATATTTTCACAAAAATAATCCATTCCCTAGTATACCCAACCATGAAGAAAAAAATGCTTAAAGAATCCTTTAGGCACGTATTACCTGTACTGGTGTAAGCAATACAGATAAAATTTGGAACACAAAAATTAACGAATCCTTTTATGATAAGATAAAACACAATGAAACCTTCACTCAACAGATTCATGATTAAACATATGCAAAAGAAATGTTGAGGATATTGCAATTAAATTTATAAAAATAGCTTGTATATCGTGGATAATTTAACCCAATCCCCTGTGGTTATGTTGCACATTGAAGCCAGTTATAGGTTATGGTGGTGCTATGATACACAAGGAAAGTAAAACATACTTCTCTCGGAATAGGTGAGCAAACAATTCCAATAGTAATTATGTAAATAGTCGCATATACAGTCAAAATTATATATATTTATACCTTGTCCACTGATCACAGAATACAGCTAATTTGGACTACTACTCAACTGACTGGTGGACTGAACACCACTACCACCATAAATGAATGGTGACAGCAGAAAATTACAAACTTATGCCTTCAAAACAAAATATAAATACCATATTATCCCCACCAAAGTATGCCTCACAGTTGAAATTTAAAATTAACTCTTAAGGTTATTTATGTGAAAACAAAGTAGCAGATAAAAACTTGGTAGTCTGGTGTCCACACACTCAACATTAGTTAGAAAAGACACGTCTAGACATTACAGGTTACAAAATATTGTATAAATAACTGAAGCACTAACATGGGTAACAAACATCACACACTAAATACTAACATAAATACCTGTTCTGCACCTACAGCACTAATGGGCTTACACTTGAATAAATGGTTATTGAACTTTGGAATAAAAGTGCTGAAAGAGACAAAAAAAATATCAGTGAGTGCTTTGTTTTGTTTTTTTACAATTTTTCATTTTAACTAATTATTGAACTCTGGAGATATATCTCGAATGGCACAGTAATTAATCCAATGGTCTCTTTTAAACCTTGAGTTTTTAAGCCTTTCTAAAATATAAGAACACTACATTGTGAAGTAGACTTCATACAGTATTTCAGAGGTATTGACTCAGTCCACGGTATCAACCTTGTGCTTGTTACAGTCTTCATGCTTTAACTTTTAAATTAGTAAGTGCACATACATGAAACTTGGCAGCCCATCAGTAAATGTTACAATACTTTAATATATCCTTTTTTGTTTTTTTTATTAATTCTTGAGAATTATTAACCAATGTTTTTCACATGTTAACTATCCAACATAAAGTAATTTTTATTTTAAGATTAAAAATACTTTTATGTATCAGACGATTTTCAAATTTCATGTGCAAAATCTGTACAATATCCAGATAGTTTTATCAAACGTTTCTTAAGAAAAACTTTCATATTTTGTTATTTTCACTAACAAATCTGTACTGGTTCAGTCCATTTAACCAATCTCATAACCACCATAAAAATTTAGAAATAAATATAAGTTATGCCTTTAACATTCTTGAATTAATACAGATTATAATATAAAAACATGAATGTTTAGACTAAATAACAATCTCTAAACATTTATAAATATTGATTACGTTCACTTTTCTGCTGTGCTTGGCTAACAATACAAAAGTTTAGATATAAGAAATATATACATCAAGATATATTTAGTATTCCATAAAACAAAATTTGTAAAAGTCTTTACAAAGTTCAATAAACCAGGTACAATTTAATAAGAAATGAAATTCAAGAGTCTCTTTGGTACATTAGATATTCCACTACATCTGTACAAATCTGTTAAACATATCTACTTGACACTAGATAAACTTACTTGGCGAACTTGACACAGAACTGAGTGAAATATTTTCGAGATGCTGCAAGGTTGTCACGAAGCAAAGGCAAGGTTTGACGAAGATGACCAGTAATGGCGGTCACATAGCTACTTTGATCACCTACTGTCTCTACTGCTGACCACTGGATCTGATATAACATATACATAAGAAAGTCATTTGAACATTATAGGATCTTGCTTATCCTAATACTGCAGTAATCTACATAAAATTGTTTTAGCCTCAACAATGCATGATAAAACTATATATAAATTACTACATAGAATCGTACATAATGAAACTTCAGTGTATTTTAGAATACAAATAACGAACATAATGGTAGAAAACCATTATTAATTAGTATATACGCAGAATACAGTAGATAACTCAGCTTTAAAATGTGCAATGTTAAAGAAAATTTCAAAGTAACGTACACAGAATAAAATCTTTTAAAAGAACCATAAATAATGCATATTAATTTAAACATTTTTGATATAAATGGATGAATAATTAATATTTTTTTTCACTAGGAGCACATAATCACCTGTGAAATATGTTGGGCAATTATCTCATAAAAGGTTTGTTTTAACATGACAAGTAATAAGTGAAATAGAAGTAATTATATGAGACCACCCATGTTCTTAGATGTATTTAAAACACAACCTTAGTATCAGTAGAGTTGTCTGATTACAAAACAGGATTTTTATGTACTTAACCATCCGACCTTCAACACACATGAGAAATAACAGTTTTGAAAATGATGCCAACTTTACTTGGCAACAGTATGATACCAGTTTGTTTTCATATGGTTACTATGAACCGTGGCATGAATTTCAAAGCTGCAATTGCCTTCTGGTGGAAACATGGAAGTAGAAAAGTCTGTACCTTGACCATTGCTGTCAGTGCTGGTTCACAGGTGGCTTCTACGTCTTGAACAAGTAACTGGATGCAGTTAGAGATGACACTAAATTATATTAAAATAATAGATCATGTACTAACAACATGAACCATAAAAAATATTAACAGCAATACTGTTCTTAAAAGATGAAGTTAAAAATAAACCTAAATTGGACTAATGAAAACTCCTAACCCCCAATTTGAAAAACCTATGTAGTTAAAATATCCTTCTACCAATTTACCATTTCAGTGAAGATGAATTATTCATTCATAAACAGAAAATTAAAAATTTTAAAGTTGAAACCAAAACCAGAGAAAACTTTATATTTTATTAAATTAACTGCAATTACCATAAACATACAAAACTTGTGTTTAATCAAAAAGCATAATTATATATTCTACTCTACAACATAACATCTTTATATAGGGTTATGACAAATAATAAGACAATTATTTTTAGTTGTTCGTGATTACAATAAACTCCAAAAAAATTGCCTTTAACCTCCAACATGCGAGTTTTGTTCTTTAAATTATCTCAAAAAGTTGGGGGTTTTCATTTCACTTTTTATAGCCCATACTTGTATGTTAATGATATACAAGTTCTTTTATGACTTGTTGTTATATTTCTGCACCAAGTCTGATCAATAAATAAATATAACACATATCTGGATTTACACATCACATATTATTTTAATGAAACTAGGTAAATATTAGGAATATATTTCTCCAGTGGTCATGAGACACAATTCATAATAAATGTTAGAAATCAGAATAGACAGTATTTACACTGCCATCTAGTGAGCACTGATTGTAATACGCGATAACATGCAAATAAATTCAGGCATATAATTAAAAATATTGCAAGAAATGATCTGCCTAATTAACTCAGGCAAATTCCAGAGGGTGTTATCTCGCTCTGAGAATGATAAGCATCACCAATATTTTGACTTTTTCCTTCTCACACAAAACTTATAAACCAGTATATCATTTAAAAATTCTATTATTGGAATATTTTAATAATTGTGTTCATATTTGTTTAAAGAAACATTAAAAAATACTCCCTCTTTTCTTAGAATTTGATTTTTTTTTGCATTGTTGGTCAGAAAGTTCCATTTTATATGTCCAGTAAAAAGACTCATAAAATGCTAAAGATTTGTTGATGACCTAGGATCTTAACTTTCAAAACGATGTCAGATTAGGTTAGGTTACAATAATTTGCAATAAATAAGAATTTGAGTGATAAAAATGTTTTGTTTACTATACTTGTTAAACCTAACTTGGCTTACCTAATGTCTTGTCACAGAAAAAATTCCAATAGCTTCCAAACACAATTTAACAAGAAAAATTCTCAGGAATGACTAAGACAACTAGTAAAACTATAAGAAACATTCCAGATCTCTGGCTCATTCCCACGTTTTCTGACCTTCCCTTTGAATGTCATTGTTCTTCTTTGTATGAGTTAGGTTTTGTCACTATCTCACAAAATCACAGATTACTTCTTACAACACTTCATTCAATCTACATTGCTGTAAATGTTTTATACTGTTCTCACTCCAATAATATTTAAACCTTGCCCATTGTTAGTTTTAATGCTGAACTTCATTGGTAGTTGTTTAGATCATTAAAAGATGGGAACAATAGGCTGTACAAATAAAAGCAGAAAAAAAAAGAGAAAAATCATGCAAGATCCAAAACCTGGATAATTATATTCTCATATGACGACAGTTTCACAACAAAATAGAACCTCTATACTGTTATAGACATAAAAATTATTTAAAAAAAAACATGTTTGTTGGTTATATGCATAATTCTAGAGAAATGTCAGTTTGATTTCTTTCTTTGAATTGTACTGAAACCATATTATTAAATTACAAAACAGAAGTTTAAACTATATCTAAATTAAAAAGAGATGACACAGGGTTTAACTTAAAATTTGATAAACAAGTGTTCACATGTTGTGAGAGGATAAGACAACAGATTACCTGTGAAACAAATCTTGTTCTTTTGACAGATTTATGTGGTTGGAAAGAGAAGAATCCACCTTTTCCTTTAACTTTTCTTCCAGCTAAGCACAAAGATTTTATTGTTGTTCAAGACTCATAACGTAGGTAAATTAATTCAGTCCTCTCACTGGAGCCTTTATCAGGTAACAGTGCATTGTTGTCTGATGAAGTCTCTGATAAGAGGACTGAAAGTTTCCAATAAAAGTATTTTAGATCTGTTTATCATTCTAAACACACAGAGTTCTGTTAACTATTAAACTTTTCTCAGCAAGATTTTATTAGTATAATAAAAAAAATCTAAGAAAAATCTTGTAATACATCTAAACAACTACTTCAAGTGATTCAACAATGATGCCTTTATCTTTCAATCTCTTAAATGTACTAAATGGCCTCAGGTTAATAATAGAAGCAACATATCTTGCTTCACTATTACTCCAGCAACACTTGAGCAATATTTTCCTTACACACCAAAGAAATTAAGTCATCTAACCAGAAATATCTTAACAGTTCAAAATACTTTGAAATTAACAAATTCAGTTTTCTAATAAGACAAATCGTAACTTGAGTTCCAGTAATTGTTTACATCAGAATACAATTATGATTTGTTTTCAATTGTCTTCCTTAAATAGTGAAATGTTGTGATTTTTAGCAATTAGCATCATATTGGGCTATATGCACTCTGTCTATTGCATGGAACCGAACACCAGAATTTAACATTGTAAGACTGGAAACTTGCTGCTAACCAACCTCAAATCTTATCACATTAGAATGAAAATATCACATTTCAAGGAAAGATCTTTAACTGTACAAAATACTTTTTTTTGATGTAATATTTCAACTCAACCTTTTGAAAAGCAGTTACTTCCTTTTTTTCAACTCTGCCACTGTTTCATTTTTATACACGTTACTTGCATATATCCAAAAACAATTTACTACAAAACACAATCCCATGAACTCTTTAAAATTATATTTTATACTAGAAGAACTTGTACCTGATGAGTTGTTTCCAAGCAATACTCGGCTGTTGATAAGATACTACAGACCAAGCACTGCTCCGAAGGAGTAAAGCGTGCCACCTCTCCTTCCTTTAACAAGTTTTGGAAGTTCTGGATCAAACCAGCTGATGAGAGCGTGGTTGTACTGCCAATTCTGAGAAAGTCAACTGTACATGTTATATGTCAAAATGTAAACAGTATTTGTAAAAAGTATTGATTGATTACGAAACTAAATAAACACTGCACTGATGTTATAAAACACATACTTCAAGACACCGATAATTACTTGATGAACACTTTACCATAGAATAAATATTAGTTTTAGATCTGTCAACAGAGAAATGAAACTATTTGCAGAAAACACTTTTAGAACAGTTTAAATTCCCAGAAAACAGTTTTAAATCTGTGAACAGCTTAAACTTTATTTCATTATAACACAGTCCATTTAGCAAACAGCATTTACAGAAAAGTCTAAAAAAGTTAATTCATTTAAACATGTCAATTTATATTGTCCAATCATTTCAACTCCAAGCAAACAGTTTTATACTTACAAATAGTTAGCATAATAAAAGATGTAAGAGTAATTTGATACAATCTTAAAATATACAGGGATGATTAGAGTAGGAAATCTTAATTCATCAACATGTACGACACTTTTTACTTTACTTGGATCAAATCCATTTCACAACCAATATCACACAGCCATAGCTTATAGCAAAGCCACATCAGGCTATCTGCTGACCCCACTGAGGGAAATTGAACCCCTGATTTTAGCTTTGTAAATCTGTAGACTTACTGCTGTACTAGTGGGGGGTTTCACACACTTACTTTGGTAAATTGTTCTGAAGAATTCGGGTCGCATATTCCTGAAGGTACTTTTGGAATGTTTCAGCAAGGGAGAGCATGGGTTGTCCAGTACTTAGTTGTGTGCATTGCACTAAACACTTCTTATAATAAACGAACAGGTCAGCACATGAAGGTAAGACAGCAGAACCAGTTTCTGGCCGAGGCATTGGTACCTTGCGTATATCTTCTTGGAATCTCTCGATCAGTTGTGCTAAGTTCCTACAAGAGGATAAAGGTGTCAAGTTTTGATAAAAATTGTTTTGAATAATATGAAATAAATCTTCTAAAACATTTAATATGTTAAGAAAGAAAAATCAATATTCTATTAAAACTACTATAATTTATCTGGTTTTATAATTAACTTATAAATAGGCTAAACAAATTCTGTTACTATTTTTGTCTTCAAACTTTCCTTTTGTGACCTAGGAGCTTATAATAAAGAAATGATGGGAGGCTATAATTTGGGGCTGATACGTGAAAGTGATTTGCATTACAGTTGCAAATCCCGAAAAACTACTCACTCCTAAACATTTTTGTTTATTTTTGTATAACTTTAGTATAAATGCATGTAAATCTTGATTCATATATTGTTTTATTCAGACCTTATGTAAATGAAAATGTGTAAATTTTCCCATTTTTTACATAAAAAATTTGTTTATTTCTAAATTTCATTATCCAGGCCACAAAAGCAAAGTTTGAAGGGAATGATGGACATTTTCTGTACTTTTACAACATAAGCAATTAAGAAATAACACATACTATCCATAAAAAAAAAAATTGTGTTACATAGTGTCATTTATATTTGTGATTTCTTTTCACAAAAACTCTCCACTCTCTACAGATGTCTTCACATTCATTAGTTTTTAACCTTGAAACTTACTTATCTTGAGAATCAATGTATATATTCAGATGAGGTTCAAAACATCTTGAAATGATTCCTTGGAAAGGGTTACTTTTAGGCTTAGCAACTGGAACCTAGAAACAGTTATAGAAGTATTTATCACAAGTTGAAACTTTAAATTCACCCACAACTAATTTATTTAACATAATCACTTGATTTTCTGAAAACAAATTTTAGTTGAATCTTATTTACTAAGAGAAAACAAAGAAATAAAGTGTATTAATACATAAATCTAAGAATTTTATTATTCAGCAGAAAAGGTATATAAAGTACTGGTAAATCTATTATAAAAATGTGGATATATTTAGCCTTTTTAAAAGTTATTATAATATAGTAAAGTGTGTTTAAACCTAATTGATAAATAGATAAGTTGTTTTTCAATCAGATATTCTCAAGTACAAGAACAAGCAGCTTTCTCAAACATTTTACCTATATATAGTTTTATTAAGTTTTTTTCATCCATTATGAAATAATTAGGTATATTTAAACCTACTTTAGACATAAAGATCAGAACATGTTTAAAAATTGTATTAATAAAGTTTGGCAGCTTGTATCAAAACATTCACAGTAGATATCTTCATAAAATTTTATCTATAAGATAAGACAAAATTTTGAAAGTCAATTTTACTTTGGCATCTCCAAAGGTTTTAACAACATACTAAGCAAATTTCCTTCACACTCTTCTGATCTTTCGGCTAACTCTACGTTTCAGATGTTGTCCTCCAACTTTAGATCCTAGACTGATATTTCACCTGAGAACATGCCTGAAATAGCTTGTCTATCTTTGATGTGCAAGATAAAATGACCTTTTCTCAGGTTTTACTTCTTCCAATACTTATTTATTTCTCCTGGCCATTCAGGGGGTCTGCAGAATTCTTCTAAAACAGAGAAATTCATTTTTCATCTTCCTTCTTCAGAGCTAAGGACTTGCACTAATATACAGCAGTTGTGTAAGCAACAAAACAGCCCCTGAGACTTCAGAATGTTTCTTCACCTTCATGATCTGAATGAGACGTTATTTCCTGCTACCCCCCAACATTTTCTTTATTTCTCATTGATAATTTCAGATATTTAAATCATTCCAACATTTGGCTACCATGATACACGATATTTTATTTAATCTCTGGCTGTTAATCATGATAATTTGTCTTCTGTGATTTAAGAAGTAGTTTCTTTTCTCTGCTTTAGTGCTTAACATTTGTTGATGTTCATACAACTAACTACATGTTTATGAGGAGGAGGGCATTACCTGCTTAACCCTCAAACAGTGAAAATGTTGTAGATGGTAGCATCAATTGATGATGGTTGCTGATAAGGGTTAAATCAAGACATTAAACTTTAAGTTCGCCAATCTAAATCCCATCCAGCTTGTCTTCTAGTGCATTTCTTACAGTCTGTTTGTTATACAAACTGTACATAATTTGGTGACACCACACACCCTTTTTTCACACACTTCAAGATCTTAAACCATTCCATGTTGCCATGATCTAATCTGATGGCTATTTCTTATCCTCTACATGACCTCTATACCGATAATAAATGAATTTGATCAAATGACTTGGGAAACTCAGTAACTCTTGTAGAATATTATCATATGCTTTCTCACAGTCAAAGAGAAGTAATTGCAGTACTTGTTTGGTTGAATTATTTGGACTTTTTGAAACAAATTCCAAATGACAATAACCTGATGTATAGCTCTTCACCCAGCTCTAAAGCCTTTCCTTTCTTTCAGTGGATTTTGGTAGAGCAGCTAAGCAATGAAACAGTTCTGTAATTTGAGTACAAAAGATTTCCTTTTTGTTGGACAGATAAAAAGACAAACCTGTCCTACTCCAATCAGCTGGCAATTCTACTGTATTCTATCCATCAGAAACTTACTATTTCCAAGTTCATTTCTTACTGATGGTTCTCTCTCTCTTTCATTCTTATTGTAGCCTGAGTTGATAAATTACTGTCTTATGAAGAGAACATTCCATCAGAAATATCCCGTCTTTTATATTTTGTGCTACACATTTGAAGCATACCAGCACACTTACATACATTTTACTAGCAACATCCACCTTCAATTTCTGAGCATTAACTAGCCAGTTGTTTCACTACATTTAAAACTTTTTCGTCTCAAATCTGTGGTTACTATTAACATGGTTAAAGATTAACCTTAAAGCTATTGACAAGACTGATTTTACTGTTAAGAGTTTATAACGTAATTTTGTTTATTCAGATTAAGTTCCAACTTGATAGGCAAAAACAAGACCTTAATGCTACGACTGGTCATTCTTGCCCCTTGGAATTGTTAAATACAACTTAACAGATTAAAAATTGTATTAATGGTGTAATAAGTCTTAATACATTTAATTTCTGTCATAAGTTTTAGACCAATTTTACCATGAAACTGTCAAGTCTAATGTTGTATCATTATAAAAAAATCCATGCCAATACCTTTGAATCTCCTGTTTCTTCTTCCTTGTTCATATCTTCTGCAAAAGGGTTTTTGGAGTCAAAAGAAGGGTCACCAAAATTACCAGAAGATTCTGGATCTATCTGTTAACCATAAATTCATAACTTTCAAAAAAATGTAAAATAACACCAACACACTTCATTATGAGACCCAGCATTTAAAATTTTCCAAATGAAACAAGAACTCTTATATGGATGCTTTTAATGGTGTTAATTGTTTTACTCTGTTTTAAGATTGTAATGATAATTTTACCAATAATATCACAAAATATCTATGAGTAATTTGTGTTTATCCATTTAACACATTTTTTACTATTGACTTTTTCAATACTTTATGAAATATGACATTACTTGATATAATACTTCTGCACACACACAAGAACCCACAAGTCCAGCAGTCTAGACTCAACAAACTCAAAATTCTGCTTGCTTAGGAGTTGTAAATTATGTGGCAAATTTTCTCTAAATCAAGTCAAATAAAACATATTTATTTAATTAGACTTCATCGATTCACTTTACGACTACTTCAGGGTTGTTCGCTAAAGCACAAACAGTTACAGCTTGTTTCAATGAACACCCCTGAAAAAGCTGTATTCTGAAACACCAAGTATTTAATTAAATAAAATCAACATTTTGGTGTTATAAGGTCATTTATTTCTAGTATTAAAATGTCTGCTATACACCAATATGCACAACAAAAACAAATGATCTTACAAACATTTGACTCACTAGAAACATGCAATGTTTAGCTGTAAAATGAAAATTGTGGTTTGTGGTATCACATCAAATAATTAAGGCTGATTAGTCCATTCTTTTAATGATGCGCATGAAAGAAATACTGCTTACAGTTGCCATCATGTAGATTTTTATACAATTACTATTCCAAAGTAAAGAGCTGAAACACAAAAGGAGCTTCCATTTTTTATTGTTCCTTTGTTGAAATATACTCTGTGCAAGTATTAAAATATTCCATAGTTCACAAAAAGCCCCAATCCCGTGTTTCATGTAGTTCATCATAACCTCCATACTTACTGCTGATAACATCAGTAAGTTTATAAGGAACTGATGCACAAATATAAAAAACAAAATATATAAAGCTGTGAACATTTAAAGTGCTTTCAACAAGACACTGAGTTCTTTTAGGTGATGCTTGCAAGAGTATTCTAGCAACTGGTAATGTGAATAGTTTATATGTTTAGCTTTATATCAGTGTTCACAAGAATATCACACACTTAACAATACAAAATGACATTTTACAAAACATAATTTAACAATTTTGATGAAGAAACTAAAATATATATACAATAACAATTAATTGGATCTCATTTTCTGTTTAGGGAAAAAATAATAACATAAACACCAGAAGAACTTGTTTTATTTTATTATGTTTCTGTCTGAGAGTCACGTCAAGTACTGCTATCGTTTTTATGTTTGTTTTTGATGTGGGCAAAAAGTTAAAACATATGACAATTAGAAATTTCTTTAACAATGAAGATAAGCATACTTTTGACATTTATTCTTCAACCAGCAATGATAACAATGCATGTCCCAGAAGAAATCATCTACTACAACAATAAATAGTTCAAACATGTCTGAACTAAAATGAAAGTTAGTGAAATTACAAATAACAAGAATAAATGCAGTTTAATTCCATTCATGACTTAAGAGCTTTGTTTAACACATCATTAATAACTTACCTGTTTAGGTCCTCCCGATGGGATGATAGGCCTATCAATTCCCTCCAATGTTACTCCCATAAACCTTCGTCCAAGGAGCGTTTCAAAATTTGTCGTCCTCTGAATAGAAAACAGCAACAGCCTAACGTCTATCTCATGCACCCTAGCTGTCATTATCTTTCCAAGTTCTCTTCTACAAGATTAATAGACTGTTAGTTACTAATGAAAGTATAAAAAAGGAACAGATGTTAAGTGTTTTGCCAATTTTATTAATATTAATACCATAATAATCTATATTTTAGTTTCTTCTACTGATATTTCAGCAGGATAACAGTTTTATTACGTAGAGCATTAATTTATTATGGAATCTACCTGGTTATTTCACAAAATTCCACTGCAATTCTCTCACTCACTTCCCAGTCAGGAGGAAATAATCGGCCAAACTTCTCTTCAAACTCTATTAAATGTCGCTTCAGCCACGCATAACGACGATCAATCTTATCGAGCCATGCCACCTACAAAGAAAAAGACTGTAATAAGTTTTCCACATCTTAAAATTTGGCAAAAATACCTGATTAAAGAGAGCATTGTTTCTCACCTGTACGTCAACTTCTTTACTGTTTACACAACTTTAAGTAAAAACTTCTGAATCTCAGCTTCATAATGTTCTTAACATAATTTATTACAGAAGGATATATAAAAGAAAACAGATGTCACAAACATTGCAATTTTAGGTTCATAAAACTTATACTGAAGATTTTAAAAATGAATATATTCCTTGAAAAGAAATAATTAGAAAAATGCACATAAATGCATTGGATAAATCTTTAAAATAAATTTAATACCTATGACATTTCTCAATCTAGCACTGTAAACTTTAATTGAAATTTTCCAACTACAGCTACACAAAAGGATTCTTTAGAAACATTGTAGTGCAATAACCAACAGAGATATAATTATTGTGTCAAATTAATTTTCATTGTCTGATTCACAACTTGCAGCTTACGCAGAAGCCAGTCAGGAATAACAGACATAGCAAAAGTTATTTATTTATGCTAAGCCTATGTTCTCTAATGTCACATTCTCACCAACTTACCTTGAAGTTTGGAAAAACAAATATGCAAAGGTTACCTACAACAGAGATAAGAATTTTGCGATGGGTGTGTGGAGTTATTAAGAAAGATCGAATCCACAACACATACACCTGAGAAAGTGGTGGTGTGACAGTCATAAAAAAAAGGAAACATGAAAATGTCGCACACTGTATGGAAACATGATGCAAAATACAGATAGGCTGAGAGAAATCTAAGGCAAATGACCAAAATGATGACTGAAAAAGAGAGATGGTTTGGCAGCATCAAAAAGGACAAGAATGTGTTGTGTGGAGAAGGAAACCAAGGACTGAAGCAAGTGAAAGCAGAACACTTGTAAAGAGGACCTCATATTGAATAACAGAAAACACAAGATAATCTGGAGAAAAATAATTATGTTTTGTTTTCTGTTACAATGAACAACAGTAGCTAAAAGCTTCACCACTTCTTCTGAATGATAAATAATATTAACCTTTTCACTACAGGCATTTTTAAAGTACTTCATTATAATGAAATAGAAATATAAAAATGTAGACAATAATCATACCTTTCATAAGAAATTTCAATTCTTACTTTTATGAAACAACATTTAAGTAAATCCTCAATTTCCCCTTTTTTGAGAACTGTAACATTTGCTCTCTAAGTATCCCCTGAAATTTAATGTAAATTTCTCATCATAATGTCATCAATGCTCAGACAAAGCATAACTTTTATAGCCTTCAATCTTATTTGGTTACAGAGCTATAAACTAGAAAATCAAATCTCTCTCACCACATCCACTTGTAACATCCTCTTTCACAAATAACTTATAGGTCTATGATGTTTAATATTATATTATTTATAACCAATAGAAACCAAAACTTTAATCTATGAAATGATGTGTTATACTACATTATATTCTGTGCAGAAAATTGTCTATTTTGCTTCCAGTTCAAATATTATGCCCACAGAAGACACATTAAGGAGCGTAGTTTAATATTTAGTTGTTCTTGTTGCATAATTAGAAAGTCAAAAGAAATTACAATAGTCACAATAACATTGTCTGCTTTGCGAGTTTTGAATCTGTGTTCTTTGATGCACTGTTTAATTAAATAAATAGAAAAAAAATTTCAACAGGAAGTAGGGACTTTATAAATCTTTTATTGTGGTTTTAATTATTGTTTCATTCTTTCTGTAGCAATTTATTTCATTTTAAAATTTATTTTTTAAAAACTCATTTGTTTACTTTTACCTTCATAAACTGTCATGTGTCTATGAGTTCATATATAGTACCATTTGCTGGGCTAAATTGGAGTTAAAGAATATCTAAGTATGTGCATGATATGTTTACCATTTATGAAAAATATGTATTATTTTTTTATTTATTGGAATATCAAAAGCAGACACCCACAGACCAGTCAAGCAAGCTGGAACAATTTTGTAGTGACAGTCTGAGCTATCTAAGGGCATGTGCCACTATTATCATTAGGTATAGCAGATAAAAAATGTGCTGTTTTAAATTTTTTAAATTGTTGTTACAAGCATTTCACACATCTTGTTAGTATGTTATTACTACACATGAGTATGATATATCACAACATATATTCTGAATAGTTGGTTTCTCATTTATTATGACTTATTTGGAAAGCTTGGCAATCCTTATTGTTAAGTACAACCACACTTAATAATAAAAACGTATTTAGTACAGTAGTATCATTTGTATAAAAAATAGGGTTAAGATATACTGACTGACAGCAAAAAAGAAGACCCAGCTATGCACTACATTTCTTGTTTTTCATGTGTATTCTTTATTTATTATTATAAAAGTTATTAAAATGCAAGTATGAGAAAGTTTTTAAGTTGGATTGGGTAAAATAAAGAATAATGACAGTAAAAAAGTTTCACAGGCATGGTTGCAAGCAACTCACAATTAGCTTATGTTGTGTAATTTGATAAGGTAATATGAGCTACACACTTGACAAGTGATTTACAAACTGTGTGGCAAGAATATTACACATGGTTCCAAAAGCAATAAGACAATGAATTTCAAGTTTAAACAGGCATATAAATGCAGCTTCATATCACCATCTGGAAAACAAGGGTAAGTTATATTTATTTTAAATTTTCTTTTGATTATTACAAAGTTGGTCAAATTGACCAATTTCGTATACAGAGTTAGGGAATAGAAAATAGACAAAATAAAATGTTTTACTAAAACAACATTTGAAATTTATTTAACACCTTCCTGAAAATAAACAAATGAAATCTGATATTTTTCAGATGGAGAAAAGTATTTTTAATTTTAATACAAAAATCACTTTGCACTTAGAACAGTCAACAGTTTGACACTGTATGTTCATGGATAAATGTTTACTGAAAATACTGAAAGCTTGCAAAATTTTGTGAATATAGACAAATACATTAAAAATTATAGTATGTAAACTATAAAAATGAACTTGGGGTCATAAACTTAGCAGAACCCTCAGTGAAAAAAACTTCATTCAGGTACAATATACATCAAGTAACTTGATATTAATAAAACCCATAAACGTAATTCTGATATATAACAACTTAAATAAGTATTGAAAAGTTTAGAAATTATAGTACAGTTGATGAAAAAACAGCTATTGTTGAAAGAACTGATGATATAAATAACATCTTGATCACTACCATGTTTATCTTATCACAGCCGGCCAGATGAGCCCCGATATAGGACAAAAAGCCTTGTCGGCACTGCAAGTGATCTGACTGGCAAATTGTAACATTCTACTATCTATTCACCTGTCAGTTTTTATAATTAATACAGTAAATAAAAAAATCACACTCCTAGTCACCGAAAGTGTAAATAAGTAATGTAAAAATAATAATAGAATATTTAAACAATTTATTTCTTTTTAATAAAACCTGGTTAAAACTTACATCTTGATTCTCCTGGAATAAATGCGTGTATTCTGTTAACTGAAGTGTAACAAACCATTTCAGCAGATCTCGCCTGTAAAAATTTGAAAATGGAATTTTTTTTCTTCTTATAATAAACACGAAAATCTTTTAAATACAAAAATGAATGCTTTCATTGAAAAAAAATTATTTTTTGTTGCATTAGAATAACTTTTACAAAAATTTAAACATCTGTTAAGTATAAAACCTAAGCTATACAAGGAACTGATATAAACAATTTCAAACGATCTTTAGATTAATTTACTTTATAAACAAAATACTATTTAAAAAATTTTAGACAGATACTGATTCTGAAGATATTTTTAACCACTACACTCAAGTCTTTATCCAGTCATTAGACCAGAAGCGAGTCTCAACGTAGAGTAAAAAAAAATTAATTGGTATCAAGATCCTTTAGGAACTGATAATCATGAATAAAGTTCTTGTGCCAGCAAACAGTTGTTGTTCTTTATACTTCCAGCACAGAAATACTTACTTAATTTTAGGATCAAGAATTGAAACCACAAGGCACGCCTCTGCCAGCTGTTGACTCGGTGTCAAGGTCTAGAAGATACAAATAATGAATCATTTATTCTTCTGAAAAAGAAATGTAAACTATTCAAAAACATTCGAGTTTTGGGTCTTGTTTGAAAGCCATTACAGACTTATGTACATGATCCCACGTGCTGATTTCTAAATCAGAACCATTAATATCCAAGTTAAAGTTAGTATTAAACCATGTTACAGTCTTCAAGAAGAAGAAAAAATAACTTTCCCAAAGTTTAAAACTGCTTTAACTTAGAAAGATGCCCTCTGACTCTTTGAACAATTGCATATGTATAATTTTAACAAACTGCAAATTTGTTACCAAACAGATCATGAAATTCTAAACAGTGCACAGAGCTCAACAAATATGTACAATAAATTCCACACATAGCATAAAAGAAAGACTGCTCACCTTAGCATTAGGTCCTTGAAATGCACTGTGAAAATCTTCAGTTATTTGCTGGCCTAGCTCAATTTTTAAACCCTGAACTCTATAAACAATTTAAAAAATTACATTTATATGAATTATTACGTTATTATAACTTCTCTTCACATTTTTTCCAGAAGTAGTAAGTACGAATCAGATGGTATTTGATGAAAGAAAACTCTTAAATTACACATATTTGTGAACAAGGTTCAGAAACATAAGCAGAGAACCAGGTTCAAACCTCAACAAGTCACAGTTTTTACCCTTTCTTAATACCTCTTTAAGTAAGTGATCAAATTTATGTTAATTTGGTTACAAGAAAACTAGTGTAAAAACTTATTTAAAATGTAGTCCTAAAACTACATTAAAAACCCTATATTTAAATACTCTGATTTGAACATAACCTTAAAGACAACTTCATACACACACACCAGACTCATTTACTGGTATAAATAGATATATTATCCATGTAGTAACAAGCCAATCCTAAAATTGTGTTGTTCATATCATATACCCTGCACACTCAAAACTTTCTGAATAGACAATAACAAAAATTAAAACATTTATTTCGTTCTAAGACAACTTTCTGAAATGTTGAGATCCATTACGGATAAATAAGGTTTTCATAGTTTGGACACAGCAGACATAAAAACATAAGTGTGAGAACACATAAAAAATAACATCTAACATCTGCACTCAGTTACATGTTCCTGATGAAATCTACCATACAAGTTATACATGTTTAAATTTCCAAAGTGTTATCCATGACCTTTTCAATAACTCCACTACTTGTACGATTTTGTTTTGTTTTTTATGATCTATTGAGATCTATAATTAATATGCAAGACACTTTAACTTGAGAAACAATTGACAGACTATATTTTTAACGTCCTAACATTTCACTTTACTGGTCAACTAGATGATGCAGTCATTAGACTTATTTCTAAGGTCATAGCTTACTGGTCAGCTAACTGGCGAATCTGAGGGATTCCCATGTATGGTTGAAAGTGGTCAAGAACATTCATAACTCCGTCCAAAAGATTAGCAACCTCTTTGTACTGTCTTTTCCGAGTATGGATCCTAAAGATAAAGAGAAGTATTCATAATGTCATTACCTTCAACTAACTATTTGAAAAGATGGAAACACAAATTTCATCCTTCCAACCTCTAAAATACTGTGAAAAGTCATAACTCAGTGTGATGAGAAAGATAAGACCTTATAAACTACATGCTAATTTTTACTTTTTGTACATTCCAAATTTTTAAAAAAATATATCAGTATCACTAGGTGGCACCACATACAGAAAATAAATACTTTATTAAAGTTTCTTCAATGATTTTCCCTAAAATTCTCAATGGAGTGATGTTATTTTTTATTTTCTTGTCCTTCATCAAGAAAGACTAACTGAGATTTAGGTATATGAATAAAACAGTATTGTCAGAGATTTCTTTCTGTTACTCATGCTTTAAAATTAAGCCTATAATTAAGACAAAACACTGGCACAAAAATATTGCATTTTTTAATCCAA
Organism: Carcinoscorpius rotundicauda; assembly: GCA_011833715.1. NCBI lineage: Eukaryota > Metazoa > Arthropoda > Merostomata > Xiphosura > Limulidae > Carcinoscorpius > Carcinoscorpius rotundicauda. The sequence goes on along the minus strand of CM022394.1, from coordinate 101,708,440 downwards.
ATAATATAATTTTCAACAGACTTGTACACCTTGACTGCTACCCAAGTTCCACCTTAACTATTATCCAGGTCAGTCATTTTGACCGACACCACATTGGAGAATCATAGCAGAAAGTTATTCTCCAATTAATGTTTTTACCTTCATGAAATTTTGAAAGCTTTCAATGAAAAGACTGTTGCAGAAAAAAAAATTAATATTTTTAATAAAGAATTCCTTCTAAGGTTTTATCAGTGAATTTAAAGAGCCAATCTGACTCACACACTGACTAGTCTGAGTGTAAGGTGACTTTCATATCAAGAATTAAAACCTTTTTTCATTTTATTTTTATTTTTCATTTACATAACATCTAGAAACTCCTAAATAAATATCAAATATTAATTCTGATAAAACCTAACACCAAACAAAATGATCAAACATGACCTACATAAAATAAAATTAAAATGTTGAAAAATATAAACTAAAATGAATAAGTCTTTTTCTGCTAATGATACATAAATTCCCTTTTCTCGTGTACTTATTGTCTTCAGTGTTTCAACTGTTACATCTATTTTTTGTAAATGTATCTTTTTAATTTGTGTAAGAAGTATGTACTTGAGTAATGGTCCTCCCATCACAACAGGAACTATTTAGCCACAGTTCATAAACATTGCAAGCATAATTAAGCCACATCCTTTCTTTCTGCAAAGTTAGTTCTTCGAATAAAAATTCCCAGAACCGTTAAATACACATTTTTGAACACAAAACATATATCAATCAGCATATCTTGAAATTACTAATGTTTAAATTATTTTCTACATAAACAACACACGTATTAAAATATTTACTTTTCTTTTCATAGCACAAAAACACAACTGCAAGTATTACGCCAATGTCAAATATTCTAGCTTGTCAATATTTAAATTATAAGTATGTAATTGGTAAGACACTCAGGGAGATTATATAACAATTGAAAGAAAACCTAAAAGAGCAATTCAGAGCACACCCATTTTATGGTACAGAAAAATCAAGACTAAAATTTATTTAAACATTTCCTCTAGAAATTAAAATCTATAAAGTATAAAACTTTAAAGTACAAACTACATTTTGAATGTAACCTCTGTAAAAACATCATGACATGTACTTCAAGCCTTTTAAACATGTACAGTTAAATTGTAATATGCATTTTAACACAATGCTTGAATTGTTCAAAAAAAGTAAAGTGTAAGAACCTGACAAAATTCAAAACTAATTTATACTTATTCTAAAGTTGATAAAAATATTAAAGTTGAAATCATGGTACTATTTCCATGAAAATTACACGAAACTTGTACAGTAGTTTATTGATAAAGTGTTTGTTTACAGAATTATATCCTAGACTATTAAACCACAAGTGACTTGTACACCATCTTACTGTTAAAATGTCCTTCAATATTTTCAACCTTCAAAAAATACAACAAAATATATTCTAAGCCTAATCAGAATTTATTAATATAGTACAAAACATCCCTAGTGGCCTAGAAATCTTCAATGTTTTAAATATTCTTTAGAATATGAACTGAAAAGTTTTGTTTTGGGTTGGTTTGTTTTTAATTTTGTGTGAAGCTACTTGAGGACTATCTGCACTAGCCATCCCTAATTTAACAGTGTAAAACCAGAGGAAAGGCAGCTGGTCATCACCACCCACCACCAGCTATTGGGCCACTCTTTTACCAACGAGTAGTGGGAATGACCATAACATTGTAATGCCCCCATGACTGAAAGGGAAAGCATGTTTGGTGTGATGGGTATTCGAAACCCATGACCCTCAGATTACCAGTCGAGTGCATTAACCGCCTGGTCAATCCAGGCTGAAAAGTTTTAACAGAGATACAAAAGAAAATCAATGTCAACCATAAAAAGGTTTACAATGTTTACTAATATATAAATAATAACAGGCAGGCTGTGTTACTTATGTAAATAACCTACTTTAACATTTTGATCACACAAACTATAATTTCCAGAACATTAAGTCTTTCCCTTAGTGTACTAACTTAGTGTTTTTTTAAAATTTACCGTAAAGTATCCACTCCTTCTACTAATATGTGCAAGTGATTCAAGGTTGTTATCGAAGCTGTTAAGTTCCTTTTTGCATGATCTAACTGTTTAATGTCTCTTGTAATTTCCTTCACCTATGAAATAGAAATATATACATCTTGAAATTACATTTAACCTGTACAAATACTTAGTCAGAAACACAAGTTGATCAAAATACACATAACATATACACTTACATATATCAGATCTCTATAATAACACAGTCAAAAGTTTATCTGGCATTAGTATATAAATGTGAAAACTTTGACAAAATGTTCACAAGGTTTAACATTAAACTTGCAACATAATCCACAGTAGCAAGTATACTAGAGACTGGAGTAACACAACTAACTAACTAGAACATTGGATGTAAAAATATAATGACAAAAATATCTTCTACTTGGTCAGTTGCTCTGAGTTGTTAAGAAATGATAAAATTTTGAGATTAAAGAATGTATATATAAATGTGTGTGTGTGTGTGTGTACCATCTGTTCAGACTTTTCTGCTTTATCTTTAATATCCTTTATTCTGGAGAACAGCTCTTTGATTGCTGTCTGTGCTTCTTCAAGGGCCTCTCGTCCACTCTGACCAACACTAGTCTGTCCTCTTACAACAATTCTGATTTCATCATCCAGCTGTCTGATTAAAAAAATACTAAAATTATTTCAAAATGTGTAGAACATAAAAAGAATGTTACAGAAAATCAGTTGTCCCCAAAACTTCATTACATAAGATAGATCGATAGTATTTAGGAAACACTAATATTATTCCAATTCATAAAAAATCATAGATTTTCAGTTTTGAATTATCTTGTTTTGATATGTAAACAATACTTTCTTGAAACATAAGTTAACAAAAACTACTATACTGATATTGTATACTGTTTATACAAGACAGTGAATGCATTTAAAACATTAAATGACATTATAATAAATTCCTCTTTTTTTAAATAACAGATTTATGTTTCCTGATTTTCAAGTTAGAAACAAAGTCACTAATAGGATGCTTAGATTTACATGAACAAAAGAAAAAAATTTAAGTTTTTCTTTTAAAGTGACTAAATTTATAAACTGGTGAGAAATTACCTTACACAAAGAAACAAGCAACACATATAGATCGATAACCAACTGAGAAATATTCTGCAATTATAGTTTTCAATTTTAATGTCTTTTTACTAGCACACGTTGTTTCCTGTTTTTAGAACCTCAGTTGTTGTATTATTTAAATCTTTTATCTCACAACTAGTTCAATAATAAATCTTTTACAAGTTTGTTTGGTTATTCTTTGACATTGGTTTCTTTCAGGCAATCACAGCATTTGTTACTTTAAACCAATCACAACAGTGATTATTTTATTCTCAATGTATGTTATTTTAAACATCATCCAATCAAGAGTGTCATCACTGTTTGACAGTAACTTGCTTTATTTTATAGATCAACTAACAAATCATAATATTACAATTAAAAAACTGGTTTCACTGTATGCAAGTTACAATTAAGTGCACTGTTAATACTTATCACTAGTTTGTTTATTGTATCATTCATATGAGAATAATTCCAGAATTTAATTAGCTTAATTTGTGCTACAGTAATCATGCAGTACTGAGTTTGGAAACATACTTTAAGAGAACATTTTGATCAATGATATTCCTGTTTTAGAAGACTCAGTCCTCTTGATAAGAATTATATTTCTACCAAACATTTGTTTCATTCTTTTTGCAACATTAAAGTTTAAGAAAGTGGCTCACTCTATCTTACCTTATTTTAAATCTCATTCGACCTATCACATCATCAATATTAGAGAGAGACTGCTCTGTAGGAAACAGCGTGTTGATGTAATCTACAGCATTGAAGTCTGGCCGATCGAGTGGATCCGAACTAGGTAAAACCTGAAAAAATTGTTTAAATAAATAGGCCCACAATGAGACATCTAGTAACATACCATATTAGTTTCAGCATTTAAATTCATCTGATGTTTTTTTTTCAGTTAAGATGCATTTGGAACACAAAAATATAATTCTACACTATACTACATTTATATATGTTTATGAGAAATTTACCAAATTCTTTTGACAAAATAAAAGCGAGATTTTACTACTAGGTTGTTTGCTTTAACTTCATTACTAAATGTGTAGCTTCATTCAACAAAAATGTTACATTTCTAAGTTTACAAGTCATGAGATAATATGATGTTTAAATAATAATAAACAATCTCATTTCAATCAGTCTGAAAACAAACTGTAACATAAATCTTCTAAATTCTTTATTTGAAAGTTTAGGCATATCTTATGGATTACAATGAAATATAATCCTGAAACATACAGGGTGTCCCAGAAGTCGCGCACCATATAAATTTTTATGTTAATACATATGAATAACAATTTTATTGATAATAATCATAACAGATGCTCAAACTGTTCACCCTCTGCTTTGATACATTCATCAATTCTCTTTATAAAACTGTCTTGTATTGTTAGTTTTTCACCCATATCTGGAACATAAAAAACAAATCATTATTATATGTACGTATGGTGCGCGACTTCTGGGACACCCTGTATATCTCAGAATAGGTTAAGAAGGTCATCTTAACCTGAAGATGACCTAGGAAGGTTGAAACATTGTTATCTCTTTATCAGTAAAAGTGTTTATACCCATACTAGCCATTCTGAGATATATTTTTATTTCAAGTGGGTTTCTCATCATCAAGTAATCCAGAAACAGTCTGAGGAGGGGGATACAAGCACCTAGCTACTTAGAACTGCATTCCCTTTCCAAAATCTTCTTAAATAATTCCTCACATTTTATTAATTCACTACTTTACATGAGCTATAAGTGACTTGCTTCACATTCCATGTATTCTAGACGTAAGCACAGCTATCAGACGTGTTTTTAAACAAAATCCAAAATGTCATAAAAAAGGAAACGAAGAAAGTACAATTTTAGGTGGGTACCCTTTATTTTTATCAATCAGGGGCTAACGTGTCATAACCTAACCATAAACAATTCCACTTCTAATGACATTCTCTTTGCAATACTGACAACAGGTATCAACTGCTACAAGATTTTTTACTCTACAACAAATACATGGCACAAAAGTGCATAACATTTCCAGTTAATGCCAATGGAGTTACAAAGACTGCTAGTTAGGCTTAGCACATAGAATATAAATGTAAGAGCATGCTGATTAGTGGTTAAAAACATTCAACCCCTGTAAAATATTTGAAATAAAAAGAGTTGAACACATAAAAAAACAACACAATGTGTCAAGCACACTTTGAAAACTAATAGTTTAAAATTCCAGCTGCTAAAACTTTTAATACATCAATTTTGTTTGGTATCTCAAACCCAACACCTCCGATACAACTGAATTGCTTGCTTCCAGTTTGTCTCACTACCCTACCAAACACAAAAATATAAAATTAATGTTAAAATTACTTCATAATGTTTGAACACTATCAACTAAACTTTCAATTTTGCCTTACCATTTTTGACATAATAAGATACTATATCATGTAGCCTATATTCGAATTCAAGGCAGTGGGGAAAAGAAACATTGGAATAAATATGTTAGAGGCAGATTTGAAATCGTGGTCAAAACATCTAAAAAACTATGGTTAATTAAATTAATATAATTTTAGACACTTTAATTTCAGTTTATTTTTTTCTCATATAATTTCATAAAAGACATTAATTTGAAATGTAAATTCGCTTCCTTGTAAAAAAGTGCTAGTACTTAATACAGTGAACAAAACGCGCTGTCCATTTAAACTACATAAAAATGTTTTTATTTACAGAGATTAAACGTGATTGTAAGAAAATATTTTTGCTCATATGCATCACAAGTGTAACTTTACTTCTTCGGACAAATATAAATACAAACAAAATGAAGTAACAGTCCCTGCAGTGAAGTTACTATGATAACCACCTGATGTAACCAAGCATCAGCATCAGTTATTGCACCTAACTCAATTACAGAGAAACGAAGACGTAAGTTCAGTGGTCAACAGCACAACACACATCACAGACTTAAAAAATTATAGAAACTATTTAATTGACATAACTTACATGTTCTATTGCACTTTGGACTTCGGGTGGAAAAGATAAAAATGAATTCAAATTATCATCTTCGAAAAGTTCATCTTCTATCTCTAAAGCAGTTGACGTCGCCGCCATAATTACCACAGAGGGCGTTTATATAGTTTACAAACAAACATTTGGACTAGTTTATTTGCCTTGCCATCTGGTGGCACAGCAGCAAGTCCGAGGGTTTTATCGAGTTTCGCCATTTGTGGTATACATAGCCAAGTAGATTATTTTCAGTCTCAAATATTTGGCTCAATTTAAGACAAATTAATATATTCCTTCAAAAAGGCTTGTTTGTTTTTGAATTTCTAACAAAGCTACTCGAGGACTATCTGTGCTAGCCGTCTCTAATTTAGCAGTGTAAGACTAGAGGGAAGGCAGCTAGTCATCACCACCCACCGCGAACTCTTGGGCTACTTGTTTACCAACGAATAGTGGGATTGAGCGTCACTTATAACGTCCCCACGGCCTAAAGGGCGAGCATGTTTGGCGCGATGGTGATGCGAACCTGCGACTCTCAGATTACGAGTCGCACGCCTTAACACGCTTGGCCATGCCGGGCCTTCAAAAGGGAAATATTGAATAAATCCTATGCAACAAAAAATTGAATAACTTGGGATAGCTTATGCTAGCTTTGATAATCAATAAAAGGTTGGAATTCGAAAGAAAAATATCAGTTACTAATAGTATTCTGTGATAAAATAAAGATGCGTAACAAAATTAACAAATAATTTGTTTGAAAATGCAGGTTTCGATAAAAAGTTAGTATAATTCATTCGTAATCGTTAACGCATTGCAAGGTACAGTTGTATAAAATAAGAGAGCTAATACTTAACGAATGGTAAAAGAGTAGCCCAAGAGTTGGCGGTTGGTGATGATGACTAGCTGCTTTCCCTCTAGTCTTACACTGCAAAATTAGGGACGGCTAAGGTTTCTCTTCATGGTTGGGGGTTGTGCGGTAGGCTAACAATCTACTCACTTAAAAAAACAGCCTCTTAATGAATCCGCAAGCGATTGCGGCCCTATGTTCCTTCATGGAATCGAGAGGCATAATAATATTAATAAATACTTAACGAACCGTATACAAGAAATTAGGTCATATCTTTCTAAACCCCATATTTTCTACATTTTATAAATATGGTAGAACTCTGTTAGTACCGTTTTTTTTACACAGAATAATGCACAGGGCGATTAGATGTGAACATATGAGAATTTATTTATTTATTTTGAAATTTTGAATTTCATTTCGCTGAATTTAATAATAATTTTCAAATGGTAATATTATATTTAATTGTATTGTTCGTGTATGAATGTGTGTGTCACATTCGGACATATGGCATATTTATACTGCTTTGATGATATAGTATTTTTTGTATTTAGTTTCTGTGAAATGGCTCCAATACTCTGTTCAGAAATTTGTTAAGATTGCCTTGTAATTGTTTTTTGGGTTGTTGTTTTTTTTGTAGTGGGCAGTGTATATTTAGCCCGCGTTCTCTTGGGAAGTGAAAGATTAAAAACATTAAATATATATTTTTCATCCTCTTTACTGCGACAGAGAGCTATAGACCTAGTAGAAACGACTGTATTTTCACGTGCGAAAGTACGTATCAACGTTTTATTTTTTACTAACTATGCACAGTCTCTTTATTTTACAAGCACACTTGGAACTCCGTTATTTGTTCGAAAATGCCCTCCTTAGCTATTTTTCGATCCATCTACTAGATTCTTGTCGGGAAGTCATCAGTTTTTTTATCTAAAAATACAACGTCTGATCAGTATGAGAAAGCTAAAAGCCAAACTCCAGGAGAAAATTTTACTTATCGACTTCAGTGATCGATGGTTTTAAGAACATGTTTTGCTTGTTTTTTTTAATTTTGCACAAAGCTATACTAGAGTTATCTGCACTTGCCGTCCATAATTTAGTGATGTAAGACTAGAGGAAAAGCAGTTAGTCATCACCACCTGCTTCCATGGCTAAAAGGGCAAACATGTATCGTATGACGGGATTCGAACCCGCGATTCTCAGATTATGTCTAAGGCGTCCTAACTAACTGCTCATGCTATGCAGGGGCGTGTTCTACTCGATCAGTGATGTCGAGAAACCCACTTGTTGAGAATTTTATATGCAAAAACGGCTCGTTTTGGGTTCAGAAAATATTTTAAATAGAAGAGCGAACAACGTTTCGACCTTCTTCGGTCATCGTCAGGTTCACAAAGAAAGAGGTAACTGACCGGAAGCTGACCACATGTTTGGAAGGGGTTGTATAACTGAGTGTCGCAATGTAAAGGGGCGGTTAGATGTTTGAATATATAATAATCTATAATATTAATATAGGTATAATGGCGTTCCTTTATATTGGTTTATTTTGGGTTTAAGTTGTTGTATAAGTAAGGCTTCTTTAATTTTTCGTTTGTTTATGTTTGTTTCTTTATTTAGTATTTTAGTGTTTTCTATGGTTATGTTGTGTCCATTTGACTTGCAGTGTTCGAAAACATGTGAAGGTGACTTTTTATGTTCTTTGAATCTGGTATCCATTTTTCTACTTGTTTCTCCTATATAGAAGTCGTGGCAGTTGTCACATTGTATTTTATAAATAATGTTGGTGTGGTGTTTGTCAGTGTAGTTCTTACATAGTATAGACCTTAGTTTTGTGCCTGGTTTTTGAATAAATTTAGTGTTAACTGGAATGTTATATTTTGTTACTAGTTTTTGCCAAATGTTGGTTATTTGTTTGCTGATGTCAGGAATATATGGTATACAGCAGTATATGGTTTCGTGATTTTTTGATTCGTGAGATATATTCACTTTTGTTGGTTGATTTTGCTTTCTGTCTAGGTGTGTGCGTATAATGTTTTCTACGGTTTGTGGAGGAAAGTTATTGATGTTGATGAAGTATTGTTTTATTTTGTCTAATTCATCGTTAATTTTATCTGGTGAGCACAGTTTTATGGCTGTGTTTATCTGGTTTCTTAGTATGTTGAGTTTTTGTTTTGTTTCATGTTCTGAGTCCCAAGGAATGTATAGTCCAGTATGGGTGATTTTTCGGTGGATTTCTGTTTTGAATTGTGTGTCGGTTCTTATAATTTTGAGGTTAAGAAATTATATTTGATTGCTTTCTTCCTGTTCACATGTGAAGTTAATGTTGGGATGTATAGAGTTAATGTGAGTGAAAAAATTAAGTATGTGTTCTGTAGATTTGAATCCCGCAACCATGTCATCTACATATCTGTACCAGTATAGTGGTGGATGTAATGCAGTATTAATTGCTTGTGTTTCAATTTGTGTCATAAAAATATTGGCTAGAACTGGTGATACTGGGTTGCCCATGCTTAGGCCATTTGTTTGTATATAGTTTTGGTTGTTGAACATGAAGTTTGTCTTTATTGTGGTGAATTCTATGAGGGTTGCTAACTGGTTACTACTACAAATGAAAAAAGCCAAAACAATTTCACAAACACTTTATTCCTACCTACGTAAAACCGACTCACGCACACCGCAAATATACGGCATCCCCAAACCTCATAAACCAGATTGTCCATTACGACCAATAATGTCAACATATGAATCGTTTAATTACAATCTTGGTAAATACATAGCATGGGCAATTCTCCAAATATGCAACATCAGCCAGCTCATTCATCAAAGACTCTTTTAATTTCAAGTATAATCTAAATCAACTTAATCATAAAGCCTTAATGGCCAGTTTCGATGTTATATCCCTCTTCACAGAAGTTCCAACAACAGAAGCCTGCAAGATAGCCTTAGAACTCTATATTCGAGACCCTAACCCAATTATAGACATTCCCAGTAACCAGTTAGCAACCCTCATAGAATTCACCACAATAAAGACAAACTTCATGTTCAACAACTAAAACTATATGCAAACAAATGGCCTAAGCATTGGCAACCCAGTATCACCAGTTCTAGCCAATATTTTTATGACACAAATTGAAACACAAGCAATTAATACAGCATTACATTCAGCACTATACTGGTACAGATATGTAGATGATACGGTTGCGGGATTCAAATCTACAGAACACATACTTAATTTTTTCACTCACATTAACTCTATACATCCCAACATTAACTTCACATGTGAACAGGAAGAAAGCAATCAAATATCATTTCTTATACCTCAAAATTATAAGAACCGACACACAATTCAAAACAGAAATCCACCGAAAAATCACCCGTACTGGACTATACATTCCTTGGGACTCAGAACATAAAACAAAACAAAAACTCAACATACTAAGAAACCAGATAAACACAGCCATAAAACTGTGCTCACCAGATAAAATTAACGATGAATTAGACAAAATAAAACAATACTTCATCAACATCAATAAGTTTCCTCCACAAACCGTAGAAAACATTATACGCACACACCTAGACAGAAAGCAAAATCAACCAACAAAAGTGAATATATCTCACGAATCAAAAAATCACGAAACCATATACTGCTGTATACCATATATTCCTGACATCAGCAAACAAATAACCAACATTTAGCAAAAACTAGTAACAAAATATAACATTCCAGTTAACACTAAATTTATTCAAAAACCAGGCACAAAACTAAGGTCTATACTATGTAAGAACTACACTGACAAACATCACACCAACATTATTTATAAAATACAATGTGACAACTGCCACGACTTCTATATAGGAGAAACAAGTAGAAAATTGGATACCAGATTCAAAGAACATAAAAAGTCACCTTCACACGTTTTCGAACACTGCAAGTCAAATGGACACAACATAACCATAGAAAACACTAAAATACTAAATAAAGAAACAAACATAAACAAACGAAAAATTAAAGAAGCCTTACTTATACAACAACTTAAACCCAAAATAAACCAATATAAAGGAACGCTATTATACCTATATTAATATTATAGATTATTATATATTCAAACATCTAACCGCGCCCTCTACATTGCGACAATATACAACCCCTTCCAAACATGTGGTCAGCTTCCGGTCAGTTACCTCTTTCTTTGTGAACCTGACGATGACCGAAGAAGGTCGAAACGTTGTTCGCTCTTCTATTTAAAATATTTTCTGAACCCAAAACGAGCCGTTTTTGCATATAAAATTCTCAACAAGTGGGTTTCTCGACATCACTGATCGAGTAGAACACGCCCCTGCATAGCATGAGCAGTTAGTTAGGACGCCTTAGACATAATCTGGGAATCGCGGGTTCGAATCCCGTCATGTTCTACTCGAGTTCTTTTATACGAAAATGAAATAGTTGTTGTTATATAATCTTGTTTTATTTTGATTAACTAAACGTTTTGTAAGCTCTTCAAACTGTATGTTGCTGATCTAATTTTAAATATGTTCAAACAAAATTCCAAATTAACCAGTGTTAATGTTGGTGAGATTAGTTTGAATTGGGGCAATACCACAAAATATTCATTTATACGGCTCGACATGAACAGGGGGGTTATGTCGTTCAACTCGTAATCTGCGCGTCGCGGGTTCGAATCCCCGTCGCACCAAACATGCGTGCTCTTTCAGATGTGGGAGCACTATAATGTGACGGTCAATCCAACTATTCTTTGGTAAAAGAGTAGCCCAAGTGTTTGAGGTGGGTGATGATGCCTAGCTGCCTTCTAGTCTCACACTGCTAAATGAGGGATTGCTTCCGCAGATAGCTGTCGTGTAGCTTATCGCGAAATTCAAAAACAAACAAACAAACAAACAATTCATTCCTACTTTAAGCTGTGAGGGAATTAAAAAAGTAACAGGTGCATAACAGGTGGTAGAGTACGGCTGACTAGATGCCTTTCCTCTGGTCAATAGTTGAAATACAGAGAAAGCGATTGTTAGATAGTATTAGCAGCTTCGTTATAATTATATAAGCGAATCCTAAAACATTAATGTTTTCCGGTTATATATACTGAGAAAAAAATTAAAAACTAGCGACAAAAAAGATATTTGTAGCTTAAAACAATTTCTTTTATTTTTCTGATACTGAGGAATGACTTTGAAGTCATATAACTGTTGTTACCCGTAATAGTTCAACCAGTGTGTGTTTTCTTACAGCAACCCCACATAAGGCAATCTGCTTACCTCACCGAGGGAATCGAACCCCTGATTTTAATGTTGAGAGTCCGTCGACTTACCGCTGTACTAGCACTTGGAACCCCTACTGAACATATTGATACGTTTTTACAATAAATTAATTCCATCTCTTTAAACTGCTCTATTCAAACAGTTAGTCACACCACCAATTTATTAATGGATCACTGTCTTACACAATGGAATAGCCCCTGCTCCAGAAGTGTGCTTTTCATAACATTTGTCAATGATGACTTTGATTCCAGTCTCTGATTGCTTTCAAGGCCTGGCATGGCTGAGCGCATTAAGGCATGCGCTCGTAATCTGAGGGTCGCGGGTTTGCATCCGAGTCGCGTTAAACATGCTCGCCCTCCCAGCCGTGAAGGCGTTGTAATGTGACGATCAATCCCACTTTTCGTTGGTAAAAGAGTAGCCCAAAAGTTGGCGGTGGGTGGTGATGACTAGTTGCCTTCTCTCTAGTCTTAAACTACTAAATTAGGGACGGCTATCACAGATAGCCCTCGTGTAATTTTGTGCGAATTTCAAAAACAAAAAAACTCTGATTGCTGCAAGTTATTAGACAATAAATAAATAAAAACTTGTAAGCTTTTACAGTAGAAAAAAAATGTTAATATGAATATATGAGATTCAATGTTTATTTTTAGATGGAAATGAAACAGCTTCGATTTGTTGGCTGCTTATGATTATTTACAAATATGTATCAGGAAAAAGTCGTCACCCTCTTAACAGTCGGATTGTTTTATGACACTTGAAACTCCTTTTTTTTCTTGTCAAAGAGCCCCTGAACTTTTAAAGTCCCTGAACATAAGGGTAACAAATCTATATAAATACGATAATAGTGTCTGTTGTATGTCTATGTAATTACTTTATAGGGTGTGGATGGATCTTCACCAAAAATGGTATGAAGGGCCATAGAAATTTTCAGTTTTGAATTTTGTGGATTTTACCACGACTTCGACCCCTATGGATGGACCTTCATTAAATTTGGTATGGCAGTTCACTGGATCCATATAAATTTTCAGTTTTATATAATGCTCTTTGATTGGTGTTTTTTTATACCACTATTTCGCTCCCTGTTGATCGGTCTTCACCAAATTTGAGATGAAGGTTTGTTGGGTCTATGCAGTGATACAATCAAGCTTGCGTTTCACATTTCGCGTTTTTTCAAAAACGTATAAATAAAGGAACTTTTCCGTTTTAAGATAACCTTTCATTTATTACGAATTTACACAATTTCTGTTCAGAGAACGGGTACTTCGCTCTTAATAAATAGAAATAAAATTACGGATTTATAACTGTAGAATAAACTAAAGGAGAAATAAAATTATGGCCGAAGTTAGCAGTGTAATTTAAAAAAACACACTTCCATTTACGGTTATATCTAGATAGAATTTAAATAATGAAATAAAAATAAGAGAGCACTTCCTACAGTGGCCATAGTCTTATGAAATTAATATAGGTTTTTCAAACAAAATACAAAAGAGGTTGAAAAGTAGGTAGGTTTTCAGAATAATTTATAGAGAAAAGTTTTTGTTTTCTTATAGCAAAACCACGTAGGGTTATCTGTTGAGCCCACCGAGTGGAATCGAACCCCAGATTTCAGCGTTGTAAATCTGTAGACTTACGGGTAAGATCTTCAATGTAACTGTGAAAATTATTCAAGAATTACCTGAACTGATGAAAACTATTAGAACTAGAACAGTAGAAGTCAGACGTTTTTATCTGTAAGTGTAATAGTATGGGCTCTGAAAACTCGATGTTGGCTATTCATCGAAGTAACTTCTAAAGGTAAATTAATAGTTTCAGGGCATATAATTCGACGATTTCAACACTGGTCAAGAAGTAACATAGAATCATTAACTTCGCTTGTTATAAAAACTAACCAGTAATCTATAGACTTACATATTATAGTTAACTTTTATGAACTACAGAAACTATACAGTTAATTCTGTTACTTGACCTTTTTATCATAGGACCATAAATGAATAGTGCGATTCAACCGCCACTCTTGTAACATGGTATTTTTGGTGTAATGCACCAAAACATGGCTAAATGAAACGTTTGTTCTGTACTTTTTTATTAAATTACTCGGCGTTAAACTTCAATAACAAAAATTAACGTGAATCAATACCTCAATATTTAGGTTTCAACTTCCAAAACTATTGTTTTTTTAGTATTGACCTTTTTCCGAGATTTTGTTATAATACTTATATTTGGGATCACAACGAACTATTACTATTATGTATTGTTACTGTTAATATTCTATTATTATAAATGTGTTTACTCATACATTCTAAATTCAGAACAGTCATTTGATTCTTTTGCTATCATGGGGGCATATGTATCCCCTTTTAGATTACTGCAATGGAAATTTTAAATTTTGCATTACACTGAACAAAAGTCATCCATTCATACTTCCCAAAAATGTATACATTTCAAATTTCAGTGAAATAATGAAATAACAAAACAGATATATTTACCGTTTTTATATTATGTACCTAAAAGTAAACCCAACAATAAAGAACTATCTTTGTATATAAATGGCAGAGATAAATTTTACAATTTTATTTTCTTTGCTTGTCTTGTTAGAATAATAAAACTCAACAATTCATCCATAGTTCTTGGTTCCTTACTTTTGATTTGAGGTAGGTTTATGTGTTTGAAACTTTCGTTTGTTACCTTTTGGAAACACAAAATACTATAATAATATTAGTTTTACGTTACCCTTTTTTTAATATTGATTTTGGTAAATGTTGATAAACGTTATCCTATATTGAATCATGGGTATCCAAAGAAGTTTTTTTCTAGGGAGGGACAAAGTTTTCTCAGGGTGGAGTAGTGTGAAATTGTGATTTAAAAAAAAATCAGAAACATATGCTAAATGAATAAAGAAAAACAATTGTTTCTCACTTTCAGGGGGGGGATAAAGTGCCCCCTCTGTATATATGCATGTTTTCTTATAGCAAAGACACATCAAGCTATCTGCTGGGCTCACTGAGGGGAATTTAACTCCTGATTTTAGCATTGTAAATCCCAGACTTACTGCTGTACTAGTAGAGGCCCCTTCCCTGTAAACATCTGCATGCTGAATTGTAAGAAATATAATTTATCTTACATACATTTGAAAAGATGTATGTTTGATAAGTTTAGAATATTAAAAATAAAAATGACATTTTACAAATGGGCTTGTGTTACTTATTGTTTAAAAATTTAAATTACATTTTATTGAAAAACACTGTGAAAAAAGAAATATTAGATTGCTATGAGTTCAGTAACAATTCAAATTAACAAGAACTGCATACATAACACATTGGCTCCCAAGCCTATTTTGCTGAGACTTTCCAGGGTCTCGATAGTCATTTTATAAAAAGTGGCTCTTTAAATAGAAAATTGAGCAAAACTCATTGGTTGGCCATGTGGAAGCCAACTTATAAAATACACTTGGTAACAAAAAAAGAAAAAAAAGAGTAAAATGCCAACTTTCAACATGTTAATTTGATTTTAACTGGAAGCCACTTTCTTTTGTATACACCAGCCTTTCACAATTAAGTGATTTTATCTTTCTTACAGTTTTATTTTCTTTCAGTGGACTTTATCATAATTTTATTAATTTCTTCCAGGATATATAGCTTTCCTATTGATTTTAAGAATGTCCTATGCTGTTCTTCAAGTTACTATAACAATGTAACTTCTTGGTGTATCCCTCAAACTGTCATGTATCTGTTCTTTAAATCTTAGAAAACCATTACGATACTTTATATTTATCATAGGCAATAATGACACTGTTCAGAACACCCAAATTTCAGCATGTTCTGACACTTTTTTCTATTCAATCCACTCAAATACGACAGAACTTTTATCCACTTCTGCTATTTAATCGCTTTATTCTGTGAGCTTACCTTATGAAGCAACCTTGTGTTGAACTCTGTTTTTAATGTTGTCCTGAACCTCCAGCTACACATTTCAATTCATTTTTACCAGTATTGCCTGTTTTTTATTTCATGTTCACAGTTTTTTCATTTCACTTCAAGGGTCATGAACTAACCTATTTTATGCTTCTAAGGTTATTTTTTGTTCTATTGCAATTTCTTTTCTTAGTTGTGACCCAACATATTATGGCCTCTTTTCTTGGTTCCTGAGTCAACCTATTATAGCCTCTTTTTTTGATTCCCGAGTCAACCTGTTGTGACATTTTTGGCTCATGATCCAACCTGTTATGGCCTCTTTTCTTGGTTCCTGAGTCAACCTATTATGGCCTCTTTTCTTGATTCCTGAGTCAACCTATTATGGCCTCTTTTCTTGGTTCCTGAGTCAACCTATTACAGCCTCTTTTCTTCATTCCTGAGTCAACCTGTTGTGACTTTTTTGGCTCATGATCCAACCTGTTATGGCCTCTTTTCTTGGTTCCTGAGTCAACCTATTATGGCTTCTTTTCTTGGTTCCTCATTGAACTTGTTGTTGCCTCTTTCCTTGGATCCTAACTCAACTTACTGTGGCCTCTTTCCTTATTTTGGTCTCTCTCTTTGAATCAGGATTCTCAGCTGTGACTAAACTTGCTATAGCCACTATTCTCAATTTATAATCTAACCTGTTTTGACCTCTTTCCTTTGGTTATGCCCCAAATATCTGTAACATCTATTGTTGTCACTTTCCTCAGGCAATAACAGCAGGCATATTAGTACTTCAAGAATACTTGTCATGATCTAACCTGTTGATGATATTTTCAGCCATAAACCAATACCACATCATGAGGTTTAGGTTAGTCCTAAATACATATATTAAGCAAACAATGCAACTCAATCTCTATATAAAAAAAAATATCATGTTAAGGTTATTAAACTGGATCTATTAAACATTCTAAACAACATGGATAATATGACATGTTATTTAAGTGTAAATTCAAGTACCTACTCACTGCTAATGTTGACTAAGATGCTGAATAAAAAGTTAAATGAATGCCTAAATTATATACTAAGTAACTTAAAATATTAAGTGTAGTGCTACACAACTTTCTATATAGAAATACCTCACACTACAATTTCTATTTTCATTAGTTCTATACTTCTGTTGAAAGGTACAGCTGTAAAATAAGCCCTATCTTTACATTCACCAATTATTGTTATTTCAGGTTTAAATGACAACGGAGAGTAAATAATAATCGAACTACACTGTTCAACAAACCTAGATAACATATAAACCACCAAGATCTTTAGTTTTATAGACTTCTAGATCTAGCAGGAGATGTTTTCATGCTTTCTTCCTATTTGTTCCAGGTTTGCAGTCTTCAAATATTATCTTCATTTTTATCTTGGTCATTAATTATACATTGTTAAATTGTTCCCCCTCTTGGGAAAGTCACTGATTTAGTTAAGTTAAAACATCTGTGTAAGTTTGTTTTTTGTAGAAGGAAAGAGCCACGAAGAAAAAAACAAAAAAACATACTCAGAAATTAAAACTCGGACAGTGCAGTTTATTTCACAAAATTAAGAACACCAGATCTACAATAAAGCGTTAACATATCAATTCACTTTCATATCAGTACTGCCAACTAAAATAACTACATCAACTGTTCTTTCTGTTAAAAAGTTATTTTGTGAAAAAAAAACACTATAACTTCTACTTCAGCCTTCTAGTTTTGAAACATACTTAACAATGTTGACTAATTATTTTCAAAATATTACACGAGGTATTTTTTTAACTAAGTTTTTTTCTTTATGATTATAATCTGTTAGCTCTACCACCAGGTGGCTATGTGTTATGATAATTATATACAGCTAGGCACTCTCAAGTTGACATTTACTACAACAAGTAAATTTATAAGTGCACATGAAAAACATTAATCAAACAACAACACTCGCATATTCAAACCTAAACCACCACACCACTTTTTGTTTAATTGTAATATCTAAAGTACACATGTATAAACACACACACACATCTTTCTATACAAACGGTTATTTTTGCATTGATTTTTTGTTTAATAGCATAAAAAGAAAAACGACTGACACAATTCTTCATTAAAATGTACTCAAATTCTGCAGTTGTTGTCAAAGTTAGATTTATAAAGTAAACTGTAAAGACTTAATGCCCAACAAAATGCTTAATTCACGAAAAGTTTTTATCGACATACAAAAACCACTCGAACAGTGTTTTATTTATACAAAATACAATAAATACTTTTGTATATTATACAGCACAGGAAACAACTACGTACAAGGCATGACATGATGTTTTAGAAAACGGTAGTTGCCATTTGTTAAAGAGGTTTAAAACTTAAGGTGGTGAAAATTCAATTAAACTAAAGTTTAATTCTGTTCCAGGTTGAACTGCTTATTTACAAGCTGCAAAATTATTAGCTAAATATTTTG
Organism: Carcinoscorpius rotundicauda; assembly: GCA_011833715.1. Lineage (NCBI taxonomy): Eukaryota > Metazoa > Arthropoda > Merostomata > Xiphosura > Limulidae > Carcinoscorpius > Carcinoscorpius rotundicauda. The sequence goes on along the minus strand of CM022394.1, from coordinate 101,689,840 downwards.
AACCTATTACATGAAATTTGTACATAATCATTGTTATTTCACGTTTTAAATTATATGCAAATTCTTGGTTTCTGTCATTTCTAAAAAAAGGAAACCAGCATCAAGCTTTGATTAGAACGAAATGTAGATGGAATCTACCTAGCTAGGGCAGGTTAATCATGGTAAAACATCAACTATTTCTTTGGACTTACAACCACAGAAATCTAAAGCTTAAAAACAATAAACACACACTTTACCAAAGAGATACACACAATGAGCTAGCACCTACACTCGGTACCAGTTAGTTATAATTCTTTCTGTACCCTTTTGAGATGACTTAAGTCACTTTAACTTGTCTACTATGAGGACTAATTCTCATCATAAAACTGTTTCCTTAACAGTACTTTGTCTTATTTCACTCACAAGTAAGAAACTAATATGCAGAAAATAATACCAACTGTCTTTAAAAAAAAAAAAAAGAAGCATGCAATAAGTGCTGGTACAAATACCTAGAGTTAATTCTCGACAAACTATGCATAAAAGGCAAGATCCCAATTTGCAACTTCCCATTTTAGTATACCACTGAACAACAACAAAAAAAATATATTGACGAATTAACGAGATGTAAAAGTGATTTACAGTGCCAGTTATTTCCTTTCAATGTAAGAATAATCAGAGAAACTAAAATAGGATGATAATTTGGAAATAATGGGGAGCTGGAAGCTGTTAAGATGGTTGTGTTTGTGGCATAAATTATAGTTTGGGCTATACAATTCAGTTACTTCATAAAAATTTTGGTGAAATTAGAGCTGAACTCATACAAAAAAAAAAAAGGAAAAAGTGAAAGCAAGTAAATCTATGGGTTATTTTGGTTCGATTTCTTACTTTTGTAAACAGGTTTGTCCCATAAGGCTTATTATGTAGATTAAGTGGCAAAAAAAACTCATTGCAGATCATAATGAGAAAAGCATTAAGGTTTACTTTTGGGAGTTTTCAAGTACTCTCTTTTAACAAAGCAGTTCTTACAGGAATAAAATCACACAACTACATTTTTATATTTGTGTCTTGCTATTAGTTCCCTTGGGGAAATAAAGTAGCCTAATTAATTCAGAACATTGATGGAATAGTGAGAGAACAACTCACCCGACAAATTCACCACTTATTCTCAACAGCACTTCAAAATATTGTTGTTAATTCCACTTTTATTGCACAAACAAAATGCAGTACACTAAGTGCAACTTAAAGCTGTAAACAAATTCATGTTGCCCTACTTTGAGAACTTTTTCACCTAATTGTTCACATTAAAATCTATGTGCATCAATGCATGGTGCCAACTTTTATTTCGGCAAGGTCAATGTGCAACTTTGACAAAACCTACTTGATACAGAATTACCAATAAAGCACAATTATCTCTTTTAACTCTCTTTCAACTAAGTTAAATTTCATACAAACAACAACTACATGTTTATCAGCTAACCTTCAAGCTTACTCTGCACATCAATGAAAAAGTACAAAAGCTAAAAACATGCACAGCAATTTTAAAACATTCACATGGTTAATAACATTGACCTCAAAACTGGCTAGGTCAAGAAAAATGGCATTTTTTTGTAATGACACCATAAACATGGACCACATTTTTAAATTTTTTTATTTATTTTTTTACAAGTCGTTGATTATGAACAGTCATGGGAATGATTACCATTGAAGGTTTATCGAATATTTTATGATGGCGATAGACACATAAACAAGCTCTTAAATCAATTTCTTTACAAAAGTGGGATGAAACAGTATGAATGTGATTAAAGACACAAGTTCAGACAGATTTGACAAATTATCACATGAAGATGGTCAAGAAAAGGATGGAAGCTCGAGTACAAAAGGTTCCTTGATTAATTCTTAGTAATGCTTAGCTAAGTCAATGTAATCAGTGAATTTTCAGTTACTTTATCAGCAATAAGGTTTGAGCTTTCTATCCAGTCGTGGACTACTACGTGAAGAAAGGAGAAGAAGTAAAACGTCAATATCACAATTAAGACCTGCAAGTAATAATTAATTCTGGATTCACAACATGTGATAACTTAACACAGAAATCTCGATTTCCTTTCCTTGCAATTCTTTCAATAGTGTTTGCTTATTGAAAATGGTGTAACCAGGTATGGCAGGGTTGTGCAACATACTAAAGAATCAGTTATGCTAATACTTACTGTAGAAAAAGAAAAACATGAATTAAATTCCTGTTATTACTTTTTAACTGGAAAAAAAACACCTCATGTCATTACATTTCTGTAGAGTGCAAGCTGTTACCAACAAACAACGAAGAAATTATTCCTAATGAGATCTTACACATGACTATAGTAATAATATCAGTTTTAAAATATATATACTGGCTTATTTTGAATTGTGTAATGGGAAAATTATCACCAACAACATAAAACAGCATTATATATATATATCTTTAAACAAAGCCCCCTGTTTACAATTAAAAAATATTCTAAGTAATAAGCAACTGTAAATGAACTTTTCTAAATATTAAAGAAATCCCAGAAATAATTATGTAACCAAGAAAAACTGATGTAACACCAAAAATCTGTAAGTTTAAATTTCATGGTTCAAACATGAACAATATATGAGATGTGTACAATTATGGTAAAATTAAGTAGATATTGTGAAACACTTGACCAGGAGATATTTAGTATTATACCAAAACAAAAACACTGGCAGCTCTTTCTTTCTTTTTGCATTTGATGAAATCTAAATCTAAATCATCCCACGTACAAAAATATTTACATGTGAAGCCTTCCAGGCCTACCTGATACACTACACGTACAATAAAAGACATGACAAGATAGTGCTTGCATTACAAAAACTCTTGCTACAATTACATAACAACCAATTCAACAACACTGTCATCACCGTACTATCACTAAAACAATTATATATATTGTTACTTAGTAAAATAATACCAACTACTTAACTTGGTACATGAACCTCGATGTTTAATACGCAAAATTCTCAGCTGTGGGCTGAAACAAATGACTATATCTCAAGACATCAATTTGATTCTACCTTTATATGGATTTTAATACTGATTAATTCACCAGCAAAGAAGAAAATCCAAATTACTCCCAAGTTTTTGTTAATAAAGACCAGCAGAAAAAATAAAGCATTATTTAATCTTGTTCTTTGTTTGGAAAGAATGTGTAGTGTTTCTCATATAATTTTCTCTTGTATTTCTCAAAAGTTATGTTATATGAGTATACAGGTGTTGAAAAGACCCAGAAATTACAGAACGAAAAAGCTTGCTCGGAAAAAGCAATTTGATATAACTAAAACTGTTTCTTTCATCAAGCAGGTTTGCTAGTTTGTGAAACTTAGAAAATTATCAGTTGTATGAAATAGTACTATTTGCATTGCATAATATAAAAAAACAACAACTTCCTTTGCAATAAACTGTTAAGGGTTTTTTTTTCTGACTGCTCATTAACCATAACCACGAACCTACGTGTCCCCATTTCTGAGCTTCATGTATCACAAAATTATTTATAACATAAAACGAAATTAAAATCTTAAAAAACTTTCAGTGGTATTCAGGTATAGTAAAGACAAAGAAACAATAAATTAGGAACCTGGTTTGGGTGGTGTAACAGTTGCATAGTGAACAGACTGGAACAAAGTGGTAGTCTCTCTCAGGCTGTCCACCTTCCAAGATGGATCAGAAGTCATCCCTTCTTGTAAGGCTGGACTAAACACACTGGAATGGCCTAGCTGCTGTGTCTACTCCCACTGATGAGGTGACGGAGGAAGTTCCGACGGGTGAGCAACGGTTGAGCTGCAACATCCATCAGAAGTTGGCGATCAATCAAGCCTATCTTCTCAAGATTATTGGGTAACAACCAACAAGTAGAGAAGAGGTGATACTCTTGTAGCTGACGGGATAGAAACACCAGTACCTTAACTACAAGTTTTCATTAAACTACTTGGTAACTGGTGTGGATATTGATATTTTGGGGTATGCAATTTTCACGAATAATATTTAAGCAATATCGACACGGGTGAATTACATTCTCTCATAATAATGTGAATCAATATGATATTGGTGTGTGTGTATGTGTGTGTGTGTGCACACACACTTTTATTGTTTTTGACATAAAACGGAATTAGTAATTATAAGCAGCCGTATGTAATATGCATTGATAGCATGTTGGGTTGTAAAACTAAGCACAGCAGTAACTGTCAAATGCAGGTTGGAAGCAACAATCAACATGATCAGTGGCAACAAAAATTTTTTTTTTAATATGATGATACTCTTGGACAGTGGATCAATGGATCATTTAAGCTAAATTTTGAAAAATATTAAGCAATGTGCTACAGTAGCAATGCGGACATAAAGAATGACAAAATAACCAGCATAGAAGAGTCATAACACAGTAAATAAAATTAATATGAAGTCAGCAAGAGACAACACCACCAAATTATAAATATTAGAAATCATACACAAATAAAAAATCAGCAATACATAAAAATAACAGTTGTAAGCAACAACAGTAGTATTAACAATGTAGGTACTAAATTAATGTTTATATATATACACACATGAATAACAATGAAAGCATTTGAAATTATAAACATACACAACAAATAGCAGTAACAATGCACTATTACCAAATAATAACCTTAAGTAATAATGGTCATCAGAAAAAGACTTAAAACTTGAGCACTTTCAAATAGTTCACTATTTTACTTCAAGTAAACAATGTACAGTTGTAATATTACTACAATTAAAAAATGTGAACTAGTGCATCTAAGTTAGTTTATAAAATAAAAATGGAAACCAGCTTCTTGACATATATATATAAGCATTCATGTTTGAAAATTATAACAAATGGTCAAGGTTTTACTAAGTCTCTACCATAGTGAAGGTCATAGGGCTAAAATGTGATCACACACACACATACATTAAAAGAAAATTATACAGATTTTTCTTCACGTTAAATGTTCTACTAATATAGTGTCAACAGCTTTTATTCACATCAAAAATGAGTTTCAAGTCCATAATAGCTAAGCCTTATTCAACAAGGACTGGTGAAAGATAAAACTGTTCTCAAAGAAAAAATAGCATAATATCAGTGATAAGTCTCTTTCATTAACTGTTTACAAGTTATTTCTCTGAGAAACTCTGTAAATTCAGTGTTAATTCTGAATAAAAACTACGTTGACACAGAATCTTCAACAAATCAATGTAACCTCTTATGTAACTTCAAACACCATGAACCAAAAGCTTCCTTCAAATTAATGACACTATCCATTCCAGAATATTTTTAAAGGTTTTCCTTAGACTAGATCTTTGTGTGTGTGTGTGTGGGAGTCACCTAAGCTGTGTTACCAAATTTCACTGAAACTGGTTCAACCAGCTCCTTAAAACAACCATTTTATATTTGTACATATGTACACCACACATGCCTAATTTTGCCATGTGCCATTATCTGTTGTTAATGTTCAAAGTACATCACTGGTTATAGCACCTGGGCCTTAAGTCCAAGTCTTGCACTTAAACGGCATTATTTTCCATAACTGTTTTCAAAAGAAAGTGGTTATGTTTAAAGGAAGCTCTCTGAATAGTTACAAGAACTTGAATAGATTGATATTATAAATTAATATTTGTTACAACTAGATGGCCTAATGGTTACAGTAGTAAATTTCATATGGAAGTCATGTTCAAAGCTCAGTTAAGTTGGGACTTTTTGTGAATTTTTTTGTTTCTCATTTAGTAAACAATCATTTTTACAGCAAGCTCTTCCAAAACTGTTATAGATTAAATCAGGAATTTAAGACATTGGTTAACATTTAATTGGCATGCTTGTAGCATCAAGCCAGCTCAGCTTCTCCTTTCAGCTAAGCCTTTAACAATGTCTATGAAATACTTACGAATTAAAATTCTGAACAAAACTAAAAATAGTTTAGAAATGGTGTAAGAAAGAAAAAGTCACCTAACACAACAAAATCACGAAAACTTAGGACAACTGAAACAGAGCAAAAACAAACAAAGTAAAAAGGACAAACTGACACTGAAAGACATAAAAATGGGTTATGACTCCCCTTACATCTTCCTGTTGCATTGAATGAAGACATCAACTAGTTCAGAATGGAAAATGCAGAAGCAAAAGAAAAAAGAAATCATAGAACTGAAAACCTTAGGAAAAAAAAACCCTTCAGTTTTGGTTTAACTGACTTAATAAATAACTACTTTATTATCCATTTTACAAAATAATTTCTTTGGTTAAGTTACAGCTTTAGTATTGTTTATTAACACGTGCTTTTTAACACTGTATTTTAAACCTTCACAAAAAAAAAATTTTGAAAGGCATACAAACCTAGCAAAACTTTTGAAAGCAGCTGAGTGTGGATTTATACACAAAGGGACACGGTTGGAACCAACACTTCGCTCCAGTATAAACTTGTGGAGGCGTTCTGTGAGGAAAAAAATTATCTTTTATTGTACAATCACTTAAAAATAACACTTAACAAAAACTACATAGAATTAAAGGTTACAAAGCAACAAGAATGGTGTCACACCTTTTTCTCTGTCCACGTTATATTTTACTACAAAAAACTGTTAATAAAAAGTGTCTCTAGATGATCCAGATAAAAGCATTTTTATTATGGAAATCAAACTCAGGAACTTTATGACAGTCGTGTAGCAACTAGGGTGGATATTGAACCTACATGGAAAAAATATTTGTTTGTATTCTTCTTTTTTTTTTTTAAATAGGTGTTAGAATAGCTTTTAGTTTCAGAAGAAAAAGATAATTTTTATTTTAATTCTTAGCTTCTACTATAACATTTTTACAGAAAATGTTTCCTTGCCTTTTACTTGGTGGATGGAAGAAAATTCTTTTTCGTAGTAATCGTCAAATGGCTGGAGTATTATTGGTTCAAAGTCTGACACGTAATGACGACCTGCAGGGGTACTATGGCAACAACGGCACATGCAGGAATGGTAACGGAGGCGACCTTCATCGAGGTACGGATGGGAGAGAGCATCGGTACAGCTGATTCGTTTATCCTTGTGGTGTAAGAGAAAAATTAAAATGATGAACAAATGCCAGCAAGTTAATATCATGCAGTGATTATATTGAAAAATCACAAGATGCACATACAGCAGGGTGTTTGTGATCTAGGATAAGGATACAGCTACAAATGCCGAGACCACTGATATCCAAACTGTTATAGCAAGTTGCCATGGATGTCAAGAGAGTTTCATCAAACAAATAACAGTAAAGAAAATAATAAAAAGCTCAACAAAACTATATTGCACATGGCAGCAGGGGAATTGCACAAATCAAGGTAAGCAAATTAGGGTGTCATCAGTGAAAAAAGTGCAAAACTCACTTGCTTAGGCCTTATAGCCACTTTTCCCACAACCAGTGATGTTCTATTCAAAGGCACTGGTTATGGGCTATAACTCTCAACCACAGACAATGACTTACAAGGGCCTGGTTGAACAATCCAAAGTCATAGAATTTGTGTGAGAATAGTACAGAGTGAATTCCAGTTTGAAAATGCATCACGTTGAAGAAATAGCATGTTGGCTTGAACATGTGTTTGGACTTGATGGAACCATACCTTACATAAATACCATTTCCATGTGTTAATTTTGACATTTTTCTCAACTCTTCTGGTGTTTAACTTATGCCTATTACAATAACCCATGATAATCACATATAAATATTTCTGTAGTTCTCTGCAACCTTTCTCAAATATTGTATTGTAAGCAAAATGTTAATAAAATTGCCTGTACTTTGACAAGAATGACAAAGTTCTTCCATCTGTCACACACCTAAATGCTGCTTAAAAGATGGTGTCACATTCATTTGTATTCTGGAGAACAAACTTATTAACATGGCATTTGCATTGCTTTCTTCTTATAACATTATATGAACTATTTTGTTCATGGTTTTTAAAGGAGGTATTAAGCTTTACTTCAAATTACCATTGTGTTCTAAACTTCCATTGACAAGTATCATAGTTTAACTTTCTTTACTACCTCCTTGAGCAACTGGTACTTGGTTGTGGAATAACCTGTTGTTTTCCCTGAGGAAACAATTCCTTCCATTCTTTTACTGATATGGTTCAATAATGCTGATGTTCATTATTTCAAAACAATTTTTCTCTTATCACTCATGCCTTTATAATTAAATAACAAAAGAACTACATATCTGAAAGCTCTTTAGGGTAACCATCCAAAGTATATCAATTTAACTTGAATTGCAATATAAAGATCAATAGCTGTATGTTCATATACTGATAGTTGGTTGTACAGTTGTCTGTTATTTCTTTGCTGTATTTATTTTTTCCATTGCTTTATAACCCAATGGAAAATACTTTCTTCAAAATGCTAAAAGATCACAGAACAATAACAATTCATCTTGAATAAAATCTCCAATATAGTTCCCCAGAATTCAATATTAAGTTTCATCTACACTCATGAATCATTACACTTCGATTAGATTACAACTTTAAAGTTATAGTTACAAATAACATGGTTAACTGGCCACATGGTGACAAGATATGCAAGTTATTACCAAATTGCAGATGACCCTTTATATGAAATACAAGTTTAATGTACTGAAGTTTTTACAGGTGTGAGCTTCAGAAGATCAAATTACAATTGGATATATTAAAAGCTATCAAATTTTTAACAAACCAACTGTACTAGGGTAACCCCCCTTGCAGCCACCTGTACTAAATCGAAAGAAAGTAAGATTTATTGGGCATAACTTTCTCTTACAAGTTAAATATATATATAACAATGAACATACAATCATGTTAGAAAACAAGACATTTAATCTCCAGATAGATACCAGTAAAAATATAATATTTCAGAAGAGTTTGTATAATACCAGCTCTTATGAAGTTCCAGTGGTGAAATATTTGTTGACATAAAACTTTTATTGATATCATTATGAGAAGAGTGAAGGTCTCTGCTTTTTATAACCCTATTGTGAAATGTATGTACTGTAAAATCTAAATGACATCCAGTTACCTTAACTGTCAGCAACCCTGAATGAATATTGTTTACAATAAAATGCATTATCAAAATAAAACTGTAGCACCCACAAAATATACTTCAATACAATGAAATTATGAAACTGTTTCTGGCTACATCTGCAGTATCTTGCATACTCACAGGGTTAAAAACAAGCATTTGACTTAGCAAGTGTACAGCTTCGTGAGTCGCCTGAGATGAGAGTGTATAAAGAGCTGCAAGCGATGGTGGTTTTTGAGGCCTTCTTATCATATGACTCCTAGCACCTTCACAAGCATGTTTCATGTCTTCCAAGCAAGGAGTTCCTAACAAATCTGTAATAAGTTCCAGCTGGACAAAAATATGAAATTAATTTATAATTCTGCATAAAACTGCTAAAAAGGAAAGAGATTTATAATCAACTGTGTGCAACATAAGAGAAAAAAAAATGTTCAGTAAGTTTTGTTTCATAATATAAAACAAATAAAACCTATTATGCTCATAACAAGCCTTACATTTGTATAACTAGGGATAATGTTTGATGAAATTAAGGTATAATAGTAAAGTATCAGGGTAATTGGATGATAATTTATAAATATTCAATTAATAATTATGTACTCACCAAGGTCTCACCCAGAAATTCATCTTGCACATTTAATGCACATAGCAAAGTCTAAGCAATAATGTTATATTTTTTACACGTTTCATATACACAACCAATGTCAAATCTAAAAGTTATGTTTCAACATGTTTAATACAGAACTGAGATTTAACTTAGAAATTATGTTTTTTACGTGTTTGACAAACAACCAAGGTTACGAATATTTTTACACATTTGATACAGATACCAGAGCTTTTCCTAAAAGTTAAGGAATATATATTTTTACATTTGATACACATACCAAGGCTTCTCAGTACCAAGAAAACATGCAAGAAACTCTTCAGTTAAGTCTGGAACATTTGCATCAGCTAACTGTCACTCATACATTTTTCGACACAAATGACTAACCTTAAAATGTAAAACACAAAGTCCTTTATTTTTTCCACAACATAAAAACAAATTGGAGGACCTGATAAAGTGAGGAACTAGGGGGCATTGAAAGCCTTGTATAAGACTAAAAGGTTTATGCTATTGTCTTTAAAAAGGTAAAATAAGCAAATACATGATGTGTCTGAAACCTAGAGTTACTAGTGGTGGACTCCATTAAACACATTTATTGGAATTGTTTCTAAACTAAAACTGGTTAGGCACACACAAGCACACATAGTAATTCTTACTTCAGATCCAGTTTTAACTCACTTGTTGAATAGGAGTCTGAGCTTGAAAAAGAATTCGTCGACCTAGAAGTTCTGCAAAAATGCAGCCAACCGACCAAACGTCAACTGATGAAGTATAATGTTTGGCCCCCATGAGCAACTCAGGTGAGCGGTAGTACTGAGTGACAACCTCCTGAGTCATGTGACGATTCTCATCTGGTTCCTCCACCCGAGCCAAACCAAAGTCACAAATCTATAAGTTAGAGTACATGCTGTTAACTTATCTTACCACATTTCAAAACAGACACAAAGCAATGCTTTAAACATTCTACAGTACAGTTACAATTGTTACTTAATCTTATAATTAAGTTGAACTATGTATGTTATGTTTTTACATTATGGTTTAAAAAGAGAGAGATACAGGGAGGAAAAATAAAAAATCTAAGAACAACAGAAGTGTCAATGACTGGTTGGTTGGTTGATTTAGTGTTTTATGGCACAAAGCAGCTAGGCTATCTGTGCCAAACATCCGGTAAAAAGTTAAAAGTAAATTTAGTAAAATTCATAAAGGAAATTAAGGTAAAATAAAACAAAGTTAAAAAAAAAACATTAGTCTACAACATTAAGAGAAAAACTACAGTAATTCAAGTTGTAAAGGACTTTCTGTAACATAACTGTAATTATCATAACTCACCAGGAAGACTAACAGGTAGTTCAAACGGATAGTTCAAAAAGCAGCATTAGTCACCTGAAGTTAGCCTTTCCAGTCCTGGTTTCCAGTTATTTAATGTTACGTGCATTTTCTAATTTTAAATCGAACTGGAGAAACTGTGATTCTTAAAAGGGAACCACATTAAAAAAGGTGTATTGTATAAATTAAAAAACTTTAATGACATTAAAAAGATTAATGGCTTTTAAAAAACTAAAAACATTACCAAGGTAGACAGTGTTACTATCACCAACAACACTGTCTTACGTTATGGACAAACCTTGGGACAAAATATGTTTAAAATGGTGCCATTGTTGAGAGTTGTAACGATGACAAGAAAGTAAAATGTGGCTTATTGTGATCTGAGTGTTGCACTAACTACACACTGGAGCATCAGTTCCAGATAAAAGGAAATAATGAGTTACAAAACTGTGACCAATGTGTAGTCTAGTTAGAACAACTTCCTCTTTCTGATCCTTATAGAAGAAAGATGGCCAAAGTCTAATTGCGGATTTTATTTGGAAAAGCTTGTTTCACTTTACTCATTCCAAGTCAACTGCCAGCTCGCACGGAGCCGAGCCTTGACTACAGAACCATACACAGTCCATGTATGGGACAGACACAGCGGTAATAGTGCCAGAGCAGATAGACTTAGCTGCAGTGATGGTGAGTTCGTTACCGCGAATACCAATGTCACCTAGTATCCAGAAAAACTGAATAGAACTAGATGTTAAAGAGAAATGGACCACTCGGTTTTGAATATTGGTGAGAGCAGGGTGTGAAACAATGTGAAGCAATTCTAGGGCCAGTAAAGAACTAAGCAAGTCAGTATAAATAGTACAGTTTGAGTACTGCTCAGCTTCTATGTGATCCAGAACAAGAGAAATGGTGTAAAGTTCAGCAGTGAACACAGAAGCTGTAGAGAGAATTCTGCACACAACCACTGAACTACAATAAACTATGGCAGAGCCCAAAGAGTCACCTGATTTCAAACCATCCGTATAAATAGGAATGGAAGGATGGTTTGAAAGGTGTTCAGTAAATAGCGGACAGTATTTCCAATCAGGAAATACTCCCCAAGTGGTGGAATAGAGGACACGGATCCGTTCAGAGCTTTTGTACATTTGACCCATAGCTGCTTGATATGTGGTATAAAGGTCAGCTTACAGTCAAAGATAAGCCCCAAACACTTTGTCTCAGTGACTACAGGCAACACAACTTCAGCAATATGGAGTTCAGGATCAGGGTGAATACCCCATTGGCAGCAAAAGTATATGCAAACAGCTTTAGAGAGAGAGAGAAGTTAAAGCTGTTTACTGTGGTCCACTTCAGTAAATTATTGATGACAGTCTGTAGCTGCCACTCAATATACCTCATGTTTGACAACTGACATGAGATGTGAAAGTCGTCGACATAGAGCCTGTTTGCAACAGTGAGAGGGAGGTGTTCAGTGATGGCATTAATTTTTATACTGAAAATTGTGATACTCAGAACACAGCCCAGAAGGACTCCAAGTTCCTATAGAAAAGAACAAGAAAGTGTTGAACCCACATGAACTCAGAATCTCCTATCCATTAAAAAATGTTTAATAAAAATGGGCAAATGGCCACATAACCCATATATATGGAGGTCTCGCAAAGTGCCATACCTCCATGTTGTATCATAAGCCTTCTCAAGGTCAAAGAATATTGATACAAGATGTTGTGATTTGAGAAAGGCTTCTCTGACTGATGTTTCAAGTTAAATCAGGTGGTCTTAGGTGGAGTGCTGTAATCGGAACCCACACTGAGTGGGCAAGAGGAAATTGTTTGATTTGAGGAACCAAACAAGATGAGCATTAATCATCCTCTCTAAGGTCTTATGGAGACAGCTCATCAAAGCAACTAGACAGTAGTTGGAAGGAATCTCGGAATCCTTCCCAGGCTTATAAAAATGTAGGACAATAGCGTGGCACCAGGCATCAGAAAAAACATTCTCCTGCCAGATCCAGTTAAAAGCAATCAGAAGGATAATAAGAGAAGAAAGAGATAGATAGCACAGCACATCACAGTGCATACCATCAGGTCCAACCAATATACTGCCAGACCGATGAAGGGCCAGTTTGAGTTCCAGCAGTGTGAAGGGATGATTATAATCATACAGACAATCAGCTCAAAAGGAAAAAGATGATTGCTCTGCCCAAGTCTTGATGGCTAAAAAGGTGGAAAAAGAAGCAGTAGTACTAGATACCTAGCAAATGCTCCAGGCATCAGCTACTTCCTGACCATCAGAGAGCAAGATCGAGAGAAGGACATAATTATATTACCCACTGTCCTTTCAAATCTTGTCCCATATGGCTTTGGAACTGGTGGAACAAGATACGGCAGATGTGAACTTAATTCAAGATTCCTTCTGTCATTGACGTTTTACCCACCAAGCATGTGCACAAGTCTGCTGGAAAGCGATGCAGGTTGAGAGTGTGGGATATCTACGGAAAGTATCCCAGGCCTATTTTTGAGCCTTTCATGCCATGTGGCAGGCAGGATTCTACCATGGATGATAATATAGTGGAAAACTTGTTGAGGTTTTAGGAATACATTGAGTAGCTGCTTGTATAATAGTCAGTTACAGCTGCCACATAGTCATCTATTGATGGCTCACAGATGATGCAGAGATGCCAACTATTTCAAATGACTGAGTGTAATGATTGTAGACAGAGCCCTTTTTCATTTGTGACTAAAAGGCCTGACCAATGTCTCTAAGCTGTTTATTATTATATTATTATTATAACTATTATTATTTATTACTGAAATAGATTGCTCATTTATGATTGTGTTTTGTGTATTTAATAAATAAATTAAAAAATTTCTTTTGAAATGATGTCTTTTATTTAGTTCAGAGTAACAAACATACTGGTAAAACAACATTGAACATGCACAAACAGTAAGCAGTAAAAGCCTTTCTGTAAGGACTAGTTTATATCATGTTTATGACACTAATTGTAATAGTTTTGCTGCAGTTGCAGCCTTTGCTTTCATGAGAATGTCTCTGGATGGTTGGGAGTAATAACAACATTGTCCATTTGTATGCATACACATCTTGTGTGTTATAATACTGCTCAAAACTGAGGTGCTCAAATTTAGTCTGAACTTGCTTTTGTTTTTAGTCACTAAACTAAATATACTTTCATTGTCAGTATTAGAATGGAAGATTGTAAGAATTCCAAGCACAACACTACACAGAACGTCATACTTCTGGTTGCCATTTCCATCCTTAACTGTAAACAGCTGGACTGAAAACTTGTTAACATTCAACTGAAGGACAGTTTCTGAGAAAGTATCAATTTGAAAGTTCAAATATTGCCCTTCCAACTTGTCAACATTGTTGTGCTCATGTGTATTGACAAGGACAGGATTCACACAATCCTTGAAACTCTTTGAAATGTTGTTTTCTGCTAGCACTTTTGTCCAGAAAATAGTAGATATCTATCAATATATCAGAAACTGGGCAGAGCAGTTCTCTGGAAACTTTCTGGGCAACAATATTCATGAGGTGACAGTCCCAGCCCATGAAGTAAATGCTAGGCTGTCGTCTTGAGATGTGTCCCATCACACCTTTACCCATACCAGACATAACTGAGGCATAGTCTGAAGAAAAACTACTACAGTTTTCCTATGGAATTTTCATCTTTGACAGTTCATGGTCCAAAAGCTTGAAAATATTCTCTCCTGTTGAAGCTTCTTTCCATTCCACCATTGTCAAAAGAAAACAAACATATTTCCAAACAAAGGGTCAAGATATCGTACAACTACTGGATACAGTTTGAGTCATCCATGTCTGTGAATCCATCTGTGGCTAAACTGTAAACACTGTTAGTAAGTGTACTTGAAATCATTTTGTCATCTTACAACCCAACATTTGTACAATGGCTGTAGTTTTGGTTCTAGCACAGACATATTTTTTTGCTATATCAGAGTCTGGAAACATTTTTATGAATAGATGTCATGTATGATTGGCTACAGCTAAGGGTAAATTATGAGCAATGACGAATTGCGTGAACATCACTTCTGCATTCATGGTTTCATATTCTAAATTCTTACTCATAAATGTTGTTATCTGCATCATTTTTGTCTTTGCCTCAGATTTTTGTTGGTGAGATGCCGATTTTGTATATCTGGAACAATCATTTATCTTGCCATGTGCCACAGAAAAATAGGTGTGACAAACTGTACAAAATGCATGACTATTGATGAAATGACTGGATATTTTGCACTATACCCATTCCTAAATTTTTGATTCACAGTTTTTGTCCTTTTAGATTTGCTAAAAACAAGACAATCTGGTGAACAAGGCCTCTTTTTTCCATCTTGTGAATGATCACATTGATGTTTCTATGCAGCTTAGAAAACAAGAAATACTCATCTACGTGAGTGCTGATTGATTGACAAACACTGATGATGTAACTACAGATTCCCCCACATTCCCAGTATGCAGAAGCATCACACTCAAACTATTCGTAGACGTTGGAGATACAAATATTTTTTATTATTTCAAGCACAAACATGATTATCACAATTAGTCATTTGGACTATGTCTTTTATTTATAATCAAAATTTATTTGTATCTCACTAGAAACTTTCTTTACACCCCTTTCAAGCCCTGGGGGAACAGTTTATCACTTTATTGTATAAGCCTATATAATATATAATAATATGGAAGTTGCAACAAGTCATAATATTTGCCTGTATGAGCATACAGTAGTAATGTATACACCCAAATCGTAATGATTACACTTAAATCGAATAATTGGGATCTCTGATGATGGCACGATCAAGTTCTGAGAGAACAGTGAAAGAGAGCCAGTTTGCCTGATCCAGCTTTCATCGGGACACACGGGTCAGATGGCATCGACCACGGACAGTCTCTCTCAATATTATAGGAAAATAATCACTGCCTTATGGATTACTGTCAACCCTCCATGAAAAATGGGATAATAATGAAGGGGAACAAAGTGGGAGATCAATAGCAGTGCAGGACTAACTTGGTGCATGAAAAAAAAAAAAGTATTGAAAAGAGAAAGATTGTGATCAGAGAGCATATGTTCTACACAGAGTGACTCCTCTTATCAATATCAGCACTTCCCCATAGTGGATGATGTCCATTAAAGTACCTAGGATGAAAAAGAAAAATGGCAACTATTCGATGAGAGCATCAAGGTCTGTTTCATCATATGTCTCTCCAGACAACCGGTAGAGAGAACAAACAGTGATGGTATGACCCAAGGAAATATGGATGGATATGGCCTCCAAGGGTTTGTCGAGTAGCGAAGACAGGGTGGGCATATGATATGCTGATCAACCAACAGCACCATTCCTCCATGCACTCATCCATCACACAGCCTGTAATTTCTGTACAAAGAAAACCATCAAAAGGTGACTGTATCGGCAGGTTTCAGAAATGTTTCCTGTCAGAAAAGATATACAGGATGGAAGGAAGCAATCAGTGTTTTGATATTATCCAGATTAGAACATAAATCTCAACAGTTCCATTGTATCAAGGTGGCCATTTTTATTTACATGTAGGTGAACTGGGTGGAGAACCCTTCTGTTTACGATTATATCTTTTTTCCTTAATGTCCTTATTTGAGGGAGGTCTATTGACCTCTATGGATCCTGCCCTGGGTCGATTGGGCAGGTCTTTGTTGTTGGAAGGGGATTCCAGCAACTGAGGATGTAAATGAATGATTGTTTTGTATCTAGGGATAGGAGAAGAAGATGTATCCAAGGAAATTCCTGTACCTGGAACCAAAGGACGTAAATCTTTGGATTTGTTGGAATGTGTGCAAGAGACAGAGATAAGTGTTAAAGTTGATTTATCAAATTTTTTAACCATGGAGGTCAAAAGACTTTTCATTTGTTTGGAGAATGATTCTTTTGGAGGCACAGAGAGATCTGTCTGCACTCCCACTGTAGTTGTGGAACAAAGTGCAGCAGCATACGTCCAAGATGAGGTGGTGGACAGTAATTTTTGAGCCTCAGGATAAATAATGTCAAGAATCGTTTTTAAATGGTGCACCTCTTTTTCTTCCAATCACTTAGAGCAAGAACGAAAGTAAGATGTATGAGAGCCATTGCAATTGATGCAATGAGGGTCTGTTTCACACTCATAGGCATCATGGCCCTTGCCACAGCAATGTGCATATGTCAAGGAAACATCAGAGAGGGTTTGAAATGTGTGGCCATTCTCTACAATTAAGATTAACTGCCTTGATGGCGGCAAATGGATGTGGTGACGTAAATGTGAGAATGAGGACATTGGTCAGCACCATAAATTCATCTTTGGGAGTGATATATGCCTCACTGCAGAAACTCCTTGGGTGGAGAAACCAGCAAGAATCTCTGACTCTGGGATGTTCTTTGAATCCCTCTCAACAATAACTCCTTGTGATGAATTCAAAGTAGAGTGAGGTGTAACCTCAACAGGTATATCCCCAATTACCTTTGAATGCACTGTGTTGAGACATGGATGTTTCCACCAATATGTCACCAGATTGAAGTTTCTTTACAGACTTTGGAGAGCCAGCAAGTCCCTCTAGTTCCTTCTGAATGAAAAAGGGAGGCATTTGCCCTAAAGATTTGTCTGAAAGTTAATGCAATATAAGAAAATGAGGTGGTACAGATGGTGAGGATTGCTGCTCAGAATCTTCAAGACATGGTTGTTTACCTATAGACTGTTTTTCACTCTTTTATTAAGATTTTTATTTGGAGAATCCATAATAAAGAAAGGGAAATTTTGGTGCCCACTAACTCCACCCACCATAAAGCCCTGTAAAGGGATGCAGTACAATGTCAAACAAGAACACTGCAGCAATGCCAGGGTTTCATGAGCACTAAACCCAAACACCAGCATCAGATATAATGTCCACAACACCTGTTGAGAACATGTTATGGTACTTAGTTAACCATAGCTTCAGTGGACCAGCCGATTGGCCCAAGGTAGGCCACCCCAAAGTTACCCGTCTGCAGGAATTATGGTGAAAGTGGTGTGTTAAGAGTTGGAGCCCTCAACCACCAGGATTCTCTCCTCCCCTTCATGGTTTGCCATGCACAGCAAGCATGTGGGTGGATGTTTAGATCCCAGAGGAGGTAAACTGGGAGAACAGAACTTCCCTGGGAGGCCCCCTAACCACATACAGGAATCCACACCAAGGGGTCAATGACTGTACAGGTAACTTTGTTAAAATAGTTACCTTGTTGGTCAAAGACATTTTTATTACTAATACATATCTGTACAACTACTTAATCCTACATTCTAAATTATTATAATTCAAAATCATGAACTCTGTGTTTGCATTTTTCTACCTTGAGAACACAGTTGCTGTTGACAAGCAGGTTACCAGGTTTAATATCTCGATGAAGGATACGTCCAGAATGGAGGTACTTTAACCCTGTATAAATATAAAAACTCATCACATTAGAAAGAAAAGATATGAAATCTCTCAACTGATTAAATTCAATGTTATATAAATTATGAAACCCTTTTTTTCTCTCCATCAAAATCTGGTCAATAACAAGACAGACTATAATTTATTGCATTTTACACCTTTAAGCTGTGACCACACTTTATTTTAGTACTGGAGTTTCCACCACACATACTGTAGTTGCTTATGGATATCACTGATGAATATAAAAGAAACCTTAACTTTTTTTTTGTCGTTGTTGTTTGTTTATTCGGAGAGAACTAACTTCATAAAATTTAGGAAAAGGATTTGATTCATTTCTGTTATGTACAGAGCTACACAACAAGCTATCTGTGGTCTGCCCACCATGGATATAGAAACCTGATTTTTGATATTTTAAACCCACAGAGTCAACAGGAAATAGGAGCTTAAAGAAAGGAAATCCTAATCTTGTATTGTGAAATGTTAATGTTATTTAAAGCTTGGCAAATGTTACACCTTTAATTTATTGACAAACAATTTTATTCTTTTTATAATATATTAAAATATAATAGGTGCAGGAATACAATTAGAATCTAAGACAATATCTGTTACTTTAGCAATCTTCAAAGATCCAAAATCAATGAAAGCATAATATAACAAATATGAAGACCAGAACTGCAAGCTCCTTGAGAAATATCCACAGCCATAACTATCACACAGTGTCTCTGAGAACTATCCACAACCACAGTTATTGCACAGTTTTTATCCTTGGGAACTATCCACAGTCATAATTATCACACATTGTCCCTGAGAACTATCCACAACCACAACTGTCACACATTATCACAGATGTGGGATTTAAAAAGGCTACACTCAGGCATCAAAACTTGTTTGCTGCTATTTCGTAGATTCTCATCTTAAATGTTATGGTAGTAGTTTAGATGGATTACTTGTTTTCTAGCCAAAAAGTTAAAACCACATTCACCTTAGACCCCAGTTAATCTAGTAGATACCTATTGTTCTAAAACAAGTCATAAACACAAAAGGTTTAGCTTAGGCTTACCTCTAAGTATCTGATAAAGAAATACTTTGACATGGTCAGAGGTCAGAGGCTGAGGTGAAACTATGATTTTGTGCAAGTCACTTTGCATTAACTCCGTTATTACATATCTAAGATAAAATGTTGAGGAATATTGAACCACTGCCTTTTTACAAAACACAACAACTAGTATATTCATTACTACTAAAATAGCATCAGTATTAGATATTCAACAACAAAGCGCCATCACGGTTAAATGAAATAATAATAACAGCCAATCTCACCAGTAAACTGCTTGTACAAAGTGTACAAGTTAAGCAAGTGAGAATGTTACATAAAAGGAAAACTAATAAGTAGATACCAAAATGTATCTTAGAACAGCTGGTATGGATATTAACAGTTTTACTAATAAAGCATAAAACAGGTTTTGACCTTCTTAGGTCCTCTCTCCTCTTCTGAGATACATTTTTACTTCAAGTGGGTTTATCTTCAACACAAATTAGATACCAAATAGTAATTCTAATAATATTAAATCTCTTACCCTCGTGAAATGGGCTGCCTTCAAATGTGAAGAGTGCAGCAAATCTATTGGGTAACTTGATAAACAGTTCAATTATGATGACTCTAAGACATTTTTTCTTCCTCTTGAGTGGATTAGATGGCTTAGATTAACCAACAGGTGTCTTGCTGTCCGTACATGTTATTATATGATGACATTTAAGTTTCTGAAGAAATTGTGTAAAAACTATTATAACTTAATATTTTTTTTTCTTTATGCAGGAAAAGTAATACATTCATTTTTTTCTCTCAATACTTAAGTCTGTTCAGTTCAATCAGTGAGTGGTTTCTCAGGTTCATTTCTTTCCATCATGATAAATCAAACACAAAAAGTATGCTAAGTAATTAACACATCTAATTTGAATTATGGCTCTGTCAGAATTTTTCTAGTGGGAACAAAAGTGACATAGTTAAACAATAGTAAACTGAAATTTTCTTAGATACCTGTTTAGAGAAAACATTTAATTATTACCAAAACATTTATTATGCTATATAGTGTCTGCTGATAAAATGCAGTTAAAAATATTTAAACTATTATAACAACACTACAAAAAAGCTGACTTTCTAGTATTAGTTAAATGGTGACACATTTCATCAACTAACAACTAAACTCTCACTGTATCTGTAGACACTTGACTGAAATATATTTGGAAAATGATTTAATACAATTCTATTTTGCAAAATCATATTTATCAGGTTTTATAAAACCATGAATTACAGCTGCTTAACTGCATTGGTTGGACTATTTAATATATTTAAACTTATTACTTTTTAAATTCACTTTTCTTTATTGTACTTATATTACAGAGATTATTAACATATTCATTTAAGACTAACCTAAATATTTTAAGTTGATAAAAACCTCGTGAGATATTACTGGGATTGTTGAAAATGTCAGCAACGAGGATACCTAACCAATAAAATAGTTCATTCTAATATTTATAAGTAGGAATGAAAAAACAATATATTTAATTACTGATATTCACCACCAAGTTTCATTTTAATTTCACTGAAGTAGACAGTTTGCCCTTATTAAAAGTTAGTATCAATGAAATCCTATCAGATCACAAATTAAAAAAATAAAAAATTTATGAAGGATACATTTCTTGAAAGAAGTCAAGATGTGGAGACTGCAGTATGTCAAGTGCCGACAAGACCTAGAAAAAAACAACAATAAAACTGCAATAATATTAAAAACAAGAAATAGCTTTGGATGTAGAATTAAAGTTGTTACCTGATTGGAAATACACATTAATGTATGTAGGTTTATTTGAACATAGTGAGTTAGGCTATGATTAAATCTAAATATCTAACCCCAAAGTTGAGATCCTATGGAGCACTTGCAAAGAACATGTATACACACACACACACACACAAAACTTTTACACTATAGATAAATAATTACTGGAATGTGGAATTTATCCAAGAATAAAAATGTGTGTGTGTTTTTCTTATGGCAAAGTCACATTGAACTATCTGCTGTGTCCACTGATAAAAATCAAACCCCTGATTTTAGCATTGTAAATCCCAAGAATTACCGCTGTCACAGCAGTGAACCCAAGAACAGTCTACAGAATCCAAATGTATGCAATTAGTTTTTAAACATACTTTGATAAATTATTTATACACCAGTTTGCTTGTGGTTCAAGATTCTGTTGAGTTCTGGGTGCATAATAATATACCAACTGAAACAAAAGTACCAGGCCCATCATGGCCAGGTGGTTAGGGTGATCGACTCATAATCTAATAGTTGCAGGTTCAAGTCCTCACCACACCAAACCTGCTTACCCTTTCAGCCATGGGGGGCATTATAATGTTACAGTCAGTTCCACCAATCATCAATAATGCAGTAGCTAAAGAGTTGGTGGTTGAAGGTGATAGCTAGCTCTCTTCTCTCTAGTCTTTCAGTACTAAATCATGAACAGCTTGTGTAGCTTGGAGTGAAATTCCAAACAAACCTCACCAAAGGTACCATATATATTGTAATTAAACCAATTACTGCTGTTCTACTCTTCCTCTGTATTTTACATGAGAATGGATGAAACCCAGCTTTTCTTGTTAGCTTTTTTTATACAAAATTCTATAACAGGTGTTATGTAAATGTTTTGTAAGCGACAACATGTCGTGTTGTGTTTAAATTTTCATTTCTATTATTTATATTTCCATATTTATATTATTGTTTCAAGGTTTAAACTAATAAAATATGTTGTCATTCATTTAAAATAACATTTACAATTTTCTAGAATTAGGTAGACCAATCATATGTATTTAAATGAAATGCTGGCAGCCTAGTGTCTAGACGAGAAGTCTCGTGCAAGAGCGGACATGCGAGGATTTCTCTGGAATGTTGGGAAGTAACGCGAATGTTCGAGAAGTAGGCCTACTGGTATAAAAGACGATGACGCGAGAAGAAAGAAAAAAAGAGTCAAACATTAGTTTTATTCAAAAGAAGAGAGTCAGTTATTCATTTGAGTGTTTGCTGTGATTTGTGACTGAAGTTAGATCTACAGAAGCTGTGATTTTATTTCGTCAGTCTCTACGATTCATCTGAATTACTGGTTGTGCTGAGAGTCGGCAAGTTTGAGACGTTCATCAAGAAGCACCATAAAAAAAGAACTTCGTCATTCTCCATTCAAACTTCGAAATTTCTTCGTGGGACCAAATTCACCTCCTAGACTAGAATTTCGGATTTCTGATCTGAACTTTTGGACTTTCATTCTAGATCATTATATTTGTCACAGGCCAGTAACATTGTGTATCGTAATTAACATTGAAGGTTGAAACTAGTACCATTTTGTATCGTAATTAACTTTGAAGGTTGAAACCAGTACTATTTTGTGTTGTAATTAATTTTGAATGTTGTAACTTAATATCTGTCACTGTTGTTATGTAATTTATGTTATATCTGTTACATATATATATTTAGTTTAGTGTAATAAATTATACAAGCTGTTATCTGTGTTTTTCTGTTGCGTTTAGTCTATGAAAAACATAAAACATAAAAATACGTAACAGAAAATTGGGGGCCCGTCCGGGATTGATCAAACAATTTAATTATATTCCAAAATTAGATTTATATTCTATACAGATAGACAGCTTGTATATTCAAAATGGCATTCCAACTTGAAGATTTTATAAACTAATTTAATCAGAATCCCTCTTTCGAATTGATCAGTGAATTAAAAAAATCTGAATTGCTTGATGTTGGAAAACATTTCAATTTAGAAGTGAAGCAAGCAATGAAGAAAGCAGATATTAAACGAATTATTGTTGAACATTTGGTCAGCCAAAAAGTTTTACCTCATAAAGTTGCACAATTGCCCGCCGCTCATTTTGACCCAGATTTTGAATTAAAAAGAATGAAAATGGAAATGAAATTTCGTTTAGAAATTGAAAGCAAACGTATTGAAGCAGAACAGGAAAACAAACGCCTTGTTCTTGAGGCAGAACAAGAAAACAAACGCCTTGATGCCGAAATACAAATAGAACGCATTAAAGCTGATGAGGAAATCAGTATGAGAAAAGCACAGACGGAAGAAAAAGTTGTCCAAATGCGGTTGGATAATTTTGATGCTTCCAAACAAATTCGTTTAGTGCCTCCATTCAATGAAAAGGCTGTAGATAAATATTTTCAACAATTTGAAAAATTGGCCCTTAGGCTAAAATGGCCTACCGAATATTGGACAGTATTACTTCAGAGTGTTCTCAAAGGTAAAGCTCAGGAAGTATTTTCCAAACTCACGGCCGAGCAAAGTTATGATTACGAGCACGTCAAAAAATGCATTTTGAATGCTTATGAATTGGTGCCAGAGGCATACAGACAAAAATTTCGTGGTTACAAAAAGTTTGAAAGCCAAACTTATGTCGAATTTGCTCGTGAAAAAGAAACTCTTTTCGACAGGTGGTGTGATTCCAAAGAAATCAAAGATGATTATACAAAACTCAGAGAACTCATGTTAGTTGAAGAATTTGAAAGATGTATTCCCGTAGAGCTAAAAACTTATATTGATGAACAAAAAGCTTCCAAAATTCATGATGCTGCTGTCTTGGCAGACGAATATGCTTTGACTCACAAAGATTTCTCGTACAAGAGCAAAACAAATCACACAGCAAAGAAACCCAATGACTCATTCAAACGTTATGCAAATGTCGACAAAGACAAAAAAGAGCAAACTGCTGATTCTCAAACAAATACTTCATCTTATTCTCAAAGCTCGTCATCTACCAAAAACGTGTCATTCTCATCCAAAACATGTGCTTATTGTAAGAAACCTGGCCATCTGATTTATGAGTGTTATAAGATCAAAAACAAGCCATCACCCCATAGTTTCATTTCGCCCTCGTTGGATACATCATTGGTTCCCAATGATTTTGACCCTGTCCAGTCCACTGTGGATTCCAAGTCCAATATTCTTGATGTACCTGAAGATCTTGTCGAGGACAAATTTAAGCCTTTCATCACTGAAGGTTTTGTTTCTTTTGTTGGCGATTCACATCTACAACCAATTAAAATCCTGCGGAATACTGGAGCTTTTCACAGTTTGATTTTGGAAAGTGTACTTCCGTTTTCTTAAAAGTCATCCATTGTGGCCAATATGCTCATTTCAGGTGTAGAAGGTGGCGACGTTTCTATTCCTCTTCATAGATTGAATTTGCATTTGGACTTAGTTTCAGGCCCAGTGACTGGGTATTAAATCTTCATTGCCTGTTGAAGGTGTGTCTATGCTTTTGGGGAATGATTTGGCTGGTAGTAAGGTGGTACCAGACGTTCGTGTTGTTGAAGCACCTGTTGTTAGTCCCAGTACAGAGCAACTCGTTGAAGTTTCCTGATGTTTTTCCCGCCTGTGCTGTTACTCGTTCTCAAACACGTTCTCAGGAGTCCAAAATGGATTTCCCTTTATCTGATACATTCACGTCTCACATCGATGAGATTTATGACTCAACTTCGAGTTCTACTGATGACTCCAAGTCATTTTTCAACTCTCTTCATCGTAACAAACTTGTTGAGGAACAGGACAATGATCCTGAAACTCGTTCTCTACTACAACTGGCTGTTGATGAAAATGAAATAGGAACTGTCCCTATTTGTTACTATCAGAAGTCAGGTGTGTTAATGAGAAAATACAGACCTCCTGACGTTGCTGCTGATGAAGAGTGGAATGTTATTCACCAAATCGTCATTCCAAAATGCTATCGGAATGATATTCTTAGTCTTGCTCATGATCATGTGTTGTCGGGACACTTAGGTGTAAGAAAGACCCTAGATCGTATCCGACGACATTTCTATTGACCAAAGATGCGCCAAGATGTTGTTGACTTTTGTAAGACATGCCATTCTTGCCAAATGACAGGAAAACCAAATCAGGGGATTCCCAAAGCACCACTGCAACCTATTCCTGCCTTTGAAGAACCGTTCTCAAGAGTCATTATCAATGCCAAAAAGCAAAGCAGGAAATGAATACCTCTTGACGATCATGTGTGCTTCTACACGTTTCCCTGAGGCAATCCCTTTGAGAAAAATCACTGCTCCCAACAATGTCAAGGCTCTTGTCAAATTCATTGCCATGTTCGGGATTCCAAAAGTTGTACAATCAGATCAAGACTCAAACTTTATATCCAAGATATTTCAACAAGCCGTACATGAACTAAACATCCATCAAGTTTCATCCAGTGCATACCATCCTGAGTCACAAGGTATCCTTGATCGTTTCCACCAAATTACTGCCACGAACACTCAAAGAACTGGGATGAGGGTGTTCCCTTGTTATTTTTTGCAGGTCGTGAGGTTATTAAAGAATCCACTAGATTTAACCCTTTTAAGTTGGTTTAAAAAAAAAGGTTTTCACAAGTTCAAACTTTTTTTTTACTTTTAAGGGGGAGAGTGTTATGTAAATGTCGTGTAAATGTTTTGTAAGCGACAACATGTCGTGTTGTGTTTAAATTTTCATTTCTATTATTTATATTTCCATATTTATATTATTGTTTCAAGGTTTAAACTAATAAAATATGTTGTCATTCATTTAAAATAACATTTACAATTTTCTAGAATTAGGTAGACCAATCACATGTATTTAAATGAAATGCTGGCGGCCTAGTGTCTAGACGAGAAGTCTCGTGCAAGAGCGGACATGCGAGGATTTCTCTGGAATGTTGGGAAGTAACGCGAATGTTCGAGAAGTAGGCCTACTGGTATAAAAGACGATGACGCGAGAAGAAAGAAAAAAAGAGTCAAACATTAGTTTTATTCAAAAGAAGAGAGTCAGTCATTCATTTGAGTGTTTGCTGTGATTTGTGACTGAAGTTAGATCTACAGAAGCTGTGATTTTATTTCGTCAGTCTCTACGATTCATCTGAATTACTGGTTGTGCTGAGAGTCGGCAAGTTTGAGACGTTCATCAAGAAGCACCATAAAAAAAGAACTTCGTCATTCTCCATTCAAACTTCGAAATTTCTTCGTGGGACCAAATTCACCTCCTAGACTAGAATTTCGGATTTCTGATCTGAACTTTTGGACTTTCATTCTAGATCATTATATTTGTCACAGGCCAGTAACATTGTGTATCGTAATTAACATTGAAGGTTGAAACTAGTACCATTTTGTATCGTAATTAACTTTGAAGGTTGAAACCAGTACTATTTTGTGTTGTAATTAATTTTGAATGTTGTAACTTAATCTCTGTCACTGTTGTTATGTAATTTTTGTTATATCTGTTACATATATATATTTAGTTTAGTGTAATAAATTATACAAGCTGTTATCTGTGTTTTTCTGTTGCGTTTAGTCTACGAAAATCATAAAACATAAAAATACGTAACACAGGCAGAACTTTAAAATGACCCAACATATCTTCTCTAGTGGTAGTAAACAGTATAAAAACAAGTTGGTTATTAAAGAGATAATATAATTCTTAAATTACAGACCAGTATTAAATGAGAGTATCACAGTAATGTTAGGTTATTCAGCAATAAGACTACACAGATGTAAATGCTTGAGAAAAGTATAAATTTCTTTCAAAAGAAAAGTAGAAACATTTTTTTCTTTGTGAAGTATCTTTGTTTCTTTCAGAGGTTCACATCTCCAGGAAGTAACTTTCACTTTGGAATCCAAGAACAATACATGTATACAAATATGATTACATAAGTTCATGTATACAACATACATTATAATAAAGATTTCAAATTAATTTATAATATTTCTAATTTTTTTTAACCATTACAGAAGTAGAAGAGCTAGCATGCTGACCTCTATCAAAACCATGACTGGGTGAAAGTTTTACAGTTCATTAACAGCATATCAGAGAAGTTCTCACAAATGTGAACATTCCCACCTTCTTTTTTTATTATTATTATTAAGAAATTCAGATTTCTTCTGACAATTGTAACAATTCTTGCAATGACCTTTATCTTTGGCTTGACACAAATCATGCAACATAGATGTGGATTCTAAATACATTTTTGTTACAAAGTAATAAATTTTAAACTCCATGGTCTTAACAATTAATCTAAAGGTTATTTTATAAGATAATTTACTTTTTGTATTGCAAAAATTCTTAAGTACCACATTTCAACTACCATATAATTTTAACAGGTGGTTATCTATGTAATTTAAAGCAGTATTATTAATTTCTCTGTTTTGTAGGACTGAGTAAAAAAATTCAAAAAATGTACAAGTCTGTTGCATCCAAAAAACAGGTGCATCACAAAAAAAATCTCTACAAAGTGCTAATATCAGTTCAATTCAGAACAATATCTTGTATACGGTACCTAGCGTTTCCTCTCACCTACAACTAACTTTTGCTAAGTAAGTAATGTAAAGTAAAATAAATATTTGATAGTTTTGACATTACATGCATAGTACCATGTTGAATGTTACACTGTACAAGGTTGTAACATGTTCATAGGGACTATACTGCTAAGAAAGTCTCAAATGACAAAGTTGGTAGCAAAACACGTGAAGTTTGTGCCAGAAAGAACCCAGAAACATTTGTTGTGTACAACTAACCTAAACTCTAAGGCTTAAAACAGCGAAAAGGGGTGGCCTACATCCCTATTTCTAGCACTACTTTTGAAGTCTGGCTTTGTATAACACCTCTTCTAGTTGACTTGGAATATCGATCTTGTCAGACAGAAGCAGTTAATACATTAAGTAATATCTTATAAACTAAATAAAACTGAAAATATTTTTAATAATTCCTATTATCATTAAATTATCTGCGTTTTTCCATGCCTATTTACCATGTTGTGTATTTGTGTATAGAATAAATAAAAATGGCTCCCCAAAAACACCGATTTGACTTACGACTGGGATAATTAGTCTCATTTGACAGACGATTTTTGCTCACGTGAAATAAGTTTTTTGTTTAGCATTAAAAAACTAATAAAGTTATGGATGCTATAAAAATAATAATTCAGTAAACATCGCTATAATTAACATATCTAAAATGGCTTCACAGCAGCAAAGCGGTATTTCTGCAGACTTACAACCCCTGAATCCGGATTTCGATACCAGTGGTGGGCAGAGCACGGATAGTCTATTGTAAAGCTTTGTACTTAATTACAAACAATAATTTTAATTAAAACTCCTTCGTAATGGTTATTTTTAAAAGCGTAAAAAAACATGGTTCACGAGGGTTTACTGCTTATCAGTAAAACAATTTTAATAACGCTTTCCTTTGTCTCTGAAATTAGTACTCCTACTATAAACCAGCAGATTGAAACATATTTACTCTTTATGTTCTGAACTTTAATCTGAATTACCGAAATCTGATACTTCCTTTTTCTTTCGTGCCTGTTTACGATACACGAGTGGAAGTGATCCAACTGTCTCTCCAGACAGTTTTGAGGCCTCCCAAACTCAATGCATTTTTAGACATCGTTATCCCTTTTCTAAAGTATCACACAACGTTCAGCAAATCCACCATGGGGTCAATATCACATGACTAGATGTGTGCAGTGCTTTAACCTTCTGGCTAACGACATAGAAAAAAAAAAAAGAAAGGAAGCCGTACACCACCAGGTCTCTCTCTCTCTCTCAGAGGAGACAATCACCGCACTTTGAATCTGTCTGTTCCTTTGACAAATATACGAATGACCTTGGCTGGGTAAGACAGACGACGCCTGACGTCAAAACTGATTGTGAATATCTCAACTAGAAGAATTTTTTGCTTTATTTTCCATTATCTCTTTCTGCCTCCTCTTTGTGCGGTATAAAGTAAAATAAATAAACAGTCCCAAGAGTTCATCAAACGATTAAATGTTTAGCAATACAACTGACGACGATTACGATATCGTCCCTGAAATTGATCGATTAGAATTCATAAATCGATTTCAATCAATAATTCCAAAAACCACAATAAGCTTATTAAAGCTACGAACAACGTACCACAAAAAATAAATAAATGTCATTTACAACAA
Source organism: Carcinoscorpius rotundicauda (assembly GCA_011833715.1). NCBI lineage: Eukaryota > Metazoa > Arthropoda > Merostomata > Xiphosura > Limulidae > Carcinoscorpius > Carcinoscorpius rotundicauda. Next base: position 101,660,439 of record CM022394.1, on the reverse strand, counting down.
TTAAGATAAAGAATATTCCTTATCAGGGTAGGTCGATCAATATTCCGTCTGCTCTGGGATCCCTGAGCGACCATTTAAACACTCGTCTGGTCGTAGAAACCTGATAACCCGTCAAGGTTACCAAAAAGTTTTCGATTTACCTGAGCGCCACCAAGCGGACGGTTCCTTCTATTTCAGTTTCGACGAAAATGATAAAAATAAGCAGAAAAGTGAATAGTAAATGGGGTTTAATGAATATGTATAACTCTTGAGGAATGTGTTACATTGGTCATTTGATCGACAACTAGCTCTCGACACCCTTCATTACGTCATCACTGTTTATATTTGAAAAATTTTAATTTAATAATTCGTTCTGCGGTTAGAAACGTGCAAAATATCAATTATTCGTTTAGTTTGTGAATTAAATTTATTCTGTCTAGTGAATAAATCAATAAATATTTGTTTATATTAAACAAAGATCTTAGCTTCATAAAACGTCAATTATATGATAGAGTAAGGTAAAGTACGAACTCACGACACTCATTGTGATCTATTAATTTTCAACATTTAACTAAAAGTTAAACGGCTAAGTTATTCATACATTTGAAAACCTATCACGTGTAACAAATTTTGTATTTATTCCAGGGACTGTCATAATTGGCTGCATTATCACACACGCACACAAACACACAAAGTTTGCGTTTTTGTAGAATTTCGTGCTACTCAAGGACGAGCAATCCCTAATTGTGAGGGTTCGAATCCCCGTCCCACCAAACATGCTCGACCTTTCAGTCGATGAGGCGTTATAATTTACGGTCAATGCCATTATTTGTTGGTAAAAAAGTTGGTGGTGGGTTGTGATGACTAGTTTCCTTCCCTCTTGTTTCACAATGCTAAATTAGGGAAAGCTAGCGCAGATAGCCCTCATGTAGCTTTGTGCAAAATTCAAACCAAAAAATTAAGAAGACTTGTATGTAAGTAACACCTAGCAGTGATGAGATATCCCTTTTTCTCCAAAAGCCCCCCACTTCACTATGTGAAAGACAAGAACTTTGAATTTAAGTAAAGGTAAAAGTACTCGTCTCCAGTGACGGGTAAAGTTTAAGCTAATATATCAATTTAAATTATTTCATGGACTTTAAAAAGGTTAATTGTGTTGCCCTCTTGATTTCACACAGAGCCAAAGCTCTGAGCTACTTGTATCGTCAACAGCTAAATGTAACTGTTGAGTATTTCTGTCACGCTAAGACCTCCCCGACAATACACAGCGGAATGTCTGCAAACCGGATGGGCAGCGCACAGACAGCCCGGTGTATAGTTTCGTGCTTAATTCCAAACAAACAGGTTAAGAACCATTACAGATAGCCCGGTGTATAGTTTCGTGCTTAATTCCAAACAAACATGTTAAGAACCATTAAACAATAACGTATGATAAATCCACGTTTTTATTCTTTAAGTTACGTCGCACTTTGAAATAAAAACGACAGTGTACTTAATTATTAACAGTATGTGAAGAACATCATGACTGTGAAATAATATTTAGTATCAACGTTGTTCATGTATGTTCGTTTTTCTGTCGTCTCAAAACGGAATGTTAAATTTTCCATGTGTGTGTAACTTTTCAAATGGAAGATAGACGAACGCTCAGATAAACAGACACTGTAGTTTACAAAATATTATATGTATGTATGTATGTACAAGTGAGTTCAGGCGATTTAGATCATTCCAAGTCCAGTGGCTCACCAGTGAGCTCGCGGGCTTGTACCACTAGCATTCAGGTTTCAAATGTACAAAAACACCCTGAGCATCACTAAACATTAACAGCCACCTGTGAGAAGGGTATGGATTACAGTTTTTGTCTTAACGTGTAGCGAGGATCCACCCAGATGCTGCACATAATATAATCAACCACCTCCACCTCTGCTCTCAAGAATAAAGTTCTGTACATATAACTAGATAACAAGAAAAGGTCGTTATGGGTTATAGTATCAAAACTCTTACCCATTAATAAAGACCGGTTTTATAGTGTTGTTTGCTTGTTTTTAATTCTACGATTTTGAAATACAAACATATCTATACCTTAAGCGTTATTATTTTGGTTTGCTTTGAATTTCGCGCAGAACTACACAAGGGCTATCTGCGCTAGCCGTCCCTAATTTTGCAGTGTAAGACTAGAGTGAAGGCAGCTAGTCATCACCACCCACCGCCAACTGTTGGGCTACTCTTTTTTTCAAGGAATAGTGGGACTGACCGTCACATTACAATACCCCCGCAGCTGAAAGGACGAGTATGTTCTTTGCAATGCAAATTCGATCCCGCGACCCTCAGATTACGAGTCGAGCGCCTTAATCACCTGGCCATGCCGGGCCCCCTATTACTGCAATTCAGTTGAAGATGTGGTGCCTCAAACTGAACATTTATGGTAGGGTTACACTACAAGGACTTCAGATACGAAACTCTAATCCAGGATTACATAAAGGTACGACACTATAGCACTTGAATAAATGGATATTCGTAGCACTGAACAATATTAGTAAATCAAAGAGAACCGTGATTCCAGCATAAAAAAAAAATGCTACTCCATGAGTGACTACCAGTGACACACTGGAGGTAGTGACGGAGGTTCAACAGCTTTATCACCAGGAAAAACCATAAACAAGGTAATCCACACAAATCTACCTTTAAAACAAACAAACGACATAACAGAACGATATTTACGAGCTTCTATCATAGTTCAAAGCCCAACATATAATCAACTACTGTACGTATCTGACACGTCACAAATAAAAGCACATTGTCACAATAAATAGAACACGTGTTTTGTTTGTTTGTTTTGAATTTCGCGCATAACTACTCAAGGCTTATCTGCACTAGCCGTCCCTAATTTAGCAATGTAAGACTAGAGGTAAGGCAACTAGTCATCACCATTCACCGCCAACTGTTGGGCTACTCTTTTTTACCAACGAATAGTGGGACTGACCGTCACATTATAACGTCCCCACGACTGAAAGGGGAGAGCATGTTCGATGCGACGGGGATTCGAACCCTCGACCTTCAAATTACGAATCGAACGCCTTAATCCACCGGGCCATGTCGGGCAACACGTACCTATTTAAGTGTCTGTAACAGTGCTTAAACAATTTAATACCGTTATGTGTATGATAAAACATTTCAGATGTGGCACGGTTGTAAAGGTTTTTTCTGTTTGATTTATGATGCTTGCTGGCCAAAATTATGTAATATTAAGTGAAACATGAGAGAGCCGAGAAAACTCCATAAAACACTAAATAACATGAAACACCATCTTTTGTTTTTCTGATTCAACAACACAGTCTCCATACAAGGTATCTGGAATTTCTGTGCTACAGTTCTTGATCTACTGGAAAAACATAACGCAATTTGAGTTTCTGTCCCACTTGTTTTGTAACAACGTATTCACAATATTTCTAATTGTTCCACGAAGCCTCGTTGGTGACAAAACTATTCTGACTCGATAAATAAGCGAAGTGTAACACAGTAATGTTCAGTTATTATTAAGCACATATCTACACAATGTTGTTTTGTGCCCTTCGCGAGTATCGAGACCTGATTTCTAACGTTGTAAGAGACTTACAAGTGAGTACGGGAAGAGGTGAAGTGAGAGCAACATAGCGATTTAACACGTGTTTTGTATGGTTCAATTGTGTAAGTTTGAAACATAAAAAAGAGGTTTTGTTGTTATTTTCAATAACTACATTTATTCACGTGATAAAAAGCTGTCTGTAAAATGTACAGATTGTGCATTTTATATCTATTTAAATAACTACAGTGTTTTTCCTAAAATACTGAACTCCAAAACCAACGAAATACGTACAAAATTTTTGATTTTTGTGTATCTGCATCACTTATTGTAACTTGAATATATTCTTTAAAGATCCTACACTTAGAGCCTCGGCTTGTCCAGGTGGTTAAAGCACCCGACTCGTAATCTGAGGTTCGCGGGTTCGAATCCCTGTTACACAAACATGCTCGCCCTTTCAGCTGTGGGAGAGTTATAACGTGACGGTCAATCCCACTATTTGTTGATAAAAGAGTAGCTCAAGAGTTGGCTATGGGTGATGATAACTAGCAGCTTTTCCTCTAGTCTCACACTGCTAAATTACAAATGGCTAGCGCAGATAGCCCTTGAGTAGCTTTGTGCAAAATTCAAATCAAACCTGAACTTAGTAAAAATTACTTAATTTGTGAAGTTATCTTATTAGAACTTAACCAGTTAACCACCTATTTAACTTCAAAGGTTGAGTTTTGGAAAAGAAAAAAACAAAAAATATGAAGTGAATATAAAAGATTATAAAGGATAAGAAAACTTCTAGAACGTAATTATTTCAAAATTAATGAACCACAAACAAGATTTTCAAACTAGAACACTGCAACTTGATCTCACATAATTAAATATTACATTTCTATTCGTAAAATATTTATCCAACTCACTGTTAAACATAATGAACTAGAAAACTATCCTATGATAAAACGAAACTGAGTGCTAACCAAGATAAGTTCAAATGTACCAATAATTGCTGTAGCTGAACGGTATGATTTGGCGCGTGTGCAAGTCTTGAGAAAAAAGGCAAAGAAGGGAAGGGAGAACTATTGTTACCCAGTTTTTCCTGGTATGGGGTTAATTTGTCAATTCCCCATGACTATGGTAGTTTTTTTTTCCTTTAATGGTTTGTGACGACCCTGCAGGTGCTAACGCTATTTAGCACCTATATTAACGCACATTTATACATACACCTTTCAAATATGTCATTTCCTCTGATCCAACCCTGTCACATTCAAATCACGTTTTTCCTCAGACGTTTCTGTATATTAAGCTAAGTTTGTCTGCATTACAACTTTAGATTTAATTTACATTGCAATAATTTTGTTTTGGTTCGTTTTATAGACTGCTATAAACATCGTTTAGCTACTTTTTCTTTACTACGTGTTTTATTCTTCGTTTTTGTGAGTTTCATTGTTTCAAGTAGTAAAAATTTTGCATACATTAAAAGCTTGTTGTTGTTGTTGTTTTGAATTAAGCACAAAGCTACACAATGGGCTATCTGTGCTCTGCCCACCACGGGTATCGAAACCCGGATTTTAGTGTGTAAGTCCGCAGACATACCGCTGAGCCACTGGGGGGCCATTAAAAGCTCATAACTGTTTCATTCTATATACACTATTACACATACCATTACCTTACTTTGTTATTTACATGTAATTTTATTGAATAAAGTTTCGTCTACGTGAGTTTGCTTGTCTGACCTTGTAAATAATTTTTCAAATAGACTAGGAGTTACGACATGACACACAATGTCTGAAACAAGAAGTAGCTTGAAAGGCGAGCATGGAAATGATAGAATAAGGAAAATTTAAACGAAGGGCAACAAATCTACTGCAAATGTTTCGTGGTTAGAACTAGCGAGTTGTAATATATCAATCATACCACAGCAGTCGCATCAAGGACTGCGAGGTCTTTCGCTTGATACCAGGGCTCACCAGACTGGCTGGGATACGACAAACATAATAGTGATCTAGTGCTATTTATTTTACCAGGTTTCATAACTAACGACCGTTATGATACGACGTTGATTAAGTAAATGACCTGTAATTAACATCAGTCTTACGTAAGTCATTTCAAGTCAAATCTTTAGAGTAAGGATTAGCATTACAACGTTTCTAGGGTGAGAGTTAGATTTGTTTTGAATTTGGGAAAAAGCTACTCGAGGGCTATCTGCGCTAGCCGTCCCTAATATGGCAGTGTAAGACTAGAGGGAAGGCCGGTAGTCATCACTACCCACCGTCAACTCTTGGGCTACTCTTTTATCAACGAATAGTGGAACTGACCGTCACATTATAACGCACCCACGGCTGAAAGGGCGAGCATGTTTAATGTGACCGGGATTCGAACCCACGACTCTCGGATTAGGAGTCGAACCCCTTAACACACTTGGCCATGCCGGGCCGTGAGTGTTGGAAACAAAACATTTTTAGAGTAAAAAGTATGATAAGACTTACGTTTTCGTGTTTAAAGAAACACAACATTCTGATTTCTCTGAGAACTCGCTTGCTGGAAACCAAATTCTGGAAGACGTTTGGCATTTTCTTCAGAGCTACTCTTTTCCCATCTCGAGGGTCCGTGACTGACCTGTGAGAAAAAAAATACACAGCGCTTTATTACAAATGATGCACTGACTGGAGATTAACATTTACGTAACTATATATACAATATTATGAATAAAATATAATACATCAAACAATTTACTTTGAATTAATAAACACACAAAGGTGAGGCGGAAAACTTACAGAAGTAATGGATTGCATTAGCACAGCTAGTGCTAAACATTTGTTTAAAGATCTTTAATCACAATGTGAGTTGTTTGATTTCAATATCTAACATGAAAACACAAGTAAAAACTTGTAAGGCAATAATGAAACCCACGACATTGTTACTTCTAATAATATCGTATCTTTACTCGGTGTGCGAATTATAATTACAAATTATGTGTGTTTTCCTTACAGCAAAGCCACATTAGGCTATCGGCGGACAGTACAAAAGTAAGAATATGCATTGGAAATTCGCACAGACAGTGAAAAAACTGTATTATGAACTATATGACGTCATTTCCGGTATACAAGACGTACCGCCCTGTTCGAAAAATAATTATGTCTGGTTGCAGCTTTGTCTATCCCTATTACCCATTACAATGTTTATATACTGCTTTCTCACATGCTTATAGATGAAACCACATGAATACGTAATAAAACAACGGCATTGTCAGGATCTACACAGATCTAACACAAATTAAGATTTGATCGAAATAACGAGGAAACTACAACAGATCGTGAAATGCTAAGCCTATTATTCCAGTACTATACATACGTCCTGCACCCAGTAAATCTGAAGGTTTATAATGCTATAAATCGGGTTTTGATACCTGTGGTTGTTACAGCATAGATAGCTCATTATGTACTTTTGTGCCGAACAAAGAAACAAGCTATATATCTGACAGTGCGTGCGCCTTTTATCTTACTTTTTGGTGATTAACAAAGTCGTATTTCTCTTCTTTTTTTTAACAACTGTATACTGGATACAAAATCTTGCACCATTCAAAGGGTGACCGTTGTTCAAACGTTGTTTTGTAAACAGTTGCACACAGAATTTATGTTAACAAAAATCCAGTAGCTTCCAGTATAACAATTAACACCAAGGTCACCCAGAGGTTCGAAGGGAAGTAGTAGAACTTTAAAATATGGAGACCTCCCCACATGGGCTCTATGTTTCTAATATGGAGGCCTCCCCACAAGGGCTCTGTGTTTATAATATGGAGGCCTCCCCACAAGGGCTCTGTGTTTATAAAATTCTACCAAAAGGTACCTCTAAACTGACAACTCATCGAATGCTTATTATCAGTACCGTTTAAATAAATATATTATATTCAATGGAAACACATACGATTCATATTCTGTATATTTGATGATTTTCATCGACTTTTATGTTTTCGGTGGTTTGATATATAACATATACAACACTGAGCGTGAAAATTCCTTCCGTGTTCCATAACGGACGGTAAAGTATTTCTAAAAAGTCCGAAATGATTCCATACTGACCGATCGAAATGTATTTCATCCGAGGATATACTCTTTGAAATAAATTACAAAGGTGTCCGGTGGTGGTAACGTGAATGGACTGGGCATGTCTGAAAGTAGATAACTTGTTCCAACTTCTTTTGAAATTTAGTAACATCGCAACGTAAAAAACTTAGAGGAAGGGAATAATTTAATAAAAAGTACCTAACAATCTAAATAAAAGCACTTTAAAATATCGTTATACAATAAAAGGTTCGGTACTGCAATACAAAAATACAAATTAAACTGTTTACCGTGTTCTATAGAATGGCAAGTTATACACATAATACGAATGTTTTACATAACGACCAGTATACACATCACGACAGAATGTTATTAACAACATAACTTTACCCATGAACTGTTGTCTCTTTTCATCTCGACTGCCAAAGTCAGCTGACTGACTGAAGGCATGGGAAAATATTAAACAAAAACTGCTGTCAGCATAATATTTGGGGGAAAAAACGATATTTAGACCCCCATTTAATTATTGGGACACGTGCCTCCCCCCCCGTCTGTTCCCGACGTCTTAACAGAAAATATAATATTGAGGGGTGTCTATCATGTGTTAGGCTAACTTTTTGCTCAGTAGTACTGATCAAGCATATCGAAAAATCTTTTGACCCCCCATACTTTAGCAACAGTAAGGCTGGTACGAAGAGCAGGTTGTTTAAGGAAAATGAGGAATGCACTTGATGCCTGTTGATTCCACTTAATTAGCTGGAATTTATATTAACATCGTACCTTACAAAGTGGGCATATAAATAAAAGAGATTTATGATTCCATACAGTATTGGCAACTCAAAAAGAAAAAGAACAGAATATGTAACTAAGACAGGTCACGTTTGATTACCAAATTTACAACACCCTCTTTAACATTTCCCGCTGACTGATAACCGACTTTTGTAGAAGGTTAAGAAACTATGATTGAGCTACGCCAACCCCCTCTGACGATATAGCTCGATGTTGTTATTTATCCAATAACAAACCGTTTACAACTTACGGTCATCAAGGCTATCTCGTTAATTAACAAAGTTTTCGAACTAGTAAAACCTGCTTTAATAACAGGTTAGCCTATTAATGTATAACAGTACGTTAGTTTCGAGTCTTGTCCCTCTAACTTCTTGTGAGGATACCAAAAAAAAAAAAAATCTAACCACTTGTGGTGGTTGAATTATAATGGAAGCCACAAATGTTACAAATTGTTTTCTATTTGTTTTTATTGAGGCACTAACAGTAAATAATACATATTTAGATTTCTCTGTATTTTTTATCCCACACAAGTATACATACTTGTTTCTTGTATATGGTCTGTTGTTAGTTTTAGCTTACACACACGTTATCTACACAAAACAATTATGCAGCTCTGATTGCTAAAATTACTGTTACTAAGGTCAGGAAACAAACCACTCACTGCCTGTTACAAATTCAACCCATGATTTTATTGTGACGTACATCAATTTTTATGTTTATATTTACCACAAATTCAACATAAATATGCATTTTATAATCCCTGCATACGGTCACACTTAGATAACTTAAGAAACACGATATTTTTAACCATTCTAGTCGAAATCTTCTTAATTTTTGACTATAGAATCTTTCACAATTTAAATTATCTGTAAGCCACACCAAATATATATTTATTTAAAAACTCATACACGATCAAGATAAAAAGAGTATTGATATATATATATGTGTGTGTGTGTGTGTGCCCTGTTATGACAATATTTTTTATGTACATTTATCATTTTATATAATTTTATCTAAAAATCAAAATAAAAATGATAGAAACAAGAACTCTTGGAAAATAAATGAAACAATTTAAGAATTTTGAATTTCAAGATATCGATTTTTTAAAAATATATGGCTAAAATTATTTAATAAAAATTAAAATTATTTGTCATACACTATTTGATTCATTGAAATCAATCGGATTTGTGTTTTACAAAAACGTCGTAAAGCTGTAACACGCTTTTGAATTTTTTGTTGCTCACAACCTATATTGTAGCAACAAAACTTATGGGCTCGTAGCAACAAAAACTTATGGGCTCGTATGATTCTTACTAGAACAGCTGAACACGAGCAGGTAGCGTTATAAATATATTATGCTGATAGAGCGAAGAAGACATTTTCGTTATTTTTTTCGATAAATAATAAACAACGAAAACACGGATTTAACAGTGGTAATGTTTGGCGAGCTCGAAGATAATTGCGTGGATAATAATTATTTAACTAAATCCGTTACACGTAATGAAATTCAGTTTTTGTTTTTAAATTAAACTGTGACCCAGAATAAAGTAAACTGTTAGGTATAATATTTCTCCATCTTAAACAAGGACTATATAGGTCACGATAATGATAAACAGACAATTCGCTCTCGACACCATTACTACAAATCCATCGCTGCAGTCAACTATTCCAATCTTTAGGCCTTTTTATGAAACTATTTCCGTAAATACATTCAGACCCTCTGGCGGACATATAGTTTCTCGATAAGGAAATTAACTGCTTTATAAAATTTTGTTGGACATGATTAACAAGGCTTAATAAACATCAGTTTAAAAAACAAATAATTTTTCCACATTCTTTATTTTAAACTATAATCGAGCTAGTGGTGTAAAAGTATACTAGCATTCTTAACGGATATATTCTAGTTAAATGTATATATATACATATATGTGTTGTTTCTTTTACGTGTAAAAAAATCTAATCTTTTCTAACGTCAGGTATTACTTTCAGCATGTACAAAAATGATGTTATATTGAACTTTGTATGAATATTGCCGATAATCGATCAAGCCTAAATATCAATTACTAAGTGTATTAAGTGCAAATTAGTTTCAATGACAGTTTTAAATAAAATATAACAAGAAAAATAAGCATAAATCATACTTCATTTATTAGGCAAGTATTTTTGTACATTAAAATATTTTAAAACACGGGCAACAGGTAAGTGATTATCGAAAGGAAAATGTCAGACTTTTTATCGCATATTCTTAAATGAACAACGTTTGTAATTTTAGTCATTTTTTTAAGTATAACCCACGTGATTTAATATGTCATACACCTTCAGTTCCACCTAGTTCGAGGAACAAAAGAACAGATCCCCACATCTTACTCAAGCCTATAGCTTGACATGACACAGTAACTGAAAATAAGGTCACCTACATGTAGAGGCCGTGTAACGTATAAATTGTATACCAATAGGAAAAAACTGTAATAAAAGGAAACTCATTTTATTCTGAGCCCTGGGGACCATATCTTGAATACTTACGACTTAATAAAGTTTAGAAAGGTTGAGGATTCCGAAAAACCATGAAAATTTTGATGTCCAAGATCGTGAAATTCTGTGAAAAAAAATCTGACCTCATTTGGTTTTCATACACTGAAATACATTAATACGGCATTTATATACTTTTTACGACAGGCACACTTCGCTTCGCTTCTTCTGTGTGAGTATTTGGGTATGTTAATTTTTGAATACCCAGGAGGGTTAGGTGCATGAGACCTTTTCCTCCAAATAGGAGCTCTCCACTAATAAGACGCACATTTTTGAAAATGGCGGTATTAACATGACACATATGGAAAATGTGACGTAAGGTATCCTGTACTTCATAGCTGTGACGTCATACATAGGCGAGATATTGGGGGGTCAAAGGGTAACAATTGCCCCAACTGTTTTTAGTTTCTTTCCTGTGGAATGCAGTACACATGTGACAACAACAAGGACGTTTTTGTTGTTTTTTTTACTCCAGATCTCATTCATGACGTCATGCACTTTGCATGTGTAAATTGTAATATTATTAAATATTTTAAGTTTATAATTGAAGGTTTAATTTAAGGTATTTTCTTGAAACAACGTCTTTTTAGATATTTGCTGCCATATTTTCTCGGGAAATCACTGCACAAATTCGTAAAAAGCAAAAAAATACAAGAACAAAATTTCTTTCTTTGTGAAATTCGTGCAAAGCTACAGCAGGGCTATCTGCGTTAGCCGTCCCTAATTTAGCAGGGTAAGACTAGAGGAAAGGCACCACCCACCGTGGTATTTAGGGACACATTATAACGCTCCCACGGCTGAAAGGGCGAGCATGTTTTGTGTGATGGGAATTCAAACCTGCGACCCTCGGATTACGAATTGAATGCCTTAACCACCTGGGCATCTGAGCCGTGTTAAATTTGTTACTACTATTGTATTTAATGTCGTATTCTTCGTAACCTTCCTTTATGAAACGTTTAAAATCGAAAGTTGTTTTGTTCTGCGTAAAGTCGCAAAACAGGCTACCCGCGTAGAACCAAGCACAGGAATTTAACATTTTAAGCCTGTAAAATTACTGCTGACCATCTGGGGACGAATACGAAAGTGATGATGGATGTAAAATAAGTTTATTCTACTAATTTCACCCCAGTTTTATAGATTTATTTGTCACATAATGTTAACTGAGTAAGTACCGTGCGGTGGTTTAAATTAACTGCGTAAATAGAGTCTGACTCTTAAAATAACAAGAAAATGTATTGACAGACAGCGAGTTTTCTATTCTGAAAAATTATCAAACATCTTACATGTAACTCTTGTAAAAAATATAATTTGACATATTTTTGGGGGAACAAACCCCAATAAAAACTCGATTTCAATCCAATACTCGTAAACAGAAATATTTTTGTTTTTGGCTTCCGAAGTTCACACAAAACAACACAAGAGTCTGGTTGTCTTTAATTTTAAGCTAATAAACTTGAAGGAAAACGGTCAGGAACACCTTCTGCCAATTCTTGGGCTAATCTGAACGACTTTGAGACCAACAGGTCTCGAACCATGACCATTTCCTCCAGAACATTAACTAACAGGTTAAGCCTAGTCTTTTACTTGAACGAGCTTTGGGTATAACTGCTAAACAGCGGACTATTTGTGTTATGCCCACCACGCCGTAGTCGTCCCGTTGTTACCTTTCTTAGAAAATAAACAAATAATCTTTTTTATCATTTTACTCGCGAATACCTGATATTCTTCCATGGTAGTTCATGAAGTTACCGCACCGTGGCTCGTCTGTTGCAAGATCGGCGGTCTGCATCGATTGTGTCGAAACTAAGTAATGAAATGTAAAACTTTAAAATTACACAACGTATTGTTGGAATTTTAAATCTTGCAACATGTTTTGTTGTTTTCTAGTAATTTTGGTGAACACTGCAAGGCTGGCAATAAAAAAAACAACATTTGTTCCTGTGCTTCTTGTCCCGGTGAAGTTGCAGTGGCGAAACGTCGGCTGAAATAAACATTATTATTATTCGGAGAGTAAAGGTTTTTACTCATTTTTTTGCCTCCCGGTATGTCTGAGGACTTGTGTCACTAGAAATAGGGTTTCCATACCAGAGCACAGGTACCCCATTGTGCTGCTTTGCACTTAACTACAAGCAAAATTAAGTTAATTGCCAAAATAATAAATGTATTGTTGAAATTTAAAATAATGAAACTTGCTATTATCGTCATCCTATTACAAGGACCCAAGAAATCTAACTTGATAATAACTTGGTTATTGTTATTTTCATGTATAATATAGCTTCATATTAATTGTTTTTCTGGGTTCGGTTTCTAAAAACGTAGATGGACGACACAACAAACAGCGAAATTTCTCCCTAAAGTTGTTTTGGCACGTGAGATTTAAATCTTTTACACCCACGTGTCATTCCTTGTTTCCCATCACTACATCCATCTCTGTCCTTACTCGTTAAAATTGAAGGTCATTGTCCGAACAGGTTAAAGAACTCGGATGAACTACCATCGTGACGTAGAAGCATCATTTTCGTTTAATATTTATTTTTGTTACTAAATATACATCACCTCCTTCAGTTAGCCTTGCCAGTGGAGGAACACTATAGTCACAGCAGTGTCTTAACAAAATCCTAACTGTCAATCGAGTGTTTCCTCTGTACTGTTTTCTTATTTTTCTTTGGGCGTATCCAGCAAGTTCAATACCATTTGCTTCGAAAGATATCAGAGTGATTTTACACTTTTAATTTCAGATGTAGTTTGAAAAACTACTATTCGTCTGGTCTCATGACACACTTCGTGTAGAAGCAAATGCAACCTATGGAGAAGTTATTTTATTACTGTAGCAAGATACATTTAATGAGTAAAACAAAAAAAAAAACTATAATCAGCACCCCTAGTGGATAAGATTGATAATCTATCTATAGTGTAACAGAATTTGATAATTAATGTAAGTGTTTGGTAAATATATTTAACATGGGCTTCGCTAACCCTAAACAAGAATGTAACCTACTGATTTAGAATGTTTTAAGTTAGGTTTTTGTTTTGGAATTTCGCACAAAGCTACTCGAGGGCTATCTGTGCTCGCCGTTCCTAATTTAGCAGTGTAAGACTAAAGGGAAGGCAGCTAGTCGTCACCACCCCCCACCGACTCTTGGGCTACTCTTTTACCAACGAAAAGTGGAATTAACCGTAACATTATAACGTCTCCACGGCTGGGAGGGCGAGCATGTTTGGCGCGACGCGGGCACAAACCCGCGACCCTCGGATTACGAGTCGCGCGCCTTACACGCTTGGCCATGTCGGGCCTCAAGTAAGGTAACAGAGATAACCTTAAAGAAAAATATCGATTCATGTATATTCTTCGTAGATGTAAGATGAGAAAACTAAAATGTTAAGATAACTGCTCGTCTAAGATCACTTTAAAAAATAATATACGTACCGAAATAAACGTCTTCGTATCAGTGTTTTACCAAGTTTTTAACAATAGCAAACAAGCACAATAAATATATATTGTCCTTGACAAACATCAACAGATGGCGTTGTCTTACTCAACTTGCAGTTCTAGTTCAAGGGCTACTTGTGCGTAATTATGACGTACTGGAACGCTGAATGCAAGCTGACATTTATTCAATGTTATCACCTATCCCCGATAAATCTGATACCAAAGTCTAAAACAAACAAACAAATTCAATTTGAATTCCAAGAATCGTGACAGCGACAAAAATGTGAGATGATGGTAAAACAAAGAAACACAAGCCATACAAATAAGTATAGCGTATGAAGAAATATATTTTCCGTGTATATTACATTTTCTCCTCTAAAGTAATTTAAACAGATTTATCATTTTTCACAGACAAAATATTTACACACTCTATTCAATCTCAACATCTATATGCATTACTTTCTTACAAAAATTATGATTAATATCCAACTATAATACACGTTGTTACTTTTACAATTTTTACATAGCAATACGCCCACGATCCCAGCGACTTAACAAGTCCGAAGTCTCATAACGTTTACAACTGGATTTCGATAACAGGGGTGACCTCAGCACTGATAGTCCATTGTGTAGCTTTGTGCTCAACTTCGGTTGATATTAGGCTTAAACATTTCTATTTTAATCCGTCTGAGTTTTTACAATTGTGTTAAATTGAATATTTCACCTAAATATGATATTTTAAACGCATATAAACGATAAAACAACCATGACTGGTGTACACGCTAAAGTGAAGTATCATACGGAGACATCATCTTTAAAAAAAGTTTCAAAGTATTTTTAACATTTTCTTAGGGGACACAGGGTGCATGAGTGATATAATTATATACAAACAAAAATAATCTCAAAAACACACTGATCAGACACCCAGCCCCATCGCCCAAATTTAGGTTCCTTTGTAAACTTAGAACAAAACGGGGTAATATTTACTTGTCAACTTTTCTTTATCACCAGAACAAGTTTCAGTAAAAACAGAATAAAATGTAGAGACTTAATCTAGTCTTTGATTTACTAGTCCCGTTGCAACAGACTAGTTTCGCCGAATTCACGGCTGCTTGGAAGAAAGAAGCAGATAAACAAAGCATGTCTTGTATTTTAGGTTATTAGCCGTGCGTTAAGGACTATACATCTAAACCTAATAAAAGTGTCTAATAGTTTAATATCAGTTAAATGATCAACGAATCTTTGAAGTGCAGCGCACGTACATATGGTAATCTAATGTTACAAGTGAATCCTGATATTCACAGTTTGAGTCCACTGACTACTATGACACACCGGGTCAGCCATACAGAGCTGTTTAAAGAATTTTTTTGGTTTGTTTTGAATTTCGCGCCAAGCTACACAAGAGCTATCTAATGCTAATCGTCCCTAAATTTAGCAGTGTAAGATTAGAGGGAAGGTAGCTACACATCACCCCCACCGCCAACTCTTGGGCTACTGTTTTATCAACGAATAGTGGGATTGATCGTCACGTTATAACGCCCCCCACGGCTGAAAGGGGGAGCACGTTTGTTGTACCGGGGATTCGAACCCCGACTCTCTGATTATGAGTCGAGTGCCTTAACCACCTGACCATGCCGGCCCCTGTTGAAAGAAAGCATCTATATTAACTTTTTGAAATTATTTAGACTTAAGGTTTTCTAACAGGAAACGAGAAGGTTATGGAACTGGCGAGTCGTCAAGACTAGTTGAACAAATAAACATGAAAACTGTTATTATAAAATATGCTGTTTTTGTTTTATTCCCTTCGAATTTTCACGAATAATTTACTACAATAGTAATAAATAACCAAAATAATACTTGCGTGTCCTGTGACAAGTGTCTCCAGTCTTTATTCAAACTTAAGTCCTAACATTCTCATCAGTGAACATATCCTTGCTTCTATTTTACAGGAGAAAATAAACAGTCGTGCGAAACGTTAGGACAGTAAATTACATTTAGCCGTGAAGACAGCACCACAAATTTGTTCGTTGTTGATTCCGAGAGTGTAACTATTTGCAGTAAATAAAATTGTAAATAATTAAACACACTTTATTAGGTTCTTCCTTATAAACATTAGAATACATCGTGGGGTCAAACATCAAAGAATGGCCGTTAATTTAACGAATTAAACTTAATTTTTCTTTATAATCCCTGGCCCGGCATGGCCAAGTGTTCAGGGCATTAGACATGTAATCTGTGGGTTCGAATCCCTGTCATACCACACATGCTTGCCCTTTCAACTGTGGAGGCGTTATATTGTTAGAGTCAATCCCACTATTCATTGGTAAAAGAAGAACGCAAGAGTTCACGGTGGCTGGTGATGATTAGCTGCCTTCCCTCTAGTCTTACACTGCCAAATTAGGTACGGCTAGCACCGACAGTCCTCGTTTAGCTTTGGACGAAATTCAAAACAAACCAAAGCAAACTACAAACGAACCATATAATTCTTATTCAGTATATTCCTATCACTCACTTTTATATGTGTAGAGGCTACCTATACAAATCAATTACAGTTATGGGTGTTTCAGATAATCTACCATATATCTACCGACAACTGTTTTGAAGTTTAACCAGGATAATCTACCATATATCTACCAACCATTGTTGCGAAGTTTAACCAGGATAATCTACCATATATCTACCAACCAATGTTGTGAAGTTTAACCAGGATAATCTACCATATATCTACCAACCATTGTTGTGAAGTTTAATCATGATAATCTACCGTACCTCAACTAACCATTGTTGTGAAGTCTAACCAGATTATCATAACTCTACCAACCACTGTTTTGAAGTTTAACTGGATAGTCTACTGTATCTCTACTAACCATTGTTGTGAAGTTGAACCAGGATAATCAATCATATCGCTAAAACAACCCTTTTCCAATTTAACCCTAGCATACACAGGTAATAACTCTGATTTTAATTACGTAAATAAAATACTAAATACAATGCACCTGATTTTCCTAGGATGAACACGACTAAATAATGCAAGAGCTAGTTAACTAAAAAATACATTCAAATGAAAACAGAGTGGCTTTCTTCAATACCCAGAATGTTGCGTGAATAACGTGGACGTATTTTTAGATTGTTTTACAACTCCAGTAAAGATAAGACAAACATCAACATTAAACAAATACTCATTGTTCGGAAATTGAGATAATGGCTTCATCAGGGTGAATTAAGATTTATCATAATATTCGTATTTTGTAAAAAGGTGGAATCTTTTGGATAACTACACTTACAGCACTTAACATTGTACTGTAATACTATAATGTAGGACATGGTTGAATTTAGTAGCCAAAATTATAAGATAAAACTGTATATACAATGTGAACAATTGAGGTTTGAATGTAAATAAAAGGTACAACTCTTCTTTTATAGTTTCATAAAAACCTGATCTTTATTTCTGTTTGTTTGTTTATTTTTTAATTTCGCACAAAGCTATACGAGGGCTATAAGCGCTAGCCGTCCTTAATTTACCAGTGTAAGACTAAAGAGGAGGGAGCTATTCATCATCACCTAGCGCCAACACTTGGGCGACTCTTTCACCAACGAATAGTGGAATTAACCGTCACATTAAAACGCCCCACGGCTGAAAGGGCGAGCATGTTTCGTACGACGAGAATACGAACCCGCGACCCATAGATTACCAGTCGAGCTCCTTAACCACCTGGCCTGTTTGTTTAGATTAAAATCGACTGCACGATTTTGTGGTCTAGTGTTCTTTAGCCGCAATTTCAACCTTAGGTCATGAGGTCTTTTTTGGTACCCCACGTATTTCCAGACATTGTTATGCTATTGTGTACCATTCATTGAGATTATGAATATCCTTTAGAAGAATATATGGTGTTGTGGTCTATTCGTTTTAACGATTTCACGAATACATACAACCAAAGATGAACTCATTTAATTGGTAATTTATTTCATTTTATGTCTGTTTTAATAAATTGGTAACTTTGTAACTTTCGTACGCCCGAGCACGGCATGGCCAGGTGGTTAAGGCACTCGAATCGTAACCCGAGGTTCGCGGGTTCGAATTCCAATCACACAAAACATGCTCACCCTTTCAGCCATGGGGGCGTTATAATGTGACGGTCAATTCCACTATTCCTTAGTAAAATAGCCCAAGAGTTAGCAGTGAGTGGTGATGACCTCTAGTCTAACACTGCTAATTTAGGCAGATAGCCCTGTGTAGCTTTGCTCGAAATTCAAAACAAACCAAACCAAACGTACGCCCGACGGCGAACTTGTGGTAAGTTTCCTAACTTACAACGCTTAACTAACGGATTTAGATTCGCTATGGTGGTCAAACCATGGCTTTGCGCGTTAATAACAACATTAATGGGCGTAAAACTCATGACATTTCTTCAATTTTCAATTTTATTATGACATAATGTACTGATTCTTCTTGTCATAAGACATTAATATTAGGCCCATTATAGTTTTAACACTGCATTCTATAGTTAGTTAATTACGGATTTCAAAGAATTAAGAGAGTGTACAGTAATAATATATTTCAGCTTTACTCTATTCACAACATTCATTGTCGACGACGCGTTTCGCTCAATCTCGAATGCATCAGGTCGGCTGGGATACAATAAACATGATAGTGATTGAAACACAATAGTACAAATCATATGTTATATCAGCAGCTGTTACGGTGTCTTCGTCTTTTTTGAAGATTCTCATTTGTATTTCTTCCGGGAAAAAAAGAAACTCACGTATAATATTTTTATTAATTTAAATATATATTCATTCTCTCCTAAATAATTTATTAATTTCCTTATTTCTCCAATGATTCTATTTTTGTTTTTTCATATGTATAAAATCGCAAAAAAATTACTTTAGCCCTAGAACCAGTGGCGTATTTAAATAGGGGCTAGAGGTGGTTCAGCCCATGGTTTTAATGGTAGCCCATTGGTAATCTTATTCTATGTAAAATTACATGAACTGTAAGGCCCACATTAACTTACATTCGCCAGTCTGGAGCAGCGTTTCTCAAACGTTGAGTCATTACCTCCAAAGGGGTCGCGAACTGTGTGTACTGAGTGAACATTTTATTACAAAAATGAAATTGTCGGTTTTTTTTTTTAATCTTTGAAGAAATAATGGTGGTAGTAGTGGTGGGGGTCGCGACAGAGCTCACACGCAGGCAAAACTGGCTGAGAAACATTGTCCTGGAGTAGATTTCTTGTTTGTTTGTTTCTTTTTAATTTCGCGCAAAGATAAACGAGGGCTATCTGCGTTAGCCGTTCCTAATTTAGAAGTGTGAAATTAGAAGGAAGGCAGTTAGTCACCACTACCCACCGCCAACTCTTGGGCTACTCTGTTACCAACGAATAGTGGGATTGACCTTCATTTTATAACAGTGAATCGTAACACAAATTTTCAGCAGAGCGTTTTCTACATATTACTGTATATAGAATAGTAATAATTTTGCTTTAGACAAATTCACTACAACTCACGGTCTCACGTAAAATTTTTGATGTCCTTTTAAAACAATAATTTATCAATCGATTGTTTTGTGGTTTACGTACAAAGAAAGGGTATGTTCGCAGGCGTATCGCACTGCCACTAAGGGCAACATCAAATAGAAAACAAGTATTTTTTGTTTCAGATTTCTTCAAGTATCACCGACCTTCCATGTTAGAAGTGGTCGATTAGTTGGTGCAGTTAAGAGCAAAGCTACACAACCGGCTGGTTATCTGTGTTCTGTCCACCACGTGTATCGAAAACAAATGTTTACCGCCGTAAGCACGCTGACTTCCCGATGAGCCGCTGGGTGTGTGACGCATACAAATAATAATCAAAATATTTTCACACTTTTATATCAAGAGTAGTATTATCTTTGTCTCGCTTAATCATTTTGTTTTGCAAAGAATTATGTCCGGATTGGCCAGGTGGTTAAGGTACTCGACTCGTAACCTGAGAGCCGCGGGTTCGAATCTCCGCCACATCAAACATGCTCGCCATTTCAACCGTGGGGGCGTTAAAAGTTTACGGTCAATCCAACTATTCATTGGTAAAACAGTAGCCCAAGAGTTGGTGGTAGATGGTGATGACTAGCTGCCTTCTCTCTAGCCTTACACTGCTTAATTAAGGACGGCTAGTGTAAGTAGCCCTCGTGCATCTTTGCACGAAGTTAAAGAAAACAGGCCTGGCATGGCCGAGCGCGTTAAGGCGTGCACTCGTAATCCGAGGGTCGCGGGTTCGCGCCCGCGTCGCGCTAAACATGCTCGCCCTCCCAGCCGTGGGGGTGTATAATGTGACGGTCAATCCCACTATTCGTAAAAGAGTAGCCCAAGAGTTGGCGGTGGGTGGTGATGACTAGCTGCCTTCCCTCTAGTCTTACACTGCAAAATTAGGGACGGCTAGCACAGATAGCCCTCGAGTAGCTTTGTGCGAAATTCCAAAACAAACAAAATAAAGAAAACAACATATAACACCTGGTGGATGAATTATAACAGGAAAAAATCAACCTCACAGGAGTTATAGATAATAACAAAGCGTTGAGCTAAACACTCACTTTAATAAACCTTTGATACAGTGTATAAAAAAAAAACTATCCGCGTTAAGTGTTATTGAAAGTCATTTTTCGAATACGTTAAATTTAAGGTAAAAGCCATTCTCGGGTGACCAGGATAAACGGTTGATACACACACACACATATATATACCTAATACCAGACTGTTGTTCATATTTACCTGAGCTTAGCAAGTATTCCAACTTTACACTACTGTCATTTTCTCTTCTGAAATTCTTAGGAAATGCTGAAAGTTCTTTTCAGTTCTAAACTTACACAGCAATTTTCAAAAACCAGAGAAACCATGTTAATATTTTGTAAAATACTATTAAATATTATTACATCAGTAATCAGTGGTTAAATAAACTAGACAGTATGTGACGTTTCTCCCTGTATTAAAAACGGTTGTGCTACAGCCACGACATTCCTGGACGTAAATTTATCCTCTTCAGAGTTATTTTTAGGACTTTCACTGCTCCAGAAATATTTAGGGCAACGACATCGTGTAGCTAAGTACGAATGTCGCACCTCCCCCTCACCCTTTATTAATAATCATACATTTCAAATTACACTGCAATTCATTAAGTGCATTTCGACGTCACAATTCGATTAATTTCTATGAAATAAAATAACACGCCATTTTTCAGTTCTCTAACAAACGGGCCGATAATAAACTGACGTAATAACGGAATTTCTGAGTTCCTGAGTCACTTGACTACACTAGGATATTCTGATTCCTTCTTATTTATCAAACAGCGCAAAATCTAAACGATACATCAAGAATCTATTTTGTGAAACCACTGAAGAGTTCAGTGAACCTGTTCTTAAAACCAAAAATTCATCCACAGGAACAGCTCCAATCTGATAGGGGGTGGAGGTAATGATTACGATTAACTTGGTTCTTGCAATGCTCAGTACACCCAAAAAGAGGGGTTCCAATAAGGTGTGTTTGTTTGTTCAATAAATTTCGCACAAAGCTACTAGAAGGCCATCTGAGCTAACCATTCTTAATTTGAAAGGGAGAGACTAATGGGAAGACAACTAATCAACACCACTCACTACCAGTTCTTTATCAACGAATAGTGGAATTGACTATACACTGCAGCGCCCCATGGCTGAAAGATTGGGTATATTCGGTGACGGGACTCGAACTATATGCATGCATAAATGCCAATCGTTAGGTCTTTGTGAAACAAAATTGTCTCATCCTCAAATTCCTCAAGATTAGAAGACCGATCCATATCAATATTTAGTTAGTTACATTAATGTAAATTATAAACACTATACCAAATCCTCCATCCGTTGGTGTTAAACTGAGTTTTTTAGCGTTAAAACTTGAAAAGTGACTGTTTTCGCTTGAAAATGGCAAATAGACGGGAAGTCACGTGGACGAACTGAAAATTTTAATTCTGTAGCCCCTTTAACTTCTGGGTACAATTAACTGATCTGATTGGCAAGCACCACAGAGTGCTGCACGTCAAACGACTATTATTCGCTCCTTTGATGAAAAGTAGGCAGGGCATTTTAGTTCGGTTTAAATCTGTATGCATTCTAGTTTCTAAATGTAAAACTTTAAAAAAAATGTATAAGATATAACACGACTCAAATTAGTTCTACGAAGCCGATAGACGAATATGACGGCGCCTCTCGAGACCACTATACATAAGTGTTAACACAATAGAACTGTCTGGGGCCTGGTATGGCCAGGTGGTTAAGGCGCTCGAATCGTACCCGAGGGTTGCGGGTTCGAATCCCCGTCGCACCAAACATGCTCGCCCTTTCAGCCGTGGGGACGTTATAATGTCACGCTCAATCACACTATTCGTTGGTCAAGAGTTGGCGGTGAGTGGTGATAAATATCTGCCTCCCCGCTTATGCTGTAAAATTAGGGACGGCTAGCGCAGATAGCCTTCGTGTAAGCTTTGCGCGAAATTCAAAACAAACAAAGAACTGTATAGTTTCGTACTTGCTTCATGTTCCTTATCATCATCATCATAAACTCCCGACTTCGCAAATAATTTTATCTATTTTTATCGATGATTGCAAATTAAAACACATTACAAATATCCGTTCTTATCCAATGTCCTTTTAACAACGTCTAATGTATGTGATAAAGGTCCTTCTAATCAAGGGCTGCACAAGGTATGGCACCCCCCACCCATACACAACTATACACATACGTTTCAGGTGTTGTTTTTCCTTCTGGCAAATGTAATGCCATTTATTTCTAAGCATATGCTTAATATGTGTCCATTGATATGGTTTACATATACGTGAGTTTAACGTGCCCAAACCTTCTAACAGCAATGAAATCTAAATTCCTGCACATGCTCCTGCTTAAAACCCAAATAAGTTACCACAAAACACAAACTAACATGAAACATTTTCATTCGTATAAAATGTGATTCAGAGAATTATAAAAAAATATATTGTCTTCTAACTGGAAGATTAGTTTCCAAATTATTTTGCACAGCTATTTGCATATAACCGTCAGTAACTTCGAATTTACACACCAGAGAGAAGACAGCTAGTCAACTGCAACCACTTCAACTCTTGCCGAATAGTGGCATTTGACTGCCACTTTTATACTGTAGCCAGGACGCCTAAGTTTTGTGGTACTTGCCCTTCGGAGCCCGTTAAGCACTTGTCTAAGCCCACCCCTAGTTGGAAGGACGCAGGTTTTCAACTGTGACATGGTGATGCGGTTCTATACTTGTTTCTTCACAGACCACATAAGATCATGTTTGTATTCCTTCGTTTTGAATGTTTACTAAACGATGACACATAACGTATGACGCTTAAATTCCGTTTTTCACAGATGTCTCAACAACTCACGGTTTGTTACAGATACTACATTAACCCTCGGTACATGAGTCTTTTACTCAGAAATTTATTGACTACGTACCTATCTACGAAATGCTATTTACATGAAGTCACCGGATTTTCCGAGAGTCCAAAACGGAAAACTCAACTGACGAATAAAAAATCTGTTACATTAAAAATATAAATATACGATTATGAAATGTATTATATGAGAATGAGGCAATTCTTAAGTATTGTCATAATTCGATATTACTCGTATTAATTTTGATAAAGTGGTACATTTTCGCGTCCCCTACAGTTTCTGGGGAAAGCAGAACAAGCAGTTGAAAAACGGGGCTATCATGCCGAAATCAGGACGTTTAGTCACATTATATTTACTTCTTTGTTAATTAAATACAAAGCTACACAATGAGCTATCAGTGCTCTGCCCACTACGGGTATCGAAACTCGGTTTCTAACTTTGTAAGTCCACACAGTTACCGCTGTGCCACTGGAGAGGGTTATATTTACAGCATCTAATATTTCCATTCCTTAGAATTGATAGCTTCGTCCCTTTGATTAAAAGTAAAAAAACGCTCAACACCATATGTCACATCTTTCGACACAATGGACGACAAAACGTTATTATAAAATAAAAAGTTTTTATTTTGAAATTAGTTCTGATAAAATGAAAGTTTATCTGCTTAAATATTCTAAATAAGATTGAAGTGAGCATACTTGTAGAGAAAGTTCTGACACCGTTTCATTTGTTGACAAGCGCCATGTTACACGAAGGTAATCTGCGTTGTGGTTAAGGCGTTGCAAGATAGGGTTCGCAACCCGTCGCCGAATATGCTCGCCATTTATTCCGTGGGACGTTACAATGTTACAGTTTATACAGCTATTAGATTGTAAAAAAGTAGCCCAAGGGTTGGCGATTGGTATTACTGACTAGTTGTTTTCTCTCTAGAATATCGCTTCAAAATCAATAGGCCGGACATGCTCGCCCTTTCAGCCGTGGAAGGGTTATAATTTCACGGTTAATTACACTATTCGTTGGTAAAAAAAAATCTCAAGAGTTGGGGTGGATAGCGATGAGTAGCTGCCTTCTCGCTTGCTAAATTAGGGATGACTAGTGCAGTTAGTTCTTATGTAGCTTTACATGAAATTCAAAAAATAAACACAACCAATGAATATGTTACAAAAAAAAGAATCTCCCACTGGTACAGCGGAAAGTCTACAGATTTATAACACTAAAATCAGGGGTTCGATTCCCCTCGGTGGACTCAGCAAATACCCCAATGTAGCTTTGCTATAATAAATAAAACACGCACAAAATAACTGAAATAACAAAAAATGTCCATAATTTTGACTTTTTAATCGCAAATCTTGAATTTTTTTCAAAGCTTTTTAAAAGATGCTATTCAACTGATACAATATCCAGAAAAAAATAACCTTTACTGATTGGAGAATAAAACTGTGGCTTGAATTGTATAGAAATCCAAACAGTGACAGTTTAATTGTGATTTAAGTATTTTTTATTATACACTTTTTATTGGGGTTTTATTAGAAACTATATGGGTGTGTGAGTTTGTGACTGTTTACAGTTTTTCTACTTAAAATACTTAAACCACTCATTACGAAGGTCAAAGTTCCTTCGATGATACTATACACTCATGGCCTTGGACTGGGAACAATCTCCCCAGCTTAACAAAGACTTTAGTGGCAGACCAAGACTGAAGGAAACAACCAATGCCAATGGCCTTCACACATCGCTACCCGCCACCTGGTCCCGTTGCCAAGCGGGGACGTTTGACAACAAAGAACTGAAGGCTAGACTATTGTTGGATCTATACACCATTAGGGTTAGCGTACTCGTCTGAGTTAAAAGCTTTCAGTTTGTTTCTACAACGTCACATATATTTAAAATATCGTTAAATGGTGAAAAAGAGAGAGATTGAGAAATAGAATTATGCTAAAATTAATTAACATATTTCGAGTTATAAATTAAAATAAAAATGAAATGACAATTGTGAAGAAAACGAATCTGTGCGGCTCTCCATCTTCATATGCTAGTTTATAATGGGAAACAACTAACCCTACACTTTTACATGCTTAAAATAAACTTTTTCGTAAAAAAAAATGTATCGTCATCAAGTGACACTTTTACGTATATTTGCATTTTATTAAAATAGGCTTATTAAAGTTAAAAGAAACTGAAATTTTATTATATGTTAAAGAAGTACACTACTATAGTTGCACACGTCATAACACTTATAAAGAGTAAAACTCCTGAATAAAACAAAATAGCACAGAAACATTAAAATATAATATTTCCTCTTTACCGTCAGTGAATTAGACTTACCACACAACACCGAATGCCCCATAACCAATAGGTCTATCGGGTTGGATATCCTGGGTTATGGTAACTGGCTGGTGATAGTACGGTTGAGCTGCGGCAAGGATCGCTTGCTGTGGGGTGGCAGGAGCCGCTGGCCCCGGGAAAGCCATCATATGCCGACTCGTTCGTGGTCCCACCACCGCCATTACCCATACAAATAACTTACTTGCTAATTTTTTGAGGCAGCAAGGTATATTGCAAGGCAAAAAACTGCTTATTAACCATATTGCTACAGAGCTAACATTTATTCCTTAAACTTCATAAATGAAATAAACTAGTTTTACCAGCCCATTATACTCGTAAGATATTTGTTTTCTAACACTGTCATTGTAATTCTCAGCCGTCGGAAACTTTGGCTGCAGACAACACAATGACGATCACGTGATTAAGTCAGCCAATGCCTACACCGAATGTCGACTACGTAGCGCCATCTCTCAAGAGGCTGAAACACTTTGTTTAGTTATTCCTCTAAATATTAAAAACAAAACAAAAAACTAGTGAAACAGGAGGTAAATTGATGAGGTTCAGAAAAATAAAAATAATAATTAGGCCTCTGCTTTATTTTTAAGCACTATAAAATAATCCATTCAGAGTACACCTTCTAATAGTTAACCTAATACATAAAACAGCAAATAGCAGCAGTCGTTAGTTTTGAAATATACATAGGTAGATCTTTCATTAATGTATATAATTTACAAAACTTAAATTAATCAAATTTCCTATTTATTTAGACATATTGTAAAATTAAACGTAGTGATATAAAAATGAAAAAAAACTAGTGTTTATAAAGCGTTTTTATACTATATTTCTTCCTGGTGTTCTAGAGTGAAATGTTATCTCAAAATGGCCATCTTTGAAAAAACCTTTTAGGTGATCAAACAGTTAATGTATAAAAAAATAAGGATATATACATTTTAAAGTTTTTATGATTAAATGCTTTTCAATTTTAATTTAATGCTTTTGCAAAGAGTAGCTCATGTATCAGATCACAAAGCAAACATTCAGTCTTGGAACTATTATAGAAGACATAAATGTTAATAACAGTTTACATACAATATTTAACTTCCTACTTTCCCATTTCTTGTGGAATGAAATAATAAAATAGTAAACTTAAATCGTATTTCGAAAAAAATTAAGTTTTAGGAATAGTTTAACGATTATTTTTTAAATTTATGTTTAATTTTTTACAACAAAAATAAGTTAAAGATGATAATTTTATTTTGAACGTTTCTGACTTTCAACAAAACAAACACGAATTTTTCTTTTCTAAAAACAATTAAATAAAATTTCGTAATGTACAACAAAAATCAAAATACTACATAGTGATGCTAACGACATCGTCATGAAAATATCACATTTTTAATACATAATGACTTTCAAGACTTTGACTTTTGTTCACGAATAAAGATCACTAGGTAATCTGTCTTGATTGCTTTGCGAAACAACTGGATAGGTTTTCATAGTCGATTTGTTTTTTAACTGTTCTCAACTTCCTCGCAAACAAGTAGGCCTATAATTTGTGGAAACCTACATTGAGTTCTTTGGAAATAAGTCTCAACATACTCCAAATATTAAAGCAATTTTTATTTTTAGGATTATAGAGCGATGTTTTACTTTTGCTGTGATGTAAAATTATTCTCTCCATTTGATCTTCCACAGATGTGGAAAATAGAATTCCAGATTAAAAATTATTTTGCATTACTTCAAAAGTACTCATTACAAAAACTTCAATACAAAATTAATTAAGTATTCTATTACTACAATTTAAGTAAATACATGTTTAAATTTAGGCCAAGTAAAAAAAGTTTAGCATCAGGAGTATGGGAAACAGGAAGGTTGTTTTGAATTAAGCACAAAGATACATAATGGACTATCTATGCTCTGCCCACCACACATCTCAAAATCCAGCTTTTAGCGTTGTAAGTCCACAGACATATTGCTGTGCCACTATAGGGTCAGGAAGAAGGAATTTTTTCATGAAACATTTATTAAGAAGTTCACATATTTTTTAATGACTTTTGCTTGTTTTCAAAGCATCCATGTCAAATAAAAGTCATCAAAACGATACAGATTTATGACAAATAAAGAAAAGTGGGGAAAATGAATCAACTGTGTTCATCTCATTTTTTATTCAGGAGTCTTTTTTGTTTCCTTTAATGACGAAAATCGGTAATTTAAAAAAAGAAAAAACTGCCTAAAACATGGAAAGGTTGCAGAAAAGGAAGCGAATGGGGTTGCTAAACGTGTTTTGTTTTTTACTTGTTCTTATAACAAATCGTACGTTCTCTCTTTCACTATTATTTTGACGCTCAAAAATTCTATATCTTTAAATATAATTTAATAATAATAAAAATACCTCTATGTGCAAAAAATTGTGAAGAGTTTCTTCCATATAAAACTTGATTTAATTTGTAATCAGTGCTGACAAGAAAACTCACTTGTATAGAAAAATATATAAGTAAAAACGGCTGCTTTGGGTTGAGAAAATTTTTATGTAGAGGAGCGAACAACGTTTCGACCTTTTTTTAGGCTCGGCCTATGTGTTAATCCGATACTGAATGTTGCTAAAAAAATCGTAAATCCACATCACTAGACAATAATCAAAATGATTACTATAGTATTTTCTTTCAAAACTAATAACCTATAAAGCCCTCTGATGTCACATTTTTGAACAGCAGAGATTAATTCGTAAACCCAAAGAAGGTCGCTACTTCAATATACGAGTCTGACCAGAGGAAATTACATTTTTCTATCAAAACTAAAATTTAAACTGGTGTCGATAGTGATTGTAACTAATTAAATATATTTTTTTTTGTGTTGTTCTTGTTTACAAAAATGTGAATGTACTGTTTCATCAGTTAACAATACTTTTGGCGCTAATCCCAATAATAATTCACACAATATCTGGTGCTAAAACGAAAAACAATCACACAGAGTTTAAAGTATAAATATTCTTACATTTTATTATTACAATATGTAAGAATATTTATACTTATGTGATTAAAATTTATTGTTCGTTTGAAGAAAATTAAAAAAAAAACGTTTACAAAATCTCAGAAATCTATAAACTGAAGTAATACTTTTCATATTCATGTTACACTGATTAATTATCTATCAGTCTGTTTGGTGGCCAGTAAGATTATTTCCTGTGCCATATTCGTATGTGAAAGCTCTGATAGGGAGTGAGAACTTCTGGCCTCAAGATTTGAAAATTTTATTTCATTTGATGAAAATAATGGAGTTCCTTTGTTTTGGAATTTCGCACAAAGCTACTCGAGGGCTATCTGTGCTAGCCGTCCCTAATTTTGCAGTGTAAGACTAGAGGGAAGGCAGCTAGTCATCACCACCCACCGCCAACTCTTGGGTTACTCTTTTACCAACGAATAGTGGGATTGACCGTCACATTATACACCCTCACGGCTGGGAGGGCGAGCATGTTTAGCGCGACGCGGGCGCGAAGCCGCGACCCTCGGATTACGAGTGCACGCCTTAACGCGCTCGGCCATGCCAGGCCCAATGGAGTTCCACATCGGTGTTCTTAAATCAGAAGCGTCACTCGGCGCTGGTACACGGGGATCGTGCCCCAGTTCTGTTTGATAGTGCTTCGAGTCCATAGTTGATATCTTGAAAAATCAGAATAGAAAATCACAATCGATATCATACAGAGACGACAAAAATTTCCACGCCTAGGGGACCGAGCCCTGAATCCTTCAAGCACCTAGCGACGTACTTGCAATATAAATGAAAGTGAGATAATATGAAGTTTATGTTTTTTTATCATCATTGATTATTATCAAAAGTCATTTCATGCTTAACAAAGATTAATGGTCAATCGGATATATTCATAAGAACGAGGTAATCATTCAGTTCCATTAGAGTTACCTTTCACAGTCTGTAGATATATTTATAAATAATTACAAAGAGCGTTCTTAGTGGCATTTATCTAAATATAATATTGCTTCAGTCCTCAAAAAGAGTAGATGAAAGTAAGATTCAGCCCCCCGCTAGTATAGCGGTATGTCTCCGGATTTACAACGCTAAAATCAGCGCTTCGATTCCCCTCGATGGGCTGAGCAGATGGCCCTTTGTGGCTTTGCTTTAAGAAAAACACACACAAACAAAGTAAGATTTAATTTAACTTTACAATAATTACGTTTATATTGTTACGAAATTTTGTACGTGTAAAGTGTTATTTGTTCATTTTTATGTTTATTTACCTACTCAAAGTGGAAATACCTAAAAAGGCGAAAAGTATTCGATTTATAACATCTCAAACATTTGTTATAGCATAACTAACCTTTTTATTAACATGACAAACGTGTTACCAGCAAATTACCGCTTCTCATAGCCTGTAAAATGTGCTACCAAATTAAACACGTACATGGATTAAATAAAAGCAAACCATTTTTAAACAAATGTAGGAGAGTACAAATGAGGCCTAAGATTAGAAGCTGAAAATTCCTTGAAACAGAAAGCATGTATCACACTACTCTCTAGTGCCATTTATTGTTTTAATTACAGTTTAATGCACAGATATTTTATTTGGTTTTTAAAAATTTCTTTCAAACATAATTTTTTATAGGCAAAAATGTTTTGTTAAGATTATCTACTCAAATTATATAATCAGAAATGTTAAATTTCCACGAAT
Source organism: Carcinoscorpius rotundicauda (assembly GCA_011833715.1). NCBI lineage: Eukaryota > Metazoa > Arthropoda > Merostomata > Xiphosura > Limulidae > Carcinoscorpius > Carcinoscorpius rotundicauda. The sequence goes on along the minus strand of CM022394.1, from coordinate 101,629,685 downwards.
TTTTGTTTATTGCATTATGTATATTTGTTGGGATTTTCTTCCGAAAACATTAACATAAAAATGGATGACTGACATAATATGCTTTTAAAAGGTTATATTACAACAAACAGGTCAAAAGTTATTGAATTTGAGAGTTTTCAGCTGCCCCAACTAGTATCCCACCTTCGTTACATCTGACGCTAAAGTACGATCAACGTCAAGGTCCCAAGATATCTGGTAGTGATACTAGTACACCATTATCTACAGTAACCTTGGAAAATAACTTCTTCAAATTTAGGTTTAATTTTGTTCAATTCCTAATATCCAAATACTTTCTATATTACACATAGACGCTCTTAATTCTTTCAGTGTTTAATTATTTTCAGTAATTCGTCATTATTGTTATAATTCAGATTTTAAACTTCATAAAATCTGGAATCGTTAGCACACCTACCAAGAAACGAAAAACCTGAGACGAACATTAAAATACTGAAAACGGGATGTCTGTTAATCTCATTTTTGTACGTAAAATTTTCAGTTGTGTATATTTCTTGATTTGTTTGGCATAATTATTAAACCATTTAAAACTTCCAAGGGATTTAAAATATCGATCAACGTTATGATGGTTTGTGCTTTTAGTTTGATATTATGGTTTTTGTGTGTGTGCACAGTAAGATTTCTGATTTTTTTTTAAATTTTGAGGTAGAAAGCTGGTAAAGAATTACTCCTTCAAAAAGAATCTGAAAGTCGTTTAGAGAGGTCACCTACTTTAGCCACTTGCATCATTAAATAGTTGTGTGTTTTTTGTCAGTCCGTTAGTAAACACTAAAATGACGTCACATAAGGGGTAATTAACGTTGCCGTTTGTACTGCTATTACGAGAGTAAAACGTGCGTATGCTATGAATCATGAGAAGAGTTATGCACTCTCTATGCTAAAACACAGCATGACATGAACATGAAAACAAAAAGAGTTTCTCACTCTTAATTTTGGTTTTATTTATTCTTTGAATAGAAGACTTTCAGGAACCATGGGAAGAACATCTAGCATTTATATATCTGAGTAAATATAATAGTACTATCTATTGTAGGTCCATATAACTACTTCGCAGGGTGTTGATGGATCTCCACCAACAGGGGTATCGATGTTTATTAGGTTCATGCGGGAGTACATATAAATTTTCAGTTTTACGGTTTATGAGCGTTTTTTTTTACAACTACCTTATCTTCTGTGGATGGATCTTCACCAAATTTGCTATGAAAGTTCGATTGGTACATGGGGGGCCACATCTAAATTTTGAGTTTTTTACCACTGCTCTGCCTCTCTGTTGATGTATCATCACCAAATTTAGTATGAAGGATTGTTGGTTTTATGCTGAAATACATGCATGTTGGTGGTGTCATATTTTGTGCTTTGCAGTTTTATGGTCTTTCGTTTGTGTGTTTTTTTTTACATTAAATATAAGAGAAGCAACTTTTCATGTCCTAAGATAACCTTATGCTAATAATTTAGATAACTTCTTTTCAGGGGACATGAACTCTAGCGAGTATGTATGCATATTTCATTTCAAAGTAAAAGTAAATTGCGCAACAGGAATATGAAATTGTGAACATGCATTTCTTATGCAGATAATGCATTGTTTTCCTTAACTTCTTTGTCCAGTATGCATTATCTTCTACTTGCGTTCGTGTATGTGCTCTTGTTTTATGAGTTTCATTGAAGTCCCGTTGTTTAATCGTCTGGAATGGAGTGACGCCATATTTGAATTTATACTTTAGTTAAGTTTACGTGTTACTTGAAATATAGTTTATCATACGAAACATGGAAATCAAATATTATATAATTATATGTTTCTACACAAATAATAAATCAGTTTATTAACAGTAGTTATGCAAGGAATAAATGTAAGTTTTATTTTATCAAAAAAATGAAAATAACTTTTCATATTTAAACATATATTAAATTATATTTAAAGTTTAAGCACCAGGTGGCTACTGTTAAGTGCTTTGGTTGAATTAGGTCACTAAACTGTGCAAAATTATTATCTTAAAAGAAAAATCCGCATTCTTCATTGTTTTAGTTTACTCGATGAAAGGCTTAGCATGGCTAGATGGTCAAGGCACTCGACTCGTAATATAAGGGTCTCACGTTCAAATCCAAACATGTTTATCGTTTCAGCTTATAATATGACGGTCAATCCCATTATTCATTGGTAAAAGAGTAGCCTAAGAGTTGGCAGTGGGTGATGATAGCTAGTTGCTTTCTCTCTTGTCTCACACTGCTAAATTATGGATACCTAGCGCAGATAGCCTTCGTGTAGCTTTGCACAAAATTCAAACAAAACATCATAAAATTTATAACAAAAGTAATAATTTCAATATTTATGCATCGAAAACTACGTATTGCTTATTTGATTGGAAAATTAGTAAATAATCTTATTTTACTGTTACATTCAGCTATAATATATACTATAACACAAGTGTTTGAACAATGAGCATCACCCGAACAATTCAGGATTTGGTCTTCTTGTAAGGACATCCTAGATAGAAATAGTTTAACAAATATATAGTGAAATAATAAGAAGACTTGGATAGCAATTATAAATGAAACATAATTTAACAAAAATAATTATTTCATTTCGACCACTTTGAGTGGGCCCCCCAGTGGCTCTTAAATTATTCTTTACTAAAAAAAAATAGGGTTAACTGTCACATTATAGTTCAATCACAGCGATCTATAAAACGATCTATAATCTAATGACATAAAGCTGTTGATTATAAGTTAATGTTTCTTCACTGTGCTCAAAATATTGTTGTGTAATGCATGCTATGTATATTTTTAAAAGTAAATCAGCTAGTTTAACTTTATTAAAGACTCTGAAAATAAATAAAGGCTAACGATACAGGCTATTCATCTATTTAACACAGAGGAAGTATTCTTTCTGCTCCCCGCTAGTCCAGCGGTATATCTCAAGAAAGAGAAAAAAAAGAATCCGGATTTACAACCCTAAAATCAGCGTTCGATTCCCCTCGGTTGGCGGAGAATTTGTCCTGTAAGTTGGGGGTTGTGCGGAAGGCTAATAGCCTCTTCACTTACAAAACCCGTTTGTTCACGAAACTGCAGCGTATGTGGCCCTATGTTCCTTACGGAATAGGGTGAGATTTGATTGACGCACTCTTTCTAATATTTCGAAATAATAAAGAAGAATTTTGATACAAATAATATTATCCAGCATTTTAAAATAACAAATCAAATAACTGAAGTATTTTGTAATTTATACAATGCAAATAAAACCGGTTTTTGTGTTTTATTATTTTATTTATCTTGGAACCTTGTTTGCTATACGCGAGGCCTACTGCAATTATTTTTAAGACTATTGAAAAGTTACTAAAGTAATTAGATATGCTACTGCAATTATTTTATAAAACTACTGAAAAGTTGCTCAAGAAATTAAATATGTTTTTAAATATTTTATTATTGTTGCATTGTATTTTACAGAAAAAAACATTTAATGAGTTGTAATATATACAATAGATGGCGCGAGAAAAGATTATGTTTAATAAGCTGAGCCACAAATTCGACATCACGAAACGTGATTTGGACTGTTATATTTAAGCACAACCATACGAGTTCGCATGGGGGAGGGCAAGAGGGAAATTTGCCTACCCCTTCCAAAAAATGAGAAACATAATTCTTTCTTTATTCATTCAACATACGTGTATAATTTCTTTTTATACAATTCACAATTTCATCACTACACTGCCCTGGAAAAAATTTCCAGTTGATTTTAATAAACTACAATAAATTGCAATCTTTTATAACATCTCCTGAAACTACTTACACCAGTAGTTAATACACATTTATGTATACATTTACTTTCAAACATTTGTAAACAGTTTTAGTAAATATCAGGTTTTTAGAAATTAAAATGAATAGATTTAAAATGTAACTAAGTCAACTGCTTCACTTATAAATTAAAACCTACTAATAGACAAAAATTTATTACACATGTAATTTATGCACGTTATTTATATTTGCAAGATATTTTCCACATCCTGTTGTAAGCTATATTTTCAATGTTATAAAGTTGTTTGCCAGAGAGAATTGCTGACGTGTCAAGGTGATGATGACGCGACATCTAGAAATTTCTTAATGATGTAATTATCCAGAAGTTCCGTGGAATGTATAGAAAAACATTAATATTCAGAGAAAACAGAGAAGTAATGAGATAACGAATTGACTTTTAATGAGTTTTGTTTTGGTATTGTGCGAGTTATTCATTTCAGTGTATTAAAAGTTGTTTATTTTTAGAAGTAAGAATTACCAGTAAGATAAGTGTAGGTACCATTAGTCTCGAATTTTCTTTATAGATGTTGCTTGTGAACTAAGGCCTACGAAGTACAAGTGAACGTATCCTGTAAAAACGTTATAGAAGAAGTAAACTATTTGTTATCATGACATCATTTTTACCTATTACTTGAAAAGAGTCCACCCAATACTAAAGCATATTATAATAAGAAGGAATTTTAATTGTAAATATCAAGCAAATAGTTTTAATATTTATTATAACGCTAATTCGTATAATGGACAACAGATGGCAAAACGTGCAATAAGTATCAACTTTTGATATACATATTTTTGTAAAGAAAAAGGCTTCACGCTGCAACACATTGAATTTATATATGTATATTTATGATACAAGCAAAAAAGCCTTAATTTAGCAGGAAAAAAGCATCATGCCTCCAACTGCAACACACTGAGTTTTGTACTGTGGAATTCAACACACGTACACTGATAATCAACCACAGAAAGAAGCAGGTAAACATCGCGACGTAGTTAAATTTAATCACTAGTATGACACATCGCTTTCTCATTATTATGCAATGTATAGCAGGCGTTTTCAAGAGTAAGGTCTGGCCACCAGGATTTCAAATAATTGGTAAAAAATAAGTAAATAATTCTTTTCGAATATTTTTCTTCTTTGCGAACAGTTTTCGACATATGTATATGTACATCTAGATATATCAGCCTTTGTCTGGGACGAGGAACATGTAGCAAAAATTAAGGGAATATTTCCATCCCTAACAAAACCTTCCCCATCCTGAAATAAGAATTAAAACGTTTTATCAGTCTTGCCTAAACAAATAGTTACACCCTAATTTTTGATGTTGTTGTTGTTTTGAATCAAGCACAAAGCTACACAATAGGCTATCTGTGCTCTGCCCACCACGGGTATCGAAACCCGGATTTTAGCGTGTAAGTCCGCAGACATACCGCTGAGCCACCGGCGGGCACCTGATGTTTGATATATTTATTAGTATATTAAATAAAACCATCACAATTCAATGGATATACAATATACCAAAAGATCTTAATATTTTCATATTGAACGGTACCTTATGGGTTAAACATCCAGGTCTGAGGACCCGAGGTTAAGATATAGTTGTCAGCAAATATGGAATTTAAGATCCTTCGATACGCAGCCCTGAACGCGCTATTCGTTGGGTCACGCGTGAAAACATATATTATGAGGTTGACAGATAAATGCTAGAGACCCAATATGTATGTGTAGAATAAAATATAATTGTTAGAAATGAAAAGTGAAGTATGTATGGAGAAGTCGAAAGATAGTTGTTGAAGATTCAGCGTAACACATAGTTAAGTCAAACTATAAGTGTTAAAAATGCAACACAATACGCATTTGGCGAGGTATCGAAAGACAGGTTTGAGAGACATAATATGAGATGTGTAGAAGAAAATGGAAACATTAAGGTTAGAAACAAAGCATTAGATGTGTAACGTAAAACCGGAAGATGAATGAAACACATACTGTTAGCTCCCCCCCCCAGTCTCACTTTCAGTCGTGGAACAGTTATAATGTTATAATCAATCCCACTATTCTTGCGGCCTGGCATGGCCAAGCGCGTAAGGCGTGCGACTCGTAATCCGAGGGTCGGGGGTTCGCGCCCGCGTCGCGCTAAACATGCTTGCCCTCCGAGCCGTAGGGCCGTATAATATGACGGTCAATCCCACTATTCGTTGGTAAAAGAGTAGCCCAAGAGTTGGCGGTGGGTGGTGATAAATAGCTGCTTTCCCTCTAGTCTTACACTGCTAAATTAGGGACGGCTAGCACAGATAGCCTTTGAGTAGCTTTGTGCGAAATTCCAAAACAAACAAACAAACCCACTATTCGTTGGTAAAAGAGTAGCCCAAGTTTTTGCTATCTCAAATGGCTCTCGTGCAACTTATCATGAAATTTAAAATAAATAGAAAAACCGCTCAGGGGAACACCCTGAGGTGGACTGACAATGTTACAAAGCGAGGTCCGATGCTCATGGTGAAGAAAGCACAAGTAGTCCATGATATAGTTTTGTATAAACTTTAAAAAAAGAAAGAAACAAACAAACCACTTAGAGCATTCCTCACTGGTACAGCGGTAAATCTTCGTATATACAACGTTAAAATCAGGGGTTCGATTTCCCTAAGTGGACTTCGCAGATAACACAATGTGGTTTTGTCATAAGGAAACACACACAGTTAGGGCAAAAGAAAAGTGTTAGAAATGTAAAGAGTTGTCCAAACGGTGAAACCCGAAAAGCAAGCGTTAAAGATCCAACGTTACATGCATATAGTTAAGACCGAAAGATAAATAAAGTGTGCAAACAAGAATTAGGCCTAGAGATATGTATTTAAAATGCAACGTGAGATGTATATGTTGAGGCCGAAAAATAAGTACTAGAAATCTAACGTTACACATACAGTAAGACCAAAAGATAAGTAAGAAATATATCTTTAAATAGATATACAGATACGCCCAGAGATTAATGTTAGAGATGCAACTTTATACCCAAACATTAATAAAGATAAGTTTCAGAAACTTGACTAGACACGTATACGGCAAAGCGTGAATACAATGTTTAGTCACAACTTGAGACGTACACAACAAAATTGAAGTATTAGTATAATAAATATAACATATGATGAGTAAAAATGTAATACTAAGTGTTAGAGGCGCAACATCATATTTACACATCAGATTGAAAGACATACGTCAGAGACACGAATTTCTAAATGTACAGTAGGAGTGAAAAATAAGTTTTAGAAAAGCAATGTATGAAGTACACAGTTAGGCCTAAAGAAAAGTTACAGACTTGGAACAAAGACATACGTGGCGAAATCAATAGATAAATATCGCACATTCAATATAAAGTCACGGCCCGGAATGGCCAGGTGGTTAAGGCACTCGACTCGTAATTCGCGAGTTTGAATCCGGAGCGCGCATAATATTATCACCCTTTCAGCCGTGGGGGCGTTATAATGTATGGTCAATCCCACTATGCGTTGACAAAAGAGTAGCCCAAGAGTTGGCGGTGAGTGGTGATGACTAGCTGCCTTCCACTTCTTACACTGGTAAATTAGGGACGGCTATCGTAGATAGCCCTCATGTAGCTTTGCGCGAAATCATAAAAAAACAATATAAAGTCCAAAATGTGTATTTCTTTTGGTTTTTCCTTTACTCGGTAGATGGACGTTCCTTTATCCCTTTTCAAATAAAACAATGGGATATCGTAATCACAAGTAGTTAAACTTTTTCTCACACTTTAAACAATTGTGATTAAATAAAACGGCGTTAAATAAAGTATTATATAAACATCTATTTCGCGACTTGATATGTAATAATTATGCAAATTAAGGCGTGTATTCTTATTAGAATATTAAAACAAACTTTAGATGTCGCTATAGCCTCACTCAATGGCACAACGTTACGTCCGCTGACTCAGAACGCTAAATATCAGGTTTTGATACATGTGGTGGGCAGAGCACAGATAACCGATTGTGTAGCTTTGTGCTAAACAAAAATCAAAACAAAAAAGTGTTGTTCTAACAGTGCCGTCTTCAGGATTTAGGTAATATCAAGTACAAAATGTTTCTACTGTTACACCTTTATGACATTAAAATAACAATATCATAAACTAAACTAACAAGGCATGATAGGGAAATAGCAAACTTAACAATTTACGTACATACTGATTTCCTGGGCACGTTAAGGACTGATTATTCTTAGTCACAGTTTAAGATGTCATCATAAGTGAGATTTTTGTTTGTTTTTGAATTTCGCGCAAAACTACGTGAAAGCTATCTGCGCTAGTCGTCCCTAATTTGGCAGTGTAAGACTAGAGGGAAGGCAGCTAGTCATCACCACCCACCGCCAACTCTTGGGCTACTCTTTTATCAACGAATAATGGGATTGACTGTAACATTTTAACGCCCCAAGGCTGAAAGGGCAGGCATATTTGGTGGGACTGGGATTCGAACCTGCGATCCTCAGATTACGAGTCAAGCGTTTCCAACCACTAGACCAGGTGAATGTGAGAGGCGTATACGTGTTTAAACCTACTTTTCTTCTTTTTTTTCTTTGGATGGGTGGAAGGGTGAGTCTGTTACATATTATTTCAATTAGTTCACGAATATTCATATCAACAGGTGTTTGGGGCTTATTTATTGTTTTAATTTTTACCTAACTTATGCTCTAACCTATTCCATTCACTCAGCCAAGGCCGAAATATATATTTTCTCACTGAGAAGCTGTGTAAATTCTCGGGTTTTTTTTCTGTTTCTCCAATATTGTTCATATTATACTCTCACACACAAAATATTGTTTTATCATATTTAAAATGATTTACTACACACACAAATACTGTTTTATCATATTTAAAATGATTTACTACACACACAAATATTATTTTATCATATTAAAAATAATTTACTAAGAAAAAATGTTTCATACACGAAGTATCAATTTTTTATAGCATAAATTCGTCCATGTAAGACATACAAACGCATCTAGATAAATCTTTTATAAAATTTCTTATGAATGCAATAAGAAGTAATTAGAGTGGTCATGATAGAACATGCATATTTCAAAATAATACTTAATAATTCAATTGAAATTGTATTTTTTTCATTTATTTGTCCCTGGTTTTATTAAATGTTGAGAATCTTTGTGCCATCTTCTCTGTGGCTCGGTAGTCATCCATTGGGTTCTAAGACTAAAATTCGGGTTTAGAGCAGTGGCGTAAATACAAAAATGCCTCCTCCTACATAAAACGTAATTAGGCCTTCTACAAATTTTCCCTATAATTCTAGGTACGATTTTAGCTCATCGGTATCATTAACTTATTACAATCGTCCTTTAGTTCAAACAAATTATGTTCTATGTCTCTCCCATCGTTGGCAGATCTTAAGTCTGTCAGCCTCTTCTCCAGAAATTGCACGAGCATACTTACACCATTGTTTTAAATATCTGCGATGGACAGAACATAGATACCACACTGTGTGTTTTTGTGTTCCAGAACACAAAAACAAAATAACGTTATTTTATGAAGGGATACATTGTCAAATTCTGAAATGCAGAAGCATCAGTAGGCGTTGACTCACGTGGACCATGCTGCAATTTTATGTGATAGTTCTCCAGCTCCTCATCTGGTGTCTTGAAAAGTCTGCATAGAGAGCTAGGTTCAATATCATACTGAGCCCCGAAAATTCCCAAACCTTTGGGTCAGAGCCCTGAATCTTTTAAGCACCTAGTAACGCCCCTGCTTAAATATATTAACATATTAATGTAAGCTGTATTACCAATGTTTTAATTTAAATACTGATTACGAAGCGCATAAGGCTAATAACAAGTTAATTCAACTAACATCTCTGTGAGTACATTAGTTATAAATACGGTTAAATAATTTGTTCAGTGACAGTCAAAATGAATATTTAATACGGAGTTATTGAGTATTCAATGACACTTCTTGCGAGTATTCTTCAACGAGAGTTTTCTGTTCTATGATTCAGTTACTTGATGAGTTCCTTTTTTCTCTCTCCAATAAAACAACTTAAGATATGCTTACGTCTTGCAGTTTATACTTAAAAGTATTTGAAGTTAGGCCTACATTCAGGCGGATATAATACTGAAACGTCGTTTGCGTGTTTAGGACTACAATTTGTCTATCAGAACGTTATCGTAAAAAAAGTAATTTGTTGTTATTATGTGGACTGAACTTTGCTTTATGTTTATCAAATTATTCAAAATAGCCTACCCAACAAAAGAAAACATCACAACAATCAATATATATTTTTTTTATGAATGAAAGAGGTAGGACCGGTCTGCTTTTATACATCTTAGCCGTAATTTTAGACAAGTTCACAACACCTTTTTGGAATTAATCCCCCGCTAGCACAGCGGTAAGTTTATGGATTTACAACGCTAAAATCAGGGGTTCGATTCCTCTCTGTGGGCTCAGCAGATAGCCCGATGTGGCTTTGCTATAAGAAAAACACCTTTTTGGAATTTTAGTCTAGTCTTAGCCAGAGGATCTAATTTAGTCATTATCTTAGTATAGAGACCCGGCACGGCCAGGTGGGATAAGGCGTTCAACTCGTAATGTTAGGGTCGCGGGTTCGAATACCTGTCGCACCAAATATGCTTACTCTTTCAGCCGTGGGAACGTTATAATGTTATGGCCATACCCACTGTTCTTTGGTAAAAGAGTAACCCAAGAGTAAGCGGTGAATGGTGATGACTAGCTTCCTTCCCTCTAGTCTTACACTGCTACATTAGGTATGGTTAGCGCAGATAGTCCTCGTGTAGATTTGTGCGAAATTCAAAAACAAAACAAACATCTTGGTATAGTTGACTAAAATGGCCAAACATTTTATACATATTATTTAAAGATAGAGCCTGAACAGTGATATAAACAGTCATACACACACACACAAAATCATATAAATAATAAAATCATAAAACAGTGGCATTTTTCTTCTTTCTACAGCTTACGTGATAGTGTGCCTTGCATAAATAGGTGTTTATTGCACACTTTGCATTTCCATTTATTCTGTCAAACACAGTCTCACCAGGAATAATAACGTAACGTAGTAATAACAACGTAAAATCAAAAATAGTATCACCTAATTGTGAATACGAATTACACTATATGTTAATTTGTGATAATTCAGCAGGACGTGTTACTAATTTTAATTCAAACCAAAAAGTTATCTCATGAACCTTGGATCAGTAAGCTTGTTAAATTATTTTAAAAGATTAATTGAGCTTCATACTATTTGTACATCATTTTAAATTGGCTAACCCACGAAGTCTAAGAACTGCAAGTGTCAAGGAACAATTTAGATGACAACTTAACAAAACGACTGTTAAAAAAATATTTAAGCTGATTAAATTGAAAGTTGGTTACTGTCGAACGCATAGCCACACAATGGACTATTTGTTGTGTGCCCACAACAAGTATCTAAACCTAATTTTTAGTGTCATAATCTCGCAGGATTTTTGTTGAGCCACTAGAAGGGAGCATTTAAAGGTGAGAAACTGAATTTTACGTAAGACTTCTTGTTGCTTAAAGCGAAAAGTCTTTAGTATTGCCTTATAAATATTAAAATACAACAGTTAGCAATGTGACTAGTGCTTCCCGATGACACTATTTTCATTTGTTTCAAAAATAGAGGATTTTAACAGTTTATTCTTAGTTGAAGTAAATCACTTGTGTAAGATATATATAGTAATTTCAAATAACTTTACAGTGCAGAATTATGCTAGTCGCCGGTTTTCCAAGATGATTGCCGACCTCTCTTCTTCATTGTTTCAGTTACGTTAGTTTCTGTTTATTTGCCTTGCATTTTTGCGCAAAACTACACGCAGGCTATCTGCGCCAGCCGTCTCTAATTTAGCAGTGTAAGACTAGATGGAAGGAAGCTAGTCATCATCACCAACCGCCAACTCTTGGGCTACTCTTTTATCAACAAATAGTGGGATTGACCGTCACATTATAACGCTTCCATGGTTGAAAGGATGAGCATGCTTGGTATGAGGGAGATTCGAATCCGTTATTCTCAGATTACGAGTCGAGCGCCCTAACCATCTGGCCTTTTTTATTCACACCAGGTACTATATCTCTTTGTCTCGTATTTGTCAAGCCTAGTAGTTGTCTTTTTTATCGTCATTTTTAACTAAATTTAAAATAAGCTCGTCAACACTTGCCAACGAAATCATTGTTGGCACACAAATACACTTTCTAAAAGAGGTTGTAAAAATGATATTCACTCTTTAAGAATCTTATTATTGAAATACTTTAAAACTATAATAACCTTCTTAGTAGAACTCGAAGAAAGTAAAGTCTAAATTTTTTCTGTATATTTATGTCGCTAAAAATGGTCTTCGACACACACAGCGCAGATAGCATACTGTGTAAGTTTGTGCTTAAAAATAAAGAGATTCTGAGAATGAAAAAGTGAGTATGTGTGTATATTTATTTCTTAATTTAAAGGCATGACATGGCTATGTGGTTAGTTAGGGCGCTCGACTTGTAATCTGAGTTCGCGAGTTCGAATTCCCGTTGCACTAAACATGTTCGCCTTTTAAGCCATGAGGGTGTTAAAATATGAAGATCAATCCCACTTTTCGTTGGTCAAGAAGTAGCCCAATCGTTGGTGGTGGGTGGTGATGACTAGCTGCATTCCCTCTGGTCTTTCACAGCTAAATTGGGGACGGCTAGCGCAGATAACCCTCGTGTAGCTTTGCGCGAAATTAAAAAAAAAAGCACACTCAAACAAACAATAATTTAGCATGGCCTGCTTATAATGGAGTTGAAATCAAAATCTGCAGGTCACGGGATTCAAACACGGTGCCGAATATGCTTACTCTTTCAGCTGTGACGTTCAATCCTACTGTTCGTTTATTACGAGTAGCCGAAGTTTCAGCGTGAGATGCTATCGGACGGCTCCTTTCATTTTGATCAAGAGTTCAGAATGAGGTACCTCGACAAATGGCGTTAGTAATTTTTTCCATAAAGAACCTAACATTATTTTATATTACTGGTGTCTGTGCTTTGAACAAGAACATTTGTATTAAGTCTTTGATTTCTACAATATCTAAAGTTATTTACAATGTTTTTATTTCACTGACACTCCAGTGTTTCTGTTATATTAAACATTTTATTATTATTACCATATTATTCCAATTGTGGTGTTTAAAATAATGTCTTACGAGGAGTATAATTAATAAAAATACATTTTTGTTGTTGTTGCGTCTAAAAAAAGGGTTTTTTGGTGTGTGTGTTTTTTTTGTAACACGTTTTTGACATCAACGCTGTCAGCTTACATTAGAAACATTCGTATAGGTAGCGTTTTGAGCGACTGATATATATGTGATGATTTTCTTCTTTTATTCGGATTATGCCCCTGACAGCAATTACTTCAACTAAGTTATTTTAATTTAATTCATTAATCCGCAGAGCAGCGCTGCTCCACCTGTTTTGACCTGTAACGTTAATTTCGATTCCACTCACGGTCAACTGCTAGCGACGCCACATAAAGTGGATATGCACGTGCCTCCGGTAGATGTCGTTTTAGCGTTGAATCGACCGACATTGATGGACGAATCTGATTGTTGTGATGTTATCTTCCCTCGTAGTTTATTCGTAATTAGATTGGTAGTTGAGCGTGTTAGTTCCATTAATTATGTAAAAATTTAGCGACATCAGTTAAGGAGCTTTTAAGTGAGTTTACATACATATAAAACTGAAAACATTATTTCCGGCCGCAGTGGCGGAAAATGCATAGTACAAAGAGAAACGTAAACTCCGCTATTGCCATTACGATGATAGATCTTTTCATCTTTACTGTATGAATCAGAGTTAAAATGTGGTCCAATTGAATTTTACTGGTGAAAATCCAAGTGAATTAAGTGTGATTTTTCTTGTTAGAAAACATAAAGCACGTGATTAGCCGTGAGAGTGCTTAATGGCCAATACAAAAGCTATTTTCTTTATGCGAAGATTTTATAAATATTCAAAATGAAAGATTGATAACGCAATTATTACATATCCTTCGAGTAACCTATTTTTAACAACCTATAAATTTGTGTCCCTGTTATATATTTTAATCACAGCGGCTGACAAGTCTGTCAGTTTTGTTTTTTTTATTATTTAACGGTGTTTTTTCGTATACTTCCCTCTTCTTACTAAACAACTAAACGTTCGTTTCTGACAGAAATATTTACAGTGTTGGTCACTTCCCTTTTGTGTATAATTGCGAAGAAAAATGATAGTGAAGTTAACTTAATTTTATCATTTTGGTTTTAGGCCTTTCAAAAAGCTTTTCATGTGTATGAAAAGTTTGATATATTATACACATTAAGAAATTATGACTCATCGATAAGTTGTCCGTCTTCTAAGCTTAAGGAACCCGATTTTACTCCAACTATCTGAAACGCCAGTTAAACTCTCGAGTTTGTTGAAAGATTATTTTTTATTGTTTTTTTAATTTCGCGCAAAGTTACACGAGGGCTATCTGCGCTAGCCGTCCCTAATTTAGTAGTGTAAGACTAGACGAAAGGCAGGTAGTCATCACCACCCACCGCTAACTCTTGGGTTACTCTTTTACCATTGAATAGTGGGATTGACCATCATATTATAACGCCCCCATGGCTAAAAGGGCGAACAGAGCACGTTTGGTGTAACGGGGATTCAAACCCGCGATCCTCAGATTACCTGTCGAGTGCCTTAACCACCTTGTTGAAAGAGTAAGGGTTTATGAGAAACGTAATTATACCGTGGAATAAACTTCGTAAAAATAATAAACTTGAAACAATAAGGATTAATTAAAAACATTATTATATGTTTATGGTGTGTACGCCTTTTACAAGCCGGAGAATAATTATTAGTCAGTTATATCTGACTAATAAAGTGGCAGCCACATTCAAAGTGTTGTTTTATGATGCTTACAGGTAACTATAAAAGTTGAGTTACAGCCGTATTTGAGCACCTAAATGTCATTGTCGAGTGTTTCACAACTTGAGAACTAGCTAAAGAATCGAGTGTTTTTTTACTGCGTTAACAAAAAAGTGAAGGTTCGTATTAGCTATAATACAATAAAAGAACATCTTCAGAGCTCTTGAAAATAAGATGTCACTAAAGTCGTCAATGTTTAGTTTAAGTTTTAAAAATCATAATTGTAGTGTAAACGATGTTGTCATTACCACGTGAAGTTAGCATTATTACAGACTCTTGGTGTTCCTTAAAAATCTTTAGAACAGTGTAAAATAGGAACTACCAGTCAATAACATATCAACACGTAACATGTAGAATACCCAATGCTATATACACTATATATTCAATGTGTTTAGGGATTCAACATCTATATTATATACAAAGTGAAGAAGTTTACAAGAGAAACAAAAACAATACACATGATACTAAATTCTACTGAAACCACACAAAAATCATTACATAAGTCAGACCTTTCAAATAATAACTTTTATGTACAATTAAATGTTAAATTCCTCTCATTTGCATGAATTCAAGTTTGAAATAAAGCAGTTAAATTAAATAGCGCTATTTAGTCTTACAGTGGAAAATATCTGCAAACTTGTAAGATTGATTCAGTAATTTCTGGATATTTGTGAAGGGATTTTTGTATGGTTTTGTTTATTCATACCTTCCTTGTTTCTGTACATTTTGGCATTCCCATTCGTACTTAATTTCTGTATTTGTTTTTATTATTAGTTGTAAATAACGTTCCGACTATTGTTGTATCTGTTGTTTGCTTCCCAACCAACCAGAAAGGCTCTGAATTCAGCGAAACGCGTCGTCAGCAGTAGAAATAATAAATACAGTGTGGTTGGAATGTTATTATTGTACACTGTTCTAATTCTTGAAGGGACTAGAATAAGAATGTAGTGTTTACAGATTTTGTAGGCCTATGGGACTAGAGTAAGAACGTAGTGTTTACAGATTTAACAGACCTAAGGGACTAGAGTAAATATTAGTATTTACAGATTTAGTAGGCCTAATGGACTAGAATAAGAATGAGTGCTTACAAATTTAGTAAGCCTAAGGGACTAGAATAAGAATGTAGTGTTTACAGATTTTGTAGGCCTATGGGACTAGAGTAATAATGTATTGTTTACAGATTTAACTGGCCTAAGTGACTAGAGTAAAAATTTAGTGTTTACAGATTTAGTAGGCCTAATGGACTAGAATAAGAATGAGTGTATACAGATTTAGTAAGCCTAATGGACTAGAATAAGAATGTAGTGTTTACAAATTTTGTAGTCCTATGGGACAAGAGTAAGAACGTAGTGTTTACAGATCTAGCAGACCTAAGGGACTAGAAAAAATGTAGTATTTACAGATTTAGTAGGCCTAATGAACTAGAGTAAGAATATTGTGTTTCTGGAAACACTAAACCATTTGAAGATTTGTACTGTTAGTTCATTTGTATTTTAATGAACACTTCTGAAGAAGTTTTATAGCTAAACCGTAAGTGTCCAATTAAAATAACACAATATAAGATCGTTTATTTCTAGCATCAGGGGCGTAGATCCTGGGAGATGGGGGATATATCCTCTTCATTTTAGGTGGGGGTATGGTGAATACAATCATCCTCCCTACAGTTTGGTCTGTTGAATTGTTTTAATGCATCACAGGCCTCCAAATTGTGTGCTTGTTCTTGTAATTCTCATGTCCTTACCAATCGAATTACATAATTAGGCCTAGATGTAGGCTTTTTCAGTGGCTGAAATGTGCATGTTTAATATGGGCATGCTTTTAAGCTTTTCGATCAAAGCGATAAGTTCGGAAGTATCAGTCAGTAGGCCTAAATATACATGCAAGGCTTGCGAACACTATCACAGAATCTACCTACGTCTTGTACGTAGTGTAAGATTAAGTAAAATTTTCATCACAACAGACTGAACAGAGCATGAAATTCGAAAATATTACTTCCCAGCGTAAACTCCTGTGATCTAGATCTGGTAGGCCATTTGTAGCTTGTAGCTGCATCAATCTTATGTGTATATTGTGCGGTTTTCCTACGCCATTTGTTCTTATGCATGTCTAGCCGGCTTTATTGTCGAACGCCTTACTCTCCTTAGCTGCTGACTATAGAGTACGTTTAGTGTACAGTTAACGACAGGTTCGGGCCGCTTGGATCCAGACGCGCCCTACATCACCCCCCTCCACTCCCTTTAGTATGAGCCTCGATTTTACAACAGGGTTCATTAGACCTGTGTTTGTGGTCCTCGTTAAGTCATGAAATTTCAAATTATCACCGCCATCCAATAAAGTGCTGGTGCTTTATGGTAAAATAACAATATATTCTCTTATCATATATAGTAAAAATATTGTATTTTCTTATATAATTAGAACATAAAAGGAGTGATTTCAAGGGCCTGAACGTCTACTCGAATTGTATTGTTAGTTGTTGTTTAGGTGTTTTTATTTAATAGACGTGCTTATAGATATTATATCACAACGTGTTTGCCTTTTAATGAGCAGGAATATAATATATTTGTGATTGTTTAAGTATTTTTCGAAAAACTTGCAATTACTTGTGTTGTAACTAGCACACATTATTCTCCAAGCGCTGCCTGGGCGGGTCAGTCGACTCGATAGTCACTGTGAGGTTCGCGCGTTCGTCTTAAATACATAGTACAGTTCAGTCCTACTTCTATTCTGTTCTATCTTCGTTCGTTGTACGTTAGAGTTTTTCAATAAAGACTGTATTTTAGTTTGTTGAGTCATCTGGGAAACAGATTCCAATTATGACAAGCAAGCGTCTGAAACTTTCCGATATTAGAATGTTCTGCAAGCCAGTTACTGGTACTACAAGTGGCAATGCAGATGCGGAGAATCCAACAACCTCAAGCAAAGGAATAGAAACTTGCCATACAGAGGAAATACCATGTTCATTAGAGGACGAGTCTGAAAATGCTTGTGCAACTATTGCACATCATGAACCACCAGACACTTGGGTAACAAGTTTGTGCAGTAATGAAAAATCTGACACTCCACAGATACAGTGTGGAAAGCTATATCATCCAGACGCACAACTAATACCACGACAGAAAGCAAAATCTTAAAATATCAACTTCTAGGGCAAGTGGTTTGATGAGTTCCCATGGCTGCACTTCGACAATAAGACTTAAAAAGCAATATGCTTTCATTGTGCCAAGGCGGAAAATAGAGGCCTTTTTACAGGGAAATTGGAGAGGCCAGTGAAGTATACCTTCATATTCACCGGATTTTGCAACTGGAAAAGGCAAAAAAGAAATTCAACAAACACCAATCTTCCTCTCAGCACAGATTCGCTATATGTCCAGAAGGTTCACTTGATGCAACTTCAGTAACTGTCCAGCTACATGATGGAAAAAAAAGACGCAGCAGGAAGAATGCAAACGAAGTTTAGCCAAAATATTCAGAAGTTTACCTTTCTTACTGCGTCAAGGTTTAGCATTACGTGAACATACTGATACGGAGGGGAACTTCCTGCAGTTAATGAAGCTCCTGGAAGAGGAAGCTCCTGAGTTGACGGCCTACTTGTCAAAGAAAACCACATTCACATCACCCCAGGCTCAGAATGAAATAATGGAGACGTTCAGCCATCAAATACTGAGGAACATTTCACACGAAGAGCAGCAAAGTAAAATCTTTGCATTAATGGTTGATGACACTCAAGATGTTACAGGTGCCGAACAGGAAGCAATGTGTGTACGATACGTAGATTAGAACCCTGACGTCCATGAGACATTTTTTGGTTTGTACGGTGTTTCCAATACAACTGGTGTAACAATATCCTCGACTCTACTTGATGTACTGACTAGACGCAATTTACCACTGTCAGGATTAAGAGCACAAACTTATGATGGAGCCGCTAACATCAGTGGTGCGTACAGTGGATGCCAGGAAAAAATAAAAGAGAAGCAATCGTAAGCTTTGTTTTTTCACTGGGGATCACACAAGGCTACTTTAATAACGCAACATGCAGTTGAAGCTTGTGAATGTGTTCGATATTGTACCCAGTGGGTACATGAACTTGCTGTCTTGCTTCAGAGGTTAGGCAAATACAAAACAATCTTTAAAAATAGTGTATCCTCAGACAGCCACAATGGTCCAGTTAAATACATTCGCTCATTGTGTCCAACTCGCTGGTTGTGCCGCCTATCTGCAATTACATGTGCTAATGATCACAACAGTGGCATTGTAGATTTTTTATCTGAATTAACAAATGAAAAATCAGATGTAGCAGTGAAAGCACGATGTCTACTGGACAGATTTGACAAAGGAATGACAGCTTTAGGATTGTTGATGGCTCAGCATCCATTAGCTACATTTGAGGAACTAAACCGTGCATTCCAGGAAAAATAAGCGACAGTACCTGGCATGATTGAAGCATCTGCAATGACAGTTGAGCAACTGTGGGTATTGCGAACAGAGGAACATAACAACAAGATATTTGATGAAGCTGAGAAAAAGGTAACTTCCCTGGATCTGGTGCCTATTGAACTACCACGCATTCGCAGACCCTCCAGAAGGATCACAGGTAATGGCTCAACACACCATTCTGCAACAGCTGTAGATTACTACAGAAGCCAATATTTTGAATTCGAGGGCATAGTCATAGAACATCTGACCACAAGATTTAATGCAGACAACAATGACTTGAGGCAATATCTGGCGCTTGAGAACATGATCACATCTGGCAAGATTGACAACTCGGTCTATTCAGAAATCTCTGCACAACGGCTCGAGTTTCAGTTGCCCATGTTCAAAAGAACAACAAAAGCAGTATTTCTGAAAGATGCGAAGGATGCTTACTGTAAAATGCATAAAACAAACAAGCAGATGTTTAGTGAAGTGTTTTTTTCTCATGAAAATTTTGCTTGTATGTCCAGCTGCGAATGTGAATCCAGCTTTTCTGCGTTAAGACTGTTGAAGACGTGGTTAAGGTCAACTATGTCTCAGTGCCGCCTCAACCATGTGGTAGTTTGTCACACTCACAAAGATGAAGTCGACAAGATAAATATAGAAGAGCTAAAGGAAGAATTCATAAACAGATCATCACAAAGGAAGTCTACGTTTGGGAACATGTAGACTAGAGAACTAAATGAATCTTACTTCAATGAAAAGTATGAATAATTATGTGCTACATTGTATTGATGTGTAATTTTCAAGAGTTCGCAAAAACATTTCAATTATTTTTATCGAACAAATAAACTTATCAAGGGTAATTACTAATTGTAGTAATATCTGAAAACGTAATTCATGCAATGTATATTATTAGTAACCTTGTCAAGTATAATTGCCATCTTTTATACTGTGTGTGCAGTGTGCAGGAATAAATTCATGTGGCAGTTAATTTGTAACAAATTTGTCTTTATTCAATTAACATTTTGAAAACTGTTCACAACACCTCACTTACACAACCTACATGGAAACCTTGAAGTACCATTACAACAAGATGACTTTGTGATTGCATATTTACAGCTTTCAGGTTCACGTAATCAGAGATTACCAATTTGCAAATTGAACAGTCCACATAAGTGGTTGCAAAAATCATCCCCCCCATCGGGTGTAAAAAATCTACGCCCCTGTCTAGCATCAATATATCTTCTATACATCGAGCTGCATTATAGAAATTTGATTATTATTATACTATAAAATAAACTTATAAACAGAATCATTGTTAATTTAAAGACATCACTAGCGTATAGCTCGTCAAATATGAGAGGGGAGACAAGTAATACCCCTCCTACCCCATAGTGTATCCTAACCTCACATTTTATAGCTAACTAAAATGAATAAATTTTGTGAAATCAAGCTTGACCAACAAATAAGTAAAAAAGTAAAGTCTAAGCAGTCAAACGTCGGCAAATTACTTTGTGAGTCAATCAAAATTAAGTTTATTCATGAAATGAATTCGTGGCGTATTCACAAATAATTATTGATGAACATCGGTTACATTAATAACTTCTAATAAACAGAAAAGCTCGTGCGTTTTGGTAGCACTGCCTTTTAACGTTGATTTTTATGTCGTATGGTTTAGCAACAAAAACAGAGGGCGAAATATTTGGTTAAAAAAATCATAAAAACAGCAAAACTGAAAAAGACGGATCTTCACCAAATTTGACACGAAGGCTTCTTCATTCCATGGGGCAATAATACAACTTTTCATTTTTTGCATTTTGCAGTTTTTGAGGGCGTTTTTATGTTTTTACACCACTACTTCGTCTCCTGTTGATGGATATTCACCAAATCTGGCGTGATGGTTTGTTAGGTCCATACGGAAAGAAGCAAACTTGGAGTTTCACATTTTATATTCTGCAGTTTTTACCTTTTTTATCTTTTTTTTTTACAAAAACATAAAAGTAGCAATTTTCACGTCCTTAGGTCATATTTTGGTAATCGTGAATTTACGTAATTTCCGTCCAACAAGAGTACTCCAGCTAATAACCTAATATCGTTGTTAGTCTATTTACTGAAACTATAAAATAAAATGTACGAACAACATAAGTGGGAAAATATTTGTTAATGTATTATTTTGGAGTATCCGTTTAATAGAGGTTTGCTTTGCATAAAAAGCAGGTTGGCGATATAACAGTTTGATTGTTTGTTTTTTGGAATTTCGCACAAAGCTACTCGAGGGCTATCTGTGCTATCCGTCCCTAATTTAGCAGTGTAAGACTAGAGGGATGGCAGCTAGTCATCACCACCCACCGCCAACTCTTGGGCTACTTTTTTACCAACGAATAGTGGGATTGACCGTCACATTATAACGCCCCCACGGCTGAGAGGGTGAGCATGATTGGCGCGACCTGGATGCGAACCCGTGACCCTCGGATTACGAGTCGCACGCCTTAATACACTTGGCCATGCCGGGCCCGCGATATAACAGAAATAGCTTTATTCAGAAATGATTTGGCCTGGCATGGCCGAGCGCGTTAAGGCGTGCACTCGTAATCCCAGGGTCGCGGGTTCGCGCCCGCGTCGCGCTAAACATGCTCGCCCTCCCAGCCGTGGGGGTGTATAATGTGACGGTCAATCCCACTATTCGTTGGTAAAGGAGTAGTCCAAGAGTTGGCGGTGGGTGGTGATGACTAGCTGCCTTCCCTCTAGTCTTACACTGCAAAATTAGGGACGGCTAGCACAGATAGCCCTCGAGTAGCTTTGTGCGAAATTCCAAAAAACAAACAAACAAACAGAAATGATTTATGTTTAAAATTATATTGATATTTTTACATTGTAAATTTTATGCACTTGGCAGTGGGCAAAGTGATCCCATACTACATCTTTACTTTAGGTTTATTATACTAATACTCACTACACTTTCATGATCCATTTGAACCCTCGTCACTAAAATCGTAATGAGCAAACAGTGATCGAATTATTCCATTTGAATTTTCGCATCTTGGCTTTTGTGGTTTCTCCGATTTCAAGAAACCAAGCGTGACGTTACGCACCTGACTTTTACATGGGTTAGATAAATACTTTTGTATATGTCATAAGACATAAATATTAGGTTTATTACATTTTAAACACGACATTTATATACTTTCTTATGGATTTTCAAGAATTAGGAGAGTGTATAATAACAGTTTCCTAACCACAATATATTTGTTATATTCATTGCCGACGACGCGTTTCGCTCAATCCAGATCTCTTCAGGCTGGCTGGAATAACACAAACAAAGCAATGGTCGTAACAAATGGGTGTCTAAAATTGGATTTTGTAATAATATCATTTACTTATTGGTTATAATAACACGCAGGATGAATGGAACATTTTAAAAGCTATTACGTTCAAATATGTTTTAATCCACTTTTCATGAAACACACATTACTTTAAACCTTTCGTCCAATAAAGTTTGTAAGCAGTAATTTATTCTATCTTTTTGTTCAGCGCAATGCTACACAATGGGATGTTTCTGCTGTGCCAATCAAAGATATCGAAACCTAATTTTTTTTAGCGTTATACGCCCTCAGGTATTTCTGTTATTAAAACAAAAAAGAAAACTGCTACCATATAACTTTAATAATTCCAAATTTCAAACGAAGTTTCAATGAATAATTCGATGGAGTAATTTTATCAAATAAAAATTCTATTATCGTAAAGCAGAGAGCACTTTCTAGTCAAA
The DNA here is from genome assembly GCA_011833715.1 of Carcinoscorpius rotundicauda. Taxonomy (NCBI): domain Eukaryota; kingdom Metazoa; phylum Arthropoda; class Merostomata; order Xiphosura; family Limulidae; genus Carcinoscorpius; species Carcinoscorpius rotundicauda. The sequence continues at coordinate 101,606,732 of CM022394.1, read as the reverse complement.
GTTGCGTAAATTAAAGACAGAAAACCAGGATTTGGCAAATATACGCATATTAATTAATGGACCCCAACAAGCCAGGCTTGATATCGTTCTTGTGTTTGGGTGCTACAAGACAGGTGAGAATCAAAATATTTCATCTCTTTTTCTGAGGAGCCATGGAGCATAAATAATGTACGTAATTTGTTATTAAACATAACTAATTTGCCACGTTTGCGTAGGCCTAAGCCCGTTTTAACCATGTTGTTTCTGATTCAAAGCAGCGAGTGCTCGTGTGTGGAGGCACGAACATAATTTGATTTTTTTTTTCTCCTGCTAAAGAGATAAATTTCATTCGCTCGAGATGTTTGAGGAGGGGGATGTTTATTAACAGACGCAGCTACTTTAAATGAAGCAAACCTTGCAGTATCTCAAAAATTCCAAAGTTATTCTGTTATGTGCTCATCTTGTTGATGTTTTATTTATTAATACGGTGTTACCTTTTAGACATTTTATTAAATTCTGTGAGGAAATTTCATATTCACCAAATCTCAAAATGGGATAACAAGTGTATAACTGTTACAAGTATTTAAAATAATCAAACTTCAAATAATGCCCAGTTCGTTGCCAGAGGGCCTGGCATGGCCAGGTGGGTTAAGACGTTCGACTCGTAATCCGAGGGTCACGGGTTCAAGTCCGTCGCACCAAATATGCTAGCCCTTTCAGCCGTGGGGGCGTTATAATGTGACGGTTAATCCACCGTTGTCAAATAAAGTGTCCATTGATTTCTTTCCAATCAGCCGACTGCTAAAACTGTAACTTGGAAACCATCATCTTTATACATTAGATACGTCATAAAATTCTTAAGGCGGAGCGATGCTCAAGATACTGACTAGACAAGGTGATGTGGACTGTCACGACGTGGTAAAGCTACAAAACCGTTTTAATACAACGTTCTCAATCCTCTGTACTACTTATTATGCCTTTCAATTAATAATATGTTTTCTCCAATTTATACAATCTAGAATTATTGTTTCTGTATAGTAAAAAAATATCCATAATACATTTCCGTCATTCATTTTGAGATTGAGCTGTTTATGTGACAACGGTGGGAAAGCATGGACGTAGTTAATTAACTTTACACGACAAATTTCGGAGAACTATATGTATAGATAAGCCTAAAAATGTTAACGTATACCCAACTAATTGCAGTGATTAGCTTTAAAAACATGAGATAATACTTGAATACTCAACATACTAACATATACTGGCCAACCGTAAAATATGCATATGTATTTGTATGTAGAGAAAATATTGGATATTCAACACACTTATATGTATTGACCAACTTTAATTAAGCACGTGACATATTTATCCGTATATAGGTTGTAGTTAAACGTCAGACGTAGCTAACTAAGCAATAGACGAGGCTCGGTATGGCCAAATGGTTCGGTCAATCACATTATTTTTCGGTAAGAGTACTCGAAAGGTTGGCGGTGGGTGGTAATGACTACCTGCCTTTCCTCTAGTTTTATATTGTTAAATTAGAGAAGGATAGCACAGATGGCCCTTGTGTAGCTTCTCGCGAAATTAAAAAAACAAACAAACATTAGACGTGTTTTAAACGAACGCATATATTAAGGGGTAAAATCTTGTAACAAACAATAATCGTATAAAAACGGACAAACGACCGTTTCCTCGATCAGATAATTATCTATGAATAAAACAACGTTTAGGCTTGCTCGTGTATAAACTGAGAAATAAAAATCAAATTTCAGACATCTTTCCTGGTTCTCCGTGTGCAACTGGAATTTTTTGTACTTCCCTCTTGCACCACAAAGCGATACATCCGTTGACGTAAACATTAAATTCGGGTTTTAATACTTACGTTGGGAAGAGCGCATATAGTCCATTGTGTAGATTTTTGATTAAAATAAAGAAATTTTCCCTAAAATAAACAATATTTTACATTTCAATGCGTTCAGGGAGCATATTCGACACATGGACAGTTTTGGTTTGTTTTGAATTTCTCGCGTAGCTACTCGAGGACAATTTGGACCAACCATTTTTAATTTCGCAGTGACAGACAACAACCCTCACTGATAATTCTTGGGTTGCTTTTACAAACGAATAGTGGCATTATTGGTTACATTATAACGCCCCGCGGCTAAAACGGCATGTCTAGAGACGGGGATTTGAACCTGCAACCTGTAGTTTGCGAGACGAGCGCCATAACCATCTAGCCTCATGGCCAGTTTACTAACGTCTCATATCTCGGTGTGATATTGAGACCAGTTCTCAGTGTTTGCCGGATCCGAGATCCGAAACTTATTTCGTACGTGTTTTGGGGTATTTTTTAATCTAAAAACGGAAACACTGAAGATAAATGTTAAGAATGTGTCGGTTGATTGGTATTAATGGATATCACTTCCCTCCAGCTCAGTCCCGGATACAATACATTGTCCAATATGTTCATTTTCGTAGTCTAGCACTCAAGTTTTCCCCCCTCTTCCCGTCATCTGTCGACAATAATCCGGTACCAAGACATGGCAAAATCGTAAAACATTGTCCCCAACTAACTATACTAATAACCTCCCCCCATCCGAACAGGTGAATTTCCACAGCGAACGCACAGACGCGGTTATTAGTTTATGCGTTTCCGTTTGCGTCAGCAACGGTGTATTCTAAATTAGGCCTACAAATTATTTATACGCTGTGCTTATTTGGTTATGTTTAATACTTCTTTTGTCTGAAATAGTATCATATAATTCATCCCTGTTTACAACAGAGGCTGTGCTCTTGGTAACTGATAGGAGCTGACTTCAATATCACAGCCGAATTAATCAGTTCAAAAAATTCAATTCGAGAGATAAGCACTAGTTAGAACTCTGCAAGACAAAAACCTGGATCAGACATAGCCATGCACAGAGAATGGAGATCGCGTGACGTGCAGACACCTCGCGACCACCAACCGTTAACATCAGTCACGTGCTCCCACGATTACTAGTTGTGTCAGCGGCGTCTCCATTCCTTCCATATTTATGATGCAGTTTCGGTGGTGGTTCTCGGCTATTCATGAGTATATATATTCTATCCGAGGGGCTTTCAGGTTAAATTATTACCCCTATAAGTTGAATGAAACAGTGGTACATATTATTCCTGATAACGGGAAAAGCCAGCAGAAATACGGTCACTGTAAGACATTTCCTCTGCTGTTTTATTTGTAATGAGTAGCGTAGCCCGTCAGGGAGCTCGCTATTAGAGAAAACACAGTAACACGCCAGTCTGTGGGAAAAGACACGTGTTAGAAAAGTTAAGATAGACATCGGCAACTCCGTATGCGGTAGAAGAGGGCGCATTAATTTTGTTCTCTTGCTCTTAAAAATTACGACTGATGAACAAACCCTTGCACGGTTTCTACCAATCCTCTACAATGTCGCTGTCTCCATAATTATATTTTACGACTGTTGAACAGGAGTGTGAACCAACCCGCCTGTAATCTCTTTCCCTCTGATACTCGGTGTGGGACCGTTAAGTGTATCCTAGGGGTTCAGCCATTTGAAGTTGCAACATGAATTTGTTTTTTGCACTAATCTTTTCCTCATTTTTTTCATCCGTTTTTCTTTACAAATAAAGGATAATCAAATGTACACAAGGTCAGGCTTTATGATTTTATAAATTTTAATTATAAATAGTTTTATTTTATAAGATCGAACAGCTGAAATGGATCAATACGGCCCATGTTGTTCCCCGCTAGTACAGTGGTTAGTCTACGTTAAAATCAGGGTTTCGATTCCACTCGGTGGGCTCAGCAGATTGCCCGACGTAGCTTTGCTATAGGAACAACTCACACACACACACGTCCCATGTTGTCCCAAATTGTTATATTGATGGTTTAGAGTTTTGCACAAGTTCACTTAAAGACAAGAAGGTTCTTGTCATTGTCTAATCCCACAACTGTTATACTCACAGCAAAAGAAAGAAATTAAACGAGTAATTTCTTTCTGTCAAAACGTGAAGTGAGCACAACAGACCAAGAACTGTTGAAAAATATACATTAAGTTTTGTGCACCATTTTTTTTTCACTTATTTTTATTCCAGTGGGTTGGGATAAAATAACATGTAGTCCTGGAAAAGCCTTAAAAAAGGCTCTTGAAGAGAGAGAGAGAGAGACGTCCTCTTTTCAAAATACAGCTTTTTGAATGCATTATCAAATGGTTTGTTTGATAAGTGTTGTTTGTCAGGAACAAATGTGCCAATACTTTCACACGTGGCCCAGCATGGTCAGGTTGGTTAAGGCGTTCAACTCGTAATCTGAGGGTCGCGGATTCGACTCCCCGTCACACCAAACATACTCGCCTTTTCACCCGTGGGGGCGTTATAATGTGATGGTCAATTCCACTATTCGTTGATGAAAGAGTAGCCCAAAAGTTGGCAGTGGATGGTGATGAGTAGCTGCCTTCCCTCTAGTCTTACACTGCTAAATTAGGGACGGCTAGCGCCGATAGTCCTTGTGTAGCCTTGCGCAAAATTCAGAAACAAACAAACTTTCACAAGCACATTCGAATAGGTGATTTTAATTATTTCGAAGTCGTACTGGAAAGTGATAATTTAAATATAAACTGCACAGACACACATACATGCGTGTACACATAAACCGTTTCGTATTTATAATGCTCATTCGTAGAAGTCTGAAAAGCAATGTAACAAATTACCATATTGTTTGTTTTTTTAGAAAAAGCTATCTCTACTTGGATTAATATTTCTTTTTATATGACATCAGATATTATTTATTGAGTTAACGGTCACCATATAACCTTATGTTATTAATTATCTATTCAGTTTGATTGTTTTATTTCTTTTTTCTACCACGTGTTCGTTTTTTTAAAAATGTACTGATTAGAATAACTAGTTGCCGTACTCTGGATTATCAAATCGGACTCCAACAGTTACAGTTGCTTAGCGCTAACTATGGCGTTGACTGTCTCTCTTATAACGTACTCACTGCTAAAATTGTGGAGTTATTGCACGAATTTGAACTTCGCTTGAGAGGTCGAAATCTAGAGTTCTGTCAGAGGGCCATTCCGCACCCCAGTCAAAAATTAGAAATCATTTAAGAATTTCTCTCTATTTTAATTTCTTTACTTTTAATATACTACTTAAATCCAGCACGGTCACATGGTTAGAGGGTGCTATACTCGCAATCTAATGGTCGTGGGTTCGAATTCTCGTCCCACCAAACATGCTCGCCCTTTCAGGAGTGAGGAGGTAATAATGTTACGGTCAATTCCACTATTCGTTGGTAAAAGAGTAGTTCAAGAATTGGTGTTGGGTGCGAATGACTAGTTGCCTTCCCTCTAGTCTTACATTGTGACATTATGGACGGCTAACGCAGATAGGTCTCGTGTAGCGGCCCGGCATGGCCAGGTGGCTTGGGCACTCTACTCGTAATCTGTGAGTCGCGGGTTCGAATCCACGTCACACTAAATATACTTGTCCTTTCAGCCGTGAGGGCGTTATAATTTTATGGTTAATCCCACTCTTCGTTGGTAGAAAGAGTAGCCTAAGAGTTGGCGGTGGGTGATGATGACTAGCTGCAAAATAAGGGACGGCTAGCGCAGATAGTCTTCATGTAGCTTTGCGCAAAATTACAAATGAACCTAACATCTTATAGCTTTGCACAAAATTCAAAATAAGAAAACAGTTTGCAACTTAATTTATCATTTGCCACGTCAACAGTCTTTTCCAAAATGCCAAATGTTTAAAATGTGTTTGTATATTTAATTTCAAGTAAAGTTTTATAATTAATGCAAAGAAACTGTCGTGTTGCAATTTCAACTTGTGTGTGCAATTTTCTGCTTCTTGAAACTAAATAAATATTTTATCAAAACTTGAAGTACACGTGTTTAAAGTTATCTATATGGCGGTAGGTGGCTCTGTTTTACAGGTTTTTGTGCTTGTTTGATAGATAATACAAAATATTGTTATAATTCAGTGCTTCCTTGTTTTTTGGTCTGTTTTGAATTTCGGGCAAAACTACTGAAGGGCCATCTGCACTAGCCGTCCCTAATTTAGTAGTGAAAGACTAAAGGGAAGGCAGCTAGTATACATCACCCGCCGCCAACTGTTGGACTACTCTTTAACTACGAATGCTGTGATTTACAGTCACGTTAAAACGCCTTCAAGGCTGAAAATTCCAGCACGTTCAGAGTTAGGATTCTAAACCGCAACCCTCAGATTGCGAGTCGATTGTTCTAATTATCAGGCTATGCAAGGCCCTGTGTGTAATGTCACATGTTAAATTACAACGAAATCGAAATATCGTTGTAAATTATTGAAAGTGAACAATGATATTTTCACACTGAGTTAGAAACATGCTGTCGTTGACAAAAATACCCCACAATAAACAACAAATAAAGATAATGGGCGGTTCGTTTTAATAATAATAAAAAAGTGAAATCCTTGTTTTGTTTTCGACTCTTACACCGGAACTATGTTAATTACTTTGAGTTAAAAAGGTCAGCGACTTTATAATGTCTACTACTGGTGATCAAGGTGAAAACAAAACAAAACAAAGCACAGTCTCTGCTGGCAGCTAGAGGTGACACACAAACAATTAGGCCAGTGTTTACAATAATAACGTGTGTCTTGGAAATATAACACAGCGAAAAAAAATAAATAAAAAACAACAACAACAGTTATGGAATATGTTGGGATTCGCAACATCTAAACATCAAAACTGGTTACTTTGATAATACTAACTCGGCTCTTAAATAAAATTAATACACGGAATAGAGGTAAGTATCAGTTCATCCAGTGAATAGAACGAGATATCCACTGGCCCCCCAGTGGCTCAGCGGTATGTCTGCGGACTTACACGCTAAATACCGGGTTTCGGTACCCGTGGTGGGCAGAGCACAGATAGCCCATTGTGTAGCTTTGTGCTTAATTCAAAACAACAACAACAACAGATATCCACTTAATAATAAAATATATATATGAAATGTTTTTAATTATGAGGCAAAGTTATCCAAACCGAAATACTTATTCGGAGGTTACTGCCAGAAACTCCAAATTTTGTATCAAATATAGTAAGAAATATAAAATTTTCACGTATGGACCTGCGTTATTTTGGGTTGAAAGTATTTAAATACACATAAGATATTTACCTTTGACGAAAACGGCTCCATCTGTCGGATTATTTATGATTTCATTGTTACTATTCTTTTTTTAATGTGGGTGATACTGTGAGTTTTTAAATATTTGATCGGTTTTATGAACAATTTTAGCCTCCAATTTTTGACATATTCTGAAATGGAGTTGATATATCTTTGTATTCTCGTGTATCGTGTTATTACACAAATTACATAACGTATATGCATGGCACGTAAAAGGTTATATTCAAAGTCCTTGCATGAACGGTAAACACGATAAACAAACTTTATACACACTAAACTAAAGATCATATATTATGACTGTTTGAAAAACCTAAGTGGTCCAGTCAACAATACGCTTAAACATCACGCGCGCACACTCTCGCAATATTAAACACGTGTGTGTATATTCAAAGGTATGTAAAATGAATATATTATCCAGCCACAGAGACAAGAAATGCATAAATAAATCTATCGTTTATCTTAAAAAGAAATAACCTTGTTAATTTAAACTTTAATAATACACTTTTAATAATTAAAGATAATAAAAAGTATCTGAATCTTTATCACAGTCTTCTGTCTACGAATCGTTGATATTTTGTAATTGAACAATATGAACGGATTTTTTAGCCCCAGCAGAGCAGCTTTCAGAATACCTCCGAGTTTTGTTTTAATTTTCAAATACAAACCTTTAGCCCATTGCTCCGGCATCTGTTGACCGATATGAGATCTAATTACAATTTTGAACTCAGGAGGTCAAATTCTTTCGATTGATGAATATGACCACGCTCAAAGTCTCAGATTAATGTAGTGTAATTCTACTGAAAACAATTTTAATTTCAGGGTGGGTTGATGGAGTTTGTTTGTTTTTTTAATTTCGCACAAAGCTACTCGAGGGCTATCTGTGCTAGCCGTCCCTATTTAGCAGTGTAAGACTAGAGGGAAGGCTAGTCATTATCACCCACCGCCAACTCTTGGGCTACTCTTTTACCAACGAAAAGTGGATTGACCGTCACATTATAACGCCCCCACGGCTGGGAGGGCGAGCATGTTTGGCGCGACGCGGGCGCGAACCCGCGACCCTCGGATTACGAAGCGCACGCCTTAACGCGCTCGGTCATGCCAGGCCCCCGGGTTGGTAGAGATTCCAATGAGTAATAGAACCGAATTGGTTTTACAAGCGCCCAAGCTTGATTTTGCTGGCGCATAAAACTACAGCTAATAAATGGGTCTCGTATATGGATCTAAATTGATCCTGCCTAGAGTAATTTCAAGCGCCGCGGCCTTTGAGGATTCCCTCTTCCTTGTTTAATGAACATCTGATTGCTGTCGTAGTACATACGTTTTTTTTTTGTTTTTTTTTATCGAAACCCCGAATTTGTTTTAGCATATAAACTAATCAAGCTTACCGCTGAGCCACTTGAAGTGGAGAAGTACTTTGAAAAAACTTTTACCGTGTGCTTTTGTCAGGCAATATTTGATGTCATACAATGTCGTCATCTAAGTTGATTGTTGTATTGTAAACTACTATTCCATAACTATTTCCACTCCGTCACCCGTGTAGAATTAAACTGCTGAGAATTCGTGTACTGTTATTTCTACTTTAAAAACAGGAACAAAACACGAAGAAGATCAGTTAATCATCAGCACTCACCGCCATCTCAGAACGGCTACTATTGTCAGACTTAATAATGAGAAAGGACAGTTGCTTTTATAGTGTACTCATAGCCCCGAAGTGTCTAACACATTTGAGTGGCAACCAGAAGCAAACTGCGAACCCTAAGTTTAAGAGTGGAAGCATGCTAGCCCCTAGGACATGCTCGGCACAAGTTAAAATTATCGTTGGAAGTTTCGAACCTAATGGTACTACCCATGGTACTTTTAGTTAAGCCGGTTTGAAAATACGATATTTGCATATTTCTAAAATTTAAAAACAACGACCAAGTAATATGCGATTTAAAGAATGAACTAAAATATAACAAGAATTCGTAGATGAAAAAAAAATCGCATTTTCAGTTTTCGTGTAATTTACGAAAAGTTGGGCTTTACCTATTTCCGACTATTAATTTTACGTGTAATTAATCTGCTAATAAGAAGTATGCCATGAACTATAAGATATTACTTGCTGCTAAGTTTCCTTGATTGCCGAATTATGGTAAATAATATGTTTATTGATTTTGAAGCTTCGTCTTTGAAAATATATTTCTCCTTCGGTATTTTTAAAACCAAACATGGGCACCCTTTCAGCTGTGGGGGCGTTATATAGTTACGATCAATATCACTATTCGTTGGTACAAAAGTAGTCCAAGAGTTGACGGTGGGTGTAGCTACCTTCCTTCTGGTACCCCACTGCTAAATTAAGGACGACTAGTGCAGATAGCCTTGTTGCAGTTTTGTGTTAAATTTAAACCGCCATCACCAAACTTAAAAAACCTACATTGGCGACGTGTATTAAAGTCAGCACAAAGCTACATAATGAGTTATCTTGCTCTGCCCACCACGGGAATTGAATCCGGTTTCTAGTGTTTTTAAGTTCGCAGACTTGCCGTTGTGCCACTGGGATCCATTCTCTAACTGGTTTGGTTTAATTTGTTTTGAATTTCGCGGAAAGCTTCACGAGAGCTATTTGCGATAGCCGTCTCTAATTTAGCAGTGAAAGATCAGATGGAAAGCAGCTACTCACCACCATACACCGCCAACTCTTGGACTCCTCTTTCACTTTTTAAAATTTATATTCGAATTTTAAGACACTTGAAATTGGATGTCTAAAATATTTAAAATTGTTTTAACGAAATCTACTTCATATTGTTAACACTGGCGGCGCCTCTGATAGTTGGTTACGTGTACTTGTTTCTAAAATTCCAGAAAGTTTACAAGTGGCGTAAAACACCTAAACATAAGATCGACCATGATTTATTTTCTGCTCCAAATTTATTTGAAGCGTTTATGAATGACGCAAATATTATGATAACATAAACCAGTGACTATTTATTCTGCCAGCCACGTCCAGCGGACAACCAAGCTCTAAACTCAACACACATACACAGAGTTTGTCCCAAGAGACGTGTGGTGAGTTATCTAATTGAACTTTAATAACTAATTATTTCTAACTGACCACACATTAAAACTGCGTTTCATCTATCTGCGTCCGTTGCCAACCAAAACGCTCGCGTGGATTTAATCGCAACCTTCGTGACACCGCGTGACGTTTTGACATACCACGCATGCGCAGTTGCAAGTTGAACACAATCTCCCTCTTCTAACATTCGAGGGCTGATACTCATCATTAATTCACGATCAATTTTCTACTTTTAGTGAACCATACTGTTGAGTTAATTTGTGTTTTATCAGTCATAACAAATTAAACATCATACTAACACAAGAATATAGCAACAAGGTCCCTGATGTGACCCTGCTACATGTATAGAACTTAACGATTACGTAGACATATTTAATTTACGTATATATACACAGGGTGGGCTCACATCTTCCTTATGTTACAGGCAAATCGTAGGCTTGTTTTTTGCGTCTTAAGTGTGAATACGTATTATTTTAGAAAATCACATGCGCAAATACACAACAGAACATACGTCTCGAGACAATGGACAACAGGTTTCTTGTCAACTTCTGAACGGTCTTGAATAAGAGCACCTGAAACTTTCGTAAGAGTTTATAAATATAATAAAGAAATGGATACATTTAGAAACCTGTCTTGTTCTTGTCAAAATGGTGACGGACGAGAGACGCATCTTAAATTATCGAACGATCCTTTTAACTCTTACTGTGTATTTTACGGAACAAGAGGAACGAATCCAAAAAAGATCCAAGCAGCTGACATCCACATTTACGATCCTCGTGTTTGCCATTTCGAGGGTAACAAGATGGAATATATGTCAACATTCGAACCAAACGGCAAATTTATACCTTACACGGATTATGATAAAACCATCTCGGTATCGTGGCCAACACACAACTCTTCCGAAACATCTTCACGAATAACTGATGTAGTAAACAACGACATGGATTTGTGTTGCCTTGGTTCCAGAGGTAAACATATACTTAACAACGTTGGATCAAGAGTTCAAGTTCCCAGCTGCTATTTTTTCTGTCCTAAACGTATACAAAAATTCACATTTCCTCGTTGCGTTAGCACGACGAAAAGTTTCCCGAAATTATCTCCTTCATGTCGACTTTCTCGACAGTACGAGACACTTTCAGAAAAAGGTGGAAGCAGTAATCATCTTACACACGTCAGACTCCCCTGTCCTCTGTCTTATCAATATACGTCTCAAAAACAGACTGCAACAGAGACCACATCTACATCTTCATCCCATTTTAATCTAACGAGTAGAGGACGCCAAAACTTACAGAAGATTGCGGACATAGGAAGAATTCTAAAAAGAATTGCTAATGATTTTGAAACATTAAGATAAACACAGTACAGTAGCAGTAAGTTCTTATATTGCCTTGATGTGTCTCATTTCTAATACTTAAAATTTATATAATTCGTGTTTTTATAAATAAATGGATTACGTTGAGATATTTTAAATTTTAAGTTCTGAAAGTTGCTTTTCTTTGTTGCTGTTTTTTTTTCACGAATAGTTTATAATACGAAAGTTCTTCTAACGTATTGTATTTTCACTTAAACGTTTAAATAAAATTGTATGCACAAAAATGGTTAATTCATAGTTTGTTTAATCTATACTGAGAAGTAAATATTTTAGCACATTTCGTGAAAAAGAGAATCGCTACTTAAATAATTATGTTATCAGATCATAACTGAAAACTAAATTACTAAAAGGCGCCACCTGAGAGACAAAGTGCGTTTTCAACCAATTCTAAAATGTTGCTCCTCAGTGTCTGCGGACTTACAACGCTAAAAACCAGGTTTTGATACCATTGGTGGGCAGAGCACAGATAATCCATTGTGTAGCTTTGTGCTTAATTCAAAACAACATCTAAAATGTTTTGTTCGTTAAGACTCACAACATACATTGCCACCTGATGAAGGTTTCGATAAGCAGACCGAAAACACACAAATAAAAGAAAATTATTTTAACGAAGCGAACCTGATATATTTTGTTATTTAGAAGAGAGAGAGAGAAAAGAATGTTTGCAACGGTCTACAATAATATTGTATTTTATAGTCTTCTTAATGGAAATATGTACTTGAACACCGCGGTGTGAATCATTCAGAACTGACTTTTCAAGTTTTATCACCATGCACTACTTCGTTATTTATCCCAAGACAAATTATTAAAGACATGATTTCTTAAAAATAAAAATGTTAAGTCATTAAATTATAACACATGGTAAGTCGTAATTACGCGATTTTTTTGATTTACTGTTCTTCTCCAGATTTAAACAAATTATTTATTTTTATTAATTGACCAATATTTCGTGGGCGTGTAATTTTGTTATGAATTTCATTTTTACAAACAAAATATTTGTTAAGCAATAAGGGAAAAAAGATAGAATGTATTTGGAATCTAATGCTACATTTTAAAAAGAACACTAACTACATATATACTCTGCTGGCCAAAATCTTAAGGCCAATGAACATAAAGAAAAAATATGCAATTTGCGTTTTTAGACTCGACCATTTATTTGAATAGAGCTTCGAAAGATGAAAATAAGAAAATGGAAAATAAAAATAAACTTTTTTTTAGCATTTAATAGGGAAAATGTGAACACTATGAAATTAGCCTAAATACTAGCTGGTCAAAAGATTAAGACCATACTGAAACGAAGCGTTAATCGGTAAACATGTAACTAAATTTAGTCATTTCTGTTCAAGCATTAGCGTGCTCAACATCTCCCACTGACATCTTCTGTGTTACATTAAGTAAAAACATGGCAAAAGCTCAAAGGTTGACAGAGTTTGAACGTGGTAGAATTGTTGAGCTGCAAAAGCAAGATCCCTCTCAACGTACCATCGCTGGTGAGATTGGGCGTAGTAAAACTGCTGTTACAAATTTCGTAAAAGACCATGAGGGATACGGAACGAGAATTTCAAGCGGTCGGCCCAGGAACATTTCGTCGGCGTTGAGCAGGAGGATGATACGGGTTGTCCGGCAGACACTAGCCGATCGTAAAACCGTATTAAGGCCCTTACGGACGCAGAATGAAGCTCAAGAATAATAAGATAGCATCTTCCAGAGAAAGGCTTTAAAAACTGTAAACGTTTTCAAACGCTACGCCTTCTTCCACACCACGAAACAGCTCGGTTAAACTTTGCTGAGAAGCACCAAACATGGGACGTAGAAAAGTGGAAGAAGGTTTTGTTCTCTGATGACAAAAAAATTAACCTGGATGGTCAAGATGGCTTCCAACGTTACTGGCACGATAAGGATATCCCACCGGAGACATTTTCTACACGACACAGTGGAAGAGGTTCCATCATGATCTGGGGTGTTTTCTCCTTCCATGGAACAATGGAGCTTCAGGTTATACAGGGGCGTCAAACAGCAGCTAGCTACATTGGCATGTTAGAGAGAGAATCCTTATTGACTGAAAGCCCTCTCTTGTGTGAAAATGGTTGGATCTTTCAGCAGGACAACGCTGCAATCCACAATGCCTGCAGGACAAAATACTTTTTAATGGCGACTAACGTGATTCTTTTGAACCATCCAGCGTGTTCAACCGAAATGAACCACATTGGAAATGTTTGGGGATAGATGGAAGTCTATAGAAATTGACGTCATATCCAAACAGTGCATGATCTCCGTGAAGCCATCTTCACCACTTGGACTAACATTCGAGCCAGCCTTCTGCAAACGCTTATATTGACCATGCCAAAGTGAATGTTTGAAGTTATTCCCAATGATAGCCGTGCAACTCATTACTGAGAACACTTGTTGGGCTGTTCCTACCCTGTTTTGAACTTCATTTTGGTATGGTCTTAAACTTTTGACCAGCTAGTATTTAGGATGGTTTCATAGTGTTCACATTTTCCCTATTAAATGCTAAAAAGTTTTTTTTTATTTTCATCTTTCGAAGATCTATTCAAATAAGTGGTTGAGTCTAACAAAGCAAACTGCATATTTTTTCTTTATGTTCATTGGCCTTGAGATTTTTAGTCATCAGGTTATACTACCTATTGTAATTAAAATTATGTAAGCAGTCAAGTTATGGTATTAAACGAAAAGCCTTTAGGACAGTGATTAAAAGATAGACCTAAACGCTGTTTTATATTCCTCTAATTTTTGAATTGGATGTGGATAAACATCAGCAAAGTGTGTGTGTCAGGTAATACCTTCAATTTACGTGATTTATGGCACAAAAACTACGTTTATTGTTTCCAAATTATCATCAGCTTTTGGTTATTAATTCGTAAGTTTTAAACTAAAATGGATTTGTTTTCACTTCTAATGGAATATTTTTAAAATAGTAGCATATATAACACTGTAATACAGCTTATTGGAATTCCACATTCGATCAGTTGAAAGCAAAAATGTTTTAAAAAAAAAACGCTATTGCTGTCCATCGAATTTTATAATGCGTATCAGCTCTTGACTGACCGAAAGTTATGGTCTATGAGTATGTAGTATGTAGAGTGTGCACGAGTCACACTGGAAAACTGGACAATTGTTTTTGTTTTCAACTTTCGCACAAAGCTACACGAGGACTATCTGTGCTAGCTGTCCCTAATTTAGCAGAGTAAGACTAGACGAAAGGCAGCTGGTCATCACCACTTCCCGCTAACTCTTGAGCTACTCTTTTACCAACGAATAATTGGCCGCACATTGTAACGGTCCCACAGCTAAAAGGGCGAGCATATTTGGTATGACAGGGATTCGAACCCGCAACCAACGGATTGCGAGTCGAGTGCCTAAACCACCTAGCCATGCCGGGCCCTTTTCCATATATAAAATAAACGAATACGGTTCACACATTCATCACTAAAGATGAATGTCAAAAATATAAATCTACTGTCGAAAACACCTCACTGATTTCAGAAATAACTATTGAACTGAGGAATCTCTACACAGCTGAACAAAACAGATTAGGCTCGGCATGGCCAGTTGGAGCTCAACTCGTAATCTGAGGGTCAAATCCTCGTGACACCAATTATGCCCGCTCTCTTATCCCATGGAGGCGTTATAATGTTATAGTCAATCTCACTGTTCATTGGTAAAAGAGTAGCCCAAGAGTTAGCGGCAGGTGGTGATGACTAGCTGCCATTCCTCTGGTCTTAAACTGCTAAATTAGGAATGGTTTCACTTTAGCAAAGCCACATCGGGCTATCTGCTGTGTATACAGAGGAGAATCGAACCCCTGATTTTAGGGTTGTAAATCCGGAGACTTACCGCTGTACAAGCGGGAGACAAATTAGGGATGACAAGCGCAGAAAACCCTCGTGAAATATAAAAAAATCAAACCAGAACAGATAATTTTTACAAAGAATAACTTTACTTAAAAAATTGTCAGTGTATTCCAGTTCATGAAATTGCAATGATAAAAGAAACATCGGTGATTTGTTTTATTGTTGGAGTAAAAGAAACATCGCTGATTTGTTTTATTGTTGGAGTAAAAGAAACATCGGTGATTTGTTTTATTGTTGGAGTAAAAGAAACATCGCTGATTTGTTTTATTGTTGGAGTAAAAGAAACATCGCTGATTTGTTTTATTGTTGGAGTAAAAGAAACATCGGTGATTTGTTTTATTGTTGGAGTAAAAGAAACATCGCTGATTTGTTTTATTGTTGGAGTAAAAGAAACATCGCTGATTTGTTTTATTGTTGGAGTAAAAGAAACATCGCTGATTTATAATTTTGTGAATCAAAACTATCAAATTAAGTTTATCAAATTATAAATAGGAATCACTGATTTAATAAAAAATGAATATTTATTAGATATTTTCCAAGTAGTAAATACACTGCTGGCCAAAATCTTAATGCCAATGAACATAAAGAGAAAATATGCAATTTGCGTTTTTAGACTCGACCATTTATTTGAATAGAGCTTCGAAAGATGAAAGTAAGAAATGGGAAAATAAAAAACTTTTTTAGCATTTAATAGGGAAAATGTGAACACTTTGAAACTATCCTAAATACTAACTGGTCAAAAGTTTAAGATCATACTTTAACGAAGAGTTAATCGGTAAACACGTAACGACATTTAGTCATTTGTGTTCAAAATATGGTAGGAAATGCCTAACAAGAGGTCTCAGTAGTGAGTTACACGGCCGTCATTGCGAATAACTGCTCACATTCGCTTTGGTATAGTTGCTATAAGTGTTTGCAGAAGGCTAGCTGGAATGTTATTCCAAGTGGTAAAAATGGCTTCACGAAAATCATGCACTGTTTAGAACTGACGTCCATTTCTATAGACTTCCCTTGCCATCCATCCCCAAACATTTTCAATGGGGTTCAGTTCGGGCGAACACGTTGGATGGTCCAAAAGAATCATGTTAGTCGCCATTAAAAAGTCCTTTGTCCTGCGGGCATTGTGGATTGCAGCATTGTCCTGCTGAAAAATCCAGTCATTTCCACACAAGCGAGGGCTTTCAGTCAATAAGGATTCTCTCTCCAACATGCCAGTATAGCCAGCTGCTGTTTGACGCCCCTGTATAACCTGAAGCTCCATTGTTCCATGGAAGGAGAAAGAACCCCAGATCATGACGGAGCCTTCTCCACTGTGTCGTGTAGAAAATGTCTCCGGTGGGATATCCTTATCGTGCCAGTAACGTTGAAAGCCATCTGGACCATGCACGTTAACTTTTTACTTGTCAGAGAACAAAACATTCTTCCACTTTTCTCTGTCCCATGTGTGGTGCTTCATAGTAAAGTTTAAACGAGCTGTTTCGTGGTGTGGAAGAAGGCGTGGCCTTTGAAGACATTATAGGTTTTTAAAGCCTTTCTCTCGTAGATGCCGTCTTATTGTATTCTATTCTGCGTCTGTAAGGGCCTTAATCTGGTGTCTTGCCGAACAACCTGTATCATCCTCCTGTTCAACGTCAGCGAAAATTTCTTGGGTCGACCACTTAAAATTCTCGTTCCGTATCCCTCAGGGTCTTTTAACAGCAGTTTTACTTCGCCCAATCTCACCAGCGATGGTACATTGAGAGAGATCTTGCTTTTGCAGCTCGACAATTCTACCACGTTCAAACTCTGTCAACCTTTTAGTCTTTGCCATGTTTTTATTCAATGTTATACAGGAAATTTCAGTGGGAGATGTTGACAATGCTAATGCTTGAACACAAATGACTAAATTTCGTTACATGTTTACCAATTAACGCTTCGTTTCAGTATGGTCTTAAACTTTTGACCAGCTAGTATTTAGGCTAATTTCATAGTGTTCGCATTTTCCCTATTAAATGCTAAAAAAAAATTTATTTTCATTTTCCCTTTTCTTATTTTCATCTTTCGAAGCTTCACTCAAATAAATGGTTGAGTCTAACAACGCAAAATGCATATTTTTTCTTTATGTTCATTGGCTTTACTATTTTATCCAGCAGTGTACGTATAAGTACAAAGTTTTTTCAAAACTAAAATCACTTCATGTATGACTCGTTCCCAGGTAAGTTTACAGATGTACAATGCTAAAATCAAGATTGGATTCCTGCGGTAGACAGAGCGCATATACTCCATTGTGTAGATTTGCGCTGAAATAGTTGCAACAACGACAATAATCGAGGAGCTTCGGCCAATTACCTTCGTTAACCAAAAGACATAACCCGATTATTTCAATATAAAAACAAAACCGTAACATACTACACATAACGAGTCTCCCTGTCTAAATGAATGATACGCAGTTACGAAAGAAAGTGTTCGTACTCCTCGTCTCGAGTAGTTTTTGCTCATAACTTAAAAATTATCACGATTAGGTTAATAGACGCAAAGTATATTACAAATATTATACTAACACATATCTATATAATTTTTATGTAAATTAAACGACAAATAAAAAATAGGAGGAGTAGGAAATGTTCGTACATTTCAGAACGTGTGAAAAAACTGATATTCCCGTAAAAATTTTGTTTAGTTTGGCGAACAAACAACATTATACCATTCCAGAACTAGACACTGTGTTCATAATTATTGGAATTAAGCCAGCAAAAAATGTACTTCCGGCAATTTAGCGCCGTCTCCGTCATTACCCACTTGGTCATCGTGGCGAACAGGAAACAAGTGTCCAATGATTTAAAAAAAACAAATTATCGTAAAATACAAGTCTCGTGTGTCTCTTTCCGGTATTGCTACAAGCTTAATGTCCCGAAATCTCCTATTAAAAGCAAAATTGCCAAGTTTAAGCTTACAGGATCAACCGCTATCCTCCCTCGTTCCGGATGCCCCACCAAAATTCCAGAGAGAACCAAGAGGATGGTTTTCAGAGGTGTTAGTAGGAACCTTCGTTTAACATGTAATGACATATAGAAACTGGTAAGGGAAACTAGGGTTGAAATAAGCACCTCTACAGTTACGAACATGTTACGCTCTTCTGGGTTCAAAGCATGCCGTCCTCGTAGAACTCCATATTTAAAGCCTGTTCATTTAGAAGCAGGATTGAGATATCAAAGAAAACATGTAGATAAATCCTGGCCTGGCATGGCCGAGCGCGTTAAGGCGTGCACTCGTAATCCGAGGGTCGCGGGTTCGCGCCCGCGTCGCGCTAAACATGCTCGCCCTCCCAGCCGTGGGGGTGTATAATGTGACGGTCAATCCCACTATTCGTTGGTAAAAGAGTAGCCCAAGATATGGCGGTGGGTGGTGATGACTAGCTGCCTTCCCTCTAGTCTTACACTGCAAAATTAGGGACGGCTAGCACAGATAGCCCTCGAGTAGCTTTGTGCGAAATTACAAAACAAACAAACAAGATAAATCCTTTACCTACTGAAAGAGTATTCTTTGGTCAGACGAGACTAAAATCGAGCTTTTCGGCCACAATGATGTTCGCTATATTTTCCGTATGAAGGGAGAACGAAATCTTCCAAAGAACACTGTCCCTACACTTAAACACGAAGGTGGCTCGATCATGCTATGGGGTTCCTTCAGCTCTTCTGGTGTAAGCAGCCTTCACCGTGTCAACGGAATCATGAAAAAAGAAGAATACGTTGATATATTAGGCACTTATATCAAGAATGATGCTCGGAACTTGTGCCTTGCGCGTTGTTGGATCTTTCAGCACAACAATGATCCTAAGCACACATGAAAATATGTGCAATCCTGATTGCAGAGGAACCACATAAACGTGATAGAGTGGCCATTGCAGTCACCTGATCTCAACCCAATTGAAAACGTTTGGCATAAGTTGAAGACCAGGGTTCATCAGCATCATCCGAAAACTTGAAAGAGCTGGAGGCCTTCTGTGAAGAAGAATGGAATAAAATACCAGTCAAGTACTGTCAAATGATCATGGATGGCTATAAGGAGAGATTGCGCTAAAAAATTCACCTGAAAGACTCTACAACTTACCATTAAAATAGACGCACGAACACTTTCTTCCCCTCCTATGTTTGGTTATTTGTTTATAAATAGTTTGTCTTTCAATTTACATAAAAAATTATGTAGATCTGTGTTAGTATTTATGATATATAATACCTTCATTATCCTAATCGTGATACTTTTTAAGTTATGAGGAAAAAAGTACTCACGACGCAGGTGTACGAACACTTTCTGTCGTAACTATGAAACTTGCTCTCTCAACACAAAATACTTTTTTATATGCAAAAACGGCTCGTTTCGGTTGAGAAAATATTTTAAACAGAAGAGCGAACAACGTTTCCACCTTCTATTTAAAATATTTTCTCAACCCAAACGAGCCGTTTTTGCATATAAAAATCTCAACAAGTGGGTTTCTCGACATCACTGACAAAATACTTTGAACTAGTATCTTACTAACATTCCATATTCCACTCTACACTTTGGTATTTTCAGGTATTTCTTTATCACTGAAGCAACTACCATGGGTTCATTTAAACTTAGTATTAAATTGTAACGTAATATAGTTCACCCATTTTACAACTTGACAATGACATTGTACAAATTGTAACATAATATAGTCCACCCATTTTACAACTTGACAATGACATTGTACAAATTGTAACGTAATATAGTTCACCCATTTTACAACTTGACAATGACATTGTGCAAATTGTAACGTAATATAGTTACTCATTTTACAACTTGACAATGACATTGTGCAAATTGTAACGTAATATAGTTACTCATTTTACAACTTGACAATGACATTGTACAAATTGTAACGTAATATAGTTCACCCATTTTACAACTTGACAATGACATTGTACAAATTGTAACGTAATATAGTTACTCATTTTCCAACTTGACAATGACATTGTACAAATAAATGAAAAAATTAAAAAGACGCCCACTGAAAATTGAAGTTTCTTCAAATGTCTATAAAGAGTAGGAAAACTTTAAAATCAAGCTAGTGTATTTCGAATCTTTATTCAACTGCATTACAATATTTGGAAGTATAGGATAGATTGGGTTTTGTAAAATAATAAAATGTAACTGATTGACAGGTACTTCAGCTAACACTGTGTGTATCTTTAACCAATTTATTGTAAATCTCCCCAGAGGTGAAGCCTGTACTGTTAGAATGATTTCTTTGTCCTACATTAGAAGATTTAAATTGAAATAAACAGAAAATTCTTAATGCCACATTTATTTGAAAATAAAATCTTAATATACATACTATAATCAAACTTTGTCCATAGCAAATATAAAAAGTGTTAGCTCTAACTTAGTTCATATGTAGATATTAATTTGTCGCTTCTTTTAGCTCAAAGCTACATAATATGTCGTCTCTGGTCTATCCACCGCGGGAATCATACCTATGATTTTAAAATTGCAAGTCCTTTAACTTACTGCTGACCCACCAAGGGTCATTCACTGTTGCTTCACACTTCAGTTGGTGCGAAAACATTATTATGAATTAAATCTTTGAAGTTTCGAAATTTATTAAAATGTGTTTTGTTTTCAATTTATAATTGTTAAATTTAGTAATCATTTAAATAATGATTCTATCGTCCATATATTTTAGTTTAAAACTGCTCGACAAAAGTATCACTAATGGCAAAACGTTACAACTATCTTATAATAGAAACGAGTATTTGAAAGTTTTGGATTTCGGCATTTTCCGAGTCTGAACCACACAACACAGGTAAGAAATGATACCAAATAAACGCTTTAGGCTCCTCCTGAAATGAAAACCAAATTGTCTAAATTGTGTTGCTTTCTAAATCTCAAGAATCGAAATTTATCAACGGAATCGGGCCCAGTATGGCCAGGTGGTTAGGGCGCTCGACTCCCCAGCTCATGGTCATAAATTCGAATCCCCGTCACACCAAACATGTTAGCTCTATAAATAATGGGGCATTATAATGTAATGGTCAATCCCACTATTCGCTGGTAAACCAGTAGCTCAAGAGTTGAAGGTGGGAGGTGATAACTAGTTCCCTTCCCTCTAAGTCTTTCACTGCTAAATTAAGGACAGCTAGTGAAGAGAGCCCTCGTATAGCTTTGAGCGTAATTCACTACAATCAAACAAATCTACAGAATCGAGCTTCCAATAAAATTATTCAGTTTGTTTGTCTCATAATTTCTGTGCAAAGTTATACAGAGTTGCGCACAGTCGGTCACAGAGTTTGAGCTAATCCACTAGAGGGTGAAGGCAGATGGTTCTTGGAACTCACCGCCAGATCTTGCGCTACTCCCGTTAGGTCGAATAACGGGATTTCACCGTCAATTTCATAGCACGCGTGCACACACGTTCCTAAAGTACGGAACACGTTTTCGTAGCATCCAGACGTAAGCCACGGATTTACATTCCGAGAACGCTAAACACTAGACCACACCCGATCCTTTTAACTAACCCAATTTTTTACTTCAGGGGAAATGTGTAATTTAAAATATCTATATAACTAGCTGCATTGTAGACGGAGTTCGCAACATCTTTATAATTCCATCTATATTTAATGTTGTTCTTTGTTATTCACCACAAAAGGCTACGTGTGTTCTTACTAGAAGTTCGCAGACATATTGCTGTCTACTGGGGAGCACACAGTTAATGAATAAATAGCCTTTAAAAGTGTAGAGGCACTGCCAGCATTTGGGAGCAGATCACGAATTTTCAATCTGGAGGCACGGAATATTTTAAATCAACATGCTCACCATAAACGATATATCCTTACCTCGATTGCTGACTTAATCTTCTCTACCCCTCTGTTTGTTTTTGAATTTCGCATTAAACTATACAACAGCTATCTGCACTAGCTGTACCTAATTTAAAAGTGTAAAACTAAAAGAAAGGCAGCTAGTCATCACCACCAACTCTTGGGCTAGTCTTTTATCAACGAATAGTGGAATTGACCGTGACGTTAAACGCCCCCACGGCTGAAATGGTGAGCATGTTTAGTGCGAAGGGGATTTTTAACCCGCGATTCTACTCACCTGGCCATGTCGGGCCAAACTTTTTTGTATAAAAACAGCAAAAACTCACAATTTTATACAAATTCAGGTACACCACAGATACTAGGATCGTTAAATTGTTTTATGCTAAAATTCTAAACTATGTACAACAAATACATCCATGTAATGTTCCATGTTAGAAATTATATCAAGCACTTTTGTATTTAATGTTAACAATGTCGGTTTGTTTTTAATTTCACGCAGAGCAACTCGAGGACTATCTGCGCTAGCCGTCCTTAATTTAATCAACTCTTGAGCTACTCTTTTACCAGCGAATAGTAGTATTAACCGTAACATTATAACACCCCCACAGGGGCGAGCATGTTTGGTGTAACGGGAATTCGAACCCGCGACCCTCGGATTACGAGTCGAGCGCCTTAACCGCCTGGCCATGCCGAGCCATCAATGTTGAATTCTACTGTACTTCGAGTCGTAAAAGAATATAAAAAAAAACATTAAATAGTTTTTATTACAATTTTAAGCCTATTCAATATCTAATAGTTAGTTGCTTATGTAAAATCCATAACTTTTCTGTAATCCTTAAATCGTAATGTTATGATTACGAATAAAAAAATCGATCATTGTATTGTATATTAAACAATTTTTATCTACATTTAGGAGTAATTGTGTATATAAAAGTTGAAGTTTAAGATAATTCTTTCAATATATTAAAAAAAATTAATAACAACCATTAATTATATTTGTTACATAATTACAGCTCAGTGTTCTCCTTTTTTTAATGTTTAACAACCACAATTCTTTATTTGACTCCTCGAGTACTTCCTCGATGAAAACAGTTATCACAGTATCTCAACTACATTTATTCCGCTATACCCATTACCGAAATGCATTTTCCTTCACTAGAGATTCTACTTGTAAAAATAAACTTCGATACTTCCTTGTGTTATCATAACTACTAGGTATCACGCTTAACCAGGAGAAAGCGTTCACACAATAAGTTTGATGATGATGCTGCCATCTCACGTAAGCAAATAACAGCATACAGTTTCACATCCCGGCACGAGTAAAATGTGTACAACTTCTTTATTCCAGCAGAGGGCGTTGTACACCTGCTTTGTGAGATCATTCTTATGAAAGTTACCTTCGAACAATATTATCGCTTTGAACACTCCATGCCTTTACTTCAACTTATAAGACATAAGATAGTGTTTTAGATAAAGACTTTACGATTGTCAGTGCGCAAATTTATCAAAATGTGCTTAAAAATCCATCAAAATAATTTAAAACTCATATTTCATTGTCAGCGTGATTTAGTCTTATCTGGTTTTTAAATATCAACAGTGATACTAACATAAAGTTATGAATAATCATTGTGTCCAATCATACGATCTAAAGTGCAACATTAAAAATAATGCGACTACGTAAAAATACATATGAATGACAACTTAATACGAGCAAATACATCGTCCAGTAATTTTAAACTTATTGACTTGCATTATCATTTGTACACAGACTATTTGTAAGCTACAATAAATTTTTTTAATTCACAAAATTTCTTCACCCTGCAAAACAAACACATGAACTTACAGGTGTCAGAGCTTTCGTTTCGTTAACTGTATAAAGATAGGAATTTCTTGGAAAGTTGTCTTTTAAGTTGTTACTTTTTTCATCGTTGGGAAAGTATATTAATATGAACAACGTATTGTCATCTTCAAAGCTGAGGTCTCGTAGTGAAACGAAATGTGTTTTTAAAAACATGAAATACTTCTGAAGATTATGCAATGGTCTTTCCAAAATATATGTAACACTGCTTAGTCATATTTATGTATTTACTGAGATAAATAATAATTCCTTGTGCTGCTTTTTATGTAGATTTGTAGGGCATATGATACGTTGTCATACTAATAAGATCATTCATTTTGTTGCTGGTGCACTATTATACGAATCATTTAACTCAAATACACTAGATAAGTACAATTTTACAGAAATTTAAAAAAATCTTTCTTGTTCAACCTTAAAAATATGTACAAATTTACTCAATTGTAAATAAATTGTATCTACTGTCTCAACATTTAGCATTCAACAGAATATTCTAAGAATCCTTAACACAAATTATCAGATAAAGTTCATGAACTATTTTACTGAAGTATAATATGCAACTAAAAACAAACATTTCATGCTCTATTTATGAATTTTAGGTTTAAATTAATTTCTTATCTTGTTAATTGTAATAATAGTTACTAAGTTAACCTTCTCAGTTTTAACTAACCATTTCTGTTAGGCTTAACTTCGTTTATGAAATTATCAAGTAATTACTAATTTGTAAACCGCTTAATGAGTACGATTTTTTAAGTCAATGTATTTTTCAAACTGATGTTAAAATTATTCAACATTATACAAATACATTAAAGCAAGTGTAAAAAGTTCTTAGAAATAACACACAGGCCTATTTCGTTCACAAATAAGTGTTTACCTCAATTGACTCTAATTAGAAGTAAATGTACTTCGTATTTGCGAAGTGAACAAAACTATTAGCTTCAGCAACATAATACTGGAGTATGAAAATGATAGTGACTTTTAAATATCCATTTATTAAATTATTTTACGAATTTTTATTCAGAATTTAATAATTTTTCACATGAGTCAAATACGAAACAAAAAAATGAACTTGATAAAATATTTCTCAAATTGTATGACGGGAAACGCCATCGCAGTGCAAACTTTAGTAGAACGTTGTGCTGTTTGTAATGTAAAGTCATTAATTGTGAAGTAACAAGAGGGGAAATTTTTAAATTACTGGATGAAGAAGAACTTTTTTTTTGCAATTTATTACTTATTAGTATAGCAGATATGCTAGAGTTGGCATTTGTTAGAATGTTGATTATTGTTTGATGGAAGACTAAGCCTGGCTGTGACACTGAAACAGTGAAAAGAGAATCTTATCTTTGAAGTTTGAAGATTCGTCGAATCTCAAAAGAATTGATCTGCATGATTTTGCAAAGTGGATAGTTGCATAGGAATAGTATCTTTGTTTTGTTTTATAATTTTAATGCATAATTACAAATTTCAGGTCGTGGTTATCATTTCAGTACCATAGAGTTGACTTTCCAGGTTAAATTCTCGAAGTAAAACCCACAGTGATACTAATACGATACTCGTGATGTGAGAACTCTGAAGAATTATTGACTTTGAAAATATTATTTTTAGTGTATCACACTTCTAATCTTTGAAAATAGGGTTCGAAAGAAATATTTTGGAAAACTTGTATCCTTCAGTGTATTGAATACAATACATTCATCAGGCTTATAACATGAAGTAACTATTCTATTCATCTGGTCATAAAATCGGTTTCATCAGAAGAATTGGAGGCAACAAAAATATTGTAGCAAGAATAGTTTGTAAAATGAAGTGAAGAATAATTTGCTTTGAGTATGTTGTTTACGAAGTGGAAAATCTGGAACCTAAACTGGTCTTGCTGTAGAATAAACAAATACAGTAAATCATCAATTTAGCTCCTTGAGGTTGTGACAGAGAGTGATCTTCAAGGTGTCACATCTCCAGATCTTCATACCAGTATATTTACCTGATCCATGGGACAGAATTTTATTGAAAATGAATTCATTTAAAAATTGCCTTTAAGTTTTATGAGCAAAACTTACTGAGTCAAAAATGTCTTCAAAAAGTGGTAATTGTAGTTTTCATAAAAACTGTAAGGAGAATAATTTTTGACCAAAAACAAATGAGACTTTTCGTTTAATAATTAGATCACCATGCATTTACTCATGGACTAATAAATGTACAAGAAAATGTGACACGCTCGATGATCTTGACAGTTTGTGGTTGTTACCGTATTCTTAATATTCATTTCATCCTTAAGTAGGTGATGGTTATTTGATCATTTTTGTAATAATCTGAGATCATCAAAATCAGTCCTAAGTGACAATGGGAGAGAACGTGCCATAAGTTCTTGCACATATTCTTTCACCCTTGGATGCTAAATTTTAAGTAAAAGAATAATTTTGTGATGACTTGTTTCATTGATCTTATGCAAGTTATTTTTGTAATACATTGACTTATTAATAGATTGCTACAAGACTTGCACAATGGTAATATTAATATTTGAAAATATTAATTGTTAAATTTTAGTTCTGTTTAACAAAGTGAAAATTAGCTTTAAATTTTTTATTGTATTTCAGAGCATTAATTTTATGTATCAAGCTGTGTTTTAAAGATAAGTTTAAAAAATAATTATATTTTCAAGTTGTATGTATCAATTCCTCATTGGGTGTATTTTTTATCATAGTAGCTTTTATTCAATACTGTGCTATTGCAGCACATAATTGGATGTTTACATATGTTTTTCAGTGTGGCACTTAAAGATATGTGCAAGAAATTGCGATGTATTTGTTTAACACGTGAACTTTAAATTTTGAATGAACTTATGAATTCAGCACCTTGAAGTGTCTTTTGGCTGTAGCCACTGTTACAGACATTAGAAAATTGAAAATTTATTGATATGTTTTTGTTCTATGGGTGCTGTAAGTATGGAATAAAAAACAAATTGTCCTGCATGCTCTTGGACCTCAATATTTCTGTTAGTAAAATATAAAGTGTCTTCAATCCCACAAACAATATAACAGCAGTAGAATGCAGAGTCGCTAGCATGTAGAATCTCTAGCTGTTATAGTTTTAAACCCATTCCTAGAATATCATAGGTTTTTTTGCATTTTATGATCTAATTATGAACTGTAAAAAATAATCCTAATTTAGTCGATACCGTCAGTAATTCAGTATACTGAAGCAGATTCTTGTCTGTTCATTAATGGTTCTTGTATGCCCCAGTTAGTGATACATGCATTTTGGAAATGTTGAAAATATTCTGACTAAATTGAAAATCTGAGTGGCTTGTCTGTATCATTGTAAATATCGGATTATTTAAAAAAGAAAATAGTCTTAACACAGTTAATGGGAAGGACCATGTGTCAAGCTTCACTCCCTGTGATATTACAGTGTTGATCATTATTTGAAAAAAACAACATAATTGTCTTTAAGAAACTTGTAAATTTTTGATTTCTTAAAAAAGGAAGTTCCTATAATTTTTTGTCATAAATTATTAAAAAATTAAATACTTAAAAACGTGTATAATATAGTCCTAATGTAAATATTGGTTTTTAATTATTATTTTTTTAAACATGTTTTATGATAGCATGTGATAAATGTTGGAATTTTTATTGTAGTGAATACCTTTGGTTTAATATAAATATTATGGTAAATATTAGGAGTGCGTATCTCATCATAGCAGTGAATACGATACGTATCTGGATATCCAAGTATTCCCAACTGTTTAAGTTTACCGATTGTATGTAGTTTATTATCTATATAACTAACATTGTCTCCTTTAAGTACTCCACACTTTATGGTGTTTTTTTAAATTCTTGGTTTGGTCAACTAAATGAGAACTAGAAAGAGGAGTTAACTACAAATAACTTAATATTTGTACTTGTTTTACTATCATAAATTTCTTACTTTGTAATGTGTTTCATAAAATATATGAAGACAACATTCAGTAATCAGTATTCATCTTTATTTATTGAATCTGTTAATTTTTAATAAAAATACTTTATTAGAAATTCTTGTTTTTCTGTACAGAAGACTTCTTTACTGATAGTCGGTCATATTTTGTGAAGTCACATAAGTCATATCATATTGGATGATGTTATGATACAATTGTATCATTGCTTCATGGTACAATACTTAAATTGCTGTATTATAACACCTTTAGTAGATACTATTTCACAAAATATTGTTAAACTTGTATGTTAAAATTTTTGTGTAATTACATATGTAGTTGTTGTTGTAGTTTTTTTGTTTTATCTTTATATTATTACTTATTGATGTACCTTTTATTCCATATTGGTGCAGCAATGAATGGGATCCGACCTTTACCTCCAGAGTTTTCTGGTGGAGAAAGAAAAAAGCGTAATTACAAACTTTTGGTAGATCCAGCTCTGAAGAAAGGCAGTGTAAAAGTGTACAGATATGAGGGTGTGGTACCAGGGGTATGTGAGATGTTGATTATTTTAAGTGAATTTAGAGACCAAGTTCATTGATTGATGAAAGTATGTTTGTTTTTATTCTTGATTGTAGACTTAATTTTGTGTTTCATAACAATAACAAAAATAATTTATTCTGAAAATTTAGATGCCATTAAGTTAAAAAAAAATGATAGAAATGCACCCAGATCTGCTGATATTCTACCTACAATGGCAGTGTATGTATGATGTGGTTTTGCAAATATGAGGATTTGTTTTTCCCATTGCTGGTGGTGTTTGGATTTATGCTGGGATACAAAATGAATGAATGAATGGATATTTAAAATATTCCTCTTTTTTTTTTGTAATATCAATATTGCCCAATATCAAGATATAAGTATTGGCTGTCATTAAAAACATGGTGTCAGCATGTTACCATTTTCTGGTCATTGTTACTTTAAAAACAGTAAGTGCAAACAACTTTTGTGAGCTCTGCTTGATACTAATGTATGTTGTTATGTAAATGTACATTTGTTGATGTTTATTAGATAAAAGTCTCTTGGAAAAAAGTGATTTTGTAAACTAAAATGAACCTTAAGGTATTTTCTTCTAATAATACAGAAATAAGAAACATCTTTCCATAACTTAGACATAAAGTATGTAAATATGAACTTGATTGTGAAAACTATCAAGTTTAGGCTTTAAAATCCATATACAAATTAGCACTTTGATGGAACCATGTTCTGGATGTAGTAATGTAGAATGATATTTCTGTTTAAAAAAAATCTTGGATATATTCAAGCATGAAATATTAGTGGCCACATTTGATTTAATTTTACAGTAGAACCTTGTTAAATTGCATGCTTGGATAACACAGTCAATGTTTGAATTCAAATTTTCCTTTGCTAATTTTGTAAGTTGATAGTTTGAATGAATATTTTGTGGCAAAATTTAATTATCTTGTTAATTTTTCTTTAAAAGGATGAAAGTTCTAACATTTGTTTTTGTCATCATCATTTTTAGTTAATGACCAAAGCCTGCTGCTTCCAAGATGACAGTTAAGCATATAACAATTGAACAAAGTAATTCTTATGCAGCCTATTTATATTCTGGCTTTTTGAGGTGTTTTCCTTAAAACTGTGTGTAGACTTTGATTTTCATAATTTAATCAATACTTCTATTGCATGTGACAGATATATCCTTTTGTAAATGCACATTGTTTGCTGTTAAAAATAAAGTGTATCAAATTTTAAAAAATGGCAAACACCAAACTCATATTGCCCATAATCTTGGGATTAGTAAATTTATCCTACTGTGTGTTTTAGAAGAAACATCTGGTCTTTAACAAAAGATATTAAAACAGCTGCTGACAAAACTCTGGATTTTGCTTTGTTCTGATGGTTGTTCAGGCATGCTCGGGAGGACATCCCATTTGTGGCATAATTGTTAAGCAGAGGCTGAGAAGTTTAATCTTAACATTCATGGGTAAAGCTCTCAGTTTAAAGCCAGCAACGTCTGGTTGGATAGGTTCAGAAAAACAATACACTATTAGCTAAGATCTTGTGTCAGGCTAACTTCACTTGGAAGATAATTAACGAACACAACAGTGTGGTAATGTTGACATTACCAATTTCAGCTTTGATCAAAAAGAGCTGAGTTATTAATGGAATTTCGGAGAGTGGTCAAAACAGTATTATTAAAAAATGTCTCCTTCAGTGTGGATTCCTGTACATGATGAGATCTGCCAGGGAAGATTCTGTTCTTTCAGTTTACCTCCTTTGGGAACTAAACTTCCACCCACGTGTTTGCTGTGCATGGTGACCTGTGAAGGGGGAGGAGAGGATCCTGGTGGTTGAGGGGTCCAATCCTAACACACCACTTTGGCCTTGAATTCCTGTAGACAGACAACTTGGGGGTGGCCCCCTAGGGTCAATCGACTGGTCCACTCGGGCTAGGGTCAATCAAGTATTAGTGTTGGATCTTCTCAACAGGTGTTGTGGACATTATGTTTGGGTTTAGTGCTCACGAAACCTTGGCATTTCTGCAGTGTCCTTGTTTGACATTGTAGTGCACCCCCTCGGTGGGCTTCATGGTGCATGGGGTCAGTGGGTACCAAAATTTCCCTTTCTTTATTATGGATACTCCAATTGAAAATCTTAATAAAAAAGTGAAAAAACAGTCTATAGGTAAATGACCACATCTTGAAGATTATGAGCAGCCATCCTCACCATCTGTACCACCTGTTGTACCTTGTATTCTTATATTGCATTAACTTTCAGACAAACTTTTAGGGCAAATGTCTCCCTTTTTCATTCAGAAGGGACTAGAGAAACTTGCTGGCTCTCCAAAGACAGTTAAGAAGCTTTGATCTGGTGACATATTGGTGGAAACATCCATGTCTTAACCCAGTGAATTCCTCTTGCATTCAAAGGCAATTGGGGATATACCGATTGAGGTTACACCTCATGCTACTTTTAATTCATCATGAAGAATTATTATTGAGAGAGATTTGAACATCTCTGAGTCAGAGATTCTCACTGGTTTCTCCGCTCAAGGAGTTTCTGTAATGAGGCATATCTCCACTTGCAAAGATGGAATTGCAGTGCCAACCAGTATCCTCATTCTGACATTTACATCACTGCGTTCACTTGCCACCATCAAGGCAGGTTGTCTTAATTGCAAAGTACAGCCATACATTCCAAATCATCTGATGCTTCCAGTGTTAGCAGTTTGGTCACTCAAAGATATCATTTTGTGGCTCCTTCATGTGTGCTCGTTGCAGCAGCAAGGACCATGATGCCTATGATTGTGAAACAGACCCTCATTGGGTCAATTGCAATGGCTGTTACTTGTCCTTTCATTCTTGGCCAAAATGGTTTGAAGAAAAAAGAGGTGCAGCATTTGAAAACAATTCATAACATTACTTATCCTGAGGCTCGAAAGTTGCTGTCCACCACTTCATTTCGGACGTATGCTGCTGCAATTTGTCCCACTATTACAGTGAAAGTACAGACAGATCTCTCTGTACCTCCAAAAGAATCATTCTCAAAACAAATGAAAAGTCTTTTGACCTTCATGATCAATAAGTTGATGGATCAACTTCAACACCTATCTCTGTCCCTCATTCCAACAAATTTCAAGATCCACTTTTTTTGGATCTGGGTTCAGGCATTTCTTCAGATACATCTTCTTCTCCAACCCTAAGATGCAAAACGATCATTAGTTCATATCCTCAGTTACTGGAATCTTCTTCCAACAGCAAAGACCTGCCTATTCGATCCAGGGCAGGATTCATAGAGGTTGATAGTTCTCCCTTGAATAAAGACAGTAAAGAAAAAAGACATGGTCGTAAACAGAAAGGTTTTCCACCTAGTTTGCCGACACATAAGTAAAAATTGGCTCCTTGATATAATGGAACTGTCATGGTTTATATTATAAACTGGATGATATCAAAACACTGATTGCTTCCTACCATTCTGTATGTCTTTCATTACAGGAAACATTTCTGAAACCTGTTGAAACAGTCACCTTTCAACAGTTTTTATTTTTCTATAGAAATAGCAGACTGTGTGATGGATGAGTACATGGAGGGCTGGCATATGACAAACCCTTGGAGGCTGTGTATATCCATGTTTTCTTGGGTCATACCATCACTGTTTTCTCTCTCTCTACCTGTTGCCTTGAGAGACATATGATCAATGAGTTCTTGATGCTCTCATTTGAACAGTTGCTCTATCCCTTTTTAATCCTGGGGGACTTTAATTGATATCATCCTCTCTAGGGAAGTGCTGACATTGATGGGAGGGATTGCTCTGTGGAGCATATGTTCTCTGATCACAACCTTTCTCTTTTCAAAAGTGGTTCTTATACTTATTTTCATGCATCTTGCCTGTCCTTTACTGCTATTGATCGTTCAGAGTTCTACCCTTCAGTATTTTGCCACTTTCATGGAGAGCTGATAATAACTCATGAGGCAGTGATTATTTTCCTTTAATTTTGAGAGAGACTGGTCATGGTCAATGCCACTCAACCCATATGATCTGGTGGAAACTGGATCAAACAAACTGGCCTTCTTTCATTGCTCTTGCATAACTTGATCCTGCCATCATTTGTAAGCCATCAATAGGAGACTGTGTGGCAGCAGTAACTGACTATATTATACAGGCAGCTACTCGGTATATTTCTAAAACCTCAACATGTTTTCCCCAATATCCTTGATGCCAGTTGGCACAGAAGGCACAAAAATGGGCCTGGGGTACTTTTAATAGGTATTTGACACTCGCACCACATCGCTTTCCAGCAGGCCTATTGAGTAAGACGTCAAAGCTAGAAGGAATCTTGGATCAAGTTTACAATCAGCATATCTTCTACAACCAGTTCTAAAGTCATATGGGACAAGATTCGAAAGGTCAGTCTGCCATACAATTTTGTCCCCTTCTTGATCTTTCTCTCTGATGGCCAAGAAGTAGGAAATACCCGGAGCACCGTCTATACTCTAGGTGAAAGCTTTTGCCAGGTATCTAGCACCTCTGTTTCATTCCCCACCTTCTTAGCCTTCAAGACTCGGGCAGAGCAATCATCTCTTTCCTTTCAAGCTGATTGTCTCTGTATATAATTGTCCCTTTACACTGGTGGAACTCAAACTGGCCGTTCGTCAGTCTGGCAGTACATCAGTTTGACTTGATGATATACACTGTGAAATGCTGCACCATCTATCTCCTGCTTCTCTTGCTTTTTTTTCTGATTGTATTTAACATAATTTGGCAGGAGAAAGTCTTTTCTGATGCTTGGTGCCAGGCTATTGTCCTACCTTTCCTTAAGCCTAGGAAGGATCCCAAGATTCCTTTAAACTATTGTCCAATTACTTTGACAAGCTGTCTTTGTAAGACCTTAGAGAGGATGGTTAATGCTCATCTTGTTTGGTTCCTCGAATCAACCAACCTCCTCCTTCCCACTCAGTGTGGGTTCCAACAACAGCGCTCCACCATGGATCACCTAATTCAACTTGAAACGTCAGTTAAAGAAGCCTTTTTCAAACAACATCATCTTTTGTCAATATTCTTTGACATTAAGAAAGCTCATGACACAACATGGAGGTATGACACTTTGTGATACATTATATTGGTTACATGGCCATTTACCTATTTTCATTAAAAAATTTTTGATAGATAGGCAATTTCAAGTTCGTGTGCTGTCAACACTTTCCCGTTCTTTTCTACAGGAACTTGGAGTACCTCAGGGCGGTGTTTTGAGTGTCACACTTTTCAGTATAAAGATTAATGGCATCACTGAACACCACCCTCTTACTGTTGCAAATAAGCTCTATGTCAACAACTTTCACATCTCATGTCAGTTGTTGAGCGTGAGATATACTGAGTGGCAGCTACAGACTGCCCTCAATCGGTTTTAACTTCTCTCTCTCTCTAAAACTGTTTATATTAACTTTTGCTACCAACAGGGTATTAATTTGGTGAAATTGTGCTACCTGTTATCCCTGAGACAAAGTTCATGGAGCTTATTTTTTTACCATAAGCTGACCTTTATACCACACATCAAGTAGCTGCAGGTCAAATGTACAAAAGCACTGAACATCCTTTGTGTCTTCTCTTCTACCATTTAGGGAATGGATTGATGATCTATGCTGAAGATATATTGTGCTCTTATTCGATTGAAACTTGACTGGATCACTGGTCTGTGGCTCTGTGCCAGGACCTAGTCCTTAAAGATTCTGGACCATATTCATCATCAGGGACTTTCCACACTTCCCCATTTCAGAGCATATATGTAGTTTCATGAATCTCCTTTGCACCTCTGCCATTTGCAACTATCTTTTCTGTATACATCAAAACTTCTTTCCTTACCAAAGCATTCCACCTGGGGTTGTGCTTTCCTTCTTTGGTGGGCCATGCTTTTTCAGAACAGAAGATTTACCATTGCTCATTTTGGGCTTCGTAGCCAGGACCAGTTGGATGAATTGGTCTGTCCTTTGATAAAATTGTTGTATCCACTGGTCCCATCATGGATTACTACAGTCCTCAAATGTGACCTATTTTTAAGTCATTTGAGAAAAGCAGACATTTCCAGTTGGAAATACTGTCTGTTAATTGCTAAACATCTTTTGAACCATTCTTCCATTCCTATTTAAACAGATTGTTCGAAATCAGGTGACTGTGTGGGCTCTGCCATAGTTTATTGTGGTTCACCGGTTGTGTGCAGAATCCTCTCTACAGCTTCTGTGTTTGCTGCTGAACTGTACACCATTTTTCTTGTTTTGGAACACATAGAAACTAAGCAGTACTCAAATTGCACAATTTATACTGACTTGCTTAATTTTCTACTGGCCCTGGAATCTTTTCATGTTTGTTCTCAGCTTGTTCTCGCTGATATTTAAAACTGACTGGCCCATTTCTCTAACATCTACTTCTATCCAGTTTTTCTGGATACCAGGCCTTGTTTGTATACACATGAATGGACTCTCCAATACTGCAG
Source organism: Carcinoscorpius rotundicauda (assembly GCA_011833715.1). Classification (NCBI taxonomy): domain Eukaryota; kingdom Metazoa; phylum Arthropoda; class Merostomata; order Xiphosura; family Limulidae; genus Carcinoscorpius; species Carcinoscorpius rotundicauda. Next base: position 101,571,687 of record CM022394.1, on the reverse strand, counting down.
CTAAACCTGTCTGCTCTAGCACTATTACCACTGTGCCTGTTTCAATCATAGACTATGGTCCTGTATTCAAGGCTTGGTTTTGTGCCAGTTTGCAGTCAACTTGGAGTGAGCAACACGAAGACAAGCTTTGGACTTTGGCCATCTTACTTCTCTAAGGATTGGAAAGAGGAAGTTGTTCTAACTAGACTATGCATTGGTCACAGTTTTTTAACTCATCATTTTATTTTATCTGGGACTGATGCATCAATGTGTTGTCTGTGTAACACTCAGGTCACAATAAACCAAATTTTACTGTCTTGCTGTTGTTGCAACTCTTAACAGTGGCACCATTTTAAACATGTTTTGTCCCAAGGTTTATTTGTAATGTTAGACAGTGTTATTGTCAACTGTAACACCGTCCACCTTGGAGATGTTTTTAGTTCTTTAAAGGTCAATAATCTTTTCAATTCTATTTTAATTTTTAATTTATACATTAGGCCTTTTTTAATGTGATTCTCTTTTAAGAATCAAAGTACATGTTGTTCGATTTGACATTTGAAAATGGCGGTAATGTCAAATAACTCAAAACCAGGACTGAAAATACCAACTTCAGGTGACTAATGCTGCTGTTTGAACCAACTATTAGTCATTCTGGCAAGTTATGATAATTACAGTTATGCTACAGAAAGTTTTTTTACAACTTGTGTTACTTTAGTTTTTCTCTTACTGCTGTAAACTTGATATAAAAATTTGATTTAATGATATTTGTGTTTTTAATTCCAAAATTAAACTTTGCTTTGTTTCACCTTTATTTTCTTTTATGAATTTCACAAAATTTACTTTAATTTTACATTTTTACTGAATTTTTGGTGCAGACAGCCTAGTTGCTTTGCACCATAAAACATCAAACCAACCAACAAAAATGCCAGTTTTAATTTAAAGCCATTCTTCAAAGTGCTGATCTATTGGAGTAACTTAGACACTAATTGATTAAACTGAACAACCTTGAATTATTGAAAAATAATAATGAGAAATCATTAGATAGTGCTTGTATTGCTTATATTTTTGAAATAATTGGGTATACTGATTTTGATTAATTATAATTATTTTGTGGGACACTCATGGATGGTCATAAATTAGTTAATCAGCTCTGTACAGCAGTACAGATTCAAGAAAGAGTAATGTAGCATGTTAGCTTACAGAAAAAACTCATTTCATGGGATTTAAATTTATGACAATGGTATAAGTTCAGTAGGGGAGGAGTTTGAAGGTTCTTTTTTAGGTTACGCTCGGTAGCTTCATCAGATAACCTGATGTGGCTTTGCTATAAGAAGACACACGTATACACACTTCTTCAGTTCTAGTGTTATGTGCAAAAATTATATGGTCATTAAACTTGTTCAGTTGGATTATCCAGTTATGTGTTGTGATGGAATTGTCAGCATTTGTATAGATATGTGTTCGACTGAAGTGTTTGAAAAGACTTGTCTTACATGTGATTTGCCTTTTCTGTCAATGGTTATTTTGTTAGCCCATTCTCAAGACATATCACACCACGTGATCTTAAAAATAATTAATGAATCTTATCTTTCAAAACAGCTGTCGAAAGCATTCAAATTTTACTGGATAGAGCATGTTCTGAACTGTTGAAATTGGGTTTCCAGAGATTAAATGGTGTGAGCATTAATTTAAGGTTTTTATATAAGGTTGCTAGCTGAAGCTCCTGTAGGAATTTGATGGGAAGTTTAGAAGATTGAGGTACATATCACATGCTTGGAAATTTGTTAATTTCTATAGATGTTTATCATAGGATGAAGTTCTTTGTCTGAAGATGATTTAACTATAAAATATGTTTTGTTTTGTTGCCAATGCTGCTATAATCTTTCTTGGTCTGAATATCTAACCATTTTCATTTTTGCAACAAAAGTCACAACTTGTTATGTGCAACTGAGTTTGTAATAAGTTGATTGGTCATACACGTACGTAAATTGTTTGAGTATGATTCCTGCTTGTAATATGTAAAGTTAAATTCTGATATTGCAATTTGTCCAAAATAGCTCAAAATGCATCTAAGGACATGTACAACCCCAGAACTATTGGGGTCCACCTGGAATTTTAGACCCAATGACCAGTACATGTGTTACATAAATTTGTTTAGATATGTCTGTCAGAGCTACTGAAAGTTTCTTACATGATAAAAAATCAGTTAAGCTAAATAGGGTTGGCAACAACAATAACATGTTCCAGCTTCTTATTTGTTGAACATTTTTGTTGTGTTTCTTATATTCAAGCAATGAATACAAAATAACTTATTGAAGAGAGGCCATATTTATTAGGTATCTGAAATGCAGCTATCTGATTAACAATAAAACAAAAAGTGAGGATTTTAAGAAAAAATGAAGAGTTTTTAGCATTGTTTGTGTGTATGGTTTTTCAACACACTTTTGCAACATTTTTGGGACTTTACAACCAGTGAAGTAATTAAAAATACAAAATGAAATATTAAAGTTTTTAAGCCAAAATTTTATGCAATTTTTTAAGTTTTGCAAAGTTCCATGCAATGTGACTAACTATTTATACTGTGAAAAGGGGAAAAAAATTGGGTAATATCACTCCACCATGCAAAAAATGGCTAATGGATATTTTTCTCTGATTTTAGCAAGAAGGTCTTCCTCCGGTTCAGGTTTGGGACCCTCGTTCTCGTTTGGCAATGCTGTGGGCCAAACCCGAGGTTGCTGACTTGCCAATTCCTAAGTTCAAGGTATTTGAGTCATTGTTTAGTGTAATTTAACTTGTTTCTTTGGATTCCATACATTTGTAATCTTCAGGAAGTAATATTCCAACCAACTTTTCCTGGTCATTCTTATAGTATGTGACAGCTATGCTATAGTGTATGCAGTTCCAAAAAACACTAACTAACTCATTAACATTTTGTATTCATTTTTTTTTTTATCTTAAAAGCAGAAAGAATGTGATCCATGATGATGAGAAATTCCACTTTTAGAGAAAAATATATTTGTAAAAGTGGCTGGTATGGGTAGAGAATGCACTATGTAGAGGAGCAAACAACATTTCGACCTTCTTTATTCATTGTCAGGTTCACAAAGAAAGGATTACCAACCAATAGCAGACCACATGTTTGAAGGCAGTTGTCTAATTAGTGTGGAAATGTAGAGAGCATGCTTAGATGTTGGATTTATTTATTAATATAGGTATAAAGGTGTTCCTTTCTATTGGTTCATTTTAGGCTTGAGTTGTTGTATAAGTAAGGCTTCTTTAATTTTGCTTTTGTTTATGTTTGTTTCTTCATTTAGTATTTGGATGTTTTCTATGTGAAAAATACACTGACACAAAATATGACACTCCAGTTATTACCAAATTTATTCAAAACCCAGGCACAAAACTAAAGTCTGTACTGACAAACACAACACCAACATTATGTATAAAATACAATGTGATAACTGCCACAACTTCTATATTGGAGAAATAAGTAGAAAAATGGAAACCAGATTCAAAGAACACAAAAAGTCACCTTCACACATTTTCCAACACTGCAAATAAAACAAACACCACCACAGAAAACACTCAAATACTAAATAAAGAAACAAACATAAACAAATGCAAAATTAAAGAAGCCTTACTTATACAACAACTCAAGCCCAAAATAAACCAATACAAAGGAACACCTTTATACCCATATTAATAAATATATCCAACATCTGAGTATGCCCTCTACATTCCTTCACTCAATTACACAACTGCCTTTAAACATGTGGCCAGCTATCAGTCAGTAGTCTTTTCTTTCTTTGTGAACCTGATGATGACCGAAGAAGGTCAAAATGTTTGCTCCTCTACATACCAGCCGTTTTTATGTATATAACGAAGAACGTGTTTAAGTTCGAACACTTACTTATTAGCATCTCCATCATGACTATGTTTAAATGTTTTATCAATCTTCACTTCAGATATAGGATGCCAACAAAACCGAGTCATTTCTCAACTGAAATTTATCAGTATGAAATCTGTGTATTGTAAACATAGTAAAAGATGTAATTCTGTTTTCTTAAAAAGAAATGTAATATGAGGTAAAAGAAAATGGTTATTTTCACATCATGAGGAATGTCATTTCTTTTATGCTTTCAGTTAATGTTAACACCTAATCTAGAAAGCTGAGGAGAACTTTTTAACCAAATAAATGTTCAGATAAATAATGTCAAAAGTAATAAACTCACGATGTTACTATAAAAGTTGTATTAACTTCTGAATGAGTTAAACCACCCATGTAATAAAAATTAATACAGTAACTAATAATGCTAATTTTATTAACCTTTCTTGTTTAAATTACTTTTATTGCATTCTTTCATCAGCTTGGTATCTTCCTTGTTGGTAATATTTTTTACTATTTCAAGTTTTTGTAATAATGAGGGGAGCTGCTAATGGGTGAAAACAATGAAAATTTGTACCCACTGTTTTGTATCCTCCAAGACAAGTTAGTTAAAATGCTGCCTCTAAAATGGTTTTGAGGTATTTTTTAAACAAATAAAATATTGAAAAAGGAGGGAGGGGAATTAATACAAGTGTACAGGTGATGAAGTATTTTTTTGTTTTAAAATTTCTTAAGTGTTTTTTGTTTTTGTTATATCCAGAAAGAGTCAGCATTAAAAAGAAATATTATAGCTGCTTTTACATGATAATGGTAAATTCGTCCCTGAAGTATGTTCTCTTATGTCAGGTTTGAAGTATGTACCATAAGGTTATGGTGATCATGTCCTAGTTATTGTCACAGTTGTTAGCCTATGCGAGCATACAAATCTAACTATTACTTAGTTACTATTTTTTTAAGATTACTAAATTCTAATTAGTTTGTTTCTTATATATGTTTCAACTTGTAATCTGGTCTTGTATACTGTTAAGTCCTGAGAAGGACTATGTGGTTGCAGAAAGAATTCCACAGTGGATCTTGCTAAAAAGGCTGGTGTATTATTCATTATTCTGGATCTCATGGACTGTTTTAATAATTGGACTTGAATATATGGATTACTAACCCTAACAGACACTTAATTAACGATGAAATATTTTGCAGGCTTTTGAATTTTTTAAGTATTGTTTATGTATAGTTAGTGAAATAATTTACTGGACAGCTATGATACATTATAAGACACATTTGTATGGAGGTCTGTCTGGAAAAGAATTTCTTTTTATTAATTCTATTCGTTAAAGAATAAAAAAAAAATTCTGTGTAAGGTTTGTTATACATTTTCCAGAAAAAAAAAAAGCTTAACTGATATTTGTGCTGTAGTTACTCTACTTTTCTTGTATGATATGGAAAGTCTTATTAGAAGACTGGAATATTCTTTTAACTAGGGATTCCTATGTTGTTACCTTGACTAAATCCACCCAACTTAAAATGCTTTTGGGGAAAATGGAATCATGAATCCTTTTTAATTTAAAAAACAAAAGTATCTCTCCTTCTTCCAGTAAAAACTGTAATTGTTTTTAGCCATGGAAGACATTGTGTGTAGTTTATTATCAAACAACTGATAATCTTATCTTGTGAGACCAACAAAAGTTCAGGATAGTGTTACTAAGATGGCTGATTTTAAATATTCAGAAATGGTGTTGAAATGTTTCATCAAATTACCTGAAAACAGGTTTTGATGGGAATGATTGCTGAAAAGAAATGAAAGTGGAAAAGATGAAGTTTATATCATTCTTATCAAGTGTACCTGGATATGTACTTTAGGGTTTCAAAATGCTAAAAATCACCTTAACCCTTCCCAATGGGGACATTATCCTTGAGGTGATGGCAAAATTTTCAGAGGGTTTCACTGATATCGTTTATATAGTTACTGGAGGTAATTCTCAATGTAGCCTTTTTTTTTAAATAACTGTTAAACATTTTTTTCATGAAATTGTGAAAAACTCAGAAATGCAGGGTTTACAGTAATGTTTTTTTTCTTTTGTTATGGTAGTGAATGTGAGGTTGTTACTTGTAAAAGCTAGTTCTCAATTATTGTAATTTCATTATTAGTTTCAGAATAGTTACATATCATTAAAAACTAATTATGAATATTTGTTTTGGCCACCTTCACCTTTATTCTTAAATAAATAATTACTGTGAAGGGTGCGAGAATATATTAACATTTTTTAGAGTTGTGGGGCATAAAAAAGGTTGGGAACTACCATTTTAATGAAACCTGTTTTCTACACTGTGTAGTGTGATGCTTATAGAGCTTTTATGTGATGTCTACAAGGCATGTCATTATGAATTACAATGAGAATTACCACCAGGACATTCCTATATTCTGCCCCTTTTTCTAATTTATATTTGTATACCATTTACTGGTACTTAGTTTCTTTAATTGCAATAATTGGTTGAAATGTTATTAACCATGGAAACCTCCCTGCCAGTGGTCTTGTTGCTGTGTCATCTGTGTGCAATTGAAACAGCTGTAAGGGCAGGACTAAAAAAAATTGTGATATGCAATACTTATATTTTAATGAACAACAGTTATCTATTTGATGTTTAACAAATATAAACGTGTATTTGACAAAACCAAGAGCATTAATTTTCCTATCTTTACCTGTCTAACATCTTCAGAATTATCCTGTACTATTAATATCCAAATTTATTTACTTTCAGATTGATAACAATTACGTGGGTGTCCCACCACCCGTGGAGGTCACCATAACAAACTTAAATGACAACATAAATAAAAGTTTCTTGGATGATCTGTTGAAGAAATGTGGTAATGTGGAAGAGTCTTATGTCTATTATCACCCTGCAACCCAAAAACACCTTGGGCTTGCTAGAGTAACGTTTACTTCAGTGAAAGCTGCAAGAAATTGTGTTGAAAGGTTAAACAAGTCTTCAGTGATGGGAAACATCTTAGGAGTGTTTTTTGACCCTTTCTGTAAGTTGTTTAATATTTTTTGTAACTTTTATTTCACTTTGTTATTGTTTGGTTTTTATGAGACTCACATTAGGTCTCATTCATCTTAGATCTGAAAATTACTTACTCAGTAGAGCCATTCAATACCTACTGTTTTTGTTCAAAAAAAGTAATGGTTTCTTGTCCTTGGAGTTCCATTGCACTGATACATTAATATTGTTAAGTGTTATCTTTATTTAGTGAGGATCATGATGTGATTTCAGGACTGGACAGTGACCAGCATAATTATAAATTATTGTACATGGTTTGAAACTGGCTCCATGCTTCGTGTGCAGCAGTGGCACTTATTAGCAACCACTGAGCCTGGCTATATAGCTGTAATTCTTGTTGTTTCTGTTGTAGACTGAAACGGTATGACAGCATTAATCCTTTCATTATGGTTAGGCCAAAATACGCATGTCACAATTTTTTTTTTTTTTTTATAGATTGCATTTAAAATTTAATAAAACTACTATAATATTGATGTATACAATTGAAACATCAAAACATACAAAATCAAATTTTAATGTTAAATTTTTAGTGCACAAGGAAATACTCAAAATGAATTATTAGTTTAGCCCTAACATAAGGAATGTGATGTTTGTTTTCTTGGTATTTCCTCTTCTCTAACTTTTTTACCATACCTTCTGAGAAAAACAACTTTTAATGTAAATTGCTTATAGTAACATAGATATTTCTTAGACAAAGCACAATTTCTATAGCCTGTTTTACAGAGTTCTAATCATCATATCTTTCACTAATTGCTGATAGTTCTTTTTGACATTTAATGCAACGTTATTTATAACCAAGAGAAAGTCAAGATTTTAAATTGTCAATGAATCTATTATCTTGTATTGTTTTCAATACGGAATATTACTTATTTCATCTCTGGTGGAATGCTTCTTTTGTGACATTGAACCTGATAGGCTTAGCTAAATTTTCAAGATTCTTATGCCATAGTTAGAAATCCAAATTAATTAGGATAATTGTGCACAGACTTTGAATTTGGTTTGCATACCTTTGCCTCCAAATACACTCCCCCACTTTCAGACCATGAATGTTTACTTAGGTAACTGTCAAATCCCACTGTATAGTCAGGTGACAGTAAATCAACAGGTAGTGGTGGGTATTGTTGACTAGCTGCCTTCCTTTTGGTCTGCATGTTAAAAGTTAAGGATGGCTATTGTACTGTTGGTTTTTCATTAGCTTTGTGTGAAAATTATGAAAACAAACAAAAAGGCTAAACAAACTTCTTTTTATTATCTATATTTCTACAACAAAATTAACACCAAACCAGCATTTGAACTGATCACTTATAAGGCTAATTTTGATATTTATAAATTACTCAAACTTCTAGTAATAATTTTAAATGCAATTTAGTTTATATATATAGTTTCTGAAATGTTTTTGAAAAAGGAAACTGTAATCATTAGGTGGACTAGATAGCCCATCTTTGGAATCTGAACAGAAAGATTTATCTTTGTTTTTGATTGATTTATAAACTGTTAAAATTAAACAAAATAAAAATTACACATAATCAGAAGATCTCTAAATTATTATAACATTAAAGAATAACTGCTTTGACCAAAATAGTGGATGTGTGTTGAGGGTATGCCAATCTACAGTTAACTCTAATTTCATTTAATGACAAGTGGATATTTATTTCTCCTCCACCTAAGTATTAATTTTGTTATTGTATATTCTCACCTTGAGTTTTTAATTTTCATTAGCCAAAGAATGTCTTCGTATGTATCAAGAACTGATATCAGGATGTCCAAGAACAGTCTTTCAGATAGAACCGGAGAAAAGAAGGCAACCTCCAAGTTTCGACCCTAGATGTAGGAATAATGAACAACGCTCATCTAATGAACGTGGTTTGCAAGGAAGAGGTGGACGTACAAAAACTCAGGCAGCTTTTTCCGGAATGGGTGGTGATCACCTAACACCTCATTCATCAGAACGTAGCTATGGATCTGAGAGTGGGTTTTACAGTGGGGGGACATCAGATAGATGTTACTCTGTTCAATCAGAATGTAGTGGTTATCCATCAGATCATTCCACTCCTTTGAGTACTGAGAGTGGAAACTTGTTACAACATGGTAATCTTGTGGCTCCTCCTCCTGCTTCTTCATTTGTTCCTCATGGAATGAGACAACTTGTACCACCACAATGGGAAATCAACCCCACCCACATGGTAAAACCTTCTTCTTGGGGGAGAAACACTTTTGGTCATCCTGGTACTGAATGGAGTATGTCTTCACTACATTTTCAATCAAGAAAAAACAGTCAAGTGACTCCACCAAACACTCCCCAATCATTACCGCCCAAACAAAGTCCTGCACGTGAGAGTTTGGACTCTAGAATTGAACTTCTGTTGAAGCAAACTGAAGGAAAAGCACCAGGATTCTTAGCATTAGGTGGACTAGGTAGCCCATCTTTGGAATCTGAACAGAAAGATTTATCTTCTAAGACCATTAGTTCTCAGTTGATGGAGAAGAAAACTTCTTTACCTATTTCTCTTGGTAATGAAAACCCCCCTTTACACAGTTCTGTCAGTAATGATGCACCAGTGCCTCCTGATTATTCTCCTCTTCCTCCACTTCCCGAAAATGATGAAAAGCCCCCTCCTCCACCCGATGATGATGATGATGATGGTGATAATTTTGAAGTTCTTTCAACACCCCCATCCCCTTTCCTTTCATCAGCAATGTATTATAAATGGGCCCAAATTACTAAGGACATTGAAAGTGATAAGAGTACATCTTATTTTGTGGGAGATACCAGTTACTTGCCAGAAAACTCTATCCTTGAACCTTCTAGTGCACTCAGAAATTTGACATTATCTAATGTTGATCCCTTTATGAAAGACCCCAGAACTTGTGCATACAACCAGGACAGTAAGGCTTCAGATGAACAAGAGGCTAATGGAGGAATAGGAGAAGATCTAGATTCTACACCTGTGAGAGATGAAAGGCCCGAGCCACCATCTCCATCGGATAATGATAATCAAGATAAAGATGAAGAGGATGATGATGATAGAATGTCTTTATCATCCCTTAGTAGTGGGGGAGAAAAGTTGGAGGTAAATCCTCACCTTCCTCCTGACAATGCACCATCAAACTCTGCCATTGGTTTTCCACAAGCACCAGTTGGAGCTGGTCCTTTTGCAATGTACAATGGAAACCAAATGTCAGCAACTTCTGCTTTGCCTCACCCCTGTATGCCTCGAGGACCTCCACCTGAACCATATCCCAATCATCCTATGTACCCTAGTGAACATGTACAAATGATGGCCCGTATGGGTATCTGGAGGCCTGGAATGGGTTCAGGGATGTATGGGTCAAATCACAGACCAAATTTTCCCAGACCACCACATTATGGGGAGCCAGAATCTGGGCTGGGACCAGGTCAACCTGGTTATATTGTAAGAAATTCTTACCCTGGTCCAAGACCTAACATAAGGCCCCAAATGATGCCAAACTCCTTGCCTCCATATCCCCCAAATGTGCCCCCACATCATTTTCCAGGTAATAGATGTTACAGACCTCCAATTCAAGGTAATTATGGTGGTCATATGCCTCCTTACCCACCCCCTGCACCATATCAACATCAACTTCCTCCACGTCCTTGTCCTCCGGAAGACCCTAATGCCCCTACTGTCCAGGGAGTGCTTGAAGCTGTGGTCCAAGAGCTAAAGCAGATAATGAAAAAGGACTTGTGTAAGAAGACAGTGGAAAGTTCAGGCTTTAAAAGTTTTGAGCAGTGGTGGGATGAACATGAAACAAAGTCAAAGGTATGAGTGTTTATTTTATTTTTTTCATTTTTAAGTTTATAAAACTCAATACAGTTTCTATTGTTTTGTATGAAAAATTTGTGGTACCATTTTGTATCAAAGAATTTACAAATAATATTTGATTGTGACCTAGGAAATGAGTTGTAACATACACACAAAATGCAGATTATGAGTCAGATGAAGCCACAGAAGACAGTAGTGGATTATTGGTGTTAATTTAGATATAATAGACATGTACAGTGGAAACCCTCTAAAGCAGCCACCTTCAGGACTGAGACAAACTGGCTTGATTAGAGGGGTTCCACTATACATAATTAGGGATTGAATTACTTCTTTCAAGGGGTAACTGTTTAGAGGGGTTCTACTGTAGTGTGATATGTAAGATGGGGCTAGAATTAAGTCAGGTTAATTTTTAACATTTTAAAATGCTTTGGAACAAATGTTACGGCACACTTGAGCATGGTACTGAGTAACACAAGTTTTGGAAAATCTGCAAGTACAATAGTCTATTACAAACCAAATAGTAAATATATCTTATGTGGTATATTTTTTTTACATTCGAAAATATATATATAATAATTAGAAATTTTGTATTTTGAGGTGTATGTTAAAATGGTACTAATTGATACAAATTTCTACTATGTTAACCCTTTCCCAACTGGTTCCTTACACACGAGTTCATATACATGTTTACACATGTTAATTATTTATACTGTAATTTTTGACACAGTATATGTATCTTCACAAAATTTGGTAGACTTTTAGTAAATATTACACAAAAAATCAGATTTCTTAATGAAGTGCTTTTACTAAAAATTTATTTTTGAAAATATCGAGTCTGTTTCTTTACTCGTTTGAATGCACAGCGATTTCATTTTATGATTAAAAGATTGTTTTTTGTCCCCAAAATCTCAAACCTCATGTGTTTTTATTGTATGACTGTTATTTTCTTCACCCTAACTATCTGGGATCTGTCAATTTGACTGACCTTGTAACCGTCACAGAGATTAAGATATCAATATAAATTATACTTTTTTTCATGCGAGAATGACTACAGATTATAACATGAAAATACAAGTGTTTAATTTCAGTAGCTTAAGTCTTATAACATTATATATTTGTATGTATTTTTCATTTTTTATTATTATTATATTAACCTTCCAGTGGTGTTTGGCTAACATTACATAACTTGCATTGATGCAGTACATGTGAAATTGTTACCATATCCAGTAACATAAAACTGACCTTTAGTCTTTAAAAATCACCCTATCTTGGTCATGTTTTATTAGACTAGTATTCTGTAATATATAGTAACATTTCAACTATTATGTATTATATATTTATATAATTATTTCTATTTATAAGTTATTAACCATATTTTTCTTAAGTTAATATATTTTTAGATTTTACAGAAAATCAATACTGATGGAGTTAAGTAAATTAAATTTAAACATTTATATTTTATATACACAGTTAAATAACTAAAAAAATCATAAATTACTAAATTAGTACTCTAGAATTCTACTATAATTTATTAAGTTTAATAACTAAGTTGTATTTTGATCTAAAAAAATATGAAACTTTGAGCAGACTAAAGACACAGCTTACCTTCTTGAAGACTTGGTAAAAAAAATGGCTGAAAACCACTAGGGGGACATTCTAAACTGTCAGTTGGTTACATGTCATATATTGAAGTAAATGTATATAAGGGATAATTTTCAAAAATGGAAAGAGGTGAACAGGACCACAATCTGTTTGATTCAGTACATAAGCCATACCTCAGCCAAAAAGTAATATGAGGTTTTTATTTGGTATTCTAGCTTGCCAGTATTGGAAAACTCAGTTCCTAATTTGTACAAAACTAAAGACTTGGTATTTTGACAATACAAACATTTAATTTTAACCAGTTCTTCATTTGATGTAACATTTGATTCATTAAAATCTATATTTAGATGTGTTCTTTTAATATTTACTTTTAAATTAAGAAATTAACACACACATAATATTAAAGTTTGAATTATAATATATGATTTAATATCAAACTTGACAAAAATTCTAAAATAGTATTTCGATCACATTTTGAATGCAAATTTGCAATCACAGTGACATTGCCTTTGGCCTTTGACCCATTGCAAAAGGGTTAATCTTTAAGAGTCAGATTTACATTTTTTTTATTTCTGTAATCTGTTTTGTACATTGAAATAAAACTGTCAATGTTGTGAAAGAAGGTTTTTTTGTTCTTTTTAAGTCCACAAAGCTTGAAGGAAATGGTATTAACTTGAGTCTTGAGAAGAGCGATCTAGAAGAAAAACCTAAACAAGAAATATCCACCTGGTCAACTTTGTTTGATTCTACTGGGAATGAAAGTGGTTTTGGTTTTGGACTGGATAGTATGGGCTTGGGTCGAAGTCTGCGAGCTGCAATACCAAAGATGCCTTCTTTCAAAGTAAGAGCCTTCTAACATGTGGCTGTTTACATTTTGTCTTAATGCTCAAAACATAGTTTAAGATAATAAAAGAGGTTGATATTTATAATCATTAAAGAGAACTTGTTACTTTAGTAAATATTATGTTATTGTGATGAAAATAGCTATTTCCTCCATTGGCTGCCTTGTTAGATGCCATAGAACTGTTTTTCCCTGTATCTATCCATCAATCCTTCTTCACAAAATCATTTGTAGTTTTTATAAATTTCCAACTAACATAACCTAAAGATTGGACTGTCAAGAAATGTTAATCAAGTCCGTTTTGATGTTTTGTTGTCAGTGCTGTACTTCGTAAGCTGTATTGGACAATGTTTGGTAATAATTAATGAAAATTCGTTTATTATATACCTGCATGAAAATCTGAAACTTTTTGTCAGTGATGGCTAATACAGAAACTAAATCAGATCATTCTCAACAGTTACGTTTTACTGTGTTATACACAGATAAACTATCTGGAACAACTATTAAATAATCTACTGCACTTAATTATCTTTGGCTGTGTATTGTTTTTGTCTTAAAGTTTTAACATATTCATTATGTTGCATATTAAAGTTTTAACATATTCATTATGTTACATAATAAAGTTTCAATATATTTATTATGTTGCATATTAAAGCTGTGCATAAATGATAAAATTAACAATTTCCTTATTTTGATGTTTTCTAACATTTCAAGTTAAAACTCAATTACAAGAGCAGTGGGTGACGAAAATTTTTTGTTGAGGGTCATTTTTTGAAAAGGCTGTAACCCATTCATAGGTTTATGAGTCTAAACTTTTGTTGCAACACTAAATATCAGCCTTTGTTTTTATTATGTTACAGAAACAAAGTTGTACAGTAGTTTCTTTCTGAAACTGTGGTACTAATTTTAATTAAAACTTTACAGCTTTGGGTTTGTTCATGTAATGTATAAAACTGTGTAACAGCACTGATTGTTGGGGAAATCTTGTGTATCAAAAGAATTTACTTAAACAATAATTTGTTGTACTTATTCAAACAGCAAGTTCTTTGTGGGCTAAAGTCTAAGATTTCACATTATAATTAATCAGTTCTTTATGGACTGAAGTCTAAGGTTTCATACTATTATTACTTAGCTCTTTATGGACTGAAGAGTAAGGTTTCACACTATAATTGATTAGTTCCTATTTGGCTAAAGTCTAAAGTTTTAGGTGACAAGTACCGATACCCATGTAACATGAAGTTTTGTGTTGACTTCATTTTTTCTTCCAGAGGAAACGAAAACTTCCATCACCTCCACCATTAGATGATGAAGACAGCAAAAAGCCAGATGAATCAGGTTGGGCTCTTAGTTTCTATATTTCTTTTAGTTTATTTGTCTTCACATTTTAAAAAAAAAATCATAAATTAAATTTTGTTGTTGAGATGTGTTTATTAATTTTTCATGATAGGTTTCTTATTTGGTGAAATAGATTAAGTAAAGTTTCACCACTTTTTTTCAAAAACAAAATCAGATGCTCCAATTAAAAAACTTCCATTTATGATGTTTTTTTAAGAAAAACAAACAAACTAGGTGCAGATGGTTATGTAGAATTTTCAAATGGTGGAATAATGATGTGAGGCAGTTTTGATATATTTTCGTATTCATGATGTTCTAAAAACATGTAGATCCAAGAAGTCTTGATAAAAATAAAATGGAAACCCTATAATCCATGCACTTTCGAAAAGTGGACCTCTCTTCTTCAAGGACAAACTGGGAATACATAATCACTGTATTCTTTTAGCCTAAATCTATTTAACAAATAAAATGATAAAATCTACTTTAAACCTTTCACTGCAACTGGGATGTATATTTTCCAGTGTACTGAAAAATGTAAATTCCAACCATGGCAAACGGGCTAGGAAAACTGTTATGGATAGATATAAGCCAACATCTCATGGCTTGTTCTTGCTAAACTTGTAAACTCTCTTTAGTAACCTGAAGATGATCTAAGAAGGTTGAAACATTGTTCTGAACTTTATTTTAATTAAAGTTTCAAAACCCGTACTAGCCGGCTCAAGAATATGTTCAGACTTTTAAATTTGATGTGTGATCTCCTATGGTGGACAGTGCAGGTAGTCTTTTATCTTTATGCTAAAATAATATATTTTTCGATTGTCAAAGCTGGATGGAGCTTTTGTGATTTCAAAGAAAAGAAGAAAGGAAGAAAACATGCATCAGTCAGAAAATTCTAGTAAATTACAACTTTATAAATTTTCCTTTAGCAAGCATGCAAGTCATTGTATTAAGTATTAATCAGTCAGGGTAACGAAAGACATTTTAACTCTTCATAAGACTGACCGTAATTGTTTAAGCGACATGGTAATAAGATATGATGTTTTTTTTCTAAAATGCTAACAGATGGAGAACAGGAGCAAAAGCTTTCTGATTCCGAGAGTGACATTACTAGCAGGAGGAAGGAGCCATCTTTGTTTCCTTCAACAGAAGAAGAACCAAGTACACAAGAGAGTGAGAGTGAAAAAGCTGACACTGGTGAGTAAAAGGAGAGTAAAACCACCATGATGAGACATAATTTTGTTGTTAAACTTGATCATGTAAAGATTTCAAATCAAAGTTTGCTTGTTTGCAGTTTATCAAGCATGATTAAAGATGGGTGCTGGTAAGTTGGTGCAATTTAACCCAAGAAGTTTGTTTGATCCACAGTATTTCTGAATTATTAGACCGTAGTTTTAAAAAGGGCTAGAGCATCAGTTAATGGTTAACATATTGGACTTGGGATACAAAAACCTTGGTTTTGAAACATGATGCTACCAAATGCTTCACACTTTCAGCAATGGGTGCATTATGAAACTTACTGTCACTTCCACAGTTTTATCAATAGTAACTTTTTTTTCTGCCACTCTGGCAACAGTTTAAAATTATGGATGGCTTTGCCTAAATTATAAAGGTCACTGACCTGGCCATTTAGCCTACTGATGCTTAAAGAGCTGTTTATTTTAAAATGAAAGTTTCAATAAAATTATCATTTTTATTACTTTAATTCTGTTGTATTTTTTTAAGTAAATGTTACTTGTTTGATAACATGATGTTATAAAAGTAGCCTTCACGGTGCTAAACTAGTAAAGAATTGCTTTTACTCGTGTAAGATCTTTGATTACAATGAAACTTGTGTTAACCTGGCAGAATCAGAGTCAGAAGAAAGTTCTGCAGAGGAAGAAAGTAGCTCGGTTGCCTCAGATTCAGACTCTGATTATGAAGAACAGTCTCAGTCTGAATCTGAGCAAGATGAAGAAAAATTCACAGATACAGAAATGTCCCAGTCAGAGGTTGATGCAACTGATGATGAGATAAGCAAAATCAAGAAAGCTCTACACGTGTCTGAAGAGAGTAGAGAAACATCTCTGGTGCAAGATAATGGGTAAACTCTGTTTAGTACAAAGCAAATTGTAAGATATTGAACAAAGAAAGTCCTAAGTCTTGTATATAGTATGTAGTACAACACAAGTTGTCTGAAGAATATATTTCACCAATAATGTTTTGTAGAGCCACATGTACTTTTGCAGCATTGAAACTTTTGTTACACAATGATTATTTCATTTGCTCTTAGTAATTGATTTCTAAGGTAATAATGTATTTGAAAGTAAGTAGTTCATTGGCTGAAAAATTTTTAGACTGGCATTAAACTTGTATTGAATAACTGAATAGATTTACCTTTTACACGTTGGTAGTTGAATGAACAGTTTCATGTTATTGGCTTGCTGAGAAACACTTGAATTTTATCAAATAACCAAATTATTAACCTATATATATGACTTGTTTTTACCTTTTAAACTGCTTGCAGACAAGTAGTCGTTACTTGGGTTCAAATAATAAAGTAAGAGTTTAAATTGTGTTGTTTTTCTCACTCTACAGAGAAGAGGCAGTTTCTCAAGTGGAAATTCAAAAATATTTTCATGAAACCGATGGACAAGAAGCTGAAGAAGAGGAATTAAAAGAAAATGTTTGCCAAGAGGCAGAAAAGAAAGAAATTGAAGAAAAAGTGACTGAACAAATCAGTGAGAAGGTAACTGAGATTTTGCCAAAGCCAACTGTGGAGTCATCTTCATCACCATCTTCAGAATCAGATGAAGAAGCATTTGACACATCTAGTACCACTGATGTCACTGACAAAGAAGTGCCAAAACATGGTTTCACAGTATTACCTAAATCAGAAGACCATAAGGCTGAGAATAATAAGGATATTTTGGAAAAAGATAATAAAGGTTTGGAAATGTCCAAGAAAGATATTTCATCCTCTTCTGAAAGGGTTCCTTCTCCTTACAAGGCAAGCACTCGAGAGGTTGAAGCTTCAGAAGCTCTAGTAGCCTTAGCAACAGGATTCACTGAGTTTTCTTCTCCAGACAGATCCACTAGTGAATCTGTGTCAGGATTATCCTCTGAGAAGTTGGAACCTGTTTCAAGAACCTCTCAGAATGATTCCTCCTTAGTAGAAGAATTAGAACCTACTGTTGTGGTAAATGGAGTTGTACATCATAAGGAAATAGGTAAGGATAAAGATATTTTGAGTCCAGAGAAGGCAAAGGATTTCTTGTCCAAAGCAGATATCAAACTAGTCAAAGATGAGTCTCCTGAGGAGGATGGACTTTCCACCCATCTCATATATGAACACAGTTATTGTATGCCCCAGTCAGAATTGCAAGCTTCAAGAACCACATCCACACTTGAATCTGTCATTGACTCAGTTGCTCGAGGCTTCACTGCACCTCATCCCATTCAAGATCATGAGTACACCCGGGTACGGACTCCATCTCCACCACTGATGTCCAAGGTTAGATCTAAACAAAAGCAGAAAGAAAAGTCTTTGAAGCCTAAACAGTTGAAGATGCTACCACCAGATATTGTAGACTCTACAGAAGATGAAATGAAGAGCTTCTTCAGTAAAAGAGACCTGGTCGAGGAAATGAACATTCTCTATGAGTTCTTGAAAACAGGCATTGATGCCGAAGACGTGCAATATTTGAAGCGAAGTTATGATGCATTACTTCAGGATGACATCCAGGGATACTGGCTTAGTGACACTCACTGGGTTGATCATCCTCATATCCTTTTGATGTTGAGAATTAGTGTCGTTTTTAGAAATATATATATTAAATTCTGGTTACCATGAGGTATGAAAGAAAATAGCACAATGTTTGAGAATTTTTATTGAATTTTTTTGTCATTTGAAAAAGTGTAATTTTTTCATATGTACAGTAATATCCGTAATATATTTAAATATCACAAAAAAAGTTGATGTAGGATTTGAACTTATTGATATTAAGGAAGAATAAGGAAGTTTAAAGCTGAT
Source organism: Carcinoscorpius rotundicauda (assembly GCA_011833715.1). Classification (NCBI taxonomy): domain Eukaryota; kingdom Metazoa; phylum Arthropoda; class Merostomata; order Xiphosura; family Limulidae; genus Carcinoscorpius; species Carcinoscorpius rotundicauda. The sequence goes on along the minus strand of CM022394.1, from coordinate 101,553,193 downwards.
AGAATTGTGTAAAAGCATCAGTATACTTTTGACACTTGACTGCCAATGTATAAACATATGCATATGGGTGGATAAGCCTTTGGTTGTTGAGACACATTAGTAATGTTTGGTGTCAGTTTTCCATTGGCTTTCATAATTTTACTGCTTATGGAAAAATTGTCAAGATTGGTTCACTTTTCAATGGTTTGTCAAGGAATTTAAAATGAACTTTTAAAAGAAAAAAACTTAAACTTTAAAATTGTATTTATATCAAATGTATTACTTGCAAAAAATGTTTCCAATTGAATCATAAAGCTTGTGGAACAGTTTGTTGATAAACTCCTCTTGCCCCCCCTTTCAGGGTTGACTTCTTTCTTGGCTCCTAAATGTCAGAGGTAGCTAATAACCTAAAGTTATTATTATCTCATTATTCAAGTCAAAGTAATAGCAGTGACCATTTCCAATTTACCTCATTTTTCAATTGTATTTCTGATTGTTTTCTTTTGGATAGTGTCCTGTATGTATCAGAATATTTATATATAGTATGATGGAGATTCTCTACATAGTATTTTAATGCACTGCAAATTTAATGTGATAAATGTTGTAACTTTGTTTGAATACTTAAACAGTAGGGCCATAACTAGATAGTGTTTTAGGGATTTTTCTTAGCTTTTATTACCAACAAATATTCCTTCGCCCCCAAAAAAGAAACGTGAAGAGGGAACGAGGGTACATGCAACAGGATGTGCTCGTACAGAGGGTTACTACAAGATGGACCAGAAAGAAAAGGCTGTACAAAAGCGATGTCTTGATCTTATGAACCCTGCAATGGATGTGGAAACTCAAGTTTGTAGCATTCTTTCTGTTTTACCTTTTTTTGTATTCAGGCCAAGAGATGTTATAGTTTATTATAAGTAAAATGATGTATCTTGTAGTTCAGTGTAACATGTAGATCTTATTATATCATGTAGTTTATTATTTATTATAAGTAGAATGGTGAATCATGTAACTTATTATAAGCATAACAACGTGTATACATGTTTATGTAGACATAAGTCCTGTAAAAATTAATTGTAACATTAAATAGCATATTGTGGTGACAAGAATAAAAAGTGGACCTGTGACCTTGTTATTTAAAGTATTAATATTGTCTTATACCATAAGTGTTTACTTGACATACAAACAGCCTTTATCCCTCCCATTACAAGTAGTGACCCGACTGGCTAGTGAAACACATTTCTATACTGTTTATGCACTAGTTACAGGATTCTTTGTCATGTGCAAGTCACACAAAGAAATACAAACAAATTTGCTTTTGGTGTATTACACCATCCTTGTAGCCATCAGCATTTTTGCACCGTAATTTTTAATATGGTACAACTACCTTCACAAAATTTGGCAAACTGTCAATAAACTGTCTTTTTTACATAAAATATCAATTTTTAATTTGGTAATCTTACCAAAAATTTGACAGTGAATATATGAAGTCGGTATACTGAAAACTATTTTTGTGTTAAAATTAAAAATACTTTATTTAAAATACTTCGCCCCCCAGTGGCTCAGCAGTATGCCTGCGGACATACACGCTAAAATCCAGGTTTCGATACCCTTGGTGGGCAGAGCACAGACAGCCCATTGTGCAGCTTTGTGCTTAATTCTAAACAACCAACAACTTTAAAACACTTAATTTTATTTGTATAACATATACAACCTTCCAAATAAAAATGAAACACTTATTTTTTTTAAAACTGTACATTCTATTTATTTTCAATGCCCCTAATCGTATACAGACTTGGTCAATTTGGTCAACCTCATAACCATCATAAAAATATAAAATAAATATCAGACTTTTTTTCTTTTTAACATAACTGTAAACTATAACAGGAAACTACATATGTTTATCCTCGTTAGCTTAAGACTCATAACAGTATATATCTGTTTGTACTAAATTTTGTTATTTGGACTGTGTATGACTTATATTCTTGCCATCTCAGTTTTAAATCACTTTGTGAATGCTTATTTAGAGGCTTAAGTTACTGTATTGAATGACATAAAAACAAGCGTAACTTGTGAATTATTCATCATCTTACTCAATCTTTCATAATAAGTTTAATTTTTATATTTTACTTCATTTTATAATAATAAATAAAGAATATACATTGAAAACAAGAAATGTATTTACTTTTAATCTCTTGTTTTTCTGGTGGCTGTTGACAATGAAATTTTAGCCATGGTTTTGTTGTTTTTTCTTAATATAATGATGATACTGGTACAGTAACTAGATTTTTATTTTTTAAACTGAAGATGAAATGGAAAATACTGAAAATAATGTAATATAATGTGTCACTTGATGTGAAACTCTGCATTGAGATTGATTGAAAATGTGGCAGAATAAATTATTGATTTGTTAAAGAGACAACGTGAAAGGTGGACATGACAAAAAGGGTCTGACTTTCTAGTTTGTCTTCATAAACAAAAATGATTTAAAGCCATAAAAATTTCACTTTGACTATACCTTAGTAATATAAGTTTTACAATAAATAAGGTATCGTAAATTCAGAAAGGGGTGATAAATAAAGCCAAGAAGGGGGGAAGACCTGGAAAACAAGTCATGATTCATATACAAGGGAAGATTGAGGATTTCAATATTTTTTTATCAGTTTAAGAACTTAAAACTTAAAATGATGTTGAAAGTTGATTTCTTTGCAATGATTAATGCCAGATTTATTTGTATGTGATGATTATAAAGTAGTTTAATTACACTTTTAATGTAACATTAAAAATTTGTTACATACTTACTTTAACCTACCATGTCTTTACATGGAGGAGTGGTGATTTACACTCAGTAGTATGGCTTGGTGTGATTCAACATGTGAACACTGTTCTGTTACTTACCAGCAAAATAAATTTCCCAAGTAAAACTTTACTATTAACTGGGACTTTAACTTGATATACAGTCTCTGCAGTCAAAACAAATGTAGTTTGATTTTGTATTGCTATTCCATACAGTCTCCGTAAAGTAGAGAATAGCTGGATAGGATTTTAGCCTGCTATATCTCGGTCTCTATAAAGTGACATGATGGCATAATGTATGAAATGTTTGTCACAACTATTATGGGAGTATCGACTTTATCGAGTAGTATTTGATCTTACCAGTTCCCTTGTGTTTCACAGCTGTATGTCTAAATCAACTCATGAAATGGCAAGTATTCATCGATTCCTGATTTTATCCACTCATGCAACTGTACATCAAACAAATGAAACATTAATGTCAGCTTTGACATTTTGTAAGTTATTTCGGTCTTGTAGTAAATGGACCTTTGTTATTACAGGACCCATTCAGTAAAGCTCGGGTAGCAGCTCAGTCCACCAGAGAGGCAAGATCAAATCAGAGACGTCTTCTGACTTCACTTGGTGAAGTTGACGTCACTAAGAGTGATCTTCTGAAGTTCAACCAGCTCAAGGTATGTATTTTGGGAGTTCACCCAGCTTGAGATGTGTATTATAAAAGTTTATCCAGCTGATGAAAAAATCCTTCTTATTTATAACCGAGAGAAAAAAAAAAATCCCAACATGTTTGAGCACTTCACAAGTTTTTTTATTTTTATTAATAAAGAATGGGTCTATTTTCCACTGATATTTAAACCTCATCTATTTTAACAATACCCCTAAAACCACAGAAAATACAAATAATTTAAGTTCAAGTCATATTGAAGAAAGTCCTTGGCATGATTATGTTCTCAGAATTTATTTAATGATAGGTCCACTCTTTGTTTTTGCAAGATACTGATATAACCGTTATTGGTTAAGTGGCTATTGCATGTTGAATGTGAGTGATACAGTTTTGCTAAGGTTTGTGTAGAAGATGATGATGATAAAAAAAAAATTAATGAACCTCAACGTTGATAAACTTGCAACTAATAAAAATTTGGTTAAGTGAAATTCTTTTCAATAAAATGTTTGCCTCATAAAGTTGAGTGTTTTTGTTCAGATTTAATATTCCATGTTAAGAATAACACACATGGACTGTGAAATAAATTGTGACTGAATATACTGAGAGAGAAACTTGAAATTTCCTTCTGCTGTAGTGAGTGAGATACTTAACGTGGCCATTATTTGTTCGTTGTACTACAAAACTGACTGTAACTTTGAAACTTATCTACAGTTCCGTAAGAAGCAGTTGAAGTTTGCCAGAAGTAGAATCCATGACTGGGGATTGTTTGCCTTGGAACCTATTGCAGCAGATGAAATGGTAATAGAATATGTTGGCCAAATGGTCCGTAAAGAGGTGGCGGAGCTTCGAGAAAAGAAGTACACAGAACTTGGTATTGGCAGTTCCTACCTGTTCAGGGTGGACCAGGAGATCATTGATGCTACTAAGTGTGGAAACCTAGCTAGGTTTATTAACCACAGTTGTAATGTAAGTTCCTTGACTAGGTTTATTCAGAACAATGGTAGATTTCAATGACTGTTGTTATAACTGAAATGTGAATTGTTAGCTTTTGTTCACATTATCTGTCACAGTAAATTCATTAAAGGTAGTTGTGTAGGTTATTATCACATGATTATAGTTGTGTTTGAAAAAATATATATATAATTTTAATGGTCACATATTTTGTGACATGTTTGAACACTCATAGTGCCAGGTACCTTTTTTGTGTTTAGAAGTGTTAGGCTTGAGTGCATGACATCTGTTCTTTATAGATTATTATAGTTACAATCAGAATTGAGTATGACCATTTTGTAAAGTCTTTCATATTAATTGAAGGGTATGTGATGATAGTTTTTATAATTTTCTTAAAGTGAAAGAAATATAAGAGTTTTCAGTACAAAAACAAAAAGAAATGTTTTTTTCTCTAATAGATTTTCTGTTATTTTGGGTACTTTTAGCCAAACTGTTATGCCAAGATTATCACAGTGGAAGGCCAGAAGAAAATAGTCATTTACTCTAAACAACCCATCAATGTGAATGAAGAGATAACATACGACTACAAGTTCCCCATCGAGGAAGAAAAAATTCCATGTGATTGTGGTGCCCCTCAGTGTAGAGGTTACCTCAACTAAAAATACCATATCATTAATCCAGACCACTTCACTCAGCATTTTAGTTGGATTTAGTTAAACTCTCGTCTGTCTTTAATGTTCAGTTGCTTTCAATGTGGTTTTGTTTGGGGGGGGGTGACACAAACTTCTAAACTTTTTTTTTTCTGCTGTACATTTGTAGTAAATGTTACAATCTCATCTATTTCAATGTTGATGTTTTTCTATTATGAAATGAAAGTAGATGTTTGTTAAAATTGTTTTAAACTGAATTTTAGCACACGTATGCAGTATAAGATTGTAGTGGATAACACAAACTTTTAGCAAAAATATGATAATGCAAAGGCTATTTGATGCAGAGCAGAACAAGGTGATTATGTATAAAATGTAAATATTTTCATTAACTGTTTTTTTGTTTTTTTAATATTCACTGAATCAAATTAGTTTTCCATTCATTTGCTAACTTTGTAAGTATTTTCCTATAGTATGGTAAGAGGAATGGTCAATGAAATTTTATTTGAAAATTTGTGGCTTTGTAAAGAACTCTGAAAGGACTTTTGAGAAAAACATTCAGGTTGTGATAATTGAAACCTTTTAGCAGTTTTTTATTATTATTATTGTTGTGTATAATTTTCATAGAAAAATCACTTTAATATAAGTGAATTTATGGCATAGGGAATAGCAATGTAGCTGTTAATATAATCATCTGGTCCACGTGTACATAACTCATGCTGATGTTCAGTGTCGGGTTTTACTACTGTTACGAGCATTATCTTTGTAACCGTTTTGTGTCTCTTAAATGAAGCCATTAAAACAACTTGGATAGATTCATAAACCAGGGAATATTGTCATTTCAACTAATAAACAACAAAATGTTACTTGTGGCTATCTTAATTTCTACTCTGTTCAAGGAATTATTATAGAACTACTGATCATTTTGTATTACTAAAACAAGCTGTATTTGTCTCAATTTTTAAGGCATTTTGGAAACAATGCAATTCAAAAGGAAGTGTGAATACTGTAATCTGGTGCAACAAACCCCTGAACTTAATACAGTAATCAGAGCAATCTTACAACCATACAATAAATCGACACACATTGCTTAATTTATGAAAATTTCATTCTGGGTTACAACAGACAGCAGTGAATATTCACAGTTTAATTATGATTGATGCTACATTTACTGGAAAAATAACACCCTTTTCTTCTTTTATTCTAAATCCTGTGCCCCAATATAAAGTTACCAGAATTTGTAAAACCTAGAATTTCTCTATGGTATGTTGCAGCTTCTCATTGACGTAGGCCTCTTGCTTTTTCATCTGGAATAAATCACAATGGTATTATCAGTCCAGGTTTTTGATGACTGGATTCCTCCCATTACAAGTTTGGTGGGCAGAATAAACAAACTAATGAAGTCATGGTGCATATTATATTTAAATAAACATCCTCTAACTCTGCAGATGGATGCTTCTGTTCAAGTATTGTTGTGGTTAAATCTCAGTCAATAAATGTAAACACCTTAACAGTGCTGCTAACTGCATTTTAAATGCTTTCAATTATCTAATCCCCCTCCTGATCAAGGCTAAGCTTTGCGAGGACTGAATTTATTTCAGTTACTTGGGAAAGTCAGACACATAGTTGTTGGGATCTTATGCATTATAATACTATCCTGTTTGAAATAATTTTTTTTTAGGAATTGAGAAAGATCAGTAGTGGATCCTCTAAAGATGTCCCAATTTAGAGCTGCTGCTTGGGAGGTTCAACTCCTCTCAGAGCATGCTTATCTGTTTCTGCAGTGGGGACATTTTTGTGGTTTAGTATCCAAACGTTTGTGGTGTTCATTAGCTGTCTTTCCTGAAGTCTACCACTTCTGAATCATGAAACAGAGGAGATAACCCTTAAGTGTCTTTGTGCAGACTTAAAGAAAAGTTATTTTACCTTAATTTGTTAACAAAATTGACATTTTGAATAGTGCAGATGTACCAAAATCATACAATGATATTATTCAAAAGACATTTTTGCTTATATGCAATATCTAGTATTTCATTTGACACTTTTTCAAAGTTGAAATAAAAAGTTATTTTGTCACTGATCTCCTCGTACTGTTTTACAATTAATATTTCATGACTACAGATAATTTAAAATTACAAATTCACGTTTGTAATGTTACATTTTTAGGCTTCACAGTAGTTTGACTGTTCTTATCTATTATCTTTAAACATTAAGGTTAAGTGACAGAAAATGCATATCTGAAAGGTGAAGGCCAGAAGCTGGACTTCATTGACTTCGTAAATTTAGTATTGTTTTAATTATAATTTAAGAATAAGTAAAATTTTCTTGCAAACTTAAACATTTACTGTGTTGGTGGATGTAAAGTTTGGTGTTTGGCCAATTAAAATTTTCTGTTAATTTTCCACATCAATTCATATCCAAAAAGACTTCAACCCTTGCATCACAGGGTTGTCAAATTCCTTCCTGCTCACAGTGAGTTATGCTCTGTCACTTGGAAAGAAAAAAAATTATATGGATGACAGAGAAACATGGGCCCAACTATTTTAAAGTAGCCTGCTGGTGCTAGTTTGTTTTGAATTTTGTGCAAAGCTACAAGAGGGCTATCTGCACTATCCTTCTCCAATTTAGCAGTGCAAGATCATAGAGAGGGCAGTAAGTCCTTGTCAACTCTTAGGCTACTCTTTCACCAACCAATAGTGTGACTGACTAATGTATTATAATTCCACATGTTTGGTGCAACTGGGATTCAAACAACCCCCTGACCCTACCAGTCCTACTGACATTAATAGATTAATAGTAACAGCTTTCCCTCTTACTTATGAATTGGGATGGCTAGGACAAATTATCCCTCAAGCAACTTTATTGAATGAACAACAGTCTATAAATTATACAAAACAGTAAACTTGTCCTTATTAAAGTCAAACTACTGACTTTCATCTACGAAGTTCTTGTATTTAATCCTCATATTAAAACCACCATACAAGTGAGAAGTGACTTCCATTTTAAGACAATAAATCCCAGAATGTACAAGTTACCACAATAACAGCTCCAATATATTACAGGGGATTTAGTCTTTTATTAAGATTAGCTTCCATCAAGACTTGTTTCCTGATGTGATTCTGTGGATCACCTTCGCTGAAGAAAGATTGTCTGTGGTAGTCAAAGGATGTCTCATGAAATTTGGGTACTCATGTCAGTAAAGAATGTTAAAAGCTCAGACTTGAAGCTTTATACACTCCTAGTTTCACTAAATGTTGACTAACAGTATGTAGAATACAGACAAAATTAATATTTTATTATACAGTTGTCTTAAATTATAACAGTTTATTTTCAGGAAATAACATCAAAATTGAACCTAACTTTGCAGAAGTTTATTGATACCAATGGTTGATAGCCTTAACCTCCAAAAAATAATTTTCAGTTAAGCAAGGCACTTGATTTACACTTTGAATTTACACACTTAACTTACAGAAATGTTTTTTTCTCAGCATAAGTTCTTCTGTACATAATTATACTATGCAGACAAACATCCTGTAAACAGCGTTAATTTTTGTCTGATCTTTGAAGCCCAACATAAGACCACTTCAGAGAAATTAAAACCGAATGTTCTAGCTACCCTGAAAAAACAAATGGATAACCCAACACACTGTGAAAACAAACTCTTTACCCTGTTTTTAGAATCAGCTATTTGTTTACTGATAATACTTGTACTACATAATCAGAATCATGAAGATTCAAAACACTTGCTAAAAAAAAAAAAATTAACTAATCATAACCAGTTTTACTCTGCCATTTTCACAAAAAGAATTTTTGTTTCAAATTTTCAAATATAGTTTGTAGATTAAACAAAATTTTTAAACATTAAAAACAATTATTCTAAAATTGAAATTAGTACACCAATTTTGAAATAACTCTGATAACAAATTAATGCATGAAATCACACTTGAAATAAATTTCTAAATATTTTGTAAATAAACATCACATTGTAAAGCAAGTAAATTCCACACTTAACACGGAAAATTAATCAAATCATTAAAACAATTGATTTTCATTAGTCACAGCCAACTAGTTTTGATAAGTTACCATAATTAGAACTATCTTATTGCTGAAACTAGTTGATAATTTTGTATCTTCATTGTGCAAAATTCTTTTAACAATTAATACAGTAGAACAAAATAAAAATGCCCAAGAAGAAATTATGTTGAAACAATATTTTGTGGTGGTTTATAATAATGGTTGTAAGCTCTTCAAAACATCTGGCTGAATGAAACTTGTTACAGTGGCCAAAATGTTAAACTTTATTAATGTAGAGAACATCTTTAATCATCAAAAAGAATACTATTTAATAGAGTACCCATCTAAAATCTCATAAACATACTATTTGGTTTCACAAAAATATATTTTTCTATCTCCTTTAAAGAAATTAACTTGATTCCAAAGAGGTTTAATTTGCTTGTAGCACCATCCTCAATGGAACAAGGCTTAAAAATCTAATTTAAAAAAAATTTTATGGATAAAAAAAATTTTAGTAATATTTCAACAGTGATCCTACTACAACTTATCCCAAATAATAATTACCTCAGCATTGTCATGTAAATTTATTTTTTTTTCTTTGTTTGGACAAGGTAAATAAGTGGTAAGTCCAATGAGATAATAGAAGCACATGCATAAAAAACATGCATAAGCTACTTGTGATTTAAAAAAATAAAAAGTGTGAGAAAAATGATCTCGCTAAAACAATAAATACAAATAACTTCTACCTCAGTTTCTGATAGGTAATTGGATCTTATCAAGTATTACAAGACAAGGAAAAAATCATCTCTTTAGTAGGACTAACTACAACAAATTATTAAAAAATTATAGACATTTACTTTCATATCACAACCTGTATTTTTACAAAGTCAAATTTATCAACCTGTTAAGAATGAGTGAAATCACAAAATTAGGTTGTTTTTGTGTGTATACCTTTAAGTTCCACATAATGAGAGGAATAGCAATTATCTCCAAGAGTTAGTACGTTAATTTGATGTGCTTTAGATTTCCTAGGCTGTGCAGATTCGGCACTAACTTTATAAATAGTACAGCTGAAAAATTATATGGAGTATTTGTTAACAGGACAAATGTTTTGCTTTTCTTTTTAAAAAAAAAGATGCTTGTTCCACAACAACTCAGCTCCATACATCAGCAGAATAACGACGCTGGGACTCCATTCGTTTCAAATAGTCTTCTGCTTCTTGTCTGGATTTTCCACCTTTTTCCTGAATCACTTCCAATATTATATTGTGCACGTCTCTCGCCATGTTACGAGCATCTCTATGCAAAATAAAAATGATGCAGCTTATAACCAAACTACGTTTTGTTTTTTTTAAATATGAACCAGCAAAACACATTTACTAAAACTTCGATTTTTTTGGTACAGTATTTTATGCCTTACAAAACACTACATTGTTATGCACCCTAGTTTTGGAAAGACAATTTTATAAAAAAATATTTTGACTCTGCAACCAACAGCTTGATGTAACCTACTGAGTACATACAGTCAAATATATTATATTCTTCATGCTATACCAACAATATTAGTTAAACTGAATGTTTTATGCTATTGAAAATACTCATAATTTGAAAGTAACAAGATTATGGTCTCAGTGATGTTGAGGAACCCACTTGTTGAGAATTTTACGTGCAAAAACGGCTCCTTTGGGTTGAGAATATATTTTACATAGAAGAGCGAACAACGTTTCAACCTTCTTCAGTCATCGTCAGGTTCACAAAGAAAGAGGTAACTGACCGGAAGCTTTGGAAGAGGAAACAGGTGTGTGTGTGTGTGTGTGTGTGTGTGTGTGTGTGTCACAATGTAGAGGGCGGGGTTAGATGTTTGAATATATAATTTTATCTATAATATTAATCTAGGTATAATGGCATTCTTTTATACTGGTTTAAGTTGTTCTATAAGTAAGGCTTCTTTAATTTTGCATTTGTTTGTTTCTTTATTTAGTATTTGAGTGCTTTCTGTGGTTGTGTTTGTTTTATTTACAGTGTTGGAAAATGTGTGATGGTGACTTTTTGTATAATGTTGGTGTTGTGTTTGTCAGTACAGACCTTAGTTTTGTGCCTGGGTTTTGAATAAATTTAGTATTAACTGGAATGTCATATTTTGTTACTAGTTTTTGCCAAATGTTGGTTATTTGTTTGCTGATGTCAGGAATACATGGTATACAGCAGTATATGGTTTCGTGATTTTTTGATTCGCGAGATATATTTACTTTTGTTGGTTGATTCTGCTTTCTGTCTAGGTGTGTGCGTATAATGTTTTCTACGGTTTGTTGAGGAAACTTATTGATGTTGATGAAGTATTGTTTTATTTTGTCTAATTCATCGTTAATTTTATCTGGTGAGCATAGTTTTATGGCTGTGTTTATCTGGTTTCTTAGTATGTTGAGTTTTTGTTTTGTTTCATGTGCTGAGTCCCAAGGAATGTATAGTCCAGTATGGGTGATTTTTCGGTGGATTTCTGTTTGGAATTGTGTGTTGGTTCTTGTAATTTTGAGGTTAAGAAATGATATTTGATTGCTTTCTTCCTGTTCACATGTGAAGTTAATGTTGGGATGTATAGAGTTAATGTGATTGAAAAAATTAAGTAGGTGTTCTGTAGATTTGAATCCCACAACCGTGTCATCTACATATCTGTACCAGTATAGTGGTGGATGTAATGCTGTATTAATTTCTTGTGTTTCAATTTGTGTCATAAAAATATTGGCTGAAACTGGTGATACTGGGTTGCCCATGCTTAGGCCATTTGTTTGTATATAGTTGTGGTTATTGAACATGAAGTTTGTCTTCATCGTGGTGAATTCTATTAGGGTTGCTAATTGGTTGCTGAGAATGTCTATAGTTGGATTAGGGTCTCGGATATAGAGTTCTAAGGCTATCTTGCAGGCTTCTGTTGTTGAAACTTCTGTGAAGAAGGATATAACATCGAAACTGGCTATTAAGGCTTTATGATTAAGTTGATTTAGATTAGACTTGAAATTAAAAGTCTTTGATGAATGAGCTGGCTGATGCTACATATTTGGAGAATGCCCATGCTATGTATTTACCAAGATTGTAATTAAACGATTCATATGTGGACATTATTGGTCGTAATGGACAATCTGATTTATGAGGTTTGGGGATGCCGTATATTTGAGGTGTGCGTGAGTCGGTTTTACATAGGTAGGAATAAAGTGTTTGTGAAATTGTGTTGGCTTTTTTCATTTGTAGTAGTAATTTGTTCAGTTGCGTCTCGTGTGTCTTTGTTGGATTTGTGTGTATTGGTTTAAATTTGTTCATGTCTGGTAAGATGTTATTCATTTTTTGTATGTATTCATTTGTGTTCATTATTACTATAGCGTTACCTTTATCATCTACTTTCAGAATTTATGTTTGTCTCATTTTAGGTTTTTAATGGAATTAATGTCTCTTTTTGTAAGGTTGTTTTTTTAGTTTTCTGTTTTGTGAAATTATGTTGATGGTTTTGAAAGAAAATTCTTTGAAAAATCGTTTAAGATGTTTTCAGGTGTTTCTGGAAAATATAAGTTTGTAATATTACCTGGGAAGTTTGGCTGTTGGCAATAAAATTATCTAAGTTCTCTTCTTTCTGTTGGTTGTTTTCAGTTTTTTCCTTGTTTTTGTTTTCTGTAGAAAGTATCACAAGTCTCCTGGCTAAGTCTTCTAAACATGTTTTGATTTCTATGGTTGGAATGTACCTAGGTGCCATTGCAAAGTTGAGTCCTTTGTTAAGTAGACGTATCTCGTCTGTGGTTAATTGTCGGTCGGATCTGTTAATTATGAGGTTAGTCAACGGTTTGTCGTTTTGGTGTCTTTTCTGTTGTTTACATCTTAGTTTTTCTGGTTTCTTGTTGTGGCAGATCTTTTTGTCTCTGTCATTCTTAGTACTGATTTGGTTTATGTTTCGTTGTACAAGTCCGTAAATCTCTGGTTTAATGCAGCATGCCAGTTGATGGTCTAGGTTCATTTTTTGTTTTTGTAAGTCATGTAGTTCTTTGTATTTTGTGTTCAACATGGCTTTAAGTAGTTTTTTCTGTAAATTTTGGATAATGTTTGTGTATTTATTAAAATAAAAGTAAATATATCTCACGAATCAAAAAATCACGAAACCATATACTGCTGAAAACCATATATTCCTGACATCAGCAAACAAATAACCAACATTTGGCAAAAACTAGTAACAAAATATGACATTCCAGTTAATACTAAATTTATTCAAAAACTAGGCACAAAACTGAGATCTATACTATGTAAGAACAACACTGACAAACACCACACCAACATTATTTATAAAATACAATGTGATAACTGCCACGACTTCTATATTGGAGAAATAAGTAGAAAAATGGAACCAGATTCAAAGAAGATAAAAAGTCTCCTTCACATGCTTTCGAACACTAAGTCAAATAAACACAACATAACCATAGAAAAACTCAAATACTAAATAAAGAAACAAACAAACAAACGCAAAATTAAAGCAGCCTTATTTATACAACAACTTATGCCCAAAGTAAACCAATACAAAGGAACGCCTTTATACCTATATTAATATTATAGATAAAATTACATATTCAAACATCTAACACCGCCCACTACATTGCGACACTCAGTTACACAACCCCTTCCAAACATGTGGTCAGCTTCCGGTCAGTTACCTCTTTCTTTGTGAACGTGACGATGACCGAAGAAGGTTGAAACGTTGTTCGCTCTTCTATGTAAAATATTTTCTCAACCCAAAAGAGCCGTTTTTGCATATAAAAAGATTATAGTCTGTACGAAATACTATTATGAGTAGACCCTGAGCTAATCTCTTGCCTTAACCCATAACTTATGTCTTATGTGGATTTTTCAAAAAAGTTTTAAAAGAAAAAATACATCTTACAAAGCATAAAATACAGTAAAAGATATTCAAAAATAACCATTTTGTATTCATCACTTCTTCCAACAAAGCTTAAAAAGCTCTGAAAATTACTGAAGATTCAAATGATTAACCTTACCAATCAAACAAACAAGAAACTTGCCAATTATGCAGATTGCTCTTCAAAATACCCTAGGTATGTATTCAAAGCAAAGAAATGGTTACTGTCTTACAAACAGTACTTACCCACACACATAGATGTGCCCGTTCTTTTCTCCAATCACATCCCACACTTCTTCTTTGTTCTGTCTTAACAAATGGGTAACGTATACTTTCTGCAGCTGGTCTCGAGAGAATGCCAGATAGCGTTTTGTTAACGTTCCATTCTCCACATATTCCTCAAGCTCTTCTTCATACATGAAATCCTCTGCTCTTTTCCTGCACCCAAAGTAGAGAATCGTCTCTCCAACAGGCTTAGCTAAATGTTTCAAAACAAACATTAAAAGTTCACAGGGGCATCTCTCAAAAAAGTAACTTTTAACTGGTTTTCTAACATGAAGTTTTTCTGTACATAAAAACAATGCCCCATTTCTAGCTGAAATTGTGAAATATGAGAACTACATAATTACAGAAGAATGTTCCCTTTTTATAGAGCTTGAAAATTACACAAACCACAAAAACAGCAATTTGTTTGAAAACTCAACTGCTTTCTAGATTTATACAAATCAAAAGTCAAGTTCAATGAATATATTCACATTCTGTATCCCCATCCCATGAACTTTCTCAGATTAACTGATTATAAAGCTGTGATCTAAGTCATTATTAAGAAACTACTAGGACTTTCCACATGTCAACTGTGTATTTTCATAGTAAACTCATATTCAATTATGCCTTTTTTTTTGTTCAGTAAACTATGTATTCCCTAAACCTGAGAACATTGTTTTTATTTATTAAATGTCATACAATAATCCTCTGTAATGAATGGTTTTAGCTCAAGAGTTCATAATAAAAAAAATTTTCTACCTCAAAATTACTTCAAAGAATGCAATAAAGTTAAATGAAAAAAAATTATACAGTTCAAATGAAGTTTGTTAAAAATTAGTTATAGGGGGGAAAAAAGCCTAAAACTGACTCATAACAAAGACAAAAAAAAAACATAGCAAACCTTCCTTCTTCTGACAATGTCTCTCCTGAATAAAACCACGGAAAGGAGCCAGACCTGTACCTGGACCAATCATTATCACTGGTGTTTGAGGCTTACTTGGAAGATGAAATTGAGATCGTCGAACATATATTGGTACAGTTGGACAATTACCATTGTCCACAGTCTTAGTTTTCAACCAACTGGTTGCAACACCACGATTTATTCTCCCAGTAGGTGTGTCATATTCTACTAACACTGCCGTGAGGTGGATGGAGTCTGGGTACATCTAAACAAAAACATCACAAAAACCTTTAGTTAAAAAGGTACAAAGAACCAATTAGAAAGGAGTATAATGTTTAAAACTTGTACAGATTGGGTTTGTTTTCACTACTTGAAAATAATCTACAGTTTACAATACAAGTAGTTACAGTATGCAGTGTTGCTGGAAAATGATTACAGAAAGTTGACGTTTCTTTGTTTAATTAATCTACTTTGTTTATATTTTTATCTTAAGATTAATTTTATTATTGAGCTGATGTGGAAAACAGCTGGGAAAGACAGAATAACAGACTTCTTTATTTAAAAGTTGTAACTTCTGTTGGTGAACAGTCAATAAATGTACAGAAAACAAATATAGTTTTATATTTTACAATTTTTCACATTTTAAAATATAACTATTAAGATATTGAAACACAAAATTACACTATTTTTCAATTTCTTTGGTTCTGATATTCACGCAAAGTTATGCAAGAACCACCTGCTCTAGTTGTTCCTGATTATGAACCCATTCACTTTGGTAACCAATCAAATAATCCAATCCTGCTATCATTCTTGGCTCCAAAGAATAAAACAAGATTTTTCTTTTTAAGCTACAGGACATGAAAAGTGGAACACACTCCAGCATATCAACCACTAGACCACATCAGGACTTTTTAACCAGTAATGACTTTTTCCCAGCTTTTAGAGACATCCATTAAGTCTGTCCTTTTTGTTTTCTTCTTGCAATGACTTAACTAGTGGATTAACAAAGCTTTAATTATACACTAATTTATTTTCTCATTGGCAAGGGTTACAAGTCTGTAAACTTTGAAGTACTGCAAAGACAAACTTGGTTTTAGAAAAGAATCAGTAGACAACCTTCTCTTAATTTATTTCTAAAGAGAATCTAAACTGAATAATTAGTTCAAAAGAAACATTCCCATACTAATCTATATACAGAATGTGGGTGGATAAAATGCACTATCATAAAATGATAGTTTTTATACAAGTTGCTGAAGACTCAAATAAAAGCATTGACATTATCAAAGAGTAGACATTCATTTTTTGTTATTATTATTACCGAGGTTGATGCTCTAGGTACGCACCTTTCGGCTCGAACTGGAGCCAATACAGTCCCCATTACTTCTGACAAGTACACCACATCCAGAGAATAGTGAATGGAAGGTTGAATATGTTAGGTTTACTTCTGTCACTTTGTGTTAAGCAGACTTAAAATATCTGTAGAACATATCACAAGTTTGCCTAGATCTAGATTCAAATTTTAAGGCTGAGTGGGATAAAAACCAGTGTAGTTATGGTTGAGAAACCATTTATATAAACAAATTAAGTATGTAATGCACACTAAATTACAAAGCTATAAAGAATCAGGAAAGCTTAGTTACCTTTGGTGAGGAGGAAATAGAATAGTAGCGAGCCTGAAGTTTAGGAAGCAACTCCAACAAGTGATCAAGTGGTGGTTTTGCTGTTGGCAAGTCCTCCAAAATGTGGATGATACTACGACAGTTGAGGACTACCCATTCCAGGTATAAATTCTGATAATAAATAATATACTTCAATATACACTAATGTATAGGAAATGAAAATAGGTAAATCTAATTATTTGGCTCTATCTCTCTCCCTCTCCAATTCACAAGTAAAAAACATGAATCTATAAATTACTTTTTTGCACTTAAAAATTAGAGTGTTTCACCCAATAAAAGTACTTTATACTATTGGCTAATGAATGTTTGCCAACAGAAGCCATGCAAAAATAGAGTCTAAGGTTCACAAAATATTTGAAATAAAGCATAAAGAAACAAACAAGGTTTGTAATAAAAAAAACAGGGTCACTTTTGAAGATTTGCTGAAGAATGGTGTATACAAGATATGGTGTTCCTAAAAAGGAACATTTATAAAATAACCTGAAAATCTGTAATAAACAAAAAAAACTTAGTTCCAAATTTGCTGTAGGGAGAAGCAGCATTTGTAATAAAACCCACTTTCACCTCTATTTTATTGTACTACCACCCATATACATCGAGCTTAAACAAAATACAGCTAGTTTTTTAAAGGTGATTTTATAATACAACCAATACAGCACTAACTGTAAATTTGTGTAGTGAAAAAAATGAAGTGTACTGTATTAGTTATCAGTTTCTTACCAACACTGAGATAAGCTACTATAATTAAAAAAACATTGAAATAAATCACTTTTAATGTACAATAAGGTTTATCTCATCAAGTTACCCAAACATCACTAAGCATGGTAGTACCCAGTGTATATAGATGGGCCAAGAAAAATAAAGGCTGCCACATTCAATCTGTCACTCTATGATACTTACAAACAATTGTTAAAGTTGAGTTCCAGCCTTATTTGACCAGCTAACTGTTATCATCACTGAATGTTTCAAAGCATCTGAGACTAGCAATATCAATGAAAAGTGTTGTTAAGATGGTGAACTGGGAGGTAGCTAAAGGAACAAAGTGTTTAATCTTTTTTCTTCTCCCACAAAAAAAAAAAATTAAAGTTTTTGCAATAGCTTTAGTGTGACAGAAAAGAATTTGAAAAGCACCAAGGAACAAGGTAACACTATGCACAATTTTGCTTAGTATTATATAACAAAATCTAGAATTCCTTTAAAAACAAACTCAAGTACAGGGTGAAATAGGTATTACCACTCACTATATAACTGGTATATTTTGGGAATTAGAACCTGTATTACATAACAAGGAGTTTTACCACCTAACAGTGGTTAGTAACCACAAGTCTGTAAAGTTGACTTGATACATACTGGCCACTTCTGAAGTGATTTTTCTGTATTCATCTCAACCTTCTGTACTTTACCATCTCTACAATCGTACTGAATTTTTGAAAAATGTTTTTTTAATATTACCCGATTTCACGTTATTTTTGTTTCATCACATCTATAGTCTAGCATTATGCAAATAGAATTCCTGAAACAGTTTACACAGAAGCTCATTTGTTGCAAAGATAGAATAAGTTAAGACAATCTGCACAAAATACGAGGTCTGTTCAAAAAATACACAGACTGTTTGAATTGCGTGATTCCAGTTGGTTCCATGGGAATCCGTTTGGTGTTGCTAGATTCGCACAGATCAGCCGATTACGACACCATTTCCCAATTGCAGATATCTTCATTTGTGTATTAGCTACGTGGTTTTAAGTGATGTTCAATTTTTTCGTTTGGTGAATTTCAGAATGAATGACCTGAAGGAGCAATGACTTGCTGTGAAATTTTGTAAAAAGTGCTCAAAATTTTCAGGTACCAATTACTTTAATTCAAACATATACCGTAAAATTTATAACATGAACAGAACAAAAATCTATAGCTTAAAGTATACTTGAATTAATTTTGTCTTAAGGTCACCCTCTATTTGTTAAAGTTGTCATTAGAGCAAGGCTTAACAAAATAAATCTTTCTTTTAGTATCAGAAAGTTAGTTTGCTTCACAGCAAAGCCAGATTAGGCTATATGCTGTGTCCACTACAGAGAATCAGAGTCACAATTTTATGATTTTAAGTCCTCAGATTTACCACTGTCCCACCAGGGGACAAAATTACAGCAGATTTTGAAAGGCAAACTATTAGAAATTAATGGTACAAATAAAAAGTGCAGTATTAAAAATTAACACACCAAGAGTGATTTGTTTTTAAGTTACAAGTAACATTAAATAAAAGCAAGTATTTAATTACAATATAACATTTCTTACTACAAAAGAACCAAGCATAACAACCACACTATCTGTTACATACTACATCAATGTGGCTTTTCATCTAAGATCACAACTATTCAAGTCTACTGAATGAAACAGACGTAGCTGTGATTGTAATTGAGAAGTTATTTATAATAGCTAGTTAGTTGATAACTTGTACAAATTGAACTATAA
This sequence comes from Carcinoscorpius rotundicauda, assembly GCA_011833715.1. Taxonomy (NCBI): domain Eukaryota; kingdom Metazoa; phylum Arthropoda; class Merostomata; order Xiphosura; family Limulidae; genus Carcinoscorpius; species Carcinoscorpius rotundicauda. Next base: position 101,533,947 of record CM022394.1, on the reverse strand, counting down.
AGTAACTACACAACTAACAATATCCTTACTTTTCCCTCTTCTGAAGAAGAGCCCATCAGTTTTAGCTTTTGCTTTTCTTCCTCATCTGTTGTGTATTCTGCAATTTCCTTTAACACGTGAGTACGAGGTGGACTGGTGATGTCGATATAATGCAGAAGAGCTGTACGGTAGCTACAGGGACAAGGGAAAGGATACTTTTTGCTGCTATCCTCTAGCAATAGAGAACAAAATAAATTATTCCAAAGAATCTGGAAATTCTCTGTTTATCACCACTGACTAAAAGTTGAATTAAATCAAAGATGAGCTCTGAACTACTATAAATATTTAAGGAAAGCAACAAACAGTTTCAAAACAAAGTAAAACATGGAAATGGCAATATCTGAAGCATCAACAACTTCACTGGAACAAGAAATATTTCCTTCTAATGATAAACAATGTAGATATTTGATGTTTCAAATATTGTTCTTTTCATCCATTAGTAACTGACAAATAACAAACAACATTCAAATAACACCAATTTATTATATTTTAAAATTATTAAAGAAACCAACTGAAGAAATCTATGTAAAAAGAACAGAACAAGACAAACAGCTTAGCGTTATCGAGAGGAGTAGCATTGCCGTCAAGTACTACTGGAGTAAATTAATATTGTAAGATTATAAAAGTTCCAAAACAACCCAGAGAATCAAAAAATGATTGAAATGCTTTTTTGTTTTTTTTTGTTTTTTTATTTCTCTTTTAAGCAGGACCTCTGAATGAGGGGGAAACCTCTAAGAGCACCATTTGAGATTGCTTAAGTTAGTGTACATGTTCCTCAAAGCGTATCTGAGATGCAAACCTGTAGTACATATTTTACTTAAATGAAGAAGAATCTCAAAGGTATAAAAGTTTAGGGAGGGAAAAAAACAAAAAACTACACAGTTTTGCCAATGGTATTACTCAGGATTCACATTAAAAAAACGTCAGAAAAAAAAACCCACCATCAAGGTTTTTGAGGGAGATAACAGTGTCCAAATCAATGTTAAGCAACTTCCCTAACTGCTCCACAAGTTTAGGATTATTTATCGGATAAACAGCAACATGGTCCCCAGCTTCATACCTAGAAGAGTGAATAGAATATCAGTGAATTATCTTCTGCACAAAACTGATACACCTTCATTACTGAGCAGACATCTACTTTTTCATGAAATGTATCAAACAGTCACGATTAACTTGTGAACATAATGCTACAGAAATAGAACTAGAGATCACGTATATTCCATGCAAGATTTTAGATGTCCTTTGATATTTGTTAGGCTTAACAGAATGAAATGTGCATCATGAGAGAAAAATAAACAAAATTACCAAATATACAAATTTATCTTGATTAAAATACACTGAGTATTAACACAAATACAAGACAATAAAGCCCAAAGCACTTTCAGAAGGTGGTCCTTTTTTCTACTTCAAATGCAAACACACCAAATAGTTCCTAAAAAACATCTTTGTACATGCTGATTACTTATGCAAAACCAGAGATGCCAACTATTTCAAATGACTGAGCGTAATGATTGCAGACAGAGCCCTTTCACACTTTTAGATTTGCCAGAAACAAAACAATCTGGTGAATGAGGCCTCTTTTTTCCATCTTGTGAAAAATTGCATTGGTGTTTCTATGCCATTTAGAAAACGAGAAATACCCATCTACGTGACCACTGATTGGCTGACAAGCACTGATGAAACTATAGATTCCCCCATGTACCAAGAATGGAGAAGCACCGCACTCAAATTATTGGTAGACGTCGGAGATACAAATACTTTTTATTATTTCAAGCACAAACATGATTATCGCAATTAGCCATTTGGACTATGTCTTTCATTTATTATCAAAATTTATTTGTATCTCACTAAAAATTTTCTTTTCACCCCTTTCAAGCCCTCAGGAAACAGTTTATCACTTTATTGTATAGGCCTATATAATATATAATAATTTGAAAGTTGCAACAAGTCATAATATTTGTATGAGCATATAGTTAATGTATATACCAAAATCGTAACAATTATGCTCAAACTTAATGGTTGGCATCTCTGCAGAACTGAAGAAATTAATTGAGGAAAAGAAAAACAATAACTTTACCTTATTTTTGAGTTAGCTATGTTTAATTCAACATGCATACAAGATCTCGATCCTTTGTACAGTTCCCTGTTGATTTTCACTGGTGCCAGGTAAGGGTTCTTTGCATCATAAGGGCTAAAAAGAAAACTTATGTTAATCCCTTAATTTTCTTAACAATAATCATAAAAACAAATAGTTTTACAGCAAGAACAAGAAAAGCCAAAAAAAACACTTCTGTTTACATAAATGGTTCATTATTCATGAAATATGCACATGATACTCTTTTTACAAATTTATAATGGTAAATGATTTGCTTTATCCTGAACATTATGCACCCTGAGTACAAGATTGCAGTCCAAACACAATCTATTGTAAAATGGCTTTGCAAAATATACTGCAATTTATCGTTATTCACTCCAGAGTAATAAAAAAAGCATGCAGAGTGCAGTATTGAACATTATACTGAGTCACTGTGTTTGTTCTGTTTTTAAATTTCACACAGTTACATGAAGGTTATCTGCTCTAGCTATCCATACTTTAGCAATGTTAAGACAACCCACCACCAACTCTTGGTTACTCTTTTACCAACAAAGAGTGGGACTAATCATCACGTTATAAATGTTTCCACAGCTGAAAAGGTAAGCATATTTGGTGTGATGGGAATTCAAACCCACAAGCCTCAGGTTACTAGTCGAGTGCCCTAACCACCTGGCAATGCGAGGCTCATCATCTGAAACAGAAGGATGCAGGTACCATAAGCCAGCATATTCTTAGTACATACATACTTATTACAAGACAAGACTATTAATAGTCATCTTGACATTAGTGGCTTGAAGCAAGAAATTCAATCTTCATCTACTTAGTTGAGACAGTTAAAGTCTTCAGTCATGAGCATTTATTCTTGAAGTCACATCAGAGCAAATGAGAATATTAATAAGAAAAAATACTCCCCTTACCCTTCATCCAATTACTCTCATTCCTGGAGTTCATTTTGCATAGCAACTTGGAACAAGTGTGACTCTGGAACTTTAGATATTTCTCGCATGTCATTATTAAACCTATTGCATTATCCAATCCTGTGTAATCCACTAGATAATGTTTGTAATACTAGCAATACCTTGATCCACACAATTATTCCCAATATAGTGACTTCTCTTTCATAAATCTAGTTAAACAGCAATGATTATATTAACTGTCTAGCATTAATGTAACACACAGATACATCTAAGAACATATGGGTGAAAAAAAAGCTTTTGCTTCAGCTTAAATAGTAGTATCTCAAACACAACAAGACTGAGCAACTCCACATTACTGATGTTGCACTATTTTATTCATGTCCCGTGAAACTGAATTTGTATCCAATGTGGCTACAAATGTACTTAACAATCGGAGTTTCACTGAACAAAATCTGATGCAGTGAATTACAAGTTGCTACAATCATACTTTCATTAGATATGAAGATAAAAAAAAAAAATAACCCATGAAGTTATGGAACATTGAGCCAATTGTAGAACCTTAATGATAGGGAAAATAATTTCAATTAATATTACATTAAAAGAAATTTTAAAACTTAATATTAAACATAACAGCAAGGTTTAAAAAATAAAATAAAAAGGGCTAAAAATGGAATTCTTAGTAGCAGGTCTTAATAATGCACAAACATAATGGAAAAACGATGCAGACACTGGAACATCATTGTAAAAATCATATCAAATAACTTTTGTTTGTTATGTTTGTTTTTATTTTTCATAAGTGTATTTTCTTAGAGCAAAGCCACATCGGGCTATCTGCTGAGCCCACCGAGGGGAATTAAACCCCTGATTTTAGCATTGTAAATCTGGAGACACACTGCTGTACTACTGGGGGGCTATTTTTCATGAGAGCAAACTGCATATGTTATATAAATTTGAAACCTATCCATTTAACCTACGGCTTTTGAGTCTTGAAGGAGTTCAGACGAGACACTTCTCCTGTAAAGATTTTATTTTCTGGAAGGTCAGTATGAACAATAAGTTGGTACTGGCGGACACTAATATCTTCACCAAATTTCTCAATGTTAAAGTGCTCGCAAACTGCTGCCCAAAATTTATCCTTCCACGTAATAAAATCCTCTTCAATGCTAATAATAAAGAAAAAATTGCCTTCAGTCTGAGTTACAATTTTTCAGTATTAAAATCTAAGAATACTGACATAAGTTTATTGAAGAATATATCAGATGATAACTGAATTTCATTTAACTTTAAATATTAGGCACAACATAATATAATTGTAATCACACAACCAAACCAACTAATGACGTAATGTATTGCAAGCTTAAACTCAAAAGACAACCACAAAATAAAATGTCATGTACAATTATAAATCTTAAATCAAACAATGAAAACTGTTAGTGTTTCATCTTTGATAAATATAACCAAACCCGACAGGTTTTTGACCAACTCCTTTCATATAAACACTAATTTAAAACATCCACACTGCACTAGAAATGTCACCCATTAACATGCACCTTATAGTTCACATAATTTCAAAATCGAGACTCAAATTCTGGCTTTTCAAATTAATTGATATTAGAAGAAAACAACTCACCTGTGTGACAAGTCATCTGATGCATCAAATCTCAGGTTCAAAAATTAAATATTTAGGAACTAAGCTGACACTTCAAAAATCATGTAGATAGCTTAAAACCTGTATATTTAGCTAACCAATGAAACTTAAAATATTTCATTTGATAAAGATACACCCATAATAAATAAATTTGTTACTAAAAAACACTTACTCTTTCCAATTCTCTAATTATCACACTCCAAACTGACATCACATCAAATGATCTTAGAAGTACAAGATACGAAACACAGCCATGTTTAATTGACATTAACATTATAGTCATCTTGGCTAATGAAGGGATACTTTAATTCAGTTGCTTACAGTTAGACAGCAAAGATAAACTAAAAACATAGTTCCTAACTAGTAAAACAAATAGTGGATATTGTATTAATACTGGACCTTTTCACTAAACATTGTGTTTTTAAACTCATTATACTCACTTTTTTGTAACTTAGTGACTTACTTAGAATCATCATCACCCATTCCTAGTTCACAAATCCTAGTAGCTCCCATTTCTTCCAGCTTTTTATCAACAAATATCCCCATGGCATTATAATGTTCATACGTTTTATTGCCAAGACCAAAAACCTCATGGAAAAAAACAAGTAAAATTTAAAACTTAAATGAATTTTAAAATTAATTGTGCTAGATTTAAAAAAACACAAAAAAAAAACTGTTTAAAAATAAATGATTCTTCAGAAAAAAAAAAAAAAATTAAAGCTAACCTGAGATATGAATCTTCTACAACTGACACTTATTCTACATGGGATGATATTTCTTACAACAGATTACAAAATGTGTCATGGTGGAATAACCAAGGTAGTGACTATTTATTCGTAATTTGTATTAATTAAATTTAATTTTGCAAAATATGCAAAATGAAGAAAAGCATTATAATCTTCATTTTCACTTGAGTGATTTAAAAATACAGTAAAGCTTAGCCTAAAATGAAAAAAGTGTTCACAAAAATGCCATCTAAAAAATTAAAATTACGTAAAATCTAAACAATATAAACTCATTAATCAAGTTGTTTTTGTTTTAAGTGGTCGAGCTTCTGATACTAGTGTTTACTTGCTACTTTCTAAATGTTTTTAAACTGTCTTAAAGTGGAACTATCTTCACAACACAATTTATGGAAAAACAAAAATAACAAGGAATGCATAGGATACTTTAAAACAAACTCTAGAAACAAAAGTACGTTTTCAATAAATAATGTTTATAAAAAAAATTACTCCAAATGTCAAAAATATTTTGCACATTAAGTCAAAAGAATGGACAAGAATGTAAAGAAGCAAAACGTATTAGATAATTTAATCACTAGTTATGAAGTGTGATATTAATTAAAATAGCTTCACACTAAAAATTACTGTTGAACTGCTTTTATTGAAAACCAAACACCTATGGCATTATTAATCCAACACAATCCACTTTTATCACCACAATTTTGACTTGAAAAAAACAAACAAAAAATATTTATTAGCACTGAAACCAAGAAATCACACATGAAAAAAATCAAATCTAGAACTGCATAAACACTACAATTAGTAGCCCTCCCCGTTTAGTTTGTAACACAGTGTAGGTTGTAGCAATAATAAAATGATTTTAAATTTGTATTTGCACAACTTACAGCATAACGGAGACCAGTTAGATCAGCTGCTCCCTCTTGAAGCCACTGATAGAACTCTTGAGCATTATCTGTAGGATCTCCTTCTCCATATGTCGCCATACAAAACACTGCTAATGATCGGTCAATTTCTGAACATTTTGTTAATTCCTCCTGCAGAGTAAAAAAATGTTACATGAGAAATAGGATAAAAAAATAAAGGTGAATGTATCCGAGACTTTCGGTCACGTTACACACCAGGATTTGTTACTATATCTGAATTGGTTACGAGAGCATTCCTTCTATGAAACAAATGTTCAAACAATCGGAGATACTAGAAACATGCACAATTGAAGCTAAATATGCAAGTTTTTCAATTTAACATGTTTGCATAAAATCCTAATAATGGCTGAATAAACTTGTGGTAACACTAGATTATTTGCTCCCACAAAAAATTTTAATTCCACATACACTACCTAAGGCCAATAACTAATTTTTTTCTAGGTGCACTACACAAAAAAAAGAATTGTAAAATTTACTCACAAACACTAGAGAATGAAATTAATTACCTGAATTGAGAGTAGCAGCTCAGTAGTTTAATGTTTAATTTTGGCTTCTTTTAAAAATTTAGCAGTATTCTTCTATTACATTCTCTTTTTCAGCTCCAAGTACATTTGAGGTAATTTAAAAATTATTCTTTTAAATATACTGACAGCTGAACGACACTTGAACAAATCAACATCAGAAGCTGATACAACACCTCCACACACACACACAACAATATAGAGAATCAAGCCTCAGCAAGATAAAGTAACATGTGGATTGTGATTGGTTTTTGTTGTTTTTAAATACAAACTTAAGAACTGTGGATAACCATTTTATTAGCAATAAATAAAGAAGGTTGAAAATAGGTTTGTTGTACAACTAAAAGTACATTTTTAATCTTACTAACCATCTCGCATTCTTCAGGATCAGAAACCATGGCTTTCATAGCATATCGACCCGCTTCCTTGGCTATTCTAGCTGCAAATTCTTCTGCTGTACCAGTCTGAGACCCATAGAAAACCACCATATTCCTACCCTGTGATATAGCAGGGAGTATTGTTAAAAATAGTAAAAGAATGTGAAATTATCAAATAGAATAATAAGCTGGGAACACCATCTTCACTCTTTTAATCCTATATGAACAGACTCAGTCCACTGGACTTGATCCTTATCAGAGAATCATACAGGGTGGTCGCTAGAAAAGCGGAAAATTTGAGGGTCAGATGAGATCATGAATAAAATGCGTGCTTACTCATTTCTATTTTGATTTCTTTACATCATGAATAAAATGCACGGATGACATTTTGAGCATCTATGAGTGTAATATAACATATGCCTTTAAAAAACTTTGTAAAAATAAATAGCTGTTTGACAAATTTTCCGCTTTTCTAGTGACCACCCTGTATATTGTGATTCCAAATTTACCCAGTATAACTCAAATTTTAGTGAACTTATGTTGTATACAAGTATTTCTATTAGATTTCTTTCTCTTAACTTAGTTAAGACAGTCTAGTCTTGAGTGCCAGAAGTTGTTCAATTTAGAATTAAAGTCAGTCTTCCATCTTAGAGCTTTCATATTTTCATTGCATAGCCTCTAGGACCATCTAAACAAACAAAAGTGTTTCAAAGAAATGGTATTTCATCTGTTATTTACTGTGCCCTTACACTACCCAAGTTCATGCTGTTTTGCTAACATGGTAAACAACAGAAACACAGAAAGAAAATATATTTAAATTATACTTTTGGCCTTACTGAAGGAACTAGATTTAAACAGAAAATAATTATTTATCTCAAATAGCTACAGACTCACAATCTATATCTTTACTTTTAACTTATTTTAAATTACTCTTTGAACCTTATCTAACTACCATTAACTAATAAAACTAGCAGGTGTGAGAATAGTTCAGCATAAACAAAGTTAAGTTACATTATATTATACCCAATTACATACAAAGCTTGTGCATTGCTCAAGATGAAAAATTTTTTGTCAAATATTTTGTGTATGTCACCTAATTTTTTTTAATTTTAGCACATTTTAATTATTTTTGTAAAAAATAAAATAACAAATCCACAAATACAAAAATATATATAAAAAAAATAATTCAGTATTAATTTTCCGACCAAAGACTTGCTCTTAGAAACTGATCTTCATTACACAAATTTTTCTTAGCTAGTTGATCCTAAATTTGTAGCTTTCAAATATTCAGTTTAAAACAATATATGAAAAAATTAAAAAGAATGACCTAAAATCTACTCTAACCTTTCTTTGCGACTAAAAAAAAAAAATTAATATTTCATTACTCATGCTGCTTACAGAAACACACTTCAATCTTAAACCAATAAGATGTTTGGAAAATATTGCCTTTACTAAAATAAATTAACATAAAGGCATTACAGTAATGTAGATCACAAAACGCCCTTTCTGTTAGTCATTAACAAGTATAAGTAATAGATAGTTTCAAAAAGAAAGGACCTTTTGTGGCAGGTGTAACAAATTCACTCAAAATTATTTAGAAATAAAGATGGTGAGAGGCTAAATTTGAACCCATAAATAAACAGTTGTTTTTTTGCTAACTGGTGAACATCCTGTAAGCCACAGAAGATTAGAAAGAAAATCTAAAACAGTTAATTAAAATCAGTAGTTAACATCATGAATTTATTTTGAATTTTTAAAACTAATAAAAATTAAGAGCATAATAACATTAAATGTTCAATTATAAAAATACATTGATGTTAAATTTATCAACATCTTGATAATAAAAACTGTTCGAAGTACACAATATGTACTTCAACCCTATGACACAGGGTTAAAAACTGAAGTTTCATTATTTGTTCAACTATGTATTATGAAACAAAAGAAAATACATCAGCTAATGAAAGAAAGACAATAGACACATTTAAAGTCAACTAACTTTCACAACTTTCGCTAAATTAAAAAAAAAAAAGTTTTGTGACTTTAAAGACCATCCTACTGGTCACTTCCAGTCTATTAATTGTTACATAAATTACCACAGAATTTGGATTAAGTGCACAATTTTCAAACAAGGGCTACAGCACTTTCTAATTGACAAGATCAATCATGCATCTTGTCAAAACTTGGAAAATCTTAGTTTAGTAAGGTCAAATGGAAGTTACACTTCTCCTACAAGTGTTTTCTACAAGAAACAACTGAACTGTGGATTTTTGAGAAATTAAAAAGTTGTTTTCAAGTGGACTTAACTACTGTTAACATTATTTTTAAACTTAAATTTTGGTCAGAATAAAAGATAAACATGGCCTTTACTGGACACTGTTGAAATAAATGTATAAATACATAATTTTCTGGAAATAAATGTTTTGACAACAATTGAAAGCAAGATTTCATCTCTACCATTTTTAATTATTCACATTTGTTCTCTGTTCTAAATGATAAAGTTTTGTTTTTCAACTTACCGATGACTTTAACTTACTGATGAACCCTGTTTCTGATACTGATCTTGTAAATGCTGGCCTGGAAACAAATAAAAATTCATTATCAAGCATCTATAGAATTATAAAAATTATGAAAGAACATGAACCAAAGAATTAAAAAAAAAAATCTACAAGCATGAGGCAAAATAAAACTTAGAAGAATATAGGTTAGCTCATACACAAACTCCATTATGAAGGTCAAAAAGTCTCACTTAATAGGAATTTATGGGCACTTAACCCTATGGTAGGCTTAAAGGTATAGCATGTTTGAGTTCCCATAACAAATGATTTACATATTTGACCTCTTCATTTTTAGTTTGATATCATGTTTACAAGTAGTCTCACAATATTTTGTATGTGTGTATGTGAGAGGGTATGAATGTTATAAATAAACTATATTAATGAAAAATAATCATCCAAATATGTTATGAAATTAATTAATTGAACTTAAAGATAAAACAATAAAAATAATATAAATAAATTTATCAAAATAAATACAATTTTGCCACTGAAGAACAACAGCAGTTCATTGCTATGTTCATTGAAATAACTTCCAGTAAGAGATACAAATAATCTAAAAATAAACCCATCTTGCTAATTATATTTCAAAATTAATAAATTAAAATACAAAATTTATAATTGATTAATTATAAAATTAGTTTCACTGCCTGAAAGCTTCATGGAACACTTACCTTTCATGAACACTTTTGAACAAAACAAAAACAAAGGTTACATAGTGTTATATGTATGCATGTAATCATTTACACATGCAAAGAGGAGAGAGAGAGAGAAAAAATAAGTTGTCTTAATACTTAAATAATTATCTTGATATCCACAATGAAGCTAGACACTCTTTAACAATCTCATGAATATAAACGTAAAGTTCATGAATCACTTTACATTTATCATTACCATGACTACAGTTGCTACTACTTCTACTCTTACATAATTAGGACTTGAAACAAGGAGGAAAACAAGTCACACTATCCATGTTACTTGATAACAGGAGAAAATCATAAACACTTCATTGTAAGAGTAATTTTTACGTCTGTAAAAAAGAAAGAAAAAAAAGGAGGAAAACGAATACTCAAAAAATATCTTACTCAGTCAAGGTCATCCCACTACAGTAATAAAAGATTGTATAAGTCACTAGTGTTGCTTCAAGCCTATCTAATCAAAGGAATATTTATTTTCAGTTGTAGTAAACTCCAAGAAAATCAAGTCTTAATATTTCCTGCAGGAAGATTTGTTAGTTAGAACTATCTTCCTTAACATTCACATCAGGTAGGAAAAAAAGTATTAAACCTGATTGCCTTTTATCAAACTATAATTCTGAAAAGTGTTTGTCTGCAAATACAAAATAATTTAAAAAAATAGTTTGTCAAAAAAACATGAAGTTGAGAAACTGTATTAATACAATTTTATTGTAGTGTTTCAAGTGAAATGCTGCTAATTTCAGTGTTGCACAGTTGAAAAATTATTCAAGTGAAGTTTTAGATTTTTTTTAACTTAAGTGTCATGCACATTATATAATCTTCTCTAGAAGTTGAGGATTCTCAGATTGTAAAATTACCTCTTAGTTTTGTTGTCTTTCAACAAGCGTAACAAGTTGCTACTGTACCCATTTTTCAGTTCCCCCCCACAAGTTTTGTCATTAGCAAATATTACATGTCTGCTGACTTTAATTCACTCAGGGATGAGAAATTAGAGGATCTTACACAGCTGATTAATCAGGACAGTTAATCAATTACATTCAACTAATCTATTATTCTCACAAGTTGACTCAAAAACTACTTGCAGCTTTATAAATTTGGTTTTGACACCAACACTGGGAAAAGCAAACAGTTTTTGTGGTTTTTTTAAACAAAACAAATGAACATTATGGCAACATTTCAATTACTTGCCTACTGAAAACCAAAGAAAACCTGAGGCCCCAATTTTGACAAGTTTTTCTGACAAAGTTAATTGTAATTTTAATTACTAAATAGCTTTAATTGAAAAACCGTAATCTTGAACTTGGTGTTCTAATTCAACACTTTACAGGACAATAAAAATGTATTTTGGAAAACATGGCAGCTCGTAAAGAAAGTGCATAACCTACATAAAATAAAACAACCAAATCAACCTCTATCATTTTACACCCAACTCCAATGTAGAACTTCCTCTCTGTCAAGGTCAACTGACTTGAACAAACTGTTTCATAAAAGTTAAGGACTACAAAACTGAAATAACACCAACAAGCCACTTCCTTCAGCAATAGTTATATGAAGCAAAAAACTTGCTAATGTTTTTCGCTCTTAAATTTCACTAAAACTGCTAATTACTAAAACATTTACATCCATGTTAAATCTGATAAAACAAGTCACATAAAGTAAAAAGGTAAAGTACACCAGACCTAAAACACTTAATGGTTGTTGATTTGATAAAACAGAAAAAATTGAAATAACCTAGAAGTGGCTAATAATGTATGCGATCTAGTGACCTCATAAACTAATTTTTCTACCTATGTGTAGATAGAATGAGGTCATCTTTACTCTCTATATGCTCTAGCAGAAGTATGTCACACTTATCATGATCACTTGTACTGATATTTTCAACTGTAAACTAGCAAAGTAACATTTATTCTGCAACTGAATTAAAGTTTCATGACAAAACTTGCATTTACCACTAGAACATGCATGTACACACTGCATTCTGTGAACCATTAAATACTTTTTTTTAATGTTCTTGACTGATAAAATGTTTAGTTTCTGTCAAAAGTAAATTGCAAGTATCAAAATTCAGGAGTGAAATTTATTAATCACAAAAATTTGAAATTATACTTTGTTTCAGTTACTATGGGTTCCCCCCTCCCCAAGCTTTTTAACTAACACATGTTACTACTAAATATAACAAGGCCTACATGTTCAGCCATTTCACTACACCCTGGAGCAAAATGTCACCATGGCTCAGCCAGTCCCGATGCCCTGGAACAATGAATATGCGATTTAGCAAGTTTTGACACTGGCATACCCTGTATTTCTGACTGCTGGTTCATAACTAGAAAAATGTAGTTAAAATTCAACTAGTTCATAACAATAGCAATGAGGCTGATCTTTCCAATTTATAGTTTTGGAGCAATATATTTACTTTATCATACTTTTTATGGCCTAGATAATCCATTGATGTAGTAAACTCCCAATTTTGCATCAGTACAGACGTGAAGAAACAAACAGAAAATTTTTGACACAAACATGCTAATGAAAAATTGGAAAGTTTCCTAACTTGAACACAATAGACAATAATCCAATCTCTCAGGCTTATTGTCACAAATAAGATATCAATCAAATAAAAATCTAAGCAAAGTTTTGTAAATGATCTTCTGTTCTCAGCTAAAAGTAAAAAAATATTATCTAGAAATGAAAGAATGCATTAAAAATTAATAATAAAAATTGGACAGAGACTGTAAGACAAAGATTAGAAAGTTATGTCAGGTCATTAAGATGCTAAAGAAACCAAAAAGTAATTGAAAAATTGCCTTCAGAATTAACTTTATGAAAAATATTAATGTACTTCAGAAAGATATGCTAACAGTCAGGAAAAACAGGCTGCTTCTTGTACTTCTTTTGGCATTTGTGTTTTCATGAAGAAACAATTCCACAAGAGATACAGTAAATTTGACAAATTGAAAAGATTTACAAACCAGGAGATGGGTTTTATGGTTTTTTTTCAGTTATTAACTCTAGATGAATGTTAAAACAACTTACTGTCATTTACTTTATAAAATCATTTATAGAGAACACAACACTTGCATTGGCACAGTTTTCTAAATATACAACACCAACTTTCACCATAATTTTTTTTCCCCCCCATGTACCAAGTGACTTTACTCCTTTCCAAATAAATTACATTCCTTCAATTTCAAAAGTTTGAGGTTTAATTATTCAGTCCCTTGTTTTCCATTTACACCAAGAAAATTATAAAGCAACAAGGACTGAAATCATTAGATCAAAATCTAAATGAAATTCTTCCAAAATTCAGAGATATTTTCATAATGATTGGAAATTTTTGGATAAATTAAAATCTATTGTGATCATATTAAAGTATGTGTAGTGAATCACAAGTCAGCTAAATATTAGTGACCACTACCAAAGAATACAGTAATGATAAAACAGGAATGTTGAGCTGATTATGGTAAGGTTAAAACTTTTGACTGGAATTCACCAAATGTCCAGAAGATAAAGGATATTTTAAGGAGCTAAGGAAATCTCATTTTTTCATCAGACTTAAATATTAAGCAGAGCTCCCTACTATGGGTAAATCTGTAATAACTTGTACAATTAATCACACGGGTATTTTCAAGCTCATAGTTTGTTTTGTTTTTTTACATTTATTTCATTATACACCCATTGGTGTTGCAAGTTTTCATATAAAAAACATCTGTAATAAAGTTACATAAATCATGTTAAAAAAAATCTGAAAATCTTGCTTCCAACTTCATTTGGAGTGAAGTTGACCAAACACAAATATTTTCTTCCATCTCAATTTGAGCTCACATTTTAAGTTTCATTTCATCATTATGCAGTATACCTCAGTGAAGTTAGATCAACTGGTTAACACAAGATTTTTTCAGGTTTCTTAATGTGCATGACCAGTTTTATTTGTTCAAATGAACACAGTTGTGTGTTGCCTTTATCTCTCTCTCTCTCTCTCTCTATATATATATATAAAAATCCATGTTTTGACAAATTCACACATCCCCTTCTCCCAGTCTTGGTTTACAAAAGAAACACATACACTACTTTCGGATAAAATTCTCTAAACAGCATTTGATGAGAAAGATATCAGTTTCAGATGACCTTCAGAGGTGTTGAGGTTTAGGAACCTTTGGAGTAGCAAACTTTTCACTCTGCTCTTTCAGACAGAAAATCTCGTTGGTGAAATGAGTTGAAAATCAGACATGACTTGCAGAACATAAAGTGTATATTTGAAATAATCACACAAATGAGATTCTTTTGTAGGATCAACAGCGACTAGTAGTTTTATTTTTATGTTAATAGTTTTGGGATATTTGTAAACAACTTTAAAACTATTATTTAATAGCTATTTTTTTAAATTCACACAAATCTTTAAGTGAAAGTCTACACTTGTGTTGTATATTTGATAGAGGTCATTTTGATTAATTTTACATTAATTTTACTTGAAAGTAAAAAGCACCTACCATTAACTGTACATATAAATTTAATGTCAACTACATTTATCATTCCAAGTTAAGATCTGTTAGTATAGACATGTGATTTAAGGCAGGTACAACTCCTTTACTTGTATATCTATATTCATTTTTATTCAGCAACAACACACAAACTAAAGGGAAGGAAATGCTTCCTTGCAGTCTGTTAATCATTTGTAATCCTTCAAAAATATTTGGAACAGTCTTAAATGTTCTATCAGCATACAATCACAACTTGCTAACAACTATCAGTTCCTTTTACAGAAAATCCACATTTGATCATCTGTTCTAGCACTGTCAAACATTAAAACTGTTCTCCATTTCCAATTTTAATATATTCTTCTAGAAAACAATATCTTTATACTTTGTAGTAACAAACCCCAGGCTTTATTTCCTCACATAAATCATGAATAGATTTTATGTTGTATTTACACATAGCAGCTTAAGATTCTGCAGCTTGGCCGAGTCCAACAGATCGCGTAATCAACTACTGAGCTGTCATGTTATAATAGAGGTCACTTACATTACTGAAAATTATTGCTCGACCTAAATTGTGACCTTTCATGTTTCTGATTTTAAATGAATTAAAAATAAAACAAACATCATACAGCCAGCAAAAATTAATAGTGGGAAAGTAATGTTGGTGAATGCATGTTTAAAGAACTGCCATCAAATAATTTACCAAATTTGCCATGATTCCTAGTCAACTTTATGTGGGTGTTACTTGGACCACCTTGTTGAGGTTGAAGAACCAACAGAGGTTCCAGCTTCTGTCATAATACTTCTTATAATAATTCGTATTTTGACTTTTGCATTAAGTTATGCAGAATTGAAGATGAAGTTGCCAATATAAATTCCATGATTTGTCTGAATAAATTATTTTCAACATTTTCACTCTAGAGAGAAACAGATTGATCAGCACATGAGGTGGGATTTTAATTTCCTTCTGGGGTGAACCTGTTGTTTTATAGATTGGTAGGTTTTTTAAAAAATGTTAAAATTGACCCCTTTCCTTCATTTATTTTAGTTTTTTGTTTTTATATTACTGATGAAGTCTGTATTGTTCCAAATAGGTGATGTTGAAAAATTTTCCTTAAGTTCATGATGATGAGCATTATTCTAACTAGATGGATAAACAGGCAGATGGTCTTACACTGGAAATATGTCTAACAAAGCAACTATCTTCACGTATTTTAGGCAACCAACACAACAGAGAAGAATTAGCCTGTTTAAAGAGATTAAAAAATCCTGATAACCAGCTAAACCTTTTGATACTTTCTTGGAGAGTTGTTCAACCTTAGACCTCTCAAATATTTTCACCTTATAGCAAATCCTTCATTTTTGTTTCATAAATAGATTTAAGCAAAATAACTTTGTTTTGGTTTGTCAAATTTAGTAAATAGTACACCATTATTCTTTTATTATTATTAGTTTTCTTGACACTTCTATAAAAATCACAAGAATTTAACAATCCTTCAGTTAAAAAAGTTCAAATAATTGACACATTTAATCAATTTAATTAAAGCTCAGATCCATGTTTCTGAAAGAAAATGACCGTCCATAAACTAACATTACTTCTACATCTGTAATCCAACAGATTCATTATATTCTATCTGCTAAGGATGCTTTATACTTTAATTTCCTTGTTACAAAAGTTCTCACAATCTTGAAATACCATTTCCTTTGGACCACAGAGGTATGCACTTCCAGTTTGTGGGCAGCTTTTTTCAGCAACCGCAAAAGACTTCATTAATCTCCAATTTTATCTTTCCAACTTGCTGGGTCATAATTGAGTTTTCCCATTACAAAATGGTAATTATTGATCCTTGGAATACAGCTTTAGTATCTGTACAGATGATTCTATTTTGTAAACAGTTTATCACACAAACTTGTAGTGAATAACACTGCTTCATATTTACGTAATGGTCAATTTCCCCGTGGTTCTTTAAAATATCTTTAATAATTTTTGCTCCTTTGATGTTACCATTCTAACAGTAGATAAATATACAAGATAAAGTAATCCAAAGTGCAGATCTACTGCTATGAAATAACACTAAACTTATATGGATATAACACTTAGGTGTCATCATCATCATCCAATATTCATCTGATAAAAGATAGTGCTATATAAAAGAGGGTATTAGAACCATATTGTTTTATTAAAGTAAAAAAATTAGGGAAGAAGAACAGGTTACCAACTGATAAGCTGTAGATAAAACTAATGAGAAAGATGCACTTTAAAACATGAAAAGGATGTTTAAATGCACTTCACACTTCTTAAATGGCAATAAGCTGTATAAGGCAAAGAATTTTTCAATATTTCTATGGAAGCAGAAGAAATAGTTGTTTGGTCCCCATTTAACAAAAAGAGTAACAGTAGAGTTAAGGGTTAAAATACACAAATCAAAACACTAAAATAGTTTCCAATGAAGAAAATAGTGCAATAAATCCTCTATGATTTAACTACTACACTAGATCTTAGACTTTTTTTTACTCATGATGCCAAATCAAACATCTCTTAAACATTGTCATAATACTTATTCATCCTTGTTGCACTTATCTAACCTTCATCAAGCCCACAATGCAACTGGACAAGAACTACCTGAAGTAACATCTATTTATAACTGGTACATTGGCTAGATGGCTTGACTCACACCAAATTTCTACAATGTTGTGTTTGCTGGCTCTAGTGGTTGCTTATTGAAGTTAACAGTGAAAACAACTTCAAACTACAAATGTCAGTCCTACCAACTTTACCAGCTTTCTGCATCTAAACTATAGCTTTTAATAAAATAATAATAATAATTTGTAAGTATAAGATGGCAGTCAGCAGCAGAAAACTTCAAGAAAGTTAATCTTGTTTCTGTTCCAGTAGAATACTAATAATAATAGTAGTAATAAACAATTATAAATAACCAATATCATAATTCTGTACCGATTTTGATTTTAAATACAATTAAGTTTAACATTAATGTTATTAACTCCAAAGAGGTAAAAACTATGGAGTTAATTATAATTTCTATTGTACCGTACTTATAAAACAAGTCCACGTACATCAAGAACTAAGAAAAAATTTATCACCAAAAACATAAAAAATGATATTCATGAAATATCTGTAAACGTGACAAAAGCTTTGTACTCATGGAATAACATACTTATATATTAACATTACATAATTACGACAGTTACATTTAATTTAAATGTAGAAAAATGTTGTTTATAGAAACAAAAAAGCAACCATTTAGCAGTATCTATAAATGTTAAGATCACAACATGTAGATGAATCGAAAAACAAACATTTTCCTTATTTAACATTTGACATGTTTATTTAACCTGTATTACTGAAACAAATCTCCATTGAGGCACTAAGCCTAACAGACAGCTTTTAATCACCACAATCTGATAATTTATTTAAGACGTACTGGCCTACATCCATGTAGTTATCTGCTACATCTGGACACGCCAAACCACCAATGTATGTAAATTATTCTAAGAAAAGTTTCATTCAGTATCATTTACCATCATCGTGGTATTAACAAGGAAACTCTTTAAAAAAAGATGTAACAATATCCTTAAAAACTAAGACTGCTATTCTAAACTAAATTCTGGTTACATTTCATTGATCATGACATCCAAGCAATACAGAAACAAGCCAGCCATTAGATGATTGCATAAACCCAAAAAAAATCAGTTATAAATTTCTTTTCGAAATCAATGTTGATGAAATTTTAAGCTCCCTATGAAGATGCCATTGAATTCAATTGAGACAATGAATCATTTTTCACAATCTAATTATTTTGCCTTGGTCCATTGTACTATTTTACTGCAGAATGCCAACTTTCCAGTTACCCTTAGTCTTCTCAAGAAGAAAGTGAAAACCTTTAAAGATTCCAATGAAGATGATATATTTATCTGGAGCATTGCATCTAAATTATCTGTATTCATAACACAAAACTATACTTGAGCACTATATGAAGAAATTAGCATCCATCACATACAATTTCTCAGAAAACTTGTACTGCAAAGTGTAATGTAGGTGTTTCCAGTAGAGTTGTCAAAGTTCTACATGTGATACGGGCGATCAGATGTTCCAACTTTACTATCATACTTTAGATCTTTTAATTAAAAAAAAGCTGTTAGCTAAAGAGCAGCACATTAACTATGGAAGTGTAACCAATCAAAGTAAAATTGCTTATTCCAGCACTATAACATACATGCTGTTTTAAAGAAACAAAGATAATAATTTACTTTGTTTTAGTGTAAGACTACTAATAAACTGTGTATATAAAATGGAATTAAAAAAATTGTAATAATCTTTTCAGACAAATACACACTAGTCAAGTCAAATCACAAATATGAACAAGCAGAAAACTGAAGTATATAGGAAAAATAAAGCATACATCATAGAGACAGGAAGATATGGGAGCATTGTTTCCCTGAAAATATTTATAATTAGACAACTTGTGTATATTTTGATATTGTAGCTACCTTCCCCCAAATCACAGAAAAGAGGCACATCCTCCAAGTTCTGGTTCTTTTGACATAGTTGTATTCTTCACAATTACAATACTAGAGAATGAAAGGTTAGCCAGAATGTAGCTCATAAAGCAAAGATGCTTTTTTTTTAACATATGCATATTAATGTAAATTACAGATCACTGAATATGAAACTTTCGTAACATCCAAAGAATAACAAATGTTTTATTTAATTCTCAGTGAACATCCAATTTGATCACAACATCCAAGATAAATCTTCATAAACCTCATACATTCATCATCATACAAGTTTATTTGGTCATAAAATCTGTATTTTCAAGCAGTACATGTAAATATGAATTACATTTGTATGCAAGAAGGGAGAAAGAAATTTGGTGAATAACAAAATTAAGTTCACTTTCACTTCAAGGATTAATATGGACATATCTATATTTAGAAGAAGAAATTTTAGGTTCAATGTAACTTAAGGGAACTTCAAGTACACCACAACAATTACTCAATTAAGACACCAAATCATCATAAAGTCTTGTGTAGTAATTAAACACAAATTAAACATTATTACCCAAATTATTTCATTTAATTTATACACAGCATGACAATTAACAAATTCAAGAGTCACTCAAGGTTGTTTGTTTAGTTTTATGCAAAGTTGCTCAAGGGTTATCTGCTATAGGTATACTTAATTTAGAAGTAAGAGACTATAGGAAACACAGCCAGAAAACACCACCAACTCTTAGGTTACTCTTAACAATGAATAGTGGGATTAATAATGATGTTATAATACCCCTATGAATGAAATGGCTAACATGTTTGGTGGTTTAATTAGACTCCCACAACCCACAGGTTGCAAGTCAAGTACCCTAACTGCCACACCATAAGAAAAGTTCAAACAACTTATGCAAGTTGTCCATTTAAAACAAAATTAACTTGCTTCCCATTCATGGGATAAACTTTTACCATGAACATCTTGAATCAGCAGCTCCACACCCCCTATCTTCACAGTGTAATTCAACCTTTTTAGAAACATCAACAACGGAGTCATGTTATTCTATAACAGTGAACAGTGTCTTAACAACTTTCTCCTGTGATTATATTTCTGAACCAGATTAATAACAGAAAATGATAAACAGCCAGAAAAACAAACAGGTGAGTAAACTTTTGAATACAAATATATTTGTGTATTTTAATGGGTTTTTTTTACAACATAGCTGTTAAAATAAGAATAATCTGGAGCATGAAGTAATTGTTTCCTACTTAAACAACAAAAAGGCCAAATATACATAATGAAACAATGGTTTCAAATTAAAACAAATCCACTCAATCATCCATACTAATGTCTAACTTCTCATCTACCAGTGTTTATATGTTATATCATTCTTGTGTTGTAGCCAACGTAAACAGCAAGACAGGCACGCATACTCTAACCAATTAAATACTAACATGCGAGCAGTATAAACCAAACACAGACATGCAGGATCTTAAGCTGCAATTAGTAAAATGTTTCTCCATTTGTGTTCATGGAGTTCCCATAGCAACTGAACAAAATGTCCTAAACAAGGAAATCAAACTAGGACTCTTCAGTCAGTGCTCTTTTTCTTTGTATTTTTACAAATTAACAAATAATAACAAATAAAGTTGATGTTTCTAGTGACACACAGGTAAATGTCTAAGAATATCAGCAATACTTAACAGATATTGTTAATGTTTAGATTTAAACATACAAAAAAAATCATGTTAATAACCAGACATTTTGATATCTAAAATAAAAAATTTATAGATTTACATCCTAATGCACTACACACACACAAAAGAAGGGGGGAAAAGAAAAAACAGAGCTTTTACATTAATCACAAGGTCACCATTTCACCCTGATAAACAACTGCTGTGATGTCATCTAGCACGCACCCAATTTATCATGAATTGTATGTATCCTTGACAGCTCTGAAATCAGAGATAAAGTAGCATGTGATGAGTGAAGATTGACAGTATGTGTACACTGGGTTACCTAACAGATACCATGTAGTGGTAGCAAGAGATAAAAAATGTTAAAACTCGTAGCAAAATGAAAACATAACCAAAAAAAATTTACAAGTATATTTTCATATGCATAATTATAGAATAGCTATATAGGGATTGATATTTGAATAAACTTGTACATACCTACATATTAAATCAATGGATATACAAAATCATCCGACTAATTCATTGAACAATGACTTCGTGTACACACAAACTTCCATCAGATAAAATTTAAGCATGGATAAAAATTTTGAAATCATAGTCATGTGATGATAATCTAAGTAATATTTAAATTTACACTTTCTTTGTTATCCTATTTACATGTAATTTAGAAATTCTGAAGAAAATTACATCAAAAAACTTATTTCTGACCAGATAAAAAATGTAACAAAATAAATCTGAAAGTTTAAATCAGACAGTTTACAGCAAGTGCATTTATATTGCTAAAGCTAACAGATATTAAAAAAAAACTGGATAAAAATTATCCTAATGAATGAAACGCCGGTATTAAAATTTAAAAATACCGTACGGTTAATACGCGTTATTAATCAAATTCATTTAAAATCTCTATCATTTTAAAAACTTTAATGTTCACAGAAAATGTATTTTTTTTTAATAGCAAACAGATTTCAGGAGTAATTCCCCACCTACACATCAACAGACAAATAAATAAGAGACACAAGTACCACTATAGTAATATGACAACCTTTCAACAAGTGGAATCATATAACAAGGGTCCAAAGTAACAGCAGAGATTGATGTGTAGTTTTAGTAAATTTGAAAACCAGCATTTTATCTAGCATTTCAAATTAATAATTTATTTTTGCAAACAGTTCTAAGTATTCAATGTCTTTTGTGTGAAATTTAAAAAAATTAAACACAAAAACAAAGAAAACTAACACATTTTTTTCTTTAAATCTTATATTATTCATTTTTCTCATTTCTTTGACCAGTAGATGATAGAAATTAGACTAGTCATTCCTATACAAGTCATTTTTGGAATCTGATCATTGTACATTACATGATTAACTCCCAACAATTTAGTGTTGATTGACCTTGCAAAAAATAACATTTGGTATAAACATTATACATGTCTGTTATTCCATCATTTCAAACAGAAAACTGACGAATGCTTGAACTCGCACAACACTTCACAACACATACAAGAGTGACACCTTGTAGGATTTTGGTAACCTTTCACTTTATATAGAAGTATGTATTTTTTTCAAATATATTTATTTGCTCCTCTAGGAGTTTACCAGTTTACCTCTGGTAATGACTCGGTATTTAACAAGGTATTTTAAAAAGAGCAACATTTTCATCTGAATTACCTCTTCTCAAAATATTAATATATGAAGATATAAATAAAAACACATCAATACAACACTTAATTTTACAAGCTCATGTCTTGGTATTAAAAATTTAGAGACACCTTACAATCTAATTAGAAGCTTTCCACATGTCAATGTACAAGCATCAAGTTAAATAACAGAAACTGTATCAATAATCTGGAGAAAAGAACAGCCATGCTGAGAATCATTACTTTCATGACAACTTCTCAAATAACTACTGAAAACAGATTTTTAACACTACTAACAATACAATCAAGCAAGTAGGTTTACAGTTTTCCAAACTATCCTTGGACCATGTTTAATATTCCACTGCCAACCCTCAAGTCCTTGACCGTTTCTCTGGCTTCAAGAAACACTTTATTAATAACAACCAAAACTTTAATACCTAAAATATTTGAACTTTCTGTCAAAACAGTCTTTTCAACTGAAACAGAAATTAACACAAAAGTCCTTTCTACTTAAAAGTTGTCAGTATCAAAGAGTCTGACCATTGAAAATATTCTACAGAACCATCAGCATCCTTTTAACCAAGGTTCACTGTTTGGAGCTACAAGAAAGATTACTTCAATATACACCAGCATCTTCAATCTCATTTACGGATTTTTTTCCCTAAATTATTCTAAAATTCAGTTCTTGTTCTCAATAAATTTTGCCTATTCATTCCAAAACAAGAGGGAATTCTCAATAGCTGCAGTTGTAATTAGATCTCAAACTGGTAAAGAGAGGGAGCTATGAGCAAAAAGTTTGTACTTGGTAGAAAAAACAACAAACAACTTAACCATTCTATGAGCCACTATGTCATGGCTAAAAATTGTAAAAAAAAAAAGTGGCTTATATTATTAAATTGTTTATTTGTCTTCGTATTTCAACTCAAAATTCTAACTAACTTTACATGCATTGCATTTTAAAAATTTCAATTTCCAAATTTGTCCAATCATAAATTTATTTTGAATTCCTGAACTAATGTTGTGGTGAATTACACAAATACATACACACGGGAAGAAAGACGTCTAAAAATAAACTAAAACAGGACACCAAATATATGATATACCATGATTACTATAACACAAAAACACTACCAAAAATTAATTGCACTTAAAATGTTTTACATTCATTAATGCATCTAGATCCTTATTTATAAGATTAACACTGGTGTACAGAAATGCACCAAGTGTAAAAGTTACCACAATGATAAATATAAGATGCTTTAAGGTGAGCTTTAAAATTAGAGATTTTGTTTGAAGAAATATGCAGTCAAAACCAATTTATTCTCTACTTATATTTGAACAGCATTATAAATATATATATTAACTTTTAGAAACAACAGGCACTTACTCAATGGAAAATGTTCTGATACTGTTGCTGTCAACTGAATCTTTTTTCTTCCGGATGAAAAGCCAATAGACTGCTATTCCAAGAACAGACAATAAAATCAAAACATCAATCCATGAGAAGAAGGGCTCTTCCAGGCCTTCTGTCTCACTCAAATTATCCGATACTCCCATCGTCTGACTGTTCTAAATAAAACAGTATAATTAGTACAATTATCACACAATAATAGAAGTTAGTAACAACAAAAAGAAAAAAAAAACATTTTCCAAAATCAACCTTTTTCCCCCTTTGTACAGCCATAAGCTTATTTTTTTTTATCCATAATTAATTAGTTGCCAAAAAAATTAAAATTTATTTAAAAAGATAACATTCAATATATTTTATCATTTCAGTTATCATTTTTTTTGTCACTTAATGAATTGCATAGAATACTTGTACAATTAAAAGTGAACCAACATTTTATAAGAGCAAAGCAAGGCACATACATACAAAAACAAGGAAGGCTTTGTTTGTTTGTTTCTTTGGAATTTCACACAAAGCTACTTGAGGGCTATCTGTGCTAGCCGTCCCTAATTTAGCAGTTTAAGACTAGAGGGAAGGCAGCTAGTCATCACCACCCACTGCCAACTCTTGGGCTACTCTTTTACCAACAAATAGTGGGATTGACCGTCACATTATATGCCCCCACGGCTGGGAGGACGTGCATGTTTAGCTCAACGCAGGCACGAACCCATGACCCTCGGATTACGAGTCACACGCCTTTACACGCTTGGCCATGCCAGGCCTAACAAGGAAGACAACAGAACAGGTTGTTTATTACCGTAAATGCTCATCCACCTTTGAGAAAAATTCCAACTTCAAACTCACTTCTTTACTTTTTAAATTCTTGCAACTGATTTCATTAAACAATCTAGTGAAGTTTAGTCTAATTTTTAAAACTACTTATGATACCCTATAAATATTATTATTATTATTATTATTCATGTAATTAATAAAAAGCCAAGGCCTAACCACTGACCACTTCCAAAAGTCCATCCACGAGTAACAAGAGTATTTTTCAACTACACTTGGAGACTTGAGCTGCCCTCCCTACAAGATAACCTACTAATATTATTTTTCAACCATATCAAATGTCATTTTCTAAGCTGAGCCTTCACATGGTATCATATTAAATATGTTTTTGGAAATTAAGTATATCCAATTCACAACCTTTCCTTTCGGTGAATCCATTAACAGGCCTCAAGTTTATAAAGGATTTCAAATACATCAAATCAAATTTAAATACTAGAATATTTTGTGGTAAAACTAAATTATGGATCATGTACATGATAATATTTAGATACTTGCTTATTTATGTAATGACCTCTACTACAAAATATGCTAAAAATATACAACAATTAACAATGCAAGTGAAATCTTGATTATGTGACAAGTAAGATATAAAAGGCTTTAATGACAACTCAGGTTTACATCATGGAACAGAAAAGAAAACTTGATATATTTCAACTCATAGATGATGAAGACAAGGTTTAATATATAATCTTTTTAACTCTTTAAACACTATAATACAGAAAATTGACACTTTTTTCCTTAATAAATAACAAATAATTAATTCCTAGTTTTTCTACTACTATGCTGTACTCAGTGTTTGCTCCCAATACAGTCAACAAACCTTTAAGTAGGCATCCAATGTTTTTATATAAAATTACCTCACAATAAAAACAACACAGTTTAATCTGCTTCTTGATAATCAACAAAAACAAGACAATGATAGCCATTTACATCACAACCTTTAAACTCCTAAAAACTTGTTTTTCAGTCCCTCTTGAAAGTGATTTTAATGTCAGAACGAAAATATGACTTACTTTTATTTAGCGTCACAATGATTAATTCATGACATATCACTTACTTAATAATTAAAATAATTGGGATGTATTAAGCCACTCATTGTGGCTACTTTAAATCAGTAAATGTGCTGAAATTTTTGAAAGTCATACACCACGTATGGCACACACAGATTCAACTGCTTAGAGGCAAACCACATCCCAAACAGAAAATTAGCAATCGACACATTAAATATTTGGTGTTGCAGAGTTTTACAACATTTAAAACGTGAACACAGAAATAACGAAAAAAAAAATTTAAATTCACTTTATATTATTGTAACAGTTGCTCATAGTTTATTTTGAAATTTCTGTAAAACTATTTAAATAAATCCCTTTTTTTTTCAAAACTCAGAATTACTAAGCAATCGTTATAATTTATAAATCATAGTATAATACATACTTTAAACGAGGATAGGGTGGTTGACCCATAATTATAACATGATATTATTTGCTTTCTCTCATAATCATATATTCTTACAATTACAAGTCAAAATGCAAAAATACTAATAGTAGTACAAATAGTAGGCCAACTGCGCAGACGTAAGTGGAAATTACAAGTCATGCTCACAGCTACTTGCTCATCTATTCACTAGAAAACTAAATATAATATAATTTGACAGCGCGTCTTTTTCCTTTCAAACTTCTTTTATATCTAACGAGGATAAATGCACTGTTAGCAATTGATAAAACACAAAAATATACTCCATACGAACCTATACAACTTATCAAACTATTCTCTGCAAACAAACACCACTTTTCCTCACTTGCACACGACCACTTTGGCACTTAATGCTTACGCTTACTGAACGATACCTTCATATGTAAAAACGAAATGCTGCCATCTCGTGTTCAAACTGATAATTCAATAAATTGAAAATTAACACACAGAGAGACACACAGTATATATATGATGTGTATTTTATCTATGTAAAATTTTCATTACGCTTATAAATCGTTGCTGATCGACCAACCATTGCATTAATGCAACGTGCTTCCAACACAATAAATAAATGAATAGATTAGTTGTAGTATCATTGTCCTGTAGTGCCCCAAATAACCTATACTGGTCGTTGGTATTTTCGCCTTTGCTTACTTACTTTAAGTCCTTCTTAACACTACTACTGTTGTCAGTTTCCTTTTTTTCTTATTCTTGTTTTTTCGTTTGTTTGTTTTGTCAAAATTGATTTGTTTTCCTAATGTTAATCTTTTTCCCCATCATTTTGTGTTTAATATTAAACCCACCTGGATATCACATGCTTTGAATTGAAGTCAGATATATTCAAAGCGAAATAACTGCGACATGCTTGTTTGCATTGCCCGGTAGCTGGCAATTTCTTTCAAATAATATGGTGAAAATAAATCAACGTCAAGCCTACGTGGCGATAATAAATTATTTTATTTCTTCCTTTAATTTCTGTATAAACTCGAATACTTTTACTCACCGTAAGTTACAAACGACATTCCTTTACATAAAACAAATCAGTTTACTTGTTTAAAATAACCGTAATAGCTAACACAACGACTGATTCAATATTCTATCTTGAAAATAATTCTAAACTCTATCTGAAAAACAAATTATTATTTACTCGAAACAATTTCCTTCTAATTAACTTAACGACGCTTAACCGAACGTCGTATATATAATTTATGTTGGAATGTGCTAGAACAAAACTTGATGTCATATCGTTTTATCTTTCTTAGCTTTTTATACTTTCTAACAACATAAAAATAACAAAAACATTGTAATATTATAGCCTACAATAATTTCGCTTCCTGAATTGTAAAGTCCTTTGGACAGTCGTAACAAAATAAAACAACACATTAAATTTTTCACTAAACAAGTCTTTTTGGGATATAGTTTAGTTGTCATCTTGGTTCTTGTTTTAACTAGTTGTCCTTGTGTTTGGAAGTTTCTATTGGGTAACTGATCAAATGATTCCATCGGCGGTTCCATCCTTGAAAACTGTCTGGAAGCAGTCCTTTCCAAAAAGATTCTTCTAACAAGTTCCTCCCTGAAATTATCCAGTCGGTCATTCTGTCACTTAAGCATTCCCAAAGATGATCTTTGGCTTCGTATGTCTCTCATCTATACATCTACTTAACTTAAGATTTTATTCTCTCTTGCAAAGAAAACTCTTAAGCCTTACCATGTCATCTCCTTGGAACAAGATTTATTAACAATTACAGCATAGATACTTTCAATTTTATCACTAGCCGATTTAAGTATTTCCTGAGTAAAATCATGTATCATATTATTATCATTCACATCCAACGCCCCAATGGCAAAGTGGTATATCTGAGAGTTTATGCCACTACAAACCGATTCTCGATATCCGTGATGGGCAGAGCACAGATAGCTCTTTGTGTAGCTTGTGCTTAATAACATTCAACTTTTTGCGTAACAACTGTCATGTAGTACAAAGAGATCTCCTGGTCACAGACTATGAAGTGTTTTAAAGAGAAACCGATTTTACATCCATGGCTCTACATGAAGTAAGTTCATAAAATTCACACTTCCTCCAGGTCAATTACTTACATATCATGAGGCACAGTGAATATTTCTTAGTAAGGGTAGCTTCCAACTTCCCTTTTGCTGGAACTTTATGTCCACTTGCTGTTTATATAATCCTTCTTCTTTCTTCATCTCTGGATGCAATTTACATCTTTAATTAACAAATTGAGACAAACAGATACAGCTGTGGAACCAATGTCAATCAGCATACTGTAAGGTTTAAGTCAATGGCTCCCTGGATTATTTGATAATGATCCTATAATAATGAGTTTCTTTTCATATTTAAAATGAATAAAGTATTCCAACTGAATATCATCTCATAAATCCAACTAATTGTTGTTATTTTCTTTTTATGTTTCGTTAAATCTTCATTGTTCACTGCTGAATCATTAATGTGTGTGTGTGTTATCTTATAACAAAGCCACATCGCACCATCTGCTGAGCTCACTGAGAGGAATCGAACTCCTGATTTTAGCGTTGTAAATCCGCAGACTTACCGTTGTACTAGCAGGAGGTGAATCATAAAAATCTTGGCTGTATTAGTTGGGTTTCCTACAGTGATTACATTCATATCTGCGTCATCCTTTGAGAACTCATATTCCATTCAAGCATATATTTGCAATATATTCCTTCTAATTGCACATGAAATATCCGTTTTTTTGTTTATTTCTTCTGTTCTATTTACTTTGTTCTCTTCTAGTCTCTTGTTAGAGTGTGTTTTAGTGCTGGAGGTCCGATGTCCTTAAAACTTGTAGATGGTGCTTTTATTAGTTTATCTCTTATCTTAATGAATTATTGTTAACTGCAGAGCTTTCTTTAAGGATGCACACCAACTTATCTTTAACCAAATTATCATATTATCGTCTGATATCAACACGAGCCAAGGAATCCACCATTTTACTTTTAAAACCTTGGTAAGGTAATTGGGCATGTCTTTTCAAGTATTCTGTACGTTTGACTAAGTACTCCTCTTTTCTCCATATCCAATTACAAAATTTTGTTCAAGATATTTCTTTCTGGTGCAACACTTCAACCGTCACTTATCAATAATTGATAGTTATTATGGCTCTCAGCTCGAAGGTTATTCAGTGTTGTAAGATTATCTTTTTAAATTTAAATGGTAACAAGAGAGAGATGGCTTGTCGTTTAAAATTTTACCCATTTAATCTTGAAATTATTTAAAATTGAGCAAAATACAATTCTCATTATATCTTCTGTTGGTTAATTACACCTTCTGTTGATTCATTAGCCTTCTGTTCGTATATTTACCTTCTTTTGGTTCATTATACCTTCTGTTAGTTAATTACACCTTCTGTTGATTTATTATACCTTCTGTTAGTTCATTATACCTTCTGTTAGTTCATTATACCTTCTGTTGGTTCATTACACCTTCTGTTGGTTCATTACACCTTCTGTTGGTTCATTACACCTTCTGTTGGTTCATTATACCTTCTGTTGGTTCATTACACTTTCTATTGGTTCATTACACCTTCTGTTGGTTTATTATACCTTCTGTTGGTTCATTATACCTTCTGTTGGTTTATCCATTGGGTCAATGTTCATTTTCTGGACGTTTTATTCTGTCACTGATCTTGACGTCTACCTTGATTACAACTTTTTTTAATGTTTTGAGTTTTTCATTTTGATCTTTCCCTTCTCTGTTGATGTGTTTCGGCACTTTTTCAAATTTATCATTGAACTTCCTGTATAAATCTCCAACTGCAGAAGGAGAAACTTTTGTGAAAAATAATGTATTATAAGGAATATCGCCGACAAGTATTCCTAAAAATAGTTTTGTATACATTAAAATATCTAAAGATGGACATGTTTTATAATTTGAATGCAAATGTTAAAAATCATTTTAGTTTACCTTTAGTCCAATAGATGGTACGACAGACAGTATACGAGTTGCACTTCGAAAGGATTCCTTTTTGAGATTATAAAGAAAAAACTTTATGCAACTGTTTATTTTTTTTTTATTTCAGTTCATTTTAACTCGGCGCAAAAATAATGAAAATATGCTTTTTATGTTACATGTTATATTGGTTTTATTTTAATATGAACAAGTACTGTTGATATCGGTAAGACTGCATTATAAAGATAAAATGCCAACTTCTGAAGTGAGGCGTAATTTTAAAGTACAATTTAAATTCGTCACCCAGTGGCACGGTGGTATGTCTGCGGACATACACACTAAAAACCGGGTTTCGATACCCGTGGTTGGCAGAGCACAGATATCCCAATGTGTATCTTTGTGCTTACTTGAAAACAAACAAACTAGTATAAGCAAAAAATATTCATAAAATGGTCCCCCACTAGTACAGCAACAAGCCTATAGATTTACAACGACAAAATCAGGGGTTCGATTCCCCTCGGTGGGCTCAGCAGATAGCCCGATGTGGATTTGCTGTACAAAAACACAAACTTCAGATTAAGCGCAAAACAAGATGTTACATTTTTATAATTAGCTGAGTGCAACTTCTGGTAAATTAACGCTAGAAGAACATACCTTCTACAAAATAATTTCAAAGAAACATTAGAAGGTATGACGTTTTGAAAGGTACGAGATGTTTGCTCAAAATGAGTTACATCGCTACTTGACGAATGAAGACTCACTCGGTTACTTGTAGTTACTGTTATCTTAGGTTACTGGGAACTGTAAAGAATTATCGTTGTAAATTAAGAGCTTTTAGTAATCAAATTAGCTACAATATTGATATTCCTCCTCCCAGTAACAATTCGGGTGTTTCCCTCTAGTTTCTCACCGCTAAAGTAGTGACGGCAAGTGCAGTTAGCCCTCGTGTTGTTTTGCGTGAAATTCAGAACAAATCCACAAAGAAACAAGTGGGAGAGATGTAGGGACATACTAACCCTATTGTACTAATACTTCAGTAGTAATAAAAATATAAACTATCGAATATGAAAGTTAGACCAAATAACTACACTTCTAACTAAAGAAAGTAAAATTACTATTGTAATGGAATACAATAACAATATTTGCATTTTTTTTCTTTTCCTCCAACCTACTACATATATATATATACATACATTAAATTTCAACCACAGTTTATGCCTATATACTATGAATTATGGGGAATGTCCTAAGACGGTTAAAATTGAACTTAACACTATTTTTATTTTGGTAAGTTAACGTTTTAGACACTGTCGAATATTTTAAAATACATTCAAGGTCAAAGAATGAAACCTGTTGAATTGTATCTGTAACAACCATGCTTTCTCTAAGTTAATGATGTGTAGGTTGGTTGTTCAAAGGTGGGATAACTTACAAATATTTTTTTCTTGGCAGTTTGTTTGTTTCTGAATTTCGCGTAAAACTACTCGAGGGCTGTCTGCGCTAGCCGTCGCTAATTTAGCAGTGTAAGACCAGAGGGAAGGCAGGTAGTCATCACCACCCACCGCCAACTCTTGGGTTACTCTGTTACCAACGAATAGTGGGATTCACCATAACATCATAACGCCCCCACAGCTGAAAGGGCATGTTTGGTACGACCGGGATGCGAACCTGCGACCCTCAGATTACGAGTCGCACGCCTCAACCAACCTGGCTGTGCCGGGCCTATTTCTTGGCAGATGGAAAGTAAACTGCAAATGTCGTTTGTAAAGAAGCTTTGTTATCATTTTATGTTCAAGTTATTACTTTGAAATATGTTATTGCTGTTAAACTTACATTGTTTTAATTATGTTTAAATATTCCCCGTCATTTGATTGGTATTTATGTTTGTATAAAACAAAATTTACCTTGTAGAAAACCATTTGCTGGTTTATGGCCGAAAATATCGTTAAAAGTGGGTGAAGTGGCCGTTCAAATTCAAAAATGGAAGAGTACAAAAATAAAAAATTGCACCTTCTCTCAAATTTCTATATACACATACATATGCATATAAAGATGTATACATGGCCCGGTATGGCCAGGTTGGCTAAGACGTTCGACTCATAATTTGAGGGTCGTGGCATTGAATCCCCGTATCACCAAACATGCTCGGCCGTAGGGGCGTTATAATGTTATGGTTAATTCCACTATTTGTTGATAAAAGAGTAGTCCAAGAGTTGGCGGTGGGTGGTGGTGACTAGCTGCCTTTTCTCTAGTCTTACACTACAGAATTAAGGACGCAGAAAATTTGTAAAAACAATGATTTTTAAAGTATAAAAAAAGAAAATGGTTAACATCATTATGAAGATTATAATGTTCTACTAGCTCTATTTAATACCAGCCAGAGAAAACCAACTTTCTCAACGTCCTTAAAACAAATTATTGATATTTAGTTCAACGTCGTCATTAACAACAATAATTATACTATGTTCACTGATTTAACAAAACGGAACTGACAAATTTTCCAAGTTTGTCTCTGTGTTGTTGGGGTGGCTACATTCACTGTAGGTATCTTTGATAAGGGAAAGGGACAACCAGGTTGTCATCTGATTTAAATCATAGGCAACTGTGCTGATGCCTGGTTTATGTCAAGGTCAACTGGATTGATGCCTTGTTTAAATCAAGGTCAACTGTGCTGATGCCTGGTTTAAATCAAGGTCAACTGTGCTGATGCCTGGTTTAATTCTTGAGCAACCAAAGTGATTCCTGATGTATATTTGGGACAACTAGATTGTTACTTAGTTTTAGTCAAGAATAACTTTAAGTTAGTGATTTGACACAGTGAAGAGTCTTTCATTTTTGTTTTTGTTTTTTTAATTTAGCCCAAAGCTACACGAGGGCTATCTGCGCTAGCCGTCCCTAATTTAGCAGTGTAAGATCAGAGGGAAGACAGCTAATCATAACTACTCACCGCCAACTCTTGAGCTACTCTTTACCAACGAATAGTAAGATTAACCATCACATTATAAGACCCCCACGGCTGAAAGGGCGAGCATGTGTGGTGTCACCGGGACTCGAACCCATGACACTCAGATTACGAGTCGAGCGCACTAATTACCTGACCAATCCGAGCCTGAAATTAAAGCCACAAACATGAGAACATTAATTCCTTGCAGACTGCTAGCTCGTATCGGTGGGAATGGAACATACTAGATAAACTGTAAGAATAATAGAGTAAGGCCCGGCATGGCCAGGTGGGGACATTATAGCGTGATGGTCAATTTCACTATTAGTTAGTAAAAGAGTAACCCAAAAGTTGGCGGTGGATGATGGTGACAGCTGTCTTCCCCCTAGTCTTACACTGCTAAATTAGGGACGGTCTAGCGCATTTCGCCCTCGTGTCACTCTACGCGAATTTCAGAAAAGCAAACAAACAAAAGCTTTAATTTCAAAATTAAAGAATTATCGCTATTTGCTAAGCAGAATGTGCAACTAAGTTCGTAACTTACAGCAGTGAACCCAGCAGGTAGTCTGTAAAACAAACGAAGAAGCCTACTGCTGTTGAAATGTGAGGAAGATTTGTCTTGCTCTGAAATTATTCCTTCGAACGTCATGTACATTTTTATGTATTTAGAGAATTTATTTGTTTGTTCTGGAATTTCGCACAAAGATACTCGAGGGCTATCTGTGCTAGCCGTCCCTAATTTAGCAGTGTAAGACTAGAGGGAAGGCAGCTAGTCATCACCACCCACCGCCAACTCTTGGGCTACTTTTTTACCAACGAATAGTAGGATTGACAGTAACATTATAACGTCGCCATGGCTGGGAGGGCGAGCATGTTTGGCGCGACTCGGGCGCGAAACCGCGACCCTCAGATTACGAGGCGTACGCCTTAACGCGCTAGGCCATGTCAGGCCCTGTATTTCGAGAAATCTGTCAATAAAATTATGAGTTAACAAGTCAAACGCCTCCTATAAAAATAATACACTGAAGCCACAATTTGTTCAAAAATGAATAATTAATACGTTGGCTCTCACACCACTCTCGTGTGGGTCGTGATAGTCTTCCAGTGAGACCAACATGACCCACCTGTGAGTCGTGCTCTATTTTCTTTTTAAAGGGTCACTTATTGGTTGGGACACGACGGCTACGTATATATTCTTCCTAAAAAAAAAAAAGTAACTGTAAAGTGACTAGTGAGACCCTGGAAACTATCGGAAAAACAGGCTTGGGGCAACATAACTAACTTGTACATTAATAAATGATAATCAGTCCTGGATCTTATGTCATGGCGGACAGCATCAGTACCTTCAATAACGTGTGGTTTAAAACCAGCGCTGACATAAACTAAGAGCTTACTAGTTTATTTTTACAGAAAAGCTGTCACAGTTTCCCTTTTAAAGATTAAGCTAGTAAAATCCAGCACGTTTGTTGTATTTGGCTCAGCGCCATACTTTGGCCTTCATTCAAAGCGACCTCTGTGACGCCGTTCTATAAAGGTTTTCAGAATTAGACGAGTGGTTAAGATAATCTATTTAAGTGCAGCGTGGGTGTTTGGATGATAGTACAGTTGTTAAAAAATTAAGCATGACTATTTCAAACGCTGAAGTGTAAATATTCTTGCTAAAAAATAAGCTTAGAATACGCATTCGCACAAAACATACATTTTTTCTGTCTCGTTAGCGCCAACGGTTAAATAGAAATTCTAAGATTACATAGAAAGACTTGCATATTTCCGAGTCTGGGCTGATATGTGGTGACAACATGTAAAATATTTGCAAAACAAACACATAATTATTTAAGGTATACATTTGATACTTGTTACGAGACTTTATTTGCTGGCAGGTTCTTTTAAATTATCTGGTTAAAATAATTCAAAGTCCAGTCCATTTACTCTGTGTCAGTTTATTTCTTCCTTTAACATTGGTACAAGCTTGAACACTAATACGTTCTCGTAAATTTTCTAGGCCTACGTTATAAATGATATTAAAGAACATAAAACAAATCAACTTTCTCGTACAAAGTAATTCTACAAACTAACGTAATAATTGATATTCACTCGACTATCTTCAAGAAAAGTATCATTCATTATATCTTATTTATTGATAATCCAGATTAGAATACATAAGAAAAAAAGCTGACGTCACCTTCTTAGAATTTTCTTGGTTTTTCTAAGCCTCTTGATTTAAACGTTACCATTAAACATGGCAGCTCTCTCTAGCTAGCATTCAGTCCCCTGGTTTAGTAGTAAGTTTAAGGAGTTACAACGATAAAATCCAGGGTAAATTCCTTACGGTGGGTAGAGTGCAAATAGCCTATTTTATAGCTTTGTGTTGAAAAACAACAACAACATACTTGTAATATAACAGATGTGAGACCAGTTATACATTATTTTTATTTTGTAATAGTGGAAGTGGAAGAAAACGCTTTGGATCGTTACCATTGGTTAGAAATATGCAGCAACTAAAATAAATATGTTAAAACTGTCCACCATTCGAAGCTGTGATAGCGGTTTTATTATAATTCCAGGAGATTGTATTTGGGTTTGTCTGGGTAGACTCAACCAATCTCCTGGATTTCAGTTTGGGTCTATTATTCTGTTTATTGTTTGAAGTTAAAAAGAAAGCTTCACAATGGGCTATCTGTGCTTTGCCCCCCACGGGTATCAAAAACCGATTTCTTATGTTGCAAGTTCGATGACATTCCGTTGCGTCAACGGGGTGGGGTTACACAATGTATTAATTATACTGTGCTCCCCCGGCAATCGAAACCCGAATTTTAGCTGCATAAGTTCAGACGTACTGCTGAGGCACGGGGTACAGAGGTCTATAATAAATTAAGTTTGTGCATCTGCGCAGGGGCGTTCGGCTGAACACCCTATTTTTGTGATGTGAAACATATTATGCTCATATAGCTATAGCACAGCTGTTTATGGTGTTCAACGTTTGTTTTGTTGTTGTTTTTACACAGCCTTCCGGTGAAATACCAGCATCTGTTGGCTTGAAATAGTCGTACGTCCCCAACAAACCCCGGATTAAGGCATGGGTTTACCGATCTTAAGCTCAGGACCTCATACTACTTAAGAGGACTAAAAATATAACTATAAATGTATTTCACGTAGAAATTCTGTATCGAGGAGGCGTCTGTGAGATGAAAAGCCTAGGATCAATAAAATCATTAATTCGGCCTTGCCCTACCCCTCGTACATTAATACACTTCCCCTCGATACCCTCAGCAGATAGATCGATGTGGCTTTTCTAAAATAAAACGCATGCACACATTAATACACTGTACACACTGACTGTGCTTCTCATACTGTGTAGTAGTTTCTAATCTCACAAATTGGAATCTCCCTTTCAAACATTCTGCACATGAGTCTGCTACGTGTGTAGTACAGAAAGAAATGTAAAAACAAAACCAAAAAAATGTTAGTTCATCGAGATATTATTTTGCTTGTTTTTCATCAGTCTTTCATGAGAAGAGAGTTCATTTAAGATCATCAAATAATAACAATAATAATAAACACGTGTTTGATAACAGAGATTTGTAAAAACGTCGACAGTCGGCACAATGAAAAAGTTTTTTTTAATTTTGCACAAAGCTACTCGAGGGCTATCTGTGCTAGCCGTCCCTAATTTAGCAGTGTAACACTAGAGGGAAGGCTAGTCATCACCACCCACCGCCAACTCTTGAGCTACTTTTTTACTAAAGAATAGTGGAATTGACAATCACATTATAATGCCCATACGGCTGAAAGGGCGAGCATGTTTGGTGTAACAGGGATTCGAAGCTATCATTCTCATGTTACAAGTCGAGCGCCCTAACAACCTGGCCATGCCCAGCGATGTATAGCTTACTTGAGGTATATTGACTATCCTGAATATTTTTATATCGGCGTTACACAGGAAAGGGATGGGGAGTCAATTCCGCAGCTTGGATACTGTGTATAATTATATCAGGCTTTTGGCTCGTAATCCGAGGCCCTCCAGTGGCGGAGTGGTATGTTTCCGGACTCACACCGCTAGAAACCGGATTTCGATACAAATTTTGTAGCTTTGTGCTTAATTCTAAACAAACAAACAAACACGTCGTAATCAGAGGATCTTGAGTTCGAATCCCCATTACACCAAACATGCTCGTCCTTTCAGCCGTAGGGGTGTTATAATGTGACAGTCAATCCCACAATGCGTTCGTAAAAGAGTAGCCAAACAGTTGGTAGTGGGTGGTGATGACTAGCGGCCCTCCCTCTAGTCTTACACTGCTAAATTGGAAATGGATAAAACAAGTAGTCATCGTGTAGCTTTGCGTGAAATTCCAGAAACAAGAACATACTATAAAAATAATTCTACCTGTGAAATAAGAACATTGTCGTTTCGGTATCAGAATATTGTCGTTTCGTTATCAGGACTTTGTAAACCTGGTTCGATTAAACCTCTTCCCTCCTCACTTCTGTACTGTTTATGACACTGTAAAATGCTGTTTAGGTTGTCAATAAAATATATTTAGAATATTACTTTTAACACTGTTTTACACTTCCCTTATCAGGGCAAATATACATGAATGTAATACACAACATTTTGTGTTTTCTTTACCACCAATTGAGAATGGCTAGAGTGGTTTAGTTTGTTTTGAATTTTGCGCACAGCTACACGAGAGCCATCTCTATCAGTCGTTCCTAATTTAATCAACAACACCTACTGTCAACTCTTGAGCCCATTCTTTTAACAACGACTAGTAGGATTGATCGTGACATTATACTGCCTCCACAGCTGAAAGAGCGTGAACGTTCGGTAACGGGATCTGAACCGTGACTATTAAATTGCGAGTCGAGCGCCCCCCATCCATCAGGTTGTGCCAGTTTTAATAATCTCGGTGCCACACTGCTGAGCTGTTTATTAAATCTGAAAGCTTATAACATTAAAAACCGAATTTCGATATCTGTGGTAGACAAAGTACAGATAGCCCTCGCGTAGCTTTGCATTTAACAGCAAACATACAAAAACTTTTTTATTGATTTCCTTGGAGTCGGTGATATAATATGAACAAAAGATGACCATCTTGAAATGTAACTGTACAAATCGTTGAAACGGAACCAAATAATGCAGTAACTGCAAACAAGTGGTTGTTAATTGTTGTGTACGTTTATCGTGCGAGTATATTGCGTGGGAATAGTTCTTTGTATGTCACTGCTATTACATATATGATCGTTTATAAAAGTCTGGTAATTATTGATTTTTGATGACGTTTTTCCAAGTATAAGCCTATGTATGACAAGTAACTTAAATTTTAATGATGTAAAAATAATAATAACTTGCTACTGGGAAGAACTAAAAATATTTATCCTCTGAAAATTCCCGGTTTACCATTTTAAGGAAGGTACAGAAATCTTGGCTTTTCAAGCTAAAAATCTGGTTTTGATGCTCACTGTGGGCAGAGACGATTGTGTAACTCTGTGCTTAACAATAAACAAAGAATCATCCAGAATTCCGAATTCAAGTGAAATATTTGATTATATTTAAATTTAAATCATGCACCAGTAGCTCAGGGGGAAAGTCTTAAAGTTTATAACGATAAAAAAGATCTGGTTTTGAAATCTAATATAACTTGTTTAACAACAACTACACTTAAACCACTAGTTTTATTGGTGAATTGAAGTTATGTTTGTAAAAAATATATATATATATAGGACTTCTAAGCATGGTTTATTTTGCATTACGCGCAACACTATGCGCAGTGTCGTAGCTAGGGAGGGCAAGAGGGTAAATCTGTTCCCCGGGCGCAGCATCGGAGGGACGCCAAATTGATGTTACATAATTAGGAATTATGGCTTACATTTTGTCACGAAGGGGCGCGAAAACTGACTTTGTTTCGGGCGCTGAAAACCCTGGCTACGTCACTGACTACACGAGGGCTATCTGCGCTAGCCGTCCTTAATTAGCAGTGTAAGACCAGAGAAAAGGCAGCTAATCATAACCACCCACCGCCAACTCTTGGGCTACTCTTTTACCAACGAATAGTGGGATTGGCCGTAAACTTATAACACCCCCACGGTTGAAAGGGCGAGCATGTTTGGTGTGCCGGGGATTCGAACCCGCGACCTTCATATTACGAGTCGAGTGCCTTAACCACCTGGCCATGCCAG
Organism: Carcinoscorpius rotundicauda; assembly: GCA_011833715.1. Taxonomy (NCBI): domain Eukaryota; kingdom Metazoa; phylum Arthropoda; class Merostomata; order Xiphosura; family Limulidae; genus Carcinoscorpius; species Carcinoscorpius rotundicauda. Next base: position 101,494,370 of record CM022394.1, on the reverse strand, counting down.
GCCATAAGTGTGATCCGTGAGGGATGAAGTCAAATTATGTTAATTTGTTGTAAACTTTTTCACTGTATGTATTTTAATTCTACCTGTCTTAAACAGTAAAGAAAACCAAAACCCGTATTAACACAATATGCTTTAATTCATCATGAGTCAGAACTCTTTTTCTCAGGGAAAGTTCAACAAGTCTCGACAGTTATATGTGATGAAGACCCGCGCAATTGGATCAAAATACAGCTTCCAATTAAGCCCAAAACTGGTCAATCTTTTGAAAAATCGTATTCCACCATGAAGTTATTTGAATCCCTTATTTTATGTAATTTGTGATGAAGTTTGAACGAAACAGGTCTAAAGATATGTTACTCAAAAACTAAATTGTATTAAGTAATGTTTTTTTTTATATATATATAAATTCATGAACCCTTTACAGCGGCTCAGTAACGAGTCTTTGGACTTAGAAAGCTAAAAGTTGGGTTTTACAGCACAAATAGCCTCTTGTGTAGTTTTGTACTTAATTACAAACAAATAAATATAAACTGATGAACAAAGTTAAGCGATTACACTGTATAACAATTTTTTTACTTTTTCTTGTTCCTAGACAGAAAGTGTTATTTCTCAATTGCTTATGCCGAAAGTAAATGGAAGAGATCTATTTTTCTCTTCAAACTTTGTTTTTTTTTTTACCTGAGGTAATGAAATTTTCAAATTTACCCATTTTTCAGAACATTCCAGGTACATTCAGTGCTTAGTAGCTGATATACACACACAGTGGCTCACCACTCACCTCCTAGTTTAGTTTTAACTGCCAAAGTGTACACATAGACCCATCTCATTTTATCATAAATGGCATCAAGAAGTTGCAAGCATTCTCCTGATGCATTCTGCTATGTACGTGGCCAGTTTATCGATACAAGAGTGAAAAGTATTATGCGACACCATCTGCTAAAATGTGTGAAGCCTACAAGGTATATTTCGGCATGCCTGTCGGGGATCAAGACAAACCCTGGGCACCATGAAAAGGCAGCTAATCATAACCACCCACCGCCAACTCTTGGGCTACTCTTTTCCCAACGAATAGTGGGATTGGTCGTGAACTTATAACACCCCCACGGTTGAAAGGGCGAGAATGTTTGGTGTGCCGGGGATTCGAACCCGCGACCTTCATATTAACATGAACGTTAATATGCGTTAAGACGAAACATTGTTATAAAACGCCATTCACCCCTACAGTTCATTGTTTTGACAATTAGACGCCTAGTGGTGTTATTTGTATAACTTTAGTAAAAATACATGTAAATCTTGATTCATATGTTGTTTTATTCAGGCCCTTATGTAAATGAAAATGTGCAAATATGCCCATTTTTATATATGAGATAGGTTAATTTCTAAATTTCATTATCCAGGTCACAAAAGTAAAGTTTGAAAGGAATAATCACAATTTTCTGTAATTTTACAACATAAGCAGTTCAAAAATAACACATACTATCCAGGAACAAAATTTGTGTTGCATAGAGTTATTTGTTCGAAAGAGAACAAAGTACGTTACGAGGTGACATATGGTGGTGACATTAAGCTACACTGGTGTTTGTTTGAAAAGCAATGAATGTTGTCCCGATATGATAAGAATAAAATCCGTTTCCTAACTTTAATAAACATGTCAGGGGGTGATTCATGATACACCTCTTATCTTTATCGTCTACCTGTTAAACAAAATAACTTAGATAAAGTAGAGCAAACTTCAGAAGTAACCTTGAGATAACATTTTACGATTTGTGATCAGTTATTGTATATTTTGCAGAGATACTAAATCATAAATCACGTGGCCCAACTGAGTCGATTTTAAGAATGAATTCACTATTCTATACTGCATGAACACAAAATCATAGAATAAGAGGCTGCGTTAAGACGAAACATTGTTATCAAACGCCATTCACCCCTACAGTTCATTGTTTTGACAATTAGACGCCTAGTGGTGTTATGTTGTAAGATCTGAAAGGCAAATCATTGTTAAATCAATTTCTGCTACACATAGTGGTCTCGCACGAACTTGTATCGGTTTTCGTTTTTAAACGAACCACAGAGTTTAAAATACTTTCAAACTGGATTTGGTTTGTTTTGAATTTCGCGAAAAGCTACTTGAGGGCTATCTGCTCTCGCCGTTCCTAATTTAGCAGTGTAAAACTAGAGGGAAGGCAGCTAGTCATCACCACCCATCGCCAACTCTTGAGCTACTATTTTACCAACGAATAATAGGATTGACCGCAACATTATAATGCACCCACGGCTGAAAGAGCGAGTATGTTTGATGTGATGGGGATTCGAACCAGCGCCCCTCAGATTACGAGTCGAGTGCCATAACTATCTGGTCATGCCGAGCCCTTTCAAACTATTCGCCCTCTAGTAAATTTACAACGCTAAAATCCGAGATTTTATTTCCTGTGGTGGAAAAAGCAGATAATCCAACATGGTTTTTACTCTAAAACAAACAAACTGTAGATTGTTCTTAAATACAGAGAAGACATTTTAGATCTCTCGATCGCCGTTCCGAATCTCCGTCACATCAAAACATACTCGCCTTTCAATCATGGGGGGGGGGGGCGTTATATTCGTTTCATCACACTATTTACTGGTAGAAGAGTAGCCCAAGAGTTGACTGGCGGTGGGTGGTGATAACTAGCTGCCTTCCCTCTAGTCTTACACTGCTAAATTAGAGACGGCTAGCGCAGATAGCCCTCGTGTATCTTTGCACGCAATTAAATACATACGTGTGTATGTGTGTGTTTGTATATCATTTTGTTGTACAATTTCCGTCGCTAAAAGTAATTCCATGCACCGATAGGCTTGTTTCAAAATGCAGTGTGGATAAATCTTTTTATTTGTTTTATAAACAATGTATGGTCATAGTCTATGTAAAAATAAGTAATAATATATGCTTGTCTTCCCTTAAAAGTAAGGTGATAATGAGGCAAGAGGACTTTGGATTTCAAGAAAGTGAAAATAATTTTGCCACACAAGCAAACCCATTTTTACAATGATTATTTATTTATTTTTTAATGCGTTGAAGGCTCCAGTGGTGTTTAAGATGGACTTGTCATCGGTTGCACGTGCCTCCAACTGGCATTATTAAAATGTTGGGCCATTTCCAAACCAATGATACGGTTTTCAGGCACCTGGTTAATGCAAATAATCAACCATAACAAAAACAGACGATCGGTATTTATCGATTCTAGCTTGATAGATACTCCCTCCGAGAGAGAAATAAACGTAAGTAGATGCACGTTAAAAACAGACTTTACAAGACTTGCTTATATCCTAAACTTCCACTGATGGCCATTCCGTTTACAGGCAGGCATACGAACAGTGGTATTGGTGTAATTTATTTGTGTGTTAGACCAAAGACATGTGGAGAAGTACTTTTATTTAATATTCAAGTGATCTGCGTTTCACTTGTAAATAATTAATCTGGAAAGAAATTCGACTCCATATTCACACAGGAACGTCACACATACGTGGCAGTGGTGAAGTTTGTTACGTTCAGGAAAAAAACATCAGTAGACGCACTAACCTCTACATCGTCTGATCTTTAGCGATGCCACATACAGGTGCAATTGGCCAATTATTCAGCATAATAGAAGACAATACCTGCCTCTACAGTTCTGAACGACTTATTCCATTACTTAGACGTCTTAGAGAAAAGAGAATTCATCAGATCGTTCTCTGGACTTTATCAACATCGGTGCCAGACCGTCCTTTTCTACCATATGTTCGTTTCCGAGCGTGGGCGAAAGAAACTTAGACTTGAATCACCACGTGCAGGCCAGTATGCAAAACAGTTGAAAAGGGGAAGTTTTTTGTTTTTTAGATCAAAAGCAAAACACAACCAGCATGCAAAATATAACTATACAAGCATATTTTTTTTCCTCAGAAAAATAGGGGGTTAGGACTAACTCCTTTCCTGTCTACATGTGTGACATGCCCCTGTTATGTTATAAAATAAATTGAAGGTGTATAATCAACATTATATTACGACAGAGATTTTGCCTTGTAAGAGGGTCCAACTGCCGTCCCCTTTGACACGGCGGTAGGTCTGCGAACTTACAACGCTAGAAACCGGGTTTCGATACCTGTGATGGGCAGAGCACTGGTAACTTGTCTAGGTTTGTTTAACTGCAAAAACAGATTCAAATATAATAAACTGTTTTGTACAGTGAAACTCTATGCAGCTATGTGCTTATTTTATTAATAAGGCATTTTATTGTTTTTTTGTTATTAAGTACAAAGCTAACCAACTGGGTATCTGTGCTGTGCCTACCACGAGTATAAAACCAAGATTTTTTAGTTCTGTATATCGGAAGACTTATGCTGATCCACTGATGTCTATAAACCTTTACCTCTCAGCCACTGGAAGGTATTTAATAAGACAAAATAAAAAAGTAATTTATTCTTTTTTTGAGGGGGCACGAATTACTACATTATCTTGGCTTATGTCAAGTTTAAATTAAGACAGCCTTAACTCAGCAGCGTTTATTACAATGTTTCACAGGATTAGCCTTGGCCTCTGTTTGTCTAAACATGCCAACTAGCAATTTCTGGATTAAATGCAGGGAATATGGATATTCCTGGTATTTCCATTTACAGACCAAGTGGTCTTAACTATGCTCAAAGATGGCACAAAATAAGGTTATAGAAAAATATTAAAAAACTAGAAAATATTCACCGTATATCTGGACAAGAGCCAACAAAGCACAGCGTAAAACTGGCGCCAATAAAATCACACACTTGAGGCAAGGGTTAATTCTTTCACTGACGCCATCTGCTTCTTTTTTTTTTTAATTTTAAGAATTATGCTCTTTGTATATTTTCTCGAAAGTCTGAGATGAAATGTGTTTATATTATGTACGTATCAAATGTATTTAATGTCAGAAAAGGTCAGGTTACAATAGTGTATATCCTCGGTTTACACGAAGTTGACATGTGGAGGTTACAAATATGATTTGTATGTTCGTAAATCATCTCACACTTATGTATGTAGTCTTACTTTCGCTTTGCTCTCAAGATTTACGTTTTTATTTTTTCTTACGGAATATAATTGAATGGTAGGCTTAATATTCTAAGTTTTGACTCTAATTATTATTATTATTATTTTCTAAACGTTGAAAGGTGTATTTTTAGGGTGGGAGGACTTTTTTTTTTTACCTTTCTACTACTCTCGAGTTTGTACTCTAATCAAATTCCGCAAGAAAACTATTAAACCTGTGATGTGTTAATGGTAACAAGCGTAGTTACAAGAATGTAAGTTTTTGTCTAAATAATTTCACACTAAGAAATATTATTTGTCTATCCAGCTTTTCCGGAGAATCAATAAAAACAAAATAAGAGAGAAAGAGCAGTCAGCTGCTATACCAGTGGTATCAAAAACATATTCAAAGTAATTGCACCGTGTATTACATTAGCTGCATTTCCAGTGTTTATTTAATTTTTTTTTTCATCTTCTTCTCTACATTTGTCGTTTTCTCTGTAACGTTGATTTGTTCGCGTAACCAAGAAACAGGAGGCGACCGCCACTTATGGTGGTTTCATATTCAGCATCTGAAAAGGAAATAATGTTGCTATGGAAACACCTGACCAAGTGGAGGTGAGCTATTTGCTGGAACTGACAAGTAGCGACTACGTACCAGTTAACAATTTGCACCGATAATAATTTTATTTCGTAAAATAAACGAAAGCAGTTATTGGTTTATAATTTTACCAGTCTATCGATCGCTCTATCTTCTGCCAGTATAACGATTGGTTTTTTCTGTTTTTCTTTTTTCTTGACTGCCTCTCTGAACTGTCTGCCTATCTATCATTTAGATCTTCTGTTGATACGATAAATAAATTTCACGTGTATTTTTATGCAACTTTTGCAGACATAAAAAACGTGTACTGTGTCATTTGAAGGACAGTGATCACAACTAATTATATGATTAAATATCATATACACACAGTAATTTAAAATATATATTGTACTTTTTCTTCAGAACTTTCTTGGTTCGTGTAATTTCTTCACGAGATTGTGCACAGTGCAAGTGTCAGATCTAGTTACAAATACTGTATGGTGTAAGTTGACTCATATTTCAGTCATTCAAACATACCTACTTCTTTATCAACGATCAACTGCGACAAGCGTATGACAACAGGCGATCAGCAAATACAGTTATGGTTTCTGGGTAAGAAAACCTAGAATTAAAGATAACGTTATCAACGTAGTTGACAGAGAATGATCACTGAGTCTGTTTCTTGCTTGAAAATTGGTTACTCTCTTCTACCCTTTATAACTGTTCAACATCGCCGTGGCATAGATTGCACTATGGTCTGGTTTCACGACTTCACATACACCATTTCCTGCACTTCCGAGGCATTCTTGGTTTCCTCACTTGCACTTTTTTTTACCCATTATCTTCCAGCAGTTTTCGATAAGTTTAAGATGTGGACTGTTCCCTAGCCAGCGTAGTCCTTTATTTTCTTTATTTAAAGTTAGTTCTTCATCTAAAGTAGCGGCATAAAACTCGAGATGTACTTTCAACACACGTAGGGTGAGTTTTCTTCTTTAGTTCACGTCCACTGCCCAGAATGAATGAGTGTCACCAACTTTTGTAGTCCCGTGACACAGAGCAGAGTCATCCTGGAATCTGACTTGGGTATTTCGATATATTTATTGACATTAAAAGTGCCTCTTCACGAAATGCTGGCGTCCTACACCCTGGGGCCTGGCATGGCCAAGTGGTTAAGGCGCTCGATCGTAATCTGAGGGTCGCGAGTTTAAATCCTCGTCACACTGAACATATTTGCCCTTTCAGCCGTAGATGCGTTATAATGTTACGATCAATCCCACTATTTGTTAGTAAAAGAGTAGCCCAAGAGCTGGTGGTGTGTGGTGATGACTAACTGCCTTCCCTCTAGTCTCACACTGCTAAGTTAGGGATGGCTAGCGCAGATAGCCCCTCGAATAGCTTTGCTCGAAATAAAAAGCAACAAAGAAACGTGCACCCTGGTCAAAAAGACATCTTCATGTCACCTGACCTTGCGGATACTCCAAGGTTACATTCAACCACACTGGATGAAGCTCTTTGACACCACACAACGCACTTCCCGTCAGATCCGTGTAGGTTGAGCTTTGATTCGTTTGAAGAGATCAATTTATAAACATTGCTTCAGTCAAATCCTCTTTGGCCATGTTTAGTCTCGTATTGTTGGTGACAAGAGGTTTTTTTCTGACTTAGCACAGTCGAGATCGACGGTTAGTGTGGTGACAGTGACCCCTGAAATTTCTCGTTATTCTCTCTTAAGATTTGTGGATGACAGTCGACGATTCTGTAAGCTCGTGCTTTACAAAACATTATCATCAGTTTGTCTTCTGCCACTTCACTCAGTCAATGTTTAATATCTCTTCCCTCAGTGACTCGCAGCGATCGATTTCAATTTAATTATTCTAGCAATCTGCCTTGTTGATATTCTATCTTTGCTCAAAGAAATAATGACTGTCTTTTCATGTATTCAACTCAAAATCCATAGCCATGGTAGCATCACACGAACGTTACAGCAGATGTATATCTAAACTGACTTGGTAAAAACTTCTATTTATAGCAAAAAAAAGGATTAAGAAAAGCTAATACAAAGCCAAGACAGACTATAAAACTACTGATATAATAACTGTACAGTATTACATCATCAACGTAATACATTTGCTCCAACGTACATCAGGGCTTCAAAACATACAATGGATGATTCGAAAAATAAGAGGGACCAGAACTGGGTTATGCAATAAATTTTTCCACCTCTGTATGTACGATTCCAAGTGTACCTTGAATGATATTTAGCTTTCCTAGAACAAGGAGTTTTTTAGACATAATCATTTTAAATATAAGTTTGTTTGTGTTTTGCAGCTGCAGTGTGTTTTCTGTAGATTACCAAAGTGTGAATGTGTTTTTGTATGATAATATATAATTTAAATACTTGTTTGCTATAAAATGGAACTGAAATGAAACCACAATAGGTCAACTGTATATATTAATCCAGAAAGACTGTGTTTTGTGAGATTTCAGCTAATTTAGGTGGGAGCGCCTCCTGATGGTTATTTTGTCGGTTTGAGGATCGAAAGATCCAGGTTTCAAGATATAATGGTGCCGAACATTGCCCAAACTTTCAAATGTTAACGAGTTATAAAAGTAGCAGTGTTTTTTGTTATTATGCTCCATGAACTTGAAAAAAACCCTCGTGGCTGTTGATGCTACTGACTGGATGCTTTTCCTTCAATTAAAAGTTCAAAATTAGGTATGGCTTTACCTGAACCCTAGATATATCTGATCGGAACCCTAAAGATCTCTGATCCACCCGTTTAATCCCATATTCATTGAAATGCTATTTAGGATGAAATTTCAATGCTTAAATTAATTTTTTGATAGGTGTTGTTTCATTCTTCTATTATATTAACGTTGTGGGAAGGTGATTTTCCTTAGCTGACATAAATTGAAGGGTCAGATTTCTTGATTTGTCCTCAGCGAAAGTAAAACGAAAGTTAAAAACAAAACAAAATATATTAACAGAATATTTGTATTCATTGTAATTTATCAAAGACAAAGATAGTTTGACCCGTCCATGATTACAGTTTAACCTGTTATCTGTTATTTAATTAACTGTCAAAATAAATAGTTCTATCACTGCGAATCACGGAAAACTTGTACCTCTCTGATCAAACATCAACATTATAGTTTCAGGACAGGAAGGCCTGCAGGTAACATCAGTAAGTGACATTGTACCAACCGTGGTCGAAAATAATACTAAGAGTTTGTTTTGCTCTCTATAAATACATCGATCGGAACGGATCGTTATCCTTTTTTAAAAATAAACCTGGAACTTGCTGTAAAATTTCAGTCTTACTAATCCTGGTACTCAGGTTTCTTGTGAGCACTTAGATCTTCGTGACTGGGAGAAAACATTTTTGTCAATATTAGAATGCTTGAAGGGCTATCTTTCTCGACGTTTCCAACAAATTTCCCAAAAGTTGAATAGCATTGGACTCTGGAGAGAACCTCGATTTTGGAAAGTGCGGTAATTAGTAAATAGTGTAACAATCTTCATCTAAACATTGTCTTCAAACGATTATCTTCTTCTGGACTGGTTTATTTTGAATTTCGCGCAAAGCTGCACGAGCGCTATCTGCGCTAGTCATCCCTAATTTAGCAGTGTAAGACTAGAGGGAAGGCAACTTGTCATCACTACCCACCACCAACTCTTGGGATACTCTTTCACGAACGAATAGTGGGACTGACCACCACATTATAACGCCCCCATGGTTGAAAGGGCGAGCATGTTTGGTGTGATGGGGATTCGAACCCGCGACCCTCAGATTACAAGTCGAGTGCCTTAACCACCTGGCCATGTCAAGCCCCTCAACCGAGGGAGTAAACAAATATTTATATTTCTCGACGTTGCCGACAAATTTTGCAAAAGCTTAAGAACATTGGACTCCCGAGAGAACATCGATTTTGGAAAGTGTGATAATTAGTAAATAGCGTAATAATTTTCATTTAAACATTGTTTCCAAACCACCATCTTTTTATATAAGGCTTCCCGCTGGTACAGCGATAAGTCTACGGATTAATCAAGTGTTCGATTTCCCTCGGTGGGCTCAGCAGATAGCCTGACGTGGCTTTGCTATAAGAAAAACACACACACTCTTTTGCAAGGTGTAAAAATTGATATTGTAACGATCTTCCAATAAACATTGTCTACAAACGACCATCTTCCGTGATAAACGTTGAAATTAATTCTAGAAGTCTTTAATACTTCTTTCAGTAAAGGTGTATGAAGAACTAAAACTATGGCAGGTCAACACCCCTTCTTCCGGCCCCCTAGTGGCACATCGGCATGTCTGCGAATTCAAACCACTATGTAGACCATTGTGTAGCTTTGTGTTGAATTCCAGTCAATCAATAAAACCATTCCTCCGCCACTGTATAATTTATAAAAAAGAATCATTATCTTGCACTTGAAAACTTCTTAACGAATATAGGATTAAATTAACATAAAACAGTCCGTGACTGTTTCGTGTAATTTGTTACTTTTCATATGTAATGAGGTAATTGTTTGTTTATTTGTTTTTTAATTCCACACAAAACTTCAAGGGTTGTCTGCGCTAATGAAGTAACAAACACTTGATAGGTCAAGATTTGCCTTTGTTTACCTGTACAAAACACGTGATATATTTTTTCCTTTCTGTGTATGTGTGTGTTGTTCACTATAATTAGTATGCCGTTACTTTTTTATACAATATAACATAACATTTGTATTTATTATTGTATCTGAATTAGAGATAAATTAACTAATTTACTCTCGCGGACGTTTTCAGAAAGTCAGTGCGCTAGCGATAGCGGTAATCACGTGACTTAATAGTGCATTAACCTTACCAGATAATACAAGAGAAAATTGTGCAGTGTGTAGTAAAAGCAGGTCACGACAGGGCCTCGACCTTGCGTAGTCCAACTCTCCCGTGATTACTAGCACCTCATCGTTGATGGTAACACTTTTATAATTGGTTCTCGGAAACAGTGGTGCTTTCCTGTCTAAAGGTATACGTTATAAACTTGCTTTTATTTAGTCGTTTATTATTATTGTTTTAAGATAACGCCAGAACAGTATGTAAGCCTTCCTCGCCAAACTGAGCGTGTCTTAGCGGTTATTTGTTAAGCTAAGGATGGAAGAGTCGAAGGTTCGAGACATGATGTAGCTCTCGACGAGATATACAATTGACAGTCAATCTTGTTGTTCAATCTAAAGAACCGAACATAACCCCTGTAAAAACAAATATTACTGTCAGCCCATTATTTCAAAGATAAGAAAGATGTACTACATCTGAAACCCAAAATTCTCTGACCTAGTAAATAAGTTCATGCATATGTTGCTGCGCAGATTTCTGGTCACGTGGTAAGGCTTAAAGGTAACCTATTGTATAGTACCTAAGAGTGTACGTTTGTAAAAAAATATGAATATGTGAAGAAAATAATATTTATAGACACTTTCAGACACAAATGTTTTATGCTCAAAATGACAAGGAAAGAAAAGAAAATGTTAAGATATTCCAGAATATGGCACAAGATGTTCTTTTTAACTATTGGCGAGACCTTATAACGGGGAAAATGCTAATGTTATTTGACTTTTTTTTCAGCTTGTTTATAAGGCCAATTTGACATAGATGTTGTTTTTTGTTGGATTTCATGTAAAACTAGATGAAGGCTATCCATCTTTATTTTTAAGTGACATGTTAGAGGAAAGGCAATTTTTCAATATCACCGATCGCTAACTCTTGGGCTTGCCTCGTCAGACCTAACCCTCGAATTTGATGTAATTCTTATAATGCACCAGCAGACCCAAAGTGTAGAGCATAATTATTATTATTTTTCAGCGGTAATGGAACGCGAACCAAGGAATTTCAGCTCCATCGAGCTGTGCTTGGCCTACTTGACATGAACCATATTAGTGAATTTCAGCTCATTAGATAAAGTAAGGTGTTTCTTCTGTCTTGCTGTGAAAGAAAACAGATTTTGTTTATGACTTACTACAACGACATATTTTTCTAAATATAAGTGTAAAGAATTAATCTGAACGTATAAGAAACTACCTAAACTTGTGTAAATTCTTTAATGTGTGCAAAAAAATAACTACAGTATAGTAATTATAGTATAGTATAGTGTGAGTATAGAAATAGTGACAATAGTTTGTATTTATACCAGGAAAAAATTTTGACATACATATGTAAGTTAATAACGATAATAATAATAATATGTATATTTTGTACTTTATATCAGATGGCAGCACGTGCAAAGGGTATAGTAACATACAGTTTGGTTTAAGCCTAAATACTCAATATTGTTGTTTATATGCTTGACGGTTTACAAAATAATAATTTAAAATTGTGTGTAGTTATTGAAAATATTCTCATATAGTTCAAGATTTTTATGTTTTTATAAGATAACGTAATTGTAATCCGGTGTGTTTATTGCCGTGTTTGGAAAGTATGAAGACAAGAGAAGAGAGACTGAAGTTGTACCGACTGCCTTGATCATTTGTCATTTGTCTGGTTAGTAATGGCGACGTATTTTATATAGTTTTGTAGATGTAATGTTGTCATGGTTATAGGTGTGACTGTATAAATCACTATACAACTGTAAGTACCACACATGTGTATTCTCTTTCTTCTATTTTTATGGTCGACTGAGTATATTACATTAACTGCGCATGTACTGATTGCGTAGTCTGATATATTATGATTAAAAACTGCTTGTAGTTCACCCAAGAAGTTAGTGTTAAGTAATATTATCTAGTCGAAATGTATCATAGAATCAATTCAAATTTATACTAAACTTTTCACATTATATTCGTAACTGACCAACTACGATTTTTGGGAAGGGCATATTAATTATACCTCTCCCCCTTTCCTTTGTGGCCCCAGAGGTAGAAAGAGCACATATAGCCCATTGTATAGCTTCGTGTTTAAACAATGTAGAAAAACATCATTCTCTCTAACTGTAGGTTTATGTAGCTAAGCCTCATTACTAGGCTGGGTTTATAGATGGAGTGAAACGATTATATAAATTGTATTACATTACCTGATTAGACACTGTTAAGAAAGCAAGGAGTTCTGAAACGAGTTGTAGAACACCAAATTTGCGATACTTCTGCTACTGATCTTTCTCACTATAAAGCGTAAGTATGTACTTTTGTGTTAAACACCACAAACAATAACTCAAATGAAATTAATTTGGTTGTTTTTTTTCCTCCGTAGTTTTCTGTGTGTAAATCTTTTCAAGTATCATTTAGGCTTGAATTAATAATAATTTGACCAGGAAGTTGTAGTATTTTAAAAGCATTTTATTTGGTATAAAGTTATTTTTATGTGTAAACTTTTTATGAAAAGAGTTTAAAATAAGTGAAGGCTTGTAAAAAAAAAAAAAAAAAAAGGGGGGGGGGGAGAGGGACGCCACAGAATTGAAAGGTGTCACAAAGTGCTCTGGGCCCCAGACGCGTGAATTTTTGGCGTTTTCGGGTGATATCGATTATGTTTTTTTCTGTTTGATTTTTCAACATTATATAGATATTCGGGGCACTATCAAATGGAATTGGGACACGGGCTCTGTGTGTCGCCTCTAGGTCTAATGTGGCCTTAATCTATCCTTGGAATTACTCGGTAAAGACAACGACGTGTTGTCCTAACAAACTTAATTATTATTAAGACACATGTTTGACAGTTGTTTTTTATCTGCTTATTTCCAGCTTCGTGTATAAAACGTACTTTTGTAACCGTGTACTTTTTTAGCAAACAAATCTCATACGTAAAACTAAGAACAACGGCAGTAAGCGAAAAGAGAACCTTGTAAAACGTTAGAAACAAAATACATCTCATGCATTAAAACTAGAGAGCATTCGTGGCGAGTTGTTAACGTATTCCATGAGCCAATACTCAACGTTCATATATTATTGATTCCCATTGGCACAGCAGGATGTCTGTGGACTTAAACGCTAGAAATAGTTTCGATACCCTTGGTGAAGCGAGTATTTAATTATAAACATAATTTTTATTATTTTCTAATTAATGTACATCATTATTTAATATATTTATTTAACAACTTGCTTTTATGGTTTACAAATTATATGCGTGAAGGATAAGCATCTTAAAAATGGTTCGAAACCACTGACGTAAGAACGAACAAAATTCACCAGGAATCCTCTGGTATTGTGTAGAGATGGGATAGTATTTTATATATATTTCAATCACATCCGAATTAAGGTTAACATTGTTTCTTCACCTCATATGGTTTGTACTTTTGCTACAAAATTGAAGTGGTTTGACAATTCACAAACCTGCTACAGGAACGTGTACTTCAGAAATAAAGATTTACCGGTTTGTGAAGACTGAGTGTCACGGAAGTATTGGTATGTTTTCTTGAAACCCGGTAAATTATGCCAAACAGATCTAGTGCACAGTGCTAAGGAAATTAACTTTAAAACTATGTTATTTGAATAAAAAAGTTTAAATGTCAAACAAAGCAGTTAACTAGAATAAAAATATGTCAAGTAAATCACCTCCGTTTCGTAATAATCTTTTTAAAGTATTACAGCACTGAAAAACTATATATATATATAATTAAATAAGTAATTATGAGATGGGAAATATAAGCCTGTTTTTTGCAGATATTACAGGTAATACAGTAAATGGTATGATAAAAATACTTCATATAGCTTGGGTTTGTTGTAGAATTACAAGTTTTTATATGACATTCCAAGTTTTTATTACATGTTTTACGAACGCGGTATTATATTATGATGCATATACGTCTTTTTAAACTTCTTGACGATTGTCGGCAAGTTTTATATACGCACGTGACTATAAACTAGTATGATTGTTGCAATAACAAAAACTAGAGAAGTAAAAAACTTATTTTACGTGGTGTATTGGCCTTCAATTTGAAGTACCGGTACTTACACCGTGTATGTATATACACACATACATTCCAGACTTTAAAAAAATTTGGCAAATATATCGTATTCTGTGCAGATTCATTCAGACAGTTACGAGACATGCGTATTATAAGATTTACTGATGTAATTCTTAAAATTTGTTTCCGTCCGTGTGTTTAATGATCACTACAATATAAAGCACATATAACTTTGGAAACTAAATCCAACTTCACTTGTAAACTCAGGGTCATGCATAAAATAAAACAGAACAGCAAGAAAAAAAATAATAGGTCATGCACGAGCGATTTAGGCCTATCACCCCAACTACATCAACAAGTCCAACGAGTTTGGCAAGTTCTTCTCTTCGCCCTCTGTCGAGGTTTTATGTTCTAAACCGATTGTTCGTTTCAGGTAGGTTCAAGTTCAGTAATATAACAGGTTTAATTTATTTAATGTTAGCCTTCAAGCTTGTCTGTCAAGTCCGCGCATGCACATAATCATGTTTTATTTTTATTTGAAGAAAACTTTTTTTTGTTAGACATAAATTAATATATCCATTACCTGAAGAATATCGTGTAAGAAAACAAGATGTAAGACAAAGTGTAACTTTTTGCGAATACTTGGCGAATAGTTTATTTTTTATGAGATTGATAATGAATATTAAAACATATTTCAGTGTCATAAATTAATATGTATATATTGGAATGAAATATAAACGATTAAAACAATTATTTTGTTGTGTGAAATGCAGTTGTACTCGACATTGGCAATTCTAAAACAATTTATATGCTTGTAACATATAGTATAACTTGTTTGTTCATTTGCTTTGTTTTTGAATTTCGCGCAAAGCTGCTCGAGGGCTATTTGCTCTAGCCATCCCTAATTTACCAGTGTAAGACTAGAGGGAAGGCAGCTAGTCATCACCACACACCGCCAACTCTTGGGCTAGTCTTTTCTTTTACCAACGAATAGTGGAATTGATCGTAACATTATAACGCCCCCACGGTTGAAAGGGCTAGGATCTTTGGTGCAACGGGAATGCGAACCCGCGATCCTCAGATTACGAGTCGTTCACCTTAACCCACATGGCCATGCTGGACCTAGTATAACTTGTAGTCAAATACTTTTGAGCCTTTAAGTTCTTCCAAATAGTGTTACAGAAAATATAATGCGACATTTTATGGTCATTTGATATTCCAAAATAGTGTGGTTAAAGATCATATTGTGAATTATTCTGCTTCAATTAAACTTTTTGTTCAACAAGGAATGTATACAAAATAAAATTATCTTTTCATTGTGCCCTTTATAACTTGCTGTGTCATGATATTTTAATTCATACCAGTCTATCGTTAAAAAAAGTAAACTTATTTTTGTTTGCTGTCTTTTGTTTATCAGGCCTAACAACCTTTTTCGGACGAACCTTCATGATGTTACTTATAAACAAGAGATCATTGATATTTTCGTTCGGATTTATTTTATTTTATTTGTACGAGAGTCAAATAATTTTAAAAATATATCTGGAAGTAACAGTAATTTTGTTAGCAGTAGTAATAATTATGTGTTATAATATTGAGGTCGCGAAACTAGTGTTAGTTCTAAGGCCCTCTCACGGGAACGTTGAAGATAATGAGAGTTTGATACTTGTATCATAACAAAAACAACGACATCTAATCAACTTAAGCCTTCTATAACTAATGCCTGCAGTATGCATGCTCTAGTATTATGAATGGTGACGTCACGTTTTCACAGCTGTATATACAACTCAGGGTCAAGGCCTCTGTTACTTGTTTAGTGTGTCCCATCATTTGTGCAGTCTTTACCACCCTTTGGAAGGAAACATAGACTGCTCTGTAACATGCGGAGATTGGATCAAGTCCAAATTTTGTTGAAGGGTAAGATAGGTTAGTAAGTAACTGAGGAAGGTAGTGAGAAAATTCCTGATGGTTTACAAAAGTGTACAATTTTTTTATCGTTACTCAAGTCTAAAACTCTGGTTTTTATATTATACAAAAAACTAAACTCTAATGCGTATTTCCTGTTTGAGAAATTGAGGAATACAACTTCTTCACATATGTTTGTGCGAAATTCAAGAATCGTTCCCGAAAGTTAAAACTTTAATTTGAAGGAAGTTTCTAACTCGTGTATTGTTTTGTGATGGGTAGTTAAGTAAGACATAATGACGTCTATATTCAAAGTTTTCGGAATAATTCTAAGAAAAGAGTTTTAACATTTGGATATCTGTGAAAATAATAGTTTTGGAGCCAGTTTCAGACATTATTGTCACGAACATTTGTATTTGTTCTCAGGTCACAACCAGGGACTTCCTTATTTTTTGAGTGCTGGGTGAGCTCATGGCAAGATGTACATTGTTTACAGGTAAGCCTTGTATGGTCTGAGGTTTTACGGATTTCCCAAATCGTTCATATAACACTGAATTTGCATGTAGCATTATAATTTTACCATAAAAATATATTGTATAATGTTCGTTATTTGCTGTAACTAAATTTGAAAAGACGTAATAAATTGTTTTTACAATTTTTAACCCCTGTGTTCGTATTTTAAATTTAAGAGTATTGAAACTATGAAAGTGTTGGTATTGTAATATTTGGTGTTGAATGTACATACGTACGTGGTAGAAAGAGTGTAACGGATGTTTCAAAAATATGTTCGTGTTATGTTTGCTGGAGTAATATTTGTTTACTTCCAACACGGCTCTTGGTTTAAAAAATATGATTACAGCTGTTAACACTGGTGTAGAAAGTTACATCTGGGATGACTTTGGTGCACTAAACGTAAGAAAATGACGAAGTAGGACACTTCGACACCACTTGTTTATTATAAAATAAAACAGTCATTTTGTCTTTTTATATGACCTGTATATATCTAGGCCTACTACGCTACCAATTTAAATTTCTTCATTATATATAAACTGTATAGTTGTAGGCCTATTTTACTTACATTTTAAATCTAATCTTTATATAAAATGTGTAGTAACCGGATAGGTAGTTATTAGGGACCTAAATGGTCTAATCTTTATTTCGGTAGGTGTTTAATCGTCTGGTGAGACTAGTGCGTTTGATGCCCACCAACAGATCGTTCTGAAAATAACGCTAATATTGATGTAATATATTTATTGTTAATTATTTTATTTCACAGCGTTGTGTTATTTTCAAAACGATTCGTTGAAGGGCACTAAACGCAAAAATATCCTGTTCTGTTTTCGCTCTAAACATGGAAGAGGATAAAACAAAGAGTTAGAAACTTCTGGTTTTATTAGTTAATTCTGTTTATTTCTTACTTTAACTGGTTTACGAATGTGTATTTTTAGCGTAATGGTATTGTCACAAAAGTTTCGGTTTACAGTATTTCATCAGATGTTCGATCGCACATCAAGTTTTTTTGTACAAGTTATTCTTGCATTTAAAAATATAATGTTGAATTATTTGTTGACAGAAATATGAACGTATAACTATTTATTAAAGTTTGTTGTGCAGATTTTGATTACATTATTGAATTTATGACGTCCTGGGAAAATATCCTTCAAACATCAAAGGAATACAGTGGGGTATTTGAATTTCAAATTATATCATCTGTGATTGTTGTGGTTTTGGAGGTCAACTACAAATTAAGTGAATGTGACTCAACACTACAAAAGTTTTAAATAAGGTATTGAACTTGTTTAAATTCTCTATTCTTCCAGTAAAAATAATAATGTGTGTTGATTTAAAACTGCAGTTTGCCAGTTGGGTTTAAACATTAGCGATTTCATACGAAAACAGACGCTTCATAGCGTTATATTTTCAAGACGTCGTAAGAAATATTTCGAGTTCGAATATTGAACTTGAAACCGAACAAACTAGATTTAATCACATTTTAACATTAGCCAGTATTGACACGAAGTCTGTACTTGACATTTTTGTAACTGATTGTAAACAGAAAAACTGAATAATGCGCGTCTGTAAATTTACTGGTTGTGTTTCAAAACCACTCATCTTTGTAACTTAGCAAGGAATATCATTCTTTAATAGTTAGGGGGTATTAGCATATGGGCCTATTTAGTCGATCTACTATAGCTTTAACAATGAACAAGTATGTATAGAAATTAGGCAACAGACATGTACAATGGTTTTACTGCTTGGCTGCCTACGTTAACTTTGTAGCAGTGAAATACCTAGAAATACTTCTCGGTTAGTAGCCAAACTTGTCAGGGTACAAGCTATAAGAAAAAAAAAACATCGTTGAGGTGACTTAGTGACCATGTTAGTATTACTACATTAAGTAGGTTGCGGTAATGTACACGTTTATAGCGTTGTGAAGTGTCCTTAGATAAAGTCGTGACTTCCACTCAACTCGACTTGAATAATTACCCTTTTCAACTTCAAAATATCCGCTATAAACATGTTGATAACATCAGTTCGACCCAGCCTGCACTACACATTCACTCACGAGATAAATGGTCGCGCCATGTTTACCGGCCCCTTACTGCAGGTGTTTCTCAGGAAGTGTCACAAGAGATCCCTCCCCCTTTCAGGATATACAATGTACACGTAATCTACGTACTCAAAAGGAACGGAGCTGTTAGAGTACAACTCTCAAAATAGACAGGTTTCTAAATCTGCTCCTACACTTTGTTGTTAAAACTGTCAGCTATGGAACTACGCAACGGCCACGATAGATGTTAGAACAATGAAATTTTCCGCTGTGAATTGTTTACGTTTCTTCTTAGAGCTAACTTAACCAGTTACATACCTTCAGAGTAGAAGCGGTAGTAAATCGTGATGAAACTTTACTAAAAATGTATCTCAAGACGGCTTGTATTACCCATACCAGTCTTGAGATAGAAACCCTAGTTAAGCCAACGAGGAAAAATATTCTTTTGTTTCTTCATAATTTCAGGAAGGGTAGAGGGCGTCTTAAGCTAATCCATAAGATTAGCTGTACACAAACTTTCGAAACTGGGTAGAAAATTTCTAAATTGTGAAGATTTAGTTGGTCATTATTTAAAAAAAACACGCCACCACACAAAAGCTGGTGTTATTCAAGTATATTTAAATAAAAATTGTGAATTTTATAAAGTTAGATAATTATGTTTACCGGTCTTGTAGTGTATGTAATTCTTAGAAATTATGATGAATAGACGTCATTGTGCAAAGCGATACACGAATTTTTTGTGATTCTTGCTAATGTTTATATGTCATTACAATAGTTTCATGGACATTCATCTTGATATTATGATAATTTAAGTCGTAAGGTAAACGAATCCCGTTTTATGTTAAGATAAAAACCGTTTCGTCAGTACACACGACCAAACGTTGTACTCCCTAAAATACAGTTGGTAGTGCAGTTGGAAATTGCTGTTACAAATCATGTAGGTGGTGTATATTTGTGAATGCTATACACACACACACACACACACATCGTAGGAAAATCATTTTCACCAAATCGTTATCATCGAGCCCCCCAGTGGCTCAGCGGTATGTCTGCGGACTTACACGCTAAAATCCGGGTTTCGATACCCGTGGTGGGCATAGCACAGATAGCCCATTGTGTAGCTTTGTGCTTAATTCAAAACAACAACGTTATCAACGATCTAGAAAACACAAAAACAAATCGTATTTTAGTTTTTGATTTGGCAGATCAAAATAAGCAAATAGACGGAGGTGCAAATGTGATATGGTGGTTAATTACCATTTTCTCATATTTCTACTTTCATTTATGGATTCTCTGTAGTTTGTTACATCAAAATTAGGGACGGTTAGAGGAGACGGTTCCTTTGTACATTTACGCGGCGTCTGCCAAACAAACCACAACTTCGCGCACTGCGGAGAGCTCGTGAGTGACTTGTGATTATAGCTCAAATTTGTTGATTTCTCTCGAATCGCATACACGCAAAATAAATTATTGATAATTAAATCGTTCTGGAACTAGAAAATCTAGAGTGAATATTCAGTGTGTGTGAAGGTTTTAAGACACGGTGTGAAGTAAAGGTTTATTTCAGAGTTACATCGATAGTATTGTTTTATCGCGACTCTACTGTCGAGATTCGTCAAAATAGTTTAGCGGAATTTCTCTTATTTTGTATATTTAACACAAGATTAATTTGGGAGACGGTGGAAACCTCTCAACATCCCGGCGCTGTGTCATTGTGACGTCACAGTGCGCGTTCCTTCCATAACTTTGAAAGAGACCCCGCCTATCGGTCTTAATCGTGACTTAGCCCAGAGCCAAACATCTAGTATTACACGATTAACAGTTCACTGGGTCAAGGAAAAATCACTTAATTTGTTGTGTATAGGCATAACACCTCTTTATCACACTGCTTGAGATTTTACAAATCTAAATAATGAATGTGATAAGTCTTCTAACCGCAGTTTATATTTAACTTAAATGAGTTTCAAGATAAAGGGTAGGCCCTTGAAGAAATCAAACTGCTTATACACAATAGATTGCTGTTGTTGTGTTATATTATATAACATAGTAACTAAATTGTAACTCTCGGGTTCCCAGTGTGGTACAGAAATATTTGTAAATTGCTTTGAAAACAAACAAACAAAAATCCATTTAGTACAATTTGTGTTCTGTTATTTTCAGCTCACTTTTTGTTTAGTGTCATGTTATAACGGTAAAGAGATGATAGTTTTGAAAAGTAATGTTTCTTTTTTCGCTTTTGTATGGGAGTGGATTTAATGTTTTATATACAACTAGAGGGCAATCATTTTAACAATATTCTCTCAGTCTCACGCAGTAAGCAGTGCAAACACCGGTGTAAAACGTTGTTCCTAATAAGAATAAATAATTGAAGGTCGTTCAGACTTTATATCGTTAGAACTTGCATGCGGTTTCGATAAATTTATTAAAATTCGTCACTTGCAGTAGACGTTCGATCTTGGAGAAATTGTGTAAATAAAATGTTGAGTGAAGCAAATGTCAACCTGTTCTAGAAGTTGTCCATTTGATCATACAAAACGTCTAACACTCTTAGTATTATTGGTCTATTCGAGTTGACGTGATTATTATATTATCTATTTTATGTATTGCAGTTTCTTTGTCCACGCAATTTTTTTAATTACTGGCGTTGTTCGAGTCATTCTAAGTTTTCTACTTTTGCAATCTTCCAGATGTTGTTTTACTGGTTTTACTTTTGTGACAGACGATGCATTACGGATGCTGCGTGGGTTCTGCTTAAAAAATACACGATCTGTCTCGGTTATTGTACGAGTATTCTTTCTCTATCTTTTTTGTTACACCAATTTGAAATAAGGCCTAAAAGTGATTTTTGTGTATACGTTTCATGTTACTGTAGGACAATATGCACTATTTTGTGTTTATGTTATTCAGATGTCATGGTTAATTATTTCAAATCAGTGTTGTTAGGTTTGTTGGTAGGCTTGTCTGTTGTATCGGTGTATGTGTTTTTATGCCTAATCACTCAGTAGTTCCCATAAGAGAAACGTTTAAGCCCGAAATGTCAGCAGGAGTAAAAAAACAACTTTTACCACCTGACGTTTCTGTTGTTCATTCATTTTCAATACAAAATTGTGTGTATACTTGACAGAATAGAGTACAGCTTTTATTGTCTTCCATTAAACGCTGATGCATTAATTCCCTCTTGTTAATCTTTGAGCCTAACTGCGTTTATTTAATGTGTTATGCAAAGTGCATATTTTTACGTTTATGTTAAAAATTATTGCATTCAGCGTGGTATATCTTGTAAAAATACTTTTCCAGAAAAAAAACAAAAAACAAACTTGTACGAACAACTCACACTTGTGTGTGAAATCACACATCTGACTGAATGTTATTCAAGTGGCAGGTGATGTTTATATTAATATACATTAATTAGCAATTCCAGCCTTTAGTTGGATAGCCGCACACGCGAGATGGGTGTGTCAATAGGGATTCTTTATTTAGTAGTGTACCGGAAAATGGGTTGAAATATCCTGGAAATAGCTAGAAACAATTTAATAATGTGAAAAGGACGAGAGGTCATTGGCAAAATAGGGCACCTTTCAAACATGTAATTATGACAACCTTTGTGTGTTAATTTTTTCTGGGGGCATGAGATGTAACGAACCTTTAATTTCTATTTTTTTGATTCATAAACACTTTTAAGGCTCAAAACTAAACTGAATTTTCCCATATTAATACCTAATCGACTATAACAGTTGTGTTACTAATATAAAGACCCAAACGTTCGTGTGTCTCATTTTGTTTAAAGTTACTTCTCATTCCTTTCTGTAGGAAGTTGTTGAAAATTGTTTATGACTGAGGAGGGCAGTTAAGAAGCATACGAGAATTAAGGAAGCACCCTTCCAACTAGAAATAACCTTAACCAGTGATGAATCAATGATTTAGCACGTGATATTAAGAGGACATGTTGGTTAAAAGCATTTTTAATGTCAAAAATAAGAAACCCTCTAACCTGAAAGGCTTTCGTAAGGTAGGGCTTTCTTCATCGGGGACAAATTTTGCACCACCACGGAGGAAGGGTATTCCCCTTAAAACTTGTCAAAGTTTCGAACTTCAGATAAGAAACGTTGAAACCTGTCTGTGTTTTGTTTTTTTTAACTAGGTATTTGGAGATAAACCAGAGCGTGGGATAAGCTGTTTTAAGATGTGACAACGAAATAATTAAAAATACATTTTATTTAGAGTTGTTAAAAAGAATGAAAGGAAGCCCAGGAAAGGGAGTTGTGGACTGCAGCCTTAGGTTTCTAAGGTGGTTCGTAGCTTGCCCATAACACTAGTCTCAACATCGGAGCTGTTTCTTTTCTTAACCTTTGACCTGTACTCATTATTATACATGTAAAAACGGCTGGTATGGGTAGAGGAGCGAACAACTTTTCGACCTTCGGTCATCGTCAGGTTCACAAAGAAGGAAAGAGGTAACTGACCGATTGCTGACCACACGTTTGAAAGGGGTTGTGATTGAGCGTAGGAATGTAGAGGGCGTGCTTAGATGTTGGATTATATTCATTGATATAGATATAAAGGTGTTCTTTGTATTAGTTTATTTTAGGCTTGAGTTGTTGTATATGAAAGGCTTCTTTAATTTTGCGTTTGTTTATGCTTGTTTCTTTATTTAGTATTTGAATGTTTTTTGTGGTTGTGTTTCTTTGATTTGCAGTGTTCGAAAGCGTAAAGATGACATTTTGTGTTCTGTGAATCTGGTTTCCATTTTCTACTTGTTCCTCCGATATAGAAGTCGTGGCAGTTATCACATTGTATTTGATAAATAATGTTGGTGTGGTTTTTGTCAGTGTAGTTTTTACATAGTATAGACTTCAGTTTTGTGCCTAATTTTTTAAATAAATTTGGTATTAACTGGAATGTCATATTGTGTTACTAGTTATTGACAAATGTTGGTTATTTTTCTGCTGATGTCAGTAATATATGGTATGCAGCAGTATATGGTTTCGTGATTTTTTGATTCGCGAGATATATTTACTTTTGTTGGTTGATTTTGCTTTCTGTCTAGGTGTGTGCGTATAATGTTTTCTACGGTTTGTGGAGGAAACTTGTTGATGAAGTATTGTTTTATTTTGAATAATTCGTCGTTGATTTTATCTGGTGAGCGTAGTTTTATGGCTGTTTTTATTTGGTTTTTTAGTAGGTTGAGTTTTTGTTTTGTTTCATGTGCTGAGTCCTAAGGATCGTATTGTCCATCCAGTATGGGTGATTTTTCGGTGGATTTCTGTTTTGAATTGTGTGTCGGTTCTTATAATTTTAAGATTAAGAGGATTACGGATTATTATTGTACTCATTATTATTATTATTAGTGAATTCGTTCTAACAAGTATCTTCAAAAATGTGTTTACGTGAACAACAGAGTCATAGGTATATGTGTCGCTGTATAAAACCGGAGTTAACATCCGATACAAATATTGTTTCATTAACGCTACTTGTCAGTGTTAGGTGATGAGGTACTTAGCTTGTTAATGTAGTAAATCTGAAATTGGCCGTTGCCCTTTGTAGGTCACGTGAGAGGTAGTCATTCCGTAGCCCTCGTCTGAGTTCTCATTTAACCATGTATATGATTGTTATTCATAAATTTCTGATGAAGGTGTTAGACGGAAGAATTGTGTGAATTTTATTTTAAAGAGTTATTGCAGGTGATATTAAACAAGGCGATGTGATATTTTCTTTTTAGCACACTGAGATGACATTGGTGAGGAAAAATGATATTTAGGTTTAGTACAGTTAAAACGACGAAACTGAATTGGACGTACCCTATTGGATGGGGAATCTCCCCTGACTGCCTCTGAACTACATTCAGTTTATGTTAAATTGTTCTATAGATTGAAGAGGTTGTTAATTGCAGGTCCATAACAAACTAAATAAAAATGACAGTTAATTTCATTAGTTACTAGTCGAGTTTGTTAGATATTTTATAGAGAAAATGTGTAATGTATTCCATCTCCATTTTACATCGCAAGCATATAAAATAATATGTTGGTTTCGTGTAGTTAATTAAATATAAGTAATTATGCAATTTTATGGTTCAGTACTTTATTAATTGCCTTGAATGACATACAGATGTTTGTACACGTGGCCTGTTTAGTTTAGTAAACTTGTAACGTGGTTTGAGGTCAAAACTGTGATATTATGAGCGTGCTTCTATGTGATCTGATTGCAAATGCGTCTCGCAAACTAACAGTCAGAAAGTGTTAAATAACATTTGATGAAATACAATTTGCCAAAAAAGGAATTGACTATATGTGATACATACGCGTAGCGTGGAAAATTGAACTTAATGCGCATGCGTTCACAGACATCACGAAGCAAGGACAAGCAGCGATGCAGGTCAGTTTCTAATATTATCTGTTCAGGAAAGCAGATACGACTGTTCTCTTGATTTAAAAAAAACAACAACAAAAAAACAGCGTCAATAATAACGTCACCAAGTTGACAGTATTCTAGCTTCTAGCATGAATTAAAAACAACGACAAGAGATTTACGACAGTCTTTTATTGTTTTTGTAGTTACCGTACAACCTAAAATATTCGTGACTCGTATGTGTACTAACAAATAAGTAATGTATATAGGTTTCTCTGCCTGGACAAGCAAACGCAGTCTCGATACAGGATGGTTCACTTCCGCCTTATGTTGTCACGTGACGACCCAGATTCCCGATCAATACTGTAGCTCGTGCGCCGTCATAAAACAAGCTAAGAACCGATCTTTCCAAGACGCCATTTGTTTAAAAAATGATATTAACGTTCGTATCGTCTCTACCTCTACCTTAAGATCTTCAATCGATTAATTTAAAGTATACAAATTGAATTTATAACATGCTTGTGGCTATTTTATTAGCCGCTCATTGTATTTTTTAATACAATGTGAAAAATG
Source organism: Carcinoscorpius rotundicauda (assembly GCA_011833715.1). Taxonomy (NCBI): domain Eukaryota; kingdom Metazoa; phylum Arthropoda; class Merostomata; order Xiphosura; family Limulidae; genus Carcinoscorpius; species Carcinoscorpius rotundicauda. The sequence continues at coordinate 101,468,531 of CM022394.1, read as the reverse complement.
TTCGAGTACGCACATAGTTATAGATAGTTTAATAATTTCTAATATATGTATACATATTATCACTGTCTCATTCACATGAAACAACACATGCGCAGACAAGGACAAACCTCGTATAATATTCGAGGTCGTCAATACGAACATTAAATGTAACGTCACAATTGTGGTTAAGAAATGCAACGTTTAAATTAAGTATTTGAAGTTAGGCTTAATACAAAGCGTCTTCAGACAATAATGTTCACACCTTTGTTTCACAGTTTCTAGCAACAATTACACGAGAGTTATTTGAGCATAGCCGTTCGTAATTTTGAATATGACAGAGACCACAGTTGTCTGATGCATGGGTGTGATTTGAACGCTACTCCTGTAACGCACCAACGGTCCCAGAGTGCGAAGTATAATAAATATATATCTATTTTTTCAGCATCGGAACGCGAACTACAAATTCACCTACCGGATACTCTAATCGTTAGGTTTCGCCCAGATTGAATAAAAAAATAAATAAATGCACAAGTAACTGTGTAAAGTAATTTAAGGCATCCTACTTTCGGAGAAATCCGTTGATAAAAGAGTTCGACTTGTGAGGATTCTCATTATTACCTGCAACACGTGATCTAATTTATTTCTCGTGAAATGTGGTTTAAATGTTCCCGTCCTTTAAATGTACGGTTGACAATAGGATGTTCTTTGTCACGTGATATTTATCCAGATGCTGTTTTTTGTTCTCTGTAACCATGAGCCTTTAATTCATTTGTGTATTTAACCCATCTTATGGATGGATGGATAGATAGGTTAGAGATATTCAGAGATTTTTACAATCGAGACTATTGTGGGACAGTTAAAACAAAATAAAAGAAAGAAGGGCGTCATTGCCTATGGCAGCGGAATGCAGTATCATTATGTCTTCACGCATGAATGACAGCCCACCATCGCAAACTGGGCTTTCAGCCACCTAGTATAAACCCTGCCCCAGCTGTCGTCCATGCTTTTTAACCTATTCTCTATATGCGTCTCTTTCTTGTTTTCTTCTCCGTAAACATATTTACAGACCCGCGTGCAGTGTGTGTTTTCTAGTTTCTTTCGTTCTTCTGTTTTTGAGGAAGTTCGTTCTTTGTGCCTTAGAGGTGTTTTTTTAATTATTTAATATAACAACAAAAGGAAGACTGCTGTCGGATAAGAGTAATAATATAGAACTAGTCGATGTACCCGTTCAACGAACCAATAAGTTATAAAGGCTTAGGTTTGGTGACAATCGGTGCCGATGTTCAACAGTTATAAGCACGCATTTACTCAAAATATTTGTGAAATAATTCTTGATGACGAGAAATCCACTTGAAATAAAAATGTCTCGGAATAACTGGTATGGGTATTAACACTTTTAATGATGAGGGACCTTCCTAGGTCATCTACAGGTTTAATACTACTACCGACTGTTCTGAGATACATTTTATGTGAAATGTTTTGGAACTACACTATGCTAAGTATGTGAAGGGTTTCGTAATTAGTATTGTAATAATCACGACAGAGAAAAAAAATGACCGTTATAACTTAATGTTTCTCAGTGTATCGCAGAACGGCTGATAGGAGCATTAAAACTTTTATTGATAAGGAAAGAACAACCTTTCGACCTTCATTTTCAGGTTAAGAAAGGGTTTAATGCTTCTCCGTTCATCATTACCAACTTGGGCGTTCAGATGTTTTCCTCGCGCAAAGTGAGACTGATTGTAGAAGCCGACCATTGAGATCAGTCTGTTGCGAAAAGTTGTCTTTTAACAGATGTGTGAAAGCGAATTTTATAATAGCTGTAATAACAGTAAAAAATTGTAGGAGAAAACTACTTTCATATGCGTACTTCGATGGCTTGGCAGTAGCGAATACAAAATATTACATTTTGTACAGTTTTCTGCTTAAGATTATATGAAAGCAAAGTTTTTTGCACATACAAATTCAGCTAGTAACTTGAGTGAATGGAAGTGTGTTTGGGTTGTATGACATTGATTTATAGCCAATTAAATATATATTTTGTTATGTTTCGTGCAAATTAGATTTTGTTGGTTCATCAGTTGACCATATAATACCTTAGCACTAGATCGTGAATTGCATCTGACCGACCATGAAGAATATCCAGCTTTTTCATTGTATCAAACACTTAACGTATAGCACGTGCTTATTAAGTAAGTTGAAAAGCGAAATCTTTCGCAATATCCATGGTGATATTTTTTCAATACTTTAAGAAACATGCTATTTCTTACTAAATTAATATTCAGAGACTAAATTATTTTTCCTGTTTATATGAAACAGTTAGCACTAATGAATGTATTGGATTATATGTAGCTCCCGTAGTGACCTTTCTTTATCAACACCCTTTTCTTCACTTCGTTTCTAACGCTTTGTTTTTTTTATCGTTTGTATTTCACTCTAACCACAGATCATATCAAGTGTGCTTCAAGCCTCTCCCCCCTCTCCTTTGGCTACACGTAATGAACTGTCTCTACAGTAAAAGAAAATTACTTGCACAAACTGCTATTAACAGCACGTCATTTCTCTCGTGCATCATAAGTAACTCACTCGGTATGGTGTTCACGTTGTCAGCTGCCTGAGTGGGTGACGCACGGTGAGGCTTCCTTTATCCGTGACCTTCAGGATTTGAATTTGCTCTTCCCCGCGTATTCTTGCATTCTGTCCCTCCTTTAGTCAACCTGGACTCGTCCAAACCTGCCTGTTTGTCATGTGTCTGCTTCGCCGCGTTCTGCCCTTCTGTAATGAGGGCTAGTTCATTGACTCACGCGCTGCGTGCATGAATGTGTATGTGTAGTAGCCGCCTGAAGCTGAGTCCTCAGCCGTTCTTTCTCTCCGCCACTCTGTCGCCTTAGTTAGCTCTCCTTGCGTAATCGAAAGGCTTAAGCCTAACTCGAGTGGAACATCAGAAAGCTCTACATTTCTCTTGCTTTATTTTTAAGGTTAAACGAAAAAAAAAGATTTATATTTTCACCTGTTACCATTTTGGGAAAACGAATTCGTAAAATCATGAATCTCGCAACTCATGTGGAATATTTTTAATTCTTGGTGTAACAGTGACAAAGAAGCTTCTTTTCTCCGTGGAGTTTTTGGCGTTACTTCAGCGATTTTTCTGTTTACACATAAATAATGAAGATGTATAGAACGCTTTAGGCCAATATGTGTGTCAAGAAAAAAAGGTTGTATTATTGTTACTAATACATTGAGATCAAAGCTTAAAGAAAACCAGATAAAGCAAAGGGAACTGTTTCATCATTTCTTGTGTATATCGATTTAATTGTGGGTAAGCCATTGAAACAGAAGAAAAAAACAGACGGTTCCCTGGCTGTATTTGTGATATATCTGTGGTTTGTTTTAACTAACGATGAGTAACGTAAAAGCTCTATCTGCCGGCCATATTGGCAGTGGTAGTGCGTTTTATGTTGAACTTAGGTGAGTGTTATATTACACTTGTTTCGTTTTTCTTTTATGAAATAAGTTTTATATAATTACCATTTATTAGAGTAGTAAAAACTGAGAAACATATGGGTATGCACCAATGTGGACTGATGGTTAGACTTAGAATATTATAAACGAAAGTCACTACCACTATACATGCTTATGGCGGTGAAAATAAAAACAACGTTAGCTTATTATGATTGATGTTAAACCCACCATCTTCATGTTCAGAATAGCGGTACTAAGGTGATACCTGAGATGGAAATATTGTTATACGAAATTGTTTTATTGGGAAAAGAAATGTGCGATCTGATTGAAGTGTTAAATAGTAAGGGAAGTTACAGTGTTTATACACCATCTGTTTTACATATATATCATGGTAGGACTAGTCAGGGAAGAAATATAAATTTTGACAGTTAAGAACTTGCTTTCAGCTCAGCCATCTTTATTTTACGACCAGGGTCGCCTCCGAAAGTGGTGGGAACAATGAATTAAAGGGAAGGCGTAACAAATATTGGATTGATAAGAGCTGACTGTTTTAAGTATTTTGGTTTAAATTTTTGATTTAGTAGATGGAATGGGTTTTCTTTTCGTTAAATTCTCTTATTGTTATCAAACCCTAAAATCACGGGGAAACAATGAAAACAAAACAAATATGGCGGACGTTTTTACATATAAGACGTTTTTGTTGTGTGTAGCTTTACAGGTAACTAACCTTGTCTGATTTTTATAATGCTTTACATTTTTTGAGCTGATTCTGTTCCACATGCACTTCTGTTTAGCACTAACTTGAAAATGTTTACTGTGACCTTCCACGTAAGATGAGACCAATGAAAATTATCGAAGAAAATGTGGCTACTTTGTGTGAAATTGCAAAAACGATTCCTCGCTTAACGTGTACAATATTAATCGTTTTAGATGCATTTGTATTGATAACACCATTAGTTTTCTCATAAAAAGTGTAATTTCTTTTTTTTTTCTTATGGTAGTTTTTCTTTTTGAAAAACCTCATTATTCGGTTTCTTGTTTCTTTTATATTTGTACATGCGTAAAACGCTTGTTCCATTTATTTAAAGTAATTTATTTATACTAAAAAACAGGTATTACAATTTATTTCACGAGCTGTGTTGATAGATATTCAATTAGCCTCAATTAAAAGCACAAGTCCTAGTAATTACTGCCATATGGAAAGGGGAAAAGGGCCGTGTATCTTTTAATTTGTATAATTTTAATTATAATTTGAAAATCAATATTTATATGTAGATTGGTACGACACGTACATCTGGTGTGGTAAAATAGTCTATCATACGTAAAAAATATTTAAAAAATAAAAGCCCCCCCCTCCCTTTAATACGTAAAGTTTTAATAACCTTTTCCTATTAAGAATTACCTTTCTACTAAGTAACATCGCAAATGTATTTCAATGTGATTTTTTTTTCAAGTTTCTTGAAAAAATGAGGGTTATTAAAGTAAGAGAAGCGAAGTTTGGTACAAATTCCGATGTATTTTTATATACCAATTATCCACGTTATTTCATGTTTTTTATTGTATTTTGATTGGTAACTGGGTTTCAGAAATGTTTGAATTAGATTTTTTAACACGTTCGATTAAAAGTTTGTATTCGATTTTGTAACGTTCTCAATCAAGAAACTTGAAAAAAAAATCACATTGAAATACATTTGCGATGTTACTTAGGAGAAACATGTAAGAAAGTAAAGTCATTAAATAGTAATTCATAAAAGATGCGTATATTTTTAAAGGTGCTTTTGTCGAGGGATCTTTTTGTTGATCTATGGCCGACTTCAAAGCGCATGTTCTTACGTTTCTGTATCTTAGTGTGAAACCGAGCAAAATGGCGCATGCGCTTTTTTGTGATATATCTGACATGTGTATCAGTTTCTAGATGTTTTTGTTTATATACACGCATTTTAAACAGAAGTTTAAAGTAAGGTAACAATCAACATTAAAATATTAAACTTGTTTTTTCTCCTAATTTTACAGACAAGGAAATTGCCTTCCGACTTTTTATTGGTAGAAAATGTAATAGTTTGCTTGATTAATAACGCATGTTGTAGTTCAAAAACTGCGCACGCACAATTACTAGGAGACTGTACAGTTTGATTGTTGTGTGTTTTGACTGGTTGATTGTTGTGTGAACGTGTACAACAGCAACAATGACAACACGATATGAGTCATACCCTTATTACAGCATCTTTTCCCTCATTTCCTGTTGATTCTGGACAAAAAACAACAGATTAGTATTGTTTTATTTCGCAAATTTAATAATTCACACATTATTGTGAAGACCTGTTCCATAGGTATAGAATAAATTGAGTTAATTCGTATTTTTGAACGCTTTCTCGCTGCAAGATATAAAATTAATAACTGCTGTTAACCGTTTATTGACTACAAGTTCGTGTTTCGTTTTGTTTTTTAGCTGTTCACTCAAAGTATCATTGTGGTAATATTTAAAGACGTGAATATACTTTTTACATCGGTATTTGTGTTGGTCTAAAAGAAACTGGCATTAAACCTGTTACAATTGACATATTTAACCGATTTAGACTTATTTGAAGGTACTTTATTTTCAGTGGAATAAATAAAAACAGATGTATTTTATAACCTTAAATCTCGTGTGTTATCTCGATTTTATTCTAATTGAAAATAGGCCATATCTTTATGCGCCGAATTTTATAAGATCATATCTTTTCAATGGTCCCCCCACTTACAATAGTAAGTCTTGATTTACAACGCTAAAATATTCTAATGTAATTCAGCTTGCGTTTCGAGGCTTGTTTTTTTTGTGGAGTTTGTAAAGAAAACAGAGAAGGCGATAAAGATTTCTGTGGTCACTTGTTTCTATTAAAGATTATTTTGTTTATGATTAGGAGATTTGTATAAATTTTTTTTTCCCTAGTAAATTAGTTTTGGTTATTTTATTGTAAGGTTTTAATAAATTAGTTTCAATGTGATATGCCCCCCAGTGGCTCAGCGGTATGTCTGTGGACTTACACGCTAAAATCCGGGTTTCGATACCCGTGGTGGGCAGAGCACAGATAGCCCATTGTGTAGCTTTGTGCTTAATTCAACACAACAACATCAATGTGATACAGACAGTTAAAATGTACTTGGTCTTGATTTAATATGCAAATTTACGCACTCATAAAAAAACCTTTGGCTGAATGTTTGAAGATATTTTTTATAAGATTTTTATCTATTGTTTAATATATTTCTTATGTGTTTTTAATTGATGTAAATTGTTTAAATAATATCATTCATTTACAGTGCAATTTGTTTTTGTTAATTTGAAAATGATCTAATAAGATTGAAACGTTCTCTGCTTTATTAGTAAGTGTTAATACCCATACCAGAGCGAACAACGATGACCAAAGAAGGTCGAAACGTTGTTCGCTTTTCTTCGTAAAATATTTTCTCAATCCAAACGAGCCGTTTTATATACATACATTTCTCTACAAATGGGTTTTCTCGACATAATTCTAGTTTAATTGCAAACATAATCTATCTGGCAGGATAATACTCAGTTTGACCTTCTTGAAAATGCCCGTGTACACTTTTTTTCAAAAGGCGGATATAAATGTACTTCAATGACTTTTGTATAATAACATTAAATTTTACAAAAGTTTTTAAAAAGATCTAATATTAGGTCGTAGAATAAGTTCGTTTGCTGATTTGTACTAAGTACAGCAAAGTTTCTAACTAAAGCGAAAACGCGAGTTACAGTGTTAATTTATCACAATCGAATATAGGCCAGATTTGATAAAGGTTAAACTAATGTTAGGCCTAAGACAACTAGACAATTTTAGATTTGGGTGTTTGCAAGTAAATTATTTTATATTATTCTAGAAATCCTGTATTTAAAATAAGTGTTATTACAATCAAGATACATATTTGACTGCGAATGTTTTGCGAGTCTCTGATAGTTCCGTACGCATATAATTTCAATACCAGATTTTTAGAAAAATGTTTCTGGAACTATATACCTGTTTCGCCCAGACAAAACAGGTAGTAATTTAGCGTGTATTGTTATCAGAGGATATAATTTCAATCACAATAACTTGTTTACATTAAAACTACTTAATTAATCTCGAATATGAATTAATATATCTTATATTGACTAAATTATTTTTAAATCTTACGATTATCTTTTAAGATGAGCTGTTTAATGAATTCCTTTTGTTATACTTTTTCTTTTCTCTGTAAATGGCCCCTATTAATTATACAGTATTATAACTTTTTCTCTTTTACAAAGCTGAAAATCCAGTTGTTCGGTGCGATGCTCGAATATTATCGTAACAGAAGACACTAACATAAGTAGGCTTGACATTTTATAAGTTTAGCTGTTTCAACGTAAGATAATGTAGTTTTAACAGTTTCTCTGGGTGTTAAACCATAAGTTTTTATTTGTTTTGAAATTTGATAAAGCTACACGAGGGCTATCTGCGCTAGCCGTTCCTAATTTAACAGTGTAAGGCTGGAGAGAAGGCAGCTTGTCCTCACCACCCATCGCTAACTCTTTGGCTGCTTTTTTACCAATTAGTGGGATTAACCGTCACAACGACCTGTAGTTGAAAGGGCGAGCATGTTTGTGATGGGGATTCGGATTACACTTGAGCACTCTGATTACCTCACTGTGCTGGGCCTTTAGCCAGTCTTGTGCCATCATATAAAAAAGGCCAAAAATCAGAAAACTTTTTTTTAAAGCAACAAATTTTAGTGTAGGATTAATTGGTACGAAATATTCACTTGTTATATTTTTAGTTTTTTCTCGGGCCCGCAATAGTTTCTGGTAGTTTTGTTTGGACGTATTAAGTTTTTCATGTAATAACTATGTTATTCACTAATCACAGTATTCTTCAGTTGTCAATTACGTAAGAGATATAAGTGGATTTGGGTGGATAAAATGTTTTCTTATATTTTGTAATTACTAAAAAGTTCATCTATCAAAGCCAAAATCTTTTTGTGTGTCTTGGCGATATAAACGTTAAAACAGTATGAAAGTGTTTTGTTTTTGTTGTTTTTAACTTTCTCAATTTTTAAATTTTATTACATACTTAAATTATTACCATTTACAATAGTTTGTGGAAAGAAAAATTGTGAAACATTAAATAAAGAAACATGTATGTTTATATTTCGATTATACGTTTTTTAATGAATATTATGTTTTCTTCCAGTGATATTTTCTGTGCAACCTGTGTTTGTAAATGAAGTTTCTTGTATTTTATTGTAAAAAAAATTGTGACGTAATAACTACGCTTCAGAACTACCTTAGATGAAAAGCAAATGTATGTCAGTCTTAGCAGCTAATTTTCATAACTTGTACACGAAAAACGCACGACAACTAAAGATTACAAACAAATGTGAAAGCTTACATTTCAACGATTGTGTCGATAGTTATGTGCTTAAGTTATTTATTTTAAAACTTAACATTTTCTAGGTGTTTTTCTATTTAAAAACTTTTTTGTGTTTTCGTGAGATTTAGAGTAAAATTTGAAATACGGCTCAGTGAAACAGTTTTTGTTTATATATTATCTTTAAGGTATTATAGTTTTCGTTTTATTTAAATTGCGAGATTCTAAGAAATAAATGTTCTTGTAAACATGCTGTTTTTTGAATATGTGAATTATCTTCGGTTAATTGTGAAGTTTTCTTACGCACTTCACAATTGTTGTTGCGATATATTTTTGTTGATTGTATTTGGGTTGGACACTTTTCAGATTACACATTACGTGCTTTATTTACGTCTACTGTTTTGTTTTGTTTTTTTGAGCTCACACAAACTTGACAAAATTTCGTCAGTAGTGTAAAAACTCAAAATGGATTAAGAGAGGGGATAATATGAGAACTATCAAACGCGAAATGTCTGCTTTTCCATTTTTTTCCTGCAACAATAGTGTTCCGATACTGTTAGAAATAGGAAACTGCTACAAACGCAGTTAAAAAATCTGGAATTGTTAACCCTCGCTCTAGTGAAATATGAAGTGATTATTGTTCCGGAGGACGCGAGTAGAAAATTTTTTTACAAAAGGTAATCAAAGATAAAACAACACTCGTGTATCAAAAAAAAAAGTGTGTGTGTGTGACGTTACGGGCAGGTGCCCTTCGTCTGCTGGTGAACACTTGGTTACAAAGAAATTTCTTTGACCGGTACATTTTAAAATTGTAGTAAACACCCCTTTCCTTTGAGATAAACCTTCAGGGTGTCGAATTGTTATAATATTGAATAGAACAATAACGTATAGCTGTGTATAAACGACAGCCCTTTATTTGGGGCAGATGCTGTTAAACTTCTAGTATGGAAGATATTTTTGAGCCATTCAAACACACTGCTTTTTTATTTCTTAAACTAATATCGACACAGTTACTGTAAATAAAAAAACTTTGGTCCATTGAAAATAAGGTTTAAATAGCTTGTTAAATGTGGATTCGATCTAAAAAATTAAACAACGTTTCACGTATAAAATAATTTAAGATTTCTCTGTAATTGTACCACATATTCCAGCTTTATAACTTGATTTGTGTTTTTTCAGTAGTAATATTAAGTTATTAAGATATGATTCAATTATGATAAACTTTAATTTGAAGTCTCGCTTTGTTTCAAGGTCGTAATGTATTACGTCGTTGTTGGAAACTTATTTTGTGTGGGACAGCATTGAATGTTGAATTTCGCATCTTTTCTGATCAAGTCTTTGAATCATTGTTCTGGAGCTTAGGGGCTCAGATTTTCTTATGCCTTTTTCTTCCTCCTTTAGGGTTTTGGATGTTTACCGTCAAATACGATATTTATAATATGATATTAGGGCACATATGTCCACCGGTCCTTCCAAATATTTGACGAATAGTTTACTATAGTAATTAGTGCTAATTTGTTCTTTCTGTTTATTTGGTCGTTATGTTCTTTGCAGATAATTCCTTTGAGAAACTCACTTTTCTCGTGGTCAGTGTAATTGAAGGTGAATCGAAAAAATACGTTTCCTATAAGTATCAAGAATTTTAACTTAAGTTTTTTACACAGAAACAGGGCCGTAAGCAGTGGGGAGGTTTGGAGAAAAACACCTCCGATGAGGTGTTTGCCCCATTCAGACAAGTTAGTAGAATGGAGAGCATATCTTTTTTTTTTTTTAAGCGTGGCGTATTTATCTTGTACACGCGTTTATTTTAAAAATACCTGTTTAACTTGCACAGTTTCCAAGTAATATACTTAAAGAATGTTATAATACGGCTTTCCCATCGAAATTATCAAAAAATCAAACTCGTAATATTTAAGCAAGGGGAAACAACTTTGTTGGCATATTCTCCCCGCGGTCGCCTTTGCAGCCCCGAAACTCTTTAAAATGTAAGTACACTCAACGTTTCATTCGTTTAGTGTCAGTTTGTTTAACAATGTTTATAATTTAATGCTGTCCCATTGCTATTAAAAACAACGGAGTCGTGTACAAAATTAAATACAACACTTATAAACGGTTACATAGAAACGAGCATCATGGTTAAGGAACGTTTTTAAGGACCGTTGAATACCATATACATATTGTCAATTTAAAATAGTGTTGAAATCAGCAAAGAGAACCAGAATTAAAATAGTTGAATTGTTTCTCAAAAGTTATCAAAGTCAACCCTAAATAAAGATCCAGGACTCCCTCCCCATCTATATTGGAATTTTATCCATCTTATTTTACTAGGAAGAAGCTAATTAAACGCCACCTAGAAACGTGTCCTCGCCGTCACGAGCCTGTAACATTCTTTGGAAGTCAGTAACCTTTCTGAAAGCAACTCTTACCTGATGAAGACTCCATACTGTGGGTCGAAACGTTGTAATTATTAAGACGAGAACTTTCTTGCCTGCTCTAAAAGTTACTGTCGTTGTTCACGAATGTTTCATACCCCCATGTTTGTAACTTTTTGGAGTTGTCGGATTGAAGCCAGTACTGTGTGACGTATAAGATGTATACTGAAAAACTGGAGTCCAACACGTGCACGTCATATTTTTCATGCCTTAGTTACAGTTTAGATTTAGAGATAGTTTCAGTTGTACTATTTTAGTAAAGAAGTAAAACATACTTTTTGGTAATTACGACTAACGAGCAGGGTTGTGTACATAATGATGTCTTGAGATATGTAAGTTTCAGAAAGTTTTTGTTGTTTACAAAAAGTTAAATCAAAGTAAAATAGAATTAGAATAAAGAATTTTGTTTTAAAATACAACTGCTTATGCAAAGCATGCAACCTACACAAAACTAAAAACCAACCGTCTTATGAGTGTAGTTGATGTACAAGTGAAGCTCAGCCATTAAGATTGCGGTATTTTATCATTCGTTGTAGTTGTCCATCAGTTATCTGAACAACATTAACCTTATTTTATGTTAGCAACAGTTAGTGATATAATACACCATTATCTTTTGGTATACATGGTCTAGTAGTATTTATTAGTTGTGAAATTGGAATGTACTGTTAGAGACCATTGAATATTGCGAATTAAATATTACAGTGAATGCACTGTCTGGTCTGCTTTTACACACACATACTTTTTAATGAAATAAGAATAGTATTCATTACGCTCTGGAGCCACGGCTGTAAAGAGTGCAGTTTTCAGGTCTATTTGTAGCAATGATATATGTTGTTGATAGGTTGTAATAAACACAGCGTTAGAAGTATAAATAACTAAGATTTTTTGAAATTTTGTGATTTATTGAATTATTTTAATTGCTATGAACAATTCGTTTTTGTTTGTTTTTTAATTACGTAATTAGTCTTAATGAGTTCGATATCGTTTGAGAAGTGGAAAATAAATCTGTTACGTGGACTGTTCGTCATTGTTTTCACTGGGCTAACTATATAGACAGCTTACACAAGTTTTGAAGAGTGAATTTATCAATATTTTGATTTTAACATCAACTGTTTTCTATATGTTTTTTGTTATATTATTTCGGCATTTGCCTTAAATATATGGATATATCTACTGGTATGGTTATAAAATGCTCCTCACATAACAGACACGAGCTAAGTGGTTTTAAAAAAAGTTTATGTTCCCATAGTAACAAGCCGAGGGCTTGCTTACGTAAGTAGTATAATTATTTTATAGCGGTGTGTTTGTGGCTATACAGATGAAAGCTTGTCTTGGATAACGTAGTTGAGTTGCTACTGCCTTTATATATTAGCAATTTGGTAATAACTTGATACCAAAATAAAAAGGGATTTAAAATTGCTGTAGCCGATCGAAACTGTTCATGGAAACAAACAATATATAAAATGAACAGATAAATTCATGTACTCTATGTTCAGTATTTCATTTGTCGACGAAAGTTTCTTGCTAATGCACTTTCTTTGCACCGTTAGTGTTGCAATGAACTACGAAATATCGCCGACCCTACAAATGAATGATTTTTTCAAAGCATTTAAAAGCAATTACTAAAGCGACAAGGATCACCTACCAGATATATCATTTTGTGTGGTTTACCATTGGAAGAACGAAGGTGAGACGAAGGCTGTTTAGACCTTGATCATATTAGTTGAGCCTAGTTCAACGGATTTCCGGTTCTTTTCACATTAACTAACGTGGAACGAGTACTGGTATTGTAGCCTAAAATGTGATACTGGCGGTTTCGTTCACATTTCTTCCTGCCAAATCGTCATATGCCAAGCCATCTAACGTATCAAACGTCAGTATTGTAAACGAATGAAATGATGAACACACATATGCGCTTGGAATTTATACAATAAAACGTTTTTTGGTGTTAGTATTCTGTATTTTCGGTTGACGTTGTTATGAATGATTATTCCGGTGCTTAAGCTTAGGCGTGTATTCGTGATGACGAGAAACCCACTTGAAATAAAAATGTATCCAAGATACATTAGGCTCTCATTATTTTGAATACCAGAATTATTATTGATTAATGTTTTTGATGCATAATTTTTTGTTACAACGTAACTACTGATTACGTATCGTTTTTGTTTTTTTTTACATGTAAAGAACCACAAAATTATCTGAAAGTCGTAGGAACAACTTGCTTTTTAACACTTGCATATCTTTTCTTGTTGGTTTTCTAAATTTTATTTTATAATACTTTACTTCAACATTCATCGTTTATTAAGACAGATGTTTGTATCAGCTTTCCACTTGTATTAGGCATAACCAGGTAGTTAAGTCTCTCGAGTCGTAATCCGAGGGTCGCGAGTTCGAATCCCTGTCGCATTAAATATGCTCGCCCTTTCAGTCGTAAGGGCGTTATAATTTAACGTTCAATCCCACAATTCATCGGTGAAAGAGTAGTTCAAGTGTTGGCAGTGATTGGTAATGACTAGCTGCTTTCCCTCTAGTCTTACACTGCTAAACTAGGGACGGCTGGGGCAGATAGCTCTCGTGTGTAGCTTTGCACGAAATTCAGTACAAAAACAAACCCCTCACTCGGATTATTGGTAAGTTCCGCGAGATTTGGTGTAGGAAAACAGTTCATTATATGCTTGTTTCTAGGTTACTAAACAATGTTGTCTCGTAAAGACTTCGCTTTAGGTCTTCATGTTAGCATTTTTTAAAAGATTATTTTACGCCAGATGTAGAAATTTTTGAGGAACGTTTCAGGTGACACTTGTAAGTTTTAAAATTCAGATTCTGAGGTGAATTTTGTTCTTCAAAACCATTTTTATTGGTTCATTCAGATGAGTTGTAATGTTTAAAATAACACGCCTGCTTTTAACATTTGAACAATTTTGAAGAGGTAAAATTATCTTAACATTTAAATTAAAAAAAAAAAGAGAGAAAAAAAATCATTTTCCTAGGTCTCGAATTGGATATTTCTTTTATCGGTTCTCTGTCACTGTTAAGAGTATACAGGTTTGTGTATTGGGTTACCATTTGGTATTTTTTTTTGGTTGTGTGGTTTAAGTTTTTCAGTTTTTGGGTTTGAGATTTTTTTCCCCCGACTGGAAGATAGCTTTTGTTATTTAAGGTGATATAAAATGCATGTACTAATTTCTGCTCTTCTGTTTCTAAGGTATTTTAATACTTTTTAGCAAAATGAAATATTTATATATTTTCAAGAGGGTTCAACGGTTCCTATTACATCCATTAGTGATGTGAAAGTTTTCTTCTGCAAGTAACTTCTGTTGTTGCGCAAATGCTTCAACGTACCCTCGTTGAGAAACGGCCATTATTTATGTTGGTCATGTAATTAAGGGCTAACGAGATTCAGAAATGGCCGTACAAACAGTTTCGTTAGCTTGTTTTGCAAGACTTGAAAACAAGGTCTGTACCGAGTGTGAATTTTTACGATCTTGTCCGACATCTTTACGATGCAGACTCTGCTTTTTTCTTGTTTCTGTCCAACACACGTGCAGCACACACTGTGCTGCCCGCGTCCGTTCTTTACATTCCTTGGTCGAAGTTGCCCTTGGTAAGGGCATGCATCCGATCCAAAATTTGGGGTTTTAGTAATGAAATACTGTATATTTTAAAATCTGTCGATGGACACTTAAAGTTAACATGTTAATATTGATTTGTGCAATAGTTTCATAAATAAATTCCAAACTTCCAAAGTCCAGAAGATGTATTGAATATGTAATATATTAATTTGTACTGTGTGACCTTTAGTATTGAATGTTTAGTACTGTTGTACTGTGTTGTATGAAGGAACTACTTTGTATTGGGATAAAAGAGCTGATGGATGACCAAATGAACAGGCTGTGGAGTGACTTCCCAGGTTCGTTAGGTTAATACTTTGATTTTTTTTACAAGAATTACATAGGACCAGAACTATATAATAAATGTCAGTAAAAAAAAGTACACCATGTATTTTGAAAATACAATTCACCATTTTTTTATACAGATTTCAGTTATGATAACAAACAAAACAAAAACTATTGCCATTTACCTTGAATCTGCAGGTGGCAAGCTATGATGCAGCAGGCTTTCAACTGTCATTGGGTGCATTGCAGTCCTTGCAGTCACCAGAACTAATCTCCATGTGCCTGAGAATGACTTAGCATTTTCCTAAAAGCAACCACTCTTGTCTCTAGGTGATGGGTAGTGATGCCACAAGCTTTTAACAGATGTTTCTGGGTAATGGGTAGTGATGACTAACTTTAATGCAGTCATAATTAGAGTAGTTAGTTATAAATCTGTTGTTATTGTGACACTGTAGCTCATTGGTAAGTCTGCAGGCTTACAACAATAAAAATGAGATTTTGACATACCTGTGATGGGCAAAGTACAGATAGCCCAGATTAGATGTTTGTGATTCAAAAATACGAAGTCTGTAGTTTTATACATATTAGGAACTTGTAATGCTAATATTATCAAGCTAAAATGTAAGATAAACTCCTGTAATTTCTGTTTGCTGAGATATAGCTTATGCACCGAATCAAACCTAGTGGCCCTACTCACCTGTCACTTTTTGGAAACTGCCCTTTATGTACTCATACTTGTATATGACATGTGAATAACCAATTGAAAGCTCATAATGTCCCCTTGTGGATATAGCCATTTTAAAGCAACTTTGAAACTAAGATTTCGAGCAGGCATGTTGTGTATTCAGTCTTCTTGAAATTGCATATTTTTTAGAAGAAAATAGTTTAGTAATTAAGCTTGATAAATTATAATTTAATTCTGTGGTATTGATCACAAATATCCTCTATGTGAAATTTTAAGTTTTAGCAATTTACAGCAAGCAGCAGATGAGTACAGAGGTCGTTTTAACTAGAAGATATAATTGTTTGCTATACCTATTTATTTACTGTTCTATATTTTAAAAAAAATACAAGTGTAAGAATGTATTAGTAAATAGTTATAATCTGTATACATATATAATGTATAATAACTGAGGTCTGACTGTTTTACAAAATACTGGTCCATTAAAGCACAGCCAAAACTGATCACTTTGTAAAGGTTAGTTTTATGTTATTCTATGTGGTACCACGAGTCCATTTATTCTCCTCACATTGAAACTTCTGTAATGTTGGCCATTGAATATAATTAATGTATATCAGTGAAATTAATTAAATACATTTAAATGCAGTTAAATAAGTAAACAAAATCATTAGGAAGTACTGCATTAGAACCAGTAAATCTCAACTTCTGATTAACTGTATTATAACAATAATTTTTTTAAAAAGCCAAAACAAAACATGCAGCATTTAAAAAAAACAATTTTCAAAAATTTGTCAAATATAAATTGTTAAGGTATACTGTTACGAGATTGACTAAACATTTGTGTTTTTGCGACATAATTTGTAGTAATTCTAGAATGAACAAAGTATAAGTTGTATTTATTTGTTTTTGTTCAGTTAGTTAAGTTGACAGACCCTGTATAGTTATGGTAAAGAACATATAAAGTTCTATTGAAAATAAACATTTGAAATATATTTAACAGGTTTTAGAGATTACACAAATATTTGAGATTTTTGGAATAGAAAATAGTTTTTTATAATGACATGAAAATCACTTTGCATTCAAGCTAATAACAAAACAAACTTAATATTTTCACAGAACATATTTTTTAATAAAATACGTCATTAAGAACTATAATTTTTTGTGTATAAAAGACATAATCATTATTAAGTCTGTGAATGTCTATGAAGATGCAGTAAAATGCAGTAAAAGAACAAATATTTGGGTGCAAATGTGTAGTATATAAGCTTGTCTAATGAGCCTGTCATGAAAGAATTAAAAGGTGTTAGCTTCTACCACACACTACAACACTGTTGTGATACACTGTTAAGTTGCAGAATTTCTGTTTTACTATTTCTAATGTTGTATCATTTTTCATATCAAGATCCCAGTATATGGTTTGAATCTTTGAGTACCTTCATCAGAGTTATAAAATTGATTGCAAAATGTATTAGTTTCAATTTTAGGAACACTTTTCACTATTGTTTTCTCTTCGTCATTTAAATAACATAAAGGATTGATTTGTCAGGTTTCAGGTTATTGTGTCCACTGAAATTGTTTGCTCACTGTTTTATGTTTAATTCTGTGAAACTATGTAGGTGTGTAATAGCCTGTTGCAACAAGTGTTACTACTAAATATATTAATGTACTTGAATTAAACATTTTTAGATGTTTGTAGTAGTTTTGCAATTTAAAAAATTATGTTTGGTGTTGGGTTATGTTGGAATTATCTTCAAAATGAGATACTTTGAACCTTGAAATTGAAGGTATCTAAAATATACAAACTAATAAGAGGTTTGTTATTGATATTATAGTACTAGGCTAATCCAACTTTGGATTAGTAGCCATTAAGACTTCTTTTGAAAGACAAAACACACTGGACTATCTGCAGCAACCACCAAGGGGAATAGAATCCCTGATTTTAGCATTGTAAACCTGTATACTTCTAGCATAGGGGATGACATTAAAACTCTTGTGTTTAGGCTATTCAAACTTTGGTTGGTTAACTGTTTTTATACTCTGAGACCTTAAAGTGTAATTACATCATTGATCTTGTAAATATGCTGTGTAGATTGCTGATCCTGCAGACACATTCAGTAAGATTATTCTCAAAAAGGTTTATAACCATGCTACCGGTACAGAGCAGCATTGTACCAGTAGGTGTGCATAAAACACTTCATAAAATGATTTAACAATTTTGTGGAAAAAATAATACTGGTTGTTAACATTGTTTGACTAGTGTTTACTAATGTATTGTAATGAATAATGCATTACTATGTATTTACTCCTACAAATTTGCACGTGTTAAACTGTTATAAAAAGGGCTGTGATAAAATAAATTTGTTGATTACTTTTACTGGTATATCCATGTACCTGCTCCTATTTTACACAAGTTAGTTTTTGTATCTAATAGTAAAGACTATCAACTTAATAAAATTTGATAACCAACAAAGTCTGTAAACATAGTTTAATGTGGTGGTTTCTCTGTCTGGGAGTAGTCTGTTCTCTTGGAATGTAGGACTTGTGATCACATTTATATTGCTGATGGAAAATCTTTGTACCTGTAGACCTACCCATTTTTATCTTTGTTCTTGGAACTCAAAGCTACTTTATCTTTTGATTTGGGGTAATTGATTGTTTTATTGATTTTAAGTAGCTGCTAGTGGATAAAACAGAGCACACAGTATTCTTTATGATGATGAGAAACCCACTTGTTAACCTGAAGATGACCTAAGAAGGTCGACACATTGATTTATATTTCAATAAAAGTTTTAATACCCATACCAGCTGTCACAACAAAGCACACAATATCCTTCATGATGACAAGAAACCCACTTGTTAACCTGAAGATGACCTCAGAAGGTCGAGACATTGATCTATATTTTAATAAAAGTTTTAATACCCATACCAGCTGTCTCGAGATACATTTATACAAACAATATTTTCTAAAGTCCAAAACCATTTTGTTTTTGTTATCTGTAAGGCTGTCAATATTTATGCTTGTTTATTACTTTAATAACATAGTGATGTGAAACAATAACTTGGTATTTATTTCATCACTAGCCTTTAAATATATTAACTGTTGTCTTGTGTTATGATAATTCAGTCTGTCATTGAGCTGGTTGACAAAGTGATGTAATCCAATATTTGTACATCTTTGTGAATTTAATCTTAGCTGATGTTTCAGTCTCTTCATTAAACAATCGATCTTGAAATTAGAAAACGTGTTGGTGCCTGTAGCACTTCAATAAGTATTGTTCAGTATTTTCAAAACTTGTGTTGTTCCCAAAAGTTCACAAAGTGAAAGTATGTACTGTGACATGATAAGAGTGCTGTAACCTTTTCAAATTAATAAGGAGTAAAGAATATCTGAAGGAATAAGTGTCAAGAGCTTTGATACATGGTTTATGTGTAACAAGTTTTCCTTCGAGAGTTGAGGAGCATTCTATCCAGCAACATATACTGACACATTTTTCCAGAAAAGAAGACAATTTCTGTGTATCAGTATGATCAGAAACAATCCATGTGGTGACTCGTTGTTTTCTAAATGTCCAACAACTTAAGCCTCATTTGCAGACGTGACATAGTTTCCATTGGTTTAAACCAGAATTCTTCTAAGAAGACTGTTTCTTGTTAACCGAGTTTAACTGTATATTAATTGATCCAGCATTCATTGCTTTAATTACAGGAAATGCAACTACAATCCTAGATAATCATGACTTGATTTATTAACAAATAAATGCCAAAACAACTGAAGTTTATTTGTAACATTGTGCTAGCTAATGTAGAAATGATAAACTTTTAATTTTAGAAATTAAAAGGAATGTATACACTTCAATTAATAAATCAACTTCAAGTTGCTAGGTACTTAGGAAATAATAGTCACAGCTGTTTATCCCTGTCAATGTAGTAGTATTGTTCTATCTTTGAGCACCTAAATACTTCTAATTGAAATAGTCGATTGAATCACAACTGTTTACCGATGTCAGTGTACTATTATTCCAGTTTTGAGCCTCAAGATACTTCTAATTGAGATAATTAATCCAGTCACAACTGTTTACTGATGTGAATGTAGTACTGTTATTCAATGTTTAAAAGCCAGCTTTGTGAGAATTTTGTTGGAGTTTTCCAGGAAATGACTTGTATATGGCAGGTGTGAGTTGGGTTGTAGGTGACTTATTTAATTTTTCTTGAGGATGATGATAGTTAAGGTAGTCAACAAAAGAAGGAAAATGAGAATTGATCAATTGAAAATAGATTTAGGGATATTTTTAGAATTTAAACTTTCAGTTTTAGAGTAATGACCAGAAGATCATGTGTTTTAAAATTCACTGTCATTTGTTTAATGACCCTTCAACTTTCTTTAACCCATTGTTTAGTCCATTTACTATCTTGAACCAAAGTTTTCTTTTTTCTTCTAAATTTCAAGACAAATGAATCTGAAGCACTGAGTATTTGTAGCAAGAATTCAATCTTCATATTTATTGTGTTGTTTCTAACTTATATTATTCAATGTTCTCTTTTTTACCATCTCATGAAGTTCTGTTATGTTTCTAATGAATCCTTTGTTAAAACAAGTAACTGAAGTAGTTGTTTTTAAATTAATGTTGCACTGTGTGACAGGAAAATTGTTTACTAAATATGAAATAATTGGTAAATCACAGTTACACAGTATGGACTGCTTTCAATCGGTCAGTTATTGGAATCTTTTTTTCTCTCTGAATGGAATGGAAAATGAATATTATTGCACTGTTATTGTTTTGGGTCTTGAGTATCATGTCTGCAACTAGATTTTTTCTACAAATTCATAATCACACATGCACACCAACTGTTTCAGTGAACATTGTCAGTTTGTGTGGATGTGGATATTTATATAAACCCAGTACTCTTTTGTTCATAACTTGTCTGATTGACAGTTTGTCACATTTTAGCTGCTTGTATCAATGTTAACAATTATTCGAGATAGTTACCATCAAGACCTCTCTGAAAATTCTGGCTTATTTTCTTTGTTGATACACTGTTTTGTCAATGTGACAAAATACACTTGGATATCTTTTTGTCTTTGCAAGAGTATAACTGAAGGGAGAATGAACATTTTAGCTTCATGAGATTTTGTGTTTTCTTTGGATTCATAGAACCACAATTTTTATGAAGTTGTTTCATTAGCATTGGTAGAGAACGAGAGAAATGTTATTTTAAAAATGACAGTGTTGTTCAGAGGAAATACCTGGTAACAGGGTGTATGTTATTCTCTTGCAACACATGGATTGAATTTCTTAGTTTCATTTCCCAACATTGATTCTATTAGTTTTCTTTTTAGACAATCATCAGTAAACCATCAGACTGTTTCAGTGAGTGTTGTTAAAAGTGGATCTATTTCACATTAGCTTGAATATTGTCAAAAATGTTTTCTCTGAATTCCAATTTAGAATTAATTTTTACATTTTTGTCTGTTTCATCATCTTCTAATAATTAAAATAAGGAATTTTTGCAGTGTAGGATCGATGTATTTGTTGCATAAAGCAACAAGGCTCATGTTTTCTTTTATAATTTTCAAAACTGTGGAAAATGTGCTAACATTTGTGCCACATGACAAAAAAGTCTATTTTTCTACCCTTACTTTCTATAAAAAAAAACACAATAACATTAATTTTTTATTGATAGAATTAATTTTGTATTTAAAAAAGTAGGTTGTATAAGTTGTTGTTGTTTTTGAATTAAGCACAAAGCTACACAATGGGTTATCTGTGCTCTGCCTGCCACGGGTATCAAAATCCGGATTTTAGCGTGTAAGTCTGCAGACATGCCACTGGGGGGCAGGTTGTATAAGTAAAGCACCACTTTGTTACAGATCAGTAGCTGTTTTGTCACATGTTATTGGTGACTATGTTGGACACCACGAGTTTTTAAATGGTAAAATTTTTATTCAAAATTTTTTTAGTGCAATATGACATTAGTAATTTTCTATCCAGTGTTATCATTAACAACGTACTTAATTATCATAAATCAAATTTACGAGTTCAGCAAAATGTTAACTCTTTCCCAACAGTTCATGGGTCGAATGTTATTTCATCACATCTACTGACTGGATTCAAAATTGTATTGAACTGTTATTTTATAAATTTTTGTTAATTTCGATTCAGGTTTGGAGAGACAGCTCACTTGTATGTTACGTTATTGTGTCTCAATTTTTACTTTATGGTAACCATTTATTCAATTTTGGAGAGACACCCAACTGGCTTGTATTTTATGTTCTGGTCAAATCTACACATTTTTACTTTATGGGAACAATTTCTTTTCATATAAGAATACACACAGCTTTAATTTTACTCAAAATTATATTTTTCACAATTTTTCCATGTTTTAAGAAAACTTTAATAAAATTATTTTTGACAGCTACTAATGAAGTAATTGGAGTGGAGATTTAAATATATTTTGAGAAGAAATAGGCTGAAAAATTAGGCAGTTCAGTTTTTCTTATCATAATTATAGGTATCTATTTGTTTTACTTTACATATGTCTGTTTTTTTGGATAGGTAGAGCCAAGTGTATGTTTTTTTAAAGTAATGTAGTAATTATGTTTTAATGTATTTCCTTTGGCTTATAAGCTTCTTATTGATATTTCAGACCCCCCCACGAAGGGAGTACATCTTATAAACGTCAGTCAAGACCCGTAAGTCCTTCAGTGGCTTTTATGCCTACTTACACTCTTTCACAAGATCCCACGTGCAGCTCCTATCCTCAGACAGCAGCTTCTCACACCCCTGTCTCTCTGTATGCCCCAGCCCAGCTCTACAGGGAAACTTCTTATAATGTGAGTAAAATTTTAAGAGGATGATATAAGTTTTAGGCATAGTTTGCTTCATAAAACAAGAAGTCAACTAAAAAAACTTCTAAACTTACAATATATCACTGAGGTTATCTGATAGACACTTGTTTTTTGTTAGAAAGTTTTTTTTATATTTACACACATTACATGAAAATAATTGATTTTGGGAATGCTTTGTTTGGGGTATTTTCCTTAATAGCATGGAATAAATGTTTAAAAATAATATGAAATTAATGGATGTTAGAAACATGAAGTATTCTTTTTTGAAATAAAATTTCTAAACCTCTGTCTGTTTCACAAAAGCTCCAAATGTTTTTGAAGGAATCCAGTGGGTGATTCATTTGTAACTCATGATGCTGATTACCAAGACTAAGTTCAGGGAGTTAATTTCATGTCAAACTTCGTATATCATTACAAAATACCTGGTAAAAGAGGTCTTTATTCACTTTGCTGTGTTGTCATGTGACTGCATGTGATCTTGTTTGTTTTGGATGAGTGCAGAATGTTTGGTAATGTGAAAAAAATGTTAGTATTCTTGTTGTACAAACATTGAAACATTTTCAAAGAAAATGTATATTTTTCTGTAAGTATTATATCAAACAAAATTGGTAGGTATAGAGTGATAACAAACAGAAACATAAAATTATCTTGAAATTAATTTGTCTTTCTTATTCAAGTTTTATATAAAAATATAAAAACAACTACCACCACCATTGAAGTGGATGTCAGATCTAATTCTGTCTGTGTCAGAATTGCTCTTGCATTTGAAGAATTATTTCAAAATACATTTTGGCTGCTTGTGTATAGCACAGCAGTTTCTTCTGTTTGCTTTAACTTGTGGGCTTGGCTTGGCCAGGTGGTTAGGATGCTCGATTTGTAATTTAAGGGTTGCGGGTTCAAATCCACATCACACCAAATGTTTTCACCCCTTTCAGCTTTGGGGGCATTATAATGCAATGGTGAATCCCATTATTCATTGGTAAAAGAATTTATTGAATGGGTGTATACTTGACTCAGCTAACTCAGACAAATTAATCTGATTGGAATTGCAAAATTGAGAAACTGTTAGGTTATTTGTAAACCACAGAATGGTTGATAAAGGTGTGATAGTCCCAGATAATTCCGCTGAGTATGTGTCACCTGGTACAAAAACAAGAGACATGTAATACACAGGTGAATACCCAACTGGTATGAGTCTTCATGCTTGAGGAGTTGCTAATCTTTAGACCTTTTAAATTTCAAGTTTATCATATTGGATTACATCATATAGTTGGTTCACAAGTAGCTGTAATAATAAAATAACTTTTTCTCTAACATTTGTTCCAAAGTCTATTGGTGATCTTAATCTTGGTGGACAGTTTTATATTATTTGTTTTGTAGACCCTATAAAGTATGAATTTCATTAAATGTTATTTTTAGTTACTATAGAATCTAGAGGTTACCTGTTAAGCATGGAAGGCAAAAGTAATACACTTCAAATATATATTAAGCATGTCAATATTATTAGTTTTAGTTTTTTGTTTTTATGTCAGTCCTTAGAAGCTTGGGGAGTTTCATTAACTATTCCCCCTTTTTTTGGATCTAGAACTTTGCTAAAATTTTAGAAGTATGACTGGCTTTACTTGTACCTGGTAATGGAAGTATGACTGGCTTTACTTGTACCTGGTAATGGAAGTATGACTGGCTTTACTTGTACCTGGTAATGGAAGTATGACTGGCTTTACTTGTACCTGGTAATGGAAGTATGACTGGCTTTACTTGTACCTGGTAATGGAAGTATGACTGGCTTTACTTGTACCTGGTAATGGAAGTATGACTGGCTTTACTTGTACCTGGTAATGGAAGTATGACCGGCTTTACTTGTACCTGGTAATGCTGATGAAATAACTTGAACTCTTTTACAAACATGATACTCGCATTGATTTTTCAAAGCTCTACAGTCATTTTTGTATTTGCCTAATCTTGGTCGTTAAACTTTGAAATAGCTCTAAGTATCAAGCATGGGACATTTCAACGATGTGAAATGGAAGACTGTGCAATTATTTAATGTGTACTGGGTTGTGGACACTAAACATAAGCACAGTGTTAACTTCCTTGTGAAGCAGTTTCACTTTCTGAATTAATTTAGTTATTGAAATTGTTAGAGAAAGTGATGCCTGTTTGTTGTTGTATAAACTGGACACTCAGTGGCTCTTAAAAGATTCTGGGCTGTGATTTGAAAGCTACCTACCTTCATGTATTCTTTGTCTTATTACAATGTTTTACACTTTCGTTGAAACTTGCTAGAATTTCATTGTCTTTTAGTTCTAGAATTACTAGTGGGACCCATATGAACCCTTATTGGTTTTTAAACACATTTTTATAAACTGTATTTACTAAGTTCTTTATGGATCCATGACTAGTGTACTCAACTCATGGTCTATTGGTTGCTGGGCTTGAATCCCAGTAATCATATATACTTGTTCATTCAGGTGTGTGAGCATTATAAAGTGTTGGTCAATTCCAGTATTAGTTGAGTAATCCAAGAGTTAGTGGGGAGTGGTGTTGTCCTTTGCTGTGGTCTGTCACTGCTAAATTACAAATGGCTAGTCCAGATAGCCCTCATACATAATTGGTTAAAATTTTTCTTCCCTTTAAAAGTCAACAAAGATCCACAATGAAGAAATTTGTCCCTTCACTGTGGTAATTTACAATTACTTAACATAAAGCATTTGATACCAGACAAATTTCTTCTTTGTGAACTTTTGCTGACTTACCCATTTAAAGAGAAGAAAAATTTTATGAGACTTTAGTTGCAAAATGAAGCAAAAAGGTTAAAAGTATAAGTTGCAGAAAAAAACTAGTGTTGCAATTATCTTCTAATTTATTTTTGCCATTATTTATTTGGCATATAAAATAAGACATTTCATTACAGTGAGGGTTGTAAAAACACAGTCACTTGAAGAAATGTGTGGATCTCGTGTCAGTTTCCTAGAACAAGTATGTAACTTTAAAAAATTATGTAATAAAGCTTTTTTTTTAAAACTTTTGGATTCAAAATCTTAAGTAGGAATGAAAATTCTGTAATGTTCTTTTAAAACCAGCAGTAAATTCTTTCCCAGTATTTTGTGTTTTTTATGTATGTGTCACCTGATATGTTTAGTTAAGCCTGTAAAAGCATGTTTAAGTATATCTCACCAATTATAATGTGACGAATAAATGTTCATGATTTTTCAATAATTCCCCACTCCAGTGACATCTTAAATGTGGTGCAGCAAATTAATTGTGAACATGCATGTATACCATGGTTGAACTTCTATACTTGTATATAGCTATCACAAAGTAATGTAGACATTACTTGTAACCATTGAATTATAATAGTGTGTAATTGCTAGATGTAACCTTAGGTTGGGATGATAGTGTGATCACTAGATGTTTGGTTTGTTTTGAATTTCACACAAAACTACATCAGGGCTATCTGTGCTAGCTGTCCCTAATTTAGCAGTCTAAGACTAGAGAGAAGGCAGCTTGTCATAACTATCTACTGCCAACTCATGGGCTACTCTTTTATTAATGAATAGTGAGATTGACTGTCACATTATAACCCCTCCATGGCTGAAAGAGCAAGCACATGTAGTGTGATGGGGAGTCACTAGATGTAACATGATTAGGAGTAACAGTACTGTGTGACAATGTTGTGTGGCCATTAGGTGTGCAACCTTTAATCCATGATATCCTGTTTTTATCATTAGGAATTGCAAGATTGGTTGCTGATATTACTGTTTGTAATATCACTGATACGACTCTTTCAGAGTGACTTTAATACTTAAAACTGATTGATAGATATGTTTCTAGACTTTATCACGTAGTTTTAACCTTGGATTTGTATGTGAACTTCACTTTTTGATCCTGTAAGCCTCTTATCATCATAAAGCTCTATTTTAAGTTTTGTGTGTTTAAGATTACAAAGAAATACTTGTGGTTCTGTTTAGACTGAATTGTTTTGATACTCTTGCTTTGCAGTTTTAACTGTTAACACAAATCATTATGATTTAAAAAATTAAGTCATTTTTGTATTCTTTTTTTATTGGTTTTCATAATTATTACACACGGTTATCTAAGTTTACAAAACAGCAGTAATGCTATGTAACACATGTTTTTCCTGGACAGTATTTCTTAATTGCTTATATTGTAAAGTACAGAAAATGGCCATTATTCCTTTCAAACTTTGCTTTTGTGACCTGGATAATGAAATTTAGAAATTAACTTATTTTCTATGTAAAAATGGGAAACTTTGCACATTTTCATTTACATATGGTCTAAATAAAAAACATATGAATCAAGATTTACATGTATTTATACTGAAGTTATACTAAAATGTTTAGAAGTTAGTAGTTTTTTTGAGATTTTTAACTGTAAATATAAATCACTTTCACATATCAGCTCCTAAATATAGTCTCTGCATTCGGCTTTGTTAGACCAAGATCTCTGATCAAGTCATTAAGGTCTTTTTGGTTGGGGTAGTGTGGATATGTCTTACCAGCTGCACCTCTGTAATCTGGATCTTCAACGTCTACCTCCTCTTCTGATTTGCTGCTCTCTTCTGAGAATGGCTGCTTTCTCTCTAGTGGAGTGGGTACAGGGAGCTCAAGACAGTGTGGCACTGGGTGTGATGGATGATGGAAGGTCTGGATACATGATAGAAAATGCATTCTTACCACCCCGACATTTGGAAGGATCCACCATGCAGAAGTAGCAATTGCTTGAGTGGTCAGTGGGTTCATACCAAATTCTTGGAATAGCAAACTTCATGGTTCTCTTTTTCTTACTCTGTACCATCCTGCAAAAGAGCAAAATAAAATTATTATGAAGAATCAATTTATTCCATCCACAACTAACGTGTAAGAGGTTCATGCAAAATGTTTCATGTGATATTTTTTCTGTACTGTTGGAAATTTAAAAAATAAGATATTTAAATTTTAAAATGTCTAAAATTTGTATAATATAAAATCGTACTATTCAAGCAAGCGCAAATTGTCCGTTTTACCTTCTAGAGTTTTTCGCGTACTTGTGGTAAAATGAGGTGCCCAGGGTTTCTCTTGATACCCGACAAGCATGCCGAAATATACCTTGCAGGTTTCACACATTTTAGTAGATGGTGTCGCAGAATACTTTTCACTCTTGTATCGATAAACTGGCCACATATATAGCAGAATGCATCAGGAGAATGCTTGCAACTTCTTGATGCCATTTATGATAAAATGAGATGGGTCTATGTGTACACTTTGGTAGTTAAAACTAAACTAGGAGGTGAGTAGTGAGCCACTGTGTGTGTATATCAGCTACTAAGCACTGAATGTACCTGGAATGTTCTGGAAAATAGGTAAATTTTTGAAAATTTAATTATCCTAGGCCACAAAAGAAAAATTTGAAGAGAAAAAATATTTCTTTTTTTATTTACTTTAGGCGTAAGCATTTGGGAAATAACACTTTCTGCCCAAGAACAAGAGAAAGTAAAAATTTTATTACATAGTGTAACAAAATATTAAACCATGTTTTTATTTATTTTACTTGTATTTCTTAAGATGTTTAGTGAATAAAAGTAGTGCACCTTTTCAGTAAGTAGATATATATTGCTACATGTTTCAGTGTCATTTAATCAGGCCTGATGATGTTTGTGTATTGTTTTTTATTAATTAACCTTTTTTACTTTTCTCTTTTGCAGCTACTTTAATGTGCTTTTATTTTTAAACAAACAGTTGAGTCTCCTGTAGTTATTTGATTTGTATATAAAACATTATCTAACCAAGAGTTTCCTTGTTTGTTTATTATTGTAACAAACATAATTTTATTACCTTCCAAACTTTTGGTAGAGGGGTGAGAAGGTAAATGGTTTAGTCTATTGTAAAATAAACGTGTTTTGTATATATGTGTAGTTTTATTGGTGCAGTGGTATCAGTTGGATTATTTGATTAGTAAACAAAGAATTATTTGTTTATTTTAGTCAGCTATCTTCACTTTCAAAGTTATTCACTGTCTGCTGTTTGGTTGCCATTATGTTTTCTCCAGCAGAAGTGAACACATTGCTGAATGAGTATACATAATGACATTAATGTTTTTGAAGGTTATGCCATATGTGAAGCTGAACTGTTAAGAAAATACTTAGACTTTGGTTGGATTGAGATTACTTCATTACCTGATAGATGACCATTAGTGTGGATTTTATTTACGTGTTCAATCATATATGAAAGTGTTTGGAATAATGTAATTGGGTTTGATGGTTTTTTTAACCCTTATGATATCTGAATAACCTTGAAGCTGGTCATTGAAGTTTTTGTGGGAGGGGGGTTATTATGGAACTACTGGAATATTTGTCAATTTTTAAAAAAAATCTGTGTGCTGTCATTTGTTAGCTTACAGGCATGAATAGTACATAATTTGTACATGGGATAATACTCGTGTTATGCAAATATAACATACTTCAAGAGAAAACCTTTGGTTGGTCTAGCTTTATTCAAATTGATACATTCCTGAAAATGAAAATTTATATATTTATTAAAAATGTGGGAAATGATTGGTTGGCTATGCAATCTGTACAAAATATCTTTCTAAGATGAAGAAACTGTTTGAAATACAAATTAAACTTAGGTACATACCTCTGTTGTGTTTGGTGTTTCTCAAGTTTGCCTCTTTGTTGTGTGTGTGTGTGCATTAATATTTGTGTAGGGTTGAGGCCATAAGTAGGCTATGCTTATAGTTCTTTTTATTTTTTGTGTGTTTCATTTATTTGGGGAAAAAAGAACAAAACTGTTGCTTATTTAATTGTTTTGTGTAGGTTTAATATGACATTTTCTAGGAAATACGTGTTGAACTTGAATGCAGTAGTTCTTTATATTACAGTAAAATTCTAATAAGCTTGAGTGTGCATGGTTATTTTTGGCATGTGAAGATTTATTTTTTATTGTTCTTGAAAACTGTCTAAATTAGTGTTAAAGTAAGTACATTATTTGATATTTATTGTCTTCTAGAAATTTATATTCTACCCATTAAGTGCCAGTAATTTTTGCATTGATCTGATTTTTTTTTTTAGAATAAATTTTTTAATTTTTCCTTTAGACTTATTGAATATAAAAGAAAGATAGACTAACCAATGGCTGGACAAAGAGTTAATAAGTATTTGTGTTGTCAATGTACAAACTTATTGTCAGTTTTGTAAAACCTTAACAGGTATGTGAAATGCTAAGTTACAAAAAAAAAAGTGATTTTGTATATGTGCTGTTTTTGAACTGGACTGGTGATCCATAAGAACTTTTCAACTACTCCAAAACAAAGTTAAAAAAAACATTTAAAATGTGGTTAGTAAAATGAGTTGTTTCACAGTGAAATATAAAAGCAGAGTCAGCTAAAGATTTAGAACCACTGCTATGTGTCACCAGCCAAAACAGTTTTATTCGTATCTTTTATCTTTATGAATAAAAGTTATCTTTATTCCAAAAGAAAAAAAACAAAAAACATTACTTTATCAACACTAACTACAATCCAGCAATGAAGTTTTTACCTAGATGTGTGTGTGTGTGTTAAGTTTTATGTATTCACAAGGACATTTATTTGGCACTTTGCCATGATAGAGAAGGCTGTGTTTCATCTTTGTTTCAGATCAGTAGCTAAAACACGTTTATACGTGGCAGGAATTCTGTTAGACTTGTTCTATCAGATTGAGTACTGAACATTCCTATAAAATGAAGATAGTTTCAGTGTTGTGGGATGGTTTTAAAAATTGTGAATGCACTCCATTTTGTTGAAGAAAAAAAGTTCATTTGGAGGTGTTTATAACCCAACAGTGATTATAACAAAATAAATATTTTGCCATGCTTTGCATGAATAGAATGGTGCAGTTATGTGGCTAATTAAATATATCTTGTTTCAGCAAGGAAGCTCGTGTAGTGAAAGTAAACATGAATATCAGTGCCTTTCTTACAACTCCCACTGAAGTGGAAGTGATGTGATTAATAAGCAGCTTGTACTAGATGGTATTCTGTGAAGTGACACACTGTTTTATTGTTTACTGTGATTCTACATATGTATATTACCTAGTAAGATGTAAAATTAAAAGTGTGACACTGTACGTTGTATTGCTTTTGCATATTACATACTGTTAAAGTTAAGAATTAGAACTGGTGCGTTCTTTATTTTATTGTAACTTACAATGTGGGCTGGAATTTTCTTTGACGAATTATTTAAGGAAAATGTTCTTTTTTAGAAAATGACAGTAGATGTTGGTAAGAAAATTAAAACTGCTGTGTGTAGCAGAAGAACCCATATGATGATAAAATATCTGTTTCAGAACAAAGCGTGTTTCATATTGTTAATTTTTGTTACATATAGCAATAGAAACCATTGGTCCATAAGAAAGCCAGTAATGTTTTAGAACAAAGTGTTTCATATTGTTAACCTTTGTTACATGTAGCAGTAGAAACCATGGGTCCATAAGAAAGTCAGTAATGTTTTAGAATAATATCTATTTTGTATTGTTATTCTTTGTTGGATTTAATTGATAAAATACTTAACTAAAATAGTGTTAACAGATAAACCTGTATTGGTCAACATATGAAAATTGTTGCCAGTATACAAATTATGTTAATTACTGCTATCCCAAAGACTAATTACCTTTTGAAGAAGTGTCCTTCCTCATAAGTTTTAAGTCTTGAGATTTTTGTACATGACTTTGATCTGTGAATTATGTTGGTTAAATATCTTCACATTAGATAATTATTATTAACGTTATCAAACACTAGAGTTTCTGTTTGTCATATAGGAATTGTCATCACGGACCTTTTTTGGAGACATTGTTTTCCATGAAGTATCTTTTAGTAGTTTGTTGTTTAAAAAAATTTAGTGAAAATATTTTTTTTACAGACGTACAGAAATAGTTTAATTGCTTTTATGAACTTTTCATTTTTGTGATGCTCATTTCATTGTAATTTTGACTAATCAATATATTAATTTTGTTTGTGACTAGTTGATGCTCAGAAGTAATCTACTAATCAAGTTAATCTCACATCTCTAATGAGCCCTTTAATTAAAAGTAAATCAAAACCTTCAGAGATATAACTTTAAATTTGTATAACTCTAAAAGGAATGATAGGTAACATTATTTAAATTATTTTTTATTTAAATGTGTAGAGTTTTGAACATTTTTCAGGAATTATTTATACAATGTTTTTCAGTGTTATCACTGGTTGTTTTCATTGTTTTTTCATACAGGCAGAATTTGAACGGTTTAGGAAAGCAGAGCACAACATTCAGCATCATCAAGGACAGAACCAAGCCAGACGTAGACTAACGCTTCTTCCAGCTACTGATATTAATATTATTCATGAAAGATTTGACAGGGAAAGGTGAGCTTGGTAGAAAGACACTCTTTATATTTTAACAGTTCAGAGACCTGTTTTTTAAAAACTCTGATTGCTGCAGTAATTTTATTTGCTAAGTTACATCGTAAAGTTATTACATATTTATATGTTTCACTTTATTATGAAGAGCAAAATAATTTTGAATACAGAACTGGTACCAGTAGGGAAGTTGTGTCACTTTGCCCATTTATACCCCTCCCAAGTTAATGCCATCCTTTAATTTTAACATTTGGCCTATTTGTTGGCATGTCTCATTTCATGTTAAATGGTATGGGACATGCATGCAACACACACACACACACACACACACACACACACACACACACACACACACACACACACACACACACACACACACACACACACACACACCACACACACACACACACACACACACACACACACCACACACACACACACACACACACACACACACACACACACACACACACACACACACACACACACACACACACACACACACACACACACACACACACACACACACACACACACACACACACACACACACACACACACACACACACACACACACACACACCACACACACACACACACACACACACACACACACACACACACACACACACACACACACACACACACACACACACACACACACACACACACACACACACACACACACACACACACACACACACACACACACACACACACACACACACACACACACACACACACACACACACACACACACACACACACACACACACACACACACACACACACACACACACACACACACACACACACACACACACACACACACACACACACACACACACACACACACACACACACACACACACACACACACACACACACACACACACACACACACACACACACACACACACACACACACACACACACACACACACACACACACACACACACACACACACACACACACACACACACACACACACACACACACACACACACACACACACACACACACACACACACACACACACACACACACACACACACACACACACACACACACACACACACACACACAGAGGAATTTTTAATTTTTACTTGAAGATCAGTAAACCATGTGATAAAGGAAACCAATTCTTATCCACCACTTTTCAAACTTATTTCTTATATATGGAAAGAAGAACAAACATTGGAAAATAAAACTTCAAACTGAGTTTTAGTTGCAAAAGAAAATGGATGTAATTGCTAAAAGTACAGAATTATTTTAAAACAGCCCACTTTCCCAAACTCCAGATTTATCTTAGTTGAATTTTTAAACTTGAACACATTGTGTTCAGAATGTTTCAACAGACTTATTAGGATTTAATTCTAAATGTTTTTGAATTGCAAGTACACTGTGTGTGTGTGTGTGTAGATTACTGTCTCGGGGGTTTTCAGTGGACTCTCTCAGTCTGTAATGTACATCAATTACCTCATTATATATATTTTATGTGAATTATTAGGTGTTGAAATCTCACCTTTATAAAACATGTCTTCTACTTCATTGTTAACTTCAAATCCGTCTTGAAGTTATACACAAATCTAGTAGTTGTTGTGTAACACAACCTACTAATCACGAATTGTTTCAGACTTATTTTCAATGTTACAATATCACTTTAGGATTTGTGAAAGCTTCCTTTTATAGTTATTATGTAATGTGTATTTAACCTACTAAATGGAGAATCGTGCTTCTTTAAAAAGATATATAATACAGGCTCGGAATTTCTTACAGCTTTACTCTAGAAAAACATTTAGTAGATTTCATCTACTGGCTTAAATTTTGCTCATTTAAGTTGATGTGAATATGAAAAATAGATTAACGAAAACTTAGCCATTGGATTTTTTTTCTTGTTTAAGGTTTAAATAATCTTATTTCTTCCAAATATTCTAATTGACTGTTGTATTCTCAAATAGTAATCAGTTTGGATCAGTTTTATATTAAATTATTAGTATTACACCATGCTTGTATTTGTTTACCCTATTGTCATATCATTGAGCAGATTAGTAATTAGGCTGTTCTGTTTTATTTAATCTTCTCAGACATTAATGTCTTATCAATTAATGAATAGACTGGCCTGGCATGGCCAAGCGGGGGTGTATAATGTGACGGTCAATCCCACTATTCGTTGGTAAAAGAGTAGTCCAAGAGTTGGTGGTGGGTGGTGATGACTAGCTGCCTTCCCTCTAGTCTTACACTGCTAAATTAGGGATGGCTAGCACAGATAGCCCTTGAGTAGCTTTGTGCGAAATTTCAAAACAAACAAAATAATGAATAGATCGAAATACTGATAAGCAGTTTACTTATTCCCTGCCTTCAAAAATAATTATATTGTATTAAATTCAGTACTGTTATATTCAGTGGAAGCATTTGGCATACATGATTATCATAAAGGAAGACTCCTTCCTGTTGATTATGAGACAGCTGGGATATTCTACTTTTTCTTCAACTTTTACTGAAAGGTTTAAGCAGTAATCTTTGTCCTGATGATTGCTTGGTAGAAATGAGATGATCTGAGGTTAAGAAAAAATGTTGAAGTTTATAGAATGTTAAGAGTTCCAAGCTGGACATTTCCCAGAGAGTTTTGAAGGAGGTGAAGGTGTGGATGTGTGAGCCAATTGCTATTTTTTTTGTAAAGTAAATGAATAGTGGATGTTTTAAGGATAGAAAATTTACTAATTACTTCTGTATTCAAGGGAGGTTAATAAACTTATCCTGTTAATTATAGGCCTTATTAACCTTGTGTCAATGGAAGGAAGAGTTTTTGAAAATCTAATTAAAGGCAGTTTACAGGGTTGTGTAACAAAGTTTTTTTAAAATTGTTTCACAAACTCAAAACCTTAAGCTTTGTCTGAGCTTCATATGTAGAGCTATAATATATTTGTGATGAGAAACCTACTTGAAGTAAAAATGTATTCTCAATATGGCTGGTATGGGTATTAAAAATTTAAAATACAGAACAACTTTTTGATCTCCTTAGGTCATCTTCAGGTTAATGAAGAGCATGTATACATGTTTAATACGCTGGCTGAGAATTTGTTTAGTGTTCTACAAAGGATGTACCAGTATATTGGTTCAAGCTTTGTTCTGGAGTTGCAATATATTTTATTATAATGTCCAAAACTTGGATCATCAAAGATACAGTAGATTAGCCTAATTTTATAGTCCTATTTTGTAAAAGAATATCTCTGAAACATTATTTTACAATATGGTGTGAACTAACCCGTAAAACTGTATTTGTTAGTTTTCATGCAGTTAATGAAATATGGTACTTGCGTACATCCTCACGGGATGATTGTATGTTGCTAATCGTAATCACTCAATACTGAGTAATAAATAAAACATTTGAAATCTCCATAAAAAGGTTTCAGATATAACTAATAAAAAAACTTTAAAAACATTATTGGGTAAGTTTCAAATATAAAATGGTTAAAAACACTTTAAAAATTTATTTTTTAATGAAAATCTCGCTGTTGCAAGAGAAAAGCAAGACACGTTCATTGAGAACTGTCTACAAAGAAATACTTTAAAAATCAATGCAGCAATGACAGCTCAGTTTTAAACTAAAATTTTGGTAAAATTCTTTTTCTCATTGATGGTGAAAATTAAGTGTCAAGTAAGAGTACATTGTTCTTTAACTATCAGACAATTTCAGAAAAGATTTCAGGCTCAATACCCTTCTGCATAAACTAGCTGTTAAATCTGTCAGGAAGATGGATATTTTTACCAGTGTACTTAATATATTGGCAGAGAAGTGTTGTGTATAGGATGTTGTGTCAGGAGACTTGTCCACATTTTACGCTGGAGTCACAGTTTGATATAATCCACTGATGAAAGAACCATTTCAACATGTTACAAGAGCTATAGTCCATCTTAGCTATTGGTTGAAGAATAATTTCTTGTTTACAGAAGACCAGTGCCAACTCAAGATTTGTTCAAGCTACGCTGTAGGCTGAAAATGTATAGTTATGCTTTTTTATAGGAATTATCTAAATATAAACTGTAGGGAGTTATTCTTAGTAATTTGTATGTTTCAAGTGGTAAATCAAAATGCACACAAGCACGAGCATGCACATATGTTGTTTGTTTTGTTCCCATTCTACTCCCATTTATTGAATGGGTGTCTACCCAACTCCAGTAACTTAATCTGTTTGGTATTGCAAGAGTGGGAAGCTGTTAGGGTATTGTATTTGCAAACCACATAGGGTGGTTGATAAAGATGTGATAATAGTCCAAGATAATTCAGCTGAGTATGTGTGTGAACTGGTACAAAAACAAGAGACAAATAATACACACACGTTTGTGTGTGTTACCTGTTGGGAAATACTTACTTTTTTTTAATTTATTTAGTTTTATTCATTTTGCAAAGAAACCTAGAAAAATGGTAATTTTTATTGGCTTAATAATTTGTTTTAAAAATGAGCAATTTTTTAAACAATGGATACAAATAACGGGTCAAGTAACCCTAGTTTTATGCATTTTGTCATTCATTACCTAAGAAGTCTATGCAACTTAATGACTTTTTAGGGTTAGTAATGGTTTGATTAAAAGAGAAAGAAAACAGTCACTTTTTCAAAGCCCTGTATAAATATGAGATAAAATAATTTAACATGTTATTTAATGTTATTCATTACATAAATATCTTAGAGGTACTTTATGTTATATCATTAATGACAGCTTGGTGTGTGTTTACTTTTAACATCATTTACTAAAAATAGATAATATAACCCTAATATAGAACCTTTATTTGTTGTTACTTATTCTGCTAAGATGCCTGAATAGTTATAGCTTTATTAACTCTTTTGGTGTGGTTGGTGACCGCAGTTAACTTGACAGCTCAGCGTGAAAGGCGACCTTCCTTTATTCCCATTATTTTTATGTATTGAATTTAACATGTGTAGGATTGGGTAAAATCACTGAATATTTCAGGGACTTTTGTTGAGTTATTGCCAAGATATCATGCTTTTAGTACTGATACTGTAATTAGTTGAAGTATCAAAAATATATATTCAGTGCCATGCCAAACATCAAAAGGGTTAATAGTTTGATTCTAATACCTATGTGATTTCTAATTTCTCAAAAAATGTGCTTTTTTTGTTTTTTCTATTTCTTTCAAAAGCAAAGTATGAATAATTTAAAGTATATTACCTAAAGCACTGCAATGCACATCTGTATTCTTATTTCTGGTATACCTTGTTGTTATTAATACATTAATTGTGAAATAACTCTGTAGGAAATGAAATTATCCAATGACTAAAGCTTTGTTAGGCTTAAGAATATGGAGGAGGGGATTCAAGGACACGTTTGGCTCCACCTGCTGGAATATTATGCAAATTAGTAACAGTCTTTACAGGTAGAATGTGAATCTGGTATTCAAGGTTAACAGGTTATTCTCAGATGTAATCAGTTGTTGCAAGATTAGTATATAATTGTCGTACGCACTGTACCTTCATGGAGTTTCCATAAAATTTGCATCCCTTCATTTTACTTTTTCCTATTTATAAAAATTATTCAGTTTTTCAAACTCTTAATGTAAGATGCTTTACAGTACTTTGTGGTTATATAAAACTGTACAAATCCTGGTTTTTTTTATTGTATTTTAAATTATAGTAACAGAGTTTCTGGGTTATTATTAAATCATTTCTCTGAAGTTATTGACTCAACATGAATTTTTTGAACTGTAATGAATAACATTGACAACTTAGTTGTAACAAGAGGAATTATAGTCAGTTTGAGCTCTCTTCTTTTGATAAAATATGAAAATATTAAGATATAAACCAAGACACACTAAACTTTGCTTACTGTTATTCCACCAATATTGAAAACTCGGCTTTTATGAGATGTATTGCTATCAATAGTTGAGTAGCAATGTGAAGTTAAATGTGGGTTGCAGTAGTAGAGAATGTTGTGTAAACGTTGCTGTTCTTATATTAATCATTTTTTGAGATTCTATTGTGTAGTGAACTTAACTGTTAATCTTTACAATATATATAAATTCTCATCAGTTATTTCTCAGTTTAATGTATTAACAGTGTTAGTTTAGGCTTAAGGAGAATATGATTAAAATTTAAGATAGGGCACTGATTATGATTACAAAATATTTACGTTAAAAAAATAGGTGAAGATTGTGAATTTCAAGCTCTTCTAGTAAAATTAAGTGATGCTGAGCACAAGTGGGATTCAAATCCCTCTGATAAAGTCAAATTAAACCTACCTAAGGATTTTAGCTCTGTTTATCAAAATATAAAGTTAAGACTAAGTAAAATTCTAATGTCTGTAATATAGAATTGACTTCATATAAGATACAAAACTTCTTTAAAACAGTGTAATCTTAGAATTCATTTTCCTGTCGTAACAGTAAACCTGAATGCAAGTTCCTTTTAATAGTTAAACTGAGCTTAGGGTTACCAACTGTCTTGCTTAGAGATAAAATCTGTTTGTTATACTACCAGCTGTTGTCAGTGTTCATTTACTTCAGGTAGGGGGTCTTTAGTGCGACAATTGTGTGACAAAAAGTGAGCTAAATTGTGTGACAACCTTTAAGAAGAACCTCTTATAAAAAGGTCCTATTTCAAAGTTTTCAAGAGTTGGCAACCCTAGCTGATCCTAAAGAGTTCAGTGCTTTGTCAAAAAAACAACTGATAAATGTTAAGTATAACTATTAGTAGGATACAAGTTCTCATGATAAAGATTGTGGGGCCTGACTAGTATTTTTTTTTATTTAAAAGCCTAACTTGAGTATTATTCAAACTTCTATGTCTAAGCAAAAACCATAATTTAATAAAATGTTGATCCTACTAAGAATTGTCACTAGACTTGAGTGATAAAGTGACAAGCATAGTTTGAAAACTCTGAATTAAAACTCAGATTGAATAGGACATAACTTCTTAGTGTACAATTCCAGTTTATTATGACCTAGACATATTCTGTTAGTTGGTTAGTTAGTTTTCTTTATTTATCAAACTTTAGAGCAGGAAGGGTTTCTTATGGGCTTATGATTGATATAACCCTTTCAGAAGTTGGTTGACCTGCCCTTTAAAACTATGCAAAAAATAATTGTCTTTTAAGTTAATTTTAGTTTGGATGTAGAAAAATGAGTTGAATGGCATTGACTTGATTATAGATCACATTGATAAAACTTGTATTGTCTCGGCTTTTAACGGAATTGCACAGCCTTCTCAAAACATTCCCATAGAGTTTTTCCTATGGTTTATTTATAGTAGGTCATAGTTTTATGTGTTAGGGTTTTCAATAAGAACATTATAAATCATTAAGAAATGAAGTTTGCAAAATAAGAGAAATGGAAGGCTGTCCCATGTAGGGTTTGATGAGATATTTCTTAACAGAAACTGAAACCCACATAAATTTATTATTGAAGACTGTATAAACTGAGCATTAATAAGGTACCTGTTTTCTGTTCTTTCTTTGTATCACAAATATGTGTAAGCTTCTTTTATTGATGGTTTATCTAAAATGCTGTTTATGGGATTGGGCAGAATGGATTTGAAGAATCCTGCATTTGTCGTCTACTGTTGTTTGACTGATGGATTCCATGTTGGTATTGGTGCAAGGCAAATGAAAGAGTTGTCTAAGTTAGAAATCTGTGTTGTAGTTTATATGTAAGACAAGTTACTGTCCATTGTGTTATGTGACTGAAGGATAACTCGGTGTTGATGGTATTTTGTCCACTGTGTTGTATGGTTGAAGGATAACTCTGTTTTTAGGTTAGTGGTATGGATGACGATGTTTTATGATTTTAAAAAACATCTATATCTGTGTTAGTATATACCATAGTTTTTAGTCAGTCTGTGAGATGCATGTAAGAAAAAGGTATCGTTGTTGCCTTTGACCATTGAATAGATCTAATAAAAAGTAGAAAATATAAAATCCATCAAACTTGGAAAATGTTAATTCGTAATTCTGCGCAAGGAAAAAAACGTCATCCGTTAATACTGGGCAAGGAAAGTG
Source organism: Carcinoscorpius rotundicauda (assembly GCA_011833715.1). Classification (NCBI taxonomy): domain Eukaryota; kingdom Metazoa; phylum Arthropoda; class Merostomata; order Xiphosura; family Limulidae; genus Carcinoscorpius; species Carcinoscorpius rotundicauda. The sequence continues at coordinate 101,428,467 of CM022394.1, read as the reverse complement.
CAGCATATCGAAGTCCTTGAGGTCTGGCGACCTTGACAGAATGCCAAGGTGTATAGTTTCACGCAGACGCTGTTGCCGGTGTGTCTGGAGGTCCTAGAAATTACTGTATCACGGTAAGTGTTCACGTGCCTTTGTAGTCCACAGAATCCTTTCAGTTTCAGTCAGCGATGAAGAAAACAATGAGCAACACGTTTGTATGTTTGCTTGTGTTGTTTAGCCTTGGAGTTTGTATTCATTTTTTTCCCCTCTGTGTCCTTGGTTACGACTCGACGTTTCAGAAATAGCAAATGATTTGATAGTTCACTGCAGTGTGGAAGTTAATTTGAGTGCAGTGAACAGTGTTAATTACATGAAATTATAATTTAAATAACATAAATATCGTATACTTCATACATGTATATGCAGATTTAATACCTATCTCGAACATATTTGACTAAAAATACGTTGAGTCGAATCTTCAAAAAGTTTTGTTTCCCATATTTTATCAAAGTGTCAGATTTCTCAATATTTATGACCTGAAGAAAAAGTTTGGAAAAATAGTTTTAAATAACAGTTGAAATTTTAAAATGTTCGACAAGTTTAAAATATGTCATGCAAATAAAATTAGTTATACAGAGTTGCAGAAATACGTCATGCACCAGTAATAGTTGTAGAAACGGTTAATTAGTTGTAAGTTACAGCACTAAAAGATAACAGTTTGGTTTGAGTAAGGAGATGTACATTAACAACAACGACAGCTTTTCAAGTTCTCCCATTGAAAGTAATCGCATTCACTAGAGACACTGGTGGACAAACAAATTGAACGCACTTCCTATGTCTAGCAACTCTAGATGCTGGCACGTGTAACTGCGGGTTCTCGTTCCTATCTCGTCATAAAAAATGTCGCGTTCTGCGCTTTGGGGGTACGAATATGTTATTAGGGTGACCGTCAGATCCCATTGTTAGGTCACACAAGAGTTGACGGTGGGCGATATTAATCAGTTACCTTTCCTATAATCTAGTCTATCAGTTCAGTATTAGTGTGCTGAAGCAGTTAGGCCATCAGTATTTTTCCTCAAGTATCCAGAAACAAATTATATTAATACATCTCTCATTCACCATTTACCTCCGTCAGTACCTAGTAATATTTGTTGTGTAAAATAAAATCTCCAAAGTATAAGAATTATTAAGTTAATACTAACAAAGAGTTGAACTTGGCTAGAAGCGTTTATAAATAAACTTTGATGTACCCGATGATTTAACAGATCGTTTAAAACTAATACATTCGTTGGTTCCACTGAGTGACAGCACGCGGTAACGTCTATTTAAGCGCAGCTGTTTATCCCATTTGTCTGCGCATGTGGTGAAGTCTGGGTCATCGAACTCTGTTCTCAGGTGACGTTTTTTTTTTTTTGCTTTTATCTTCCCCGATTGTGTGACGGGTATGCTGCAGGGCTGGGAAACAACATATATCGTAGTGTTGATCAAAGGCTCTTTTTTGTCCACCAAAAATCAGTGTGGGTTTTCCCACTAAGGACTTGGTCGACAAGTTCTTTAAAACTGTTTTGTAGAAGAGTTAAGCAAGAAATTTGGGAAGCTTACTGAAGGTATGTGAACGTTTTGAGGTAGCTTTAGAACCTACAGACCTACCAACCTGATTAAATAATTCGCTTCATCTCACGGTGGCTCAGCGGAGGGACTGAAGTGCTTATAACATTACACATCGTTTTTCGATGATAGCTGATTTGTGCAGTTAACAATAAATAAATGCATAATAACAAACAACACTGCTGTGTGTAGTTGCAAGTGAAACTGAGCTTGAATGATCGAAACATCACGATTCGTTTATAGTACAAGTTGTAGTCTACAGTTTTTCCTGTTGGGGGTTTCCCATTAGGAATTATAAGTGTGTTCCGGTGGTGAAAAGGTTAATTTATGTACACGTATTTAAAAAAAAACAACAACGAACTACTTTATAACTTTTTGCTGTTTAATATATACATATATTTACTGTAGTAATGTATTTCTGTAAGATGTTAGTGTCTGGCGTAAGTAGGGCAAATATCGCATCCTTACGTTTCAAACGTAATTCGTACTTAATCAAAATGGTTTATTTTTTTTCTTGGCTTCTTTTTTCTTCTCAGGATTGCGGGTTCAAATCCCCGTCACATGAAATATGCTCGCCCTTTCAGTTGGGGGGGCTTTATAATGTGACAGTCAATCCTACTATTCGTTGGTAAAAGAGTAGCCGAAGAGTTTGCTGTGGGTGGTGATAACTCGCTGCCTCCTCTTTAGTTTTGCAATGCAAAATTAGGGACGGCTAGCGCAGATAGCCCTCGTGTAGCTTTGCGCGAAATTCAATTTTTTTTTTTCTTACAGGGGTGCGTTTTAATCATGGAGACGTTGATCAGTTTTACCGATAGGTGTTCCCTGTTGCTAATACATTGTCGTTCAACAATGTATTCATATTTCGTGAATTGATAAGCTGTGTGGAGTAATAAAAAATTGTTTGTTTTGAAGGGAATTGTACTAATTTTTCTTTGCGAATTTCGTAATTCACATTAACCTCTGATGAAAGCAAATTACCTACATAGAACTAAAAATTAACCCCATAACATACCTTCTTTTTCTTAAAAAGAAACTAGTGAGCCGACATTCATGTGACTGGTACTTGCGGATAATACTATTGGTCATAATCCCAATAACATCGCTTCGTTATCGATATTTTTCGGCCCTAATATCAATAAATCTCATGAGTTTCGGCCAGGATAGCGGCGGCATGGATGAAATTTACCTCCGCCGATGCAGCAACTGCATTTATTTGATTTCTTTATATCTGTTCAGTTTTAAACGTTGTTTCAAAATATCTGTAGTTTACTTTGCTGTGCTGTACTGTACCAAGCAGGGAACTCGGCTTCAACATTTACCATTTACCCTAGTTTAGATGTTGCAATGACTCTACTCTTGTAGTCTCCGAAGACATGTTTTAGTTTCTATGGCTTCAGTGAAGAGATTGTATCATCTTCTAAGACGGAGATGAAACCCTTAGCTCCCTTATGTCGTTTCAGATTTAGTAGGTTGGAGGGTTTTCGTTGTGTGCAACTGTCTGTTAAAAGTAAAGGAAGTTCCTGTATTAGAAGTCCAAATGTTGTCCATTTTCTCTTTCATTGGACAGTTAGTTACAGTCTACTAAAAAGTTCTCAGGCCATCTGAGTGACCTGGACTTGTTTATTGGACTTAAGCTAAACACCAATCTTGAAAACCGAAAATAAAGTTCACTACCAGTTTGTGTGTGTGTTTAATTACTAATGTATGTGGAGTAATTATACCCCACTCCTCTTGGCTTCAAAGACGGACATCTTGGTGTCCTTTCAGTTAAAGGGTGTTCACTGTGTAGAAACCGAAAACGTTTTTTTTTCCTTCTCTTATAACGAGTAGTTGGAGTCCTCAAACCAGTGTTGTGGTTCGAGTATCGCTATCCCCCACGTGATTGATAAATAAACGACATTACTACAGGAGTCTGTATGCGCACTATTCTGATAATCACTCGCGTCGGCGAATAAACGGCATCCTCGTCAAACGTAGATTTGAATCGCCGCGTATCCAATAGAATTTGAGATGCTACAAAGAAAGGGACTAAAAGTTAATACGCAACCCGATATTGATTTTTTTTCTCCCCTACGCGTTTCTGAAATCGTTTATTTTGCTTTTTCACTGCGTCTACTTCTATACTTTTGTTGTAAAGAGCCAATGAAAGTATTTTTTTGTAAACGTCACTGTTTAGGTATGTCCTAAATACATATGCTAATTTAACAACACAAAATGCTGCAAGTAATTTTTAATATTATGAGTTTGGTGTTTTATTTATTTTTACGTGTTATAATAGTAACGTTAGGACTAATATGTGTTTCCTAAGCTGGCTAAAATGGTAAGATACTGTTGGATTCTTCGCTGAAAATACTGTTAACAATAGTATCAAAATGATGGCAAATTCTATCTAGCTGGCCTGTTTTTCTGCGATCATTAATATTATAAAATGTCATTTCGTACAGCCAGGAATCGCTGATCATACCTTAACCCCACAGGAGAAGGTGTTTGTCACAAAACTATGTTACAACCAATCTAAAGTAACCCTCATCTTTTTCCTTTTTAATTAAAAAAAAAAAAAGGATAAGTGGATTGGTCGTAACTTTGTAACGTACCTACGGCTGGAAGGGCGAACATGTTCGGTGACGGGATTCGAATCCACGACCCCAAGACTGCAAGTTGAGCGTTCCCTGACCACCAGGCCCCCTATATTATTTGTCGAGACTCTGCATAATCACTTATATCGGTAATCCGAATGCAGATATTTCAGTTCTTATAAGTTGAGCTGAAAGAACGAATATGTTATAATATGTCAACCACGCTTAACATGCCGTATCGAGTGCCGACGAATTATTTCGTCCAAAACCGCTCAAAAATACGATACTCTCTAACTCGTCACTTAAATTTCATCCCGCACTTTGCACAGTCATCTCTAGTTTGCTCCCTAAAGAAGAAAGTCCACCATTCGAAAGTGCTCGTGTTATATATACTTATGCAAATAGGCTTTCGTGTTTTTGACTTAATTTCTCCAAACTGCGTGTTTTCCTAACGTCATTATTATATGCTTAGTTCTTTGTAGCTCAACAGTAAGTCCAAGGTTCTAAAGAAACAAATCCGCGTTTCAAAACGTGGCGGTGGGCACAGCACAGATAGCCCCCCCAAACTTTTTTTTTTAATAAACTGACCAAGATCAAGTATACGAGCTTGCCTTGTTAGCCTTTAATTGAAATAAACAGGTGAATAGATTTAAGAGTTTACAATCAATAAATGTATATTAGCAATCAATTGCTCTTGGTGGCTCAGCGGTAAGGTTTGGGGCTTAAACGCTAAAGTCTGCGGTTCAATCCCTGCAGTGGGCACAGTGCAGGTATCCCATTGTATAGTTTTGAGTTCAAATAATATAATTTTCTGATGCTGCTTTATATATTTAAAAGTTATACAATGGGCTGTCAGCACTGTGCCCACCGCGTGGAATTGAAACTCAGATTGTTTCTTTTCAAGTCTATAAATTACCGCTGACTCATCGGGGAGGGGGAAGACAACATTGTTTTCGCTATCTTTTCTAAAACTAATCCTTCATTTATTTAGTGTGTGTTTATATCAGTCGTAAGGACTCGAAGTTTTCTATCCGAGAATAGTACCATGATATCTAACTTAAATGGAAAAGCAATAGTTAAGCTTTGAGTTAAAAACATCCTTACTTTGTTAAGGAGGACAATACACTTTTATGGCCACACGACTTTGATACTGGACAAAGAAGGGCTTTGTTCAGGAGTTTCAGTATTGTCACAAAACTGACTTTTTTCCTACACGAAAAGTGTTAAATGTACGTACTATTTTAGTTCAGATGTAACCGAAAAATCAGATCAGTTAGGTTAATTTGAGTTTTGTTTTTGTTCTTGTAGGTATCTCGAAGCTTACAGGTATTCCACGGAACGAGACGTCGCTATGCCGGTAACGTCGGTAGTTCCTACTGGATCTCTCTTGCAAACTGTACACAGTCATGCAGTGGCCCCTGTGACAGTTCCGGCGAACAGCGTACCGTCAGGAATGGATATGTACCAGGTGTCGAAACGGCCGCGGCTTGCTGTGGAACATAAGACATCATTGTATCAACCTCTTGTTATAGACACCAGAGACGCCTCTGAAATCAGAAAGGTAGATTAACTGATTGAATTAGGTTTTCCTTTATATCTTGCCAGATATCCATTGTACCAAGCTGTACATATAGCGACACTATTTAATGATTAAATAAACCTTGTCTGTTATGGAATACTTCATTTTGACAACACTTTCCCATTTTCCTAAAGAAACTGTAGAAAATTCGCCGAGGTTTGAGTTTTGTTTTCCCCCTTTTTTTTTTCTCTCTTAATATTAATAGATATTCATAAAATCTTCGATATGTGCATCTCGGAATGTATCCGCATTCCGCATGTTCAAAAAACATTTAATAGCTAAAAACATGGCAGCATATCGAAACAAGAATCCAAGTTCCAAACTATTCCAAAAGAAGAAAAAACCACATAAAACACCATATATTTAATAAGTATTTAATAATTGAGAAAAATGTCTAATTAAAATCAACAGGCGATTGATTATCAAAAATGTAATATGTTGCTGACTTCCGAATACCGAAGTGTCAAGTTTCCCATGGCTTTATTTAATTTCTGTGTATAATATGTTATAAGATTTCCAGAACAACCCATTTAAGCTTTGTTGTAGCAAATCTGCTGAGGAAAATTATAATTTTGTTAAATTTTATTATCTGTTGCATTAAGGTAGTACTAATAGTGTTTTAGCTGCGAGTATATACCGTGGTTATTGTTGCGCGCGCGTTTGTCTGTATCTCCCGAGTGTTTTTATTATTGAAGGTTTATGAAGCTAAAAACATTTCCGTAAAGTCAAGATTCCACTTTTAACTTCACTGTGTCCAGTGCAGGCTCTATAACTTAGTCTTTCAATTTATAAACACTTTGTGTATGTTCTCACATATTCTGTGTTCCGGATTCTTGTATGGTTGTACTTCGTGGTTCACTTAGAGCTGCTAAATGTATAAAAATTAAATGTATAAACTTTCGTTTTATTATTGTCCCAGGAAGCTTTCCTCGGACCTTATCTCTAAGAGGGGGATACAGTTGGAAACAAAGTTTAAAGTTCTTGTAACATGCAACTCCAGCATATCAGATTATTATTATTTTTTTTTTTTACTGTATTGTACAAAGATAAACAATGACGTGTGAAACTCGCCCTCTGTCGTGTTAAGTATTCCTGTTACGTAATGTTTTTTCTACTTTTATCTTAACTGTATGTACGCTTACGACGTAATTCGTTTGATTCCTCGCCGTCAAGGACTTAATTCTGGACTACGAGACCAAGGGTTAATGTTTCGGGTTCCTTTTGTTGCAAAATAACCATAAGAGAGAGAGTGACGGTCAAATCTCAATTTACCGTTAGCACGAGCAGCCTAAGAGTTGGCCGCTATTGACCAGCTACTTTGTCTTTAGCTTATTAGTGTAGCTTTGCGTTCCCCCTCCCCCACACACAAGTGTATAAATAATACTATTTAAAAGATGATTTTTCAGTTTCTTTTGAAAAATGTAAGAGTTAATTGGATCTGGTAATTGCTTGCGAATTCTTGAGTCTGCAGTTCGTTTGTTTGATTAATAGAGAGCCCTTACTGGACAAATCGATCATTAAGAACAGGACCTCTGGTGGTGTGTAATTCAGATAAGATTATCTTTATTAAACTGTATACTTTTATCATTATATTAATCCATTAGGTTGATGGAATTGTGTAAGTTAATTCGTGTACTTTGGTGGGACGACTTATGAATATTTATTTGGAATAAACGTGGTTCATTTATTTATATATGTGTGTTTTACCTATTTATAATCATACGCTCATTCGTGAAGTGTTCTGTAATAGACAGATAAAATCCCTTTGTATTTCATGCATAACTAATTACATAATAAAGTGTTTGTTTCTGGTACATCTATATAATGCCTTTTATGTTCCTTTTGACCTATCTTTGTCCTGGTAAATACAGCATAACACTTTCTCTCGTAAATGACGTCATTGCTTTGTTGGGCATGTGATTATCTCGTGGCAGGAAACAGGGCGTTGCTCCACCTATCGCGCATTTATCATATAATCATAAATAACAGCTTGCTCCTATATTTTATCGTATCAGGAAAATAACAATGCATTAAAGAGATTGTAAAAACAAAACAAAAACGGATTACTTTATTCAGTCACCTTCAATAAGTTTATTGTCTTGTAGGTATGAAAGATAACATTAAATTAGTCTGTTCAAATGGACGTTTAGTATATTTTGTCTTAATCTATTATGGAAGTAAAATTTATATAGTGTTAAATAAACTTCCAGTCAAACCACATGCTTTGATAATTGACGTATTAAATGTTTTGTTTGCAGATTAGGATAACAGCAAATCGAGCTATTCGTCGATCTTTTCAAAGTTAGGGCAGACAATGCGTATAAGTAGCTTTGTGCAAAAATGTTCGAACACTTCCACAGTTGTACATGCAAGTTTACAGTTGACTAGCTCCCCCTAACCAGTAGCTCAGCGATAGGTCTGAAGGTTTATAAAACTAACAAGTGGGTTTCAATACATATGGTTGGCACAAAATAAACAGCCCAATGTCTAGGTTTGAGCTTAAAAAGCAAACAACAAAACCAACTACGTTCCCTTTAGTTTATCAATTTAAAATTAGGGATGTGTGGCGCGGATTTCCGAAACAGATTACAGTATATTACATGTAGGTATGTGAAGTACAAAGAATGTAGTTCGTTGTATGTGGGGGGGGGGGCTGTTTAAACAGATTGTAAAGGATGTTTCTGAAGAGAAGGTACGAAACACGAAGCCGTTGAGATTCGCCGATACGGACTAAACCAAACAAGCATTGTTGGTTGATTAAAAAACTTGTTAGAAAGAGGCTTAGTTAGTAAATAAATTTATTCTCGTGAATATTTCGCACTGCGTGATTTTTGTTTCAAGTCAGAGCGTTGAGGGATATATGAAAGTTGGAAAACAAACATTTTAACACTTAAGTGATCGTCAAACAACATGCTTCCGAAGAACCACACACACATTAATTCTGTTTTATTTCAAGGTGAACCTCTGGTATTAAAATTAAGAACTTTTTTTCTGCATTCTCTGTAGACTAAACAGTAGACTTGCTCCTGCAGTTCGAGCATTGCAAATCTGTTCACCATCGTTTTGTTTAGAAATGTCTTTCCTTTTACTTAGTAATACCCCACTCTTAAAATACAGACAGACAAGACCTCGAGATGGCGTGGCGAGACAACATATCGTATTGATGTTTTTCGGCTTGGTATAAAGATATAAACACCTTGAAAATCGCCAGAATCGATAAAGTTTGAAAATACTTTGAATTTCTAGGATAACAATAAAACCCACGTCAACTGTTTTTTTTTAGGGGGGGACGTTACAGCAAGGGTTCATTGAAGCAAAAAAGTCGGTATGAACATGGTTACGTTTAAATAAGTTTATCCGTGTTAGTCTTAAATTATGCACAATTATTCACCATTCATAGGAAGGCAGCTATTGCGCAAGCGCGTCTCGGAGCGCTTTGTATAGCTTTCAAGGGCACACGATCACAGATATATCCTCCTTTTATTCTGCTTCGTGAAGTAGTTACACGTTTATTTTCCTCTGTTTGTCTGGCCTTCCAGATCTGGTGGACGGTATATAAAGATTGGATGGATGGATTTTTACCACGTTTAAGTAATGAGCACTACATATAAAAAAATTATACCTAAATAACTTGTCAAGGTCGTAGGTTAAAGGATAAGGTCAACCATATTAGAGAAAACATGCATCACATTAATGGAGACGCAGACTTTTTTCTTTTTTAAATGAAACTTGTACAATTTATCGATATAATAATAGAATAAAAATATTTTGTCAGTGTTTACTTAAACACAGGACGGAAAACGTACCAGTGTATAGGGAAATAATTGCTACTATTTTATACGTGAGATAACTAGGTTGGGAGAGAGCACAGTGTGTAGGTTTGGGAACTTTGTTCTGTCGAATGTTGTACCTTCAATAATATGTTGTTCGATATGTATGGGCCCGGCATGACCAAGTGTGTTAAGGGTTCCATTCGTAATCCGAGGGTCGCGGGTTCGAATCCCGGTCGCACCAAACATGCTCGCTCTTTCAGTTGTGGGGGCGTTATAACGTGATGGTCAATCCCATTATTCGTTGGTAAGAGCAGCTCAAGAGTTGGCGGTGGGTGGTGATGACTAGCTACCTTCCCTCTAGTCTTATACTACCAAATTAGGAACAGCTAGCGCAGATAGCCCTTGAGTAGCTTTACGCGAAATTCAAAACAAACCTCGACATATACACGCATGTTATCGTATATCCAGTGTTCAGATAAAAAACAAATGTAATTCTGACATTCCGTTCAGTAGATATATATCCATTTAGGAAAATACAAGCAATGTAATAATGAAAAAACGTGCTTGACATACGTCACGTTTTAAATACTTTGGGTGATCATATTAGTCTGAATAAAACTTTAAGCAACTTAGTTTTGGTTTTTGTTCCGGTAATATTTATAATTTGACTGTGTTACTATAGCTAGCTGTGTTACGTCATGTTGATCCTCACCTGTCTTTATAAAATTTAAACTGTTTTTGTTTTGTATACTTGTTAAGTAGGGACGTGTTTATCTCTAACGGACAAACTTTAAAACACGGTGTATAATATTCACCTTTTAGCTTCTTCTTACCGCTCAAAGAAGTCGCTGTCGCATGTAGAAAAACATTCAGTTCTGTCTATAGTTGCTTGAAAAAGTTTTTAAAGTGGTTTTACAAAAGTTTAGAAATGTGTAATAACGAAATAGTGTTCAACACGCACACGATATATGGTAAACAATTCTATAAAACTACAGTTTGCAAGACTTAACATTTTAATTACTGGAGAAACACATTTTGGCGAGGAAAAGAAAATTTCTTAGTTCAGAAATATTTTACACTGAAAAATTATTGTGATACAGCTGTACTGAAGCACGTTGTGTTGGTTTGGTACAGTCGTATCTGTGTTTGGTGATACAGCCGTACTGAAGCACGTTGTGTTGGTTTGGTACAGTAGTATCCGTGTTTGGTGATACAGCCGTACTGAATGAAGCACGTTGTGTTGGTTTGGTACAGTAGTATCTGTGTTTGGTGATACAGCCGTACTGAAGCACGTTGTGTTGGTTTGGTACAGTCGTATCTGCAGAGGTGGTTTGAAGCAGGACCTGCTAAACGAAATGGGTAAAATCGACTACAAGAACCGGTTGTTTTACCTGAAGCCAGTTGTTTTATTAGTGAGACGATAAATCACTCAACTTTTTATGAAGAACTAGTTTTCTTGAATGTTTTCGTTGGTTCTCTCGGTTAATGGCTTGTTAAGTGGTAGTAACGTCTCAATACTAAAAGAAAGACGCTAACATTTGACGATTTGATAACTAACCCTTATTAGACTTAGGTTCTTTACTAAGAAGCTAGTTTAATTTAAAGTTAACCATATTTTTATCAGTAGCTCCATTACACCGATCACTATAAATAAGAGAACAACAAGAATATCGTTAGCAGTTACTTTTGAAATTTTAGTTTTTGATTTTATTTATTATTTAGTTTGCTCATGAGATGGCGCCACTTGAATTAAAACTGATAATGCCAAATTACAAATTTCCTGATGAGAAACACTTGAAATAAAAATGTATCTCAGAACAGCCAGTATGGGTATTAACACTTTTATTGATAAGGGGATAGAACAACGTTTTGGTTTTCCTAGGTTATCTTCTTAACGTGAAGATGACCTAGGAAGACCGAAACGTTGTTCTCTCTCTTTATTAATAAGCATATACCCATACCAGCCGTTCTGAGGTACAAATTACAAGTTTATTTGAATTTCTTCACTTAAGTTTGTTAACGTTCCCAGACTGTATCCAAGGGCTCTTGTGGGTAAGAGTGACTTTCCGAGTCTTACTATTTGATCAGTCAGTAGTATCTAGATATATGTTGGTATTTGAAAGGTCAGGGTTAATTCATAACAAAGCAATTTTATATGCTTGTTTCCGTATCTAATACGAAAATTTCAATTGTTAAGTTAAAGGCCTAGCAACTCGCAATCTCTGGATTGTAGGTTTGAATCCATATTTCACCAAACATGCTTATCTGTTCAGCCATGGATACTTTATAATGTGATTGTGAATTCCACCATTCTTTGGTAAAAGAGTGGCCCATGTGGTGGTGATGAATAGCTGACTTCCCTCTAGTCTTTCACTGCAAAATTGAACTGATTTGCATATTAATATGTGAATTTATCTTTTGTGTTTAGAATTATATGTATATGAACTTGTAGTGGAACTCAACACACCTATAACAACATCTTGCAGGCTATTATAAGAATATAATGTAGCAAGTGATTGGCTGGGTGAATAACAGTGCTGGTGTGAGGTGTTTAGTGCAGCCTTGTGATTGGTTGGATCAGTATTATAATTAATGGAGCACAATGGTACATTTTCACTTGTAGGGTGTGAGAGTTGACTCAAGTTATTAATTTAAAAAATTCTGCAAGAAAATCCATGGGCAGACATGGGTGTCTGCTGAAAGTTTTCCAGGGAGAAAAGTAATGTGAAATTGTGAATTAAATAATAAAAAAAATCATATACATTTTGAATGAATGAAGAATTAGGCTTCTTATATTGAGAGGAGGTGAGGGGCAGGAGCCACCCTCCAGATACTTATGCAGGCAGGAAAGCACCAAGAAAAAAATTGGATACTGAAACTGCTTGAATGAATACTCCAATCATCACAAGAGGTGTAAAGAGACCTCATCCTTGCATGCAATGGCCTTGAAAGAGGTAAGAGTCAATGCAGTAACATAACCTATGACCCTTGTGTCAATAATTAGAAGAATATTCAGCTTTAAACTATAAGATGGAGGAGATCCAGGAGATCTATATTGCAATGCTGAAAACTATAGAACTATGTTCCTCATTGTTGACACATAGCAGGTTGCTCAGTGATGAGTGTGCTCGTACAAGGTTTTTCGTACTTGTAGTAGACACAAGGCAGATAGCCCAATGTAGGTGGTGCACAACAGTATCTCAAATCACCACTCAATTATTTTTGTCACATTTAGGACAAAGTAACTTATCGAAGTGCTTGTGTATGCTATTTTTTAAGATTGCTGGTGTCACCAGTCATTAATGTTAGAAATATGAAATAAATCGATCCATATATCAGGGTCACCAAGTGAACCTTTTCTTTCGTGTTAGCTTTAAAAAAAACTTTTTATTGCGTATTCAGCAATCATGAGGTTTATGTGGTTAGGAGTCCGTTTTGTTTCATGATATAGTTACTAAGATTAATATAGGTACGTGAATATTGTTTTGGCATTTTGTTCAGTTCATTATATGTTTGTTCACTTTAACATTTTGAATGTCAAACTTGCAGCACAAGTAGCACCATTATGTGATTCTAATAGTTTCTTCTGAGTTTATCTCATTGAAAAGTTTGTTTTGAGATCATTCCATGATAGTTTTCAAATTGTAATAAATGTCATTTTTAACAAACAAGATTTGTCTTGTTAAGAGGCTCTGCATGGCCAGGTGGTTAGGCTGCTCAACTTGCAGTCTGACAGTCACAATTTAAATTCCTGTTACACCTGAAATGCTCGTCTTTCAGCCTTATGGGAGTTGTAAAGTGATGGTCATTCCACTGTTTGTTAGTAAGAATAGCTCAAGAGTTAGCAGTGGGTGGTGATGATTAGTTGCCTTCTCTCTAGTCTTACACTGCTAAATTAGGGACAGCTAGCACAGATAACCCTCGGGTAGCTTTGCATGAAATTTAAAACAAACAAACACCTTATGTGAGGGAAAAAAAGGATAGTAAGTTCTTCCTTAGAAAGTTAACTCAGGAAGAACCCTTGCCATTTTTTGATTTGAAATTTGTGAAATAATTAAATTTTCTGTTTGCCTAGTCCAAGAGTTATTAGAAAACAATGTTTCTGTGACTTAACATACACATGAATTGTGAATCTAAGGGCTCTTGGCTGGGGTCTTTTTGTTGTGAAAATGTGCTCAACATTGTGGAGTTGTGGTTGTTTTGTCAGTGTGATGATCAAACCTCCATTATTTGTGTGGAGAACAACTTTTTATATTTATGGTAAAGCTATTGTCCCTAATGTTGAATAACTGATTATAGTGAAGGTGGAAAATCCACATTACCTCATATTCTAAAACCCATGTCAAGGGATTAACTGTCACTCTTATAACACACTTACAGCTTTGAAGTGTGGGGAGTGTACTGCGGTATCGCACTAACTTGAATCTGGCTTACCATCTCAAAACTTTAGAACTCTGCTGCCATAAGTCCACAAACTGCTAGAATAGAATAGTTCAGGTGTTTACAAGAAAGTACAGTTTGTAGTGAATTTTCTTACCAAGAGGTAAAGAAATCATGTAATAGGTTAACATTTATTATGAAAGGTACTAGTGCATACTATTCCAATGTTATTTTAATTCTAGTAAGGTGTTTTTAATCATTATGTACACCTGTCATGCAGTAATATCTTTGTTGTCAATTTTCCTGGTCTTGCATGGCTTGCTGGTTAGACTGTCATCCTGTGGACTTCAATCTCTTCACTGAATATGCTCACCCTCTCAGCAGTTAGGGAATTGTAGTGTGATGGTCAATCTCATTGTTTATTAGTGAAATAATACCTCAAGAGTTGGCATGAATGGTGTTGATTATCTGTGTTCTTTCTCTAGTGTATCATTTCTGAATGAGAGGCAGTCAGTACAAATAGCTATTGAGTAGTTTTGAACAAACTTAAACAAAACAGATAAATAATCCTGGACTTCTGGAGGACTTGAGCACTGTGATAAAATTTAGTGTGTTTTGGTCAGTGAGGAAAGTTGACAAAGATGATTGGATTACATAAAAAATTGTAAACCTTTTATTAGGTGTAGGTTTCTTGAAGTTCCAGAGGAACATACAAATACATGAAAACTTGTCTAAGATGGAAACCTGTACAAGTTGGAAATGTTAACATTTTGCAGCATTTTCTTAAGATTTCTCTTATAAAAGGCCCTTTATATGGCAGTACTTGCATAATACAGCTGGAAAATTTTTGCATACCTCATCTGTCAACAAGCAGGATTACAACCTGAGTAAGGCAGAAAAATTGTTTTTGATTAAATATTAATTTCTTATACAATTAATTTGTTTAAATATTAATAAATTATTGGACATTTTGTTTCAGTAAGTATTGGTTAAATATATTCTGTTCTTTTTTCTGCCGTCATTATTTTTACAGTTAAAATGGATTCATGATTTGTAGAAATATATTTGTCTTTTAAGTACAAAATTCTGCTCTTTAAATAATTCTCACAAAAAATAAATTCCTATTGTCCCTAATTTTAAAATTTAAGGACAACTTACTTAATACCTCATTTATAAAAAGCTACTGAATACTCTCATTTTTTAAAAAAGAAGTTGTTTATTATGATTCTAGTGAAACTCAAACTCTGAGAAGATTGATACAGATGATTCTGTGAATGTTGACAAGAATGTTTTAACAGAAACTGATAAAATTGATTTAAAATCTATAATAGAATCATAAGACGGTAACAGTGCAAAAGATTCAGAAGATGAACAAAATGGAAAAGATTGTGAGGAAATAGAAATTCCCATTTCATCACAAGTGTTAAGTTACATTAACACTATCAAATTGTATGCAAAAATGAAGGGGGAAAATGAACTTCATGAAAAGGCTGTAGAATTGGTGTTTTCTTTTAACTGCACAAAAAAGCCCATTTTAAAGAACCAAAACAGTTGAAATTGGACACTCTCTTCAACTCAATTTGATTAAGATTTTGTGTATTTACATGTATTCTGAATGTCTATTCTTGTTATTGTTCTGATAAATAAAGCATAAACTTTATTCACAAAGGTCTTACTTTCCTTGAGTTAAGCAAGTATAACGTTCCACTTAAAAATTACATATTATTAAAGAAATGCATGTCTAAGCCGGAAATTTTATTCGGTCTTGTGCGATTCTGTCTAAGACAAGTTTTACTGTGTTAATATTTTTGTGATAGAGGGATGGATGACTTAAAACAATTACTGGACTAATCTAAAAATAAAACCTGAAATATTGGGGGATTTGAGAGTGTAATAATGATACCTTAGTTACTAAGGTATTTGAACAATATTTATGAAAATCATCAAAACTCCACAAGTCCCTTTGGGAAATTATAATATTAAATGTTTAATACCTCCAATGTATGGTTGGTAATTAGAAGCTGAGGCAAGAATGTTGGGTTGATGCTGAAGAGTTAAACAATTATCCAAAGCCTCAATGTACAGAATGTTGGAAGTATTGCATCTTTGTCATCACAGCAGTTTAAAATTTATTAAACTGGAAGTGATGCTGTGAGACAGGCCTTACAAACATCTTTATTGAATTGTTTAGTATTTAATTTCGGACTTTACTAAAATATTAGCCAAAAAATTCAAACTAACACTGGTAGGAGCTGTATACTTTTGTTGTTGTTCCACTTTTATTATCTAAGGAAAAGCTTGTTGTTGGAGCATGGTAATGTTTAGTTACAGTTTCTGCACATAGGTGGCCAAAATGATTTTTTTATATATAATTTAAGCTTGGTTCCCTTTTTGTTTTTTTTGCTAAGTTTATTAAAAAAAATATGTAATTTCCTCTTTCTAACTTTTAGCAACTTGTAGAAAGAGCTTTAGAACCATTATAAGATACAAAATATAACTTACTGGTACACCAAAAATTGTGTGTATAAATTTCCACTTCATACTTAACAGTAAACAGAAACACACTTCACAAGTGAAATTTTGAGCTTGATATTTTTCTAAATTGCCCAGGAAACTGCTTACACTCCCCAAGTGGAAGCCATATCCCCTACGCCACCCTATGAAGACCCTCGGCTCAGTCAGCCTCCGCAGAGGTCATCAAAGGATGAGTTACTGCAAGTGATTAATAGGTTAGATAGGGAAATAGCACAAGTGGAATCACAGATGACCAACCTCAGAAAAAAACAGGTTAGGACTTTGTTTATATGTTCACCTTATGTTCATATACATTCTTTAGTATCAAAACATGATTGTGCATTAAGTATCTTCTTCAGGTAGGGAACAAGTTTTACTTTGAAGTAATGAATTTTTAAAGGGATAATAAATCCAAATAAGGGGTACCAGCAGAAATAATACACTATATCTATAGCCATTGTAATATGTTTGTTTTGTTTCCAATTTTGATCTTAAAAACAACCTAGGAAATTTTAATACTGTGTAGACCATTCAAGGAGGTATTGAAAAGTCGATCAGTGGTTCTCAGAGTGTAATTCCAAGTAGTCTAAAGACTGGTCCAACATGCAAGTCACATCAAAAGCAGTGCCATCTTTTACATCAACTCTGAGTTGATTTTTTTTTCTGATGGCAAAAGAAGTAGTGGAGGGGTGTGATCAATAGATGTCCTGCAGGATTGTTTGTCCTGCAGAAGTGGTCTGTAACAAAAAGTTGTAAACTGGTGGCTTAGACAACCAAGATCCTTCTCCCTTCTTTATATTTAGACAAGCAAGATCCTTCTCCCTTCTTTATATTTAGACAAGCAAGATCCTTCTCCCTTCTTTATATTTAGACAAGCAAGATCCTTCTCCCTTCTTTATATTTAGACAAGCAAGACCCTTCTCCCTTTTTTATATTTAGACAAGCAAGATCCTTCTCTCTTCTTTATATTTCTTAACTATGTAAGTGTAGTAAAGTTAATTGAACTAAATGTTGTTTATCAGTGTTCCCACCTGGATGAATGACATACTTAGTGACTTAAATCACAAAATGCTTCCTAAGCTTTTGTTTATAAAATATTATATGATGTAATCATGTGTTATTCTTTCAAAGTACCCTTAATTTTAAGTAATACTACAAAAAGAAAAGTAGTAGATTTGTGTCTACAAATACAGTTAATAGTTAATGTTATTAACAAGTTGTATTAGTAGCTTAATCTATTAAACTGTTATTTCATGTTATTCTTCTATTACTGACCCTTTAACCCCAGCTTTATAAATCAAAATGGTTTTACTTGAGCAGCAAGAACTGATTTTAGAAGCAAGCAAACCAACAGATACGGAGCAAGATGTTCAAGAGACGTCAACTTTTGAACCAAAACAACTCAGCATGGCCCAACTTATATATTCAGCAAATAGGGTAAGTTTTCCACTAAAACAGCTCAGCATGGCCCAACTTATATATTCAGCAAATAGGGTAAGTTTTGAACCAAAACAACTCAGCATGGCCCAACTTATATATTCAGCAAATAGGGTAAGTTTTGAACCAAAACAACTCGGCATGGGCCAACTTATATATTCAGCAAATAGGGTAAGTTTTCCACTGAAAGAGCTCAGCATGGCCCAACTTATATATTCAGCAAATAGGGTAAGTTTTGCACTAAAACAACTCCGCATGGCCCAACTTATATATTCAGCAAATAGGGTAAGTTTTGAACCAAAACAACTCAGCATGGCCCAACTTATATATTTAGCAAGTAAGATAAGTGAAGATTTCTTTGTTCAAAGATTATGATTGTGACAGTTCTTTCTTGATCCTCTCATTGTCATGGACACGTGTGGTGCTCAAGAAAACTGTTATAGTAATATTTAGGAATTTGTACCACCCTTAAATATACAAAAATTGCAAACTATAGAAATTTTAAAGAAAATATTAACATTTTCTTTTTGCTGTGTACCAAAAATAAACATAACACTGTGAGGGTTGTTTATATATAAATGTGGCAATGAGGATAAAAATCTAGATAAATATGTAATCTAAGGGCTATATGTGTTGTAGAGAAGACATTGCCTATATCACAGGATGAAATAGTATTATTGATGGTTTTTTTGTCATTTGATTCCTTTCAGAAAAAAGCCCAACAAGCCCATTCTGTCCTGGAGAAATTAGGTCCAAAACTAGAACTGGTGAGTGTGCTTTCTTTGGATTTGGATGCAGGCTAAGTTTTAAGGACCATTTGACTTTTAAAGGTGCACATCCACATTTGAGAAAAGTATCGGCTTGTTGTGTATGAAATGTCAGATTTTTAAAGGAAAATGTGAAGCAAGTACACATCTTTGTTGTTTTAGTTATTCTCTAATAAAAATAAGCTCTTCAGACTCAAATTAACTTCTATCAACAAATTGTAAGTTTTTATAAATGCCATATTAAAAAAAATTGGACTTTGATACAATGAAGTCTTTGGAAGCACTTGCAATTGATGTTTGGCTTGCAAACATTTTTTCCTTTAAAACAAAAAAGTCTAAATATTTAAAAACTGATAATCTATAGGGAAAAGATTTGATGACTGTGGTGGATGAGTTAAAGTTTCATACTGAACCTTGTTTAGATTTTGGACAGTAATGTGTGAAACATGAGGTTGAGCATTGTCGTGAAGCAGTATGGGTCCACTGCAGTTAAGTATTGCTGGATGTTTTTGCAGCAACTTTTAATGCATAATTTCAAGCTCACAACAACATTTCTATGCTGTTATTTGTTTCTCCTGGGTTTAAGAATAAATTATGGCCACCAGACACTAACTCTAAGCTTATCTGGGTGCAGGGCTGATTTTGGTACTTTTTTACAATCAAGCGACTCTCTGGATCATCATTGATTGTTGTAAAAAGAAATCAATTTTTCATTACAGATGACAAATCTGTGGAGCAAATGGTCAATTTTCATCTCGTCTTGTTTGATGGTGTTCAGTCAGTTTGTGAGGTGTATTTTATGGAGATTTTTTTTACCTTATCAGTTGCTTCAAGATGTTGGAACTGTTTAATAATGACCATTAAGTTTGTTGACAAGTTATTTCACAGTTTGGCAAATATCTGATTCAACTAAGATCTTCAGTTCTTCCTTGTTATTGGCCATCTGAAGGTGGCTTTAAGAATCATTTGCAATCCTTTTCACCAGAGCAAAATCTTCTGAGCCAGCATTATGTGTGTTAGCTTTGCAATCGCCAAATGCACAAATAATGTTACGAGCTAATGTTGCTGCATTGTAACAAAACTCAGCATAAATGTGAATTAGTTTCTGAAATAAGAAAAAGTGAGCTTGAAATGAATCAGATAGTATTATCAGACTGTTATCGTGGTGATGTCTCTCTTTCAGTTACTAAAACTTCAGTATTCGCACATGAAAAACTGACATTTTGTATGTAACAAACAGCTCGAAAGGAACTTAAACCTGCCTTTTAATTTTCAGGATGTTATTGATTTCCTTCTCCAGTTTGTTCTAAACTGAAAGCTGTAGCTACTGCTGCAGGTTTCCCATTTTTCTTACAGGAACTATGTCTAACTTCTCAAAATTTATTAGTTTTTATTCCCTATTTCCAGTCTAACTTCCAATAATTGTACTTTAACTATAATTAAACCATTTCACATTTTATAGGTTAATTACTTATTAACTAATACTGTTAAGTAGTAATGCATCCACTGTGCACATCATGTCTACAATTACAGTTAAGTAATTGCTAATTCATATAATTTATAAATTTTAAAATTTTAAAGGTAAAGGGACACAAAGGAGCTTAACTGATCCATCGAGGTCATCCCTTCCAGCTCTGTTCTGTAACCATCCCTCATTACTTGCGTATTTATCCAATCTTTTCTTGAATGCAAATTTTCTGCTGCCACCATCCTTGAACAGCTTATTTCATAAGCTGACCACCCTGTTTGAAAAGTAATACTGTCCAAACTGTAGGTGAATCCAACATTTACTAACAAAGTATCAGCAGCTATCAAAGAGGATAAATATAATTTTAGGTCTTAAATAAGATTTTTTTCGTTACTTATCTTAAACTGTATTATATTAACACAGTCATTTCCCATAGGGTGCAAAGTGAAAACATTTCCGGTTACTTTGATTGAAACATTGTTATAAGTACTTGGTTGCTTGCATTGTCTCTTTAGGTATAAATTAAAAGGAAGTATCCAGGTGCAGCTAAGAATTAGCAATTTGTAATTGTGTTCCAAATTTGCAAAAAATGGTTACAAAGTAATGTCAGAAAGGTCGTTATAATAGTAAATATAGTCCTGTGGTTTAGTAACTAAACTTGACCAATTCAATTAAACTTGGCCTGGCTCAACCCTAAAATATTCATAAAGTTTTTAATAAATAATTTTGTTACATCTTCAGTTGTACTGTGTTTAAATATTAATAAAACTTGCTCTTTATGTAATGTGTACAAGAACCACTAGATAAAGATAATGAAGTTAGTTATTTTCTGTTACCCTTCCTTTATGCTTTTCAAGTAAATTCAGTATGAAATTTTTAATACAAAACTAAAGTTTGTACGTGGTAAATTTTTAACTTGTCTTTATTCTTATTTATTTTCAGCCATTATATAACCAACCTTCTGACACCGTCGTTTTCCATGAGAACAAAGTACGGTATGTATAGTTTAGAGTACTTCTGGTAATTGGTGTAATAATTTAACATGTTGGTGTTGGGATTATAGTTACTCCTGGAACAGTGTTAAATAATCATCTAACTCTGTTGTTATATACTGAGTTAAAATTATCTAAGTCTTACCCTTAATATTATTATAAAGTGTCACAGCAGGAACACTTCTACATTGTAAGGGTAATATCTCAATTAGTCATTGTGACAAAAGGAAAATGATTTAATTAGCAAAATATAAACATTACTTGGGAAATGTCAAAGTAAAGATAAACAATATGTATATATTTTTTTGCTTATCCCCGTGTAGTAAGACAATTTGTGTATGATAATTAACATAAAACAATTTTTTACCGAGGGTTGAAAATTTCATATTTCTCATTAAATTTGATTCAATTGTTGATATATTTGGTTTAGTTTTGTTATTTCATAAAAATGATTCGTTTTGTAGCTACTTGCAGGCAAAATTTAAAAATGTTTTATTTCTTTTCAGAATGATCAGAATCTTTTAAATATTAAACAATAACTTTTCTATTATAGTTTTTCATCTTTCAAGAAAGACTTGATAGTTCTTTTAAAAAAGAAACAGGAAGACAGACAACAACGGGTATGTAATAAATATATTAAAACTCGTGTCTTGTGTCAAACGATATGACTGAATTTTCTTTCTGTGAAGTGTTTAGTAAGGTTCTCTGGCAAATATTACTTTTACAGAGTAACTTCCTGTGAGATTAGGATTTCAAAATACAGGAATATACAGTTTGTGTTGCAGTGGTCTAATGTTAAGTTAAGTTTTTTGTATTTGAAATAATTAAAAATTTGTTTAGATATTTATTTTGAAATTTGAAGGTGTTTATGAAACTTGCTTTTAAACCATTGCATATTGCTGCAGTGCTTTCATTGTTTTATTGTAGTATTTTTCAGTATATTAACACTTTTACATGGAAGAACCAAGTACTTTTCAGAAAGATATTTTAAGTTTCAGTTTTGTTTTTATTTTGCACATAAGCCTGAATCCTGTTCCATGTGTACAAAGACATGAAGCTGATTGTAAAGTTGAATTCTCCTTATGATAGTGTTGCATAATTTGTAGTCGGTAAACTTGTTCAGTTATAAGATATTTATATTCCATTTCAAATAAAGTAACATATAATTGAAAGTTAATTCATGACTACTCTTTTCTTGTGTATAATTATAAATTAATCTAATATAATGAACTTTATATATATGTATCAAAGATTCTGTCACCAGGGGTGTTGTCAGATGCAAACTGAAAGTGCATTCTGATTGATGTGTACGAGAACTGCTGAATGTGCTATTGTAATTTTATTTTCTTAATTTCTCTCAATTTCTAATGCATTTCTTCTGGTTGAATCATGTATTGGACTGCCAATGACTCTGAGCTTGCATAGACCTTCATTGATTTCTGAAACACTGAAGAAATTCTGCCAATTCTTGTTTAAGAGGTGACATATTAATGATTCAAAAATACCCAGGTTTGCAAAATTTTCAGCAGTACTTTAACCATGTTTTAGGAAAAACGATTTATTAACAATTGTTAAAAATATGCTTATGACCATTATCAAATTTTAAACTTAAGTATACTGCTTACTGGCAAGTTTTGAAATTAAAAGCTTTCTTGTCATTTTGTTTGAGGGAGATTATTATAAAAAGAACATTAGGTTTACATACATGTATAAAATGAGTTATATATATTTTTAAAGAGTTTACATATGAAATTTTCTGATTTTTAAATTAACACTGCATGGGATTGTTGTTGTTGAGCAGTTAATCTTATTTCTCCTTTTTTGGGCAACAATTATTTTTTTGTAATTCAGAATTTGTTTTAATTACCAAAATTACTGGTTTTGTTGTTAGTAAAATAAACTTTAATACTTGCTGAATAAGGCTTCCCATTTCTTTTGTGAAAGCAGTGCACATCATTGTTTAATATTTAAGATCCCTTTTCGTGCGTGCATGTGTGTTCGTGAGAGTTATGTTAGTTCACTTAATCAAAACTTTATATGGCCAGTTGCTGTAGGATATGAATAGAATAAGTTGCTTGAAACAATATTGCATCTGGAAATAGAAACGTTTTAGGCTTTTGCCACGCAGCGAGGACACGTTCCCCTGGGAAATCAAGTTCCCTTTGTCATAACTGAGTAAATAACAATGAAGGTAGGCAGGTTAGTGCTTTCTAATTAAAAGATTCTTTTGTGTGTAGTTTCCTTAAGCACGATCAGACTTATTTACTGAGTAAATCAATAACATTGTTTATTTCGTATTTCTAGGAGAC
The DNA here is from genome assembly GCA_011833715.1 of Carcinoscorpius rotundicauda. Classification (NCBI taxonomy): domain Eukaryota; kingdom Metazoa; phylum Arthropoda; class Merostomata; order Xiphosura; family Limulidae; genus Carcinoscorpius; species Carcinoscorpius rotundicauda. The sequence continues at coordinate 101,405,085 of CM022394.1, read as the reverse complement.
TTATTTAACAGAAAGTTACAATCGATTAATGCAGGCATGGCAACAGAGAATGGAAAAAAAGGATAGTAATATTAATAAAAAGTGAGTATTCTTTTAAGCTAAGAACTGTTGTATCTGTTTGGTGTACAGCTTGTTGTTAGGGTATTATATTATGTTGAATAATAGCAGCTGGCGTGTGCGCGCGCGCGCAGTGTTAAAAATTTAGTAATTTAATTTTACATTGTTACAAGAGATGTAAATTTTCTTAACATAGAGCTCATTATGGACATAATGACTTTTTTACTTGTTTTACTTTATTATTCCAGTGTTAAATGCATGTTAAAGTATTGTGAATGCAAAATAATTACATCAAACAAAAAGTTAATCTGGTGAAAAACCTGTTGTCTTACAATGGGCTAATATATTTGTATATAGAACTCTGGCAAGTATTTATATACATGTGTATATATATATAAACAGTGAGGTGTTAAAAATCATCTTAAAGTATTTGTGTAGAAAAAGAGAACATTTTTATTTCATCTTATGTGCATGTCACTAGTTATTTTGTAATTGTACCAACTATAGTAAGTAAATGTTTGCACAGAGCCAAAGACATGAAGCAGAGAGAATTTTTTGAGAAGCAATATCCCGAACTTCGGAAACAAAGAGAAGAAAGGGAGAGATTGTCTAGGGTGGGGCAGAGAGTTCGGAGTGATGCAGAAATGGAAGAAATCATGGATGGCTTACAAGAACAGGAAGTATGAAACATTTAATATGAATTTATTTAAAAAGGGTTTTAATACTGAGAAATGAGATTTTTACAAGTGAATTTGGTTTTGCAGTAAGATTACGTAAACATTCTTCTTTCATTTAATGTTCTCAAATAAATATTTTCTGTCCTTGTATCATTGCTCCCCCTATAAAATATTTTATACAGAATTGGAAAGTGTTGGAAGTACTTATGAGGAGGACAAGAGAAAGGTGATGACTAGACTTGTTTACTGTGTGAATATGAATTGCACTAAGGAGCAGGCATGTGTTAATATCTTAACACCGTGGTTTATTATCATCCATGTCATTGGAAAATGTCACCCATTATAAAGTTTATGAAACTACTGACAGTCTGTTCATGCTGAGTGGTAAAAATAGTCCTGGTTCCCACGTTTGTTAACATGGAGTAGCAAGTAATTTGATTAACATGTAATTATAATGCAGTGTTTTAGTCTTGGCAACTGTATGTGAAACTAGCTCATTTCAATATGAATGTGGTCAAGGTAGAAAACCAAACATCTCCAAAAGTTAAGTACCTATGTTTTTACAAAATAGGCTGTACTTGAGTGCAGATCTTGTTAGTAAATACAGGTATAAATGTCACCTTAGAAATAGCAAGACAGAGATTGGAATGAAGTGTTCTCAATGATTAGTTGCTGCTGAAAACCCATTGTATAGAAGAAATAACCAAACTTTCAAGTTGAAGCGGTCATGAGACCATAAACAAATGAGAAAACTGAGGAAGTGTGCTCATTACAGATAAAGTTAAGCGTAAAGTGCAAGTAAAAATCTTTAGTGGTGGAGAGAACATTACACACATTGTCTACCGTGAAGCAAGAGAGAAGGTGAAACAGAAGTTGAAACTGCTTTTTTAGTGTTGATGATTTTCAAAAATGAATCTGTAATACTCTGATAATTGATCCATCAGGTAGCAGTTGATATACCAGTAAGTCAGTGATCCACTAACCGAAGCTGTTGGAGAAGTAGTCAACAGAACCGTCTTAACCATAGCTTAGCCTGCACAAAGTCCCAATATAAATATCATTGAGGTTGTATGAGTTGCACAAACACTTAATGTGTCGAAATGTGTGTGAACAACTTTCATGAATGGTGTAGTGTAAAATGCAACATTTGTAACAATATTTTCCTTGGTGAACTGTATGGAATCGTAAACCCAAGCTCATTTAATGTCCTGTGTGAAGCAAAAACAGTTTCATATGAAATACTAGTGTGCTATACAATTTATTTGATTTCTGGTGATAATGCTACATACTATTAATAAATTCACTGTCTTCAAGGATTGAGTAATGTTATGTTATGATCTTGGAGGTTCATTGTGTTATTCGTCTAATTGTGCATTATTTGATGTGTATCCCTACTTGATACTTGGCTTGCAGCATAAATATAATGTATAAAGGCTCTGTCATAATATCATGTCCAAAGCATGTCTACAACGTTTCTTTAATACTGATGTATTAGCTGTGAATAAGAAGTACCAATATTTAAGCCTTGATTACACTGGAAGCTGGGAAAAAGGTTATAAAATTTGAATAATTCTTCAGTAGACAAAATGGTTTGAGCTTGTATGTTTCAACTGCCCTAGAAAGGGCATGTTTGTTTTCTCATATCCACTCATTCTCATCTTGTGGACAGGTTAGATGGATGGAGTTTGATCAAAATTGTACTACAGGTACTGTAGACAAATTTCTTGAATATATTAGCTTTTGGAAGGCCATAGTTTGAAGATCTAGGTCATTTACATTGGCTGAAATATGCAGCTTAACATTAGTGGTGTTTTGTAAATGAAATTGCACTTGTTATATTATCTTTTTTATTTTTACTCTTCATAGTTGGAAGATAAAAAGATGAAAAGTTACGCAGTGATCCCACCAATTCTGATCGATCAGCGACGCAAGAAGATTCAGTATACTAACAGGAATGGACTTGTGGAAGACCCCATGGCTGAGTATAAAGAGAGACAGATGTTGAATGTTTGGATAGACCAAGAAAAAGAAACGTTTCGAGAGAAGTACCTCCAACACCCTAAGAATTTTTGTTTCATAGCGTCCCACCTGGAAAGAAAGGTTAGGGGCAGTGGCAGTAATTGGGTACATTTAAATGGATTATTAAATTATCTATAAGATATTTGATTAATTGATTTTGTAAAGTTGGTATGTTATCCAAGCAGCAGTTTGCCATTGAGGTCTGTGATTAAGACAGTAGGAAATCATTTTGAAACCCTGTATTGTACCTACAAAGGTCAGTTGCAGAAATTCTTTTATAAGTCTTGATATGTTATGTAAGTTTTGCTGTTAAATGTGTGTCTACAGATCAGCTTTTATGTTTCACGAGTGTAGGAAGTTGAAACTTCATTATACCTCTACCTAAAATTGTTTGCAATTAATTATGAATTATAATTTTGTTTTATATAAGGTAAAAATATTGATACAGCAAGCTGTATGTATGATATGTGGTAGAATTCCTTGTGTGATATTTGCTAATATAACACTGTAGTGAAGATTGGTAACCCAAAATTTCTATGCTAGAAATATATTGAAAAGACATATAATGTTTAAAAAGTTGTGAATGTTTAGGTATTGGATATGCGCTTTATTGGTTATATTATGGTGAGATGTGCTGCAGTTGGTTGTGTTACAATGAGGAATATTGCAGTTGTTGGTTTTAAGATTTTGTCTTTTCATTTATTAATTATTTCTGGTTATTTCTCTGTATTGTGAATATGATAAGCTATTTACCTCGTGTATATAAGAAATATAGATGTAAATATTTAACTTTAAAAGAGTCACAAGCATATTTAATTAAAAGTTGAAATTCAAGTTTTGCCATATATGAAAGACTTGGCACAGCCATGTGGTTAGGGTGCTTGACTTGCATTTTGCTGATTACAGGTTTGAATCCCTGTCCCACCAAACATGTTGATATTTCTAGTCAAGGGGCATTATAATGTTATGATCAATCCCACTATTCAGTGGTAAATGAGTAACTAGTCTCAGGGTTGGCAGTGGATGGTGCTGACTAGCTGTCTTCTCTCTAGTCTTTCTAAAATTAGAGACAGCTGTTGCTGATAGCTTTCATTTAACTTTGTACAAACTTCCAAACACACCAAACTGTACACAGATATTGCAAGATACTTCATTGTAATACAGACAGTGGAGCACTTTCTAATTGCATCTTTTGCTGAACAATATTATTCTATGTTAAACTCCAACATCTACTGTCTGAGAAGAGTCATCTGTACTGTTCTGAAATAAATCAATACATCTGTCAGTAAAGAAAGTTCTAACTCTGTTTCATTTATCCAACTGTCATTTCACATGCAATGTGTTCTGTATGATTACTAGCCAGTGAAAGGTAATACAAATTATTTAGATATGACATCTGAACATTTCATTAGGCCTGATCACCTATGAATAACTGACATAAAAAGCACTTCAGGTGATGTTGAATGAGATGATTTAATACAGTTATATTTTTAATCTGTGTTAGGCTAATAAAAGAATTGAAATAATGGTTAATTCTAGTGATGAACCATCGTACCAGTTATCACATAATATTTTAATAGGGCATTAGTCTTTGATACCCATAATTATTTAAATTTTTTCTGTGAGGAGAAAGGTTAGAGGGACTTAGTGAACAAAGGTTTTATGTGTTATCTTCCAGAGTGTTGCAGACTGTGTTCAGTATTACTACTTAACCAAGAAGAGTGAGAATTATAAACAACTCTTGAGGAAGACCAGCGTAAGGAAACGTACCCGAGCACTTGTAAGACATCCAGCTCAGTCACAATCTCAAACCCAGGTAAGATATGTTGGGCTGGACAGATTTATGGCTTGATGATTAGGCTAACATCCTAGTGTTAAGCAATTCGTACCAAATGTTGCTAGTACAAACTGCAACTTTTTGAACTAATTGTGGTTAAAAGAGCATTCCCTGCTGGTACAGTGGTAAGTATATGGATTTACCACACTAAAATTAGGGTGGACTCAGCCTGTTGTGGCTTTGCTGTAAGAAACACACGCACACGCGCACACAGTTAAGAGGTCATTCCACTACTATTTACGTATTAGTAGTCCATGTTTATTTAATAAAAGGCTCGTGTTTCAGTTTCATTCATAAGTTTTAAGAAAAGTATATTTTCTTTTAATTTCAAAATTTGATTATAAAAGCAAAGTAATAACTTACTTTCTTACTCAGTGCATATATTAGTTTATAAGATATATATATATATAAAGAAAAACTTGTAAGAAAGAGCATGATTTACGGGAAGATGCTATATTACATTGTTGTATGACCAATCCAGTTGTAAATAAACAATATGATAATCTGTAAAGAATCAAGTCAATCAAGTAGGTTCTTGTAATATGAATTAGTTAATTTTCTAAAATGTAAAGTTTAAGATATTACTTTTTCCCTTTAAATGTAGTTCTCTGTTTATAATTTTTGCCATTAATAAAGGATGAGCTGTACAAGGAGTAACACAAGCTATCTTTTTCAGGCTGCTTTATCAGCTTCTCCAGCTATCACTGCTGTTACAGTCATGACATCTATAAGCCATTGTCAAACCACCAGCACTATAGTGACCAGTCCTGTAACTGCAACTACAGTGTCATTCATGGGCACATCTACTTACGCATCTCTCACAACTCAATCTGATTTGGAGAATAATCTCATAGTATCAAAAACTAGCCAGTCAGGTTCTGTGACAACAAACATTGTTGCAGATAACAAGTCCAATAAAACCAGGTGGGTTGTTTTATTGTAATTTTTATGTTTCAGTAATCACTGCTTTCACATTGAAATACATTTAGAAAAACAGTCTTGATCAAATAGTTTAGGTTATGATTTTGGTGTTTTTATATATATTTTTTTGTCTTCCTGGGATACCAGTTTCAAGGATAACCACTTTGTAGGTAAAACGTAGAATGGAAATGACTTGATGTGTAACTGACTATAAGACTGAAATATGGAATTATGAAGGAAATGAATATTGTGGGGAAACAAAATTGCATTAAAATTATGACCTAAAATAAAGAAGGATTCTTTTTGTCTTTCTATATTTAACAGTTTATAGTCAAACTGTTCTCTTTATATATTTCAAAATGGAATATTGGATTTGAATACTAGATTAAGTACATTAATAAAACTTTTAAAGTTTCTTGTACATATACTTGTAGCTTGGTGAGCATGTTTCTCTATAAATCTCACTCTGTTTCAATGTTACAGTGAAAATAAATGTCTTGAAGCAGACAAAAACAAAAGCAAACAAAGTGAAACCAGCAGTGATGGTAAGATCTTGTTTTTTTTTGTTTTTTAAATAATATTAAAGGGTTTTAGTTACAAACGGGTACCTCTTAAATGGCTGCATATTAAATCAGCTTTTACAAAAATATTTAAAAATGTACAAGTCTATATAAATGGAAAATTTAAGATTCTTATGAAAATAATTTTCCAAACAAAATTGTTCAACACTCTCCATCCCTCCCTTTCCCAGAAATGTTGGTCTGTGTTTCTGTTAGTTTCTTGGTATTTTTATGTCAGAATTCAGTGAAAGAATAATTAATTAAAAGTTAGAGCACACACACAAAAAAAGTTTGAAGTGAGTGAATGAAAGAGTGTAGGAAACAGCAAGTACCTGATTTATAATTAATCTGTTTTAAAAAAAATATATATTTACTTTTGATTATAAAGAATAATGCTATGGTGGTATTTCAGTCATCCTGATTTATAATTAGTCTGTCTTTTAAAAAATATTTACTTTTTATTATAAAGAATAATGCTATGGTGGTAATTAAGTTATCCAATTTTTCAATGAGCTGTTTTTTTTTCTTTGCATGAATTTGTTGAACATCGTTAATTAATGTACAGTTTGTCTTGTTGATTATCTCCGTTAATTTGTTGCTACTGGACATCATGGTCATTAGGGGAAAAAAGAGTTATGGTACTTTTAACTTTTTTCATATTTTTAAGTCCACTTGAATATTTCAAGTTGAAATATAACTTTTAATAAGGAATGAAAATTGATTAAATTTAAACCTGCAGTTTTGTCAACCTGGTTGACTATGTCCAACTGGTTTATACAATATGAATGCTTAAAACTCCAGTTATTTCACTGGTTATTAAGAATGCAATTAAACTAGACTGAAGAGACAGCAGTAGGCTTGTGCTGCTTAGAGTTTATGTATTTCCTTTTGTTACCACAGGAAGAACCAATTTTAAGTGGTCAAATGAGAGAAATGTGAAAAACATAACCTTTTATGCTTTTTATGGTTATAGCTACAAGTTTAAGAAATGTCTATTTTAAGAATGAGATAAAAGATGCAAAACAAATATTTTTGTTCAGGAAGTCACAGTAATAAAGCATTTGTTTATTTACTTCAATAACACTTTCCTCAGAGATTGTTTCTTACATGTTTACTCTCAGCACACGAGTCAAGCTTATATTAAGATATTGAGTTTTTATAAGAAATATTTAGTTAAAAAGTGAATTGCTGGAAAAAGAAAATTCAAGAAAACTGAGGATTTGAAAGCAATTTTAATTCACAATTGTACTCGTGGTATTTATTTTGAAAACAGTAATTTTTATTAATTTTATTTTAAATATTATATTAAGGGTAATATACTGCCTGAGCTTTAAAACAGCTTTGCTTTTAGAAGTAATTGGGTCATTTTGAAGATATTCAAGACAATCACTTGTTGCCAAACCAGTCATACTAGAAACAATCAGTGTAAACAACTTTTTGACTGCTTAAGTAATTCTTTATTTTTAATGTTATTTTTGTATTACACCATAGAAACGAATAAGTTTTCTATTTAACTGTGGCCAAAACTCATCTAATAATGTGTACATGCTAATTAAATGTGAATTTTTTTGCTAATAAGAGAATGAAATGCTGTATCGAACACTTACGATTCTTCTATTCAGGTAAGACATTTTCCAAGTGTGATGATTCTCCGTTTTGTTTCTTTCTTTGTGTATGTGTTGTTTAGCACTTTGGTAGTTCAGAAAAACCTCTTCCTGGACAATGTTTCCTATGTTTGTGAACAAAGTAATAACTTGGAAACTTTGAACCACAGTTTTTACAGGGATAAAAGGCTACGTTCATATCAGGAGGTCTTGGAATAGAGGAGTCAGATTCTGTTGATGCTTTTACTTCTCCCACGACTGGATTTATATGGCGCTTTTTATGTTTTTCATAGCAATACTGGCTGCGGAAAGAGCGTTTACAATATACGCAGTGGTAAATGACAGAGAAATTGTCTTGTTCTGGCCGTCCTCTTGGATGAGAAAATGTACTGAAACTTGTCTTTGTTTCATCATCCATTTCTGAAAGTAAAATACTGCCGCTAGAAGAAGAAGAATCTTGTAAATCTGCTTTAGATATAGTGGTCATGATGTGATACCTTGACGAGACATCCTTAGCAGATGTGTCCTTTTCTAATTCATCAGATTTACTATGGCATGACTCTGAGTTTCTTGTTGAAATTAAGGAACTATCTGAAGTTACATTGGTATTTTTTTTTGAAGGTAAAGAAATACTGGAAACTAAGTTGTTATTTCCTTTTGAGAGTGAGGAACTGCCAGAAACTAAATTACTGTTTCTGTCTGACAGAGAGGAACTGGCAGAAGCAAAGTTGGTATTTCCTTTCAACAGTGAAGAACTGCCACTGACTGTGTTGGCATTTTCTGTTGACAGTGAAGAACTGCCACTGACTGTGTTGTCATTTTCTGTTGACAGTGAAGAACTGCCACTGACTGTGTTGGCATTTTCTGTTGACAGTGAAGAACTGCCACTGACTGTGTTGGCATTTTCTGTTGACAGTGAAGAACTGCCACTGACTGTGTTGGCATTTTCTGTTGACAGTGAAGAACTGCCACTGACTGTGTTGGCATTTTCTGTTGACAGTGAGGAACTGCCACTGACTGTGTTGGCATTTTCTGTTGACAGTGAGGAACTGCCACTGACTGTGTTGGCATTTTCTGTTGACAGTGAGGAACTGCCACTGACTGCCATGGCATTTTCTGTTGACAGTGATGAATAACTTGAAACTATGTTATATTTTTTTGATTGTATGGAATTGCAAAATGATATATTAGTATTTCCTGTTGATAGTATGGATTTATTGGAATTGGACTTTTCTGTTGAAAATAATAGAGTGCTGGGATCCGTATTTAGTGTTGATGTTAAAGAAGTGCATGAAACCACAGTGAAGTGGTCTGTTGGCCAATTGGAATTGGCATCCAAGGGGTCTTCCAGAGGGTCTGCTGTTCTTTCTGAATTAAGCGTTGAAGTGGGTTGAGGTGTGGAGAAGCAATAATTCTGGTTGATGACTCTCTCAAATTTGATTGGTCCATCACACTCTGCATAATCAATAATGACATTTTCATCCAAACACGGTATTTCTTGTGATTTTCTTGGATGTCCCTTAGTGATAAACTTTGCGGATGCTACCGTTGAGGCAGATAAAGGTCTCTTCCCCATAGTGTGCTGAGAGGAGTAAGTTGGTTGTTGGATGAGTCCTTTGTTTCTGTTAGTCGTCCTTGGATTAGTCTTGATGCTGCTTTGTGGCTTTCCTCTTGTTTTTGTAATTGGGTTACCAATTTGGGAATGTTCCTCTCTATTGAAACTTGGCAAATCTTTGTGGGGAAACACTGGAATTGGTTTGAGAATATGAGGTGTATTGTTAGAGGGTATTATGTTATCAGCTAAATAAAAAGGAAAAGTGGGAAGAGCGTATTGAGGTAACCTATAACTCAGATGTGATAAACTCCTGTCAATATGTGCTAAATAACACAAATTATTGGGCATTATGTTGGATGATGGAGAAGGTAGAGAGCAACTAGCAAGTTGCCTTTGGGCTAGCAAGGATTTACATGTAAAAATAATGGCAGGCAAGTGCAGTAACTGTGCTGCTACCAGTACATCATAAATGTTCTGACCAGTGACATTAAGTCTTCCAGTGTAGAGAAACTCTAGGAGAACAGAAAATACTGAAGCAGATATTGATGGTAAAATCAGTGGTTCACTTGTCTCTCCTTTATAATCCATGTGACAGTAAGAATAGTTTAACAGAGCATTAAAGAATTCGCTGTTTTGTGCCAGCAAGTTTCTGTGTACTTTAAATGTCTCTCCTCCTGCAAAAACTTTTACTTCTTCTGACAAACGGTCAAGATGCTGCCTTCTCCACATTGTTTTATTTCTGTACAAATAAAAAAAAATTCTGCATTGGAAACTTGTTTTCTTATATTTATGGCATAAATGTTTCCATTTCTGCACATCATCCAAACTAGGTTGGCAGTATTAATGTTATTAATTTCTTACTGTGACATTCGGGAAATGTAATTTCCTTAGTTTCTAGTGCATGATGTTTGTGTAAAGTTTTCTTACGATCACCCTTTAATTCACTAAAAACGAATTGGGAATTTTTATTTGAAAATATCATTTGAAACCTGTTTTTAAAGTAAATGTTATCCTGAGAATGAAAAATATGGATACAGATTATTTTTACTGTAATATTTGGTCTTTTATCAAAACTTATTATCCGTTGACTGTCCATTGTGTTGTTAGTGTAAAAAACAATATTTTATCTCTGATCAGAATATAAGGATACACATGGTGACTTCACACTATATTTACCAGAATAATCTGAAGTTGATTAACAGACAAACAAGGTTCATTTTGGTGATCATTTCTGTTCTGGAAATTTCATTGTAGCTAAAAATTACCTGGTTAATAACGTGCACAATGTTTAAGGGTTTTCTGAAAAATGATTTGTTTTACAATTTAATATTGGTGATTATATTTCAAAGATGCATGGCTATCAGTATATAACGATAAACGAACATAAATTATGACTTAATTTACTATCCTGTTGTTGGAAACTTGTTTTTGATAGTTTGTGTTGTCAAGCTTGATACTATTACACTTTGGTTATATCTTCCAGCTTTCGTTCCTAGATTTTCAGTAACAAATGTGATCATTTTTTTTTATTTTAAAGGTTACAATATCGTTAAGAATGTTGCAGTCTATGATTTCAATTATTTTTAGATCCCTTTGACGAGCTGTTATAATTTTTTTTGATTTATTGAAAATTTTTTTTTTTTTCCCACAGAAGGTTTAATGAATCCAGTTAAACTAGATATTTGAGATTCTTATATCGTTATCGCATAATAAAGCCAAAAAGAAAGTAAAGTCATTGCTGATTTCAATATTAAGTGCTAACGGACAACTTTGAAGACATTCTTACCATTTGAACTTGTTTGTTCCAGTTAGTGTCTTAACTGTAGTTTTCCAAGGAACGTTAATATCTTGTAGTTTCCTCTTGAGAACGTTGGTAAGATATTTCTTCTAGATTATCATCACTGTTAAGAAGAGCGATGAACACTTCTCAGTTGTTGTTGTTTCGTGTAAGTCACGTATTATTTCTGTTATGGACTGTTGTACTCATGACGTAGCTCCGTGAGATTTTTCTTTTAGGGTGTTGCCCCTTTGAAAAGAAAACTTCTAGGATTTGGACGTTACTGTTCTGTTACTGTATTTTCGAGACCTGTTAGCCTCGGTTTGGTTAGCTGTTGTAGTCCACTGGATTTTGTTCACTGTCGCAACTTCTTATATTGGTAGTTAGTGTTTGAAAATTGGAGTCTCTTTTGAACACTTCGCAATAGTTCAAGTAGAAGACACGAGTTTTTGTCATAGGACTTTGTGCCCATGTAAACTTGAACGACATTAAAGATCATTGATACATTATTATTCAACTGTATTAACTTGTTGTCTGTGTGCTATTAGTCTTAGCTCTCAGGTTTTGTGAAGGTGGAAAGTTATCGTTTCTGGTTTAAGTCTCAGAATTCGGTACCATATGAATACAAATACATTAGTAGTTATGAGAGGAATGTATTTGAATGGTTCTGGCCAATGAACGAGCTAGTTGTTCACGTGCGACGATCAAAGAGTACAGCATAAAGTGTACAGTATCTTCGAGTTTCTTTGTCACGAAACACGCACGTCATTCATAATTAACTATACGAAAATTGTGATTTTTAATGTTCCCTGAATTGGAACACTTTGTTTGGACTTACTGTTTGTCTTTCAAAACGAATGTTGTACCATTGAGGCCTGTGGGGATTAAGTAAGAGGTACTTGATGAAAACGTAGTTCCTTCCGGCCATATCCTGTAAAAAAAAAACACGCACGCACGCACAAAAAAACGCATGTTAGAGGAAATTGATACAGCTGAGTGAATTGATTAGCTAAACAGAAAGCTATAATAACAACTTGCCTTCTGGCAGGTGGGGTTTGGGGATGGGGGATAGCCTTTGTAGTTTACGCAAGTATGATCTAGAATCTACTGTCTTTATTTACACGTAATGTATGTTCTGTGATATGCCATATCGGTCTGGAATATTGCAAATGAACTTGCATTCTAATTAGATAGGTAATTATTACATTTCTACTCATGGTAACGTAGTGTTGTCACTTATCTGTATTGTGTGACTCTATAACTTTTGTATCTGCTACATACATGTTTATAAAACATTGTATTATGGTTCATCTCCTTTATATGATTATATGATAAAATTAATCGCACATTGATTTCTAACGATCGTGTTATATTTAGTAGATGGCGCAAGTAAATGTTTTTTAATTTCGCACAAAGCTACTCGAGGGCTATCTGTACTAGCTGTCCCTAATTTAGCAGTGTAAGACTAGAGGGAAGGCAGCTAGTCATCAACACCTACCGCAAACTCTTGGGCTACTCATTTACCAATGAATAGTGGGATTGACTGCACATTATAACGCCCCACGGCTGGGAGGGCGAGCATGTTTGGCGCGAAGGGGATGCGAACCCGCGACCCTCGGATTACGAGTCGCACGCCTTAACACGCTTGGCCATTACCAATTTTTCCTTTTGGCCCAACATAGCTAGGTGATCACGACACCTGTAATCTGCGGTTTGCGGTTTCGAATCCTCGTCACACCAAACATGCCCATTCAGCCGTGGTTAACAAAACGTTCTGGACATTATTTTAATTAAAATGTTAATACCCATACCAACCGTCTTTAAAATACATTTTTTATTTTAAGTGGGTTTTTCGTTCCCATGAACAACTGCAATAGGTGATCGTGTTTTAACGTCCTTTGGAATATCAGGCTTTAGTAAAGTGAGCACTTTAAAAGGATTAGTGAAAAATAAGTTTCTTGAACCCAGTACTGGTTGCGGTTGTAAGTAATTGTCTGTATACTGGCGGTACTTAACGCTGTTTAGCTTTTGTTTTTTTTTAATCTGTTTACATTACCCAGTAACTGCAAGGACATGACGCGACTCATATCAACATTTTTCTGTTGATGTAGAGATTGTTATACAAGGCCCAATATTTTATTATTTTTTCGTGTAATACACTTGCATAATTAATTATCATTGTATTTAATTGGAGATGCAGATGATACAACGTGATTGTATAACAGTTCCTTCACTTTAATGTTCTCGTTTAGATGTCGCTGTGAAATTAGTGATAGGATTTTAGTTGTATTAACTAGCACGCTCGTGTGTGTGTGTGTGTATTCTTATTAATTTATATTTTGATACAAAATTCGTTTTGTACATTTATTAATTATTAGTCATTACTTTCATAATTGCTGGCTGGATTGGTCATGGTGATTAGTTGGTGTGCCGATATGTAAATCCTAAGGGTCCGGGATTCGCGTGGCGTTACTGATCTTGGATTCCTGGGTTCGTTATAAGGGTGATATTATTGGAATGTAATAGTCCAAGGGTCGTGGTTGGTTCTATTAGCTTAGCTGCCTTGTCCATTAATCTATCAGTTCATGAGTAAGAAAAGGTCGACAATTCGAATTTCGTCATCAAGCACACTTGTCTTTTGAGCAGTGTAGGCGTTGTAGTATGACTGTTAATCCCCTTTTTGTTCTTTCTTTGATAAATAATAGTTTTCGTTAGGTGCTGTTCACTAGGTACCTGTTATCTTGTCCGTCTGTTCAAGATTAGGGACCAGCTAGCCCTAGTGTAGTTTTGCCCAGAACAGGCAAACAAACTGTTACTGTTTATGAGTACCTGACGATCCGTTTACGTTTGGTAAAAATAATTTGTTTAAGTTAGTAAATATGGCCGTGTAAGTAACCACAGGGCATAGAAAATATTTTTTAAGGGTATATAACTATGCGTGTTTTGCTACTGTTTTCAGGAGTGTAGGCTGAGCGTGGCCCAGTATAGCGAGTTAGACTGTGTGGTCAAGATTCCGTAATTTACGCGTCCAGGGTGAAATTTCGAATGCGATGTTCTCAAGTGCACACATAAGAAGGTCTTAACATAGTATTAGAGCTTTGGCGAAAAATACTTTATTCGAGCGTCACGACATCTTTTGTTAAACGTAATTGAAGTAATGTTGGCTGGAGTCTAATTGTATTTTGTCATAATTTATTAATTGAAAGGAAGTTGAAAGTGAATGCTCAGAAGTGATGTAGTTAATTATAGGTTTTATTTGTTTCAGACCAAAAGGACGTTTGGTAATTTTCAGGGAACGTTGTTTAGGTTTCTCTTTGGTGTTTACCTTTTGGGTCAGATAAAATTAATAGTAAAGCATTTACAAGAATCGTTCTGTCATATGCCCTAAGGATTTGGAGCGCCGTCTGGCGTGAGTAAACTTTGGGAAATTGTTCGATAACTTGAGAGTAAAAAAATGCAATATCGCATTTTCTATTACGTTCAGCGTAACATCTGTTCAGTGTAGTGGCCAACTGACAATTTTGGTAACAGTTAAAATATTCGTGCAACATTGTTTTTTTTTTTTTTTTAATTTGATTGATTTTTGACGAAAGGACTTGGTCCTTATCTCGAGCGAGGCAATTACGGATCATTGTTGGCAAGTCTTGGCCTCTCGGGTAATCAGAATAGCGTTCTTCTTACCCGCGGCTGTTGATGCGCAATCACTTTGCTTTAGTGTTCTATCTCGTGACCGAAGCACGCTCTGCTTCGCGAGCGACAACGGAAACGCGTTCACTTAAATCATTGTTTATTATTCTATAAATTATGGACAATAATGTGAGTCAGGCCATCCAATTTACTGTTAATTTACGGAAATCCCATGTTCTAAGCACGACACTGAAATAAATTTAGAGGTTAGCAACAAAAACCGTATTTCATTTTAATATAACAACTGTCCATATTCTTCAAAATGGGACAGTATGCGTAAAGCTCAGTTGTTAATGACGCATTAGGAAATTATGACGTTGTTACATTTAATGTTTGGTTTGGACCATTGTCTATTTCAGAAGATTTGGTCATTTCTTTATTAAAACAACCCCCCGACCCCATGGCTCAACGTTAAGTTGGAGGGCTTGTAATGCTGAATATTAAGTTTCGATACGTAACGTGGACAGAGCACAGGTAACCAGCCCATTGTGTAACTTTGCCCTTACTAATAGCGATGCTATTAACGGCTTGATAAAGATTTGTATCGGAGATGATTGGTATTTTTCTTTGGTCTTTATCAGATCTGCCACAATAGTATTAAGACATCAAATTTGACTATATTCTATGTCTGTAATTATTAGATCTGTCTCGGTTCCATATTTACACTGGCCTTAAATAAGATTGAAGCATTTATATTTGAAGCGACGTTGTATCAAAAATTGGACCCATGATCTTCCATGTGTGTTTACGTATATAGGATCCACAACGTCTCTGAACAGTACTTCTCTGGTGACATTTTGTAGTAATGTGTGTATTTAGTTCCTTGTCATCACAACAAGAGGTTATAATTTGTTTGTACATCAACAGAAATTTATTGTTTCTGACATTACTATAACAACGAAAATATTTATTAACAGTTTTTACGCAAATACAAATTTATTTTTAGTGATGTTGCTATGACAGTAAGGTCCGGCATGGCCAAGCGTGTTAAGGCGTGCGACTCGCAATCTGAGGGTCGCGGGTTCGCATCCTGGTCGCGCCAGACATGCTTGTCTTTTCATCCGTGGGGGAGTTATAATGTTACAGTCAATCCCACTATTCGTCGGTAAAAGAGTAGCCCAAGAGTTGGGGTGGGTGTTGATGACTAGCTGCCTTCCCTTTAGTCTTTCACTGCTAAATTAGGGACGGCTAGCACAGATAGCCCTCGAGTAGCTTTATGCGAAATTCTAAAACAAACAAACAAGCTATGACAATGAAAATGTTTTTAACAGTTTTTACCCGAACAAAAATTTTTCTTTGTGATGTTAGTATAATACTGGAAATGTTTTTAACAAATTTTAAGCCAATAGAAATTTATTCTTTTAAACATTACTATAACAATGAAAATGTTTTTTGAAGAAATATTTCGTTATTTTCACGATACGTATTACTGGTAAGAACATCATAGCTTCTTGACTGCTACCCAGGTCGTTTGCACACTACGAATTGCTATCAAATTTGCTGGTAATTCAACACGCAAAGCCTCTTTCGAAACGCCATTATTGTCATCCATTTACTTTGTATTAATTATAATGTTATATAACACATTATGCTGGGAAGCAGGATTTGTAAAACAGAAGTTTGTGTGATATCTGATTATTAGATAGATAATATTAATATAACTAATCTTTCTTTACTGCCATTTGTGGGTCTCCAGTGAAAATTATACAAGTAACAAGAACCACGTGTTGTTTTTTTTTTGTTGTTGTTGTTGTTCAATTTGGGGCTTGATTGTGGGTAGAACAAAAAATGGGTCCTAACTAACTTATGAAAGAAAATTCGCTATAAAATTATATTATCAACGCTATAAGTGTAGTTACCAGTTTGGTCACCAGGTTTGTCACAGCTGAGGTGTTTTTTGATTAGATAGCATGACTTGTTTTGTCAGTATTTAACAACAAAACAAACTACAAGTAAGAAGTGGACACTTGATAGTAATCAACATTAGCTGTAGTATCACAACCGTATTATTCGGAATAGATCTTTACTTTAAAGAATATATGGTGGTATTGTTTCTTCCCTAAACAATGTTAATAATTTTATTTATAGTTACACAATGGAATCTAGATTAATAGCTTCTTGTCATCACACACATGCAGTCGGTATAGCCATATCAAGCATTGTTATTTATGCTAATTGCTTAAACTAATCACTTTTTGCTAAACACTGCTTTATTAGGAGCATTTCATAAAATTTAGCAAATTTGTGCGTAAAAGTTGGTAATAAATCAACATATAGTGATACTGTTTGTTGTATGCCTGTATAACTATTTAGGGTGTAGATGGATCTACCAAAATTGGTATGGAGGCTCGTTAGGCTCATGCAGGGATACATCTACAAGAAGGCAAAGTAGTGATAAAAAAGGCCATAAAAACTTCAAAAACTGAAAATTTGTGTGTACGTAGCTTCAACATATTTGTAATGGAGGTTCATTGGATCTATCGGGAGATGCTTGCAAATGTTCAGTTTGTTTGTTTTGAATTTCGCGCAAAACTACTCGAGGGCTCTCTGCTCTAGCTTTCCCTAATTTAGCAGTGTAAGACTTCAGGGAAAGCAGCTCGTCATCACCCATCGCAAACTCTTGCGCTACTGTTTTTACCAAAAAGCAGTGGGATTGACCGTTATATTATAACGCCCCCGCGGCTGAAAGGGCGAGCTTGTTTGGTGTGACGGAGATTCGAACCCACGACCTTAAGATTACAAGTAGAGTGTCTTAACCACTTGGCCATTCCAGGCGACATGTAAGGGAAGCAACTATTCGTGTCCTAATGTAATCTATCATTAATGAAGAATTAACAAAACGTTTGTCCAGGAGACTGGTACATAAGGCTAGTAATAATTATTACTATAATTATAATCATACGGGTAGACAGTTCTTTTGAAAACTTAAAGTAGAAACTGATAATGTAGTTTGTTTGGCGTAATTAATACTTAGTGTCTGTACGTGCACTCACTCTAGTTTTGCTGCTCTAAAACCGTATTCTTTAACTGGAATGACAAAAAACGGTCTGTTACTTTTGGGTGAAGCTGTGATGAAACTTTAGATAGATAGCTCACGTGAACTTTTGAGAAGGTGCTCGCAAAAATTTTATTGAAAATTTAGCTATTTTTATTTAATAACTTTGTTGTTTTAGCCGCACGACGCACTACCATGTTCTTGAGTGTTGGTGTTTTTATGACATATTTTCATACTACTCGTATATGTTGAACGTAAACGTATCTGAGTTCATTTTAGGCTATTTTGAAGAAGAAAAAGGTACAAAGCTTATCAAAAGACCGGTGAGTAATTAAATATGAAGTATTAACATATGAATCAAAACAAGTTTGGTGTTATTTTGTACAGCCATTAGTGGCAGTGAC
Source organism: Carcinoscorpius rotundicauda (assembly GCA_011833715.1). NCBI lineage: Eukaryota > Metazoa > Arthropoda > Merostomata > Xiphosura > Limulidae > Carcinoscorpius > Carcinoscorpius rotundicauda. The sequence continues at coordinate 101,386,992 of CM022394.1, read as the reverse complement.
TAGCTTTACTGTTAGTGACGTTTTCGGTCTTAATCCCAATAACATCTCGCGAGGGTTGCAATTTAGGGATCAAAGGTTAGTCCTAATTCCTTATTTTAAGTTAACTGTTACTAAAACTGAAGTTAATACACTAATAGGTATAGCATTTTTTCACGAAACAAACGACAATAGAAGAAAAAGATGGAACCTGTTTGCTTTTTTTCGTCTGTCGTCTTTTAATTAGGAGTTACTTCAGATAATGATTTAAGTTGCATGTAGGGAAAGATTAAAAAAAACAACTGCGTATTAAACTCGTGACAGTGAAGTATTGTATACGTAAACATCCCATGTCTATCGACGATATATCTATTCAAGTAAGAAAGTGGGCGACTGAGTCCATAAATGAAGAAATTAGAAAAGTAATCGGAGGGGAAATCGCTTACTAAGCTTGGTTGTAATTAAGTCTTGTCAAAAGATTTTGAAGTATATTACAGAACATCGGGATACATACCTCATTATTTTGAAATCATAGTTATTTTTTTGTTAAATATTAGCTACGGAGTTCAATTATTTTAGGAAGACAGGGTCACATTAATAGATATATTATGTGAAAATTGGTATTATGTGGTATTGAATAAATAATATAGAAATTAATTATTCCAATTGTAACGTGGTGGCTTACATAAAGTTGTTAGAAATCACACTTCAACATTTTTATGTTCATATAATGTCTCGATTGGTATATGTCTCATTCCATCCGGTTTGGTGGTATCTGGTATTGTGCGAAAGGTCTTATTGACAGCGGATATTATAGCAAATGTGGTGATATAAATTTATTAATAATATTAAGTGACCTTGTAAGCCTTACATACTGTCTACAAAGCCTTGATTAACAAGCTAGGTGGCGAACGGTTTTTGCTTTGACACAGAAAAGTGCTACGCAATATGCGGTCTTTGGTACTTTATAATACTGACAAGACAAGTCTGCCCGGCATGGCCAAGTGGGAAAAGGCGCTCGACTCGTAATCTGAGGGTCGCGGCTTCGAATCCCTGTCATAACAAACAATGCTCACCCTTTCAACCATGTGGGCGTTATAATGTACGATCAATCCCACAATTCGTTGGTAAGAGTAGCTCAGGTGTTAGTGATGAAGTGGTGACCACCCTAGAAGGTCGAAACGTTCTCCTCTTTCCTCATCAATAAATATTAACACCCATACCAGCCGTTTTGAGATACAAATTACAAGTTTATTTGAATTTCTTGACTTGAGTACGTAAACGTGGGGCCCCGTGAATTATTAGGTTAATGTGTCCAGACTGCATCCAAGGGCTCTTGTGGGTAAGTTCCAAGAGTGACGTTCTAAGTCTTATATTTGATCAGTCAATAGTATCTAGATCCATATTGGTATGTGAAAGGTCAGGGGTAATTCATAACAAAGCAATTTTTATACTTGTTTCCGTATCGTATATGAAAATTTCAATTGTTAAGTTGAAAGCCTGGCAACTCGCAATTTCTGGTCGTAGACTGGGATCCCTGCCTCTCCAGACATACTCACCTGTTCAGCCGTAGATGCCTGATGATGTAATGGTAAATTCCACTGTTTTTTTTTTGTAAGAGTAGCCCATGAGCTCGCGATGGTGGTGATGACTAGCTGCTTTCCCTCTTAGTCTTACACTCCTAAATTAGGACGGCTAGCGCAGGTAGACCTCGTGTAGCTTTGCGCGGAATTCAAAAACAGACAGACAAGTCTTACTGTTTAATTGGAGTAGCCCAAGAGTTTGATGGTGGGTGCCATTAATTACTTTCCTTCCCTCTAGTTTATCAATCCAACATTAAGGACGGCTAGTGCAGGTACACCTTGTGTTGATTCGAGCAAAAGTATGAAATAGAAAAATAAAATTTACGCTGTAAAGTAGCCTGAAACAGACTGTAATTTATTTAAGATGTAATTTATTTCCAGCGGTATTTTATTTTTCACATTGTCTGGCTTTCGTTTTTAATCTACAAGTCGATGTATGACGTAGGGATTAGAAAATGATTTGTCATTGTTAAATTATTTCTTAAACGAAAACAAATTTAAATAATGCTTATTTTGAGGATAGCTTATTCGATTTAGACATATTTACGATAAAATAAATTTAGCGCGTCCGAACGAGAATTAGTGATACAAATTTTGATATTTGTTAGTACATTAAGTTCACCAGTTATAAAACACACGCACACAATATATGCTTAAACTGCCTGTATTCATTTACAACTAATCAACTATTTTTTATTTTTAAGTAAAATGTATTCAGCCACTTTTATTTGTTATTTTGATGGTAAATATTCTTGCACTGTACATGCTTCGTGTTTTTCCTAAATACGCGTCTAGTCACTTATTATAAATAAAGATATTTCCCCTGGGCAATATTGGTGTCACTATGCGTGACAAATTGTCTTCCAACTGTCAGTAGTTTGGTCTAATCATGTTCCGGTTTGTTGCACGTTGCATGTTGTCTTGGCCGTTTCCCTTTATACCGTTTTTATATACAGGTCATTCGGAGAAATGGCTTCTATCTAAAGTCGAAGGTTTAACCTAAGCATGAAAATTGGTTTATTGTATTTGTTAGCCGCGTGTTTCAAGAGTTAATAGCCATACTAATAAATAGATTGTTTGTATTGTAGTGTTTTTCTAAATATTATATCGACGAAAGTAAATAGTGTGTCATGAAACATATCTTATACATATATCAGTTTAAGTGACATTATAGGAAATGTATTTGTACAGTATTTTTAGTTTGGCTTATTTGACTGAAACAAACACTTTCTGCCATTAAGTTTAATCTACAGCTTTATACAAGTATTGCTTTTTTTGAGGATATTTTATTCCATTAAAATAATAATCATTAATTATAAAGTATGCAAAACTAGGGTAGCGCTACCTTGTGGCAATTAGTGTAAATAAATGTGCAATTTGTTTTTATCGGTACGTCAAGTTCATTCTGTAGCTTAATTTAAGTAATAATTATGGTTTATTCCATTAAGATATTTATCGTTAATTTGAGTATTTGTATGAAAAATTCAACTCTTTGGTAGTAATTAGTAAAAATAACTTTAGTTTTTGTTGCTACACTGACTTCAACTATCACTATTATGGCCCAGTTTTTAAACACAACTTTGTGGTTAAGCCAACAGTTTTGCATATATTAACCTGACATAACATAGGCCTCAACAAAAATGGGAATGGTTGCTGGTATCAGAAAATTGGCCAGAATTATTGATTTTAAAAAGTAGTTAAGAGTTTGCTGATATGTTTTATATTTGAGTTTTTCACAAGTAGAATGTCATGAAACAATCAACTGTGTATTATTAGTGCCCTCTGGAGACTAGTTTTTAATTTATACCACTAGCATGTGTAAACATACCATATATACATAATTGTGCATTTTGAAAGCAAGGAGGAGAAATGTTTATTATATTGTTATAGACTTGCATGCTATTGAAAACTTTTGAGTGAAAATATAGATTTGTGTAATAAGATACACATCACACCAGATTTTCTACATCCTATTTCTAACGTGAAATCTTTCATGAAATATGAGGGCTATTCATTTGCATATAATTAGTTGAGACTGTTTTAGGAAAGCAGTTGAATAGCAAGTGTTAAAATCAGTCCAATTAATTGGGAAATATAATTTTTATTCAATTTTATTTGTCATTACACAAGGATTGAATTCATGGTATGTAAAAACCCTGAGCTATTAAATATAATTTTATTAACCTCCTTGTTGCTGAGACAGAAGTGTTGAACCAGCAAGCTGGTCTAACTGCTGTACTGTTGAAGTGAATTTTGTATAGAAATGTTCAACTACAAAGTAATCAATATATTAAATGTAACATACTGTATCACTTTATCTTTTCAGATGCTCTTTTCTTTTTTGGCATTTTGTTATTATTATTATTATCTGCGTTTAATTCTCTTAAGTGGAAATGTGTTTTTTGGTGATGTGGTTTTGATTACTTTGAATCCCAAAGAATATTAAAAGATGTAACAGTGATCTCTAGACTGGTGATATTTATTTGGAGAATTGATCTGCTCTGGAATTTCAGAGAAAAACAAAACATGGAAACAAATGCTGTTTCTTGGAAGGGTAATAATACAATTGGGTAAACTCCCAGTGGTCATTAATATTAAGTTATTTGCAGAAACCATAAAACATTTGCAGACAAATTAGTAATTTTATTGCATCAGTACTTCTTTAAGTACAGGATTTCTAGAATAATAGAAAATGTTTATAACCACAGACACTGAAAAATACAAGTTCTTGTTTTAACCCTAACATTAGCCTTTTTAAAAGTATGGTCTATATTTAATAAAAAAAAAATTTAACTAGTGTGATTTTTTTGTTTTAGTTTAGTTGGGGCTAAACATTACTTTATACAATCAGTAAATAAACTTATTTTATACAATGAACTGTCAGAAGTATATTTAGACTTCAACTTCATACAATATATTGTTGTACGAGAAGTCTACTGAAGTATACCTAAATATGCCTTTTGGTTATATCCATTGATTCGAAATGAGTACACATTTTCTGGACAGACAGAAACTGAGTATTATTGCATTAGATGGATATGCCTAATCTTATGAAGGCCCTTGACTTTTCTGATAATTCAGCATGCTACACGAAGTACTGTTTAAGCTAAAAATATTAAATGTTGTCTTGAATTTCAAAATGTTAATTTTCAGTTGGGATTGGAATGTTGTATTCCCAGAAATTGTTAATAAATTAAGATTGTTACAGTAAGAATATTTTTCTACACATTTATTATTACTAATAAGCTGAATCAATGAATGTACATTAATTACTATTTCTAATACATCTTTGTTATATATTGTAACTCAACTTTCAGAAAAAGTTTTGGATTTGTTTAATTTTGTAAATTGTTTTTGAAAGTTTGATAAATGTGCAGTTATGAACACCATCGCTACTAGTACCTTTGACCATAGATTTAGAAAATCACAGGTGTTATACAGTCATTCATTGTGAACAGGTTTATCTGTTTTATTGAAAATAAAGAGGTAATTTGTAAATTGATTTTACTTTTTATGAACTTTAATGAGCTTCAAATTTGTTATATTTTCAAAGCTTTATTTATATATAAGGTTATGTTTGTGATTTCATGGTGCTGGATAGTAAGTTTCCTCTAAGGAAAAACAAAACACATTCTCATGTTTTTCTAAAGTGATACTTCTTTTTAATATTTTTTATTGTACTCTAAATGTAACATAACTAGAATTAAATGACCATTCTTAGAACATTTTGTGGATCAAAAGTAATTGCCACCAGTTAGAACATTTCCTTCTTATCCTCTGCTAGGAGGCAATGGTTATTTCTGTGTAGTGTGCAAGAAACAGGTGGAAAACTCTTCCCAGTCCCGTCCTCTCACCAAGTCCAACTGTGATACATTTGGAGTGAAGGAGTCTGATCTTACTCCCGAAATGCGAATATGTGCAGCGTGCCGCTTCAGAACAATACAGAGAAGGTAAATGTATGGCACCTGATAATTAAATTTTAGTGTGAGAGAAATACAAGCTCATGCTATCTTGTGTATTTCTGTTATTCATTTCTCTCAGAGTGAACTTAGTGCAGTATGTGATATTTGCAATTTAGAGAACAAAGTTCCAACTTTTTGTTTTTTTTTTCTTTTTAATTTACTCAAAAACATATTCAGTTTTTTTCCCCCTTTGCCACTAAGTCTGAACAACCAACTGAAGGGAAGACAGATAACAAGTAGTTTTGTCATAATAAGGACAGGAATTAAACCTGAGACTCAAGTCATGAAGTAAAGACAAAAACAAGTTACTAAACTAAAATAGGGAAGGATACAAATATTCTGTTTTTGCAACATAGAACCATTATAGTAATATCCTAATTACTTTATTTTTGTAATTAAAATGTTAGTTGATGTTTATATGAGTAAAAACAATTATAAGTGACACAATTTAATTTTGATTAGTTGTGTAATTTTATGACAGTTGATTTAATCACAATTTTGAATAGCTGATTACTGAAATAACCTGGAATATATGTAATAAGAAATACTAATTTTAATCAGTCACTTAATTTTAGTTATTTTATGTTGTCACTGCTCTTAATTAATCATCTGGATTAACTCGTCCATCTCTACGCTAGTTGTATCAATTTGACTGTGATGCATTGTTTTTTTTATTTCATTTTTTTTGGATGGAATGCACCTCTTAGCCTTGTGTAATCAATGGAAGTAAATATTGTTTGAAATTTATTATATTAACATTAACATAAATTTATTATATTATGCATATTTTATTAGTTGATAGTGAACTTAGATTAATTCTCAAGTGTAGAAACACGCACACAATCATCTATTGTGCAGTTGTTCCCAGCAGAACAAAAATTTTCCAATCAGTGGTTAGTATAGTTTATTTTTATTTCTTCAAAATTAACACTAATTGCTTATAGGGAGTTTTCTGAAATTGCAATACACTAAATATAACTCCTGATTTTTCTCCTGTACTCCTCCTTGATCTAATGTCCTATCAGTGTCCTTTAATTTTCAACTCTAAAGAACTGAAGTATTCCTGAATTGAGACAGAATGTTGTGACAATATCTCATTAATGTTGAAGTAAAGAATGTTTTTGTTTTTCATATTTGGTACATCTGTTTATTCTAGAAAACTCATTCTCTAGTTTCTACTTAAGGATTTCTGTGTAGATGTGAAGCATTATATTTTGTTATTGTTATTCTGTATAAAATACATATCCTTTTAAAACTGTGGAATAAAATGCTAAAGAAACAGTTATGCTACAGATAGAAAATTATTGCATAAAAAAAGGAAACAATTTAAAATGTTCTGAAGTTTTTGTAAGACATAATTTTGCTTAAATTTTTCTCTTTTTCAGATGTCCTATTCCTTCGTGTAAAACTCCAAAACGGAAAGTAAAACGTTTACGTCTTCTGCCTGGAATTTGGTCAGAGTTACCTTGGGAAGTAAAGGGTTCCATTATATCAGAACTTTGTAAGTTGCATTTTGTAATTGCTAAATAATGTAGGTTAAATAAAAAAATAATTACTTTGAATACAGATAATTTATAAGTTAAGTTGTATCCCTGCTCCCATGCTACAAGATGTAGGTAATATAGTTTGATTTTGTGACTGTGTGTGTATTTAACACACACATCTATTTATAGACACATTTAGAGATTCTGATCTATTATAAATATCTACATTTTTAAAACAAAACCATGTTAACCTCAATCTAGATATAGGTTTGTGTGTGTGTAAGGTTCTTGAATTTCAATGAAGCCAGAAATATTTTGAATGTTTCTGTCTTCTTTGAAACTTCACAGAACCACTTTGATACTTTCTCAAAGTTAATTTCTAAACATTATTAAATGTTAAATTTCTGTTAAACTTTTAGTGCTAAAGGTTATTACTTCTGCTCTAATCAGTTTCGTCAGTCTTTTCGCAGTAACATAAATGCTACAAAATTATGTTGCATTGGAAACATTCAGTATGACTGTGCAATACAGTTTATACTTTAATAAAATTTCTGCAGTAACAGAACGTTGTACCTTGTGCAATTGAGTATTTCTCTTCTAATTAAACTTCAGTAGTATGTTTCATTAACTAAAATGTGTTTAACTTTAGCCATCCCTCCAGACATCACCAGATGCTGTACTGCTTGCCATAACCGTATAGTTCGTAAGGTGGGAAGTACATCTAATTGTGAGGGTAGGTTTACAGTTTACATTTTATGTCTGAAAATGTCTGTAAAGAAAGTGAAAGCTCTTTACTCACTGCATACCTCAGCTTATTAAAATGTTTTTCCTTTTATACAACTTCCAAAAATTATTTTGATTAATAATTAATGATTTAATTAATAAATTTGTGTTTTTGAGACACAAGAACTAAATGTTTGAAAGTTTAAAACATGCAAGTGTTATGCAGTATGTGTTTTTATAATTGTGACCCAGACATTTAGAAATTTTTGTATTTGAATAGGTGTTGATATTTTGAAGTAAATCTTGCCAACTAATAAAATTCTAAAAAAGCAAAAATGTAAGAGCAACAAATCAAATTGTTGATCAAAATGAGTACAACATTGTTGTGATTGTTTAGAACTGTACTGGCCCCCCAGTGGCTCAGCGGTATGTCTGCGGACTTACACGCTAAAATCCGGGTTTCGATACCCGTGGTGGGCAGAGCACAGATAGCCCATTGTGTTGCTTTGTGCTTAATTGAAAAACAACAACAACAAAAACTGTACTGATTACTTAGAAATTAGGTATTTATTTGAAGCTGTTGAACTAGCTATATTAACGTTTTATTTGTTTAGAACTACAGTGACTGTTACTTTCTTCAGTATACTAATTACCATACTGTTTTATCCGTTTGCAAAATTTGTATTTGGTTAATTTATGTACCAACTGTTGACAGTTTTTGGTTTGTCTCTTGTAGCAACTGAATCATCAAGGTGGACAGAAGAAGAAATGGAGATTGCAAAACAAGGCTTGAAGGAACATGGAACTAACTGGGCAGTTATAGCTGAGATGGTGACCACTAAATCTAAAGAACAGTGCAAGAACTTCTATTTCAACTATAAACGAAAATACGGTTTGGAAGAAATTGTTCAAGAATACAAGCAGGTAAGCACATCACAGACCAAAATTTTCAGTCTTTCATTTCTTAGGAAAAAACAACAAAACTTCTGCTTTTCCAGTGTTCTAGTCAGATTAATGGAAGATGGTTAAGACCCTTCCATGCACAAATTCGTTTTTATAGACTTGTAAGCTTAACCAAAGTCATGATAAATTTTTGGTTTCCAATTGACCCTAATTAATTTATGTTGGGTTTTAATAAAAATTGTCTTTTAGTCTTATTATTTTTACATCTTCTGTGGTATCTTTCTGGTTATATTAAGCAGATGCAATAGTTTTAAATTCAAAAACCAACAGTTTGCATGATAGTCAAAACTACAGACTGCTAGTGTGGAGTCACTGTGACCCCATACGATTTAAACTTATATATGCAGAACTAACCACATGGACTTTTGATGTTAACAAGTATATCGGAGATGCCATATTAAACCATTCATTGTGACTCTGCACCATATGTAAGCCTTCTGGCATCATCAGACATGTATCATCTCATTAACTAATGAAACTAAACATGGTTTAGTCACTAAAATCACCTTATGCAAACAAGTGTGATGTAGTCACCTGTGTTGTCTTGGAAACCGATGCAACTAATAAGCATCGTCAGCTGTGCCATGTCAGTACACTAATGTAGCCAAATGTGATTTTGTCGCTCAAGTCACCTCAGTACACTGATGTAGACAAGCATGATTTAATAACTTGTCATGTGTATTCAAGTTTCCTCATTCTTTAATTTAAACAATAACTTTAGAAATATCAAATATTTTTTTCAGTTCACAAACAGTTTAAAAATGTTACAAATTAAATTTAGGCTTACCTTATTTTTAGCAAAACTGCACTGGAACCAAGTGAAAAAACTTAGATGAAGTTAAACATTATACTGTCAACTGTGAATTAAAACATAAATTATACAAGGATTGCATTTTCACTTTTTGTTATACAAATTAAGACATTTATAGTTGTGATATAATTCTTTTACTTTAGGTTGCGAGACACCCACGTCAAAATAATTTTAGTGTTTTTAAAGAAAATCGTTATTTGTTTATAATTTATGCTGTTTCTCAACAATTGCCTGATGATTTGATACAGCTCGTCTCATCTTGTGGAAGTGGTAGGACAAACTAATTTGTTGGATTGCATCTTACCAAAGTTCACATTAAAAAATATAATCAAATTACTTGTCTCATGATTTTAATATACTTTTATGGAGAAGTGTCATTTACAACAAAAGAAAATTTGTGGACAGCTTGTACACTATACTTCATTGTGACAGCTGGAATTTCTGCTTTCATAATGTAACATGTTAGTTTTAAATACTTGTCTGTGATCAGTGTTCAAACAGTTGGAGTAGTTGTTACTACCTAACATCTAAGATGTCCATACTTTTTATGACAAGAATGAGTTGTTACCATTTTCACATCAACAATAGGGTATTTTTAAAATGTGTGTTGACTTCATTTTGTGTAGAATCATAAATCAAAAGAAGGATCCAGAGAGGATGGGAAAGGTGCCAGTGATGAGGATGAGAGTGGAGACACTACATCCAGCTGTGAAGAGGACAATGGTTGTAGTAGTGATACTGTTAGTGCTCCCAGCCCAACCAGTAAGACTGCAGAAGAAGGTAGTGTTTGTTTCAAGAATCAGTTCTGTATTTCCTTAATTCCTTTTGTGTAATTTCCTAAGTCAAATATTTAAAATTGTAATTTACAAGTTTTACTGTGATATTTATGATTATGACAGGTAAAGTTTTATGGAGGATGAAACTGCATTATAAATTTTGATTTACTGATTGAAATATACGTGTAATACAAATGCTAGAAGTAAACACTCGGATAATTTTCTTAATTATTATTTAATTGGTAAAGTTAAAGCAGGAAGTCTGTTAATGGTAGTGTTTTACATTGAATGTTCTGAAATTTATAAATGAAATTACGAAACTCCCATTGTTTATATTTTTAAAGACATTATTAATGGAGTTGTCCTGTAACACAGTTTAAATACATGTGTTTATTGACAATAATTTTTATGTATGGAGTGATTTGTTAGAATGAAGTGATTCTTAAATAGTATAGTTGTTAGCAGATTATTTATTAACAGTAATATGATTGTTAGGATAGAAAATTGATAAGAATATGAAAGAGTTACTTGAATTTCAGAGAATGTGACTGGATCAAAACAAGAGGAGGTTATAATAGAAGAATCACGAAGGAAATCTGTTCCACGGGGCAGCTGCCCCGATTATGATAGCAGTTCTACTGTGAGTGCAGATGAAGGACAAACCCAAATAGAGAATGAAATTCTCAGGACCAGTGAAAGAATAACTAATCCTTCTTTGTCTCAGACTGTATCCATCCCAGAGAATATTTCCACTGTTAAGAATGTTCAACATTTAATGGTCACTACAGCACAAATGCAGCAACCCAGCTGGGGTTCTCCGGTGACCCAGAGCAGCGTGATACAAGGTAAGAATAGTTCCAAAGAAGAGCCTACTTGTGTCAGGGACTTGATTGATAAGGCCATCAAAATTAGTCTTCAGGGCTCAAGCAAAAACCAGTATAGAATTTCACCAACATTTGGATCTCAAAATAAGGAGAAAAGACATCAGCTAGAAAGTGGACAAGATGACAGTGAAGTGTGCGTTATTGAGCAAGTACCACCTGCTGCCCACGAATCATCCCGTCTGAGCCACAGTGTTCGGCCAGTTCCCTTACCTCGAGCTGAGGGACTGGCAATGAAGGCTCAACACCTTGTGTGTGAACCCACTCAGGACCTTAAGTGTGAAGTACAAGATTTGAGCACAAAAGAGAAATCGAGCACAGTTTTAGTTGCTGCTAAAGAGAAAGTACCTGTTTCTGGTCGGCCACCATCATGCTTTTCTTACCTGCCACACCAGATACCACCCATGCAGTTTGGAGCTCCTCCCCCAGCTCATTCCAAACATTATAATTATGCTCCAGATGTTCCATCTCAAAGAGACCTTTATCAGGGTCGGGTTGGAGAACACAGCTCCAAACTGAATTATCCTTTGTCAGACTCTTTGCATTCTCAACCCCCTCACCTTGTTCCCCAGCAACCAGTTCATGGGAGTAGAACTAGCACACCACCTGTTCGAACTTTTCCTCGACCTTCAGTACCACCTCCTCCACCTCTGATTACTAACACAAAATCTTCAGTTTCTAAAGAGAGACTTGGTCATAGTGGATCTATTACCCTTGGTACACCTGTGAATCAACATGCCCCAGTCTACCCGGCTAGTAACTCTCCTCATTATGAAGGCTTGCTGAAACAGTTCAACCCTCCTTATGTCAAAGATGGTGGTTCAATTACAATGGGAACTCCAGTACCACCTGGAAAAAAATCTGCTACCACTCATTTACGACCAGAACCACCTTCCAACTCATCGTACGAAGGCAGAAACCTTAGATCTGTGCCATCATCAAACTCGGGAGTACCAGTGATGTATGACCCAGCTATTGAACAGTATTATCGGAGGATTTCTCCCTCAGGACCTTATCCAGGTTATCCTCCACCTGCCACCACAACTTCCAGGCAGACTTTTCCAACTGAACTCTCTAGTTCTAAGCAACTTATGATTGATTTTAACACTTCGAAACAGATGCAAATGCGAAAAGGTAATGTATTGGGTGACCATGAATCCCAAGAATCTCCACAAACAAGAGATACTAGTCCTCAGCAGAGTCATGCACTTACAAATGGTCCTGATTCTCGTGTACATCACTTGTATTCTGGTATGCCATATCAGCAAGCAGGTTTCCAAGGGCAGCCACCACATGTGTACTCCCCTATAGGAGATGCTCGTTACTCCCCTCATTCTAACACTTCTAGCAGTCCTGCATCAAGTCATTGGCCACCTAGTACATCACCTGGACAGCCAGTTTCTAGACAAAATGTAATCCGTAGTATAGCATGGGGAACAGCAGGAAAACCTTCAGTTATCCAAACTTCTTCTCATACTTCTGAGTTGCCTCACAATGGCCCTTATTCAATGCTTCCTCCCAGTCATGAAGCTTTTAATACACTTGTAGATGCTGCTGCAGCTCAGCCCAGTCTTACAGTCTCGAGAAATGAAAGGAGGACACCTCTTGCTAGCCCAAAAGTTAACCGATCAGAGTCGATGATGTCTCCACATGAGAACTTCAACAGTTCCTCCATGGAACAGCGCCCAAGATCTCATCCAGATGCTCTCATTTCTGGTCAGGCATCAGCTGAACCACATAGGATGGAGTACGTATGTGGAGGAACTAATGTGGATCTTAGGCAGGAAGCATATGGTTACTTCAGGGACCCAAAACAGAAGGTGAAGCAGTCTTCTGAGAGTGTGAGATATCAACAGAAGCAGCCTCCTCCTTCTTCTCTCCATCTTGTTCGAGAACCTTTTACACAAGAAAAGTTTGAACAAGAGATGAGACAGCAAACCTTAATTAATCATAACCCTGAAGGTGCCAAAGGCAGACAGCATCCAGCTCTAGTAAAGAAGGAGGCAGGTTTTAGGTTTCATCCTCAACAGTTTGATGATCCAAACGCGTCACAAAAACAGCCTGACCTTAATATGGAAGCAGCTATGATGTTATCTCAATCCTTCCAGAAAGAAAAGCCAAAAACCACAGCAACTAATAGGGGAGTAACTGCTGGTAACCTTATTGATGCCATCATCACACATCAAATCAACCAGCCTGCAGATGGAACATCTAAAAACTGTGTTCCAGATAGCCATTCTTACTATGGAAGAGATGATGGTAGTGGAAACATATCTAGAGCTCCTGTAAAAGAAGAAATTGTGACCATAGATGATGGACCTGTAAGAACTGTGCATGGTAAGCAAGAGATTCCAAATCATTGCCAGACAGAACCAAACAAGGGACTGTCTTTCTCCACCAACATGACTGAAAGGAATTTTGCCTTTGGTCTACCTCGTAGTGAAGTCAATAACTCAGATTCAAGCTCATCCGAGCCAAACAAATGTTTTACTTCTTCCAGCAGTAGCCCATCTGAAAGAAATATTACCCTAGGTCAACGTATTGAAGCAATCATATCTAAGAATTACAGTCCACCCAATAATGTGGAAGTTTTACAAAGCTTGTATCACACTGAAGGAAACTTTGTAGGTGATACTCCAACGTCTCATCATAAGGGTTGTCAGTTAAGTCTTCCAGATCCACAAAGTGCTGGAATTATTGCAGAAAGACCATTAGAGGGTATTGCAGCAGCTGCTGAAGGCATACATAGAAACTATGAATTATGTCCTCCTCCTTCAAGAGATCAAAGTTCTTTGACTCCAAACTCAGGCTATCGCAGCTGGAAGTTAAGGAAAGCCCTGCAACAAGATAAAGAAAAAATGCAACAGCCACCTAGTGGACCCCCAACACCCAAGAGTCAGAATCAAGCACCTCCAAGGACACCAAGTAGGCCACATTCCTCTCCTTTAACCCCATATGGTGTGGAACCCATCTCCCCTCCATCTTTACATAATCCTGATGAATTGACAACATCCAGTCCTCACCAGCAATCTCCTCCTGCTTGGTTTGCTGGCCAGGTAACCCGACAAGAAGGATCTATTGCCAGCCCTATGAAATGTCAGTATTCTCCAGGGCTACCAACCATGCTTAGTGGTAATCAACATGAGCAGATGAACTTATCTCCTCTTGACTATGTGAAAAATAAAATTGTGGAAGTGATGAGAACAGCAGCTGATGAAACCTGGGAGGCACCTAATCGAGTTAACTCTTCTCAACAGGATTCAGGTCAAACTTTCCAAACTCCAAAGAGTATACAAGAAAGGACAGAGCGACCTCAAAGCACAGGGAGTGCTGTCCACTTTCGTGGGAGGCTGACACCTCAGCCAGATCTTAGATACAGTCCCACTCTAGTAGGGGGCTTTTCTCACCTTCCACCTCGACCATCTTCAGCTTCTAATAAAGCCATTTTTCCAACGGTAGACTTTTCTCGGGGATTGAAACGAACATTGGAGGGTATTCCAAACTGGAATGGAGCCACCATGAACGTCCCTGGAATGAGATCAAAGTCAGCTTCTCCTGTTTGTTTAGACCCAAAAAGAGAAGCTGAAAGGAAGAGGTGCAGAACAGACAACCAAACTCATGAAAAACGTCCAGATCTCCAACACCTTCCAAATAGTCCCAGGTGGGAAAGCTGTGAAAACAACGATGATAAGCCCACGATTCTAAATAGCACTAGAACAGAACCAGTGTCGCCACCTTCTGTTACTACAAACACAACTCACCCTACCAAGACGGAAGAAACACTTTCTAATCACAATGTCGAGAATGCAGCTAGCCTAAAGACATTTTCAGTTTCGTGCTCCTCTGTAGAGAATCGTTCTTCCCCTTTAAATCTCTTATCCTCAATGCCAAACAGCAACGTTCACTACTCTTCGTCTTCAGCCAACTCGATAGTTGGTACCCCTGTTACTGTACCATACCCCAGCTACTCAGGTGTCTCGGCACCATACACTTACCCGTTTTCTGCTCTAACAATGCGTTCTATTAGCAAATCAACATCTTCGAGTGGAAGTCCACCATCCACACAGATTCCCTTACCTCGTCCTTCTTCTGCTCGATCACCACTGTCAGAGAACCAACCTGCACCTCTTTTGTCATCTCAATACGAACCTCTTTCTGATGAAGACTAGCTGTATATAAATGGGAAAAAAGACACAAAAAAACTTGATGTTATGCCTGTCCAAAAATTTGGGCAGTTTACACTACAGGGTTGTGCTTATTGTTTGGACAAAAAGCATTTATTTGTGTATGTTCATAGTTGTGTGTGTGTATGTGTGTATGTATGAATGCTTAGCAGTTTCTCCCAACCTCAAGATGTACATTTGTAAAGTGACAGTAGATGTGGAAGATACTGTTGTGAAAGACAGTGTTTATTTGAATGTATCCGTTGTACCACTGCCACTGCAGTTTAAATACTGTCGCTCAAACAGAATGTATCTCAAACCTGTTGTGTACTGTGCCTTGGTACTGGATCTCCTCAAAACCTGGAACTGCAAGTCTAAATATATTCACAGAGAATTTTAGTGTGAGGTATTGTCGTTAGAGGGATAAAGAACCTGCTGGCTTAAAGACTGGTATTGAAGATGATTTAGAAGTTTCACCTACTGCTTTATGAAGACGACACATTGGTGGAAACTAGTTGTATATACTGGTGATCTTTACTCATTTCATGGAGTCTTATTAACGTTACATAGCTGTTTCGTATTCATACTTCAGTGACGTTTAGTAGTTGATATTTTGTTGAAAAATAAAGATGTTAAAAATGCTGATATTGAAAACAAAAGAGGCCTGTCTTTATTTCATCAATTAAACTGATTGAGAAAAATGTGGAATTTTACTGTTGTCCAAGTCTTTTAAAACTGTTTCTTGATATTTAAAACCAAAATATAACGTTCTAACAGCGCTATCTGTAGTAAGATACATTTAGTTTTGTTACATAATGTGTAAATTGGTAATTTTTCGTAACATCGAATTATTTTAAAGACACTTAAAAATATGTATGGTGAAGAGAAATGCATAACCGATCTTTGAGAATTACGTTCATCATAAAACTTACGAAATGAGTTTGCATCGTAAATAAATAAATACGTAAACTCAGCGTGATTATCACCGAAACAGATTTTTGTAAAAGTTCTATAGTCGTAAAAATATCACAACTTTCCGCTTTTAGGTACATAGCATAGCCTCTAGTAACTTGACCAAAAAACAGAAATGTAGATACTCGGTCAATACTTTAGTACCAGCTGTTTATGTGGAACGAAAGTAATTTGCCATTTTGATTTTTTTTTTTTAACACACCGAATGTTGTCTTTGTTGAAAACATTTGGTTTGTCTGTATGATGCAATATGTGGGTCTCGCTAGCAGAAAGCAGTATTGAAAGAAGTTATTCCACATTATTTTGTCCAGAGGAGAGGAGTGGGTTGGTTAACCTTTCGCTGATGATATGTGTTGGACAAGACCTAGCTCCCAGCACATCTAATCAAAATACGATTTCAGTTCATGGTCTGCACAACATGTCTACAGTTAGTTATGGTGGCGATGTCGTCCATTATCTTGGCCTGATTCCGGGATGTTTGCTATACATGTGCGATGCACGATGACCTTAACATAACCTTAGTATTTCTCTCCTGTACTGGCGTCCGCAATTACGCTACACCACGAGAAAAACGACGCATTCGACTTTTTCTTACACGAATTCCGTTTTACGGGTTGAGACCTATTTACTGGAATAAAAAAGAAAAGAAATATACAAATGGTTTGGGTTTGACTATTTTCTTGGTTATTTAATTCATTATATTTTGTAATAGGAATGGTAATTTTGGACCACTGTATATTTCTGATCGTGTTAGGCTTAAAATTGTTCTTGAACGAACAAAAATTAGTCTAGGTGCAATGGATATAAAATAGGTCTATATTTTACCAATATTCGATAAATTCGACAGAAAAATTCCAAATTACGAAACGTAAACTAATTGGTTATTATGACATTTGCTACATGGATTTATCGAGTTCGGTTAATGTTGATATTTAACAGTCTACGTATACAATTCTTTGCAATTATTTTTATGATTATTAAATGACTACATAAAACCTGTTATACCACAAGCAATGAATACATACAAAAAATAGACTACAGGATAAACCTAGATAAATTTGCTGTAATCTCAATATTAGAATAGTGTCAATTACCTCGATTTGTTGGAGAGTATTTAATGTTAGTTTTGGTTAAATTGTTATAGTCTGTCTATCATTTACATGAGATAAGTAACGTTTACTAACGATAAATTGCATAGAGCTCACGTAAAAGTAATACGAGCACGAATAGTTTCTGCGTAGAGAGGTAGATGGTTTTCAGGTATAATAAATCAAGGAAGGTGTAGCTTTCAATCTCTGATGTCGAACGTTTTTTTTATTAAGTCTTAATTATATCAGTACATTACCCCATAGGTGCTTAGCGGCAGTTCTGTTGGTTTACGACATTAAACTCCAATTTCGATACACATAGTGGTCGATCATCTAAACATTGTGTACTCTAATTACAAAAAACAAACTCACGGTTGGCTGTATTTAGATTACCTATTCATAGAGGGCAGCTCTGTACAAATTTGCTATGATTTTACTGTAATTATAATCTTTATTGCATTATTATATGGATTAGGCCCTATTTAGTGGTTATAATGGAGGATTTCTTATCGAACAATCCAAGGTTTGAGTCACTATGTATTGCTAAATATGCTTTCCACTTTCAGCTATGGGGTGTTAAGTCCGCTTAATCTACATATCATGTTATATGAAATATCTGCTGTTCCTCAAATGGAAATAAAAACAGTCAATACATAAGCGTTTCAGCTACAGACTTGGTTATGTGATGAATTTTTAAATGCTTAAAACAATTTATCTGCGAGAGAAACTTCATGGGCTATGGTAGTCACGGTCAGAATTTTGACGTTGGTATAATAAGTTCATTATGCGTGTTTTGATGTTTACTTTGGTGTTGCTGGTCATTCTTAAGTAGAGAAATTTCGATGTTGGGATTCGTAAGAACGAAGATAAGAAAAAATAACGCATATATATATATATAGAGAGAGAGAGAGAGCATGATGTCACTAGTTACCTAGTAATAATACCTTTCATATTATTTTTCGAATAATGTTTCGGACATTCATCATTCTGGGGAAGTTAAAACCCAAATATAGAAAATGCTTTGCAAATATTATAAGTGTACTGTTAATTCTTAATCATTTACGTGTTATTGTGCTCTAATATTATTATTTTTATTACATGAATTTTGTACCATGTTAATTAGTAGGTGAGTAAATTAATAAAACAATAGATAAAACTTTGAATATAGAATACGAAACTTGCAAACATATATTAAATCACAAAGTTTCTTGTAAATTTTATATTTGTGGTTTGGTTATATTAATTAGAGTAGCATCTGTGTACTGTATTGTTTATGTAGATACTTCGCAGGGTTTGAAGGAATCTTCACTAAAATTGGTGCGGGGGTACATATAAGTTTTCAATTTCGCTTTTCGTGTTTTTATGGGCGATTTTTTGTTATCACTTCCTTACTTTCTGTAGATGGATTTTTATTGGTATGGAGTTCACACTTTATATTTTGCTATTTTTATAGGAGTTTTTTTACAATTAAATGTAAAGGAAGCAATTTTTCTGTATCCTAAACAATCTTTCATCAGTCATGAATTTATGTTACCTCGATCCGGGGAACGGGTACTCCAGATATTCACTAATAAAATTTATAGCTAGTGTAATATTTAAATATATATATATATATATAAAACAGAAACTGTATCCTCCCAATTTTTTTCATTATAATTTAGTTATGATGGACTTTGTCTTGTAATTAAAAGTGCGGTAAATTTCAATAGGTGAGACCAACTTGTTTAAAAAAATGAAATAATATTGAGAGAATGACATTTGAAGATGCAAACGTTTAGAATACCAACGGAACAGGTACTTAACTTTTTTAGTTATTTGATAAACTACATACTTTTAAAGTTTGTTTTTCAAACATGGAAGATGTCGCCACCTTCGCCAAAATCGGCATTTGTGTCTTCGTGTACAGTGAAGAACGTAAAATCTAAATAAAATAAGCTGAGTTCATTATCACATTGCGGTTGAGGATGTCACGTAGTTGTCCGTAAATTAACGAAAATTTCCGATTCTTGGCAGTTGTTACTAACTTAAGGTAAGTTTTTCTGTCGCTATTTTATATAAAGAAAGGAATTTTCTGGTCTTGCTTAGATCATTTCGTTTCGTCATTTTTCTAAACTTATACCAGTAGTAGTAGTTCTGCTACAATTAGTAGCAAGTAAGGTTGTCGTTTGCTTGTTGAATTTTGTAATGTGGAAGTGGACGGTTAACTATCGTTAGCGATCAAAATAAACGAATCATGTTTCGTTCTCTGTCATCCAGCAACTAGAAAGGAACGGTGTCAAAATAATTTAGTTTATGGGTTCATGTGTCATATGAAACAAGGCCTAACAATGAAGGTAACTAACTAGCTTTGAATCGCTTTATCAGCTTCACGTAAAATATAATTCTTTTAAAAGCTGTTACAGCTTTGGTTCAAACTGTAAAAGTGAAATTCGCATTGTTTCAACATTGAAAGAGTAATCATTTGTTGTTATGATTAAAAGATATAATATTATAAATCAAGTATAATAATTATAATTGATTACTTTTAGACTTTTACTTTAAACTATTATTTAAAGTTATAACGTAGTGTACTCGCAACTCGTAAAAGGTTAACATTTCTGTATAAGAGATGTTTTGACGTTTGGGCTAGTGACACGAGATACAATTGTAGTATTTATGTATTCTCAAGATGGCTGGTATTGGTATTACAACTAATTAATATGAGGACAGAACAACGTTTATGACCTTTTTAGGTCATCTTAAACTGAAGCTGACCAAAGAAGGTCAGAACGTTGTTTTGTACTTTAATTAAATGATGTCAATGATTTACTTCGTATTATTTATGCCTAAAATTTCTAAAGAAAAAAAAAAAAAGAGTACATGCGCACGCGCACACACAAAAACATTTATGGAAGAATAATTATTATCAACATATTGTCCTGAGATAAATTGTTTTAATTTTATAAATAAACTTATATCCAGCTTTTCAATAACTATAACTTGTATTTCATTGTCTATTTATAAACCATTACTTGAGAAAAGACATGACATCTTTTAACGTGATGTGTTTCTGGACCCCTCGGCTCTCTGTTCACTCTTTGCGTTGAACGGGCGTAGGTGAACTACAGGGTGGTCGCTAGAAAAGCGGAAAATTTGAGGGTCAGATGAGATCATGAATAAAATGCGTGCTTACTCATTTCCATTTTAATTTCTTTACATCATGAATAAAATGCATGATTTTAATAATTTTGAGCATCTATGAGTGTAATATAACATATACCTTTAAAAAACTTTGTAAAAGTTATTCTTTGTAAAAATAAATAGCTGTTTGACAAATTTTCCGCTTTTCTAGCGACCACCCTGTAGTTGGTTACTTGTGAACCGTAATTTTGAAAACTAAGTACAGTATCAGTTATAAATTTATACACAATGAAACTAAACGTTCTTGGTCAGTTTGTTTTACGAAGAATCGTAATAACATCGCGTTTTGTTTTGGACAAGTGCACGATATATACTTTACAAATAATCCCTGGATTTAACAAAACTTTCTATAAAAATTATATCTATTGGCGGTAATACATTTATATAAATTTATTTTAGTGTGAGGAATAATGATGTTTATATGGTCTACAAATATACACAGAAATATCATGTAGCACTTTATAGAAAGACGAGTAGCCTTAGAAAACTTTCGAGGAATTAAAACTATTTGAATATTATTTCCTTGTAAGAGCTTTTTCTTTGCGGCAAAGTTGTCACGGTTATCTTCTACCGTCCTTAATTTTGAACTGTTGACCATTCAGAAGACAGCCAGTCAACGGTACCCTACTGCTGCTCACCATCTACTCTAGGGGATTGACTGCCTCTCATAACGCACTCGTGTGCGTATTTGTCTTTTTTTTGTTTTTCTCCTATTGGTTCAGATAGGGCTAAACTTTACCGAACTTAATACTAAGGGTAAATAAACTTAGTATAATATTCTACGACCTAACGCTTATCTCTTAAAAATTGACGAGGTTTTATTATTTTATTCTAGAAAATATCTATTGAAGTATATTTACATTCCACTTCGAATACATCCGTTGAAATTAAACGTGCTCGCATGCGCACTTAATAATGTGCGCGCGCGTTTTCTGAATAGACAAACATTGAATATTATTATTATAGTAGATAAATAACGTTTCAGTTTGTTTTTTTATCGTCTGCACCAATACCAGAGTTTTGGTACTGAATGATAGAAAATATTTTTGGACAGCGAGTTGTGGAAACAGTAGATAACCTAAAATTTTATTCTTATTCACCACTAATTTTGAATCTGATATGGACATATTAAGAGGAATGTGGAAAAAAGTGTTTAATTTCTGTTGCAAGTTTTAGGCCTGTTTAAAAATAGAACAATTGCTTTCCGTAGTCGTATTTTTCAACACGTTTTTCAAAACGGAAAAAAAAAAGATTCATATAGAAATACATTTATTAATCAGCCATAATAATGGATGTTATATGATACTCTCTTATAAAAATCGTTTGTCTGTTCGGAACCCTCCTTTCGCTAAAATCCGAAATTCGATTCCTCGCAGTGGACACAGCAGAATGCTCAATGTGGCTTTGTTTTCAATACAAATTGTTTGGAAATTACAAACGTGCGCTAAAATATATTTTTACCACGACATCTCATATTGGTGAAATAATTTATTCCTACAAGAATACGCTGTAGTCAGAATGAATATGTTTTCCTCCTTTCGTGGATTTTAAACTTTACACTTCACGCATTTATAAGCAGTTCACTGATATCATTAACACAGGGTCATCTATATGTCTATGCATGTACATAAAGTACACAAAACACATTGTTTGTCCGATAACTACTACTAGATCGCTTAGCTATCCTCAACTAAACTGTGTGGGATGATAGTTTAGAACGAGGGGCATATTTATGATGTTTAACAACCCCTTTACTTCTATTATTGCTTTTGTTGAATACTAATTTTTGACGTAAGTTAACTACATTCATAGATGGCGCCACTTCCTTATACAAAAAATATAAAAGTTATAATTTACACAAAGTGGGGAAATACAATGCGCTAGCATTTGCTTGGAAGAAATACAATGAAGCAAAATGACCGTCACTATTGTAACTGCATACAAACTTAGCTGGAGTGTCTACTCCGGGTTTCAGTTTTACACACCTTCGACTTTTGAACTTCTGGAACCAATGACCGTCAATTAATTAATCACGCGAAACACTATGGAAGGGCATTAAGAGCTAGGTGTTGAAAGCGGGTAACAGAAAACATCTCTATTGCCACTACATTTTCATCTGGCCCGGCTTGGCCAGGTGGTTAAGGCACACGACTCGTAATCTGAGAATTGCGAGTTCGAATACCCGTCACATCAAACATTCTCACCCTTTCAGCCGTAGGGACGTTGTAATGTTACTGTCAGTCTTACTATTCATTGGTGAAAGAGTAACCCTACTATATATTACGGACGACTGGTGCAGATAGCCCTCGTGCACTTGCGCGAGTGTAATTTTTATTGATAGCACGAAAACGAAGGTAAAATTACTAACAAAACAAATTTCAGTTTCGGATGACAGGAAACAGAGCTTTAACTATCTTTACCATTATTAAATTATTTTTCACAACGCTTCTAACTGTGACTGTCGAGACCAAAAAAGTTAAATGAGGTGTTTGTCACTGCGTTTCGGCCAGGTTTGGTATTGTACTCGATAAAATTATAATTATCTTGCAGTCGGCCATAAATCTGGTATTTATGTCTTGTGGTAAAACAGTAAAAATGTATTGTAATGGGTAAATATAGTCAGTAAATGACACAAAAGACTTAAGGCAGAGATTCCTAAATTACAGGACTCGGTAGGCCAGGTGGTTAAGGCACTCGTAATCTGAGAGTCGCGGGTTCGAATTCCCATTGCACCAAACTTGCTCGCCCTTTCAGCCGTGAGGACGTTATCATGTTTCGGTTAATTCCATTGTTTGTTGGTAAAAGAGTAGTCCAACAGTTGGTTGTGGGTGGTGATGACTAAGCTGCCTTCCCTCTAGTCTTACACTGCTTAATTGGGAACGGCTAGCGCAGATAACCCTTATGTACCTTTGCGTGAAATTCCAAACAAGCCTAAATTATTGTTCGCAGCCCCTTGGGGGTTTGCGATAGTACTTGAAAGAGTTCGCAGTAATACATGAAATTTATGAAATTACCATTTATTGAAGGAGTGAGGAGTAGAATGAAATTGGTATATATATAAATCCCAAATCAATTATTGTAATTAACATGAATTATATAAATTAATTCGTTGTGCACCTGCCACTGTTGTCTACTGACCACAAAGACGAAACCAATACAAACCAACAAGTTGATTTACGGTTGGAGTAACAAACATAAAATGGAAGTGTAGAAATAAGTTAAATGAATTAACTAAGTTAAGTTAGAGCTGGATCTTCGTTTGTTTCAATAAAGCAGTATCATTCTTCACATTGAAGTAAGTCGTGAGATTTGTTTCTAATGTTCTACATTTAAATATCTCTCTTTTTTGTTCCCCTCCACCCACAGTGGCACAGCGGGATGTTTGCGGACTTACAACGCTATAATCCGGGTTTAGATACCCGTGTTGGGCAGACCACAGATAGCCCATTGTGTAGCTTTATGCTTGAAAACGAAAAAAAACAACTTTCCCTTGTTATTTTCTAAAAGCTAGAATCAAGCTGTTAAGATAGTAAGATACGTGGATGATACACCACCTACACATGATAAAAACTGTTTCTAGTGAGAGTTGGTCCGCCAATGCAGCAAAGATGCTGAACGTATTCGCCAGTTGGCAAACTTTGGGAATCCCCGTTCTAAGGTATGGGAGCTTTTAATCCGAACAATGTATTGATTGATTTGTTTTTGTGATAGAATTTAGAGGTAAGTACGAGATTGTTCTGAGTGTGTTTTGGTAACGTAATTTTCTGACATACCGTACGTGAAAGTTAGTGGTCATTTCGGTTCATGCAAAGTCATTCTCCTTCTATGATCTAGGACATACACCTTCCAAGATAAAAAGACTTCGCAAATGGAGTAGCAAGATAGTTAACACAAAACCCTAAAGAACCAACACAAACACACACAACTTTGGTTAACCTCTGTGCCATAAAGCTCTAATCTATTCCTAATCATCTGGCACCGTCTCCTCAGTGGCTCAGTAGTAAGTGTGTGTGTGTGTTTGTAATGTACATCTGGTTTTATCAACTGGCACCGTCTCCTCAGTGGTTCAGTTGTAAGTATTTGGGTTAAAACGCTAAAAAGTAAGTTTCAATACCCCCCGGTAAGTGAATACAGATAACCTATGGAGTAGTTGTTTTTTTCTATTCTGTAACACAAAAATATCTGTGACTTAGTGGTAAATCTGTGGGTTTATAAGATTAAATACATGTTTTCGATCCCATTGGTTGGCGCTGTGGAAGGACCAGTCTTTGTATTATCTTACTTTCACGGTTTGTACTTAGTTTCAAGTTAATTCAATTCCATTCTACTATAATTTTGTCTTTACAAACCTGGAAAACAAACCGTAGAGTTCAAGTAGGATAAACTGTGCGAACCGAGTTCTTCAAACGTTTTTGTCTTTTTTCTATCGCACTTATTTTCCCATTAACATTCGATCCAGCTAAACCTAACTTGTCATATGTCTCATTATTCCTGCACACAATGTCTGTCAAACCACTCTTCTCTGTTCCTGTAAGTCCAAGCACCGCAGGAATGTTGTGAACATTTTATCAACAAAAAAACAGAGTAAAAAAAAACTACACGACGACCAGGTTGCACGATGTCCGGAAATCATCCAGTTCTGATTGTTGTCGTGGCAACACAAGTCAATATTAATGTTTTATATCATATGCGTTAATTATCACTATCTAATACTTTATCAAGTGCATACCGTATTTAATACTTTATTTTGTATATTAATCTCTGTATTGAAGTGTACTAAATACGGTATTTACACAGGGCAGCTAATTTAACCTTCATAAAGTTATTTTGGTTTTTAATATCGGATTTTCCCATAATTTATCTACGCGGATTTCGAAAATAATATCCATTTTTTTTTATCGTGTAAAGATATTTTCACAAATCTAAGGGGGGGGGGAATCTTAGATCAAATTTACCAAAATGAATATTCTTTTAATTATTACGTTTGTTAACAAATTTTCAAATTGAAGAAAATGGAAAAGACAAACGTGTGTCTTCATTCGTCGTTTGTTTTTTTTATCTATCAGTTCTATTTCTTGTAGTCTCAACATTACGCGTTGTGGTCTTTCATGTATTACGTCATGATGATTTGTGAAAAGCCTGTACGTGGTTGAGAAAAACGGATATTTTCAGATTCAACGTACAGGAATTATTGTAGATTATGTAAAATCATCAATAAAACTGTCGAAGATGTTTGTGCTATCAGTTTTGACCGTATTCAATAATTTAATGTTAATCTTTGTAATAAAAGGTACTGCATACGGTAAATATGAACTTTGTTACTATATTTTAAAATTTGTGTTAAAATCTTTTTCAGTAATTTTTCAATAAGGCCTTGTTTTATTCCCGAGTTTTAACTTACTGATTTGTGTGCCTATTTTTTTTTATCAAAACTTCAAAAAAAAAGTTTAAAGAAAAGTAATGCGCGAGCCGGAAAGTCTCGAGAACAGTTGTGCTTGGTGATAAACTACTAGGACCTGTTTGTTCTTGTTCATATTTACTCGTGAAATGATTGCTTTATTGTTAAGCCCAAGCTACACTATTGGCTAATCGTGTTGAGTAAATCGCAAAAAACAAAAGCCGTCTAAAAATGAAAGTTCTCTTTATATGTCACAGTTAGTCACGATTAAGAAGGATTTGATTGGTGTGAAAGGAAATAAACTGATAAGTCGTCACCAGGTGCCGCATTTCATTTAAAGTAAACAAAAATTTATTACAACTGAAGATTTTATCAGTCATTCTCTTCTGTTTATATAATTTAAAAAATAATTCAATACTAGAATCTTGAGTGTTGTATTATTGAGTGGTTTGATTTGAAAACTGCTAAAGGGCAAACCGTCTCTAATTTAGCAGTGATAAAGCTGTCAACACTACTCGCTCTCAACTCTATCAACGAGTGGGGGGATTTGCCATACGTAGTAATAACCGCACGATTGAAGATCGTTCCTAATCGGCAACCTAACTGTGACATACAATTAGAACTTTCATTTTGAGACTCAGTTTCCCTAAGTTAGGCTAAAGATCGGTTTAGTTAATTGTGATGTGCCCAGCACGAGTAGCCAATAGTGTAGCTTTGCGCTTAACAATAAAACGAAGTAAAAATTCCACGTGTGAATAAGAAAGAGAATAAACAGGTCCTATTGGTTGATCTCCAATTACAACGGTTCTCGAGACTTCCCGGCTCGCGCACTACTCTCTCTCTCCTTTTTTTTTTTTTTAAAGTACTAGTCCAGGCGTAATTACACACCCTAAAACATACGCTGATTGGAAAACCCAGTAGCAAAATTAATATTTCTAATACTAAGACATTGGTGGAGGGATGCAATTGTTTCTTCTGATACAGGCTTGGCATGGCCAGGTGGTTTAAGGCGTGCGACTCCTAATTCGAGGGTCACGGGTTCGAATCCCCATCACATCAAACATGCCCGCCTTTCCAGTTGTGGGGGCGTTATTATGTCACGGTCAGTCCAATCCCACTTTTCGTTGGTAAAAGAGTAGCCCAAGAGTTGGCAGTGGGTAGTGATGACTAGCTGTTACACTGTGTTACACTGCAAATTTAGGGACGGCTAGCGCAGATAGCCCTCGTGTAGCTTTTCACGCAATTCAAAACAAACATTCTTCTGATACACTTTTAAAGAATGTATTGCAGTTTTAACAAAACCTTTTCTGATATTCACTGCTTCAGAAAGTTTATAAAAATAACTGTTTTAGGAAACGCTACTTATTGCTGAAGTTCTAATATCCTAAGTAAATATCTAGGTTTAATATTGTCTTTAAATAAGCTTTTTTACTTTAACTGGGATAGGTTGCTTTTTAATGTTTTCCTTGCGTAGCTAGTTAGGGTCTAGACTTTTATTATTATGTAGGGTTTTAGATATTTAGTTTTGTGTGGATTTTTATGCTTAAGAATATATTTAACAAATTTCCACACTAGAGAATTCATTCTAATCCTTGTTGTGTAGGCAACAGTCTATATAAGTATAATGGTACTTTCTATTGTATGTCCATGTAACTACTTTGCAGGATGTCGATGGATTTTCACCCAAACTGGTATAAAGGTTCATAAGATCTTCACGAGAGTACATACACATCTTCAGTTTTTCTGTTTGTACGGGCGTTTTTACACTTTTGTGCCACTACTTCGCTCACTATAGATGGATTTTCACCTTCATATAAAGATTTATTGGATCTATGCAGAAAGATACATGTAAATTTGCGGTTTCACATTTTGTGTTGTACAGTTTTTATGGGTGTGTTTTTGTACAACAACATATAAAGGAAGGGGAAGGAACTTTTGGTGTTCTAAGATAACCTTTCATTAATAATTAATTTACATAATATCCATCCAGGGGACGGGTACTCCAGTTAGTTATAAATAAATAGGTCTTGGAAGAGTGACTGTGAAATCCCAGTTATTTTGTTAGACAAGAGTACCTGAAGAGTTGACAGTGAGTGTTCTCGGTCAGTTTTCTTTCTTCTGATGTATGTTAAAATTAGGAACGACTGTTGTTAGATAGCCATTATGTAGCTTTGTGGTTAATTTCAAACAAACAAACTGTTGGCAGCTTTGAGCAAAAATTAATAAACAAACCAGGAAAAGTAAACTGGATGAAAAAAATAAAATAAAAGTGAGTCAGTTAACATATGCGAACGTGTTAGATAATACACATTCTTATGCGAAATACAGAATCACAATACGTGTTTAGTTTTATTAGTTCTACCAAATATTATTGATAAAGCGCGCCGGTTAAAAGGCCGCTTTCTTTGTTTAAAAAGAAAAATAAAGTTTATAAATGCGTTCAGACTAATAAGGACACAGCTGTTGTCTTTTTATTACTATTATTTGTGTGTGTGGTTATCGGTTAAAACAAAGTTATGAACAAATGATTTTTAAATGTGCTTTTCGGCTTATTTTAAGGACCTCCGACAAGGTAAACAACTTTGGTTTATAAAATTAACTTCTGCACAATAACATTTATGCAAAAAATAAGATATTGGGAATTAAAAAAAAGTATTCGCGACTTAAAACGAGAAAACTTGATAATTGGATTGTTTAGTAGAATATCTTCGCTAATGGCAGTGAATAACGGATCAAGCGTAACCCAGTAGTTTCTGTGCCGAAGTGTGGATCCACAAGAACAAAATAATTGCGTCATACACTGTAGAGTCGCGAGTATGTTACTAGAGTGATGTTCAAATTTCACTAATTGATCATACTGCAACAGTAGAGGTGTTTACAATGGAAGCTATTGATTACCTATCTTTTTTCAAAATTAGGGTCAGCTTTACGTGAAGATAAACAGTAAATGAATCTGTAAATACGGAGATATTAAAACAGTTATTTAAACACATATTTTAGCTGTTTATTGTAAATACGGAGATATTAAAACAATGATTTAAACACGTTTTTAGCTGTTTATTGTAAATACGGAGATATTAAAACAATGATTTAAACGCATCTTTTAGCTGTTTGTTTTATTTTTATTTCTTAACACACTTGCTCTACCATTAGATTCGACCACGAATCTACCTTCTAGGCAGTACCTTCTTTCTGTTCTATTGCTTTAAACTTAAGGACGGGGTAGTGTTGGCTAGGCCTGTAGCAGAATTACGATTAATTCAGCAAAACGGAAAGTCTGAAATATACAGTTTATGATCTAGTGTTAGGTATCAACGTGTTAAACAAGTAGTAGAATGTATCGCGTGGTGACAGGTTCCAAACTCGATTGGGTGTTTAACAATTTTACTCGCAGGGGCGCTGTTTTCGTTGTATTGTAAATAAAAGTTTTTTAAAATTTTATTACAGTTTATCTTTCTTCACCGTAAGATACTCACTCCTGCGTAAAATGGAATTACTGACCATTAAAAATTATTTTAAACTTCACGCGCAAAGCTGCACAAAGGTTATTTACACTAGAGGGGGGGAAAGAAGTTAACTATTCAACAGTTACTATTGTTATTTATGGTCGAATAGTGAGTTTAGTTTGGTTTGAATTTCGCGCAAAACTACTCGAGAGTTAGTTACACTAGCTGTCCCTAATTTAGCTGTTTAAGATTAAAGGGAAGGCAGCTAGCTAGTCATCACCACCTACCGCTAACTTTTGGAGTATACTTTTATCAACGAATAGTGGGATTGACCGAACATTATAACGCCCTCACGGCTGAAAGGGCATCATGTTTGGTGCGACGGGGATTCGAACTCGCGACCTTCGGATTGTGAATCGAGTACCGGGCCTCGAATAGTGGGATTTGACCGTTACACTTGTATCTCGCCTATGATACCAGAGTATGCAGGTGTGTGTTTTATTCTCAACGAGATGCGTACCACCAATCCTTGAGTTTATAGTCCTGGCATGCTAACCGTAAGATTGGTCTTTGAGGTCTTGATTTAATGATTTTCCTGAATGTTTAAATATTTATAAGACCAAGAACAAACAAGGAACATGGTGCACGAGACAATCCTCACTGACCAGGTTGATAGTGTTCATCCGCCTTCGATATATTAGCAGCAAATCTGAAAGTTGTAACTTTAAAAATCGGGTTTTGCTTCCACTGAACAACAAAGTTTTTGCTTCTTGAACACTGTTGGTGTTCCTTATAGGTTTTTGGCTGGTGATCACGAAAATCACATTTAAATTTGTTCATCACGTACCCTCTAGTCTTATACTGCTAAATTATGGACGGCTAGTGCAGAGCCCTCGTGTAGCTTTGTGCGAAATTCAAAACAAACCAAACCCAAGAAATCTATAATAAAAATGTGAACCTGTTAATAAAGTGAGTGCTACGCATGTATGTATGAGTATATATATATATACACAATGCTTAGCTATTAGAAGGGTTCGTTATTTAACGTTATGATGTTTTATTTAGTGAACTTTGACCGAGCGTGGTCTCTTGGTTTGGTGCCGGACCGGAGAAGGTTTTTGGTTCGCGTCCCGTTATTACTTTACCACCAAATAAATAAATCGTTCTGTCCTCTGGGGCCATGAGTGCGATACAAAAGTGACTGTCGAATCCTGTTGATATGATGAGAGTAGCCCAAGATTTGAAAATGGTTTGTGTTTATTATCTACTTTCTTTTTAGCCTATCATTTGGAAATCAGAAGCGGATAGCTCTTGTGTAGCTGTGGGCGAAACTGGAAGATAATTATTCTTAAATTCCGAACAAAGAAAGCTATCTGCATAGATTAGAATTAATAATTGTCTCAGTAATTAGTATACAACTAATTAAATACCTTGCTCAAACTCTCTTGCTCGTATCAGTGATAATGTGCTGTTTCATCAGCTGCTAACCAAAGCCAGTGTCGAATATGTTGACTGCGCCGTTTAAAAGTATTTAATAACACACCATAAGCAACGTGTTTCACATTTATGTAGTTCATGTAAATGTTAACGATGGTAAACTTGAATGTTGGAATGGGACCTGATATATCATAGAAGTAAAACTGTACCTTGTTACTTTTATTTTCCCCAAAGAAATTGTTCATTTTGAATTTTCTCGCAAAGCTACTCGAGGGCTATCTGTGCTAGCCGTCCCTAAGTTAGCAGTATAAGACTAGACGAAAGGCAGCTCGTCATCACCACCCACCGCCAACTCTTGGGCTACTCTTTTACAAACGAAAAGTGTGAATGACCGCACATTATCACGCCGCCACGGCTCAAAAGGCGAGCATGTTTGATATGACGGGGATTCAAACCCGCCATCCTCGGATTATGAGTCGATTACCCTAACCACTTGGTCATGCCGAGTTCCAAAGAAATGACAAAAACAAACTCAGGTTGAAGCGTGATATATGTATCCAGTCTACTGTTGTTATGTAGATTTCGACTTATCTACAAGTACTAGAAGCCTCCTGGTGTTAATAAGTGTAGCAACGTTATTAATTTTTCAAACTGTGCAGGACATTTTTTATTCATGTTACTTCGTTTGTTTTTCGTGTGGTGTTTTAAACGTGATTATTTGTTTGTAGATCTTTGTTAATTTTTGACCAAAACTATTCTGAAATCTCCATGATGACCCTTGCCATTTGTTGCAGGACACTTGCAGTGCGTGAGATACTGATCTTAAGGGGGTGGAACTGAAGTTCTCAAACTAGTGGAATGATAATATATCAAGGAATTCTATATTAATCATGATTACGACACTAAACAACACGGCGACTTGTGATAAATTAAACTCTTTAGACATCAGTGATTAATTATCTTACTCAGGTTTCATGTTTTATTAGCTTCATCTGAAACTGGAAGAGAAAAGACTCTAACATTAAATATCACTGAGACGTCAAAGCGCGAGCTACAGAAGCGCTTGGAAACGGAAATTGAAAATTTTCACTTCACAGGTTAGAATTAAAGTAACTACTGAAATTGCTGAGGGTAATTAGGGAATGGCCCACGGTTCTTGTATAGACAATGCTAGCCATGAATCATTCGTCACACAATAATAGGTCTTTCCATTTCCTCACTGGTCAGCTTTGAGGGAAGCAACAATAATATACTAATTACTAGCATTGCTTTTATTTTATTTTTATTTTTTATCATCAAGAGAGTAATGTCGTTATATGGTTGGGCGTGGCCGAATTGTTAGCTTGCTTGGAGTATGTATTCGAGAGTTTACAGTTGGCGGTTTGTTGCCACAAAAACACGCTCCGCACTGTGGATACGCTGTACGAGTGACGCTTAGACAAGAATTAGCGGAGGGTTTCTGCGAAAGTTTCCGCTAAAAAATATATGATGGCTCATGCGCACATTGGACGTGGTGTTATGGGAAGGCAGAGAGACAATATTTTAAATAAATACAATTTCTGTTTATTTTCAATGTTGTTTTTCGTAAGCTGCGAGTCTTGTAACTCGCTAAATGAGTGTGTGTCGTTATTTCATATTTGATGACGTAATCATAGAGGGCTCTTTTTGTCTTCAGTTATTGAGGAATTGGCGTTTAATAAATTTCTGCAGCAGTAGAAGATGACGTAATTAACGCGAGCAGTGTGAAACCTGAAGAAACTGACTTGTGTACGGGTTGTTTCCAGATGATACTGTGTTGCTGTACGGGTTTCTGTTGCTGAGCGAGTTCTTTCGTAACTTTAATTACGGGTCCGGCATGGCCCGGTGTGTTAAGGCGTTCGACTTGTTATATGAGGGTCGCGGGTTCGCATCCCCGTCGCGCCAAACATGCTCGCCCTTTCAGTAGATGCACTCGCAGATGCTGATTTTGGGCCCGGCATGGCCAAGCGCGTTAAGGCGTGCGCTTCTTAATTTGAGGGTCGCGAGTTCGCTCCCGCGTCGCGCCAAACATGCTCGCCCTTCCAGCCGTGGGGGCGTTATAATGTGCAGTCAATCCCACTATTCGTTGGTAAAAGAGTAGCCCAAGAGTTGGCGGTGGGTGGTGATAACTAGCTACCTTCTCTCTAGTCTTACACTGCTAAATTAGGGACGGCTACCACAGATAGCCCTCGAGTAGCTTTGTGCGAAAATCCAAAAAAACAAACAAACTTTAATTAGCATAAGAAAATCATTTTGTTGTAGTGTAGTTTTTTCATTAGCTGGTTCATTTAAATTATCTGTTGAGAAAAAAAAATTCAATGTCCAGTCCACATAACGGTTTTCATATAAATCTCGTTGACGAGAAGCCCACTTAAGTAAAAATGCTTCTCAGAACGGCTGGTATGGGTATTAACACTTTTGCTAATAAAGCAGAGAACAACGTTTTGACTTTCCTAGGTCACCTTCAGTTTGGCAAAGTTCCGGAGTTAACAAGTTCCTTTTTGTCACACCAAATATGCTCGCCCTTTCAACCGAGGGGGCGTTATGATGTTACAGTAAATCCCACTATTCGACAAAAATAAGTCCATGTTTCATGTGGGCCTCTCTGAAAAACACTACACTATTTAAGTGTTACTGTTCTATTGTGTAAGAAAATTAACACTCCCTCAGGATAACACGATGACTTTTCTTTATTTTTGCTGAAATAGTAATATTACTGTTATTAACTTTAAGAAAGGTTTCTAAAATTCATATTGATCTTGCTGTGTGTTTAAAAGTAAAAATATTCACCAATAATAGAGCCAGAGCCGTGTTTCAAGACAGCGATGTTTTAAAACCATATGTGTATCAGTTTTTAATTTCACAATTATTTGGAGGAAAAAACACAAGAGTAAACAAAACTGGTTATTTTGTCGCCAACATTCAATTTATGATTCGTAACCTTAATCTGTACGTTTTGCTTGTTTCGTAACCTTAATCTGTACGTTTTGCTTGTTTCGTAACCTTAATCTGTACGTTTTGCTTGTTCCTGAGCCGAGCGTGGCTTGATGATTAGCGTGCCGAGTTGTTTATTGACGAGTCCGGGGTTCGAGACTTTATGCCACTGAACACATTCCGTAGGGCATGTAATAAAAGTAACACTCTTGTTCGATTTAAAGAGTAGTACAAAGTCGTTGTTTGGCGGGTGCTAATGATAGGCGTTTTCCCTCTGGTCG
Source organism: Carcinoscorpius rotundicauda (assembly GCA_011833715.1). Lineage (NCBI taxonomy): Eukaryota > Metazoa > Arthropoda > Merostomata > Xiphosura > Limulidae > Carcinoscorpius > Carcinoscorpius rotundicauda. The sequence goes on along the minus strand of CM022394.1, from coordinate 101,352,916 downwards.
GTTGTTCAAAATTAGAGAACGCTTATAGAAAAACCAAAGGGGTTTGTGACCTGCTGACTTAATTCATTTTTATTACCTCTGAACATGCCCAATTTTTCCAGTCGTACCCTGTACTCGTCACCAACCCTATGAGACTTTTCCCCAACCTATGAATTAATACAGCATGAAATTAAAGATTTAAACTTTGCTGCTCGCATGGCATTTAACGTTCATTGTGTGGGTTTATTGTCTTTCAAATATCACACGTGCTGCTTGTGTGGCGTATTAATATTTATGAATGGTGAGTGTAACCATATAATCTGACCTTTACAAATTGTCAGTTGATGGCTGGTCGCGTGCTTAGTGCGACACGTGATGACATCATAACGATTAGATTGCAATAAAATCAGACTTCTTTTGTGTCCAAATTTTGTAACGTCTTGTATCTCCAATCTCGCTTTAGTTGTAGCTTCCAGAAGGCGATGCGTGCTGAGTTTTATATTGTTATAACGACAGACAGCAGTTTAAACATCGGAGACATTACTGAAGAAATGAGCGCTGTTATTGCTGTAAATGAAATATTTGTGAATAATTTTTCATATTGATCTCGTTTTTTTTTCTCGAAATTTCCATTTTGATTGAATATTGTGAATATAAGATACATTAGATAAGATCTAGACTGTAACCCGTATGATTCGACTCGTAATCCTAGGGTCGAGGGTTCGAACCCCCGTCACACCGAACATGTTCGCCCTTTTATTCGTGCGAGCGTTATAATTTTACAGTCAATCCCACTATTCGTTGATAAAAGAGTAGCCCAAGAGTTGGCGGTGGGTGATGATGACTGGCTGCCTTCCCTCTAGTCTTACTCTGCTAAATTAGGGAAGGCTAGCGTAGAAAGTCCACATAAGGGTTTTTAAATTGCATTTGTAAATTGAAATAAAAACGAAAAATCTGTTATTTGAAGTGTGACGTTTTCAGTTTTTTGGTCAGTATGAAAAACTCGCGATCTTCAAGATTGTGAAAAAGTTATTTTTTACATGTATGTTAATATAAATACTGTAAAATTATCCACTGCTAGCGCAGATAGTCCTCGTGTAGCGTTGCACGAAATTCAAAATAAACATACCAAATCTCGTAAAGATTGTGTAGTGATTGTGAAGTTTTTGTTTAACATGTCGCCGGAATTTAGTTGTCTCCCTTAGCCCTCTCCACCAGGGTATTTTTTATTGCGCATGACACAAATTTCTAGTGACTTACATTTACACTTTTATTAAACTGCTTTTTGTTTATGTAATAGCAATTAGAATAGCGTAAAATCATAGTATTTTATTTCTTAATTCTGTATATAGTATGTGTATATCCTGTATTTTATATACAGCTATAGATATCTCTGGGAATTCAGACAAACAACCAAGATGTGAACTTTAAATGTCTCTCAGACTTGAAAATATTGAAACATTAATTTTATATGCGATTTTAAAAGTTAAAAAAGTCTGTCCATCAGAAATACCGCACACACGCACGCACACACACACACACACACACAATATAAAGCACGATTCTCCGTCTTTCTGCTGTCAAAGGTTGTAAGTGACTGTCCGAACTAATTTCGATGAAAATTGTGAAGGAACTCTGGCGGACATACCAAAGGTCGTGTGGCGGTGGATAAGTAATCGGGCGAACGATTCGAGTTTGTTGGCCATTTCAATTTTTTCGCCGTGGTGATTCGACCGAACAAGTAGTTCCGAAGAAGTGTAGGTCACGGGGAGGATAGACAAACAAACTGTCGAGGTTATAACTGCGTCGCAGCTTTTAAAAGTGCAGTGTGTCTCCAATGACACATCGCGGCTTGAACACTGGAATATTTGACCCGAAATCCGGGACACGCTAACCACTAGATCATGCCAGACATAGCCTAAAGGACAGTCAATATTATATACGTGTGTAACTTGAAGCATTGACTGTATTGTCTCGTATTTGATAATCGTTTGTGTACTACGGCGCACTTTAATCACACATCTTGTGTTTTGTGATGTAATGGACAGCTTAACTAACCATATGTCAGGCTTCAGACAAACTACCAAGCTAGGGACGGATAGCGTTGTCACTGGATATCCAAAATCTCGGGATCGGGACCACTGTTTCAGCTGTGGTGCGTTATAAGAGTGACAACCAACCCTATTCGGATAAGAGTAGTAGTACCGGGCGGCAGATACAGTCGACTGATTGTTTTACCTTGTGAGTCTCGAACCTGCCGTTTATCCCATATCGACTTTAAGGTGTCGTTCAGGTGAACACAGAAGGACTTCGGGAACCAACCCTTTGTCACAAACTGGTGTTTGGGTTCATAAACTGTTTACGATTTTCTAAACGCGGTTAAACACAGCGGGGTTTTTATCTGCTTTCGTCTGAAGGGCATCCACATGCATTAGCACTGTTCAAAGCAAAGGGCAATTTTACGTCTATCAACGCCCTCGCATATGAAATAAGAGTCTACTGTGAATCTGGTTACCTCCAGTGTTCAAAGGATCAACAAGATTCAACCCACAGACTGATAACTTGTATCTAATTGTAATATTCCAGCATAACAAAATTAGGTTTAGGTGAACTAGAAAGGCGAGGAGATAACTGTTAATCTGATCTCTGTATGTGGAAGGCTGTTTTAACTATTTTATACCATTGCAGTAATGCGTTGTCCGTCAGTCAGTCAAAAGACATTAAAATGACGTCACATAAGGGATGCTTAACATTGGAGTATAACGTACGCATGCCCTGAATCACGAGAAAAATTATGCACTCTGTGGGCTACAACACAATAAATGAATTTCGAAAGCAAGAAACAAAAGTGTTTTTTATCTTAATTCTGGGTATATTTACTTTTGAAACAGTACACTTCAAAGACCTTGCAGGAGTACATCTCGTATAGTATGTTGTTTTTAAGATGTATAAAAACAAGCCCTAACCACACTGGAGGGCTTGGCATGGCCAGGTGGGGTAAGGCGTTCGACTCCTAATCTGAGGGTTGTAGGTTCGAATCTCCGTCGCACCAAACATGCTCGCCCTTTCAGCCGTGGGGGCGTTATAAGTTACGGTCAGTTCCACTATTCGTTGGTAAAATATTAGCTCAAGAGTTGGCTGTGGGTGGTAATGACTAACTGCCTTCCCTCTAGTCTTATACTACTAAATTAGGGATAGCCAACACAGATAGTCCTTGTGTAGCTTTGTGAAAAATCCAAATTAAACCAAACATGAGATCTACGTAACTTGTCGCGCGCATTTAAGTGGCATAAATAATTGACTATTTTTTTTTCCAAATTGTACTGCACAAGTTATATACTTAGCAGAATAAGCACATATACAAAAGTTACTTTTCAAAACGATACCTAGATTGCTCTGTTTTCTCTTCTATTTAATTAGGTCTATCACTTCACACCAATCCCATCAATCAGATAATTTAAATTTGTTTTATCGTCCTTTTTATCTGGATCAGAAAGAAGGAAAACATGGCGTCCCGCGGCTCAACAATTTTTATGAACGTTATTTCATAGTTTTCCTGACGTTCCGAATCTCCAAGATAACACAGTAATTAGACTTATCTTTGTTTAGTGCTTGTTTTATGCATGCACATAATTATGAGTGCCTTTAAGATTGGCCACGTTATCGGCTAGTTGTAGAAGTAACTTTGTTTTATTCAGCTGTCTGCCTGTAGTACACAATTATAAAACACGTTATCAATTACACTTGTGCTATTTCTGGACAATTGAGTATTATAGTTTCGACATCCTCTCTCAAGAGGACAACTAGATTGATAACAATGGTAAGTAGTGTTATGTAATGCCTTTAATTAGGCTTACGGTATCTGTATTTATTTTTGTTTACACACGCGTAAACGGTTATTAATATCTAACTAAACTCATGCTCTTCATAATCATTAACCTTTAATAATTAATCAAATTAAGCTTAACAAATTGAGTCGTTCTCGATAAACGACATTAAATTGTGTTTTTTCCCTCCTCACTCTCTTACGGTTAGGGCCCGGCATGGCCAAGTGCTTAGAGCGCTCGACTGGTAATCTGAAAGTCCCGGGTTCGAATCCCCGTCACACCAAACATGCTCGTCCTTTTAGACATGGTAGCGTTATAATATAACAATCCTACTATTCGTTGGTAAAAGAGTAGCCTAAAAGTTGGCGGTAGGTGTTGATGACTAGCTGTCTTCAGTCTAACCGTACACTGCTAAATTAGGGACTGAAGGACTAGTTCCTAATCGGTGAATAAATTTAATGGTCAGTTAAGTTACCAGAGGAATAGAGAGGGGGAAAAAATACAGTTTATATGGCACAACTCTGTGGTTAATGTATTTCACATCTCCAGTATCGCATGCGTTATGTGGTAATACCTTTATTATCTAGTGAAGCTATTTGAAGTATGTATTATTTGACATTTGTAAATGTTAAACGTCAACATTCCACTAATGTTCCCAGATACTGAGAACTTTCTTTCGCTGGCTCGGTGGTAAGTGCCTGCGGGCTCGTAACGTTAAAATTCGTGATTCAGTGCCCGCGCTAGATTCAACGTAGTTAGTTTTGCTGCGTAGCTTTACGCCTTAAAAACAAACATATAATCAAAAGAATGTTACTTTCCGCAAATCTTTTCACACAGTTATTTAAAAAAAAAATTATTTTTTTCTATAAAAATGTGAATTTCAAATGGAATATCTAAGAGTTTCACACCAAAAATATTGGTAATACAAGAATGTCGATGGATAGACACCCGTTTAGTCCTGAAAGAGTTCATTATGGAGGAACTTTGGAGGGACGTACAAACCACAAAGTCATTTGTCGTGATAGTAATTTTTCATCTAATGCTCTTTAACATTTCTGGACAATTGTCAGAAACATCCACATTGGTCCTCTGTCCTCACTAATTACTTCACGATTTTACGTTTATGATTTCACTGTTTACACTCTCGTTTTGTAGATGTTTCTGTTGTCATTGTTAAGGTCCTCATCTTGTAGAGTTTTATGTTCTCGTATTGTTAAGGTCCTGGCATGGCCTGCTTATTTAAACTACACCTTTAAATATTAATTGGCATGAATTAGTGGTCAGAGTTGAATCTTTAAACAGCATTGATTGGTATGTTGCTATCTCTACCCGTGCTGTGAATCCTGATAGATAAGGGGCTGGACTCGCAGTTTGTGGGTTGAAGGATCGCAGCCTGTCGTCCAACATGCCCTTTCAACCGCGGAGACGTCATGATCAACGATCATTTCAACCATTCGTTAGTATATAATAGCCCAAGAGTTTACTAAATGCCTTCCCTCCAGTTTATCACTTAGAAATTAAGTACAACTAGCTCTAGTAACTTTGTGTGGATTTCAGCAAACCTTTCCTCATATGGAAAGTTGATTTAGATAATCTTCCTTCAACATTTGCATTCATATAACCAAGAAATATGCCTAAGGATATTCACACGTAGCATGGACATTTAAATAAATAAACTAAACCATCGCCGAGTTAGACTGTATTTCATTTAACATTGTATGCATACAGTCGCTATGATTTAACGCTTTAAATGTTCACATAACAAGCAAGCAGGTTTGTTTCAGTCACTTTCTTGCATCTTGATGTCCAGTGATTTCTTCTTTGAATTACGCTGTTGCATGGTATAAGCTTGGTGATAATTACTTTTAGCTTTGCTTGCTTCTTCTTCCCAGGATCCCCTTGACATCTTTTGCATTATTTGTAAGCCGCTTCATTAACACGTATTGTAACAGACCGTTATTGTTAAGCCGCTTCATTAACACGTATTGTAACAGACCGTTATTGTTAAGCCGCTTCATTAACACGTATTGTAACAGACCGTTATTGTTAAGCCGCTTCATTAACACGTATTATAACAGACCGTTATTGTTAAGTCGCTTCATTAACACGTATTGTAACAGACCGTTATTGTTAGGCCTCTTCATGAACACGTATTATAACAGACCGTTATTGTTAAGCCGCTTCATTAACACATATAATAATAGACTATTATTGCTAGGCCTCTTCAGAAACACGTATTATAACAGACCGTTATTGTTAAGCCACTTCATTAACACGTATTATAACAGACCTATATTGCTATGCCTCTTCAGTAACACGTTATAACAGACAATTATTTTTAAGCATATTCAGTGACACGTTATGTTAAGCTTTAGGGCATGAAGGGCAGGTATAATTGAAGACAAAGGATTTCCGAGCTTGCAGCTTTATCTCATTACAACTCATGTATTTAGGCTTACTAAAGACAAATCTGATGTTATGATGCAAACGCAGCAGTTTGATATAGTTTTCTGTACTCTTGATGAACTGACTAATAAGAGTTCAAAAATCTCTGGTTATTATAGCCGGTAAGTCAGAACCGAGTCTGATGAACAATTCTGTTAATCAGTTTATGAAATATTCTACCAAACCCCAATCATGAAAGAGGAACACACCTTTTTTTGTGTCTTAAACGCTTTCTCTTCCAGTGTAACCAGTCAGTTTACATTTAAAAAGTACTAAAAAGCGGAAAAACGCTAAGAATGATGGAGTATGGAAAACACAAGAAATGATGCTGAATTTTTGAAGTTAAAAATTGTTGTTAAAGTAACACAGGAATTAGGGTAACTTACCTCCAGACGATAACAGTTAGGGTAATTTACCTCCAGACGATAACAGTTAGGGTAATTTACCTCCAGATGATAAACAGTTAGGGTAACTTACCTCCAGATGATAAACAGTTAGGGTAACTTACCTCCAGATGATAAACAGTTAGGGTAACTTACCTCCAGATGATAAACAGTTAGGGTAACTTATCTCCAGATGATAAACAGTTAGGGCAACTTACTTCCAGACGATAAACAGTTCAAGCAACTTACATCAACAACTTGAACTGTTGCGAAAATAACGACAATAGAAATTGTATTGAATTACTACTAATGTAATTTCTAGACTCAATTGATAACATGTATAATATGAGAATGGTAGCATCATTCGTATACTCAATTATTCGCATCCATTTGTCGCTAAAACATGCTTCGCACATGAGACCTCTGGTGATCTGTTTGTAAAATCCTATTACTTAGTGACGCAATAAAAGGCTCACCAGATGAATGGTTTCTCTTTAGTCTGTCAGTTAAATTGGATTTGCCATGCTCATTGTATCTTGTAGTTTTACGCGATATTTCTTAACTAAAGCTTTATATAATTTTTAGTGTTTAAAGAAAACTTGAACTGTTATTGACATTGTAGTCCTTTAGTAGAAGGTGTCTTCGACACGTTTCAAGTAAAACGTGTGGTGTCTGTTTAAAACTGAATATACTGGTTTTTGCATTGAAGAAGTCTTACCTCACTTCATGAACAGTAGGTAGCTGGTTTGAAGTCTGCAATCTTTATGATGAAGCCAGTTAGCCACCTTAAGGGGTTGATTTCTCTCTTATAACATCACCTTAGCTCTTAAAGTACAGGAAATATGGTATTGCGCGGGTTCGAACACGGCTTGCCAACACTGACATCTAGAGCTGTTTATGCCACAGAACATGGTCCTTATTTTTACATCTATAACATTTCTCTTTTCTGGTATCTTTTTGGGAGGAAATATAATTTCTTCCAGACATTTATTTGGAATTTCCTACACTTTACTACAATTGAAGTTCCTGTTTTTGTGCTTTATTTTTTCTTTTCTATATAATTAGTTCTATAACTAATATTTTATCACTACATTGTGGTATTGCACAGGTTCGAACCTGGCATGGCAGCTCTAACCTTATAGAGCCCCATACAACAGGATCAACTCGCGCCCACAGAGTGAATTAAGTCACGGTTTATTTAACTCTAGTTCAAATAATTTGTTTTCGTACCGTTGCGAATATAAACTTTCATAAAGTTTGTATGAAATGTTTTGTTCGCTGTTTTTTTTTTAATTATACGGTTCATTGTTTTCTGAAGTTTATTATAATTGTTGACAGGTAGAACATACTGAAAACTTTGTTAAATCTTGAAAACTTCGTTTGTTGTTTATTGGCTTTATACAGCATGGATGACTTCTGTTAAATGTACAATGTTACAAATGACTCCTTGGGTCGATAGTGTATTTAACGTTAGGCGAATACGGCAGTATTAATGATGTCTACTGTGCCTAATATAAAAGCATGTGACAAAACGCTAATAAGTACAGAAACTCGGAAGTGATATTAACCGCCCATATGCACGTAAGGCACGATGAAAGTAAATAAGGTTTCGGTTCCAATTGTCTACGAATTTCATATCCTGTTTTAATTGAAAAGCCTTCATTTAGTTTCTCTAACTTAACTCGTCGTTATCAAACTTGGCCAATCAAGTTATAATAATGTAAATACAGTTTGTTTTGTTTTAAATGGTTGTGGAAACACGTGCAAGTTTTAATAATACAATCAAACAACTTCAATTGCATACCCCTCAAGTCGTGGAGTGGTTAAGGACGGCTTTCACTCTAGAACCAAGGATGTGATCAAGTGCAGTTGTTCACCTGCATGTATATTTATTACGCTCTGCAGGGTACTCAGTGAGGCGTAAGGATATTTATTCAGCGTGCAGTACGTCCCATGTTAATTTAAAATATCGTCAGTTTTTTATCATAATGTTTCATCAGAAAAAAAGGTAATTCCGTTTAGTCCTACGTATAGTGATCTGTTTGTGGGATTCGCCATCGTCTCATCTTTCTGGGAGATTTTCAATTATTTATCACCATTTTGATGAGACAAAAACACGTCATTGACTATTAATTGCGTCACTCACGTTGACCGTAGTTTTTGTGAAGATTGTAATTTTTTACTTGATTTCTTGGGGTTTCTTAAGTTATAAATAAATATGATACACTCTCAGATACAACTATAAATAAATATGATACACTCACAGATACAATTATAAATAAATATAATACACTCACAGATACAACTATAAATAAATATAATACACTCACAGATACAATTATAAATAAATATGATACACTCACAGACACAAGGTATATTTCTATACCGTGTAATGCTCCATCACAGACACAAGGTATATTTCTGTACCGTGTAATGCTCCATCACAGACACAAGGTATATTTCTGTACCGTGTAATGCTCCATCACAGACACAAGGTATATTTCTGTACCGTGTAATGCTCCATCACAGACACAAGGTATATTTCTGTACCGTGTAATGCTCCATCACAGACACAAGGTATATTTCTGTACCGTGTAATGCTCCATCACAGACACAAGGTATATTTCTGTACCGTGTAATGCTCCATCACAGACACATGGTATATTTCTGTACCGTGTAATGCTCCTCTTCTCTTGGCACAGTGGTATGTCGGTGAACTCATTCTGCTAGGAACCGGGTTTCGATACCCATGATTGGCAGAGTGGAGACAGCCCTTTGTGCTTAGTAACAGAATAATAAAAATTACTGTGATAACGAATCGTAAGCTGCCTTTGAATTTATCGACCTCTGGTGCTAGACAAAGTTTCACAGCTACATGGATCTCTAGACTGAGAATGTTTGTCCTCCCACGACTTACCAAACTACCTTCTAAGAGCCGAACTGAAAAGTAATCTAGTAATGATTATGATTAATTATACTTTCCATACATTCTTACGATATGTTCGCCCTTAAATCCATGATATCTCACTTGAGGGCTTATGAAGCTAAAAAAAAATCGGTTTTTAATATTCATGGTGGGCACAATACAGATAGCCATATTGTGCAGCTTGCGTTTAACAACAGGACAAGTAGTTTTAGCCCCCTGTCCGGGTCAACGGGAGGTTTCTGATTTTACAATGGTGATATTTGGGGTTCGATTTCCCGCTGTGTATGTGTTGTCGTGAATAGTTGGTTTTTAGTGTAGACCAACAAAGCGATAACAACAAAACGCACCACAATTCATCAGGTAGGGGACAGCACCTCTTACTTGGGTTATTTATCAAAATATTGTAAATTTCTTCAATAGTTCATCAGAAATTTCGAAGTCTGTACATTTTTGTCATCTTATAAAAATATCTCTGTAATGACTGAGTTAAAAGTTCTGGGAAAATATCTAAATATCATGGCGAAAAGTTTGATTTTTGTATTATTATTTCTTCTTTTATATTACGTGATAACTCAGAAATCAAAACAATGATGTCAGTCGGATTAACTGATGTGACATAGTTTCAAACCAAGTACCTGTTTTTATAAGTATTGTTAATTTGTAGCAATTTAAAAAAAAGTCATAATTATATTGTAAATGATGTTATCATTACCCCTTAAAGCTTGCTTTCTTATAGACAAATGGTGGGTTTTTTTTTAAAAGATTAATTACAGGGTGAAACGAAAATTAGTGGCCAATAATTATAATAGATAAATAATAAGCTGGAACCTCATTGTATTTAGAATTTGGTTATAAATATACCCTTCTTATGTCTACTAAAACACTGCATTAAAAACAGAAAAACAAGTAAAGAAAATGAAAAATAAATGTAAGGATGGCTGATATCAATGCAGACGATATAGCAGTGACGTAATTTGTGCCATCAGTACATAATAGTACAGGTATGATTTGGTTTGTATTGAATTTCGCGCAAAGCTACACAAGGGCCATCTGCGCTTGTCGTCCCTAATTTATCAGTGTCACCATCCCACTCACCGCTAATTCTTGGGCTATTCTTTTAACAACGAATAATGAGATTGGCCGTCATATTATAACGCCTCTACGGCTGAAAGGGCGAGCATGTTTGGTGTGACGGGGATTCGAACCCGCAACCCTCGGATTACGAGGTGAGTGTCTTAACCACCTGGCCAATACATGTAAGAATTAACACATAGCAATGTGTATAATTATTCAACGACAGTTCAGTTTAGCGTGTCCTATTTTTGTGTCAACATTCTACAGCACTGAATGTCTGTGATATTATGTACAAATGATGTAAGTTTGTTTTGGAATTTCGCACAAAGCTACTCGAGGGCTGCTAGCCGTCCCTAATTTAGCAGTGTAAGACTAGAGGGAAGGCAGCTAGTCATCACCACCCACCGCCAACTCTTGGGCTACTCTTTACCAACGAAAAGTGGGATTGACTGTCACATTATAACGCCCCCACGGCTGAGAGGGCAAGCATGTTTGGCGCGAACCCGCGACCCTCAGATTACGAAGCGCACGCCTTAACGTGCTAGGCCATGCCGGGCCAATGTAAGTGCCATCCCTACTGTTTACATTGTTTTTAAGTGATTGATATTGAACATCCATAAATTTATTTCCGTTTTTTTTAAGTATTTCTTTACTCGTTGAAAAGAAGTAAAATGTTGATAGTAATTTTGCAAATTAACCACATTTTAGCAACAAAGTTAAATGAATTGTGAAGAGTGTTTAGTTTGTAAGCACAAACGATATGTATATTACAATATTTCCATTTCTTTATGACTCGTCTCACTTTCTAGATTATGGTTAACAATAGTCCATTCTCGCGAGATAGATTACTCTTCCCCCACTACGTGATGTTGTAGACCCCTACACAGGGTAAAAAAAAACACCTTGCGTTTCAAACTCTATTCATCCTACAAGCTTGAATTTAAAGTGTCATAGAATCAGAGGTTTTGTCATAAGCATTAAAACTGCTCTGTTCAGTTGAGTGGGACCCGCCCGGCGTGGCCAGGTGGTTAGGGCGCTCGACTCGTAATCCTAGGGTCGCGGGTTCGAATCTCCGTCACACCAAACATGCTCGTCCCCTTTTAGCCATGGGGACGTTTTAATGTTAAGGGACGACTAGTACAGATAGCTTTCGTGTAGCTTTGCGCGAAATTAAAAAAACGGTCAATGAAGAGGTTCATTCGCTGTGTCTATCAGATATGGTTATGCAAAATGACACATTCCAGCTAACTATTTGGCGCCATATTTCATCCATGAATCAACATGGTAAGATTGGTGATTATCGAACCAGCAAGGTAATTAGGTTTTGAGTGTTGTTTTTTTAATTAATGCAAAAGTACTCTCTCAATTGAGATACAACCGAAGGGCGAGGCGCCGCCCTTTATTGATTAAATAGAGTGATAGTCACGATGCTGTTTATTAGGAATATATAAGGGTTTTGTTATTTTGCAGATGATGGGCGCGTTTGATATATATGTATCTGAATTTCGTGTTGGGTAGATGAAACAGTAGAGTACGTTACGTTCCGTGCACATTTTAAACATAAATAAATAAATAAATGTGTGGTGTAACGTAGCTTAAAACTGCTGGGAACGAGAGTAGTTGACTAACAAAATGAGACACTTAAGCGTTAGTGTTTAAAAGTATTGTCTTTAGTCATGAAAAAGTCACTGGGTTAATTTGTCATCAGAATACAGAAGGAAATGACAATATTTTATAAATCTAATATATTACAGTTATGGAGAAAGTCCATCTTTTACACTGTAAATTAATGGGTTTTTACAGTATATTTACTTTTTTGGATTATATGAAACAAACTCAACAATATAGGTATTTTTATAGTAAGTCCACCTTTCATTCAGTAAAAGCAGCAAGTAGTTTAGATACAAAAGTTTGAAATTGGATATTTTGTCTTAAAATATCCTGGCAGAAAAATTTAATTTTACGAACTTATAACGCTAAAATCCGGGGTTCGATTTCTCGTGAATGACACAATAGGTGTAGACCTAAACAAACAAATTTTGACTTAAAAGATCTAGTTTGTACTTGTTAACACACCGGTTCCCACATCTGTACATATTAACTTCTCCAGTGTATGCTATCGCTTATACTGTTTATTGATGTATTAATAATACCTGCTGTCGGTTGCACGTTTCCGAAGTTATTCCGAACATATACGAACCCTACCGATTCATATACTAGGCTACAGGTTTCACGACCTTTTTACCGAATATAGAAAGGTGTTTTTTTGGGTGCCGCATTCTTTTTAAGGTTCTTTGTGGTCTAGATTGCAGGAAAGTGAATTATGTTACACTAGTTTGTTTTGTTAGAAAACTTTATGAGAGGGAATACCACCGGAAATGGTTACTTAGTTTTCTGGTTGAACAGCTATAAATAGTTCAAACATGGTACAAGTTGCTATATATTACGTTTGTGTTGGTGTTATATTGACAATTTCAGCTTTTGTTTTCATAGTTCGGTGATCCATGTACCATGCACGTATGGAGTTTTTATCCAACTTATAATTACTTCTAGGCCTGTCAGCTTTTAGCTAGTGTTTGTTGTACACTGTTTACTGTATTCTCTACATAAAGGGGGAGATTATTATCAAAACAATGAGGGAAAATTAAACCTGTATAGAATAACATGCCATGGTTTTGTTCAGGTATTTCTTCTTAATATTTGTTCAATACTGATTATTAGGTGTTGTGGATTGTACTGGTGTTACCATACCATTTCACCGTTTGTTTGTTTTTGTCCGTGACACAATACCAGTCTCTTTGATGCATGTCTTGTCTATCGCCACATTCTGGCGAAGCCTTACAAATATCAACTGCTGTGATTCGATAACACGTTTCTAGGCTTAAATCGTAAAATTGAAAGTATTTTGTGAAATTTCATTTTGTATTGTGTTTCAAGTTAGTCTGTTTCTCACTCTTAAGACTTCTCATTAGACTGGTTCTGCGAAGCCGTATACTTGTTTAGAAGTGTTTTGAAAGAACACCTTGACTTAAGGGTTTGTTTGGCAGTGCCGTAAACAAAGCGTAAAATCGTAATAGTGATGAGAAGAAATAGCGTAAATCAGTTTCTGTTAACACGGCGGTTAAATACAAAAAGGTGAGTAAATCATGGCCAAAGAAAACATTAACCTTGCTCTTTCGAAAAATAGTCCTTTTTTCCAAGTTTTTAATAGAAAAAAAATCACAGTTTCTAATACTTTTGTTTAAAAGCACTTAGTGAACAAGTTTTCTATCGTGTTGAACATTCTATTGTTTGATACAGCTGTAATAATAACACTGTAGAGACGAAACACTGAAGATATGAGAACACTACAGTGTATTGTAATGATGTAAGTGTCGATGTATGGGTACAGAATCTAATTTTTTTTTTAAAACAACCACAGGAGTTATGTTGTTGGATATTAAATATAGTCAGAAATGTTCAAAGAGTTTCATGTATTTAGTCGCGGTACAATGGCTCTGTGTTGTGATTTCAAACATAAACCTTTATCCACAACTCCGTCATCTCTTGCCGATTTGATATTTAATTACAGGTTTGGACTCGGGAGGTCAAACTTTTTCGATTGATGTATCTGATCACGCGCAAGGTCTCATAGATTAACGTAATTTAATTGTGGTTAAAAGAATCTCAGTCTGAGGATAGGCCATTAGAAATCCGGATAAGTTATAAAATCGAACCGGGTACACGTACATCCCACGCCTGGCATTGCTGGCGCACAAAAGTGTAGCTAATATTATCAGATGAAAAGATCTTCTAGATCCTGTCTGAAAGAATTTGAAGTGCCATAGCTATTGAAGATTCTCTCTTGTTGTTTTTGTTTTGTTTAAAGAATAACTGTTTTTAAATAACTAGTGTTTTTGATGGCCCGTTTCTTTGTAAGCCTTGTGATGATAGCAAGTATAAGTCATTCTTGGGCATGGTTTTCCAGATTGATTTCCGCATGTCTAAAAGTTGTTAATTTGTTTCTGAGAAACTAGAAGCGACCCTTCTATTGCACCTTTACTTCAGTATTTCATTACAATCTTGTCAGTACCGCCCCCAGTAATGGCTGAACGGAAAGCCTGAAAGCTTACGAAACTAAAATAGGATCTCGATACCTGTAGCGGTAGAGCATATATGTAGCCTCGTTTAACGACAACCGAAACAAAACTTATCGATATCTGATGTCGTAAAGACGTTTTAAATGTAATTATTAGAACGTATATGAAGAGATAATAAAATAGTAACTAAATATAGTCGTAGAAGATTACAGGTCTGTAGAAACAAATATAGACATTGTTTCGTTACACTTTATACTAAATTCATAGATTTTTTGAAGTATCCAAATGTAATGTTCGCTGTACAGATTTGACAACTCACAAAACTGGAGGCAAAAAACACTGAAATGTTCTAGTTGTTACAGAGACTGGTTTTTTAGCCTACCCAGGATCAAAGTGTGATCAAGTCCCACTATTGGATAAAGTATTGTGTATTGGTGATGTTCTGTTTTTCCTCTTGTCTTCCCGTCTCTCGATATATACCTCTCAAGAGACTGACGGACAGGTATATATATATCCATAGCTGTGCTTGTTACAATATAGTGTTCAAATAAAAAATGCAACAGTGCAACTTTCGACATTGTTGTCTAGATTAGAGATGAAACAAGGGGAGAGGTTTCAGATCCAAACACCGACTCCCTCTGTCACTGCCAGGTTTCTTAACAATCAGTACAGCGATTCGTCAGACGGATACCGTTATAATGCTTTTGTCGCATAGCGGTTTAAACTAGGAGTCAACTACTTAACTGTGATTATGACAAGTTTTAATTGTTTCCACAATATTAAAACGGAACCAGTACAACCTTTCACCCCTCCTCCTCTTTAAAATGTAGCAGAATTATATGTGGCATACTCAGAAAAATAACCAAAAGTTTTCTTTCTTACCATATTTAACATATATTATTATAATTTGTTAAACGCAAAGTTACGCCATGTGCACATCCAAAAGGTCTAACCTCGAATTGTAGCCTTATAAATCTGTTAGATCAAAGCCTCATTGGACCATCTGCTGTGTAACCTCGGGGAGTCGAACCCCAGATTTTAGTGTTTTAAGTCCGTACACTTATTGCTGTTCCAGTGGGTAAGCCCTATTAGTTATTAAGCCAGAGGGATACGAATTACTAGAAAATTAGAAGACCAAGTGTTCAATATAGTGGTTTGTTGAAATATGTTGAAGTAAAAGTTACGCAGGGGACTGTTTGTAGACTTTTAACTTTAAACTGATAACTTAAAAGGAAAATCGACTATCCAACAATATCCACCGCCAACCATTATGCTACTTTAATAAAATAGAGATATCTGACATCACCGTTACAGCGCGCCCACAGACCCAAAGTGTGGATAGCGTTTTTGCAACAACGGTATTGATAAAAAAAAAATGAAAATTGATTCATAGTTCGGACATTTTAAAGACGAAGCAACTCCAAGGTCACTTCTACAAAAAAACAAAACAATTTTAAACAATGTCACTTAAGTTTCATATAATAATAAGAACGAGGCTGACATCACTACAATCATATACATCTTTAACAGTTAAATCATAAATCTTCAGGGTGTTTAAGGTGCACTGTTAGGTGATAAACTACGTACAAAATTAATAAAACCACGTGACAAAGTCGGCAGAGCGGATGTAAGAAAAACCACAAATTTCTAAATCTCGCTGACTGTCATTGTCGAACGCTTCTCGTGGGGTAACAAACAGATTTGTCATAGTTGTAAGTGAACCAACAGAACAACACGTGCTAGGATTAGCATTTACCCATACTAAACATTTCCAAAAATAACAGCTATTCGATGTACTTCCGGAAATACCTTGAACAGGGACGCTATTTTGAACTATGTACATCCGCTCGCTTAGTATAATGAATAGATGTGGCAAAGTAAAACAATGAATGTGTTTTAACTACGCCACAACGTCACAAGGTATGGAAACTGGTAGTAGGGTTGGGTTTGGTAGCATGGGGTGAGCCTCGAAAGAAGCATTCTAGATAACAAGACAAGATACGCTCTTGTGACAGGAATTTATAATACGTATTGTAAGTTAAATTTAAGTTTAATATATAATAATATCACGGTACCCATCCACACTGATCATACGTGTACCAACCGTTCTGAGATGTATTTTTTACTTCAAGTGGGTTTCTCGTCGTCACGAAGTGGAAGAAATGTTTTAAAAAATGGAAAGTGTTAGAATGGATGCACCAAAAAGTGGAAAAACAAGTTAGAAATGTAAAAAAAGTAACTTCCTTGGTACAACTTCATGAGGGGGGAAGGCTCTTGGCGTTATAATCTTTCAAACTTACTTCTTTGCCATTGGAGGTAGTGGGCACTCTTTGAGAAAGCTTCGTGACCTTATTTACAACAGCCAATGTTAAAAAAAGAAAAGAAAGAGCACAATAACACTGGTTGCGTTGATTTATAAATTTCTTGTTCAGCTCAGTGCCGGAATGTTTAACGTAACTCTGATCACAAATTATTAGAGACCTGTAATAACTTCAGAATAACTTGCGCACGTTGTGGAAACAACGTGGGTGTGTAATTACTCTCTGTTGAATTATATGATCATATGAAATACTCTCCAAATAAACTCTTCGTAAAGGATGTTTTTACTTGGTAGAAGCACCAAAGAGAAGCGGTTTTGAGAATATTCCTGGCATAAACCGTCAAAAGAAACCATATTAGGGGAGTACCTGTTAAAGCCAGATAAGAGATTCTTTGTTTGTACAAGAAACTTACGCAGGTGCTGTGTACACAAGAAGTTCTGATAAAGTTAGTTTTCTTTGTTTCGCATCTTCAGACAATATTGTTACGTCAAATATTTGATAGCAACAACACCAATATTGTCGTGTCAATATTCTGCTATTATTGCTTGTGGCTTAATTATTTATCTTCCCTAACGGTTTGGAATCTATGAATTATAAAGGTAGGCGTTTGAAGGTTAAACACAAAAAACCTTTCTTTTCCCGCATATGTCGAGTTTTTTTGTTTGTTTTTTAAATCGAGGTAATACTTAAAGTAGGGCCCGGCGTGGCCATATGGGTTAAGATGTTCGACTCGTAATTTGAAATGTTTACTTAGGCTCTGGCATATGTTTCGTCTGTTCGTCTGCCATGGAGTATGGTGTTCCTAAAATCAGGCTTTTATGTTTATACAGGTGGTAACTGTATATCCACCTCATTTTTGTTCCTGTTTTGTCGTCTGAAAATATCCATATTAAGTGTTCTAGAAATAATAGTTTAATATTTTATTTAGGCCGTTCTTATCCTGTCTGTATTCTTTTAACACGTCGCTGTCATTAGGTATGTTCCTTACTTTAATTTACGGGATTCACATCTACAGAACACACACTTCATTTTTTCAATCACATTAACTCTATACATTCCAACATTAACTTCACATGTGAACAGGAAGAAAGCAATCAAATATCATTTCTTAATCTAAAAATTAAAAGAACCGATACACAATTCCAAACAGAAATCCACCGAAAAATCACCCATACTGGGCTGTACATTCCTCAGCACATGAAACAGAACAAAAACTCAACATATTAAGAAACGAAATTAAAACAGCCATAACAATATGCTAACCAGATAAAATTAACGATGAATTAGACAAAATAAAACAGTACTTCATCAACATCAATAATTTTCCTCCACAAACCGTAGAAAACATTATACGCACACACCTAGACAGAAAGCAAAATCAACCAACAAAAGTAAATATATCTCGCGAATCAAAAAATCACGAAACCACATATTGCTGCATACCATATATTCCTGACATCAGCAGAAAAATAACCAACATATGTCAATAACTAGTAACACAATATGACATTCCAGTTAATACCAAATTTATTAAAACACCAAGCACTGACAAACACCACACCAACAATTATTTATAAAATACAATGTGATAACTGCCACGACTTCTATATTGGAGAAACAAGTAGAAAAATGAAAACCAGATTCAAAGAACATAAAAAGTCACTTTCACACGTTTTCGAACACTGCAAGTCAAATAAACACAACATAACCATATAAAATACTCAAATATTAAATAAAGAAAAAAAAACGCAAAATTAAAGAAGCCTTACTTATACAACAACTCAAGCCCAAAACAAACAAATACAAAGGAATACCTTTATACCTATGTTAAAAATGATATAATAAATAATATAAAATTATATATTCAAACATCTAAGCACGCCCTCCACATTCCGATACTCAGTTACACAATCCCTTTCAAACATGTGGTCAGATTCCTGTCAGTTACCACTTTCTCTGTGAACCTGACGATGCCCGAAGAAGGTCAAAACGTTTTTCGCTCCTCTACGTACAAATTTTATTAACTCAAACAAGCCGTTTTTACACACATATTTTTTCTCTACAAGTGGGTTTTCTCGACATTACTGATTAATATATTTGAAAACTTCTACAGTTTAGTTACTTTTGTCTGGTCCTCAGGAGACGGTCATGCCTCCACATTATGTGACCTGTTTCAAATATGACAGCGGAGGGTCTTTGGATTTCAACGCTAAAATCGTGTGTCGATTTCTCTCGATGGACACAGTAGGCTTTGCTGTAAAACACACATAGTTTCATCAAGACCCACATTGTACTGAAATTTGGTTAAAGAAAATCAGATTCAATACCATATTACTATTTTTCACTGTTGACTGGAGGATACAAATCATCATGTAAAAACAAGAAACAACTTCAAATAAAACATTTTATTATTTGTACCCGAAGTTTAGGCTTAAGCCTTTTTCAAGGGTCTGTGAATGTAACAGGTAACCAAACTGATTTTTAATGACAGAAACCGAATAAAATATTGCTACAACGATAGACTGTAGCGTTCATAGACCCTAAATTGAATAACGCTACTTTATAATTAATGTAGAAAAAACAACACTAAATAACGTTTTTTAGAATTTTCTTCCTCAGAATGTGTTTAATCCCAGAAATCAAATTCAGTCCCATTCCATGAATGAGTTGTAATGTTCTGTTATACCAAGTATCGAACAGTTAAGTTTTCTTGTTTATATCAAAGCATATATCTTGTTTATATCCGTGCTACTCTTCAAGGATCATTTCCGTAACTTTTTAAAACACCTTGTCATCTGTATTTTACCCCCTACCTTTCAGTAGCCCAGTAGATATTATGAAGGTTATAACGATTAAACTCCGGTTTCGATACCCGTTGTGCTGTTGCATAGGATAGCTCTTTGTGCTCGACTACAAACAAAACGTATTTAATCCACCCACTCCCTTCAGTGACACTTTGGCAGGTCTAACGGCTTATGACGAGAAAGACCAGCTTTCGACACTTGTAGTGGGCACAGCATACGTAGCCCAGTTTGTAGCTATGCAGTTAACTACAAACAAACCATAATTTTTGTAATTGGCAGTTGAAATTAGAGCTTTGATGTCGGAGCTTTAGACCAGTTTAATTTTTGTTTTTCTCAGACTCCAAGGCAGTCCTTAGGAAATGTTTGACCAATCATTCTTAACATCGAAGTGGCACCTGGTTTTGACTGGTATCTCAGTTGTCATAGCAACAGAGATACAGTTAGTTGGGCGATGTCGTTAAAAGTAGCTGGCACTCTGTTTGAGATTATTTCTCGGGTTGGTTGATAGGCGGGCGGTGTTGCAAAGCCTGTGCATTTATTCTCGTAAGTTTAATACAAATCGTTTCTGTAATTATTGTCATTTGGATCTGTCTTTATCGATTGTAACCCACTTCATCGTTTATTGATGTTATGTCTAATCCGTCCAATTATTACTAAATAATATCCTTAAAGTTTGTATCTCAGTAACTTACATTATTTGTCACTCTGTCACTCAAGTAAGTTGTATTCATTATTGACAGACGGTTACTGTTTTCATGAACCCTGAGTAATTTATGAGCTTTGTGTTGCCAGCTGATATCTTTTGTTTGGTGCCGCCGAGTTTCGTCTTAATCGTTTCAAATTCCATTTGATATAGTATTTATTTATTTGTATTTTAATATATATATCAACGTATAACAAGGTCTTAGTATAAAGTACAATATTAGTTGATACTTGTATTTTAGTACATATATCAATATATCACTAGGTCGTAGTATAAAGTAGGATATAGTTTTGCTTTAAGACATGAAATTTGATCTAGAATAATCGTCTCTGACACCTGCAGCTTTCATCTGTTAAACTTCATAAATTAGGTATCAGTAATACACTGACTTTTGAAAGTTAGTCCGTGGTCGAAAGTTTTGTCTCTATCCGTGTTATGTATATATCACTTATACCGCTTTGTCATTTATATTAGCAAAAACAGCTGTTAGTGTTTAATAAATCCGTTTTACATGAAAGGAGTTTATCTTTTACCAACTTTGCACAACTCCAAATTCTTTAAGGGACAATGGTCGATTATGGGCTGGTTTGTACAGTTGTGTGTCTCTTTCTTTCCATTCATGTGAAACTATCATGAAAGGAAAGTGACAAACATCTCAAGTTAGTTTCCTGGGAGTCCGTGAACTTTCTATTCATGAACGTTAATAGAATATTTACGTAATTGACTTCTTTTGACAAGGAATAAACCACTAGACTAGTCCGTGTGTTCTTTCTAGAGTTTCTCCGTCTGTTGAGAACTTTTCAAATTACTCGTAAAACTGTGGCGTTTTCTAAGCCTTTTTTAATTGGTTTTCTTTTTTTTAACTGTGACAAACTGTTGTGAGGGCAGATTTATTACACAGGTTATAAAAAAACTCCCGTTTTTTGTACTGTGGTAGACATGATCCCCTCTGTACAATAACGTTATTGATGAGGGTGTTGTTTTGTTTTTGTTCAGTCGATAATAACTATAGATACGTGG
Organism: Carcinoscorpius rotundicauda; assembly: GCA_011833715.1. Lineage (NCBI taxonomy): Eukaryota > Metazoa > Arthropoda > Merostomata > Xiphosura > Limulidae > Carcinoscorpius > Carcinoscorpius rotundicauda. The sequence continues at coordinate 101,331,355 of CM022394.1, read as the reverse complement.
GCAGAAAAAAAACAACTAATGGCATTCAAAACTTTTTTTTTTCCTGACTGTACGGTTGTAATTTTATAGCATGACGTACGTGTAGTCGGGAAACAAGCCCGTATCTTGAACAGGTGAAGAGAGGTATTTTCCGATTTGTTTGCTGGCCTCGTGACAAACAGAAGGGATCACCAGTTCCGTGATATGTTTGTGTGTTACGTTTAGGAAAGAAAGGCTGATATAAACTTCACCAAGTCAATTACACTTCCTGCTTGTCGTCAGCTCTGTGCGACAGCCAACGGTAGGCAGTGTTCGTGAAATTTTTTATCGTCTTTGAAAACACCCGAAACTCGAATCTCGTCAAATTGGAAAAAAGAAAAGGTGGTATTTTGGTGCTTAAACCTTGCCTGGTTCTTATACACGAGTTTTACTTGTCTCTAAATAAAGCTCACGTGATATACCCAGTTACCTTGTTTTTACTAAATGCTACATCTGTAATTTATCGTTTGTATGGTATTGTGTGTTTCAGGGTTTTCAAGGGTAACATTTCGGACGTTCGTGTCTTGAGTTAGTCATTTTTTACACTTATTTCAGTGTCTATACATCAGGAAAATCTCTTGGGAACTTTTGAGATATTTGTGTGTGTGTGTGTGTGTGTGTGTGTGCGTGCGCGTTATTCATCGGTGCCATTTTCTTTGCTTTTTGCCCCCCAGTGGCTCAGCGGTATGTCTGCGGACTTACACGCTTAAATCCGGGTTTCGATACCCGTGGTGGGCAGAGCACAGATAGCCCATTGTGTAGCTTTGTGTTTTATTCAAAACAATAACAATTCTTTGCTTTTTGAAGCTTTTATACCACAAGATGGCAGTGTAACCTAGCCCACTATCTTATATAGTTGCTCACAAACTTATTAAGAGTGTAGCCTTACTAGTGTGATAATTCATTCTCTAGGATTTATCTCATAGTAGCCCAGTACCTTTCGGTATTTCTAATATGTGGCGATACAGTAAATGGTACAAGACAGTTTGACCTTACAGACCAAACGAGTTATAGGTTAAAAAGGTCAAAAGGTCTGTTGTAAAACGGGAAATTAAAAAAAGGTCAAAAAGTCAGATGTAAATACTGAAAATAAAAAACTCCACTTGATTCTGGGTAGTTTTGATTTCATTGCAAACTAAAGAAAAATCCACAATTCCAACCCTCGTACACGACTACAGCATGTAGACTGGCAGAGACGGAATTACTTTTGTTTGGTATTATGTTTCTATATAAGGCGTTAAAAACTTAACCCTCAAGAGACAAGCTGATTTTCATAAAATCTGTAATTTGTAACAAATAATTGTAAGAATAAACTTCTGTTGTCTGAACTGAACACGATGAAGGCAGCCATTTTGCAGTGCTTTACCACCCACCATCTGCACCGAAAGTCTTTTCACGCACTCACATCAAACCCGACATCTCAGATCCGAAATGTATAGGGCTAATACTCGAGATACGCTGTTCAGTGTACAATAGATCGGAGAACTGTGTGATTAGAAACAACGTTAAAACATACATTTTTTATATTAACACCAACACCAAGAACTTCGAATAAAACATACCCAACCAAGGAGATCTCGACGTCATTTCCGTTGAAGACATTTTCTACCGAGCTACTAATGTGATAGTTTTAAATAAACAGACGTATCTAGTATTTCCACAAGTTTTTATTGTAAGTTTTGTTATTTTGTAAAGTATATTTTAATTTCTTTTTATTAATTTGAATTATTAGCATATGGTTGTGTGTTTTTAAGTATATCTCACTATTTCTTTTTATTAATTTGAGTTATTAGCATATGGCTGTGTGTTTTTAAGTATACCTCACTATTTCTTTTATTAATTTGAGTTATTAGCATATGGTTGTGTGCTTTTTAAGTATATCTCGCTATTTCTTTTTATTAATTTCAGTTATTAGCTTATGGTTGTGTGTTTTAATATTTTTTATTTTCGATATTTCTCTATATTTTTGTATGAAATATTCTGATACTGTTCTCTTGTTTGTCTCGAATATTCTCAAAGTACTAGCACCCACTACTCCCAATATTTGGGCTACACTAAAGTTCCCGCGGCCCTAAAGTGTGAAGTGAAAACACTGTTATTATATTTATTTTTGTTGCTACAACGGGGCGGGAACATTAAACCATCGAATGTTAGTCCTACACGTTAACCATTAGGCCCCTGTAATATCGCGTGTACAAAGCCGTTATGGTTGCCATGACTATAAGGATATTGATTTTATGTTCTAGTCTCGTGGCGTAAATACGTGCAGTTTAATAGTGACTCGTGTTTGTAAGAAATTATTTTTTTTTCGAAAACGTTGTGAATGATGAATTATTTAAGTGTTCAATATGTTTGTTTTTATTTGTTTAATTTTTTAAAGTTTTTGAAACGTAGATAATTGTATATATTTATATCACGTGTAATTAGAATTGATTATTAAATATAAATACACAGAACTACAGTATACTGGAATGTACACGTAATAAGACATTTATAGGCTAACTATAACCCAATATTATTATCATGTGTACTTCTTGTACGTGGTTTTCGGATGTTTTCAAGTATCATCGGCATAAGCCAAACGGTCATTGTCCTTTCTATACATGTTTCTTGTTACACGCTATTCACACAGTATCTTCTCATATTATTTGTTGTTGCTATATTACTTAAAAATGGTGATATTTTTATGAAATTTTATATAAAAAAATATTTTTTAATTTGGGCGTCGAGATGTAATTTATGTTTCTCTTTAGTCATAACTGTTTCCTTTCTACTGATTCGGTATGGCCAGGTGGTTAAGGCACTCGACTTGTAATCCGAAGGTCGCGGGTTTGAATCCCCGTCACTCCAAACACCTTCGCCTTTTCAGCGGTGTGTGGGGGGTTATAATGTTACGGTCAGTCATTGGTAAAGGAGTGGCTCAAGAATTGGCGGTGGGTGGTGATGACTAGCTGCTTTCCCTCTAGTCTTACATTGCTAAATTAGGGACGGCTAGTGGAGATAGTCCTCGTGTAGCTTTGCGCGAAATTCAAAACAAACTAATCTGATTTTCTGTGCCCTTGGGAGGAAGAGGTCTAATGTATCTGACCCTCCTGGGTATTTAACATCCATACCCAAATACCCACAGAGAAACTCTGGGAATCGGGAGAGTGCATCCCTCAGTTTGCACATCAAGGCAGAAACCACAATTTCATTTCAATAAGTTAACTTTGTTTTCACGATATTAAAATAATAAACGATAACTGCCGTCGAGTTATCTTCGTCTTTTCATTTTAAACATTTAGCTCTATATATCTTGTTTTCTTTAGAATTTTTGAATGATATTGAGTGTGTGCTTTGTCTGGCATCGTTGTAATATTTTTATTTTAAGGCAGAATCATGTGTGCATGTACGCACATACCAGCCCGTTAACCACCAGCTGGGTCACGTGTGGCTCAGTGAGTAAACTTTATTTGTACAGAAACTTGTTTGTTTTTTGAATTTCGCACAAAGCTACTCGAGGGCTATCTGTGCTAGCCGTTCCTAATTTAGCAGTGTAAGACTAGAGGGAAGGCAGCTAGTCATCACCACCCACCACCAACTTTTGGGCTACTCTTTTACCAACGAATAGTGGTATTGACCGTAACATTATAACGCCCCCACAACTGAAAGGGCGAGCATGTTTTGCGTGACAGGTATGCGAACTCGCGACCCTCAGATTACGACTAGCACGCCTTAACACGCTTCTCCATGCCGGGCCTGTACAGAAACTAATGTCATACAAGGTGGTCCTAAATTATCATCCGTATTTTAAAGTTTTATAATTAAGTTACATGAAATACCATGTGATTTTGAATATCTTGTAGCCCAACTCGAACAATTTTTTGTTTTGTTTTCATTTTTGTAAGTAGTGTTACCTTGTAAAATGACAACCTTACAAGGAAAGACTCAATGCGTCATTGAGCTTTGTAGAGACCAAATCAGTGGCTGTGGTACAGAAAATTACAGACGCTAGTACAGGAAAGAAGTATGGGATATATTAAGGATATCGTGTATCGCACACTTGTAGCAAACATCACGGAGAGAAAGATCAGAACAACAGACGCCATCGCTACTTCACCTTTAGACTTATTGCAGCAAACATAAACTGAAATCGAACATCCGTCAGACGTAACTAGTAATGGTGCACACACAGAAGTTTACTGACGTGTCAGTAAACACTGTTTGAGTTAACTAAAATGTGTTGAGAACCACGTGGTTGAATTTCCTTAGTTGGTTAATTATTAAATCTTAAAACAGAAAAGATAATTTTGGACCACCCTGTATATTAATTATTTTGTACCATTGCCCAGGACATTTTGAAAGTCAACCGTCACATGACAGGTTATTGCTAAAGTTCAAAGATGTGTCATTACTTGGGATAGATTAAAAGCTGCAAAATAAGATTAGTCGCAGTTGTGTTGTTGACGGGCACATTCTGAGACTTTACCGAGCTGCTTAGCAAACTGCAACTTTCCTGAAACATCGTCTACGGTGGCTGTTTGAAATATTGTGTCTTTAAAGCCCATTCTTTGCCTCGTGCATGGATATACTAGAAATACAAAAAATATGTGAAACTTAATAGTGATTACACCTTAAAATTAATGTTAAAACTGTCAAGCTTTTCTAGTTCCACTTGTTATTCGATAATATATGCTATTTTGGAAAATAGATATCTGTCGTATCATAATTAGAAAACTTCTTTATATGTACTTCATTCAGTGTACAAGTTGGTTTTAGATGCGCTTTAAAATACCATTTTATTTGCTAAAACAAAAGAACCAGCTGACGCCGAATCTTGAGGAACACTTCCGATTTTAGGAGTGGAAGTTTCACAGATTAAACTAAAGAGCTATGAACTATATTTCCTTACTAGCATATTTACGATTTTTCTTCTCGTATACATTTTAACCACACGTGAAGTGAATGTGAAAAACTTTTGGTTAGATGTTACTATTCGCTCAGGTACGTTTGTCGGTGGATGTCGTTACAGGATAGGTTTTTAATTTAATCCCTAACTCATCCTCTTAAGAAAGAATAAAAAAGTAGAAAATAAAGTCTGAAAATATGATACGGTAACATCTGACAAAGACATCAGGAGACTTCAGGCTTGTACTTAAAACGATCGATTTTGGTCTTTTCTTTTTGAATTTTGAACGTTAACGTGCGGGGCAAAGAACGTCTCTTTAAATCGTTTTTCTATTTTATTCTGAAATCTTTAACCTAAACAAAAGTGGTTACGACTTCTAGTGAAATATCGGAAAACGAAAGTCTCCAACATCAACAACGTGACTCTTAAACAAACATTGTACATTTTCGAGGCACAGGTAGGACTTGATGTGGCTTTATGGTTACGTTTGAAGCTCTAAGACTTGTCTGAATCAACCACAATATGTTTATTGACATGTGGCCTCCATGCGGTTATTTCGACCTTAATACTTTTGTAATAATGCTGTTGACTTAGGTTCACTGCATCAGAATTTCATATAAGATTTCACAGTATTTATTTCTAGTTTTTCTTTTTTCTTTTTCTTTTTTTTAAGAACAGCTTTGTATTTATTTTTCTTTTGATGGAAATACGTGAAAAGTTTTGATGTGCGTAATGGAAAAAAACAACAAATATCGATCTTTTGTTACCCAGAACTTTCCATCCGGTACCTTCTTTGGTGTTTTTGGAATCAAAACAACTGATGTCAAGACAAAACTCGAAAGTATTTGTTGAGAAGAAACAGTGGTTAGAAATATCATAAACTACTGGTTCTTTCTAACAAATACTTCCGATTTTTTCCCCCCAAAACGGAGAATCTAACTACTCCTTTTCCGAAAAGTATAGTAGTCCATGGTTCTTGTTTTTTTCTTAACAAACAAAATACCTTCGATATTTGTCTTTAAAACCTGACAAACTGTTCTACGGACTCCTGCTTTTCGAGACAAAAGACCAAGGTATTTGTCAAGAAGAAACAGTAACCAGAAAGAGCCATGGACCGCATTACTGACGAAGTAACGTATATGTAACACTAATCAAAGGCGCAAATATGCAGTATTACAAATATATATGTAACGAAAAGTAATTTTATGATTATTTGAAACGGCTGTCGATAATGTTTTGAGCTTTGAATATTGTTATGAAATATAGCATCGTTATTTAATTCCTTTCAATAGTTATATTGCCCTTGTTACCAAAATCAATTCCTATAACTATAACTATATATATCAAAATACGTCAAGCATAGAGGTCGCGTGTGTGACGTCAAAACTTTAATGGAACCTGGCCAAACAATTTTGCACGTAACACTGACAAAATGGCGTTATTGAAAAATATAAATGACCTGGAAATAAAATGGATCATTTACGTGAATCGCGGAACCTTCGTTTCATTTAGTGTGTGTGTTACTCAAGGTACGCCACATAAATGAAAAGTGCTTTAAACGTGTTAAGATATCTTTCAGCATATCAGTACCTTACATCTTGTACTTGCTACTGTAGCAGCGATATAATGTTGCATGTTATAGTATTTGAAATAAGATGTTAAAATTACTTTTTCGATGAAGCACTTCCTGATATAAAGCTTCTTTTCAGCTGTTAAATGGGTCTATGGTTATCAAGTATTCCAAAGGTAAGAATCTGTTCCATAGTACGTGTGTATGCTTCACCAGTTTAGGAACACGAATTAGATTTCACATACTTTTTGTCATGGTGTTGTTAGAGCTGTAATTAGATAGATCTCTAATGGATATTATAAGTGAGCACCCAGTTATTTAAAAACTAAACAAATAAGTTGTTTTGGAAAAAACCATAGTTACTGTTCTAATAACAATGGCGTTAGCCAGTCGGTTAGGCCTTGTTAATGATATGTTCCGTGATGTGAAAATAGGAGTTTAAAAGGTTTTAGGGTTAGTCATATGGAGTATTTAAAAATTATAATACATTAACTGTAATTGGTTCGGTATTTTACCTGTTACGTAGAATGTGAAAGATGACATGCGGTAATTACAATAATTGGATATATGGACTGTATTCATTTTCATCTGCAGAAACAATGATAAGAAGATCCCATTCCCTTGTGGCTTAATTTTAAGTCTGGGATTTTTATAATAACGATTAAAATCAGGTTTCAGTATTCATGCTCGGCGTAGCACAGGTGGCATATTGTGCGTTACAACAAATCGTTCTTTATTTTTGAAAAATATTTATTTTGATAAAGCAAACATTCGTGTTAGAGCTCTGTTTTTGTTACTGTGAAAGTTTTTTTTTAATTTTTGGATAAGGACAGAATCAAAACAGATTACTTGTATAAATATATAATGTCTCCAGCAAATAATACATTCGTATATATGGCACCTTTTAAAAAATATTTTCATTATGCCTACAAGGTGGCAGCAGCAGCTGTAAGGTGAAGCCATTGATACGAACTAAATGTGAACGGCTCTTTTTATACAAAAAGTAAATACGTGCTTTACGTATAATTTAACTTAGTCTTTACAGTAAAATATTAATTTTTGTGTGATTAAGGTGTCGTGTATAAAAGCTAAAAAAATCGGTTTTCAAGCGAACATTTAAGTAGGATTAAAGGTGAGAGTCAGGGGTTGTTTTACTTTGTCTCCGTGCTTCATGTGCGACACGTTACAGTCATTTTTCAGTCAGCTCAACTGAGTGATGACTACCAGTACTAGCAAAGGGTTGTGTATAAGAGATCAATATTCTATCTAGAAGAGATAGTTAAGATTTTCATCCTCTTATGCGCTCGAGAGGACCGACCTTTCATGTCAGGAATCCCTCGCTGGTACAGCGATAAGTCTTCGGATTTACGACGCTAAAATCAGGGGTTCGATTCCACGCGGTGGACTCAGCAGATAGCCAGATGTGGTTTTGCTCTGAGAAAACACACACGTATCACGAAAATCAGAGTGTGGAGTAATAAAGTGGATATTGTAGTTCAGTAGCACTTTTACTGTATGTAAAAAAGACTAGTAAAAAATTAAAAATTAATACGCACGCGAGTGTAGTTATCAGATATTATGATTAAACTAGTGAGGTTAATCGTTTCATTTCATATTTTTAGGGATGTTCTCTCGGTGTAGTTCCAACTTTTTTAAATAAATAAATAAATACAAGATGGCTGTTGAAACAAGCACTATTGCACGTTGAGATTGTACAACTAAGGGTATGGCTATATCTTTACAGTAAAACTTCTCACACTTGAAGTGTTTTTAAACAGCGGTAGTGTGTGCAAGACCTCGTGCCGCAAACATGAATTGTCAATTTCGGTTTCGCGACAGGTGTCTAGTCAGAACGTATAGGTTAGTACTTATCATTCACAGGGAGGGTAAGAGTTTGTGGTGGTAGTGTTTGCGTTTTTTTTACTAATACATTATAACCTGCTGAATGCTACACGTTGTTTACAGCTGTTCCATACTGTGGATTATCTAGCTGCAATGCCAGTTAATGTAGCGAGGAAAAATAATCCACGTGCATCGCGTGCTTCTGATTAGAGTAGCTGCTTTTATATGGTTGTTTTTCTAGTCGGGAATCTTTTTTTGAATCCTCGAAATTACATGTGGCGCGTGACAGCTTGGACACACTTTCCATTCTGTGATGTTTGCAAAGAATTATTGTAGTATATGTTCGTGTAACTTATCAACAACTGACTAATCAACACAAATGATTCATCCACAGTACATTTGTTCTTAAGAAACGAGCTTCTTTTTAATTTGGTACTCGTGAACCAGTAGTGACTTTAAGTTTGTATATTTACGGTTAAGAACTTTTTGTCACAGTTTTTCTCTGACAGAAAGAATAATAAAGTCTATTTTTAATATTAATTTGGTGATTAGTAGTATGAACTTTGTACTGAATAACATATAACGATGACCGAAGGTCGAAACGTTGTTCACTCCTCCTATGTAAAAAATTTTCTCAACCCAAACGAGCCGTTTTTACATATATAGAGTGAGTTTGTATCAAGAGAGATAGGTTAGTATCAGGTAACATTGCAATTCTCTATAAATAATTAGATACCAGGTACTTTCAGTTAACGTAAGTGAAATTTTGTTGTCCATAAAATAACAATTATACCATAAACAATGAATATTATCAGTTTCTATCTTCTCAATGAAAAAAATGCCTTGAAAATCCTCATTTGCCAGCTGCAGGCTGAGTGTTGGTGTAAATGTCCAGAAATTAAACCGTTTTTTGAAGGGACAAGTTATTAAAACCCCAATTATGAATTAACAATTTTAAACAAGGTTACAAAGTTGTTCTGTTTAGTAGAGTTTAATTTAGTTGATAATTTACACTTCTTTTGTGAATGGTCATCCATCAAACAACAGTATGTTTGTGACCATGTACTGCCATAAACTGGGTTTCAATACCCCTAGTGGGTGGAGCACAAGGACATAAAAAGTGTGAGAACAAGCCACATGTCATAAACTTCATTTTTAATAGAAGTAAAATTAAGCAAAGGGCAGGAAAACTCTGGGAAATGTTTTGCAGCTTGCAACTAGTTGTAAAATATTATATCTGTTATAAACCTATGTAGTCAAAATGTTTTGAATTAACTTCAGTGTAACAGAAGTTTTGTTTTTAATATTAGCATGACAACATGGGAACTACTGGTCTCTTTTGACTGTTCCACACTAACTTTATGTTTAAAAAACAACACACCTCAGAGCCATTCCTTTCAATGCTTTCTCTTAAACTCATTTAAATTTACTGCCTCTACTATATCTGAAGGTAACCAATTTCAAAGACCAACCACTCCGTTAGAAAAGTTAAACTGTCTTAGCTAAAGGCGATTCCTTCTCTGTCAAAATTTATATTTGTGTCCAGTAGTTTTAATGCTCTCCTTCTTAAATATGAAAAAAATATGATACATCAACACTCTGTTCCCTTTCCAATCTTAAACATCTCACTCAGATCCCTTCCAACAATTTGGTGTCATTTCTAATGGTAAGGATCCCAAGACTGAATACAATACTCCAAATGTGGCCTAACCACTGACCTGTATGATGAAATTATAACCTCTTTATAGTTGCATTCAATATTTTTGTAGATACAACATATACTTCTATTTGTCCTACCATTAGCAACCACCACAGTGCTTGCAGAACTTTAGAAACTGATCAACTATTACACCAGTATTCATTTCTTTCATGACATTGTTAGTCATTCCCATCCTAATTTGGGTTATAATTTGGATAACCCACATACATTATCATGCATTTATTATAATTAAAACCCATCTGTTCGACTCACTATGTGATTTAAATCCTTTTGTAAATCAGCAATACTCAAGATCTTAATATTATGTACAAATTTAAGTAATATATTGACAATTCTTTTATCTATGTCACTGACCAAAGGACCTAAGATTGAACTCGAAGGTATCCCTCTTGTGGCATTAATCCAGTTTGACTAGACTCCATTCATAACAAATCTCTGTTGTCTTTCATCCACCCATTCTTTTATTCAATTTGCTAACTTCAACAGGATGTAATTCACATTTTATATATTAAGCCATTCCTTCCTTTCTTTAATACTGTCCCTATTAAATAGCTGTTATAAAATCAATCTTTGTTTAATGGTGTTTGTTATCCCCATTATATCTAACTCCTCCATTCCTATCAGTGCTCTAAAATTCATTTATTTTTTTATTTCTTGAACTTCTAACATTACAATAGTAATAGTTAAGGCCTATCCTTATAACTACTTCTGTACTCATTTTTTATGCTAAACTTTTCTCTATCTCTTATTCTTTTAGCACTTGGTTTTTTCTGGCCTTTCTTTTAATGCCTTTATTAACTTTTTGTGCTTTTAATTAGCTTCTCTGACCTACCTTTTCCTACATCATTAGTTCTCACATCTCCTGCTCTGTCAGTATATCCTCCACTGTATCTCTGGATAACATAATGTGATTCTTTACTCCATGTTTACCCCACATATTTTATCATCCACATTTTTCTCTGGCCCTTTTGTTTTCTTTTCCTCCAATAGTTGCTGAAATTTGTTGCTCATCAGTAACCAACAAACTTTACATAAATATTGCACATCAGTCACAAGTTCTAAAATAAAATCCATTCATTACACCTGATATTTTAACATTAGATTTGTACTTAAAGCCTGAAAATAAATACTTAATACCAATAGTCTATTGTTAAGCCTAACAACCTTCTTCCTAACTGGTTAAATGCAGTATTACTCGTCTTTGGAATGGCTAGCAGATGAAAGATATTTTAAGACCCAGGTTTTGTTGAAATACAACACTATATACTTGTCGTTAACTCTATGATACACGTTTTCACACTAATGTACAGAATTTCATTTGGTGGTTAGTGAACAACAAAATAATTTGATGTGATTTCAAGAAATCACAGAGGTAAGTTAATAGTTCTAACAAAAGAAATGTACTGTTTTTGTTTGATTTTAGAAACTAGATGTTTGGTGTATATACATATATCTATTGCAGCTGAAGTAATTGGTGCAAGGCTTTCTTATCTTATTCAGTGTATTTATTTGATTATTTCTTCTACAGCAGTAAGATTGTTACCAGCCATGTTACTGCGATAGAACAAAAGAATTATGGGGTCTCGTTCTGCCAAGAGATACTTCATTGTTGCTGGATCATCCTTACTCTTTATTTTATTTTTATATCACATCAATTCTTCTTGTGATGAATATGGACCTTCTGCTGTCATGGTGTCTCCTGAGGTAGGTAGCACCATGTATTGTGTGTGTGTGTGTGGAGGGCAGCTTCTTCAGTTGTATAACTTATAGATGCTGGTTTCTACAAGTGTTTAAGAACTCAAAGTGTCAACAGTATAATTGTATAATCAAACGTGGAGCTTTGTTACATTTGAATAATTTACTTAATCTAAAACAAGTTCAGCTCTATTATTGTAGCCACAAGTCTGTAAAGATCTCGTTTTTACTCTAATACCAGTGAACTTGTGTGAACAATTTATTGTAATGTGACGGTTATATCATGTAAATAAGGAATTAAATGTTCTAGGGTTAGTTTACTAATAAGTATTAATGTAATTAGATTTTAGGGCAAGGTGTACAGTGTGGTTACTGTTGTGTTTTCTGCACGCTGTGTTCAGGTATGTCAAATGCTACATTTCTTTTAACATCTAACAAGTACACTTATTGTAAGTATTCTCTCTCATTAACTTAGAAATACATGATTGGATCAAATGCAGCCAAGTATACCTATGATAATAACATGCCACTCATTTTCATTGGTGGCATGCCGAGAAGTGGGACAACACTCTTGAGAGTGCTTCTTGATGCTCACCCAGACATACGGTGCGGAGAGGAGACTCGCGTGATTCCTCGTCTTCTGGGTATGAAACAGCAGTGGGTGAAGGCACCCATTGAAGCCCGTCGCTTACAGGAGGCTGGAATTACAGGGAAGGTAAGGGGTAACAGCTTATGGGAAAGATTTTTTCATTAAGAAAACACAATAACAGAAATTAATATACTCCTATTGAAGTAGAGATGGGGATGTAGAAGGCTGTCACTTCAGAATATTTGTTTAAAATATATGTAATTCACCATCTTCAAAGAAGGAAATATTTGTGTCCTTTTTTTTAGGTGTTGGATGCAGCTGTTGGGTCTTTCATTCTAGAAGTCATTGCACGTCATGGGGAACCAGCTCCTCGCTTGTGTAACAAGGATCCATTCACTCTTCGCTCGGCCGTTTACCTTCACTCGCTTTTCCCAAATGCAAAATTTATTCTGATGATTAGAGATGGACGAGCAGTAGTGCACTCCATCATCAATCGAAAAGTAAGAAGTTATAGTGTGCAAACTGTTGAATAAACACATTGTAAACATTCAAATCAGCGAATGTTAAATACAGTTGTTTTTCACATCTGTCACAAAGGGTGACCGTAGTTATTTGTTTGTTAACAGTATAAAACATCTGAATGGATTTTGTTGTATGACCTAACTTAGATAAGAATAATTTTTGGAGGGTTAGCATCACAAAAATAAATCCTTGTTTGTTAAGGGGGGGTGTAGATTTTGATGAAACTTGGTGAACAAATCTAGAATATTGCTTACTCCTACTATAAAAAAATGTCTGTCTGTTAATGATGCTAGATATACGTTTTTTGCCTTGAATATTTCTTCTTTTCTAATATGGATTGTATCAATTAAAAATGTTTGAATAGAAAAGAAGTAAGAAAATGCAATGCAATAATGAACTTAAATTAACATGAGCCCCTAATGACAGAAGTGTCAGGATCCATGATACTACTAAAGAAAATGTGTAAACATATAATAGATCAAGACTGCTCTTGCATACAATTTTAAACTTAATGGTGTTAATGTCCACTTTTGTAAAAAAAACATTGAAGTTGCCTTGAATGAAGTTTAGCCTGTTGTTCCAGATCTCATGTTCTTTTTGTTATAAGGATATATGAGAAACTTCTAAAATACATTTTTCTCAAATCCCAACTGATACATGGAGGATTTCCTCTTAGATAGAGAAGTAAAAGGTGATTTTAATCTTGTATTTCAGGTGACAATATCTGGGTTTGACTTATCTGACTTCAGACAGTGTATGAAAAAGTGGAATACTGCGATGCAGGCTATGTTCAACCAGTGCCAGCAGCTCGGACCAACACTCTGTCTGCCCGTCTACTACGAACAGCTGGTTCTCCATCCTAAACCGTGGTTAGAACAGATTCTCAGTTTTCTGAAAGTCCCATGGAATGAATCTGTTCTTCATCATGATCAGTTAGTGAACAAACCTGGAGGAATCTCATTGTCAAAGTGAGTATTAATATTTTTGGATAGTGTTGTTTACCAAAGTGGTCAAGCACGGTCATTTTTAAGTACACAACTTTCATTAACTAAGATCTATGGTTATATTTCATCTGATGATCTAGTTTTGTTTACTAGTTTATAAGGATCAGTATTTTATAAAACAGCTAAAGTTAAAAGTTAGTTCAAAAGTACAGAATCATTTTGAACTTATGATAACCTCAGTACAGAAGTAGATGTAATTTCAAATTGTAGCATATTTGTTATCTTGGTTTGGTAACAGTTGTTTATAGCACCATGTCCTACATAACCCTACACTTTTCTCTCCCTCTTTTTGTCTACAGGTGTTGTTTAGACTATGTGTTAGTGCTTATGTTTTGTTCTAATTTTATATAATGTAATGGTATTGCAGGTTAGAACGTTCAACAGATCAAGTGATTAAACCTATTAACTTGCAAGCCTTAACTAAGTGGGTAGGGCACATCCCAGAGGATGTTGTTCGAGATATGGCAAACATTGCACCCATGCTGTCTTTCTTGGGATATGACCCCAATCTTAACCCTCCTGATTATGGGAAGCCTGACAGCTTTGTAATACGAAACAATAAGATTATAAAAGACAACAAGATGATGTGGGAGGAACGGGAACGAGAGCTCACAGAGCACAGAGAGGCTGTGCGAAAAGCTCTCAAAACTAAAACTGGAGAAGAAAGTAAAACAAAAAGGACAGGTCAAAACGTGCAGTTAGAAAAGCCATACAAAGAAGATAAAGTATGACAGCTACTCCAAGGGCCCGTGGTTACAACCATTTGGCAAAAGTAGCCTTTCTCCAGTTGAAAGTTAGTGTAAGAAAGGATGAATATTCCTCATGCTATCCATACTTTAACAGAAAATTTGAGAGGCAAACCTAATTGTATTATATCCTGAACCACTAAGGTTCTTTAGGTGTAACAGAAAATTTCTTAGTGTACAAGTTAATATATTTAAACTACAACTTTTATAGTTTGAGAGGGAAAGGGTTTTGTTTTGCTTTAAAAGAATGCTTTCTTCTCATTCCCTCATACCTGTATATGGCTAAATCCTATGTCACTCATTAACAGATGGAAAACAGAAAATAAGCATACAATGTTTATTACATTGTAATTACCTTCTCATTAAACAAGTTTTAGTATCATTTATTTTATACAACATTAGCATTTTAAGTTTATTTTTTAACTGACAGTCTAAATCTTTTGTAATAAAGAGCAAAGAGCTTGAAATTTCTAGAAATGAATGTACACAATCTGTGAACCTTTGAAAATAAAAAATGCTGTATATTGTTTTATGCTTGGGCAAAATGTTAAATTTTTGAATAAATGAAATGTTAGATGTTTTTAAATATACATTTTCTTTATACGACCGTGTTGATTATTCTTATGCACAAATCGGGTTCATACACAATGAGAGAGTTCACAGGACAAACTAAGCTGCACACAGCTTGAGAAATAAAGTTGAATATAATTAAGTTTCTCAATACCTGGGCTTGTGTTAAGTACTTTAGTGTTTCAAGTACCTGTCATTTGAAATCCTTTTCAGAGATGTTTGAAAAATTACCAGCAATAGGACTTGCACATTGCCTCAAGCTAGATGAGGTTAACCATGTATTGTTTAGAACTTTTAGTTCTCCAGACCTCTAGAGTAAACAGATGCAAGAATGGAATGCACCTTCATTGCTACAGAGAGGACTTTTCTTAATCCTACAACTTAAATCATACTCTAAACAACTAAGCATTTTAAGATAAGTGTCCACTAGTTAACACCACATTGTTGACAGTTCAATGGCAGCATTTCATTTTTTTTGTATTTAAAAAGTTCCCCCTTTTTACCAAGATAGTCTATAAATAACACATTAACACTGGACGTATTTTACAGAGGTAGAAAAATAAAGGGATTATGCTTGCTCACTTAAAACCCTGTCATCCCTTGGGAAGGAAAGGCCCTCCCCCAAACATGTTTCAGAGCACTCATTCCCCTCAATTCTGCCTCTTCCTACAGCTATTCCTAAGCCTATTACAGGTTTGGGGGAGTGTCGTGCAGAGAAAGACCTGGTGACAAGGGAGCCTGTAGCAGGACTTGGGGTACAAGTAATATGACAAAGTATAAAGAGTTAGTGATGTTAAATAACATTTAATACAGTGAACAACAAATGGAGGCAGACATTCCAAAATAAGGATCTGAGTGAATTATCTTTATACCAGCACAAGTTTTTGTATTTGAAAAAACAACCAGAAAGGTAAAACAGAATTGGTGATAAGCTTAAGTAATGACTATGAAATGTTATTCATGCCTGTCAAAATCCCTTCTCAAACTGGGTGGAAAAATGTGGATTTTAGAAGTGGAGTAGAATGGGAATTCATATCCTTTTAAATAGTTTATGAGAAGCACCACCCTACAGTTTTAACTTAATCATTCAAGAATATGACAGATAAACTTGTAAAATATTCAAAGCTCAACTAAAGAAACAAGTTTTCATAAGTAGATATCACCAAGAATACTGTAGTTGTCTCAGTTATTACAGAATGGTTTATATTGTGTTCTGAGATTACTAAATTCTACATGGTATAATATTGGGATTGTGTTAACTGTTGTATTTTTATATCAATTTGTACTAGTGTAACATTTCCAGTTATTTTGTTCAGGGAGAAATTTAGCATATTGTGAATCCCTTATATCCGAAAAATCTCCAGTCTGTTAATGAAACCTAAACATTTATCAGTTAAGGGTAATTTTGGTCACATTATAGCAAGTTGGTTACTGCCAGTGACCATTAGTACATTTTTGTTTGTTTGTTTGTTTGTCTTTCATTATTTTCCCTACTCACCTAAGTAACTTCAAATGCAGTTTGTGTTCCATGTTCTAAAACTTATTTTAACAAGAGATGCTGTGATATGAGCTCGTACCATGTTTCAGTTTACTAGCTTTTAATCTAATTTGTAGGTGCCAGTAGCCATGTTATCTTTGAGCTAATTCAGCTATTGTGAGACATGCCTTTCCCTGTTTTAAAAGGCAGCTAAGAAGTATTTGTGTATAATATAAATTACTCATTATGAACAACTTTTCAGGGTAACAGTAATACTGTTTGCTATAGCATTTGTTTTTATATTGGTTTTAGACAGTACTGATTTGTAAGCAAAAGGTGGTTAATGAAAGTATTTGGCGATACTTGTAACAGACTGTGTTAAATAAACTTGCAAACAACAGATGAAAGTTTTTTTTTTCTTTGATCACAAGAAAGCGGGATTTTTAATAACTTTGGTTTATTTCTGGGGTTGTCAATTCTATAAGTAACTCACGTCAACACAAGCAGATTATAGTCTCTTTACATCAGACCCCAAATACAGTTCACTAACTTGCACATAAGAATCAAGATGGCAAATGGTAACATCATTTATGGTATCAGAAAAGTGTTGAAGGGTTGCCAAGTTAGTTGGGTTGCTAGTCTGCCCAAGTGGTAGGGATGGGTAGAGACTGTCCCTTAATAATCAGCATTACCCCATAAATATATAACACATTAAAATCACAACTAAAAATGTTACTTTGAGAGAGAGAACTCAGTTAATAAACTGACTGATAGTAACAGTTTATTTAATACTATGATAAACTCTGAATTACATTTCAATATAATAACAATGCAAACTTCATTGTACAGAAACTTAAGAAAAGTTTGTTAGGAAACAAAAAACAGTTTGGAATATGTATTATAATTTAAAGCTTCCCAAAAATCTTTACTGTATTAGTTAGTAGCCATGGTGTTGACCTGTACAAATTCAGAAGGTTTTTTTTATTGTAATTTAACTATTTCTTGTGAGAAAAATCAGGCCTATTTGGTCTAGTGCTGTAACAATGATTCCAACCACAGTCTTAATTTTGACAACTGCGCTTCAACACTAACTTTACTGGTTCCTCCCTGCGTTTGATACTGTTCAACACTATGGTAGTAGTACTCCCATAAACAGGTCACATCCTGGGTGAACAATTCACTGTGGGACAACCAAATATATTGATATTATTAATATGAACCTCCATCTGCTGTAAAGATTACAATAGACACTTAATGACCACTATTCTTCCTCATTGGTTTCTTTTTACTGATATGTATGGATGGTGAAAATGAGGATTAGAATTAATTTTTAAAAATAAAAACAACTGTGCAAGACAAAATCCAGTTTTGTTATACAATAAAATTCGTGTTCAATACTTTGTTCCTTTCAAACTTTTAAAAATAATTAGATTTGTAGTACAACGAGTGAAGAATAGAGGAAAACAAAGTACATTTCATTTTCATTAGAATACTTCTAATATCTTCATAAATCAACCCTACAGTACGAAAACAAGTTACTTATGTCATTACTGAATAAACAGGATATCCTTCTACTCACGAAATTCCTTGGAGGTCCTCAAGACTTAAATCTGTAAGAGTACAGTGTTTTTCTTCAGAGAGTGCAACAACCTTCCCTGCCACACTGTGAGCTTCTCGAAATGACATCTAAAAAAGAAAGCAAGAGCTCCAACATTTGTCATGCTGATTCTGATAAGGACATTACTGTTATGATCAAACAAAATGAATCTAATTAAATGTTCATTATTAATTCACTTTTTGATGACTAAATTATTTAAGACATCAGAAAATGTTCTGGAAAAATGAAGATACAAAAGGATATGCCATTACCAAAGTCATAAATAGGGAATGGACTAGTGTTTACCTCCATCATTACTTGATGGAACTGAGTGGACTTGGAACAATCATAATCAAAGAACACTTTGACACTTAAATAGATAATTAACACCAGTCACACACTGTAAAAAGTCTAGTGAACTACATAGAGCATCACTTACTCCTTTTTTAACTAGATAATAAGCAACATCAGTAGCCAGCATATCTGGAGTGAGGGCTTCCATACAAGTCTTAGAATGGAGCTAGAAAGAAAAGATAAGATAATATACCTATTAGTTCACAACACTTACATGGGATATTAGAATTTTTCTCTTTTAAGATACTGCTCAAAAATCATCAATTTAAAACCAACTGAAATATAGATGCACCTACAACAATATAGTACAGATTTAGTTACCACAGTCTTACAGAATACTACTGTTGTTCAGGAGTATTTACTTTATAACTACCATAACAATAAGCTATGGACAAAAAATACATTAGAATACTCAAATGATCAACTCTGTTAGCTCCAAAATTAAAAATCTATTTTAAGATTGACATCAAAATGATGCAGTGCACTTTGACACCAATCAGTCATAGAATAAAGATTTGTTATATATTATTCAACAATGTGCGAGTCTTTTAATACATTTAATATTTATACAAGTCTCAAACTAACTGTTTAATAAATGTAATATTTTAAAACAGTTTAAATTATACAAAAACAGATTATTTTCCTGTCAGAATGATCTAACACTAAAAATAGTATTATATAAGACTTGAGCTAAAGATAAGTCTTGACCATAGGTTTGAAAACTGTTTTTAAATCATAACGATTTCAAACTTAGTTGTAATAAATTTACCAAATAATGTGCCATACATAAATCAAATAACCTACTTTATAACATGGTAACTAAACAGCATATGAAATCTGTTACTTACTGTAAGAGTAGACAGAGCACCTGCAGCTATTTGTAATACAGCTCTTAACGTATCACAGGTATCAAACATAACTTCTTTGTCTTCCTACGATTCATAAAATATTCAATTTAATTTTTGTAATTGGAGTTAAAATATTTACAAAATGATCATAGCATCTAGTATGGAGCCTAGAAATAGAATTGGACATTAATATTTTCTCTACCATGTTAATATCTACACAGCATTCTTGGTGCCAGATTTAGGAGATAAAACAGCCATCCCAGTACGAAGTTTCTAATTAAACTCTAAACTGAGTCTAAGTTTACAGCTAAAGAAATTTCACATTGCAAAGTTAATTTCTCAACAACAACAAAAAGTTATTAACATCTAACATAGTAAAAAAAGTTATTCAAATCTTTCCAGTGCGGACTGTAGCTTGAGGACGTGCCGAGAAAACATCTCTGAAATCTGACTAAATACTCAATATAACAGTATTTAAACCATAACAAATCACTAAAAATTTCATGCAAAAATGTAAAAAAAATTCAGTGACAAACTCTTATATAAAAGATATTAACATAATGATGTAACAGAGACAAGGTACATGTACAAGACAGTGTCATTAAGTTTATAAATTACATTTAAACACGCTTAGAACTGTGGCTAAATACAACATATCTATCCATCATTTCAATATAGATTAACAAGTAATTCACAATAAAAAAGGCTTATTGAAGAAATAAAAAGAGAAACCACATTGAGCAAGATGAAACTGTTTTATTACCTGCATGTCTTTATTGTAGGTGCTTGGTATACCCTTCAACACAGCCAGAAATCCTGTACACTGGTGGGTGAAAACAAAAACCAAGTTACCAAGAATGTTGTAGTGTTTGTATAATATTCCTAAATATTCTAGATGTCAAAATACACAAAACGAAATTAAACTAAAAACTATGAAATGTAGCATCACTAACTGTAGCGATGACACTTGTTAACTATGAGAAAGTACAGATGTATAGAAATTTTCAGGTAAACCATACTGTATTTGAAGTTTTTATAAAGATGCATTTCCCATAAAGTAGAAGGTTGATTTAGTGTTTTATGACACAAAGCAGCTAGCTAGGCTATCTGCGCCAAACATCCAGTAAAAAGGTAAAAATAAATCAAATGTAGTGAAATACATAAAAGGGAATGAAGGTAAAACAAATCATTGAAAAACATAAAAAGTATAAAACCAATGTTGACACCTAGTCTACAATGTTATGAAAGAAAGCAGAGTAAGAGAAGTTGAAAAGGACTTTCTCTAGCAAAATGGTAATGATCATAACCTGTCAGAAAGACTAACAGGTAAGTACAAGAACCACTGTCAGTGACCTGAAGTTGGTCTTTCCAGTTCTGGTTCGAGGTTATGTATCATTATGGTCAGTACTAAAAGGTAAAGTAATAAAAGTGTTAAATAACATGCAGCAAAAGTAATAACAATTTGCCAGGATAACTAACAGGTAGTTCAAATGGACAGCTCAAACAGCAGCATTAGTCACCTGAAGTTTGCCTTTCCAATCCTGGTGTCCAGTTATTTAATGTTCTGGCCATTTTACAATATCAAATTGAACTAGAGAGACTGAGACTGAAAAGGGAACCACAATTAAAATAGTGGAATGAATAAATATCAAGCACTTAAATGAGGTTAAAAAGATTAATGACCATTAAAAAACTAAAAAATTTATCAAGGTGGACAGTTTCACCATCACCAATAACACTGTCCAATGTTACAGATAAACCCTGGGAAAAAATATGGTTAAAATAGTGCCGTTGTTGAGAGTCATAACAATGGCAAGAAAGTAAAATGTGGCTTACAGTGATTTTAGTGTTACAAACTACACATTGATGCATCAGTTCCAGATAAAAGAAAATGATGAGTTAAAAAACTGATCAATGTGTAGTCTAGTTGAAACAACTTCTGCCTTTCCAAACCTTACAGAAGCTAGACACCCAAAGCCCAATATAGGGTTCGATTTGAAAAAGGTTGTTGTCACGTTGCTCACTCCAAGTGGACTGCCAGCTGGCACAGAGCCAAGCCTTGAATACAGGACCATAGTCCATGTACAGAATAGGCACAGTGGTGAGTGTGCCATAGCAGGTAGATTTAGCTGCCATGTCTGCAAGCGCATTCCCATGAATACCAACGTGGCCTAGCATTCAGAAAAACTGAATAGAAGATGTTAATGAGAAATGGGCCATTAGATTTTGAATATCAGCAAAAACAGGGTGCAAGCCAATGTGAAGCGATTCCAAGGCCAGCAGAGAACTAAGCGAGTCAGTATAAATAGTGCAGTTGGAGTACTGCTCAGCTGCAATATGATCCAGGGCAAGAGATATGGTATACAGTTCAGCAGTGAACATAGAAGCTGTGGAGGGGATTCTGCATGCAATCACCAAACTGCAACAAACCATGGTAGAGCCCATACAGTCACCTGATTTTGAACCATCCATATAAATTGGAATATAAAAGGTTATTCAAACGATGTTACTTTCAAACAGGAGAATCTGCCTCTTTCAGATGACTCAAAGAAAGGTCACATTTGGAGGCTGTAATAAGCTATGAGGGGGGGTGATTGACTGACCAGTGGATTCTGCAATGTTTTACAAGAACACTTAACTGCACACTTACGATTTTTGTTTGTTATATTAAATATATCTTCTTTGTCAGTTTGTGCTCTAACAAAAGAAATATGGGGAGAATGTACATAAAGATAAAAACCAGTTGTAATTTGGAGTAGCCCTAATACTAACAAACCAAGTGTTACATATCTTCACTTACATGGCCAAGTAACCTTCCAGCTTTTCCTCGAATCAGTTCTAAGCTATCTGGATTCTTCTTCTGTGGCATTAGACTGCTTCCAGTACTGGAAACAACAATGGTTACTGTAGGCCATTCATTAGATTGCACACACTTTTATGCATGAGGATAATGTGCGATATTAAAAGTAACAATATACATTCATGATCTAGAAACATGGAACTAAATATTGATTACTTCCACCAGTAAATTTATTAACAAAAGATGGAAAGTACATTTCCAACTATTACTTAATTGTCGATTTCTAGGTTCCTTTTTAAAAACCAAACCTAAAAAAAAACAAAGCATGACTATTACTCATAGAAATAGCATGCAGTTCTACTATTATGCAGTAAAATGTTTCAGAATTCACAAGTAGTTAATAAGTACAGTTTGCTTGAACGTTAACAGCTGTTCTATATCAATGTTATACCAATAAGGAGACCATAAGAACTGATACAATGTTCTTCACACACAACGAACAACTAGTACTGTTACTAGTTGTAAGTTTATACACATATTTTAAAATCTAACTCTTATAACTTCATTATTTTTATCAAATAGTATTTAATATCTTTTTTGATACAAGTGACAAGATAAGACAACCTACCTGTAGGCATCAGCTAGAGAAACAAATCCAAACTCTTTAGTGCTGTAAAGAATAAGGTCTTCTGCTAATCGGCTTAAGTGTACAGAAGTTAGAGTTGCCCAAAAGAGAAACTCAGCTGCAGTGAATATATTAAAAATATATAACCTCAAACATTGTGTAGTCAAATATCTGAAGTTCAATCAAATTTATCCTTTTAATTCACTAATAATAACCTTCAAGATATTTGATCACTTGGACTTTACAATCTCTTTGTTTAATATAAGAACTTGTAATAATACAAAACATAGTAGCATGTTTACTTGTTAATAAAAATAAATTATTGCCATGAGAATAAAATTTCCATTTTACCTACAAAGTCTCGATCACTGACTCCTTGCAAACTGTTGGGACTACATTCTAAAAACTCTAACTCTGTGAATTAAGAAAACAACTGAATAAAATACATGCAGCACATAATGTTAGATACAAAATGGAAGGAAATGAAACAAAGCACATACATATACTTCTCTTTATTTATTGTCACAAAAACTAAAAGTTCTACAGGTTTCATTTACAACTTAAATATTTTCATGGACTGCCCCTGCATGCCTTCTGTAGACTATGGACTGAGAATTTAGTAGAGTTTGAAATGTCACCCTCAAAACCTGAGAAAAAGGCATACAGTAGTAGCCCATAAGAAAACATTCAACTGATAAGATGTTATTACAGGAAACCAAGTTTTAGAAAGTTAGAGTTAATATGTTTACTAAAAACACAAGAAAGTTAGCTTCATAAAGGCATCTGAATTGTGTACTAGTGACAGAAAAATATGATTGAAAAGTTGCTATAACAGTTACCATCACAGGCAAAAGGGCACTAAAATCATAAATGATCTCAAAACTGACTAAAAACACATTTGAAAATTTAAATCTGGATTTAAAAAGTACATTTATAAAAGCTAAAAATTTATGACATATCCACTAATAAAGTTTAATAATAAATTAGTTCTATTGAATAAGTATGAAACAAAGTAATGAAAGTCATACCTTGGGCTAAAAAATCTCTGTCTATGTTAAAAGGATTTCCTGCTAGAGCACCACTGAAACGCAAAGTAAACAAAAAGTTGTGGTACACCTAAGACACTTGAAGAATGGCTTAACACTCATCTACATTTTATCACAAAACACATTCAATCTAGGATTTAGGTAGAAATGCTTCCATCAACTACCTTCAAAATTAAAGTTGGAAATTTTTATCTATTAATAACATCTGAAAATATTTAACCTGTAAGTAAGTTCTGTTAATGGAGTGTGTGAAATAAATCAGAATGTATTTTAAAACAAATTATGTAAACTAAAATATCTGGCTTAAAAATCGTAAATTCCTGAACCAAGTTAGTTACATTCATTCCCAATGTTGAAAACAGTAAAAATGATTTACTGAACAATACAATTACAGTAGTTCAGTAAGGATATTTTCACATCTTGTTCTGCTAGGCCTGATAAAGCCACCAGTTACTTGAAGAAAGTTTTTAATTATACAAATATCATGTTGTCTAACTTATTTTTGCCAATACATCTAAAATTCATTAAGTATTAACTATAAATCCTGAAAGAAAAAAAAAGCCTTGTATATTTAATGTTTACTCAAATTAATTCATTAACTAGTAAATTTCAAATGCTCATGCTCAAAAGGATCATTAATACCCAGTTTGACTTTTTTTTTTTTATTATTTATTGTTAACAATTAGCAATAATGTGTAGGAAAATTATAGTTACTTCACACTAATTAATATTTTAAGTTAAAATAGTTACCTTCCAAGAGGAAGAATGTTATTTCTAGATGCTAAATTATCCAGTCGATCAAAGTCTTGCTTTAGGTACCATGCATAGCTATAGAAATATCAAAAAGAAACTTGTTTTAATGTGCAAAACTTAAAGTAACTGAAATATAATAATAATAATAATAATAATAATAACAACTCATTCATGGTAAATTCAACTGTCTAGAAAGCCACTTTTTATTTTAAGTAAAAATGCACAACTAACTTCTTGTCATATAATAATTAGAACCCTGATTTATGACAGTATTAAATTTACTAAACTGGTTAAAACAAAAAAAGAAAAATCAATAGGAGTTCTATATTTCTTAAACACTGTTAGAAATCAAAACATGTTCTGACAAACCATTTATCAAAAACCCTAATCTTTGTTACAATCAACACAGACCAGCAATGGTCAATGAAGTTTCTTCACAACTGACATTTTGGAATAAATGAAACATGGACCTGAAAAATACAGATTTGAAATATTCAACCCATATTTCTGGTTGTATGTGTGTTAGACATGGAGTAATGATGGTTGAACCAGGTTTGATTCAAGGTGTGTGATGATTGAGAAATTTACTTTGATACAAAAATCCTACAAAGTGTGGAATACATTAGGAAAAACTTACCCAGAAATAAAAATTTGGTTAGCAGAACAAATGTTCTTTTAAACTTTTTACATTAATTTAAATTTAAACAGATGTTACAAACATACATTATAACTACTTTTTAATCAATTATGAAAGAAATTTCCAATTTTGTGGTCATTACCTCAGTAACCAATGGCTCCATCTGATAGGCTGAGCTCTTTGGAGGTGAGTATAGCCTGGCATTAAAACATCAATTTCCCTGTTGATAAAAATTACATTACAGAAACAGTTAAGTGTTTATTGGATATTATTATACAGTATTAAACAAAACACCTTAGAGTAAAACACAAATACTTCATAACATACATTATCATCTAAAGTACACTACAAATTTTTTAAAAACTTACAAATAACATTTAAATTATTTGTTTGGAGGACAAGTACAATTACAGGTTTGATATCAATTTGAAACTCCTAAACTTTGTGAAAAAAAACAAACAGAAAAACTTAAGTAATCTCAAAAATTAGAGCTGAATCAGTAGCAATTAAACAGATTCCTCACATTTCGGCTCGCTCCACAAAGACTCTGATCAGGTTTAGCATCAAATCTTTCAAAGTACGAATTTCTTCTTGCTGCCACAACCTCATGTCTGTAGCAACCTGAAAAAAAACAAGGTTTATTAAAAGCAATACATTCAAAACAAAGTATTTCTTCTATTAAAAATGTGTATAGTTCTAATAAACTGAAAGTATATAGAAATCTATGAATATAGTCACACTGACAGGAGTTCCAGTAGGATATCTACCTTTGGGAACGGTTTGTAATTTTCCTACAAAATTGGGGAATTTGTATGGTAAGATAAGGCTGTTTTTGCACCATTTGAACACATTTTAAATCAATATACGAGTGCAGTTTAGGGGGTATGTTTACATGTACACTCACTTATTTGGTGAAGCATTTAAAAACACGTGGTGTTTTATAAAAAAAAATGACATGCACGTGTTAAATTTGTTTGAGTTTTAATGAAATTTGATACTAAATGTTGTATTCTTATGCAAAATGCAACTGGTTCTGTTGCACAGTGGCAAAATAACCAGATAGTTTACACATTGTTAAGAAATAAAACTATAGTTTTCAAACTTATTTCACACTTGCACAATTGACATTGCTCCACAACAACTGTAAAGTAGTTCGTTTTTAAATGTAAATAAAACTGGATGAAAAAATGTTACATCACTGTCCAAGTTTCTTATTGAAGACCCACCTGGTCATTTCTACTCCGTCCAGTGTGAAGCTTACCACCAGGAACAGCACCAATCAGTTCCTGAAATGAAGTAAATTGGTATCAATGACATCTACACAAAACAATTGTTACATAAAAGCAAACCCACAAATTAATAAATAAAAATTAATTTTCAATATTACACTTATCAAAATGACAAGTTGCAACAGAGATGTGTGTTTATATTTTGTAATTATGCAGTGAATACTGTGTATTCAAATGTAATTATAATTAAATTATTATTGTAGAGAAATATTTGAGACAAATGTTGAAGAGCATCTAATAACATTTACCTTAAGCCTTCTCTCATTGGCTGTGTGAATATCCTCATCTCCTGGTTTGATTTCAAATTCATTATTACACCATTCTTTTCTTACCTGTTATTATATAACAAGACTGGTGGTAGTAACTAGAGCTAGGACACTTTTATACTTTAAAAGTGCAAAAATTTAAATGAAATTATCAAAAGTATCCAATATATAAAATTTCATACACAAAAACTGATTTTATGTATCCA
The DNA here is from genome assembly GCA_011833715.1 of Carcinoscorpius rotundicauda. Lineage (NCBI taxonomy): Eukaryota > Metazoa > Arthropoda > Merostomata > Xiphosura > Limulidae > Carcinoscorpius > Carcinoscorpius rotundicauda. Next base: position 101,304,293 of record CM022394.1, on the reverse strand, counting down.
TCATACTGAATATAAAAATATACACATACAAAACTGAAATTAGAACACAATCCCAAATTTTTAAAAACTAGATACATACATAAACATTCAATTTACACTCAAAATTAAGAGTCATTCAAAACTAAACTCTCCAGCACACACATTCACGGTCATCCTACCTCAAGAGCTGACATCACGCACCATGTGATTACTTAGTTAAGGAGCAGGTGTCAGCTTTAAAATGCTTCAATGTTTTTTGTAATATATTACATGATTACTAAAAAAAACAAATATGGTATTAATATATTTTACAGTTACACTGGTTGTATAAAACATACATTTTTAATAGGCTTACTATTTACATAATATACAATAAAAGGTATTTATTTCAGTTATTTGTGCTAAGAGGCAGAACAGAAAGTGTGAAAAATTATAAAAGTCAGAAAAAATCTGCAAAGAGTATTAATAACTAAAACTGAATTTGAAGGAGAAATTATTTCACATATGGTATCCAGTTTCATTATTTGTTACCGTTTTATTCAAAGGAAGCTGCTCGTCTTAATTTGGGCAATATGAAAATTATATTACTAATGCAAGTATTCTCAATTATCACATGTATTTGCTTTATTAAAATATTTACAAATAAATTAGGTATTTTAATACTAAATGTTTACCCTGTCTGAAGTCACACACCTGATAAATTTTGACGGGCTAATGAATAATAGCTCTACACCACTTTCTGTTTCTGGCAATCCAATGTGACCAGCCTAATACAATATACTGATGCATTTCAAAATGCTCTTTCTGGTTCACACACTTATTTTGTTCTTTTCATACATTACAAATTTTTTAAATTTTATAGTTAACACAGATATATTTTTAATTCTAACAGACAACATATACGCAGCATTCAATTTTTTTCACATGCATCCACAAACAAAAGCAGTTTTACAATTTTATACATCACTGAAGAGACTTATTTGTCAACATAAAAGATAAAGCCACATTGGTCATGCAATAGTAATCTTAACGCTTTTGCTGTTGTTTGTTTTAAGAATAATTAAAGAATATTTTTAAAACAGGAAATCAAATAAACAGTTAACTAATTTTTCTTGATGTTGTAACATAAACAAACATACTAGTATTAGGCTAATACAACGTCAAAAATAAATATGGCAGAATTTTTTATTTTTTTTTATGTTTAAAAAAGCAACAAAATTTACTTGATCTAATCCATCACAGATAATCTGTCTTTCTTCTTTACTTATCAGTCCTGCCATTTCTAGAGCTTTAGCATAGGCAATACTTCCCTGCCAAAAAACAACAACAAGAATCAGAGAAACACAATACATAGTCACAACCAGATTTACTTTTAATTAAAAGATCAAGTATTTTGGTGTGTGTGTGTGTGTGTGTGTGTGTGTGTGTGTGTGTGTGTGTGTGTGTGTGTGTGTGTGTGTGTGTGTGTGTGTGTGTGTCCATGCACACATGCACCTGAAGGATACAAAAGCTGTCATATTTCTAAATGACGTCCGTTTCACTGTCACTGTTCTTTGAGAAGATACTTGGAACTGACACTGGGTGCAATTTCATAAAAAGTGCACATTTTAAACATTTCTAAGAAACATCAGGGGGGGATGTAATTTTTGCACTACCCAAAACTTCATAAAGAGAAATAAAATTTTTTTGGTCACTGATGTCACAAAACTTACACTACACAAGACTCAGAGGTCACCTTACTTTATTTAATAACCAACAGCAAAATATGTGGCTGGGTTTCCACTTAAAAACTATCTTTGAGCCACATCTTGTCTCTGATTATTACTATTATAACTTCTGTCAGTTTTATAAATTCATAAAGTTCTACTCTACTTACCTTTATATCTACATTCCAGAGCCTTTTATCAAATTCAATGGAAGAATTGAATTTTTCCATGATGGGATCTGTTTTCCCAGAAAACCTGCCTCCCCACAACTTTGATTCCTTGATCTTAAAAGTATTAATTCTTATTAATGCAAATCTTTTGATACATAAAAAAAATATATCGTGCCTTTAAAAATAAACTAATATGAAGATCACTATTAGAATTTGGTCAATAGAACAAAAGTTACATTAATTTAAATAAACAAATATAGGTCTTCAAAACAGGTAAATGAAAACTGATTAAACATCCAATAAAAAAGACAAAAATTATAATTGTATGAAATTATTAAACTGTTTCACACCATGTGTTACTCACACACTCTTAATGAATATGTAATTCCAAGCCACCACAAGCTGACAACACATAAGCAAGGGCTTGTTTTAATATACAAGTTGAAAAGACTCAAAGTAAGTCACAAATATAATGAAGATATTTTTTTTAGAATTAATAAATGCTGTTATCCAAGGACATTATTAGTCTGATACTATTCAAACCAGAACTAAAATGTTGAGAGAAATCACCTGCCATGCAAAACAAAAGTTGGTTCTTTTGAAATGGGTACTACCAACATATAAAGAATGTCTGAATGACCATACGTTACAAAAAAAAGTGTCATCATAGCATGGACTTTAAAAAGTGTTAGAAACTGTCCTTTTCAAAAGTACTGTTATACAAGCACAAATACATACAGCTACATACACTGTTCATGAAAAGTTTTGTTATAAACTAAACAGTGCTATTAAATTGTATGCAGGTAACATTGGTACTATACACAACAACATGTAACACTAATAATAAATATACAAATTATATTAACACGTTTTGATTGTATTTATTCTGGTGAGTGTTTGTGGTTTATAACAGTACATGGTTCTCTCAAGTTAGTTTCCCCTCAGGAAGTTTATGTAACATGTTTACATGGAAAGCTGTTGGAAAAACGAGTACTGGAACTATCAAATACAACTTGTAGGAACTGTACATGGGAAAATTAAATTTACAAAAGTGCAGAAAGCATTTCTTATGTTACCAGAGACATCACACATGGATTTATTGCTATTTTAGTAACAATAAAGTTCTACAATAAGGGTTAGTGGAGAAAAAGATCTATGAATTTAGTGTACCTCGTAAGGGATACTTTACAAAAAAGAATAATACAGTTGAACATACTTGGTTTTTGTCACAAGAAGCCATGGTGGAGTTGTGATATTTAAATCAGCTTCTCTGTAACCAAATTCTTTGTATGATCTTAGCAAACTTTTTCTTCTACCGTACTCACAGGATGTAACTGTGTGAAAAAAACAAGGTACATCAGTTTAACTAGACAAAACACGTTTATAAGTAAACAATAAATGCATTGGTTTGACTGAGTCAACAAAAACAACTTGGAAGTAAACTGTAGAAACAATTTCTAAACTTATTTTTTCTTTACTTTTCTTATCCAATATCTGCTTTACAAGAAAAAAAATATGAAAACCTCACCCCTCAATAATTTGTATAGATCAAGTATATATTTATGTCATATTAAACATATTAAGTGCCTGTTCCCAACTTAAGTTAACCAATCAATTTAACGAAGTTGTACTCTCTTCCCCAAAGCCAAATCTCCGAGCTGTTTGTACCGCCCACAGCTTAAGAGCAACTCCACAATCACATACGGTAAATACACGTTATTATTTAAGGTTACTTCACATTTTCGAACGTAAATGACAATACAATTAATTCCCAACAATATCCTGTTTACTATATAACATTTCTCATCAACAGTATTCATGTCTGTTATCCAGTCATTTCAAAAGCAAATATTGAGCATTGCGTGCGTGAGCGCGCAGCTTTTTTACATGCTTCGACAGACCACGATTTGCGGTATCAGATACTTCAGTAATAACATATCTTCAACTGAAATACATAAACCTTATAATAAAATTAATAAGATATCTATAGTTATTGTTCCAAGCAGACCTAATTTCAAGCACCTTTCGAAAACTTTGAAATAAAGTTAACAAAATATTAATCGTAAATCGTATTTCACTTTTCTTTTTCCAAATTTAATCAGTTTTAACTCGAATTTTGAAATTGCGGAAAATTTATAAGCGAATAAAAATCATACACGCACGTTTGACAATTCGAATTTCAACCTGCAATATATAATGAAGTTTCCGATCCGCCGCGGTCGCTTTTCCTATGTATTATTTCACAATAACCGGGTATTTCACGGATGTTACGAGTATAAAAACACCAGTAACATCCTGGGTGGAAAAATGACTAACACAAATATGAAAATCCTTTTCTTACATCACATCTTATCGTGTTGGTTTTTGTTGTTGTTTTTTTAAACGAAATAGTCTCTTGAAATTGTTTGTTATTGTCGAATGATTTACTGCGAGGTAAAATGTTAATTAATGTTCACAGTTTTCACCGGAGTCTCTACACAAACAAAAACTACGTAGCTGCTTTACTAGAAGATTCTGCGTACACATTACAAAGACGGTGTACAGTTAAACTTTAGTATCTTTTCCACTTTAAAAATGTCTAACTTAGAAGAAACTTACAAAAAAAAACAAAAAGTGTTGCATTAAACTTTAAAAAAAATCCAGCAATTCAAAGGTGACGTATCGCAGAAGTTTCAGGTCGAACCACATCTGTCCTCAAAGTTTCTCATTGCTATAGGAACACTTGGTAGGGTTCAAATGTTAAAGGTGAAGACCATTAAACAATGGACTATCAGTAACTCATGCTAGAAGCAAACAATACAAATCAAAAATGAAAATTGCAAACTAATTGCAATAATGCAAAATAAACGGCCGATCATCTCTCGTTGTTTATAACACTTTTTGTAACGTCGTTCATGCGTTGGTGGATTCTTTTAAATTGTTTAGTACAAATAATTAAACGACTAATCCATGTAATCATAAATTAATTTTGTTTATTTATTAACGCGTCTTTCCAGGTAACCACGCCACACGCACTTGAATGACGTAAAAATCAACGCGTACGAAACAGATGTGAGCATGAACCAACACCAAGACCCAAAATGTAAACACACACTGATTTAATCTACTAGCTAGTAAACAACTCTTCTTAATGCAAGTGTTTACTTACTTTTACTGACTAACTCATCTATATTTAATCTTTATTCTAAACAGAGGTATTACTAGTCACGAGCACACGAGGCTCGTGTCCGATTCTATTTAAATGTCCCTAGTTGGCGACTCGGCGCGTTAAAAAAATACACAGAAGAGACAATCACAATTAATATACTGAAACACCGAAAATTAATGCGCCCACAAGCCCGAATCTTTTCTAATATCACACACAAAGAGGCAGTGTTATCTTGATACGATTTGGCAAATTAAAACTTTAATGTTATGAAAAGTAGTCATTACCGCCTTAAAGTTTCTGTCAATGAAATTAATCATAATCGAAAGTAATAAATGAAAAACTGATGAGTTATACATGCAACTACTTATGGTGAAGAATAAATTAAAAAATCAATACTGGTTTATTATTCAATGCTGTCCGAGAAGACGCGCCACTGTGGCGCTTTCAGTAAATCAGTTAAATGCTGTGAAAAATAATTTTTTGGAACCTGTATTAAGAGTACGGACAAATATCAGACCTTTTTGAAAGAAATTTCTCTTGTTCGAGTAGTTTAAGTGTATAAATATTCGGATACAAAATATGTGAAAAACTGCAAGCTACATTTTGACCAAGCGTCTTACATCGACAGGACCTGGATTAAAAAAAACAAAACAAAAACTAAAACAGGGGCAAAGGAAGTGATGTAGCATACCGAGAAAGACAGACATTAATTTCCTGGTTTGTGCAGGCCCATGAGAAAATTGAGAAAATAATAATTTACTAAAATATTGAGGGAGACAAAACATTTTTAGTTGACTATAACCCAACTAGGAATTGGGACAATTTAAGTAAAAATGTGGCCAACACCACAAAAACTAAAATTTAATAAGTACCGAACTTTCGCTAAGAAAAGTTAAATAAGGTTTGGTTGTTTTTTTTAATTTTGCGCAAAACTACTCGAGGGCTATCTTTGCTAGCCGTTTCTAATTTAGCAGTGTATGACTACAGGGAAGGCAGCTAGTCATCACCACCCACCGCCAACTTTTGGGCTTCTCTTACCAACAAATAGTGGAATTGATCGTTACATTATAACGTCCCCACTCCTGAAAAGGCGAGCTTGTATGGTGTGACGGGGATTCGAACCTGCAGGTTGAATAAGGTTACGGATCCTTTTGAAAAGGAAAATCAGAGGCGAGTATGACAAGTGAATTAGTTCTATACGTGCTGTTGGAAATAGCCTGTACCAGTATTACGCAACTGAACATACAAAAAAATCTATACGAAAAATTACTTTTGCGAATGAAGTTAGTCTTAAGATGGAAACCGTTGCAATTTTTGTTGAATTTCAAGCTTGACTATCTATTTTAGAAGTCCTTAATTTTGAAGCGATAGGGTAAAAATCAGGCAGTTAAAACCACATATTGTTACCTCACCAACGAAAAGCTAAAATGGTGGTCTATTATAAAAAGCGAAAATATTTTCTGTTTGACAGAAATTCGAATCCGCGACCCGTAGACTACGAGTACACTGCGACGACAAGCCTACAGGTTGTGATAGTGACATTTGTATGTATAGTAGATAAAATAGGTATTTTGATTATTTTTTTTTTTATACCTCTTACCTACTATAATAGAAATATCACTTCCACGTGACTCCCCATTACCCCCCCTTTTTTTTTGTAATATAGCTTCTTTAAATTTCGTTGTGTTGCTTGTCCTAAAAGACGTTTATTCTACGCTTCCAGTTTTTAACAACTTCACACTTTCAGACAAGTCGTTTCGGGTCGATTTCGTAACATTGCGTATGTCTGGTGTTGAAATAATGGTTCAAGTTGTTTTCAAATGTCATTTCAAAGTTAGTTGAACGAGAAACGTGCGTCAGATAATGCAATATGTAATAATTATGTTCTTGTTTCGTCGCGAAAATGTAACTACACGGATTGCGCAAGTTTATATTGGTCAATATTTAGTCTTAAAATAGTTTCTTCAATTATCTTTGCAACGGGAAGTTGCACAAATCCGAATATGGCATGTGTATGGCTAGAGCTACGATACGACTTATAATTGTTACAATTATATTAAAATAAAAACCCTGACGTGTTTTATACGCTATTGAATAAAAATTTAGAATATACTTTTTGTTTCGTTATTTAATTAAGTTCGTCACACATTTAAGACACTTGATTTTAAAAAAAATTCTTAATAATAAATTATTAAATCTTTCAGCGTTGTAACAGCGTGCAACCAAAAGCCACTACTACTATATTATTGTATTTAAAACTAATTAGGTTTTTGTGATAGGTGTAAACTGTATTATCGGTTAGAAATATTACAGTTATGCTAATGTTTAACAATTAAACCTGTATCAGAAACAAAATATTCTTAACTTTAACACAAACTGAATTTTATTAAGAGGTATTTTAGTAGTAACTTTAACAATTAATGGAAAATAAAATAGCTACCCAATCTCTTCGAACTCAACATTTTGCTAATACTATTAGTAATAGTAAAGCACTTGAGCCTCGTCAGGAGTTATTGACACCCTACAAACACGAGATATAGGCCATATTTTGTTCACTTTAAGTTGTAACTAAATTACAACCTGCACGTTCTAGAATTATATGAAGATTTTTAATACTCATTATAATTTTACAGATGTGTTTTACAGAATTAAAAAAGCTTATAAGCGAATAGTAACAACTGAACTAAAACAAAATAGTTGTTTTAAGGTTTTTCGTACACTAAAACAAGTATTTGTAAAAAATATGTGCACACAGCTAAGTTATACTACTATTTTATAAAAGAAATTAGCTACTTTACAATAATTTCTACAATATTAAACAATTAAGTACAATTATCAGATAACCAAATAGACACTTACTAATATAGTTATGCTTCTGACAGTCTGTACTCGTAGCCAAAAATTGTTTAATTAACTTTCAACCGTCCTGCAGTGATTACGTAATTTTTTTAAGTGACAATATAGATGTAGTTCAAGGCCGGCTGCTTAAATCCAAATTATTACGCATTGATTGAATGACGATTTACGCCAATATGAATGTACTTATTTGCAGGAGGGAAAAAAACAACAACAAAAGTAGAATGAAGTTAAAAATATTAGTTACTGTAAAATGCTAATATTTTAAAACATATGTAATTAGTAATTTTAAAAAGTACAAAAGTAATTATGAGTCACATTATTTAAGTATATTAATATTTTATTTAGTTTAGATAAGTAGCATATCCCAAAATATTTTCAAACGACCAATCGCTACATGGTGGTTTAAAAAAATATTCCACAGTTTATCTGATATAGTTAATTACATTTGATTTTAATCCGAGTATCTGCGACATCTGTTTATCCATTATGGCAGTTATTTTGTTATTGAATAATAGTTTAATTAACTATCTGATCAATAATTCACGTTTTCTTGTTTGCTGTTCCCTGGTAAATCTACAGTAAGGAAAAATTTGTTTGTTTTGGAATTTCGCACAAAGCTACTCGAGGGCTATCTGTGCTAGCCGTCCCTAATTTAGCAGTGTAAGACTAGAGGGAAGGCAACTCGTCATCACCATCCATCGCCAACTCTTGGGCTACTCTTTTACCAATGAAAAGTGGGATTGACCGTGTGGGATAGTGTATTAATATACATGATTACAAAATTGTTTACGGTTTTTATTTCGTTTTTTATCAATTGTTTCAAGTACACTTCTGACAGTACCCAATTTTCAAACGTTTTATTTCCGGTTGTTTTTATTTCAGCAATCGGTGTTGGAAACCACAAGATGGCGTATATTTATTGCTAGTGGATATCAGAGTTAGTTCTAACTTGAATAAAACGATGTTATATTCCGCCAATCGCTATCTTGTAACTTGATCATAGAGGGCGTCAAATTGTACGAGTTTTAAGTTAGCAATGACATAAACGAAGCAGAGACAGAGATAATTTATGATAGATTAGATCTAATCAAATACACCTTAGGTATGAAAAAAAGGTGCGGCCATAAAAGGATTGAGTGTACGATTAGAGGAATGAAAACAAATTTGGCCTTCAAACTGGTAACTACACTTATAGCATAAATCATAATTTTAAAGCAAATATTTATTCATTAGTTAGATAAGCTGCGTATTTTCTTTTACCCACCGTAATAAACCAAGTTAAACAAAATATGTGGCCTAACTAACCAATGAGTGAATATTTAATATAATATTCGTATCAGTGCTATAAATGTAGTTACCAGTTTGGCCGCACTTTTTCACACCCAAGGTGATTTTGATTAAATATCATGATTTTTTTTTATTAATACACCATTAAATCACAGCAAATAAGAAAGTGACACTCGATAGTAACCAACATTAGCTTTAGGATCACAAATTTACTGTGTTAAATAGACCTTCACTTTACAGAACCAACTAGATTCTTTAAAATATATGACAATAGTTTTTCCTCCCGAAAACGGTGTCAATAACTTTTTATAGTAACGCGTTGTGTTTGATAAATACACTTAGGAACATTGAAAGTCGCCTTGGAAAGACGTCACCCAGATTAGTTTATTAGAATAACAATAATAAAACGACTAGTTTTTTATTCTTCTCTGTAGCACGTTAGATACAACAAGCTATTCATTTGTTACAAAATATGTGACGATCAAGCTTAGTTTAGGTTGGTAAAATATTAGTCCAAGTACCGATGGTGACTGGCTGACCAGCTAGCTGTCTTCCCTCTGATCTATAACCTTGAATTTAGGCACGACTAGTAAAGATTGACCCGTCATGGTCAGGTGGTTAAGGCACTCGACTCGTAATTTGAGGGTCGCAGGTTTCGAATCGCCGTCGCACCAAACACGCTCAATCTTCCAGCCGTGGGGGCGTTATACTGTGACGGTCGGTCCCACTATTCGTTGGTAAAGGAGTAGCCCAAGAGTTGGCGGTAGGTGATGATTGTTAGCTATCTTCCCTCTAGTCTTACACTGCTAAATTAGGAACAGCTAGCGCAGATAGCCCTCGTGTAACTTTGCGCGAAATTAAAAACAAACCCAACTTGGTAAAGATGGCTCTTGAGTAGCTTTTCGCAAAATTCTAAACATAGAAAAAAAAAGAGTATCTTTTTAGTAATATTCCAACATTGTTGTATTTCATAGGAGAATACAATATTAGTTGAATTCTGAATAGGATCGTGAGACTACATAGTTTGTATGATGTGCAAAGTTTTATTTGGTCTGGAATATTTACTCAATGAATCTCTTACCAACTCTTAGTGCCATTAGACAGGACCTCATAAAGGATCCCGCTCAGTATTTTAGTCAGGAAAGAAATAAGGTTAGTGATCCGTATACCACGATAAAGATGTGTAATCATGATGCTACATTGCTTTATACCATACCGTGCTATACTATACAACATTTAATAATTTTACTGGTCTAAACATGATGTTTGTTTAACTTTAAATATAAAACTGGAAACAGCGGGGAACAAATTCATTAATACCAGTCATTGAATATTCGTTTCAATTGTTTGTTTGGAATTTCGCGCAAAGCTACTCGAGGGCTATCTGCGCTAGCTGTTCCTAATTTAGTAATGTAAGATTAGAGGGGAGGCAGCTAGTCATCACCACCCACCGCCAACCCTTGAGCTATTCTTTTACTCACAAATAGTGGGATTGACCGTCACATTATAACACCTCCACGGCTGAAAGGGCGAGCATGTTTAACGTGACCGGGATTCCAACCTGCGATCCTTCGATAACAAGTCGAACGCCTTAACACGCTTGGCCATGCCCACGTCACAACAGGGATAGAATTTTATAAACGTTTCTTTATTATTTTAAAATAATTATACAGCTAGTAAAAAAACGTACCATATCCATTGCAATGTGTAATGTCCATAGTGCAAATCTAATCTAAGCTGTGGAAATTTATTTCTGTTTGAATATTATATTGTTGCATATTTATGTACTCTGTTATAATTGCATATGGCAACAGTGATGTAACCGTAAAGAACAACTACTTCCAGATGGCGCCCGACTAGCATATCGACCCACAGGAAAAGAAAAAAACACGCGTATTGTCCATAATGGGATACCTACAGGCAGGAAGTTTGTGTTGATTTCTCTCTGATTAACTTCCTGAGAAGAAGAGAAGCCGCGGTGTAGTTGCCACCGTGTGTCGTTGTTTAATGTTAATATTCTGTTTGTTAAAAAACACAAGTATTAGTGGAAAGCCTATTTAATATGGATTTCGATATAAATTTTTCATTTATAACAGGAAGAAAACTAGGCCAAGTTTTATCGTAAAAATTTCTCGACAAGTGTACATCAGGATACTTGTATTAAATTACATGTAAATGTTGTGGTAGTTCTTACATTGGGGAAACCGGTCGACAAGTGTCAGTAAGACTAATTAAACAAACATTTCAAAGTCTATTCCCTTATATTTGAGCTCATGATCCAAGATAAAGTTTGTTTGTTTTTCGGAACTTAAAATTTTACACAGACAAAATAACATAAATATAATGCAAATAAAAGAAACTTTTATTTAAAAAATAAAATAAATATAGGTTTACTCCTGAATACCGGTCAAAGTTGTTTTTTATTTTGTTTTTTCCGTCAATAAAACTTTAATTCTATTTCTTATCTTCAATACGCTGGCCTGAGACCCATGCCTGTTTTCATGCTGTCTTTAGATTTTCTAATTAACAATTTATACCTGCACAGTAGTAAAAATAAAACAAAAACCTGACCATGCCCGGCCTTAATTATTTTAAATAAACTTTAGAAACACTTAATAGTAATTAAATATTTCTTAAACTATTTGATATTTTTATAGCACCAGATTTATAAGTACTATATTGTGAACAAATATGTGTAATGTGGAGATCTGAGAGAAAATAAAAATTTTGAAATGTCGACTTGAAAACTCAACTATAGAACTTAGAGCTGCCCTCTATTAGCAAAAATTCAAACTTTTATCCTGAGTAGACAGAGTTCAACATTCACTTTTGAAATAATGGTAGAATATACATAAATAATGTTGATGCTAAATTTTATTTCTCAGGTAGTATATTCTACACTATATTGGTAGATATTATTCACGCTATTATTAATATTCAAAATGGGAGGTAACTTAAATAATAAAAATGTAGACTTACCGTATGCTGATATTGGTCGATTCTTAGCATGGCCGAAATATTCAACAAATACCGGCCTGGCATGGCCAAGGCGTGCGACCCGTAATCTGAGGGTCGCGGGTTCGCATCCCCGTCGCGCCAAACATGCTCGTCCTTTCAGCCGTGGGGGCGTTAAAAATGTTACGGTCAATCCCACTATTCGTTAGTAAAAAGAGTAGCCCAAGAGTTGGTGTGGGTGGTGATGACTAACTGCCTTCTCTCTAGCCTTACATTTCTAAATTAGGGACGGTTAGCACAGCTAGCCCTCGAGTAGCTTTATGCGAAATTCAAAAACAAACAAATCAACAACTACTTTTCACGACGGGCGGTTTAAGTAGATCAGAACTTTTGTTCTAAGTAAAACAAAATTTATCTTTGAAATAATTTATAATGATAAATTAACTTAAATTTTCCCGTCACTGGGGACGGGTACTTTTGCTTGTTTATGATAATTTACAAATTCACCAAAACTGAATCACATTTCTTCATTCCAGGCATCGCTAGGAGATCCGGATTATTTTCCTCAGCTTTTCCTTGGGGCAACTGATAAATTGAGTTAATCAATATATATATAAATATATATTTGTCTTTGTATCTGATGGCGAAAGCTCCGGCACTTTCCTTATACTTAAAAGTTTAAGGTTTTTATTTGTTATACAAAATAAAATCATGAGTAGTGGCGTTGGTGGGTACCACCCCACAAGGCTCTTACCCAAGATGTAATTCACAGTGCTCTAAATTTATCTATTCTAAGTTATTGTTTATTTTTGAATTTCGAGCAGAGGAAAGGCAGTTGGTCATCACCACCAACCGCCAATTCTTGGGCTACTCTTTTACCAGCGAATAGTGGAATTGACCATCACATTATAACGCTCCCATGGCTGAAAAGGGCGAGTGTGTTTGATGTGACGGAAATTCGAACCCTCAGATACGAGTGGAGCACCCTAAACACCTAGCTATGCTGGGTCGCCTATTGTAAGGTATACTATATTAGATTACAATTTTATTTAATGTATATTAAGTAGTAGTCACTTCTTGCGGCCAAAGTCCCAAATCCTTTTTTGTGGGGCGGGTGGGTGGCAACTAGCTTACATTCTGTAACAACATTATTATTTGTTGACTATACTCAAAATAATAAACCAATGTGTTTTATTTCGCATTTTTTATTACTTATAAAAATTTTATTGGATATTTTACTTTTGACTTGAGATTTTATGGAACAAAACAAAATGGACTTATCATTACTAGCTTGGGTACCCGTACCCTAGACGAAAATTATGTAAATTCATGAATAAAGAAAGGTTATCTTAGGACAAAGTTGTTTAAAGTTGTTCTCTAAAAGTTGTTTAATTTATGTATAATTAAAAAAAACCCAACCAAAACGCCTATACAAACAGAAAAACACAAAATGTGAAACCGTAAATTTGCATGTATTTCCTCATGGACCCAATAAGCCTTCATGTCAAATTTGGTAAAGATCCATCAACAGGTGAGAAGTAGTGGTAAAAAAAAAAAAAACCCGCAAAATGCAAAATTGAGAATTTGTGTGTATTTCCCCATGGATTTGATGAACCTCCAAACACTGCGAAGTATTTACATGAACATGCCTTAACCCACCTGGCCATGACGGGTATACGTAGTATTTGCACCCTATGAATGAAGAAAAATAAAGATTTCTGTGACGTGAAACGGGGGCAAAAGGGAAAATTGTGATCCCTATTTCAACTCTTCATGCACATAGGACACACATTTTCACGAAGTTCTGTGTTACACACGGCGTGGTAAAAAAAAAATGTCCAGTATCATATAAGCAAGAGTTTCATTATAGTATGATTTTTATCTCAAATAAAAGATTTTCCATGCATTTCTTGGAATAATATGCTGGTACAAAACAACGATTAAGAATTTTATTTAATATTTATGTGCACGTAAATAATTACAACAGAAGAATATTTGAAATTAACGAGCGTACACTATATTTCACTGAATTGCGTGTTCTGACGATAATTATTTTCATACTAAGAAAATCATTTTATTTAGAAAAATCTAACTCGCAAGGAACCATAAGTAAAACAAATCAATTCGTTGTCTAAATTAATACACAGATCATAAGTAACTTCACATATTTTTAATTTCATCTTCAACAAATTATTTAATAGCCTAGTTATGTCGACAAACATACTTTTACAAACAATAAAACATTAGCATTCCTAATAAAAGTACAATCTCGTATTGTTGTAACTCGCAGCAATCCATAAAGAAATTCGAGAATATTGTTGCGTTATGAGCCACATAAAAGACCATTAATTTTTAGGCTAATCAGTTGTTGGTTTAGAAATATTATTGGATAATAAGCTACATGAAAAAACGTTTCGTATAAAGATAGGAAGGAACCTTCATGCCACTCTATTGTTGCTTATAGAAATATAATTGCGTAATAAGCTACATGAAAAATGTTTCGTAGAAAGATAGAAAGTAGCTTTCAGATCACTTTATTGTTGGATAATAAACTACATGAAAAAACGTTTCGTATAAAGATAGGAAGGAACTTTCATGCCACTCTATTGTTGCTTATAGAAATATAATTGCGTAATAAGCTACATGAAAAACGTTTCGTAGAAAGATAGAAAGTAGCTTTCTGATCACTTTATTGTTGGATAATAAACTACATGAAAAAACGTTTCGTATAAAGATAGGAAGTATTCTTCATGCCACTCTATTGTTGCTTATAGAAATATCATTGCGTAATAAGCTACATGAAAAACGTTTCGTAGAAAGATAGAAAGTAAGCTTCAGATCACTTTATTGTTGGGTAATAAGCTACATGAAAAAAACGTTTCGTAGAAACTAACTGTTAGGTCATTCTATGCGACAGCGCGGACGGCATATGAATATATATTTTAATCACGTACGCACATACAAACATATTTATGCTAATATACATATTTCCAACAACCTACATAGATATATGTATTATATTTGTATTTCAACATGGTTAAACTCGATTTCGTTAGAAACCTTTCTTTTTATGTGTGTAAATAACAGAAACAAGTGGTGGAAAGCTTGTTTGTCCCTTTTAATTTTTTAGCTTGTGTTGAAAGTAATATGAAATTGTATCAGATGTATTATTCAACTGGGTAAAAAACTATTCGTACCAGTTTGGTCTCTGATGAAGACACATTAATTCAAAAATGCATGACAAACTTTAAAAACACTGTTTTCGAAAAATTAGTATTGTATTAGTTTTAAAATACTTTCTTAAGAGTGCGTCACAGTAACATAACACGCCTTATATATATTTGTTTATTTTTTAATTTTGCGCAAAGTTACACGAGGGCTATCTGCGCTAGCCAGTGTAAGACTAGGGTGAAGGCAGCTAGTCATCACCACCCATCGCCAACTCTTGAGCTACTCTTTTACCAACGATTAGTGGGATTAACCGTAACAGTATAACGCCGCAACGGCTGAAAGGGTGAGCATGTTTGGTTTGACGGGGACTCGAAACCGCGACCCTTAGATTACGAGTAGAGTGCATTAACTCACCTGACCATGCCGTGCCTCTATGTATATGCAAGGAGTGTATTTTGTTTATTTTCTAAGCGCAAAGCTACACAATTCTTAGCGTTATAAGCCTTCAGGATTACTACTGACCCACCGAGAACGAGGGAGATGTAATATTACACCTTACACTTGTGATGATGGTTTTTCCCCTATGGATTTTTTTACATGAAGACTTATAATCTAAATAAACTTTCAAGGCGAAACTTCAACTCATGATTTAAAGACAGTACATAAAAAGCATCACTGACACTAATATATATATATAAATCAGTTAATTCTTGAATATTTCAAACCGACAAAAGATAAAATGCGTCTTCGACATATTCAGCGTATATATATAAACACGTGACAAGAAACGGCCAAACCAGTTTGTATGGCATATGTTATTATAAAGTCAATAAACAGGTGCTGCTTCTAGCATATAATTGGCTACTAATACTGTTGCCTAGAAACGAGATCTCTGAAACACTGAGTTCTCTTCTATAAATCACACACCACTTGAGGTGGCTCGTCAAACGTTCACAAACACTTACTTGAATTTGATCGTAATATGAGTGAATGCCATACTCTCTCTGTTAGCTAACATGTTTTAGGGCATTATGAAGTATTCTGATGTTTCTACATTTGTCTAAAGAAAGTTTAACGTTTATCCAGGTGTCAACAGAAAGTTTGATTTTTCTCAGATATCAAAGGATAATATGAGTTTTATCGAAGTGTCAGAGGACATTTTGAAGTTTTTTTGGTGTCAAAGAACATTTGATATATCTCCAGGTGCTAGATGTTTTTCAAGGTATCACTAAACATATGCTGTTTGTCTACGTGATAGGTACTCCTAAATTCATAAAGGAACGTTTTGGTGTTTCCTAAGGTACTAAGATATATTTTGAAATTAATGAAAAACATCTGAGTGAATTATATATTTGTGGCTAAAAACATTTTCCAACGTTGTCCTGTAATTTGGTTACTTCACTGAATGAGCTTTTAAAAAGGTTTTAGAGAAAAAGTCAGACTTCATTACGGTTTTTTTAATATTCAAGATATGCTCTGAAAATAAAAGACATTACTTTTCAAGAATTGTTTAAAAGATAAAGTCAGGTTGGTAAGAAGTAATAGACGAGGTACAGTTGATAAAAAAACTACCACTGAATCTGTTACTGGTGGTGTAGTTTCTATGGAAACAGTCGATTTCAGTCTCCAAAGTGTTTAGAATAACTGAAATGTTATTTATTTAAAACTGGCATATTCTCTCTGTTGAACTAGTAATAATAATAATAAACCTTTGGAAAGGAAATCCTGTTTATCAGAATTTCAAGTATCTCGCTGAGACAACGGTAAGTCTATGGATTTCAACGCTAAAATAGAGATTCGATTCCTCTCGGTAGACACAGTAGACAGCCCGATGTGGCTTTGCTATAAGAAAACACACAAACACACATAGACTTTCGAAATATATCTTTTGTTCTTTTGTTTGTTTTTCAACTCAAATCCACTCAATAGTTTACCTGAACTATGTCAACAGCGGAGAATCGAACCCGAGATTTTAGTGCTGGAATTCCATAAATTAATTACTGACTCACCGTGGGGAGTAAGTATTTACTTTTGTTTTTCATTGGGGAGATAGGGTGGATATCACAGTTGGTTTCTTTAGAGTTTCGAATGAAAGTCTACCTAAAAATAAACACGTACTTTATAACACTAAAGCGAAACAAAATATGTTAAAACTTTAAATAGTGGAATAGAGTAAGAGATCTTTTCATGTTGGTAAACAAAGATACGGAAAAGTCATGTGGTAGCTTGACATATTAACTTAGAAACACTGTCTAGAATATCAGATACTGGATATAATTACGTTGTGTTGATCTTTGAAAACATATCTAATACTGATTTTCAACCAGAAAAGTTGATGAGTTATATATTTAACTCAGTATTTCTATACTCGTTCTTTATCGATAGGGTTTTTACCCTACCGATAAAGAACGAGTCTTAACTAGTGTAGAAGATCTGAATTTGAAAAAAAAACAAATCGTGAACTTTTTGTTAATACGATTGCAATAAAAGTGGCTTATTTTCATATCACTCAAATAAACTATTGGAAAAATAATTGAGCTAGATTTTAATTGTTTTTCTTTTTCCTAAATACCTTGTATTTATGGTCAATATCTGAAAACCAGTTTTCTAGCTGAAGCAAAGTACACGTTGCTTGAAAACAAAACATTGCTGGTATTTTGGAAGGTTATATATACTTTCTTGGTATTTTGGAAGTATTAGACACTTTCATGGTATTTTTGAAGGTATTAGACACTTCCACAGTATTTTTGAAGGTATTAGACACTTTCGTGGTATTTTGGAAGGTATTAGACACTTTAAAATGAGGCTATATGTAGCAAACGACGAATTTCCCCTGTTGCAACGTGATGGAAATTAGGATCTGTTTTATAATGAATTTAATACTTGTTATTCTAGTACATGTTTCACTTTGAATTTTAGTGGATTCGGAACACAGTTGTAATTCATGTTAACTTCTTGTGATGCATTTCTTTATTGTTTTCACCATGTTTCCAATAATGAAACTTGTAAAGGCTGTTCAACTCTTAGTTGACGTCAGTGTCTTCTGATAAAATGTTGAGATTTCTTGCAATTCTTTTACACTTAATAACCACCTCTTCTTGAACCAGATTGAAAGACATGGCGATAATAGCGAGGCCAAGAATTAAGTAGAAGCAACAAATAATGAGTTTCGCCTGCCCTTCTTTCTCTCGAGTGTCAAAAATGGCGGTTCCGGGCACCAAGTCTCCGAAACCAATGGTGCTGAGTGTGATGAAACAGAAGTAGGCTCCATTTAAGAAGCTCCAATCCTCCCAGAGAGAAAATATTATAGCCCCTCCACATATGTAGCCTGTAACCAGTAGCAATACCAAACAGATGGGAACTCGATCTTCTACAGGGTGTCTTTCCCCTCGAATGGTTTGTTCCAGGTTTACCACGTCAGCGGGTGACTGGCGATTGTGGGCATGTATAACTAGGTTATTAGTGAAAGATGCATACTGTGGTCTCAGAATTGGGTGCTGTCGACTTTCGGCTCCATCTGGCGTTACTAGGTCACTTGTCTGCTCGTGCATGGGACAGTCGTCTGATGAGGTGTCCTCTTGTTCTATTGCTGCCCGAGTGGCGTCAACAACGACATCTATGGTAGATACTGGGGGTCTGTCTTCTTTTCTTCCATTGCTTGTTCTCTCTTTCATTGAATAGTTATCTTCCGCTGTTTTTATGCCTCCCATTGAGGTTTTGCCTGTAAGATGAACACGAGGAGGCTGTTTTTGTTTACAGAGGGCACAGCACACACGAGAATACCCGAACTTAAACGAACGAGCTAGAAGATCACCGATGTTAGTTAGACACAGGAGCATTAAAGGAATGCCAAAAAGAGCGTAGAAAATTGTTACCACTTTTCCAATATCAGTCTTTGGGGCGATGTTCCCATACCCTGGAAAAAAATGTTAAATCTCAGTGAGGTTTGAAAATTATTCTTATGAAAAAGCTAATTTAATAGTAATGCACAAAGTGAAGGTGTTTTTATTTTCCAGTTAACTTTGTTGCTAAGTAAAAACAACAACAATCATTTGTGTTCTGTTCAATGTGGGAACAGAACCCCGGATAATAGCGTTGTAATTCCGTAAATATAATGCTACACAAACGGAGGGGCACACAAAAGGTCTTGGTGTTTGACAACTTTAGATAAAATGATAATTGAGAAGATTGTGTAACAGATGTTATATCACCCAAAATTTTATATATTTGACTTGTATAGCAACTGTAAATTCTCTTATTATATTAATTTTATGGAAGAACTGTCCTCAGATCTTCTCGAATTGAACTGTATTTTGGTATTACGAAATCTGCTTCAGCAATTCGTTATACTTTAGATCTCTCATTGTAAAATTTAGATGTCTGGACAACCAACCCTGCTTTGAAACTCCTCCCTAAACCAGAGGTATTCAAACTACGACCCACGACTTCAGTTTATCTGGCCCGCCAAAAGTTTATTAAAGTAATAATATATTTTTTACTATTATAAAAATAAAACGTAATTGAGCAAAACCCAATCTAATTACGATACGACCCGCCAACAGTTCATTAAAGTAATAAAATGATATAATGATGTTGTTTTCATTTTCAATGAGGCCTGGCATGGCCAGGTGGTTAAGGCACTCGACTCGTAATCTGAGGGTCGCGAGTACGAATTCCCATTGCACCGAACATGCTCGCCCTTTCAGCTGTGGGGGACGTTTTGTGTGATGATCAATTCCAATATTTGTTGGTAAAAGAGTAGCCCAAGAGCTTGCGGTGGGTGGTGATGACTAGCTGCTTCCCTCTAGTCTTACACTAATCAATTAAGGACGGCTAGCGCAGATAGCCCTCGTGTAGCTTTGCGCGAAATTAAAAAAACGAACAAACATTTTTTTATGATATAAAACGTAATTGAGCAAAAGTCAATCTAGGTGCGATACACTTTTCTCCTTGCTAGAAAGCATCATATTACTTAGTATTGTGTCATCTAACTTATCGATCCCAGCAGTGTGTTTCTTACCACGTATATCCCGTGTACCTCAGTGTGTGTCAGTGAATGCTGCTGTTTACTTTGTGTTCTAGTTCATAACTTTTTCTAGTTATTATGTCAGGATAAGACAAGAAGAGAGAAGTTGACTCTAAATGTCGTGTTTTTAAAAGAACAGTGGAGTGTGTACTACTTCGTTACCGAATCAAGTAACAAAGCACTGTGCTTAATATGCAACGAGACTATCGCAGTGCTAAAAGAATACAATATTCGTAGACATTACCAAACCAAGCACTCATCAAACTATTCTCAGTTCACGAGAAAGCTACGTTTAAACAAATTCAAAACCTGGAAACGTAAGTTATCGTCACAACAGTTTGTGTTTAAGAGGAATAAAGCCGAGAATGAGTGCAGGTAGCCCTCTTGTAGCTTTACGCGAATTTCAAAACAAACAAGTCAAGAATGAAGCTGTAACAAGAGCAAGTTTCCCAGCGGCACATCTGTTTTTCAAGTGAGGGTAACTATTTACTGATGGTGAGCTAATTAAATTATGTATTTTTGAAGCAATCTAAGAAATGTGTCCAGAAAAAGTGGAATTATTGAAGACTATTAGTCTTTCGGCGAACACAGTTACTCGTAGAGTCAAGGACTTTAGAAGCAATATTGTGTCTCAGCTGAAAGATAAGGCCAAAGAGTTCGAATGCTGAGCAATATGGTGTCTCAGCTGAAAGACAAGACCAGAGTTCGAGTGGTTTACCATCGCACTTGACGAGTCAATAGATGTGTCCGACACTTCACAGTTGCTGTTGTTTATTAGCGGAATCAATATTAATTTTGAAGTGACTGAATAATTAACTTTTGTGCACAGTATACATGGAACAACCACAGGTGAGGACACTTTCAAAGAAAATGAAAAACCACTAACCAAGTACAACCTGGAATTGAAGTGGCTAAACTGTGTTACAACAGATGGTGGTAAAAATGTATGTGGTGCAGGAAAAGGTTTAGTTGGACAAATGTACAAAGCTGTTGAGAATGAGGGTTGTCTCAAGCCTATAGTTCTTCACTGCATTATTTATCAGCAGGTACTGTGTGGAAGATACCTTGATTTGTCTCATGGAACCTGCAGTTTCAACAGTGAACTTCATTCGCTCTCATGAACTTAACCATCGTCAATTCCATGAACTTTTGGCTGAAATAGAAGCAACATATCCTGACCACACTTCATTTCGATGGTTTAGCTGTGGGAAGGTTATGTCACGATTTCTTTAGTTTAGAACTGAGACTGAAATTTTCTTAAATGAAAAGAACTGCCTTCAACAGTTACTCACAAATAGCGAATGACTTTGGAAATCAGCTTTTTCTGTAGACTCGACCATTTGTCTGTATGAATTCAGTCTTAGATTATAAGGCAAAACTGTGTTTATCTGCGATATGTACACCGAGGTGTCAACAAAAACTCTTTTTGAGTCTTAATTGACGAGGAGCTGCTTCATACACTTTCCATCTTGTGAAGAATTCAAGTACGAAGCGAGATCCACATTCCCACGCAGGTTTGCACAAAAAATCCTTTCTGACCTGAAATTACAGTTCAAGGAGCGTTTTTCTGATCTTTATGTGAGTGCAACAGAAATCAGGATCTCCTAGAACCCACTTGATTGTGTTATTTTTTAACTGCCAGCTGAAGTTCAAATGGAATTCACTGATCTGCAATCCAACAACATGTTGAAGGACAAATACAAGGAAGGGAAACTGATAGAGTTCTATAAATGTTCATTTAAAAAACTTTGGTGGTGGATTCATTTCAGTTTTTGGCAATACATATTTCTTTGAAAAGACATTTCAAAGATGAAATCTAGTTACACATCATCCTTATCTGATGACCATCTGCCATCACTTTCGATGACAGAGAGCAATAACTTTGAACCTCAGTTAAATGTAAGTTTGTTAGAAAAGCACCAGTTTCATGCTTCTCACTAGTGTTAAAAAAAGACGATTGTGCATCTTAAATATTTTCAATATGTGTTATTATGAGAACTAATGTTGTTCGCTAACTACGCATACATCCCTACTTAATTTTACCACGACCCCTACAGCCCACAAAGCTTTAAAAGATCTACCTCCTGACCCTTGTCCAGAAAGGTTTGAAGACCATTGCGTAACGTAAAGTGACTTGTCAACTTGTGATAATTATGTTGCAATATTATAAAATACTAACACAATCAGAATGTGTAGATAACGGTTTTCCACCGTCATGCACGAGACGTAATACGTACCGAATAACTTTCAACCCACTATTCCTCGTGTTTACTTAGTCCCCACCCGTCCATGTAGTCATACCTTAGCCTAGTAATAATATAAATTCTAAATTTGTTTGTTAGGACTTAACACGGCTGTTACTTGGAGGCCTGAAAAAATATTTTGATGATCCAGTGAATATGTTTTAGCATGTGTATGTGTCTTAACAAAGTTTTCGAATGGTTAGCGGTAACCTTAAAGACAAACACCACCATACTCCGGGGTTCGATTCTTCGCGGTAAATAGAGCGCTGAGAGTATATGTCGTGACTCTACACCAGACACAAAGAAAGTGAAAATAAAAAGAATATTTATAATTAAATAAATTCGGAACTTTACGAAAACGGTCCCTATGTTTGGTTATATTTTGTCAAATAAGTGTTTCTTATAGCAAAACCATATCGGGTTACCTCCTGAGTCCACTAAGGAGAATCAAACCCCTGAATTTAGCGTTGTAAATCCCTAGACTTATAAAATAAATATATATACACCAGTCCAACTTAGATGAATGTACCGACTTTAGATTGCAATATGTTCTCTCTCCCCGTGACACAATGGATTGTTTACGGACTTATGACGCTAGAAACATGGTTTGAAAACCAGAGGTGGGCACAGCACAGATATTCCATTGTGTAGCTATGTGATTAAGTTCAAACAAACAAACAAAACCGACTGAAATAATTATATACTCTAAATTACAGGTTGCATCGAAAACAAATCCTCTAAACAAAATTTATTTATTTATTTATAATAAGCCCTTCTGTGGGCAAAGCGCATATACCCGATTTGTAATTTTTTATACTTTGCATCTAGCATTTTACGGTTTAATCCAATACAAAATAAAGTAAAAAAATCTATAATCGTGGTGGGCAGAGCACAGATAACCTATTGTGCAGTTCTACGAATAACCATAAACCACAAATGAAAGGCGATATAGTTAAGCCAACTACGTAATATAAAATGTGTATTTCGTTTCGTTTGTTTTGAACATCGCACAAAGGTACGCGAGGCTTATCCGTCCCTAATTTAGCAGTGTAAGACTAGAGGAAAAGCAGCTAGTCATCACCACCCATCGCCAACTCTTGGGCTACTCCTTTACTAACGAATAATGAAATGATCGTAACATTGTAACGCCCCCACAACTGAATGAACGACCATATTTAGTGTAATAGGAATTCGAACCCAAGACCCTCAGATTGTGAGTCGAGCGCCCTAACCATGTCTGACCATGCTGGCTTGAATATATATATTTATTATTTTTGATTTCATTATAATAATATTCTTCTTCTGTCCTGAAGGTCATTGGTTCGAATCCCGTCCCCGAAGATGCTTCATCTTTCAACCGTGGGAGTGGTGTAATGTAAATATCAATCTCACAGCGCTTGTCCAGAAGCCAGATAAACGGTATCGAAGCAAAAATAAAATAAACATATTCTAAAAATGTTCATTCGATCTACGAGTCTAAAATTTCTACTTGTCTTTTTTATTTAAATATATATACATACCTTAAATTTTAACCATATACTAGTCCCCTAGTAGGACAGCGGTATGGCTGCGGACTCCCACAGCTACAAACCGGATTTCGATACCCGTTGTGGGCAGAGCACAGATAATGTAGCTTCGTTCTTAATTTCAAACAAACAAACTATGCACTAGTGACAACAGTATTCGGTGTATGTAAACAACAACAAAAGGTTTTAATATTTAAAGCCCCTTTGGTAAACAGCATAAGATTTACGTGTTCTCTCGGATAGTTTTTCATAAACTTTAATAGCTTACAGGAAACATGTTTTGTTCTTATAGCAATACACATTTATACGTTTGTTTTGGTTTGGCTTGATTTGAATTTCGCGCAAAGCTACACGAGGGCTATCTGCGCTAGCTGTCCTTAACTTAGCAGTGTAAGACTAGAGGGAAGGCAGCTAGTCATCACCACCCACCATCAACTTTTGGGCTACTCTTTTACCAACGAAAAGTGGAATTGACCGAAACATTATAACGCCCCATACGGCTGAAAGGGCGAGCATGTTTGGTGTGACGGCGATTCAAACCCGCGACCCGCGAGTTGAGTGCCTTAACCACTTGGCCATGCCGACTCTTCTTTCTTTGTCTTAAAATTTTGCATAACTCTAAACTGACAGACTAAAGAAAGGGTAGACAGTCAATAATATTAGCCGATCGCCAATTCTTATTTCCTTGAGTAGCAGGATTTGACCGTGTACCACCCGCAGTCTCAAAGTGCGGAGCGCGTTGTTGAGGCCACAGGTCGTGTACCATAGACCCCCGATTCACAGTCCGAGCAGAGTAACTACCAGGGCAAGCTTATCCATAAACATACTTTATTTTAAGTTCGCGTGCAGCACTTATTGCTTGCTGTTGAACTTTGCCTTACACAAATTTTGTTGTTGTTGTCACACACACAACACATATGTACTTTCATTCTATAAAGATTTTCTTTTCGCACGCCATAGCAGATAGGCGATACATTATCTCGTCCGTTATTAATGACAACAATCAAACTGTTGCCTGACGTTTACATTTTTCTCTTCTAATCTTTTCCTTTTTATTCTTTTCTTTCTTACTCGCCCCTCCCCTCTCACGGAGTTTTCTGGCTTCCACCCTCAATTTCAAACCATGCCGTGGGTTTTCATCTATAGTGTGATTTTTCTTTCATTTTTTCTGGTACATCGAAATAACTCGTCAGAAGATTAACAACTGGTCATGAATAACCTTCTTCTGTGTTTTTCTTCTTCTTACACCAGGGAAATAAAAAGGAAGTTCCTTATACATGATCCAGAAGATGAAAGATCTGTAAAGAAGACGCATCAGGAGAGTTCATCTATCAGGACTGGACATTTCTCTTGAGATAGAAGTGCCTGAGATTACTTTTTCAAAGCAAATATTCCATTAACCAAAGTTTAACGTTTTCTTGTATCAGAAAGTTGAGAAGATATTAAGTTTCTCCATTAACATGAGCTACCTTGTTGTTTCTTAAAGATTCGAGATTTGTGAGAAACTTTTACTGCATGATTGATGATAATAGGTATATACACTTACTCGGAATATTCTTTGTTATCCAGTAAGCGTACAGTGGAAAAAAGAAAAAAAAGCGAAAACATTAACGCAGATGAAAACGGGAAAGATATTAGAATCCATTCTGCATCTCTGAAAAACAAAGATCTCATCAGGAGTGAAAGGAGACCAATCACAGACAAAAAGCGGGATAGCAATCCAGACACAAGTTAGACGAGTTGTGAGAACGCAAGGAAAAACAAGACACACGAAACTATTCGGTTCAAGAAGTGTAAAGGTGTAGTTCTTCTACTAGAAACCTTCAAAAGAAGTAAACCTTCTACCAGAAATCTTCTAAGGAAATACACGTTCTACCAGAAATTTTCAAAGGAAATACACCTTCTACCGGAAATCTTCTAAGGAAATACACGTTCTACCAGAAATTTTCAAAGGAAATACACGTTCTACCAGAAATTTTCAAAGGAAATACACCTTCTACCAGAAATCTTCTAAGGAAATACACGTTCTACCAGAAATTTTCAAAGGAAATACACGTTCTACCAGAAATCTTCTAAGGAAATACACGTTCTACCAGAAATCTTCAAAGGAAATACACCTTCTACCAGAAATCTTCTAAGGAAATACACCTTTTACCAGAGATCTTCAAAGGAAATACACCTTCTACAAGAGATTTTCAACTCAGGAAATAAAACAAAGAAAGTTCTTACTCAACCAGAAAATTAATTGCACGTGTTTGTGACCTACAGGTCTCGAGCTCTAATTACAACTACATGCTTATTTGAAACTGATGCTCTGTTAAATGTAGTATACAAGGAGAAGCATGTTTGGCGCGACGGGGTTTCGAACCAGCGACCCTCAAGTTGCGAGTCGAGTGCTCTTACCACCTAGCAAGTTCCAAAATCAAAAGTTTCATCACATGGTCAACCTGCAACCACGTATGATTGTTTCAAGTGAAAGTTACACTGTAGTGTGGAACAATAAAAAATAAAAACAGTTCTCTAATAGTATATAAACCAGAGAGTTTCAGGAAGTTTAAACTAAAACAGTAGCTGAATTATAACTGGATTTTAAATTGTTGAATAATTAAAACAGTTAAACTAAAGCTGGATTTTTAGATGTTAGAATAATTGAAATAGCTAACTTATAACTGGATTTCAAGTTAGAATAAGTAGATTAGCTAATTTATAACTAAGTTTCAAGTTGTTACAATAATTAAAATGGTTATAACTGGATTTAAATTGTTAGAATAATTAGAACAGCTAAATGTTTTAAGTAGTTAGAGTAAGTAAAATAGGTAAATTATAACTTATTATTTAGCACAAAACTACACAATGGGTTATCTGTGCTCTGCCCACCATGAGTATCGAAACCCGATTTCTCGCGTTGTAAGTCAACAAATATACCACTATGCAAACATTATAACTCCCCTGGGTTTTAAATTAGAATAATTAAAATAACTAAATTACCACTGGACTTTAAGTTTTATTTATCAAAACGTTTCCAGATAGCGTTCTCTTGTAATTGTATAACAGTTAATATAATTAACAAATGTTTGTAATTTTAAAAAATTTACCAGTCATCAATGTTCAATGACATCGTTCTGGTGAAATTTGCAACCCTTCAGCTAATCTAGAGTGGCGCTTCAATCACGTAAAATGACGTCATTTTGTTTGTTGTGAAGTATAAAACTGCGTGATAAGCTATCTGAGCTCACTGGGAGTATCAAAACCTGATTCTTAGCATTAAAATTGGCGCAGAATGAACCAGTATATATATATATATATATATGATATAACAATAGTTATATAAATATATATTATAAATATTTTCCTACTGATATCTGGTATCTTTTCGCGAAACAATTTACAAACACGTTTATAGAATTGTTACAACTATTTTAAAAGGTGAGTGGAACGGTTACGTTGAAATAACCGCATAACAAAAATCGATTAAACAGACGTGGCTCAAAACACAAAACAATATACGCGTAATTAGTTTAAACAGCTAAAGAAACCAGGTTAGAGAAACAACAACAGCACAAAACTAAACGAATTTCTTTCTGCGTATTCTATTCAGAACGATATAAACAATAGCACTGAAAACTGTAAAGTACACCACATGACAGTTGGGTAAATACGCCGAGAAACTTTGTTTTGGAATTTCGCACAAAGCTACTCGAGGACTATCTGTGCTAGCCGTCCCTAATTTAGCAGTGTAAGACTAGAGGGAAGGCAGCTAGTCATCACCACCCACCGCCAACTCTTGAGCTACTCTTTTACCAACGAATAGTGGGATTGACCGTCACATTATACACCCCCACGGCTGGGAGGGCGAGCATGTTAGCGCGACCCTCGGATTACGAGTCGCACGCCTTACGCGCTTGGCCATGCCAGGCCCACCGAGAAACCGAACAAAGAAATGAATACATGCTTGAAGACGAATATCATTCGCAATAAATGATATAATAAAATGGTATCACCTTCCAGACTGAATTTTATAGCCAAGCCACTAAGCCTACTTGTCGCCGTCCCTATACGTGAACTACTGACCAGAGAGAAGAAAGCCTACTTAGCAGCGCCTGACTGTCACTCTTATAACGCACCCACAGACAAATGGTACTTTTGTGAAGATCGAACAAAGTGATTCTGTTCCCGTTTACGAGTCGGTTAGTGCCGATAAAATGCTTTTTTACAGTATTTACTGATTGGCCCTCCTTGAAGTCACGTGATTAAACGACTGCATTTTAGGAAGAGCAGAGATGATAACAACACCAGCACAACAAGTTAACTCATGTTTGTTGTTTTTCTTATGTTTTTTTCACACAGTCTCATTTAGTGATGTCATCCTTTTTTGTTTTTTAAAGGGGAGAGCATAGGAAGAAAACAAGGTATTTCTGTTACCTGGGCCCAGCATGGCCAGGTGGATAAGGCACTCGACTCGTAATCTGAGGGTCGCGGGTTCGCATCCCCGTCGCGCCAAACATGCTCGCCCTCTCAGCCGTGGGGGCGTTATAAGTTAGAGTCAATCCCACTATTTTGGTAAAAGAGTAGCCCAAGAGTTGGCGGTGGGTGGTGATGACTAGCTGCCTTCCCTCTAGTCTTACACTGATAAATTAGGGACGGCTAGCACAGATAGCCCTATAGCAGCTTTGTGCGAAATTCAAAAACAAACAATTAATAACCAGTCGGAGGTACCCGTCCCCTGAACGAATGTTATGTAAGTTCATGATTAATTAAAAGTTGTCTTAGGACATGAAACGTTGCTTCCTTGACGTGTAGATGTAAAAAAACGTCTATAAAAACCTAAAAATGTATAACTGAAAATGCGTATGTACCCGGAATGGATTTAACGATTGTTTAGAATAAAGCACAAAGCTGTCTGTGCTCTGTCCACCAAGTGAATATCGAAACGTGGTTTTTAGCGGTGTGAGTCCGCAGACATGCCGCTGTGCCCCTAGCGGAAGGCGGACCTAATGAACCTCCATACAAATTTTGGAGTGCCCTGCGAAGTTGTTACACGGACATAGAAAAAATAATAAACAGTAATATTCTATTCGTATAGACAAATATGCAAACAATAACAAGTGGAAAAGCTTTTACGTTCTATGTTATTAAATGCACGTTATTACTTTACGTTATTGGTTTACAACACAGACAAATAAATAGCCTGAACATATTTCACTAACTTTTTATACACAATACGTGGATTTGGGATTATGAAAACAGTGCGTGGATCCATCCGTGGCCTATTGTCACGACACCAGTGGTTTTATTGTTTTTCATTTCTTAGTCGTGTTAGAGACAGACGTTAAACGATGAGTAATGTTCCATTAATGTGTGGATAGTGTTTTCTGGTATAGTTGGTTGGTTTGTTGTTATAGCACAAAACTATACAACAGTCTACTGATGAAAGGCCTACAACACGAATCGAAACCCATTTTTTGGGTTATATGCTTTCAGACTTATCGCTAGGCTTGGTAAATTGTTACATAAGCACTCCTAGAGATTGTAAACAAAAACTCTTTTTAAAATATAAAGAAATCACGTTGTTGAGATGGATTTAAACACTTAAGTTGAAATACTTCGACTTCGAAAAAAAGGTTTTCCGTTTTAGAATGCTAAAGTTAAACTACTAAACTGCACATTGGGTAGGTCCGGGTTTAGTTAATGGACTTGCGACAAAAAAGTCCAGGGTTCCTCTCCCGGCGGTGAACAAACAGTCAGTTATGGTGCTTTGCGTAGAAACAAACAAACTACCATAGGGAAAACAACCTATCGCAGTTCTAGGACTATTTTCAGTTGAAGTTGAATAGTGAGTTGACTGTCGGTCTTACAGCACACTCACGGCCATAAAGCACGGAACACGTTTTGTTTTTCAATTTCGTGCAAGGCTACACAAGGGCTATCTACGCTAGCCATCCATAATTTAGCAGTGTAAGACTATAGGGAAGGCAGCTAGTCATCATCACCCACCACCAACTCTTGGGCTATTCTTTTACCAACGAATAGCGGGATTGACCGTCACGTTATAACGCCCACACGGCTGAAAGAGTCAACATGTTTGTTGTGACGGGCATTCGAACCCTCGAACCTCAGACTGCGACGGGACACGTGTTTTCAGCAACAAGATACAAGTATGCCTTCAAACTGATAGTACGAGCATGCTCATCTCCGGCTTCGGCAAAAAACAACAATCAATATAAGTATGGCGTCACAAACAATACTGACAACATAATAAGATAATAATATTTTATGGTTTGTCTCATAAAAGCTTTAATATAGTATATTTCGAAAGCCTTATGTCTCTGATCGCCATATCATCGTAGAGACTATAATACCAGTTACCTCAAATCTGGGTTAGAGAGCTTCTTATGGAAGGTTGTAACGGCAGGTTAACGTCGACCAAAAGAACAATCATATATATATATATATATATTTATTTATTGACTTTGTGGCAGTATAGCCATCTTACAGGGGTTCTAATCTTACCGCACCTTAGCAAGTCGTTACCAGGCTTAGTTTCGAATTTACAAAACCGACGCTGTGCGAAAACTTCTGTTTATAGCCTCTCCTCGTACTGACGTAACAGTTAGAGGAACAAGTGTGACAATGCAGGTCCTTCAAGTGGACTAAACTACCAGAAATACTTTTAACGTTCTAATTATATGTTCTTGGAGGTTATCTTTCACATTTAGTACCAGCAATTTCTCACCTGTGTTACTTTGAATATTTTATGTTAATTTTCTAAATCATTCTTTTTCTTTCTTTCGTCCTGTGTATTTATAGAAATACTTCAGTGAACTCGTAACCCCTAATACTTCACTGATACATTTACTCCACACATCTGTGGGACCTCCTTTTTCTTATTTTTCGATATCGCGTACACAGACGTAATTCAGAATGACCACACATGTCACTTGAACCTGATAAAGGTCAAATAATATTAAATCTTTACCACAACTAATATAAGCTCAGGGATACAGAGAACAATTCAACCTTACACCCACCACTATACTGATACAGGTATGTGATGATACAATTGTTCAGTTCACACCCACATAACACACACTTATTTTTTTTCAATCACGTCAACTCGATACGCCCCAACATTAAGTTTACCTGTGAACAGATAAAAAACTAACCAATCAGGAGTTCTCAACCTCAAGATCGCAAGAACTGATACACAATTCAAAACAAAAACCCATACTGGACTATATATTCCCTGGGACTCAGCACATGAAACAAAACAAAAACTCAACATATTAAGAAACCAAAAAAACACAATCACAAAATTATGCTCACCTGATAAAAATAACAATGAAATCAACAGACTAAAACAACACTTCATCAACACCAACAAATTTCCTCCAAAAACTTGTTGTTGTTTTGAATTAAGCACAAAGCTACACAATGGGCTATCTGTGCTCTGCCCACCACGGGTATCGAAACCCGGATTGTAGCGTGTAAGTCCGCAGACATACCGCTGAGCCACTGGGGGGCTTTCCAAAAACCATGGAAAAAATTACACACATACACCTAGATCAACAACACAGTCAACAACAAACAAACAATAATAAATCACAAGATATACAAAACCTTATAGTGCTGCATATCATATGTTCACGATCTCAGCAAAAAATAACCAACATTTCGACAAAAACTTATAGCAAAATACAACATTCCAGTAAACACCAATTTTTTTTCAAAAACCAGGTACAAAACTAAATTCCATACCATGTAAAAACTACACTGACCAACATACTTTATAAAATACAATGTGATAGCTGCCACGACTTCTATATTGAAGAAACAAGCAGAAAAATAGAAACCAGATTCAAAGAACAAAAACAGAAAAAACAAAACCTTCGCATGTTTTTGAACACTGCAAATCATCATCACAACTGCAAAGCACAACATAATCATAAAAGACACCCAGAAGCTAAGAAGGGAAACAAATATAATGAGCCGCAAAATTAAAGAACCCTTACTTATACAATAACTCAAACCAAAATTAACCCAATATAAAGGAACACCTTCATATATTGCTGGCCAAAATCTTAAGGCCAATGAAAATAAAGAATAAATATGCATTTTGCATTGTTAGACTCGACTATTTATTTGAGTAGAGCTTCGAAAGATCAAAATAAGAAAAGGGAAAATAAAAATAAACAACTTTTTTTCGCATTTAATAGGGAAAATGTGAACACTATGAAATTAGCCTAAATACTAGCTGGTCAAAAGTTTAAGACCATACTGAAACGAAGCGTTAATCGGTTAACATGTAACGAAATTTAGTCATTTGTGTTCAAGCATTACCGTTGTCAACATCTCCCACTGACATCTCCTGTGTTACATTGGGTAAAAACATGGCAAAGGTTAAAAGGTTGACAGAGTTTGAAAGTGGTAGAATTGTCGAGCTGCAAAAGCAAGATCTCTCAACGTGCCATCGCTGGTGAGATTGGGCGAAGTAAAACTGCTGTTGCAAATTTCTTAAACGATCCTGATGGATACGGAACGAGAATTTCAAGTGGTCGGCCCAAGAAAATTTCGCCGGCGTTGAGCAGGAGGATGATACGGGTTGTCCGGCAAGATACCAGCCGATCGTCGAACCAGATTAAAGCCCTTAGTGACGCAGAATGCAGCTCAGAAACAATAAGATTGCATTTACCAGAGAAAGGCTTTGAAAACCGTAAACGTCTTCAAACGCTATGCCTTCTTCCACACCACAAAACAGCTCGGTTAAACTTTGCTGAGAAGCACCAAACATGGGACGTAGAAAAGTGGAAGAAGGTTTTGTTCTCTGATGAGAAAAAATTTAACCTGGATGATCCAGATGGCTTCCAACATTACTGGCACGATAAGGATATCCCACCGGAGACATTTTCTACATGACACAGTGGAAAGGTTCCATCATGATCTGGGGTGCTTTCTCCTTCCATGGAACAATGGAGCTTCAGGTTATACAGGGGCGTCAATGAGCAGCTGGTTACATTGGCATGTTAGAGAGAGAATCCTTATTAACTGAAAGCTCTCGCTTGTGTGGAAATGACTGGATCTTTCAGCAGGACAACGCTGCAATTCACAATGCCTGCAGGACAAAAGACTTTTTAATGGTGACTAACCATTGAACCATCCAGCGTGTTCGCCCGAACTGAACTCCATTGAAAATGTTTGGGGATAGATGACAAGGGTAGTCTATAGAAATGGACGTCAATTCCAAACTGTGTATGATCTTCGTGAAGCCATCTTCAACATTTGGAATAACATTCCAACCAGCCTTCTGCAAACGCTTATATTGCCTATGCCAAAGCGAATGTTGAAGTTATTCGCAATGACAGCCGTGCAACTCACTACTGAGACCTCTTGTTGGGCATTTCCTATCCTGTTTAGGACTTCTTTTTGGTATGGTCTCAAACTTTTGACCGGCTAGTATTTAGGCTAACTTCATAGTGTTCACGTTTTCCTTATTAAATGTTAAATTTTTCCCCCTTTTCATATTTTCATCTTTCGAAGTTGTATTCAAATAAGTGGTTGAGTCTAACAACGCAAAATGCATATTTTTTCTTTATGTTCATTGGCCTTAAGGTTTTGGTCAGCAGTTTACCTGTGCTAATTAATAACTTTACATCTAGCTGCAACGTCCCCTACAATCCCATAAGAAAATCGAAAAGTTGTTCTGTTCTTTAACTTAATTAAAGTTTTAATACCCATACCAGTCGTCTCGAGAACGCATCAATATCGAACCTAATCCCGCAGGTGGGGGTCCGTTTTAAACACACACTTTTGTCTACACTATTTATACATCGAATTGTTTACGGGTCCACGACTTTGTTGGTTAAAGCGACCTCAATAACAAAACAAAACCGTAAATATGGAAATTAATTTCAATAATTATTCCTGGTGTTTTCTATGTAATTTTAAACTGAAAATTAGTGGCCTAATTACTGAATATGGTACAATATATAGACCCTACAAATAATGAACAGAATATAAAGTCGTGAATTTCAGGATTAAATAATCATATTGGTCTTGCTTGTTTCAAACCGAACATGGACTAAAAGAAAGATGTTTGTGAAACCTAGGATGATTCAGATATAGCTGTCTCTAATCTATAACCACCGACCGGAGGAAAGCCAACCGGTCAGTAGCATCCATAGTTGAATATCTTGATGAACTGTTGCTCTTATAACACGCCCACAGCTGAAATTTTAAAGCGTATTCATCGAGCACCGTGGTTTGTACCTCGGACCTCCTAATTCGCAAACCGACACACTGATCACTAAGTTACACCCAGTAGTTAAAGAATAACAACAAATTTAAAGTGAGTCAACACAGAGCAGTAGAACTCAGCGATTCTTTAGGCAGATAATAATGTTTTTCAAATTATTATGTTAACATGGACTGGTGGTTAAGGCGCTCAACTCGCAATCGATGGATTGTAGAATTGAAACTCGTCGACGAATATTCTCGTCCTTAAAGGTTCGGTGGGAGCTATAACGTGATGGACGATCCTACTGTTCGTTGGTAAAAAATAACTCAAAAGTCGGCTGTTGGTGATAATAACCAATTGCCTTCATTCCAGTTTATCACATCAGCAGCTTTTTAAATATCCGCAAGAGGTCGCTGGCTACTTAAGTTTAAAGCTGATAGTTATGATGCTTTGCAACACACAAAAACAACGAGTGTATTGTTAGTGTAGTTCGAGTAAACGTATTATATTTTCTTATATTTATGGTCAAACGAGTGGGTCTACCTGTTGTTGTTCCTAACTTTGATCAGAGTAAAAGCAGCCAACCAACAGCACTCCACTACCTAATATCTCCGAAAAGTAACTGATTGTCACTCCTATAACACACTAAAGTGCGGGAACGTTTTACGGTATCGCACGATTCTGAGCTCTTCCACAGGGCTATGTCTGTACCTTACGAGTGTGTGGGATTTGGTTTTGCAATACATAAACCTAGTAAAACGTGTCTGTTTTATCTGTGTACATTATAGTACATTTTGATATACGGATTACTTGTCATGTTTCGCACCCTGCCAGAAAGCATAGACATTAGAATTAAGAGCCGCTTTACTGTTTTTATTACCAAGAACACTCCTTCCTCTCGCCTTCAGCTAAGTGACTGGAAGCGAGATGCCAATCTTACAAGGTTGAGTTCAGAGGAGTAATTTGCATAGTTGACAGAACGTTTTAGTCCATTATATTAAAAGAAAAACGAAAAGCTAACACTCCCAGTTCAGTGGTTACTTTGGATGCGTAAAGGATTATTGCTAGTCTCTTGTATATTGATTCTGTTTCTTTCCTTTTAATAGAAGAGATCAATACTGGTAGGAGAGAATGAGGAAGAAGGGTTAATCACCGTTAAGTGTCAAATCTCTCGCAACAACTGATTACCATTTCGAAACAAAGGCAATTTGAACAACTATAAAGTGTTCGCTCTGCCCTCTATTCGAAGTCTGTGAACGACTGTCAACGTTTCAATTATTCAAAAAATTACTCGTTATGGTTCGTTTTTAAACTGTACACCACAGGTATCGAAACCCGGTTTTTAGCGTTGTAAGTCTGATGACATAACGTTGTGTTACTAGAGGAGGGGATTCCAAAAGGCTTTAAAATAACTGCAGATATGAAAATAAAAATTTAAAGAAAACAATGTCCATGACAAAATGTTTTACTTGTCCATAATAACCAAGGCCCTGCATGGCCAGGTGGTTAGGGCGCTCGATTCGTAATCTACTGGTAGCAGGTTCGCATCCGCATCGCGTCAAACATGCTCGTCATTTCAGCTGTAGAGGCGTTATAATGTGACGATCAATCTCACTATTAGTTAGTAAAAGAATAATCCAAGAGTTGGCGGCGGGTGGTAATGACTAACTGCCGTCCCTCTAGTCTTACACTGCTAAATTAGGGATAGTTAGCGCAGATAGCCCTTGTGTAGCTTTGAGCGAAATTCAAACCACAATAAAGAAGTTTTAATGAACAATTATTAATCTTCGTTCAAGAGTACTTGTTGCAGAAAGGTAAACGAGAGACAAAACAAATTATGTATGAGATGTCAAACGAGTTTATTATAAACAAATACAAAGGTAGCGTATTGTTTTACTTATATATATATATATATATATTACATTATTTAAACATAATATACTACAATATTAAATATAGCATACTCTCGTTTCACTTTTAAAAACTTAAAAACCGTCATAAAAATTACTTACACTGGTTGTCATATATTAAAATTTTGCCTTCTCTCACCTGACTAATCAGTAATATTGGGTTCTTATAACATTAAAACTAGGAGTTCGATTCTTGTAATGGACAAGACTTAAACAACAAAATGAATAGTTAAAGCCTCCTTGTGGCAAACACGCTAACTACTTGTTGAGGTTTAAATGAACTACCGATTATAACTAATGTGGCTCGTTGTGATCTAGTGGATAGCATACTGATTTTTTGTTCTACGGTCTAATTAAGCCTTTCTCAGCCTTTTCTGGATTCGAATGCCCATTGCACCAAAGATTCTTGCCCTTTTAGTCATGAGGGTTTATAATGTAACGGTCAATCCCACTATTCGTTGGTAAAAAGTAGCCCAAGAGTTGGCGGTGGGTGGTGATGACTAGCTGGCTTCCTTCTATTCTTACATTGCTAAATTAGGGATGGCTAGCGCAGATAGCCCTCGTGAAGCTTTGCGTAAAATTCAAAACAAACCAGACCTTTACAATAATTCGCATCACCAAAACGTAAGTACGATGAAAAAATGAATATTTTGTCAGATTTTAACTGTTTTCCTGAAGTTTCATGGATCGACAGTTGAGAAACACCAGTCTTTGACAGCCGTATTATTGTAAAAAAACAACAACAAACAAAACCACACGTTTTCCTTGGCTGTATAATAAGAGTAACAATCGATTCCCATTATTAAATAAGTGTAGCTAACGAGTTGGTGGTTGGTGTTGTTGAATAATGTAAATAACCCTTGTGGTATATGCGTGAATATCCAAAAACCACTCCCAATTCCATGTGTTTCTTCGAAATTGCCGGTGTCAAAACTACTTATGTCTAAACTAACTAACAAGGCGCCATTTTACACCTTTACTATTGTGCATAATTCACAATCAGTAAGACCCAAATCACTTACGATATTTTAGTTTTTATACGTGACTCATATGTCAGCAAGAATTCTGTAATAAACAAGAACATAAACCTATAAACAATATCGTACGTAAAGAGTCTAGAAAACTGTGTTTAAAAAAGTCGAAATTTCGAACGTTAACCTAAAGTTTAGACTTCAGGGGGAATCGTTCTCAATGGCAAAAACGAAAAGAGACACTTTCTATACCAGATAAATGTCGTTATGTTCTTCCTGAATGAAACCTTTAAAGCTGTTTTTCTAGGTTAATTATTGTTGAAAGTGTTAAAATCAATTTAGGTAGTTAAATTTGACGCCACACCGCTCCTTGTTACGTATACCAGATACTATTTTTCTTCTTCTTGATTTAAATCTTCAAAGCTATTTTTACCGAATGTGTCATTATTGATAATGCTATAATAATTGTATCGAATTTAAAATTGATAACGCTCCTCCTACTGGTCATAAACACAACTTTACACATTCCTATACAATACTTAGTAAACTCCATCTTTGATGACTTTTTCGACATTTGTTTTGGCGTGCTAACAGTACATTTGTATTTTCATGGTTGCGTTTTAATTTCGCGAAATGCTACATGAAGGTTATCTGTGCTAACCGTCCTTAATTTAGCAGTGAAAGATTAGAGGGAAAGAAGTTAGTCATCACCACCCACCGATGAACCCCTAAAATTAGGGTTTCGATTTTTCTAGGTGGACTCATCAGATAGCTCGATGTGGCCTTGCTATAAAACACACACACACACACCGCCAACTCTTAGGCTGCCCTTTTACCAACAAATAGTGGGATTGACCGTGGAATTATAATGCTCACAAATTAAATAGTAAAATTAAGTTACAGACTGACATATCTTTATTTAGGTTCAGATAAAGAATCCTAACCCTTAAGTTTACGTTTGTAATCAAAATTTACAAAATTAACTAGCAACTTTAAGATTTTTAGATCCAGTTATTTTATTTGCCTCCTGATCTCATTTACCTTATAATCCATTTGTCTCTCTTCACATTTAAACATTAATAAAATAAATAAATCTATTATAATCTATTCGTACAACGTATGTTTTCAAGGTTTAATTTTGTTGTTTTTAAAAAAAAAACTTTTTATACGTTCCCTTCTAAGTCGGTGGTTCTGAGTTGAAGACTCAATTACTTCCCATATAAATACAAACATCTTACTTTTTGTTCATCTTAATATATTCTGAAAAGAAATGTAAGTTGCGCATACTTGGCTTTTTAAGACTACAAATTAGGGTACAAAAATTATCACTGCATGTCTGTACAAAGTCGACCTGAATAAAACTTTGTCACGATAATTATGTAAATTGAATTACGTTTTTTAAATTCCGTAATAGCCTCTTCATTTTAAATACACCCATTTTTTAAGGGGGGACCTTACTATGTTCTTTGTAACTGGCAAATACCGTATCCTTTAGAAAGGATTTCTACTGGTGACAATAAAACAATGGTGATGGTAGCATTCAAACACAAAGAACAATATCACAATAATGTTTCATTCTGTGTAATATTCATCCTCATTATTAAACGTTTACATCTTCGTTAAACCTATTTTGAGGATTCATTTATCACATTGAAACGCAAACAAAAAAAAACTGCAGATGTATTTGTCTGTTCGCTTGCTTTTTTTAATCTCGCTCAAAGCTATACGAGGGCTATCTGCGCTAGCCGTCACTCAATTTAGCAGTTTAATACTAGAAGGAAGGCAGCTAATCATCATCACCCACCTTCAACTTGTGGGCTACTCTTTTACCAACGAACAGTGGGAGTGACTGTCGCATTATAACGCCCCCACAGCTGAAAGAGCAAGCATTTTGATGTGACGGTACTCATCCATAACTTTAGGTCGTTTCTTTATCTCAATAACAGTTCTAATGAGATGGTCCGGCATGGCCAAGGGTGTTAAGGCGTTCGACTCGTAATCCGAGGGTCGCAGATTCGCATCCCCTTAGCGCCAAACATGCTAGCGGAGAGAGCCCTCGAGTAGCTTTGTGCGAAATTCGAAAACAATACAATGAGATATACGCTCACAGTATTCAATTTGATACAAAGGTGTTATTTTTTGTAATACTGGAAATATTATGCTAAATTAAGGTTGGCTACTTCATCAAACTGAAAATCGCTATTTTATTTACATATCTCTTTCTATTTTTACCTATCTGTCTATCTATCTGACATTTTATTTAACTAAGTATACGTCCTATTTGTTCATACTATTATTGTTTTCTCTTTCTGATATCCACTCCAAAAGGGCTGTACGCATCAGTTAACCCTCTTCAATGATCACAATTTAGCAACAAACCCATTAAAAACCCTCAGGTTCACAGTTCGGTACGTTAACCATTAGGCCACACCCGTCTCTGTCTAAGACAATGACCTTCAATACATACACTAATATCTTCATAACATAATTAGAAGTCGTTGAAAGTGTCAAAAAAAGTCAAACTGTCCTTTTTCCTAGCAAAATATTTTCATCTCCTTCAAACGTTTTTGATGTAAATAGTTTTCATAAAAATTAGCTCATATTTCACTGCAATATGCATATTTTTCAAGTTACTCCATATTGTAAATTCTTTCTTTCTCTCTCTTTCTGTCTACCATATTCCATTTCTGTGTTTTCTTATAGCAAGGCCACATCAGGCTATCTGCTGAGCCCACCGAGGGGAACCGAACCCCTAATTTTAGCGTTGTAAATCTGTAAACTTACTGCTGTACTAGTGGGGGACTATTCTAGTTCTTGTCATCAACTCCAATTCTACTAACTTCACTGCTTTATGCGTCCTATGAAATCCTGTCTTTAATTGTCTCCTGTATAGCTCGTGTAATGTGCATTTCATATAAATTTCCTGATTTCTCTTCCCATGCCTGCGAAATAAGGGTGAAATAGGAACAGTATATATAACTTTTGTGATTCTAAGAGCTTAACTACATTACGGAAAAAAATGTTTATAGCATTGAATTTGTCTTAGAAACTCGACTCTTGCTTTAACCGGTCCTTTGAGAATCGTCTGCTCAAAATTAACACAAAATATTTCTATATACCCTACCAGAAAGTGGTCACTACCTAGAGATGATATAGCGAAACCAACAAATATAAGCTCAAATGTTTATTTAACGTAGGTTTGGCAAATACCGCCAAGTGCATCAATAAAATCGAGATAAATCAAAACAAAATAATAATAATAAAGTAACCAGACTTCTACAGTGGTTGTTGTAGATATGACTTTTTTTATTTAAGAAAAATGTAATCTTTAATCAACAATCTTAGGCCTAGCAAGACAAAATACATTTATAGCGCCCCTGTGATGCTTCTTGACTTTACATGAATCTCCATGTGAAAATGTATACATGTGATGTACTTCAGATATTCAGATGACATTTGTATGTGAAGTTGAAGCATGTAATTTGAGTACTAGTGGTTTGTAATAACAGCCATATTTGAATCCAAGATGGTGGTTGGTTGAGGCAAGATGTTCATTTGGTCTTATTTTATATGGATCTCCATGTAAAAATCTATATATATGTGTATCAATTGTCAGGCTTTTCTCACTGTTTGGAATTTCTGTCCACTGAACTCCAAATACACTCCTGTAAAAATAGAAATTATTTGATCAGTCATAACGTAGACATCTACATTAGTTCTGTAGCTCTGCAAGCTTAGAATGGATATTTAAATTTTCGCATTATTAATACTTGTTTACACAGATTATTGCCGTTAACTAGCGAGGGGGGATATTACGCGCACGTTCGGTCAGCTACCTATTACGCGTGAACTAATTAATCGTATTAGAAGCAACTCTGTGTAGGGGTCGTCTTTACGATAGTTTAAGCCACAGGCTACTATATGCTATACAGAATATTATTAAAAATATTTCTTTGCTCGAAGACATTTAGGGAAGTAAACTAATCGTGATAAATTTAAGAAAATGACGCCTACAAGAAATTATACATAGGGGGCGCTTTTATTAGAGTTTACCCAACAGCTACTAGGATGTTATTAATATGTTTCATTGCTTGAAGACATTTAAAAAAGGAAACGAATCGTGATAAATCTCACAAAATTAGGTTCGTGCACAACTGCGTTTTGTTATGATTATACGTGTAATGAACCAGCGCATAATTAAAAAACCCCTACAAAATCCACTCATATATATATATATATATTTACATTTCTTTTTTTTTCTCTAAAATTATATATGTAAAAACGGCTGGTATGAATTGAGAAGGCACTATGTAGAGGAGCGAACAATGCTTATATAAGATATCTTTTGGAAAATAATTTCGATTCACCGCCTTGGTGATCAAGAGGTAGTATTATTCCATCAATTCTTTGTGGTTGTTACTAAATATTCTTCTGGGACTATTTCTCCCTTAACTATTTCTATCACTGTAAGTATCAGCTACGTTGGCAACTTATAAACATTTCACATAAACTAATTTCCTGTTTAGAGAACTGAACCCCTACTTATATTCTCAAAGAGATGATGCGAAAAGTTAGAATATAGGTAACAGTAACTGACCATGTGAACGTTGTCAGCACTGGGGATTTCCCTAAAATTCACTCGTGAGCTTTAGCAACAAAGGCTAGACTGGTAGAGTACGTCATGTACACAAGCTTCCTAATGGTACAGAACACAACCATTACGAGGCTCGTTATGGACATCGGCAGTCGAACCTTGTTATGACAGAATACGTCAACACTATAAGCCTCCTTATAAGTTCTAGTTATGAAACTAATACTAATATACTATATACTAATAATTTTTATTAGTATAGAATAAAAACTTCATTTATTATTGACGATTTTATGGTAAAATTTTAGATTTCGGAACTGGCGAAACATATATGAGTAGGTGCGTTAAAAGAAAGAGAGTTAGTTCCTTAGCGTGGATGGTGGTGATAGGGTACTGATGACTGACTGCTTTTCATCTATTCAGTTGTTCAAAGTTAGAATCAACAACAGATAAGCTCAGTACCTTTGCATAAATAAATAAAAAAATACAAACACGGATAACCTTTGAATGCATTACATTCATTACCATGCATTACATATACTTACATTAACGATTTTAGTTCTGATTCCAATTCATCTTGTCTTCAAAATAATCAATGGTCGCAGAAAAGTTGAAAGAAATAAAAGGCACATAACCATGCCATATTTAACCTAAATATTCACAGAATTAACTATACAAACTAACTAGATATAGTCTTAGGATTGACTATACCAACTAACTGAATATAGGCTTAGAATTATTTATACAAATGAACTAAATATTGGCTTGGGATTTATTGGACGAACTAACTAAATATAGGTCTAGAATTAACTATACCAACTATTTGGATATCGGCTTAGGATTAATTATACAATTTAACTAGATATAGGCCAATGATTAATTATACAAACTGAGTTAAATAAACTATATAGTGTATAAATTAATTTATAGGCCTAGTTTTGTTCGCTTTGTAATAAAGCACAAAGATACACAATCGGCATTCTGTGCTCTGCCTCTTCTAATACAGACCTATAATTAACAGTATTAACTATACAAACTAACTTATAAGTTTTTGATTAATTATGCAAACTGACTAGATGCAGGTAACGGCTTAGGTGACTAACGCATACGACAAGTTAGTAAAACGCAATCTGGGATACTACGTACGTCCTGGATGTTTCTCCGTAACTGTATATTTTTATAGTTTTGAGACATCGCCAATATATAATTATCACTATTAAAAACAAATCATTTGTACACCGAGAAGTCTAGGGTGTATAGCTCCCTCTACTTATTTTTATTTGAACGAAACTAAATGAAATAGCGATTGTAGCTAAAAGAAGATCCAAATGGTGGCGACGAGTTTCGAACTTTAATTCATTTGCCGTGCTTCGCCGAGATTAATAATTACTTTCCACTTTAGTCTAAAGTAAGTAGCGCTACGTAACAAACTACAAAACTTTAAATATTGTAGCCCCCCAGTGGCTCAGCGGTATGTCTGCGGACTTACACGCTAAAATCCGGGTTTCGATACCCGTGGTGGGCAGAGCACAGATAGCCCATTGTGTAGCTTTGTGCTTAATTAAAAACAACAAACAACAACAACATTAAATATTGCAGTAGACAGAGCAACGATTTTTTTATAATTTCCTATTTTCAACCTGACTGATGCCTTATGCTGGTCTAAACGACTGTGTTAGTTATTCAAAAATGCGGGTATCATTTAGAAATGCTGACGAATCTACTATTTCATCGAAATAGCGGGATTGATCGTCACTTTTGTAACATACCCGCAATTCTAGATAAGGAATGCTATAAGCGATAAATTGCAGGATCGAACCTCACACTTTATTCTACATCTCGATACGTTAATCACTCAACCAAACTCAGCATTTTTTTCCGGGATGTTACCAGAGGACCTTGTTCCCAATAGTATTTTGAAGGATCCAACATTTTGTGATTCACAAAACGCTTGTGTGTGAAAGACCTATATTCCAAAATATTTAAAAAAATTTTCACAGAGAGATAGAAAGTGACAGAGCGATGTCTCAACATTA
Organism: Carcinoscorpius rotundicauda; assembly: GCA_011833715.1. Classification (NCBI taxonomy): domain Eukaryota; kingdom Metazoa; phylum Arthropoda; class Merostomata; order Xiphosura; family Limulidae; genus Carcinoscorpius; species Carcinoscorpius rotundicauda. The sequence continues at coordinate 101,260,484 of CM022394.1, read as the reverse complement.
AAGTTTATTGGTTTTGGTTTGTTTTGAATATTACGCTAACCTACACGAAAGCTATCTGCACTAGCCGTCCCTAATATAGCAATGTAAAACTAGAAGGAAGGCACCTAGTCATTACCACCCACCGCCAGCTCTTGGGCAACTCTTTTACCAACGCCCCTACCGTTGAAAGAACGAGTATATTTGTTGCGACAGGGATTCAAACCTGCGACCCTCAGATTATCATTCGAGTGCCTTAACCACCTAGCCATGCTGGGCCTTTAAAGTTTATATTTTAAACTTTACGCATATCAGACCCGACAAATACAAAATCATGACTGAATGAAATTATGAAAATGAAACAAAAATCTATTTTCAAGCATACTTTCCAAAAATATTGTTAAACCTAATATGCATTTTGTTGTTTCAATATAATCTGTAGTACATACTGAGATGTGAGGAATGCCATGGAGGTATTTTTTACATTTTAACTATAAAAGTATATTATCCAGTTAACGATAACACACTTTTTATTTCAACAACACTGCGGCTTCATCAGGGCTAATACTACAAGAACTGATTTATTTAAATAACTTTTTTGTCATTATCTGGAATACAAATATAGTTTTAATTTTTTTTATCAAAACGTCTGATAAATAGTAATTTTAACAACCACAGCGTCAGGAAAGTATGCCGTTGTCAACCTAGTGCTTAGCTTTCAGTAAAATTGATAAGGCTTAACTCTCACAACCAATGGTAACCCACTTAATTTTTAACCCCTTTTTTGCTTGAATTATTTAAACTGATTTTTCCCAAATTAGTGTAGATCTTTCTGTTATTTTGTGAACATTTTGTATACTTGTTCTTCAACACTTTGTTTTTGAAACACTTCGGCTTTACAGAACTCAAATACATGTTTGAAGTTTTATGTTCGGCTCATTAGAAAACTTAACTATTGTAACCTTCAGTCAAAAAACTTGAAACATTTTATCTCCTGTAATTGTGTTCTTGGGTTTTTTGTTCTGCAAAATTAAAACAACACGAAGTGCGGGAGTACAAGAAATTGGATGCAACACTTCGCCTTGTTATTGTAATAAATAATTATTATTATAGTTGAAATGTAGGTCACTAGATGACGGTTCTAAAATAGAACGTTAAGATACTGAAATTACCGAAATGAGCAGTCTTGCTAGAGAATTCACATTCATGACATCAACCTTGAATACAACATAACTAAACTGAAACAAACATATCAGTAATTTGTAGTTTCCTTTTTTCCACGTTCAAATTTATATACAGATAATTCCATCAACAGTTTTTTTTACTTTTATACGGTATGCAGAACACAAACAATAATGTTGGGAAACTGTATATAAAATTTTCACCAAGTTTAAATTTTATGTAAGAGATAACACTAAATGGTACAAGATGTCATAATTTCAGAGTCAAATTTCAGTTTTCAGATGTTTCCTGTTTAAAATTAAGCTATTATCATGCATATATATATATTTTTAAAATCCATAACAGTTGTAACTCTTTAAAATATCATCTCAATGGATGAATATATATTAGTACAGGCTTTGGCCCTCCAAGATCCTGTCATAATTTGGGGTCCAGAGGGCAAAGCCACCAGGTTTCCAACATTTACGGAGTTGAGGCACTTTTGTTTTAATTCGATTTTTAACTCATGTTCTTAGTGATAACTTAATGTTTAGTGTTACTGTTAGTTTAAGAACAGCAGACCTTAACAGTAAGGATCGACAAGAATTCAAAATAATTTACATGACAAAAAAAAACAACTTATCGAAATGATAAGCGAAAAACCGACAATTTAAAGTTTTGGCCACGATATATGATGCGCATATATACTAATATTACGTTAAAAATACTGTACAGTTTCCAGTATAACGATTAAAAATCTGCTAAAACAGCAACGTCTTCGACTACTACCTTCGTGATCACGTCAGCGTGGCTAGCGCCTAGACAGCTCGGACTATCACAACAAAATTTTTCTAACTTACTTGACTGGTGTGTATTATTCGCTTTGGATATTCTGATAAAAATTAATATATATATATACACAAGCATAATATAGATAGTAAACATATCATGCACGTACTTAAGTATCTTTTCAACCCAACTCAATCTAATGGAAGGCACTACACATCAATGGATAGATACGCAACAGTTTCTAAAGTGAAAGTTTATACTTACAGCGTTAAAAAATCACGAATTTTAAATTGAATTAATTATCTTACTATAAAAAGTAATGAAACGAGAATTAAAACCATAATTACAAATTTATAAAGTTTAATCCCTAATTTGACAGCTTTATACACTTTATCTGTAGACCAAAATATGAATTATTTTTTATAAACTTATTATACTGGTTTTAATTTTTGTTTCATTACTTTTTGGTGCAGATAACCTAGTTGCTTTGCGCTATAAAACACCAAACCAATCAACCATTACTTCTATAGCAAGATCCCTACCTCATTTTAAAATTCATAATTTTTAATATTCTTGTATGTTTCTCAGTAATAGCTCATTTTTGGTATTTTTGTCAACAGTCAGTTCTAAGAATAAAACAAACAAACGTTTCTCTGCAAATATTTTCAACAGCAACAATACTAGTCAATCGGTTTTAAATAAATATTTCCCTGTTAATTCGGACCAAATTGAGAATTATTTTCCCAGTAATTTATAATGCTCCTCATTATTACCAATATGTAAAGTACGATTTGCAACGTGATCACCCTAAAATCGTCCTTTTTAACAAAGTCCGGTATGGCCAAGTGATTAAGGCACTCGACTCTTAATCTGAGGGTTGCAGGTTTGAATCCCTATCGAACCAAACATGCTTGACCTTTCAGACGTGGGGGTGCTATAATGGGATGGTTAAAACCACTTTTTATTGGTAAAAGAATAACGCAAGAGTTGGCGGTGATAACTACTCTAACACTGTAAAAATTAGGTACGGTTAGTGCAGATATACCTTGCGTAGCTTTGCGCGAAATTCAAAACAAATGCATGTATTAATTATTTTTCACATTCATGTCACATGCCAATAACTCAGATTAAAAGTTATGTATGTGAAAAGGAAACGAAAAGCAGGATAAGAGTAAAGACACGGATTTGGTAACTTCGATGAAAACCTACGAACTGAAAAAGTTACATGTAATCTTATGGTCGGAGTGAGAGGTGAGATGTACTCCTCGAAAAGAACCCATGTAGTACTTCTGAACATTGACTACAAAGTTACACTATTTTTTTCACAATTATTAAGTAAATATAGTAAGTAACTGTCTATCAAATTCCGTTTCTCAGTTACTAGCGGCTCGGTTGGCCAGCTGTTTAAGGCGCTCGACTCGTACTCAGAGAGTCGCGAGTTCAAATCTCTTAGTGGGTGGAGCATAGAGAGCTCATTTTGTATCTTTGAGTTTAATTCCATATAGTCATTCCCCTGAAAATATTTACAGCACATATAAGAAAGATGATGAATTTTTTAAGCCATAACTCACTATCAAAAAACCAAAACAAAAAATTAGTATTACAATTAATATCACTAGTTACTATTAGTGCCAGACTTAATGTGACCTAATAGTTAAAGGGTGCTCGACTCACAATCTGCTGGTCTCGGGTTCAAATTCTCGTCACCGAACATCCTTACTCTTTTAGGCGTGGGGACTTATTCAATCCCACCATTGGTTGGTGAAAGAGTAACCCAAGAGTTGGCGGTCGGTAGTGTTCACGAGCTGCTTTCTTTCTAGTCTATTACAGCAAATTTAGGGCCAGCTATTGCAGATATCTTTCGAGTTATTTTGCGCGAAATTCAAAACAAACTCTTGTGTTTCGCATTGGAAATTAGTGGTTTCAATACAACTGACTCCGACTGGCTCAATAGTAAGTCTTATGCTTGTAACGTTAAACTACGGGTTTCGATACCCGTAGTGGATAGACTCAGCACAGATAGTTCAATCCGTACAAACAAACAATTTCATCAGCTATTAAAAATGAGTGTCATAACTGCGACCACGGACAATACCGGTACTGAACGGTATAAAAACAAGTTATGTTGAGGGTTAAGTGGTAATTATAAACTATTGAGTTTCCATAATGTGTAATTCGCCTTAACGTTTCATTTTTTTAACTCACATTTTCTGATTTTGGTAACGAGCAGGAGTCGAAGTTTTAATGAATTACTCACATTACTTAGTCAACTTTGATCACTTAATGTCGTGTTCAAAGATTTTTGTTCTTTCTTTTTCAATTACTCCCTTGGAAAACTGGTAAAACGTGATCAGAAGGTAGGTTTTAACGATGAATCCTGGAAGTAAAGTCAAACATCTTGTACTATCTTAATTAGACAGAAATTGTCACTTTCTAGCTATCCAGGTACGTCACGAAACACGGGTACTTACAACATAATGCAGTACTGGTGTATAGAGTTGAATATTAGCTTACCAATAGATAGTATGGATAAACAGTACAAAACAAAAATTTAACTTACCAATAGTTAATATGGATATACACTACATTACTAAAAGTTAACTTACCAATAGTTAATATGGATATACAGTACATTACTAAAAGTTAACTTACCAATAGTTAACATAGATATACAATACATTACTAAAAGTTAAGTTACCAATAGTTAACATAGATATACACTACATTACTAAAAGTTAACTTACCAATAGTTAACATAGATATACAGTACATCACTAAAAGTTAACTTACCAATGGTTAACATGGATATACAGTACATAACTAAAATTTAACTTTCCAGTAGTTAATATGGATATATAGTACATAATTAAAGATTAACTTATCAATAGCTAATATGGATATACAGTACATAACTAAAGGTTAACTTATCAATAGCTTATATGGATATATAGTACATAACTAAAGGTTAACTTTTCAATAGCTAATATGGACATACAGTACATAACTAAAGGTCAACTTACCAATAGCTAATATGGATATACAGCACATAACTAAAGGTTAACTTATCAATAGCTAATATGGATATACAGTACATAACTAAAGGTTAACTTTTCAATAGCTAATATGGATATACAGTACATAACTAAAGGTCAACTTACCAATAGCTAATATGGATATACAGTACATAACTAAAGGTTAACTTATCAATAGCTAATATGGATATACAATACATAACTAAAGGTTAACTTACCAATAGTTAATATGGATATACAGTACATAACTGAAGGTTAACTTACCAATAGCTAGTATGGATATACAGTACATAACTAAAGGTTAACTTACCAATAGCTAATATGATATACAGTACATAACTAAAGGTTAACTTACCAATAGCTAATATGGATATACAGTACATAACTAAAGGTTAACTTACCAATAGCTAGTATGGATATATCGGCAAATATAAAAGTTCTGTTAAAAACAAAATGCAAAAATCATCAACAAATAATTTGGACAAAAATTATATTTTGTTCTTATAAATCCAGACTAAATTCCCAAGCGTTTGTGATGTAGGTAACGCGCTTTGTTCATATCAGCAAAAGCTTCTACGATCATCATATGGTCACGCAGTTGTTCTTTTCACCGGTTTTTCACGACTCTGACCGTACTACTGACCCGAGTGAAACAGCACAGAAGGAATTACTTTGGATGTAAAAGCTAATGTTTTGAGTAGGTTTGATGCCAGAGACAATATTAGCTCTATTGCTTAAACGTTAGGGCTTGCTGCTTGACAATGAGAACAATACGTGATATAAGGAAAAATCAAGGCAAGGTATAAAGTAGCTAGACCTATAAGTGCTCTTACGTTTTACTTTCATAGAAGTGAAGCGATACTTAATAATGGGGAGACCTGAGGTCCAGATCCAACGTATTGTGCCATTAAACACGACTTTTATACACGCTAAGGGAAATCGTTTATATTGTGATTTCATGATTGAACAAACTTCAGGTAGTCCTGAAGTTAAAAAAATATTCCTGACAAGTAAAGGTGATTTGATACATTCGGAAAAACGTTTCAAGTTGGACGACTTAAATATAAGTAGAGACTCTCACAGTGCTGATGTAGCATTGTTTGTTTTTGAATTTCACGCAATGCCACACGAGAATTAGCGCAGACTAGAAGGAAGGCAGTCGGTCATTACCATCCACCGCCACCTCTTTCACCAACGAATAGTAGGATTGAATGTAACATTATAAAGTCCACACGACTGAAAGGGTGAGCATGTTTGTTGTGATAGAGATTCGAACTCACGACCCTCAGATTACGAGTCAAGCGTCACCTGGGCATGCCGGGCCTGCTGACGTAGTAGCTTCATAAAGATACCCCAGTGAATTCAATAACATTATTGATGAAGGGGTTTATTCTGAAGACGCACGCCAAATATAATATTTATCTTCAGAGAAGACAAATATGCATCAGGATTAAAAGCTTCGGTGAATCGTCTGGCTCAACTTGTGGGTGGAAATGCTTCTGAACATTTTAAATTAAAGCCCTCATTAGTGTATAGTCTCGAATCTTCAAGGGCTCTAAAGGGAGAAGCTAAGCCTAATTACCAATGATTTGGTGCTCAAATAGGAAGGCTTGGATTGCTATAGAAGATTGGTTCATCAATTTATTCTGTCCTGCTGTTTGAAAGTACTGTGAAAACGTAATATTTCCAAGAAAGCATTGCTCCAGCCAATGAATCTAGGGTTATCTTTAATTTCAAGATATGTTACTTATGCAGAACTAGGAAACAAACTATTTAAACTACTGATGGTGTTTTTCTAATAGCAAAGCCACATCGGGCTATCTGCTCAGCTCACCAAGGGGAATTAGGGGAATTAAACCCCTTATTTTAGCGTTGTAACTCTGGAAACATACCGATGTACTAGCGGGGGGCAACTACTGATGGAGAGAATAAACCTACAGTTCGTGACTTCTGAAAGTGAACCTAACATTATGGACATAACAGACATCATTATCAATTTATGGAATTGTAGTAATTTATCGTGCATGCGTTGTTAACAGAGGAGATAAAGAAGAATTCATCATTAATGTACGGTTAACAGAGGAGGTAAAGAAGGATTCATTATTAACAGAGAAGATAAAGAAGGATTCATCATTAACAAAAAAGATAAAGAAGGATTCATCATTAATGTATGGTTAACAGAGGAGGTAAAGAAGGATTCATCATTAATGTATGGTTAACAGAGGAGGTAAAGAAGAATTCATCATTAACAGAGAATATAAAGAAGGATTCATCATTAATGTACGGTTAACTGAGAAGATAAAGAGGGATTCATCATTAATGTATGGTTAATAGAGAAGGTAAACAAGGATTTATCGTCGATACATGGTTAACAGAGGAGATAAAGAAGTCACTTATGAATGGTGTGTAAAAATTTATAGCTAGATTGTAACAACAACTTTACAAGATTCATTTAAGCAGAAAGTGATGAAAAGTTCACCAAGATACTGTGGTACTTGCAAGACAGGTTGATTTGGAAGATATCGTTGAGTTATTAAAGTCCCATGAGAAGATATGTAGAAGGAGGAGCTAAAGATGTTGGAACAAAAGGGAGTCGCAGAAGAGGAAGATGTTACTGAAACACAACCCACACAAATGCAGTTGAGAACGAACAACTTACCACAACCCACACAATTGCAGTTGACTACCAACCACTTTGCCCTGATAGAAATGGTTTAAATCCTCAGTGCTAGTGATCCCAGTCTAAACTTTACAACATGGTGTCCTGCACCGTCTCAAAGAGACGTAGCAGAAACAACAAACAACTCTCCACACATTGTACGTCAAAAGATCTGATCCAACATTACATAAAGGTGATGAAGATAATGGTTTACAAGGTGAAGCAGACGATAGTATCAGCACTGAGCTTCTTCTCTGTGTAAAATGTATTTATTTATTTGAAGCTACTGTTAAAACTATGTCACTTACATTTGATGTGCGTTTGAAAATGTGTTCATACATACAAATATGTGTTTTTATTACCCATAATTATAACACGCGAGTCAATGAAAAAATAAGGTTCGCGCTATGGAAGTTTTTCAAGAACACATCTCTCAGTGGTTCGAGTATAATTAACACAGATATAGAGTATAACGTAAGGTTAACTTACCAATAGTTAATACGGATATACAGTATATTTTGAAAGGTTTACTTACTAGATAATATGGATATACAGTACATTATGAAACGTTCGTTAACTCACCAATATGGACATACAGTATGCTATGAAAGGTTAACTCACCAATAGTTGTAATAACAGTTATTGAATACAGCAGTGCACCAGGAAATGACCACTGGATTTCGACATCGTCGATGTCCTTGCCATCATATCCATTGTTCTTGACAGCATTGACAACTGTCTGCTCAAATTCTTTGAGTCTCCAACCAACAGCTATGGTCCAGTTGTCTTGGTACAAGACGTTCAACTCGTTAGTTATTTCCCAGAGATCTCGCAGACAGCTCTCTCGAAATCTACTGATCCGCGATCGCTGGCTGATTTCGTGTCTTGCCTCCAGGGACTCAAACGTCAACGCTCCAATTATGGAATATCCAACTACTAATCCACACAAACCTATGTGTGAAAACAAATGTGTCGTGAAGGATCGCACAAAACGTTTACACCGATCACATCGGTCCCTCTGGTCAGACAGTCCGGACATGATTCGTAAACGCGGAGCCTAACGTGACATAAACGTTAAATGCGAGATCACTGGCAATCACTTAAGTTTGCTCAGTTAAGATCAGGTTCATTTATCATTGGATTACAGCCGAGAAAGAAAACAGGAGTGGAAATTATAACAATCTAGATTAAGCCTTACGTAAATAGAGACAGTGCTGTGTCAGAAAGGTCTATGGATATGCCTTTAGACCATACAAACTCGAGGATGGATTATGAAAAAGCACGTTTGAACGAAAGTGATGCAGTGAAACGTACATACGGCTTTCCGTTTCAACGGCAGTAGAGGTCGTCACAGCCAGCTAGGACCGAGCTGACACAGAATACAAGATCCATGCAATTCAGTAACGGCAGAATACATGGGGAGACCCTTCCCTTTTAAGTTTATGTTGATTTAACTGTGGATAAATAGTTATGTTGGAAAGGTCATGCTCAATACGAACTCGATGGTAAACTCTATCAACATTATCTACTTTAATACTAGTCTCTTTGTTTCCTGCTACGAATCCCTTTTATAAGGAAAGAAAATATTTAAACGAGAGAGAGACGCGCATGAATACCGGGCGTGTTCTCATTGGTTCGTGCGTACATTCTTGCACGTTAGTAATATCCAGTCTCTAGCATAGTTTAAATGAGAAGAATAAATAAGACAAAAAACTGTGTGAAACGTGGTGAGTAATAAGTTGATGTTGGGTGTCATAATACAGGACAATAAAACTGTCCCAGTCAAGCATTTTGTTAAAGACAGTAATAACAACATATGGTGAGTAATAAGTTGATGTTGGGTGTCATAATACAGGACAATAAAACTGTCCCAGTCAAGCATTTTGTTAAAGACAGTAATAACAACATATGGTGAATAATAAGTTGGTGTTGAATGTCATAATACGGGACATTAAGGTTGTCCCAGTCAAGCATTTTGTTAAAGACAGTAACAACGACGAAACGCGACAGTCTCTCTCTGTGTTTCGAACTGAATCTGAAAATTTGTACAACAATAACGCACAGTGAATCCCTCAGCCCCTTTATGAAAAAAACACACCAAAAAACCACTAATACTGGATTAAACGGAACAGTTAACGTTCGATTAACAGTGGAGATAAAGAAGGATTTACTGTCCATACATGGTTAACAGAGAATAATGGGCAGTGATTATCGTTATGCATATTTGACTTGTTTTTTCTAAACTCCCTTGCATCCATCTTGTTTTTCGAATTGCTCAAAAGCTGGAACTTAATTTGACCCGAGTAAACGTAAACCAGGAATTTTTCACATAAATATTTTCTTTTAATATTTCTTTTTGTAAGCGATTTCTTAAATATAAAAGGTTTCATATGATTTTACTATACGCTCGTTAACCTATAAATCAATAGCTGCGAAATTAAAGTAGCTTTAATTTATTTGTTTGAAATCAAGCACAAAGCTACACTATGGGCTATTCGTGGTCTATCCAACATGGCTGTCGAAACCAGGTTTATAGCGTGGTAGATCCGCAGACATACCGCTGTGTCACTGAAAAAAGTAAAAAAAAAGCAGTAAATTCCTTTCTTGGATAAAACATTTAGTCATGGAATCTGGACACAGCGACAGGTAAGAACTCATCTTATGAAATTTATAAGTAGTTCTCTTACATTAAAGGAGTTTTAGCTTCTAAACCTAAACTCAATGCTCTTTTTAATGACTTTACATTACACTACGATATTGTGTGCATTTGAAATACAACCAATATATATTTTTTTACTGCGCCGTTTAAAGTAGTACGTGTACATATATCTAAATATTTATTCTTTACTTAACCTGCGAATTGGGGGACGGAAGGGGGTTCAGTGTTGACTAAATCCAACCAATTAACACTATGATATTTCCATAAAAGATTAGACAACCTTGAGATTGATGGTTCTTCACACTTACATGGCCCGGCATGGCAAGGTGGTTAAGGCACCCGACTCGTAATCCGAGGGTCATTGGTTCTAATTCCCGTCGCACCAAAGAGTAGCCCAAGAGTTGGCGGTGGGTGGTGATGACTGGCTGCCTTCCCTCTAGTCTTACACTGCTAAATTAGAGACAGCAGCGCAGATAGACCTCGTGTAGCTTTGCGCGAAATTCAAAACAAATAAAACTATTAATTTATTATATATATTTCTTCTTTCTAAGGTAATCTTGATCCCGAAAATATAGTTCTTTTACTGTAAACAAAGAACAAAAACACAAACAATTTAGCCCCAGTTGGCTTTCGGTGATGTTGACTATAACTGCCTTTGTCTGTAAAAAAATCAGCAACAAACAAACACACGAAACAAAGTCCAGCGAAATATTAAAAAACAGTAGGCTTAAAAGTCAAAATAATAACCAAAAGAAATTCTTAATTATCCAACCCACGTGTTTACATGAAATTTATATTTACAGTTTAAAAATAGTTAAAGTGGCCACTAGGGAACGCTACATATGCAGCGTATCATAACGAGGACTCCTGTAAAATTAAGTTACTCAAGCAGAGCACACGGAACTGAAAGTACTGAGTTTTATCTTTGAATTTCACGCAAAGCTGCCCGATAGCTATCCACGCTAGCCGTCCCTAATTTAACAATGTAAACGGAATGCAACTAGTCATCACCACCCACTACCAACTCTTGGGCCAACTTTTTTACCAACGAATAGTGGGTTTGACATTATAACGCCCTCACAGCTGAAAGGGTGATCATGTCTGGTGCGACGGGGATTCGAACCGGAGATCCTCAGATTACGAGTTGAGCTCCTTAACCACCTGCCCATGCCGGGCGTGAAAAAACACTGAAACGAGAAAAATAAACCTCACAATACGGCTTTACCCGTACTAACGTTCATGTATTCGTAGATATGACACGAAGCCAGTTAAACACAGAACTACCAATCGACTTTTAAAAACACGTTGTTCTGGTACATTTCCACCCTAAATTGCTTGCGAATCAATTACTTTGTTGGTCCCTGATGACAAACGAGTCACAAACTATCAACAATACAGTTAATCGAACTAATAACTGCAGGGGGTCCTATGTGTATTGGACGTTTCAATCAATTTTTTGTTCTCTTCTGTAGACTGTTTAATAATAAAAAAGAAAGAAAGAGACCCTTATGGTCCAAATAAAATAATCACAAGAGGATAAGTGTAAAGGTCAAAAGTTACGACAATTGATAAAATTATGTTAATGTTAGGAATATTTTTGTCGTTCATAGAATGTTTTCTCAAGACGGCTGGTATGAGTATTAGCACTGTAATTAAAATAAAGTACAAAACAACGCTTCAACCTTCTAAGGTCATCTTCAGGTAAATAGAGAGTTTTCAACTGACTGTTGCCGGGCTCATGTTTTATAGAGGGGAATGTATAGGAGTACGGGATTGTTGAGGTGTTGCAGTTAGAAGTTTCGGTTTTTGTTGTTGTATACGGCTTCTTTGATTTTGCGTGTGTTTGTTTTTGTTTTCCCATTAGGTATCTGGGAGTTTTCTATGTTTGTGTTGTGTTTATCTGATTTACAGGGTTCACGAATTACGTTAATACAATGGTTATTACAACAACCAGAGAGACGGAAGAAGACATCTCTTCATTACACACTGAGACAGTGTTATCGGGTAGTAACACTGTTTGAAACAAGTTTTCTGTGAATTTCTCCTACCGTTTTCCTGTCGTTTCGGGTTCATTGTGAATCCTTCAAACACGAGTAGCCCAGTTGAGCTGTGGTTTAAAATTAGGGGCTCAAGTATTCCGAAGACAAATTGGACTGAAAATATACAGAACAGAATAATACGTCCTGCATTACAATAACATTATGTCTGATGTGTCGTAGTAACAAGCATTGGTGGATGACACGAAAAGTTTTAACGTATATATATATATATTTAAAATGTTTATATGATACATATAAACACAAATGGCACATTTATATACAATATATACACACATTTACAATGTAGATATTGTGACATACATAAATACAACAGAGATATTACAACAATTGTTTTGTTTTTTGAATTAAGCACAAAGCTACACAATGGGCTATCTGTGCTCTGCCCATCACGGGTATTGAAACCCGGATTTTAGCGTGTAAGTCTGCAGACATACCGCTGAGCCACTGGGGGGCAATTACAACAAGCATATATAAAAACAACACAGATATTACGACAAGTATACAAAAAATTAACACAAACATTATGACAAACATACATAAAAACAACACAAAAATTATGACAAACATACATAAAAACAGCACAAAAATTATGACAAACATTACCAATGACTGAAGAATACAGTTAACACGCTAATAACAGTGACCTTGAAACGCGTTTTTTACGTCTCGGCACTAAACTAAATCAACTGCTTAGTAAACTCAAATATATATATATTTCTGAAAATAAATAATGAAAAAATAACCGGAAACAGAAAACAGAAATATACAAACAAGATATTTTTAGACAGGGTCTACACTCCATTTAAGGTGTGCAAATGTTCTGATTATTAACATGCTAGGGCTGTGAATTTAAGTTTCACGGTTCGCAACCCACTGCTGTGAAAACGCATTCTGCACTTTGTCCTCGGTCCACTATAATTTGCTTCAACATGGGTAACCCAAGAGTTGGGGCGGTGAGCGTTGTTTATTAGCTGCTCTTCGTTTAGTCCACCAGTTCAAAATTAGAGACGGCTAGGTGCAGATAGTCTCATGTGGTAGGACAAGAAGAGCCAATGATTAACGTTCCGGACTATGTGCAGTGGTTGCATGATTCGAGTCTTCAAAATAAAAATATAACTAGCTGCCGTCTTTATAGCCTACTAGCTCGAAATTAGGAACAGATAGCGCAGATAACCCCTTACGTAGCTTTACGAGAAATTCAGAACATAAGTTAAAACTTAGGCCTAATTACGGATTTTTTTATTTCGTGTGATATAAAAACGATACACCATGAGACATTTTCATTCTTTGTTTTGGTAAAATTCTACTGCAGTCTCTCAGTAAAATATTAAAACAAAACAATAGTGTATTAGACAGAGCACATTTGTTAATTCGACTGTTATACTAAACCATTGGCTCCCGAACTCTTCAAGCCCGGCATGGCAAGGTGCTCGACTCGTAATCTGAGGGTCGCGGGTTCGAATCCCCGTCGCACCAAACATGATCACCATTTTCAGTCGTGAGGGCGTTACAATTTTACGGTCAATCCCACTATTCGTTGGTAAAAGAGTAGCCAAAGAGTTTGCAGTTGGCGGTGATGACTAGCTGCCTTCCCTTTAGTCTTACACTGCTAAATTAAGGACAGCTAGCAAAATTCAAAACAAACCCAAGCTTTTTACCTGACTACACCCTAACTCACCCGACTTACGAGACACCCCTGGTGCAACGTGCAAATATTTTCTTTTATAGTTTATGTTATTAATTCTTCTTCTTTCGACGAAACTCTCGCGATACCCCTAGGGACTTGCTGTGACACAGTTTGACAGTATTCCACTAAACCCTACAAGAGAGGACATTTTAGTTAAATTTTAAATAATGGACCATCTCTGAATTTATGATCCATAAAGTACGTGTTATTTTTAAGTCCCCAAACCGCTTACGATTCTCGGGCAAGTTTTCCTTGTGGCAATCATCTCTTCTCCTGTTAACTGTCCTAAATTTAGTAACTAATGCCTAAAGGGAAGCGGGATAGTAACACCACTCACCGCTCTCTTGGGTGATATTAAACCATCCAACTTCGTTGTTTTACGTCCCGTTAACAAAAATATATGATTGTGTTTCATGAGGCGAGTCTAGTTTTACAAAAGGGGTGTATTAGAAAGTTAGGATGATTTAAACAAGCTATGTCATGCATAGACACAGTTTTGCTTTAAACATGTGATGATAAGAATTATACACTGAAAGTTCAAAATGGCCCGCCATACCAGGTGGGTTAAGATGTTCGACTCGTAATCCATGGGTCGCGGGTTCGAATCCCCGTCGCACCAAACATGCTCGCCCTTTTCAGCCGTGAGGGCGTTATAATGTTCGATGAATCCCACTATTCGTTGGTAAAAGAGTAGCCCAAGAGTTGGCGGTGGGTGGTGATGACTACTGTCTTCCCTCTAGTCTTACTCTGCTAAATTAGGGACGGCTAGCATTGATAACCCTTGTGTAACTTTGTGCGAAATTCAAAATTTCAAATTAATTTTCTTAAATATTTTATATATTAAAATATAGAATTCTTCGAATAATAAGTTGCAGAGAATCATAATTACACTGTTAGTGTCCTAATAAAACTGTTAATTTTTGTTAACGTCGAGGCTGAACGTGACCCAGTGTTTAGTATGTCCTGACTGTAAATTCGAAGGTGCGTGTTGCGTGGTCCACCTTTCGTGAACGTGGTAACGCTATATGTATTGTTAAGCGATAAAAGACTAGCTCGAGAGTTGGCGGTGGGTGCTGTTAATTAGATGTCTTTTCTCTAGTCCGTCAGTTCAAAATTAAGGACAAGTATATAAATAGTCACTTGGTACTAAACTTGCACAAACTACAGAGACTTTTTACAGCGCTCCCTTTTCCAAATATGCTTTTTTGTGGTGCTTCTCTTCATTCCCCCGTATAAAACTAAAACAAGTCTTAAGATGGTACATGTTACAGACCATATGGAAAACAATTTATTTTAATCACTGATTTGAGCACTAGTGGCACAGCGGCATGTCCGCGGATTCACACCTTTAGAAACTGGAGTTCGATACCCCTAATGGACAGAGCACAAAAAGCCCACTGTGCTTAATTTTAAACAAACAAAGTCATCGATTTAGCGTGAATAACTGGCTTGATCTTGAGATAAGTTCCATCTTTGGTTGAGTTGTTGACATGGAAACTCGCTATTCCATTTCTACCTTGAGACGAAACCATGTTTTGATTATGTCGTTCTGAGAGCTAAAAAACGCTTACTCGCACTGGTACTTTGACGTTAAAGACAAGAAAAAGTCTGTCGTTTTTCTTGACGGGTCAAGATAATCTTTCCTAAGTGGTACTTAGAAGCCCCAAGAGAATAATTCTATGAGGTTTCCTTGAGCGACCATTGTGAGACGAGAAGTTATACCGCGTCTATACCCAGTCATGTTCTTCTGTTGTTGTTTTTTTTAACTTTTCGACATGAATAGAAAGGACTTCACGAATAAGGTTATAATGTCACTTACTTCCTTCCTAGAGTTCTTTGGGCAAAGAAACCTTTCACAGTTTTCATTCTCAAAGTGGGTTTTTCGATAGCACAAGTATGTTTTTAATGGTTTTACATGTGAAATGGAGACACTATCGCCTAGCTTTAAAATATTACTTTTCCAATCTTCCACTGGCTAGTTAAAGCTGTGTGGTTTAAAGCACAGTTCTAGAAACAAACTTTCATCCGTATAATGCGCTACTAATGTATGGTTCTAACAACAACAATACGAACGAATAACTTGATACGATACAACCGTGCATCTCTGATTACAGCAGATTTTGTGCGTGGATACCATTTCTCCACAAAGAATGAAATACAGCCTTCTGTTCAAAGTCCCTGACTTCATAAGTGTCACAACACTCACAGGAACTGGTAACACTTAGTTTGCCTCGTACTGCAATTTTTTTGAAAATAATACTTCTCTGTGCGCAAGTGTCACACCTGGAACAAAAAACTCATCTCGGCTATGAATCCTTTCTTGATTCTAATAAATGCACACACCAGTGCATAATCAAACACAATTTATGCAAGGAAGATTGTTTGTGTTGAAAAACCCATCAATAACAGAGAAAATAATTCCCTCTCACTTTAACCCTTCCATTATTTAATAAAAACAAAAACTAATCAACAACAGAGATGTTGGCTTCCCCTGAAGTAGTTCCTTCCAGTCTCTGATAAAAAAACTCTTTACACAATTCCTCCTCGTGACAGTATCCTACCAACACTAGAAGCCGAGGTTTCGTCAAGTTGTATAATAAATGTCGGACTGTTGAATGGATACGTGTTATGAACTGCATACTTTATGTCACCATAGCTACCACCTATACTGTGTGCTTTCCAGCTTTATTTTAGTCACATAAGATATTTCTAAGTAAGATTTTCAGACGCTACATGGAACAGTGAACTGGTGTCCAAATGCCTTGTAAGTGTATCTGGCTTCTTGCTGCCATTGGCTACAACAAATAATGTACTGTTATTGATAATTTTGTAAGCAAAACCAGATTTTATATCATCTTCGTGGTGCTTACACGGTTTCAGTTTGGTAGGCCCAACATGGCCAGGTGGTTGAGGCGTTCGACCCGTAATCTGAATATTGTTGATTCGAATCCTCGTCGCACCAAGCATGTTTGCCCTTTCACCCATGGAGACGTTATAATTTGACGGTCAACCCCACTATTCGTTCGCAAAAGAGTAGCCCAAGAGTTTACAGTGATGACTACCTGCCTTCCCTCTAATCTTACGCTGCTAAATTAGGGACGGCGAGCGCAGATGGCCCTCGTGTAGCTTTGCGCGCAATTAACAAATAAACAAATAAATCGGTTTAGTGTTCAATTTACAAACAGAAGCAGTAGAAACGGAAACCGAGGAATCGTCAATTTGTTGTTTATTATCAATATTTTTAACCATTCTTTTGTTATTTTACTTCAGAATAGTCCCTCGAAGAAACATGGGATCGTTTTTTTTGTTGTTTTTTCTCGAAATGTAACCCAACTGATTTATGTTTTAACAAAAATTAAGTGTATATTAATGGTCAAAACTTGAAACTAGCCAGTTATTTGGTTTTTAATTTCGCACAAAGCTACCCGAGAGCTATCTGCTCTAGCTGTCCCTAATTTTGGAGTGTTAGACTAAAGAGAATGTATCTAGTCATAATAGCTCTCGGGTAGCTTTGCGCGAAATTTAACCACTTGATAAATGTGTAAATAAAGTATCGTGACAACTCTACCATCAAATCATCAGCCACCTTGCTTTTATTTTGCGTGGAATTTAGCCATAACTGTAGGTTATATTCCCATGTAATTGCCATATAAATATTTTAATGTCTCTGGAGCTTCCGGCTTATTGTATTTAAGGCTATACTAGTTTTCGAACACTTCTAATGAAATTAAATTTTGAAACATTCCAACTGTCACGTGTAAACAGCGTAAACGATTATTTCATTCTGAATTAATAAATCGTGTACTTTTTAACTAGCAGCAAAAATAATAAACTTAAAGATAAACAAAGCATCGAATAAATGTTTAATCGAGGGCCTAGCATGGCCGAGTGTGTTAAGGCGTTCGACTCGTAATCCAAGGGTCGCAGGATCAAATCCCTGTCGCACCAAACATGCTCGCCCATTTTAGCCGTGGGTACGTTATAATATGACGGTCAATCCCACTATTCGTTGGTAAAAGAGTAGCCCAAAAGTTGGGGGTAGGTGGTGATGACTAGCTGCCTTTCCTCTTGTCTTACACTGTGAAATTAGAGACGGCTAGCGCAGATAGCCCTCGAGAAGCTTTGCGCGAAATTGAAAACAAAAAACAAACAAACGAAGGTTTAATCAGGTATGCACCCTAGTGGCTCAACGGTATGTCTGCGGACTTACAACGCTAAAAACCGGGTTTCGATACCCGTAGTGGGCAGAGCACAGATAGCCCATTGTGTAGCTTTACGCTTAATTCAAAACAAGACTTAATCAGGTAAGTACAAGAAACAAAATATTAAACTGGTCAGGGCCACGTGCCATTTCGGTCCTATTTATAAAAATAAGGTAAAACAAATACTGGTTTAAGGAGTAAATACTGTGTTTCGTAATTTAAATATTCCAAATTATTTCCAGAGAACAACTGATAGCCATTACCCAGAAAAATATATAATAGATTTCCTTCGTGTAGAGCGATGAGACCTTTGTCCACTTGGGCAATTTTTCAAACAGAAAAATATGTGTATCGTAATATTTGTTCGGTAGTTCTGGACATTTTTTAACTTTCAAAATTTGTACACTTAGATATAACAATTTAGATATAATTCTGAAACAAACAAAAAATAAAACTTAGGCTATTTATATAATTTAATTTACGACTGCACTTGCTCTTTGTTTGTAAGGTCAGCACAAACGTATACAAATAACTTTATGTTTTTATAATAGAACTGAAAAAATGACAACACGATTCAAGTAGTGCAGCAAGGTCTCTTGTACAGTGTTTTTCAAATGGTGTGGTGCGCTACCTGGTGATAGCATACTGATGAATGTGGGTGGAGGAGAGCGTACTTTTGGTAGAGGATCCCACAAATAACAACGGAAGATTGTGTGTGTGCGTTGTCTTAGAACAAAGTCGCATCCGGCTAGCTGCTGAGTCCACCGAGGGGAACGACCGAAGAGTTGGAACGATGATAATCCAGCTAAACAATTAAGACCAGGTGGTTAGGGTGCTGGACTCGTAATCTGAGGGTCACGGGTTCGAATTCCCGTTTACCTTTTCAGCGGTGGGGGCGTTATATGTGACAATCAATCACACTATTCGTATGTAAAAGAGTAGCCCAAGAATTGGCGGTGATGATTAGCTGCTTTCCCTCTAGTCTAACGCTGCTAAATTAGGGACGGCTGGCGCAGATAACCTTCGAGTATCTTTGCATGAAATTAAAAAAAAAACACTTTGCACTTTATCTTTAAAAATAGGCGTATTTGTTTAGGAATTTCGCACAAAGCTACTCGAGGGGTATCTGTGCTAGCCGTCCCTAATTTAGTAGTGTAAGAATTTTATATGCAAAAACGGCTCGTTTGGGTTGAGAAAATATTCCAAATAGAAGAGCGAACAGAAACTTTTCTCAACCCAAACGAGCCGTTTTTGCATATAAAGTTCTCAACGAGTGGGTTTCTCGACGTCACTGATTAGTAGTGGAAAAGTAGAGCGCCAGCTCTTGGGCTACTCTTTTACCTACGAATAGTGGGATTGACTCTAACATTATAACGCCCCCACGGCTGGGAAGGCGAGCATGTTTGGCGCAGGCGCGCGAGCTTCAGATTACGAAGCGCACGCCTTAACGCGCTAGCCATGCCAGGCCCCCGAAAACTGACAATGAAAATGTTCATTTTGTTGTTATCACTTGCAAAAGTTATTTTAATGTAGGGAAGAGTTGCAACAGAAACTTCGTTGTGTCAGGGGCGCTGCTCTTTAAACTTTGAAAAACGCTACTCTAACAACAAGGTTAAACAATCAGGGATAACAAATCCGTTTCATTAAACGCGTAAAGGTTAACAGTCGATGATACATTTCAAACTTTCAATTCGTTTTATGAACATACACACACGTGTTAAACAGTTAACACATTCGCATATTTACTTACAACGCATCAAATTCAATCAACCGCGTGCCACCATGCATTAATACCACGAGCTGCTTCCGTTACTTATATCTAATCGTAAAGTGAAAAGAAAGCCCAACTTCTTCCGATAACTACGTTACTTCAGTTCTATTTCAGCGAGTACTAAGTGGAGCTGCCATCGTTGTCGGCCAAATCGCATCTTTTCCTGCTATGTTTGTGGATATTGCATCGGACAACGTCAATTTCTATAAAGCATTCTTATATATCTATATTCAGATATATATATATATATTGCGCTGCAGTTACATAGTCGTAGTTATGATCTCTCCCGACTTGTTTATTCATCCGTACCGTACAAAAACTCGAAGAAGAATCCGTTGGGAGCACTCTCGATGAAATGAGTTCGTTTCCGATTAGAGAAACAAACATTAACGGATTTCGTCACCCAACACCGAGCACTTAGTTCTGTTCGTTATATTGATGGTGGGACACTCGTGTTAACCACTAAGTAAGCTCACACTATGTAGTGGCATGTCTGCGTTAGCCATTAAGCAAAGTTACACCTACGTGGTGGCATGTCTGTGTTAGCCACTAAGGAGATTTGCATCTGTGTGGTGACATATCTGTGTCAACCATTAAGTAAGGTTACATCCATTTTGGTAACATGTCTGTGTTAACCACAAAGAAGGATTACATCTATGTTGTGGCATTTCTGTGTTAGCCACTAAGTAAGGTTACATCCATGTTGTGGCATGTCTGTGTTAACCACAATAAAGGATTACATCTATGTGGTAGCATGTCTGTGGTAGCCACTAACTAAGGTTACATCCATGTGATGGCATGTCTGTGTTAGCCACTAGGTACGTATAAACATGTTCTTTCATTTAACAAATAAATTTGTTATAAACTATTTTAAATTTTAACGGATTTACTATTATAGTCTATTCTAATATTGATGCTTGTTTAAGTTAAGTTTATATTTGCAAATGTATATTAACTTATACTGTTGAATAAAATCACTTTAATTAGCTGGTTAGCAACTTGAATGAATACATTCCAATAAAAAAAATTGCTGTCCTAGTTTACCTAAAACGTGTCCGGATCCCGTTATATATGTTTATTAGTTGTGTAATTTACTATAAATTTAAATCAAACATTTTACCCTAAAAGACAAAAAAACAAAAAATTTTGTCGTAATCGATTTAACAGAAAAACAGCAATTAGTAAAGTAACAGAAGAAAAATAAGCTGGTATATAAATTAACTTAGTACGAGTATGTCTAGCCACAGAATTTATCAGCCAATACACTAATCATTTATACCCATTTTGCAGCTTGTGAAATCTACGGATTTGATTTAATTTTAGCCATACTAATACTCAGAAGGTTTTTTAAGCTCTGTCCCTTACAGGGAATTCAACCCCAGAGGATAGCATGGTAAGTACGCAAACTTACCATCGACTCACGTCGGAAGTTTATTTGCGTCAAAACATCAGATAAAATAGTCTATAACCTACTGCCTTATATATGCGATCGTTAAGGTCCACGAGTTTAGCTTACGGTTGAAATAAACGAAGTTTTGAAATTTATAAGACGACGTATCGACTTAATTACACTCTGGCAACATATTCAAAGTAAAGTAGGAAGTTGTTTTGCATTAATTATTGTTAAACATACACAGTATTATTTGTTTGTTTTGGAATTTCGCACAAAGGTACTCGAGGGCTAACTGTGCTAGCCGTCCTAATTTAGCAGTGTAAGACTAGAAGGAAGGCAGCTAGTCATCACCACCCACCGCCAACTCTTGGGCTACTCTTTTACCAACGAATAGTGGGATTGACCGTCACATTATAACGCCCCCACAGCTGGGAGGGCGAGCATATTTGGCGAGACCCTCGGATTACGAGTTGCACGCCTTACGCGCTTGGCCATGCCAGGCCATATACACAGTAAAAAGCTGTCTTCTTGATTAACTATTATTAAATATATATTATCTCTGCAAGTATAACACCCCGTTAAAATTAATTGTATAACCCCCGTTAAAAATAAGTGTTTAATGATTAACGAAAATTATTGCACTAAAACCAGTTTGTTTGTACCTTCGAAGTGCATCTATTCTCTTCTTATTTCATCAGTCCCGAAGTAATAATTTAATCATCAAATTTTTATTAAAAACTAAGTAGAAAAATGAAATATTATCGTGAACTTTTGAAAATGACGTAAATGGCAATCTTGAGCCATTTCACTGTATTCTAGAGCAGGAAAACGTGGTGGACATTAAGACAAATTTTCGACTTTACAAATGATAAAACACGTTTGGTAATAATAAAAGTTTATTTTCTTTACGTTCTAAACGACGTAAGTACAATAAACGTTAAAATACCAAAAGATTACTGATTAACTGACATTTATTCACCATATAAAACTTTTTAAACACTGACCGTATAAAATTAGTAATAGCAGGCCTATCTGTAGTCTATTCTAAATATTAGGCGTAATACATAAACATAATATAAGGCTTAACTGAAACATTAATTGGTAAATTTTATGTTGGCTTTGGCTATAACTCGGTGTCATAAAACTTCTGAATTAAACATTTTCTGTTATATCACCGAAGTTATTAAAAAAATAAAAACAAACCTTCCTAACAAACCAACATGAATATTGAATATTCAACATAAAGGCTATGTGGACCTAATTAAAACCATGTGTCAGATGTGATGCTAAGCAACGACGTCTGTTGTTGAGCATAACCATGAAAAGAGCACGAAAGCGTTCTCGACAGTGACAAAGAAAATTAAGTCTTTTATAGTTAGTGATGAAGGTATGTCCTAATACTGTACTCACTTTACCGTTATCACTCCTCCGTAGTGTACCGTAAGTAATCCAAATCACACAAATTCGAACGTTTGGTACTTGTGAGCCAAAGCCGAATGATGAACAATAAAGCAGACCAACTGGAAAAATAACCATTGCGCCATCTTGCTCCATTTTTAACGGTCAAATTCAATATATATGTACTCATGCCTATTGCGTTAATTACCAGTCAGTGACTGTTCGTTTTAAACCAAATATTATAGCCAAGCCAAAAGTTTATTAAAATTGATAATATGTACGTGTACAATATTTTTTCGAGTCTAACGAGCCATAGAATGTGTTTTAAAAATAAAAATATATTTGATTAAATAAAAGTCATCGAAGTTCTGATCGCAAGGTATTTACGATAGTTTTTTCACCACAGATGTCGTAAATTCGTTAGGCTGATTTTTTGTTTGTTTTAAAATTCGCGCAAAGCTACAAGAAGGCTATCTGCATTAGCCATCCATAAATTAGCAGTGTAAGATTAGAGGGAAGGCAACTAGTCATTACCACCCACCACCAACGCTTGGGCTACTCTTTTATTAACGAATTGTGGGATTGACCATCACATTATAATAAACGCCCCCACGACTGAAAGGACGAGCATATTCAGTGTGACGGGAATTCGAACCCACAACCCTCAGATTACGAGTCGAGTGCCTTAACCACCTGGCCATGTCGGGAGTTCGTTACGTTGAGATTTAATAAATGTCATCTGTGCAAATTATTTTAGAAAATGTATTTGTTTAATTAATTGACTTAATTCAAGATGGTGATGTGATGACGTTCCAGGTAATACTCTAATATTCGTAAAACAAATAAAAAAAGGAAAAGAGGCTTGATTGATAAATCTAAGAACAGGCATTCCAGGATTTCAAAACCTTTTACATTCAGTCTAGCCTTAAACTTTAGGATTTTTCGATAATATTTAATCTGTTCCAGAACACTTCCAGCCTCTTTAATTTGAATAATACAGTAAACAAGGTTGGGTGTAATCTATACTATGCCAGCGTTATGCCTACAGTGTATTTAGAGGAGACACATTTGATTTAGGCCATTACCAATACCAACAGGTGTCTCAAAGCAAAACAACTAGTTAAAGTGTGGGTTTAATAACGTAAAGTTTCAAGTGTCTTCGATTTATAGATTCCTTAATAGTTGTGTTATTTATCTGTTAGTTCAGTCAGTAGTTAAGCGGTAAGCATTTGAGCTTATAACGTTGAAATTCCAAATTCAATCCCTGCAGCGGACATAACAATGACAGACAGAACGATCTACCAATGACAGTAATAAATACTGTTAACTCGTTTTAGCTACAGGTGTAATTTGAACATTTAATTTTTGTATATATTTAAACAATTTATGAAATGACTTCCTTATTGCTCAAGTTGCAAACAACTTAGTAATCCTAAAGTGAATGGAGCAAGATATTCTATACGTTTCAGAAATTTCACGTAAAACTAACCAATCAGTAGTCTACCAAACTAAAATTACAAAGCATTCGAAATAATAAATTGAACTCGAAAATCCCGCGTCCCGCTAAACATGCTCGCCCTCTCAGCCGTGGGGGTGTATAATGTGACGATCAATCCCACTTTTCGTTATAAAAGAGCAGCCCAAAAGTTGGCGGTGGGTGGTTATGACTAGCCGCCTTCCCTCTAGTCTTACACTGCAAAATTAGGGACGGCTAGCACAGATAGCCCTCGAGTAGCTTTGTGCGAATTTCCAAAACAAACAACTCGAAAATCAAGTAAAATAAGACAAACATCAATGCAAAACACACATAAAATGTTTCGGATTTATTTATATCCACAGTTAACAATATAACAATCTGTTATGTTTCTAAGTTAGCTAGCCTTCTGTAAAGTTTTAAAATTACAATTCTTGCTGCTGAAGCACAATGGAGAATGACTAATTCTAATGGTTGTGATAACAATACACTTTTGATCAGTCCAAAGTTACGGTACGGTATCTCATAATCTTAAAAAATTACTCCGTCAAAGTTGCCCTCATTTAACATTATATTTCACAGTCTCTCAGTCGTCTGGCCACGATTTAATTTAATTAAAAACTAACAAAAATACAAAACTGGATGAAATATTTTGATTTTCTTGCTTTTCTACTCTCTTTTAAAACTTTCCTACAAAGTTTTTCTTGGATAAAACTGTCAATTCTAAATTTGTTATGTCTAAAAAACAACAACCGCAATTAATTCTAATCTGTTAATAGCCATCGTCGTTAAATAAAAATTTACTTCGTTACTATACTAAATTCGTAAACACGCTGAATTAGTTTTTAATTGTTAATCATGAGGTTTAATTCAATATGTGCAATAAGTTTGAAACATGGTTAATATTCATAAAATATTCCTATATATTACATTTACTTTCAGTTATCTTCTTTTCTCTATCAAGCAATTAGTTAGGCCTAAGTCTTTTTATTATGTATTGTCACACAAATTACCCATCAACTGGATAATGTTAAACCAGCATAAGGCATTATTTAACATGGCGGCACATCGTAAATGACTGATTATAAATCGTGCTATGAATTAAGGGTCGATATTCCCAGCAGACTTTATAAAAGCATTGGTTATAGAACAAAAGAGTCTTGTGGTCAGATAGTGTGTGTAAGACAAGAAGCGCAGGGAAGATAATATTACATTTCTACCTCATGTAAACCCGTAGGCCTGGTATGGCCTAGCGCTTTAAGGCGTGCGCTTCGTAATCTGAGGGTTGCGGGGTCGCGCCTGAGTCGTGCCAAACATGCTCGCCCTCCCAGCCGTGGGGGCGTTATAATGTGACGGTCAATCCCACTATTCGTTGGTAAAAGAGTAGCCCAAGAGTTGGCGGTGGGTGGTGATGACTAGCTACCTTCCTTCTAGTCTTACACTGCTAAATTAGGACGGCTAGCACAGTTAGCCCTCGAGTACCTTTGTGCGAAATTCCAAAACAAACAAACAAGTAAACCTGTAATGCAGTTCCACTAAAGAAAGATTTGTAAATACGTTATAAGTCTTATTGTGACGATGTACTGTAAACAAACCACCGTATTATTATTATTATTATTATACAAATTAGGTAACAAACCAACACACAGTGTGGTTTATTAAGACTCCTGTCGAGAAAAACTGACCCAAATTTTAAACGAAAACGTCAGAGCCAAAAAACTGAATGAGGTGCAGGACTACATAACAGTAATCAAATAATACAATCTAGAAACAAATTATTCTTCTATTTGAAAGAAATTTACTCACAAGTGAAATCTGTAAAATTCATTGACAAGACCATAAACATAGAAAGAAAGGAGACTGGTTCACTTGTGGTGTTTGTAGGCTCTGCTTACCTTCAGATTCATTCTTGAATGAAGCAAATCATATTAATTAGAAGTGAAGAAATGATGCTGAAAAAAGAGTAATGAGAACAAGTGACCTGAGAAGTTCAAACAGAAGTAGATTAGAAGAAAATAAGGTATGTGATATTGATTTTGGAGAAGATGGGAACGCTGAAACCTCTAAAACCATTACTGCTATATTCAGCTGTATCTTGTTCATACTTCATGGATTTCAAATCTGAGAAAAACGATTCTGAATAGTAGAGACAAATAGTTTATTTCTGCCAATCAGCGTCTTCTGGGACATAATATTTCAAAATATGGCGGGATGCCGATAAGAATTGGTTTTTCGTTACCGAGGGGTTTAAAACATTTGAAACAATCACAAAAAGGCTCCTGTCAATTTCTTCAAAAGTGGTTTAGAAAACGTTTAGTAAACATACCAAATATAAGATAGTTTATGTGTTTATGATTTGTGAAAAAAAAAAATGTCTTAAAAACCCGACTGGTAAGTACAGATGTTCATTATCAGCTTTTGGAAATAAAACACTGGCCAATATCGTTGTTTAGTCATACTTACGTCAAATTTAGAGCCTAGCAAAAGTCTATCGCTAGCTAATTCTGAATCAGGGCTTCGATTTCCCGCGGTAGACTCAGCAGATAGCCTGATGTGGCTTTGCTATAAGAAATATGAGCTAATTCTGGGCCTGACATGGCCAAGCGCGTAAGGCGTGGTACTCGTAATCCGAGGGTCGCGGGTTCGCGCTAAATATGCTCGCCCTCCCAGCCGTGGGGGTGTATAATGTGACGGTCAATCCCACTATTCGTTGGTAAAAAAGTAGCCCAAGAGTTGGCGGTGGGTGATGATAACTAGCTGCCTTCCCTCTAGTCTTACACTGCTAAATTAGGGACAGCTAGTACAGATAGCCCTCGAGTAGCTTTGTGCGAAATTCCAAAACAAACAAACAAAGCCTTGCTCAGACGATGCGCTCGTGACATCTATTGTTGCTCAGCATAACCAATACAAGGATTGCGTTTTCTTGTTTCATTAGATTAGGAAAATATTTCAAAGTTAAATTATTTAAATATCAGAGTGTTGTTATACCTTATTTATAAATTAAATGTATGTGTTTTAGGAGTATGATATTATTTACTGGCATACTATGAACACTATTAGATACGGCTAATACAAGTGTTAACCATGTTACGCATGAAATTTCATCACGTTACACCACATACAAAAGTGTAATCTTGCAACAAACGAATATATATACATATATATTTCGTCTTGAAGAAGTGTCCTTGAAAATCATTTATATGATGTAAAAGTTGCATTATTATGTAAACTCAATAGCGTATTACTAGTTTCTAGTGTATCATTCCACTGCCCTAAATAAATTAAAATAGTGTGATGGACATATAGACTTATTATTATAAATATTTACCATTGTACTGTCTTCGCTTTACGATTAGGCCTATTCTTAAAAATATTTAACAAGTTATTGCAGCACTCAGAAGTAATTAATGTATCATGACCTCCTTGTCTCACGACCTAGCTTACAGCAACAGACCATGCACATGCGTTTAACCATGGATATACTGCGCTACTCAAAGGTAATTCTTTTTTTTTAAGAATCGTTCGCATCTACTTTAAATATTTATATGTTTTATAATCTTTTTCACTCATCACATAGTAACCTGTGTTATTTAGACGTGTGAATAACAACATATGGCGCCTAATTTATTACTCAATATTATATGGCTGATTATCTGTCTAACGATTACGTTAGATTTCTTTTCACCAGAATTAAAATTGAAAATCTGACACGTCGAAATCCAACATTCTTTAATTTGCCACACACTCTGCTGTAGATTGCAATTTTGTTTATTCAAGGGTTATCCTTACGCAAGACAGCAAACTAAAGAAATACAGTTGGAGCTATAATAGTGGTGATTTTTATATATTAACGAGGATTTTGAATTATTTTTAATGTACACATATCTACTGAACTATAATATTAGAACAATTGTGAAGAAAGTAATACTATTAACATTGTTAAAAACACCTTATGATGATCTAAGGAAATGTAACCTCAAAACGTAATTTGGCAATTTTTCACATGTTCTTCAGAAATATTAATTGAACATTGTGTACTATATAAAAAAATCACTGATCAAAGAGAAACGTTAAACACAATATTAAAAACTTGAAGTCAGTCAATTGATTGGTTGTTTACTGACATGCACAGGAGTGTGGTACAGCTGGCTCAAGATTACTGCTCTTATGCCCCAACAGCATGAGCTTCCTCAAGGATGGGGGAGTAACATATGCCCCTCTGGAAAACGATAAACTCAATTCTTTGTTTATTAATTCAGGTGTTGGTGTTTTCTTATAGCAAGGCCACATCAGCGCCCTGTTACGGGGCGACTCTCCCAACCAAAATGGTTACACTTTCTCTTATTAAAGTTTTTGATCAAAGAAAAATTTCATATCTAAATATTCTGTTATTATTATTATTTGCATTTTTGGATTCGGCCAAAAAACCTAGACGCATTATTTCAAACCTTTGGTAGTTCAGAAATCAAGAATTTTACTATATCCAACGGTGGCCAAAATAATTACTAATTACATCATTAATATATTTCGTGATCTATCTGCTAAAATGTATGGTACTTTGATGGGTATTTAAGAGATACGACGACTAAAAAATATTATGTATCGATTTAAAATTGGGACAATTCGTAATGTATATATCGCAAAAAATGAAGACGTGTACCGTTTGGTAACTTGTTATTTATCGCTGTTCTGGACGAAGATACAGAACATGGTAATAGGTTACAACAGTCTTGTCATCCTACGTGTGTATAGAAAAATTTCCCCATACGTTTGGCAGTGATAATTGTGTATTTTCAATTAAACATAAGATACAAAATAAAAACAAAACCTGACGTTTACAAGTACGTTAATTTTGTGGTACATTTTAACCAGGATGAAGAGAAAACCAATAAAAACGTTTTTATTTGTCACGTGCTTTTGACCAAAGATTTTTTAAGAGAACAAAAGATTCTTAGCTTGTGTTTATGTGAAAAGAAAACAATAAAGAAATACTGTAAATCAGATTGTGATATAAAAATACAGTTGGTTACGTGTCTCCTGTTAACATTTTCTAATGATAATAAAATAAACTTCAAACTTTATATGAAATACTTTATTTCTTACTTTTAATACAAAATTGTTTCACTGCTGAAATCTAAAAAAACAATAAACAATTGATTAATGACAGAAGGTTTGATTTATTACAGTATCTGGAAAATCAGTTTTTATAAAAGGCAAGAAAAGCAGTCATAATTAATTCTTGGCACTTATACAGTGAGGGAAAAAAAACAAAACACCTTACACTATGTGTACCAGTTGGAATTATTTACACCAAACATCAAAACTTTTTATTAAAATAAAATACCAAATAATACCAGTAACAATACTGTACAAAGCAAAGGTTTGACACAGTAACTATATACATAAAAAACCCAGTTTCTCTCTGGTGCCATATTGTCACTGTTTATGGAAAATTCTTACTTTGAGCCACCTGATACTCTGTAACTCTGTATGTATTTCAGAGGACATCTCGTGTAAAAATGCCTCTACATACATGTATAATCATATGTACAGATATCATTACACATTCACTATTCTCACCAGTGGCTACAGTAAGGGAAACACTGTCATTTCAATTGATTGTATAGCAAGTAATTTATCAACTGTTTGGGAATAAAGAGATGTTCGATTTTTTCTGGTGGAGTTTGACGGCGAATGACTACTCTACAAAGATGGAGAAGGGGTTTGACTGACATAGCTGCTTGCCAAAAGCTGACATTTCCTTCTCGAGTCCTATTGGTTAAACAAAAAAAGTAAAAAGAAAATTAATAAGAAGTTCTTATGAAGATAAAGCCTGTGAAATGTAATGAATGCAGACAACAAAACACATCTTATGTACTGATTAAAGTTAAACTAGTTACATAAGTACTCCTTTAAGATGGATATTTGTTCTACACGTTTATACTGCTCCAGCTCAGTACATATACATTAACAGAAAATATTATGAAATTAATATTAGTATTTTGTACATACGTACAACTTTATTAGAAGCATTACATAAAACATTGGCCAATTGTAATAAAGGTCCTAGTTTTGTTTAAGTAAAACTAGAAACTGCAAAATAATTTTGTCTGAATCTAACTACACTGAAAACTAAGTTACCTAACAATTACTTTTCAATAAATTTGAAGTTAAAGAATTATTGCATTTTATTTTAAACAAAAAAGGGAAACAAGGAAATGTCACGTCTTGTTTCAACAATGAAACAAACTGTCATGTCTAACTTCAAAAACAATGAAATCTAAACAATCACTTTTAGTTCAGGATTGGACCAAGCGACATGTTCAAATATGGTGCTGACCTGTTGGAGGTACAAGTTTACACATTTGAAAGAAAGAACAGATTAGATTTTATTTTGAGGAAAGTAAAAGAATTTATGTCACACAAGTCACCACCAAAACCTGACAACCATCAAGTCTTGCTTCAACACCACCTAGACTTTACAATCAAGCCTAGCTTCCAAAACATTAACCTAAGGATTGTCATGTCTAGCTTAAAAAATTAAGTCATGTTCAGTTTTACTCATATGTAAATCTTCTATTTTGAACAGGGAACAATGGTAACTTATCTTGTACATAAAGTTCTACACTTTTTACATGTATATTTATGTTAAAATCAAATTTCAGTTCCAAGTATGTAACATATTATCAGGCAGACCTCACTAGTACGTTTTGTAGAAAAAATTAAATCAGGTTAACTTACAAAGAGATTAATCTTGACAAAATACTGGCAGTTAAGAGTTGTAGGATCAAGAATCTCAGAGACCTTTTATCAACAATGTTACTATGTTATTTATACACCATTCTCTGTCAAAACTACCAACATATTGGGTAACTGTGTCTGGTTTGTTACAGTATTTGGAGTAAACAACTTACCAAATAACTTCAGTGAAATAGTCTTATTTTCTACAGAAGTAGATATGGAAAACTAACAGTAATTAGTGGAAGGAACTAATACTTGTGATATTTTATTTAAAATGTTTGTGTTTAAGGGACCTTAAACCAATTATGAAGACAATCAATTTTATTCATAATTTAGAATGTTACTCTCAGTGACTTTATTATTAAAAGTGATTAGTTAATCAGAATGAATTTTAAAATCTTTTATATCAAGTTAAAAGAACTTAACAATATTATGACAACTGTTTCAAAGACAAATTCATCAGATTTTAACCAATGAGAATTAGTCCTTTGTAGGATGTGTAATAACGAGAAAAAAATTATTGTTTATTAGTAAATACCATTTCTTATGCAAATTTCAAATTTTCCAAACAAGGAAAGACTTTGTTCACACCCATGACATGCTACTCATGCCATATAATCAATTGTATGAAAAAACAAGAAAATCCAAAGCTGAAGTAAGTATACATGCTAAAGAAATTCCATATTCTAACAGTCTGTTAGTCACAGTTATCTTAGTCCCATGTCAGAAGTTTTTGTGACCATGTACAATACTTAATTGTTCAGTTTATAAAAGAAAAATTAACATTACAAAAAATAGTAAATATACTGTGAATAGAACAGATATGCAAATAGTAGATTCAGTTTTGGAAGTTCCCAAAGTTACACAGCAGTTAACTGCACTAATTGTGTCCAATTTTGAAGAGAATGTTACTAGTCTACAGAACCTAATGCAGACGTGGCCTATTCTAACTAAATGCTGCAAGCATGTGAGGAACTTATGGACCCTCAGTTTCACAATCTAGTATACTAACTGCAATACAACAGCCAAATCCTTGCAGGACAAACAAATAGAGTAAGTACATTATATATATTAATCCAAATTGATGCTAAATAAAATATTGGTAACCAATCACACTGAACTCCAAAATTCAAAATAAATAAATACCACAACATGAAACTGATTTGATTGCATCAATTTTTACCCATTACAACTTGCAAGTTAATGAAATGTTAGGAATCTGTAAAAAATAAAACTTATGAATTAATATAC
This sequence comes from Carcinoscorpius rotundicauda, assembly GCA_011833715.1. Classification (NCBI taxonomy): domain Eukaryota; kingdom Metazoa; phylum Arthropoda; class Merostomata; order Xiphosura; family Limulidae; genus Carcinoscorpius; species Carcinoscorpius rotundicauda. The sequence continues at coordinate 101,228,231 of CM022394.1, read as the reverse complement.
AATTAGCCCACCCATAAAAATATTTGTTCCTAATAGATACAAGGAAAAGGATCAAAAGCCAAAAGCAATCCAAGAAACAAAGTTATCCCAATCAGGATTAGAACAGTTTCTTAAAAATAGCTGAAAATGAAAATTCACAAATTGAGAAAAACAAAAATCACATGATATTAAATAACACTGCATCACTTCATACAGCTTCCAAACAAGTTTCTGCCACAAAAATCACTAATCATCATATGCACAGAAAAGTTCATAGTAAGGTGCACATGTCATATTTAGAATGCATAATGAAACAACATCTAACATGCAGCTAGGGAGGTGACTAGCATTACAACTTATCAAACAACTACTATTTCCAGTTAAAAATACACCATAGTGAAGCTTTCTTAATTAAAACAAAAAAATAAACTCATTTAATCATATAACCTCCATTTTATGTGAACTATAAACAAGTGACATGCAAGGTTAACAGAAGACAGTGAAACCTGCAACGAGAAACAATTAAACAGACCCATCTCTAAAATGGACAAATATGATTCAGTTCTTAATACTCTGCTGATGGAATCAATAAAATCCATCACAATAAAACCATATATACACGCTGGATTTCAAGGTAACATTAAATGATAATACACCTTAGATTAGAAAGATGTTTTGGTGAAAAAGGAGAAATTTAGCAAGGTCAATGTCAGTAAAATCAGTATGTCCAGGTGAGATAGTTGTAAAGAAATAACAATGCTGTTTTATCATGTAAAAGTTTACAGATTATTCTGATAGAACTGTTATAATTCAATATACACATTTAAAATGAATTCAAGTAATATTAAACAATATTTTTAGTAGTATTTCATAAATGCTATTATTGAACAGTGGAATGAAGATTTAATCCTATTAATCTTTGTACTTTATAGAAAATTTTCAAATACAACAATCTCTATAAAATATTGTTGAATGAGTACATTATTAGCACACATATAATATAAATTGGTTTGTTCCCAGTAAATACCGAGAGACAAACCTCTCTGCCCACCAACTTCAGCACACTGCGAGCTGAAGGAGAAGGGCTCTCGTGCCGGGCCGAGAAGATGAACCAACGTTAGGCCTAGACCACAATCGCCACCTCACACGATGAATACTTTATCATCTTCTCCTCCATTCAATGTGAGGCCTCCACTGCAAATGGAAAGGATGATAGAGGGATAGGAAATGGACAGCATGTGCTGTGATTAAGAGCAATGATTTTTTCTTCTTTAGAACAAAAACCGAAATTGGGAAACAATTTAGTTGTATTTAAAATACCTTCAACCAATTAAACTGTTCTCTCATATCAGTGGGGATTAAGCAAAGTCTGAGCAACATGGAGTGTTGTGGTAGCATGTCTGATAAAATACCATTTTGAACAATTTCTAAATAAAACAAAAGCATAGGAACTTTACACTTTCTGTTATAATTTTACTATTTTATAAAAAAAACAAAACCTTCCAGTATTTAAGTTCCATATTATAACTTGACATTTCACTTTAAATTTAACTCCATTGTAACTTCAAAATAAAAGAACAAGTCAGTTGTTGTGAATACCAATCTCTTTATGTGCACAATAAAATATCTTGGTGAATGAATCGTGAAAAGCAGACACCTAATTAACTTTCCAATGAATGTTACAGGTGCATTGTATCTTGTTGATTTATTGGGTTCTCAAATATATTTGATAAATATTAAAAGGAATGTGATTTTGTTATCCATATGTTTCACTAACAGAACATGGACCTTGGACTTACCAGCCAATGATTGCAAGTAAATTATAATTAACAAGCATTAGCTAAAATTTCAATAACTTCTGCATTATAGAATGATTTTTCCCATTCAGAGATCTTTAAACAAAAAAAACTGAGACTGAATTAAGATTTTTCTTTTAACACAAGTAAACAAAATAAAATAAAATGGTATTTTATCAGAAGCTGACACTTAAATGAAAATAATTTGGTAATAAACATAAAATTATTCTTATTTCCATCCACACACATGAACATGGACTTTACAAGAAATTCTATTCTGTATAGTTTCTTAAATTCACTCACAATTTTTGTGTATAAAATGCAACTTATGAAATGATTTATCCCTAAAAAAACATGAAATTTAAGGTAAAGTTATTTCATATGCTAGTAATTTCATGGAAACAAGTTTGCTTAACACTTGAAATCGATGTTTAATTTACATAATAGTATAAATACTTGTTAGAGAAAAAAAAGGCAAATCACAAAGTTATATATAAATTGATGTAATATCAATCATTTCTTATAACAGATCTATGAAAATAAATTATATTTAATTGGTAAAACAAGACAACTGTTATCATGTGTTAATACAAAATGGTAATTAAAACTTACTAATTAAACTTTTTACAAACTGATTTTAGCACAATGTATTCTTAAGCCTTCAAATTGTTACTGCAATGCATGTTCAAAACTATTTAGGTAAACATTTTTAACTAACTAACATTACGTCAAGCACCACTGTACAGAATCGGATAAACAAACAAGTTATCTAGGCTAAATAAATAAAGATTACTCCATGCTGCTCAAACAGGGCAGACTAAAAGAGTTGACAGATGTTGACTGAGGAGGACAGAATTATCTAACATGTAACTCAATAGCTGTACCTTACTTTTCTACTCCGCAAGCTAAGTCAAGCAATGAGAACACAAAGATTACACTTAAGAGCCTGATATCAGTTATTTTTAACATTTATTTGCTATTCGAATTACAACAGTTGACCTCTGATTCATTAAAATATATTTACAATTATGTATGAAATGATTACATCTTATCAATAGCAGATAACATGAAACAGGATATGATGAAATTCTGAGCCTTAAACAGGAAAATCTGGTACAAAGGAAGAGCCAAAGCAACTGGCCATGCAGTTTTTCCCAAGAAGAAATTTTTGGATATTTCTTTCTTGTTTTAATGACTCACTTAGGCTCTTTAATTAAAAAAAATAGAAATTCATTTAGCATAGAATTTACTTTAGCACAGAAATACAAAACTTAGTGAATATAAGGAATATATTTAGCCAAGAGTAAATGCTAAAAGCACAGAGCTTCAAAAAGGTGTTTTTTTAAAAAATTAATTTACAGGTTAGAACATAAAAGTAAAATAAACACTTTCTTACATAATGATAAAAGTTGTTAGTGAGAGTTCAGTTGGACAAAAAACTCAAACTTCTAACCAAACTTTGATCCAGGAGGGTTTACTATTAACCAGGTCCAAAACTTAACAAGAGGAGAAGAAAAGGTTAGGTACAGCTGACAAAAAGAATACGGAGAGGAATCTTTTCCACAGTGTGTTGTTTTAGCATCCACCTAATGTGTCCTAGGTATCAGAAATGCTGTTACTTTTTCTGAGCATCATCGGAATATTTTAAGGGAAGTTACAAGTTGCAGAAGTTAGCATCTAGCATGTTATAAAAAAAGAGCATTGACAAAGTAACTGGAGATCTGCCAGAAATCAAAACATACATTTAATGATGTTGGTGGATGCCAAATACAAGAAACACACGCAAACTTAAATAAAACTTTGCAAAAAAAAATAAAAGAAAAAAGAAACAAACACTTCTCATCTTTCACGTTACACCAGTTCACTCAAATATTTTATCTACATTTCAAAGGTTATTCTTCATTACAATAACACTTTGAAACTTGTCTACTTATTAGAAATGAAATTTGTACACCAAACAATTTACACTAATCCACATTAACCCTATATGCATGGGGTCAGTCCAACTGGAGAGTTAATGTTTCTTATTGCTCCACATCTACTACATCAATATTCATGAAATTTGTCAAGCTTTTGGTAGGAAAACAAAGTTTTATATTTTATTAAATCTGACGTTTTGGCTGAAGATCTCCAAGTTTGTGAAGTCAATATGACCAATTGTAGCACAAATGCAAGGTGACTGAGTTACGAATTAAAACTTTTTCACCTTACAATTTTCATATTTAATTTGCACGAGTACTAAAATCTCCTAAGGGAATATAAAGTCTTTTTCAGTAAATGTTCACACTTATTCTACCCACTCTAATCCTAACCGTCACAAAACATAAAAAGAACATGAAATAAAATCAAAAAGTAAATTTCTCTGAAACAGCTACACAATGCAACAATTAAAATTGTTTATCCTGACAGTTTCAGGCCTATGATCTATTCACAATTACTTTTGTTTAATTTTGTTGTTTTATTGTTCTTTGAGCCAAGTCTCACTAATAGAACAATAAATCATCCAGCACCAGCAGGGCTCAAGTTATAGTACACAAAGGTCAGAGAGCACAGCCTGCAAGCAACTTCTGTATACACCTCAGAAGTTTTGTTTCCACCCCCCATTTGAGTTTCCTCATCTAAACTATTAAGTTTAGAAATTCTACAATGCAGTTACAACAGTAAGTAGAAAACATACATAAAAGCAATATATTCAATACTTAAATGAAGGCTCTTGCACTCTATATCACAACAGAATTTAACCCTACGTTCTAATAGATTTTCTCCTTTTCCTAATACATAAATTATATTTTGTAGTTTCAAATATGCAACTTAAAACATAAAAAAATAAAATGCAAAAGAAACACTGTCTTAAAACTATCACAATTTCAGTGGCTTTCTAACTAAGCCATAAGTGGAATATAATAATTCTGTTAGTTAGTTGAAATGACACTTGTAATAGCAACAATGAAACTTGTAATACAAGTAACTTACAAGTGATCGGAATTATATGGTATAGAAAATTCAGTACATGAAAAATTTATAATAGACAAATAATGAGGGAAAAAAACTAACATTTTTATGATAGAATGTGATAGGATAGTGTGGCATGTGGGTTTGACTTCAGTTAATATCCCTGTAAAGTGATAATATCAGTGGCTAAGTTTAAATCATATCTTAATAATATCTAGGCTGCAAGTTTATAATTTATAACATAATTGGGGTAGAAATAATACCTAAAATGGGCAATTTGGAGAAAAGAAGACACAAGATACAAGGAAGTGAAGACAGGATTTATTTAAACACTTTCTTTTGGAATTCACAAAAAAATTTATACAATATTAAAAGTTCAATTAAAAACAATACTTAGATGTCAAGTTTACTGATGCACATTGATAATGAAGTTATCTCAGTTTTGAATTAAACTGTATAAAAGGTTAGGACTTGTTCTGTTTGACTCCCACCCATGCACATAGGGTTAAACTAAGAACGTAACGTGGAATAGAGGTTTATAAAGCAAGAAATATGCAAACACGTTTAAAACATATTTGGGCCTCATTTTAGGAATTAGTATTTCACAAGTATAAAAAGATTCAGTCAATATACGACTCACAGTTTAGTAAATATTGCTTACCCAACAGCCAAAACCCGTCCAGATGGGGAGTACGTGCAGCACAGTGCCTCCTGTACTGACCCAACAGCCACAGGGTCTTCATGTGATAATATGTCCCAAAATCGTACATAACTATCATTGAAAAAAAAAGAAAAATCTCTTATCAAGAATTTGTTAATCCCAAAAACAGTTTTAGGTGCACAAGAACAATGGGGACCTTAAACTTCTAACAAAAACATGAGTAAGTTTTTTTAAACATTTGGTATGATGCAGTTTGTATTTACACTGTTAAACACTGCTATTGTTAACCTGTCACTAACAACAACAACAAAAAAATCTTAACTGTTTTTTCCAATCTAAGGACAACCAAGCTGATTATTCCAGACTCTCACAAATTAAGAAAATATTCTGAGCCCAAACAAAAACTAATTGATCACAAAATAGTTCAGATACTATTGAGTAAAAACCAAAGTAATAATTTTGATTATTATCTACAGTACAAGGTGTCTCAAGATGGGGATTGTTGTTAGCTAGCTGGTTGTTCATTTATTCATTACAGTATTTAAGTTACAGCAACTTACCCATCATCTGCTACAGTTCCGATGTGGGTTCCATCTGAAGAAAAGGATAGTCCCCGTACCCATGTTCCGTTTGCCCCTGATGCATAGATAAGTCTTGGAGGTGGAAAGAGGTGACTATCAAGTGGTTACAAAAAAAGAAACTGTTAATCTAGAATCTGGAGTTTGTAGGATCGCAAGGCCTATAATGTGAAGTCAGGATAAAAATTAAAAGTATTTTCTGAGATTTTCATGCTTGAAATTCTACTCGAATTTAAGTATTAATTCAATTGTATTAGTTTAATTTTTGATAGATATGTTTAACTTAATATGCATTTCTATACAATACACAAAAAATTCAAATCAACAAATGTACTTTGTTTTGTTCGTGCATTTCTAAGGAGCTTCTTATAGTCGAATGAAAACTACAGGACTAGAATCCAAACGTAAATTTAGCCTGCGTCAAGTCCTAATGTAAAAAAAGGTATGATATCCTCAAAAAGACAGCAAGTACTGCAGATACAACTGAAATTCCCACGTGGAACCAGCCTGAACAGGAAATCTTACATGATATAAATATTTTATTATTTCAAACCCTCGTAATACAACTAACCATGTGAAAAGAAACTTGTTTGATAAATGTTACTATTCAAGCAGCTCAAAGCACATGGATCTTGCTCTATACAGACATTACAATATTACTGTGCAACATATTCAGAGATATCTTAACACAAATAATTTACAATAAACATTTTTTGTTTATATATTAGTTCAAATTACAATAAAAATTAAGACATGCAACCACTCCCTCATGTTGAAATTATCAACTTACATAATGTTTGTTTTTATTTCCCAAAATACTTTAAATTGATAATTTCAATTTTAAAAATGCATTTTACACTAGATATTTTAAATTTAACCTTTTATAACCAGGTGGCATAAAACTGACCACCTCTATTATTTTTTATTAATAAAAATAACTAAAAATAAATGTCACCAAATCCAAAACAGACATTTCAACTAGAGCATTATAATTATGGTATCCTATGATGCAAAATTCTTTATTTTTTTTTCATTAATTTATGACATATGGAGAAACACTCATGATCGACAATTTGAAGAAAACTGTTGTGGTTAATATTGTGTTAAGCAACAGAAATATCTGATTTATAAAATTTACTTCTCATCTCTTTTCAAAGTTATGCAAATGCCATTTCAAACAGACCCTACTATTAATAAGATATCTCCATAATTCAAAAGACAGAATGAATGATTCCTATCCTAATTTCAATACAAGAATTACTTTTCCAAAGTAAGCATTCAGGAATAACTATTAACTTATTACACTTCCCATGCTCTTACAAACCAAACAATACAAAAATACTTCAAAAAGCAAGTGCCAGTAGCTTCAAAATTACTGGAGAAAGTATTAAAAGAAAAAAAAATGCAATCTAGCTTTGGAGACTGGAGTTATAAAAATAAATATTCAGAACAATGAGTTGTACAGTTTTTGTTTTGTTTCCCTCCATGTACAATTCTTAAAACTTTGGTTTTTAAATTAAGTGAAAATAAGCAACAAATGTTTACATCAAAAATGTACAGATTTCTTTTTGGACTGATAAGTATCTGAAGATGTGTGAGATTAAACAATTTTAATAAAGACTAACAGAACATAAGACAATTTAGGACTAGAAAATTGAAATTTCTCTGAAAGTCACTTTACCAAAAACTAAAGCCATTAATAAAACATACATAAAAGAAATCTCAACATTTCAGTTATACTTTTAAAGGGAGATAAGAGTATTTACCAAAACTTTTGTTCCTGTAATAAAACAAGTTAAAAGAAGTAATTAGTTATAAATAAATAAATAAAAAAGGGCCTGAAATCAAAAACGAAATGTAAGTGCCAATGCATTCTTAGAATAAAACATAATACTTAAATAGCACCAGACACATTAAAAAATAAAAACAAACGAGACAACAAAGTTTTGAACTTCTTCCTGCAATCAGAAAGAATAAATTCATCAAAAGTTACCTGATCACTTTGTTTCATCACTGCAAAGAATATAGCATATTAAAAGAAATTAAGAACATTTATAATGGTCAATAAATAACTCCAACTCACCCAAAACATCGTAACTTAATTCCAGAATGGGAATTCCACAAAATAACTTGCGTGTCCCATGATGCTGTGGCTATAAGACTTCCATCGGGAGAAAACTCACAAGCTACAACATCGTACATGTGTCCACTTAGTCGAAGTTTTAGACTGTAGTCACTCATATCCCACACATAAACCTGAAAAGTAAAATTAATATATTAATTTCCCAAAGTAAATTCTAATTACTTAAAATTTGATGGGCATTATTCTCTCTCTCTCTCTCTCTCTCACACACACACACACACAGAGAGAGAGAGAGAGAGAGAGAGAGAGAGATGACTTCAACTGTTTGAAATTCCCAATGTTACAGGGCAGAGAATGAGGAAGATTGTAGCATGAATGTTACTGAACAAAACTTAACAACCTTGTGCAGGTATAATCACACAGCTTTTTCTGGCAACCAGTACAATACCAATTGTCAACAAATAAATTCAGTATTTCAAAAAGTTGAATTTTTTCTCAGAGAAATCAAAATTTAAAGAATTATAGGAGTAAAAGATATGCCTGTAATAATACATTTTACCATCTATGGCATTACACAGAACTAGAGATTTCCTCCACCCACGACCTTCTTGATTATTTTCAGTTGAAATTTACAAGTTCCTTTAATACATTATAAATAATCCTCACATTGTATCTCAGAATGGCTGGTATGGGTATTAACACTTCATGTTAACAAGGAGGATGACTGAGAAGGTCAAAATATTGTTCTCTGCTTTAGTGTTAAAAGTGATAATACCCACACCAGCAATTCTGAGATTTTTTTTCTTATTTCAAGTGGGTTTCTCTTCATCAAGAATCCTCACTCCATATTTCCATCTTATCAGGTGATAAAAACGGAGCTCTACTGGAAAACCAGAGCTAGGAGTATTTTCACTTGAATGTATTAAAACTGGGAGGGATAGAAACATAAAGACAGTAGGTTACACTAAATTTAAAGAAATGTTTGATTAATAAGTTTATTTAACTTCATTTCTTTTACTAACTTCAGGGTTTAACACATACAAGATAACTTACAAATATATTTATGGTTTTTATGTCCTCAGTCTTGTTTCAATTGATCATTCATTACAAAAACTATATTCACGTTAGGTGTTGATTATATTAGAAAAGTTTCTGAAATTTTTCTAAAAGTAAACATGCATACATAAAAAAACCTTTAAAATGAGGTTTAACATTCCTCATTCGTTTAACTGGAAATCCATTTCACCATACAAACTGTTTTGATCTTAAATAACACTACAACAAAACCTAGAGCTATCATAATTAACCACATGATTTCATTGCTCTAGAAAATCAAGGCAAGTGAAAGTAAAGATAATTGGAGTACCAATATCAAGTAGCCTAAGACCTGGATACTGGAGCAGATAGCCTTTACTGGCCCCAGAACCAGTCCAGAGCTAAATGCAAGATGCAAAAGATTTAGGGTGCGCAAGAATGTAGTCAAATGACTCCAATGAAATTTCTGATAGATCTACAACTATTCAATATCATTAGGACCACCAACTGGGCAGGGAACACTCAATTGATTCAATAATTTAGTTTCTCAAGAATTTATTTTGGGGGTTGATATTGGGAGTGATCTGATTTACTTCTACACATGACTTTGGCTCCAAGGAAAATTAGGTCAGTTACATTTTTAACCACATGTGCACAAGATACTATATACACACTCCACTCATGTTTTTTTCTGTAGATCTTGTTCAAAGTTAAATTACTTCAAATTTAACTTGCTTCAAATAACACAAAAACTGTCTTGCAACTTACAGATGTACACATTCCTACGGTTGCTAACATTCTGGCATCTGGAGACCAAGCACAAGAGTTCACAGATTTTCCATTCATCTTTAATGTCTTAAACATGTTTCCATCATCATTCAGATCCCAGAACTTTATGGTTGCATCCTGTGATGCAGAGGCCAGAATGAGACTCCCATTGGGGGAAAAAGCAAGATTTGTTACAACACTTCTATGATCCATAAGCTCCAAAATTAGATGACCTGAAAATATTGAAATATGAAAGAATATACATCATAAAAGAAGTATTACAGTTGACAGACATGTAGGTTTTCCTATTTTATCCCATTGTCATTTGTGGAACTTTATTTCTAATTAGGTTTACAGAAAAATCTAGGAGGAAAATTTTATTTAACCAAACAGTATATTTTCAGAGATATTGCTTCTTGATCCATTGATTATGTTTATTCAAGTTAAAAAACCATCCAGTTTAGCTGGATCAACAAATTGCAGGTGTGATAAGAATAAAATCAGTTTCTCATTTGAATATCAGTAGCTTGTCAAACATTGTACCATATCTAACAAATAAGCTTATATACAGAATATGCATACAACTGCTGAAACTTGGCATTTACAGAGGATTTATTGAAAATCTTTACAATATGATACTTAACTGTATTTTATCTACACAATCATTTTTAAATCATCTTTGAAAACATTGCACAGGAAATCCTTTCAGACTTCACATTCAATTACAATTAAAAAATTTTCTTGGGTTCTCCCATTAAAAAAAAACATCTGTTTGGTTTATTTTGAATTTCACACAAATCTACATGAGGGCGAGATGCACCAAATATACCTAATACAGCAGTGAGAAAGTAGAGGGAGAGCAACTACTCTTTCACCCATGAATAGTGGGATTGACCAATACATTATATTGCCCTCATGGCTCAGAGGGCAAGTATGTTTGTTGAGATGGAGATTCGAACCTGCAACAATGAGATTGTGAGTAAAGTACCCCAACCACCTGGCCTACCTACATGAAATATTGTATGAAAATGCGTGTGGCAATGTCTTCTTTAGAAAAAGAAAATACAAACTAAATAGCAACATATCTAGCAACAAATGTAATTTAAATTATGTTGTATAATGAAAAACTTGGAAATAATGCATTAATTCAAATTCTGTAATTATATTTACTATTTCTTTATATCATATGCAGAAAACAAAGGGAACTGATATATGTAAATAATTTCAGTTAAGAAAATCACAAATGTCAGCTGATAGATTTTACTTTTTTTTTTTGTCTCTCTTACCAGTGAAAATATCCCAGGTTCGAATGCGACCATTGTTAAGACCAGTAGCAAGGATGAGGTCCTTTGAAACACTAAAATGTGTCCAGAATGCTTTTGATAATAAGTGTTTCTTATCTGAAGTAGCAGACCCAAAAGCCACGGACCTCACCAAGCACCCACAATCAATAGTAATGGTCTTATGTGACAATTTATGTCCGTCCTTGTCTGTGTCATCTGTCGAAGCTCTGTAGAAATAATTATAGGAAAATTAAATATATTTTATCAATAAGTAGTTCACCAAAACTTAAGAAATGTCTAATATTTCAAAAACTCTAAGTGGAAAATAATGTTAATCATAAAATCAAATATAACAGACAATTTTGATTTTGTAATGATTCTTTTTTTTTAATTAATGAGTACAAATGTATTTATTTACATGAGTATATTTCAGGTCCCCCCCATAAGTATAAATGTTTTCTTACTTTCTCATTCAAGATACTCTTTTCTTGCTGTTGTTAATAGGGTTTTCTTAGAATCGTTTGGTTCGTTTTGAATTTTCACACAGAGCTCCACAAGAGCTGTTTGCACTTGTCATCCCTAACTTAGCAGCAGCAGACCAGCTGGAAAGCAACAAGTCATCCCCACCCACCCTAAACTTTTGGATGACTCCTTTATCAATGAATACCAAGACTGACTGCCATTATAACAACTCCAAAAATGAAAGGGCGAACATGTTTGATGTGATGGTGATTCAAACAAGCAACCTTCAGATTATTGTTGCTGTTACAAAAGTATCTATTGTTGTAATAAGAACCCCTTCCATTAAGGTAGATAGGATTAGTGAAATTTTAAAGTTATATTCAATACTGTATACAACAATATACATTTTGTACGTACATTTCTACTGTGTATTTCCCAGCTGCCAACTAACGAGTGTTGGACAAACGCTCATCATACACTCAGAGCTACTTTCACTGGGATTCAACTCAGTAACTTTAAATTACTCGTACGTCACTTGAACATTGTAAGAAAGTCAGATATTTAAAAACTGAGTCATAAATTTTAGTCTTAGAGAATTGCGTCTCCGATTTCTTATTTCCGTAAATCTTCTACTTATGGCATATGAAAACAAGTCAAAGTCGCAAATGTAAACTGCAGTAAAACATACACTCAAATTTTCGTTTTCTGTCTATCAACACTGACTGCGAAGCAAGGTTATTTGTCATTATAAACATCTGTCACTTTTCACCACATAAATTAAAATATAGTTAAAGCTATACTTCGGGTGTCATCACGAGAAGTCACAAGTGCATTTCAGTTGAAATACTTTAAAGGGGAAGTCCAATGGTGTTGCAAGATTCCGAGCAACAATCAAGGTTTTTAACATTATGTAACTTTTGGTGCGAAAGTCCAATGGTACAATAGACTTCGTGAACTCAGCCAAGACGATGGCTAACATCAAGTTTTCAGGGCCAACTCTAAATTGGATTCGTGGAGTGGTGATAAGTAAACAATGTGTTTCGAGTTATTTTTAGTCATACTTGTGCAGTGAAGTGCAGTTCGTAATCTTTGATGAAAAATTTAAAAATACAGCAACAAAAAAAAAACGTTTAAACCACCGAGCCGAACCTAAGTCAATTATAACTAGGTATTTAGTTCTCAGTCATTGGAAGCAGCACAAAAACGTCGAATAATTAGTTGTTGTTTTTTTTAAATTGCGTCTGAAGACTTATTTCCGGTACTGAATCTGCGTGAGGAGCTGCACGTGCACATTGCCAAAGCGACTCACGTGGCTTTCGGTTACTATGATTGACATCTAGCCAGTCGTTCATGCATCAGTGACTAAAGTTTTACCATTTGTTAAAGTTTGAAACATAACATAGCCCTACATTTTCTGTGGTATAACTCATTCAAGTGTTACACAAGATTCAACGAATGTGTTTGCCACCAGTTGTGTAATATCCACGCGTCACAATTTTTTATTACATTTAGTGTTTTTAAAAAGTGTAACATCTAACATATTCCACATTTACAAAATACACTAGGAAGACAAACGATCTATCTTGGCAACAGCCCTCACTTGATATCAATTTGAAACTCTCAGCCATCCTAACACACCTAACATTTCATGGGTGCAGAGTTCTAAAACTCTACAGCATACACTACTGCCACCTAGGAGCGCTTTTCTTCGGATCTTACGAAATGAACCATTACAGTTAAAGACAGGCTAACCCACCCCATCCTTTACCTTATGAAATTTCTTTATATCGATTCTAAATTTTATTATTGCTTCAGATAATACTGGAGAATGTCTAAAAATCAACCTAAAATTACTAACGAATTAGTACACGAGTTTGCAAATGGTTTCCTATCGAATCAGAATGACAACTGTACAAGTCTAAGTTAGGTACTCTGTTGTATTTGTCACGACTGTTCGAGCATCTCCACGTGCAGCAATGCATGTACAGTTAATATGGTGGACGAAATATTAATAATAATGTCTCGCTGACACGTACGCTAATATATTTCCTATAATCATTTGATATGCTGGCACATTTTTGGGTTATCCTTTGTATGTGGATTTATTCACTGGCTAATTATGTATTGGTAACTTGTACTGTTAAAATCAATATGATGAAGAGTTACCTATTGTAACATGCTACACTTATCAATTCGTTATTTGTACCGTCATAAAATAAAGACGAGGCTATAAGTTTAGAGTACGGAGGTTGCGTTGGGTCATGTTTTATGGTACAGAGGTTACTTTGGGCTATACTTACAGTACACATGTAACTGTTGAAACGTACGACAAAAATAGATTCACGCAGCTTCTGAAAAACAAGTGTTATCAGTAACAGATATACCAATTACACACTTAAACATGTCGAAATACCACCACGGGGGGAATATTAACTTTGTTTCTACACAAACTAAATATCTGATAAATGGAAGAGAGCAACACTGTTACTTGCACTTCTTGTAGTATAAATATATAGCGTTGTTGCTGGGCTCAGAATTCTTGTACAGTGGCTGTTTGACTTGCTGGTGGTAAATACAGATAAACGAACAGCGTGCTGTACATTAGTTACACGCATGTACAATAAATTCTTCATACTACAGAGTATATCAATTACTGTATGGTTTTCTTCTTGTCAAAAGACCACTTAGGCCTATTCAATTTAAATTCACAAGCCAAACTATCTTTCACTATTTCTATCGCATTTATAATTTGGTGTCTAATTCATTTACAATTTTGGTGTGATTTACCGCAGTCCTACACTGCTCTTTCAGTAATCGTTTGTTCGGTTTTTTTCAAAAAATATCCTCTTCCTTTTGTCAACGGTTACTCAGGCTGACTCCGTTACTTTAGAAACACGCTTTGACGAAATAATTTATTATTTATTATTATTAATTAGTCTTTAATGTTAAACGTCACACACACACACACACACACAACTTCCAATAATCGTCTGCTTTCAACTCACTTACAATAAAAAAACACTTATAAAACACAGACAAAATTAATTAATATCCACACTAAGCAGTCTTAAACGATAACTCTTGGACTATTCTTTACTAACAGACAGAGGATTTTGTCAAGTTAAGACTCTCCCACAGCTAAAAGGCTGAGCGTTTTCGGTGACTAGATTGTATCCCGCGACTTGTAGATCATGAATAGTCGTTCTAACCGCCACTTTAATTTCAGTTTTCAACAATAAAGTGAATAATGTTTAGTTTATTTATGTGGACGGGATTTTTAAGAATGTTATGTCAAAATAACGCGTTTCAACCCACATAATAACAAAAAATGCGAATTCACATCTCCCACTACAAGGTCTGGTTTGTCTGCAATTAGGCACAAAGCTACATAATGGGTTATCTGTGTTATCACGGGTATCGAAACCTATTTTTTAGAGTTAAGTCTGCAGACATACCTCTGTGTCACTGGCGGAAAGAACATACAAGTTCTACAAATAAAAGTTGAACAAGTGCCATGTAACTAAAGTTGAACAAGTGCCATGTAACTAAAGAAAGACCTAATTCACCTATAAATTACATCTAAATAAGTTTGTTTTTTGAATTTCGAGAAAGTCATACGAGGGCTATCTGCGCTAACCATTCCTAATTCAGCAGTTTAAGAGTAGAGAAAAGGTAACTAATCACGAACCACAGCCAAATCTTGAGCTACTCTTTTTACCAACGAATAGTGGGATTGACCGTCACAATATAACACTTCCACGACTTAAAGAGGGAACATATTCGACGGGTCGGGGATTCGAACCCATGATCCTCAGATAACGAAGAGAGTACCCTAACTCATAGCCACGCAGAGGCTGAGTTTGTCAAATTACTGGTTTTAATACAAGGACCCCTACCCTAATCCTAACAACAAATTAACTGTTATTACAGTTACGACTATTTTAGTATTATTGTTACAAACTGTTAATAATTAAAACAAATCTAGGATCACTAGGGCATGCACTCGAGGAAAGGGGTTGCACACCTACATCTCACTTTGGCCCAACAAAGTTCGTTTTTCCTAAAAGTTTAGAAAAATTGCTAAGACAAGTCAACAAAAGTTCCAACCCCACACCCACTCAGAGGGTGAGGAGCAGAGTCCGGGTCAAAGCCTCTCACTGTGTTATGTGAATAAACAAATCTCTTACACACTATTATTAAAACAAGAATTCTTGAAATTCTAGCACAACGGAAATCACGTGTATGTAACAATACACTTGGTGAGGGTCAAAGTCAGACGTGTATGAACTTTGGGTTAGGTGTGCTCACCCGAACTATTTTATAGCTAGAATCAATTTGTGTCCACTTTCAGAAATGCTGTCATCAAGAATTATGTTTCCTTTGTTGCAATAGGTGTGAAAATACGACGCAAATCAGAGGCAAAAACATCGGCGAAATTAATGTGAAAATATACAGTACAATGACCAAATTACCAGATCTTTTATTTTCTAACCTTGACCTCTTAAGCCTTTCAGCTGTCTGGTCGAAAAATTAATTTCACAACCTTTATCCGTCCGTAGTAAATCTATACTTTGTAGACAGAAAATCAAGTAGAATAAATAATAAATCTAAATGTTCAGAAGGGGTGTTACAGACTAGAGTTCTCTCCCTACCCTTCTTCTGACGTAAATACAGTTAATAAAACAAATGAAATAAAACTTTCCTATATTCTTACAACAGTGACTTAAGTACTGTGAAGTTCAGCTGAGCCATGACGATAAATACACCTAAAAGGCAACATACTGCAAAAGTTGTCTGGAAATGAATATTGAACGTACAAGAAAATCAGCCTTTAAAACTCCAGATGCCACGTTAACATTTCAACAGTGTTAAGATACATTTTTCAAACTCGAAAATACTGCGAGTTAAGAGGATTTAATTAAGAAAACATCTCGGCTGCTAGAGTTCAACACCATACTTCGATGTTCATGTAAAAACTAAGCAGCCTGCGATGCAACACCTACTGAGTCAACATGTTAAATACCGATCAAATTACACAAGACTATCAAGATCAGGGAAGTGGTCTCGGTCATTCTAGAGACCGAGGAAAATTCAGTAAATTGGGCCATATAATAAAAAAACTGAAGTAAATTTAAAAACAATTGTAAGCTCTCTTCCACGCATGGGGGCCCAATAGGTAAGACAACCCATGTTCGAAATAATGCCTTTATGCAAATTATTCCATTGCCACGTTGTACTCTGACAGAAATGTCAGATGTTCTTAATGGGAGATTGCTTGAGGTCTGTTTTTTTGTCGGCGCTAACGATAACAAAAATCCAAAGTTTCCGTTGATATGAAACTGCAAATTCAGAATTGACCCGCGGTTTCTTTACACTGATTTCGTCAGTCTTCACCAAATTCTATTTTCTTACGTAAATTAAAAATACTCACAAGTCTCAGCACTACGCCATTTACACAAGTTGTGTAATTTCACTTTAGCGTAATGAACGATTAGACTTCTTGGGGAAGAGGTAGTAACATGTGCATTTGGCAAATGAAATTAAAACGCCTATCACGGTTCCTTTTCCCAAATGATCTGCTATGTAATATGATAAATTATTCATTTCACGTGCACTCAACTTGTGCACATGTACCTTTCATTCGTGCAACCTACCCGTATTACACATGTAAAAACTTAAAAGAAAAACAACTGATAAAGTAAATATTTCTTTACATAAACGTTTTGGAACCAATATTCAACTCGTCCTGTACAAAATAAGAAAATTACATTTTCGAGACGTTTTTTTCTTACATTAGATCAATAACAAGTTCACAAAATATTAAACCTTTTAGATTTTAAAACGCGTAAACTAAATGCAAACACAAAACAAGAGAACAGAAAGTAGTGGCAGGGCGAGTTAAAATTAGTTTCAGGGAGTTCAGGTTGTTACGAGCAAGGTGAATTTAATGATTAAATACAATGATTCATTCTATTTTAACAGAGGCTGATTTTCCACGAAACTGAATCAATCAATTTTGGTCTGTATAACTTACAAATAACTGTATAGTTATTTATTCTCGTAAGGTATTAAGGTATTCACAAACTGTGAATATATAATTTACTATTTAGTAAAGAACTTACTGAAATACATTATTAATTCTAAAACGCAATAAAAAGCAACTTAACTAGCTGCCTTTCCTCTAGTATGACACTACTAAATTAGAGATGGTAACACAAATAGCCCTCGGGTACCTTTGTGCGAAATTTAAAACAACCCAAACTTTACAGGTTACATATTTAGCAGCCTAGAAGTTCTAGTGTATACGCTTTCGTGATACGTCTTGGAATATAATCTTCCAATATTTCAGGTGTTTAGATGTGTATATCGGATCTGTAATTAATTGTCTTCACCAGGGGAGTCGCTTGGAAAGGGAGGGAGCTATAGCAGTCTCTGTTGGACATTTCTGCTGTGCTATCCCTACCAGGAGTATTTAAACCCGGTCTAACCTAAGACTGGAAGCTGATCTACATTAGAGTTCCACACTTCGCACCCATACAACCTTGAAGCAGTGTGTAGTAAAAATACATCAGTTAAATATGGCAAAAAGCCAGCCATTTTCCAACTAGATTCCAGAAAAAAAAAGGGGGTGGGGTTAAAAGTTTATGGGGGGTTTAATGCATATCCTAAATTAAGAAACCACGGTTATAATTAGAAATCCATACACAGTTTATTTTATGACGTAAAACAAACGTATACTTTGTTTTTGCACCAATTGTTCTCAAACTATCCTGAATTACGATTCATCATCCAACTGCGTAGAGATTTTTGTTGACTAAATGTTAAATTAGGTGTGAGGGAGGGAGAAGATTGTAAATGTTCTAACCTACATCTCAGTAAAGCCTAGAGAGTCTCATATTACACATTTATTTTGCTTTTACGAAACTTACCAAAAACCCACAGTTTTACAAATATGAAAGTAACACGGTTGTTATATATCATCTTTACTGTTCTGAATTTAAAGACCGCTGTTGTAGGTGTTTTTTGTTTTTTTTGTAATATATTTGGAGGATTTGGCGTTATAGAATACAAAGTCCGGATCAGTTTCTTCGAAGTTATTAAACTAACGGTCAGTTAACCAATTAAAACGATTACCTCCACTGTCAAAAACAGACTGAATTTTTTTTTTTTTATATCCTGGACGCAACGTTTTTAGAGGACTCGAGCTCGATCAGTCAATCCAATCAATTTGCTCATTGTACAAAGTTTCAAAGCATTCCAGTGTTACATATTTATGGTAAATTGTTTTCAAATCGTTACAGATACTAGATTTCAGTCCGTTGTTTGAGTAATATTTTTCTTTTTCAGCTAAGAATAATTTAAAGGATACACTGAAAGCATGAAACCAAAAATATTGTATTTTTCGTAGTTCTTTAGAAAAGTTTTTCATGTAAGCCTAATATTCCATTAATTTTTTCAACCATTAACAACAACCAAGAAAACGTATAATTTGTTTTCAAATAGTTTTCTTTGCAAATACTCATGGCCAAATCTCGCACACAGCGTTATTTTCTCTACTGTAAAAATCAAACAAACTATCCTTCACTCATGACGTTCCAAGTTGGGCATTGACTCCTACTAGTGGGCTGCAGAAAAGTCTTCACTAAGATACCAATAGAGGTCACTGTACCTCCTACACTTGGCTAGTCAACGTTAACATTTCGACAAGTATCTAGTGGTGGAGCGGAAAATATCAGGAAAGTGCAATGCCAGACAGAACACACTTTAAATACCATGTGTGAAACTTCTCAAATAACGAATTGCTGTTTAATACGTATGGTTTATTCTACATGTAACAAAGCGTAAAACTATGTTTAGAATCTGAAGCTTAGAATCAGATTTCTTCAGATTCAATACAAACGTTAGAACTACATAAACGTTAATTAAGACTAGAACAAAGGCCAACAAACAGAAAGACATTCGTTAAATTACATACAGCGTGCTCATAAATTACTAAACCAGTTTCTTAATTGGATAGAATAGGGACAACTGTGGTAAACGGTCAAAGTTCTTGGTATTGGTAAATTGGTGTCTAAAGTATTTATCCACCTATTTAACTGGGACAAATGTGCTGAGCACACTCATCCATTATTCCAAATTATTTATAATATCTACCCTATGGTTGATCCATACAGAACCCACCCATAAGGATTCAAACTGAACCACCCTGAAAACTACATCATATTTGGGTGAACTTCCAGTTGCATCTTAAATCCCCTTAGCAAGGCATTATGCCACATAGATGAGGGCATTATTCCAACCATCATGAGCTCCCTCATCACCTCTGTTCCATCTAACTCCAAAACTTTTGAGAGATCATGGAGAAACAAAAAATGCAATGTGAATTAATGTAGGATGGTGACACAAATACAGAAGATATCAATTATCTTTTCATCCACAAATGACATTAAACTACAATTGTTTAGTAACTAATGTATTTCTTAACATCTTTAATCAGTAAAACAATGATTGAGGATCTTCTTATATAAGAAGACATAGAAACAATAAACTAACTTAAGTCACAAATAAAACCCAATGTTTATTAATATAAATTACAAATTAAGTTATAGCTGGTTAAAGGAGAGAGTGGAGAAATGCCATCATTACAATAATGATCTTAGATGAAAGCCTTTTCAATACATACAAAAATAAACATGTTCAAAGATTTAAACAGGCAGCAAACACACCTTACACAATGTACATGCATTTCATATAACTCCATATTACTTGTGACCAAACCATCACATGCTCATTGGTACACTTAAAATTAAATAAAGCTTTACGAACAAAGTACAAATATAGAAAAAAGAACATACAACTGGTTAAGCATAACATTGGTAAAATATACACTGAGAAAAAACAATTCTTTACTGGGTGATTGATGATGAAAAGACATATTAAAAGATACACGTAACTGATGAAAAACTTGCCTGATTCCTGGCTTCGGAAGAACTAGCTGTGCCAAGACTTCGGACAACTGTGGCCTAAACGTAGTAAGGATGAACAAAAAAGTCACAGTTTAACTCACCTGTTTGTTGGATAACCTATTTCAATTCTTATCTAATTTTACTATTAAAACTATAAGGGACTGACACAAAGTAAGTTACGGAATTAAAAAAAAGGGGGGAATCCCATGATTTACAGCTTTGTTATTTGATACAGATGTGCATGTTATGACCTTAAAACCATACTTGATAATCAAACAACATCATTAACTTCTTGAATAACACCATTCGTATACCAATCCAGCAAAAAGAACATTTATCAATGCAAGTGGCTGTTTAGTGTTGCTGTCTCATGGTCCCCTTGCTTGTTTAGACAAGCAGAGCATATCAATAATGTGATGCAACTTGTACTGACAGGTTTTAGAAGTAAAGAGTTATGTTTCAAGGCCATCTTTTAGTATTAATACATATGCCTATGTACCAAATGATGAGCTATAGGCCATATAATTTATACACAAGAACGTGTCAATCCCATATGCAGTTTGGTATTCTATAATGACACAAATTTTGCTAACAAAACCTACAAGATAAATACAACGTGAAAGTGTCAAATATTTAAGGTTGGTAAATCTTAGTATTAAACTATCTGTCCATGAAAAACATTCTAATAAATAAATCAAGTGCCATATTTGTTTATAAAATTGAAACAAATAGCAACACAGAACCAAGAGAACAATTATTTCTCTCACAGAGTTGTGGGGGGGGGGAGCAGACACTCTGAGGACATTTTTTAAAAGAAAATTTTTCTATCTGGGGCAATAACTATTTTAAAACACAATACATAAAACAAATCAAAATAATTAGTACAGAACAACTTCCTCAGCTTTAAATGAAAACATTTTGTAATAAAGAATGAATTAATGAAATGGCTACAAATTAAGAATCTAGTATCCCACACAACTCAAAATAATATTTGAGTACTCTTTACACCATATTCGCCTAACAACTGCTAACCTGTACTATGTTAATATTCTAACATCATAATGTCAAACTCTCTCGAGTTCTGTTAGTACGTATTGAACCAAGGTTTTATCCATGAAGTCATGTTTTAAGTTATGTTAGTTATACTACTGTGTTTAGAGTTAATTGTGGCAACTAAACAGAAGTTGTAACCACATCAGGGTCTTACACTAATGTTTATCTCTAAAATAAACAATTTTTTTTTGTTAGGTAAATTTACAATTGTAGACAAGAGTATGAAATTTGATTTTCATAAATCTGACATTCCACAGAGTGCTTTTTGCTGCAAGTATTAGTACACACACACACATCATCAATTGTTTTAACTTAGTTCTGCCAAGACCATGCTTTTTCACTCACTAATTCTTTCTTTAACAAGGTAATCAAAAATCCAAATCTTGCTTATCAAGATTCATTTTTACTTTGTATCAAGTTGCAAACAAACAAAATAAAATTGTTAATCATATGAAAACAACAACAAAAGTGAACAAGGAGATAACTTACAAAGTGGACTTGCATCTGTTCCAAGGAACAAGAGTAACTAGACGATTCCCACAAGACCAAGCAAAATATGATTCATCGGGTGCAAAAGCACACTGCCATGTTTCCCAGTCATTGGGATGATAGTTCTCATTCACTTCAGATGGCTTTAACTGAGCTAATAATTTTGCTGTAGCTATAAAGATAAAAAAACAGTTGAAATATAATGAATTTACAAAAGGTATTGACAATATCAATTTAAACAACAAAATAAATTAAAAACATTTTCCAATTAAGGTAAAATAAAGAAACAAGGTTGGAGACATGTTCAAGAAAAAAAACTAATCTAATATTCAAAAGTACATACCTCTGTATTTGAAATATAATACAGGTCAATATACATTAGTTTATTATAAAGAAAATTCAGATATACAGAACCCATCTTTCAGTATGCTGAGCAAAGGTTTGTTGAAAGATTACTAGATAAATTACAAAAGTTAACATGTAGTGCTAACAACTAGACTGGATTGACTGTGTTAATCACTTCAGACATCTGAATATTAGAGATAATGTCGAGTATTAGTACGTGTTTAGACATGCACTCATAAAATTTGTACCTTATTTAATTCAAAGAACAAGAGTGAGAAAAAACTTGTAGCATATGATGTATTCCATGCTAATAAAACATTTCTTCCACTACTGCAATTTGCCATGTCAGCTGAAATGTCACTTATAAATCAGGTTACGTAACTGAACTAATCATCAAATTGTTTACTAACCAGATCTTGAGATAAAAATTAATAACATGACATTATTTACTTCAAACTGTTTTATGTTTGTTTTATTTGGAATAATTAACTTTACTATCACTTACTTTAACTGATGACACAAGCTAGTGTGCAGGTTGGGCCATACAATTACAGCATTATGAGAAAAAAAATTATGTTATGGACCCATTCCTTAATGACACTGACCATGTACGAGATTTAAGCCACTATGATGAGATGATTTAGTAACTATGCCAAGGATTGTTCATTATCAAGCATGGCTTAGATTTGAGAAACCATTTAACACAATTTCGTCAAGTTCTTGTGTCAAGTTTAAAAAACAAAACTACAAAAATGTTCATGAATTAACAAACATTTGATAAATGAATACTGTGGTCCATGATTTTGTTTAGACACTCAAAACATCAGATGTATGCAAGACAGCACTAAAAGGTTCCAATGAATTACAGACACACAGTGACCTAAAAATAACTATAGAAAGCTTTCTCTAGTTCAATTGTGATGAATATTTTATAAAGTAGAAAAAATGTTTAAACTTAAAGACAAAGTTAATCAGTATAGAAAAAATATGTTTTTGTTTTTAGTCATTTAAAAACACATACAAATAGCATGACTTGTATGGAAACACTGTTTGATCATTTGAGCCGAGACCAATGATATTTAAGAAAAGTATCTATACTTTTACCAAATATTGAAAACAACCTGATGGGTTCACTTGTGTATGCTACCATCAGATATTTAACATTTTAAAATTACCTATTAACTTACTTAAAACATCCACTAGTGTTCAGATAAAGAAAACAAAAACTTAATCTCTAAACTGTAATAAGTAAACTTATGTGAAAGGTGTGTAACCATTTAACAAACAGCCCTTAATTAAAATGGTTTTAATTTGAAAAACGAAAGTAAAAAAAGTTAAATTTTATGAACCAAATTCAATATTTAATATTACAAAAAAGGAAAATAAAACTACTTACATATTTCATCTCTTGTTTTATTCTTGAAACTTGCCATTAAATGGATAAATAAATTGCAGTGGTAGGTGTTTTTTTCTCTTATATTATAATGTATCTGAAAGGTAAGCATTGGATATAAACTTTGGAAAAAAATATCATTGAAGTATTTTGAAATATGGTTAGGTTTGAAATCTAATTTAGAAGTTTTAAGGTTTTGTTCTGCACTGATACCATAAGCTACAGTTATTTACAGATTTTAAGAGTTCAGATCTCAGCTTATTCCTTAAGATATTTGTCTGCAAAACAGTGGTAGACTCAAACACTTGTCACATTATTTCAGAGGGATGGGAAATTTAAATATTTTTCAAAGCAAAATTTTTAAACACTTTGGGGGGAAGAAGGACCTTTACTCTCCAAATAGTAAACATTTTAAAATGTTCTTATATTAATAGCCCTGACGGTAAACTGAAGATTGTTCTTCTAATTTTAGTACAGTTTAGAACACTAACCTCTCAGGAATCAAATTACAAATAGTAATAATTTATTTTCACAATCTTTACAAAGTTTCTTTAGTTATATTGATGCCTCAGCTAAAAGTTTGAACAAATTCTATGGCTTTTTTTTTGTCACTAACTACTGTATCGAGAAAACTAGTAGTTACTTTTAAACTTATTCATTCATAAGTTTCTAACTGTGAATTTGACACAGACTTTAAAATAAAGTAACAAAAAACAGAAAACAATCCATACATATTTATAAACTCAAAAGTTTTATCAAATCTATACAAGCACAATCTTAAAAATCTATAAAATCTATTTGTAATCCAAGATAAAGTAAGAAACCCAAGATTGAATAATGCCTAACCAGAGCTCAGTATTAAGAAACTAACTCTTTAAACTTGCATTCAATATTCCTGCAGATTCAGCCTAAAATCCTAGTTGCTCTACCATGACCAACAACTACTTAATGGCTTAAAGAGAGGCTAACTGATCACATCAAAATCTTTGCTTCTGTAATAATATTTAGTTCACTTCCATCAAAGACAAAATCAGTTTAAATTAGGGTAGCCCAAATGCATTTCTTTTCTCTTGGAATCATTAAATGCCATTTTTCCATTATCTAACACTATCAATAAATCAGTAAAGGGATTTTG
Organism: Carcinoscorpius rotundicauda; assembly: GCA_011833715.1. NCBI lineage: Eukaryota > Metazoa > Arthropoda > Merostomata > Xiphosura > Limulidae > Carcinoscorpius > Carcinoscorpius rotundicauda. Next base: position 101,203,253 of record CM022394.1, on the reverse strand, counting down.
TAAATCAATCATCTTCTTCATGGTCAACAATACCCAAAATGTTAATGTAAGCAGTAAACCTGACCATTCTGCTACAAGTATCATCAATGTATATATAAAAAGTCCCAGCACAGACTTTAGGTATCTCATCTAAAATAATGCAGTTTGTATCTTTTGAAATTTTTCTGAGGGTTGGTGTAATTCCCAAAAACAATTGCCAACATAATGACAAGTTTTAAATATAATTATAGGTTTATATCTGTCTTTAATGCATACTTCTATTAACTCAAGATTTGGGATACAGGCCAATACCCCTTTGTGATAATTGTTTCTACTTCAATTTTTCAAAATCACCAACTGGGGATTCAGGGCACGTTCAAACAGAATTGGGGTCCAAGTCTGAATGTAGTATTTCAGAGCAGTATACTGTGATTTATAAATGCAATGGTAAAAGATATTCTTTGTAGTTAAAATATTATCAATGTCTTCAATATAAATAATATATATTAATGCATTGAACTTTAGAAAAATGAAAGTTTTTTCTCTGACGTTACCATATGTGGTAACACATAAACAATAACAATGAAACTGAATATATTCCATTAAACTATTAGCCCTACACCATACAACAGCATCCACGAAAACATTTTAAAACAGTTATACAAAACTAATTTATTATCACTACATAGTATCGCATTTGTATTACAGTAGGGCTGCTACTAGCGAATCTGGGAGGGTTGAACCCCATAAAATGTTGTTACCACCCAGTAAAAAGGCCAAGAATGGAGTGACAAAATTTAAATTGTCGCACTACTGGTACTAGAAAGCACGATACCATATAATACATGTGAAATGTTAACCTGAAGACAGTGCTAATACTGTGACTGTAATACTTAAAATAGATACTGTTTAAAGTTAAAACTGTATCGACAGTATTGCTAGTTAGTACTGGTAACTATCACAGCATCGATTTCAATTTCCAATTGCATACAATAATAACGAAATGAATAACTTACTTTTTATTCTGAAAAATCTTCTATCACCAATCTTAAAGCCTCGGCAACAAAATGTTCACACTGCACCCAGTCTATACCTACTATTACTATTCGTAGAACCGCACCGTAATACGACCCACACGAATCCTAAATGCACCATTCTTATTCGTTCAGCGATATAACGTCACATCTGCAAATAATATCCGCCAAGGTAACGCTTTATCCTGTCAGCGTTTGGGCGTTGCTGCGTATTTTGTAAAGTTAGTCAATACTCAATAGTTTTTAATGGCTCAGCGGTAATTTTTGGGTTATAACGCACCCAATTATGTTTCGATACTCGCGTTACCCACAATTATTTCTAACTTTTAATAAAAAAAGATATGTTTCTTTGAACTGCCTAATAGTTTGATAATCAGACACTATAACTTTTACAACATTTTGATATATTCAAGGCTTTTGTTAGTAATATTCCTAGCTTCATTTAATATTTTACTTTTATTTATATAAAACTTAAGATTTCATAATAATCAACAGTTTTTCTATTCGTATCAAACATTTTGCATTAGTTTTTACCTGAAATATGAAATGCTTGATTTACTCAAATTTCGGTACACAATTACTTTTCAGAGCTTTCAGTGCGATTTCATGTCATGAATACTAAAAAGTTGTTGTTGTTTTAAATTAAGCACAAAGCTACACAATGGGCTATCTGTGCTCTGCCCACCACGGGTATCGAAACCCGGATTTTAGCGTGCAAGTCCGCAGACATACCCCTGAGCCACTGGGGGGCGAATACTAAAAAGAATTACAATAAAAACTGTGTTAAAGAAGATTATTTTTAAACTAAATTCTAAAATCTTTCATATGACGTTCTATTAATAAGCCTAAAATGTTTTATTTAGTACGTAATTGTGACAAGGAAATAAATCAATGATATGTACTATTGCTGAGGTGTCATTGGAGAAAATGAAAATATTACTGTGATCTATTTCATTCTATGGTTATAAGTGACTTACACGTAAGAAATATTTGATAAAAATTATAGATTGTTTTTATTTATGTTTTCACTGGATGGTTATCAAATACACTCCGATGAGACAACTTAGAAGAGCATTCCAATGCCAAGACATCCAACAGGAACTCTTGTTTACATCAAAAGCTGGACTCGTTATCTGAGGACTGGGGGTGCGAATCCCTGTCTCACCAAGCATCCTCGTTTTTTGTCCAGCCGTGAGGGGGTTATAATGTTACAATCAATCAAGCTATTAGTTGGTTAAAGAGTAACTCAAGAGTAGACGGTGGGTAGTGATGACCAGCTGTCTATCATCTAGTCTTACAGTGTTAAATTAAGGACGGCTAGCGCAGATAGCTCTCGTGTAGCTTTGCGGGAAATTTTAAAAACAAACAACCAATTCATTGACAGCTATGGTTAGGCTACTTGCAGGACCAGCTTGACCATTTTAAAAGAGGTCACAAGTGACAAGTTCACTGGAACCTTGGTTGTGTTTTTTATCCATTCATTGGGGTTGAATTCTGTGATGGATTTTCATCCAGGTATGTTACCTAGACTTGGAAGACTTTAGCAACAGCTCAACAACTAGCTCAGTAAGACACCGTATGTCCAATGGATCAGTCAGTAATGAATCGCCATCCATGAGATTTACCAAATTGAGAGTCAAGCTGGCTTAAGGAGTTTTTGGGGAGGTTAACAACTTTATTCTATTACCAAACAAGAAACATATAGATTACCTTCATAACGTCTTTGAGATTGAGTTTGATTAACAATTAGTTTTGTTATGTTATAGCTTGTTTGTTTTTCATGGTGCTAAGAAAAGGTGCTAGTAATTTCTGTACACTTACAAGGCTGTTGTCAAATTTTACAACAAGAGCAGGAATAATTTTTTGGCATAGTATAATGGATTTTAACGTGAATAATAATATCATTGAGACATCTGTGTTTTATTTTGGAAAGATATTTATCCACATATAGCTCAACGAGGAAATAAAGCATTACTGCATTAGTTACAAGTTAAGATGCATGAAATATTGATTGATGTTGTTTGTCACTACAGTAATTAGGACAGTCCGTTGGAATGGCGTCTACAGATACACACTGTAGTTGGGGTGAAAACATATTATGGGTCGAAAATTTTAGGATATAGTTATTCGAAGATCAACAGAATCTGAAAGTTTTGTTTGTTTGTGGTTAAGCACAAAGCTAAACAAAAAGCTATATGTGATCTTCCCACTATAGGTATCAAAACCCGGTTTCTAGAATTCTAAGTCCACATACATTCCACTGTGACACTGAATAGCAAATCTGAAAGCAAGGTTTATTGATAAATAGAAGTGGAAAATATGTAAAATATTAGTGATGTTTCACCTATTATTTTCTTGAATAAAATTTACCCACTGAGCTACCTACATTCTGTTCACTCTGAACCACGTATGTTGACGTTTTAAGTCGGTAAACTTATCATTTACCTGTCGGAGATTTGTTGGTTTATGAATTTTGCGCAAAGCTGTAGAAAGGCTACCTGCGCTATTCGTTCTTAATTTAGCAGGGTAAGATAAAAAAATAGCAACTGGTCATCATCATCTACCACCAACTCTTGTGTGGGCAAGCATGTTTGGTTGGATGGGGTTCAAACCCCGACCCTCATATTACGAGTCGAGCGCTCTCCACGTGGCCATGCCGAGTCCCTTACAGAGGGATACATGGTTTGTTATAAGATTGAAAGTCATTGTTAAGGATCTATCGTGCGAGGTTAATTAGAAAATGTATTAAATAGCCATTATGTTTTAAAGTTTATGTATCATGATAAACTTTTCTCGTTGAATGATGTAACTAGAACAGAGGTTAAAAAAGTCATGGCTGGATTACATTTGTAAGTAACTGGAGTAAAACTGACACACTCAGCACGAAGGCCATTAAAAGTCTCTCTTTTTAGAAGAACAAAGTCACATCGGGCCATCTGCTGTGTTGACTGCAAGGAGTCAAAACACAAATTTAATCATTGTGAGCCCATAAACTTGTTTCAGTACTCGTGATGGGCTGTCATTCTGTTCACTTGCCTCTGACGCCATTTTTCTTGTCTTGGTATGTTGCGATGATGTCTCTCTTTATGGTAAGGATTTTGAAAGTATGCAGTTTAGCATTATTTAAAGAGGAAAAAGGCTTATATGGATTTTGTTTAGATGAAGAGGAGACAGATATGTGATTATTATATATATTTTTGTTTTCACAAAATCATTGGCTACATCACAGCTTGAGTCCACAGAGACCAGAGAATATATAAGGTTTTCATAAACAATTCCGAAATTGTAGAAGTGGTTCGATTGCTCAAGTCTTTGAGGTGGGAGTAAAACACTGAAGCAAAGCTTTTAAGAAAAAACCTTTTATAGTTGTTTTTGAGTTATACTTCGCTTCAGATCCTGGAAGTTGAACAGTCTGAAAATTTTCGTGCCGAGAGATAATTTATTGCTACTATTATTTTGAAATAACCATGTTACATTGTTAAAATCAAAACAGGAGACACTATTTTGTACATCTTAGCAGTGACGTTCTTGGTTGCAAGTTTTAAATGTCCGTGTTGGCTGTGTTCTAGTTTCAGTTGGAAGGAGGACTGTGAATTTTTAATATTAACTTCTTGTCAGATCAGGATGGTTCTCTATGATTAAAAGCCATTTTATTGTCTGAGAGTTTGAAGGCCAGTAGAACTTTTGCATTTTCCCAAGAAAAAGTAAACGTAAATAAAAAAAAAACATATGTTGTTATTTTTCTTTGTAGATTGTTAGCTGAGACGTATTATAGTAGAGCACATATTCATATATATATATATATATATATATATAATAAATTTCACAATTTTAACACCTTTAGAAAATTCTCCAAGGAACGTTTCACTTTTTATTATTACTTACTTCATCGTGTGTGGGTTATTTTGTGTGTGTGTGTGTGTGTGTGTTTGTGAGTATTGAATATAATTCTAAAATTGGAAAACAGGTGACGCCACAATTCAAAGCTATAGTTCGGGTTTTTACACCAAATGTACATCACGACAGGTTATCAGCACTCTGTCCACAGGCCCGGCATGGCCAGGTAGGTTAAGGCGTTCGACTCGTAATCTGAGAGTCACGGGTTCAAATCCCCGTCACGCCAAACATGCTTGGCATTTCAGCCGTGGAGCGTTGTAAAATTATAATCAATCCCACTATTCAGTGGTAAAAGGGTAACCCAAGAGTTGGCGGTGGGCGGTGATGACTAGCTGCCTTTCCTCTCGTCTTACACAAAATTAGGGACGGCTAGCGGAGATAGTCCTCGTGTAGATTTACGCAAAATTAAAAAACAAACAAACTTACTGGCTGCTGTGATGGAAAGAGTTTTCCCAAAAATCTCAGCATCTACAATATTTCTATAGGTTTCTAATGTTGAGCTGTAAACTCAAAGGCTGAAAGGACGAGCATGTTTAGTGCAAAAATAATTCGAACCTGAGACCATCAGATTATGAGTCGCACGCCTTAACACGCTTGGCCATGCCGGGGTGAAATTTAGTGCTACTTTTCGTTAAGTATTTTTATTTAGTTTGTTTGGAATTTCGCGCAAAGTTACATGAAGGATATCTGTACTAGTCATCCTTAATTTAGAAACAACAGGCTAGAGGGCAGAGAGCTAGACAACATCACCCATCGCTAATTTCTGGGCAACATTTTTATCAATGAGTAGTGAGATTTCTCTTAAAATTATAATGCCCCACGGCTAAAAGAACGAGAATCTTCAATTATGAGTATTCAAATTTGCGGCCTTCCGAGTGTGAGTCGAGTGCCCTAACCATCAGGTCATGTCATACCTTTTTTCATTAAGAAATCGCAAACATGGACAAAATAATCCAATTGCTACTTGTTTTTTCTTAGATTGGAATGTTTTATTGTTTTATTATATATAATTGCAATATGAGATTATGTGACAGACACGTGCCTTGAAACCATCTAAAGTATAAATTCCACAAAAGATGGTTTGGCTTTGATATATATTTTGTAACTTGTATATCGTAGTAGCAGTAAAACTATGTCAGACGTGAAAAACCTGTACTTGTTTGTTGTTTACCGTGAAGTTACTTTTATTTTACAAGAGCAAAAGGCAGATTATTCTAACGTTTAAGCTTTTAACTTTCTGTGATGTTTAATTTATTATAATATTATTTATTAATTTCAATAAAAGTTTTGATTAGAATAAAATGGCATTTAATATTATATATTAAAAATTTAAACCTAAAGTACGAAGTCGATATGTATTAAAGATAGGTGATCTTATTTCAGTCAGCTCTAAGTGGTAGGTTGGTGAATAAATATTAAGAGCTCCAGGAAAGTAGCGCCATCACATGGTGACTGTAATCCGGAATGATGTCACTAAACGGTCTAAGTTAGTTACTGTAACATGTTGCGAAGCGGTTTTAACGACGACGAGTATTATTAAGTTTCGTATCTGTAAATACTGGAAAGGTTACGTATCTGGAATTGTTTGGGAGATGTAAAGTATTTAATAATGAATTCTGTTGTTGAGAGACTATGTGTGGAAGACGTTTATGATTTAGCCTCAGAAATTGGTAAAGAATTCGAGAAAATAATTGATGTTTATGGCGCTGAAGTTATCACCAGTTTGATGCCGAAAGTTATCTGTGCTTTGGAGCAGTTGGAATCCTGTGCAGTTAGAAATGATCGTGTGGATTTAGAAATTTCAGACTTAAATTCCGCCATTGCCCAGCTTCAGTACGAAAAAATTGAGAAGCAAGAATCAAAAAGTAAACTGGAAAAGGTAAAATTTATTACATACTGGTGACAGTAGTACTAGTACTAAGCTATTACTAAATTACAATCTATTTGATAAAAATATGAGGGAAAATATCCAAAAGTAAAATATTAATATGAAGACTTTAAGATCAAGTATCTTTCTTTTCTTTTAGTAATACATTAAAGTTAAACTTCTGTGAACACATTTTTAAATATCTAATTACACACGAACCTTAATAAACCTTAAAGTTTGAACTCCTTATTTAAGTTCAAGACTTAGCATGTTCAACATTAGCTTATAGCCTAATATTTGTCAGTATGGTTAATTAAAATTCATATTTGCAAGTCATATAAATTCCAAAGTTCTTTGAGATTGTTAAGCTAAGGTTGAGTAACTTTATAAAGAAACTGTAATTGCAAAATGTCAAAGCAATTCACATAAACTTTTTTTTAAATACTTGCACATTGTTCTTGTTCTATTATTCTGATACATGTATCATTTATTTTGAATAACACATTATACAGTTTTCTTTGTCTGTAAGTTTGTCAGGACAGTTGTATAGTTTATCTTGCGACACAACAAGTTGTAGATGTTTTGATACAAACAAGTATTTTTATAATACAAAATTCATGCTTATAAAACAGCTCAGCTGGGCTGAACTTTCATGTTTATATTTTTTATTGGTTTTGCTGGTTATGAATATTAGCTCAAAGTGAGCTACTTACATAGATCAGAACTAAATTACAATTAACAGTTATTTAAATGTATCATTCATGCAATTTTATTATAATGATTTAATTCTGTATACTTGTATAGTGTGTGAATATACACTGGATGTTGAGTTCTTTTACGTAATGTGAAGAAGTACATGGATGTAAATATTTACAGGCTGCTGTGATTGTACTTATTAAAATGTAGCATTGGAAGTTTATTGAGGAAGTTGTTTAATACAACCAGTGGAAAATTTGTAGCTTTAATAAAAGAGTTATATATTTATATTTTTTTTCAGAAGTGAAACTGAGTAAAAATTGCCAACAGTTTTGTTCTGGATATTTGAAAAATGAAAACAGTTGACACTTAATGTTTTGTTAAAACAAGTTGTAGTTTGTAACAGAAATTAGGCTTAAGAAAATAAGCTTGTTTTATCACATTAGAATGAAGTTTTTCTAGAGATGGTGTAATTTAAGGTTTTAAATTATATAGCAAACACAGTAAATTAGAAATAGTATGCAACAGAGCTTTCTTTTATAACTGTAGACAAAATAAGTGGTCAGTTAGAGAGCTGTATAGGTCAGAAATACTGGATGTTACTTCAGTCTGAAATAATGTCATCCATCATGCTTAACTTATGGACAGCAGGGAACTATTTACTCCTTCAATACTGTCTTTGTGTACTCATTTTTCTCGAAAGTAAATATCTAAAGTTACTCTTTACTTTTAAGAAATTCATTAATTTTCCTTTTGCTCTTGTAACATATTCTCTACTATTACCAGTATTAACACATTTTAAAATTAATCACTATTAAACAAATGATATTATAATAACTGGATCCAAGCCTGTTTTTTCTAAACCTTAAATGTGTGTGTGTCTCCCTATCTTGCTGTTTTCAGGATATAGCACAAAGGAATAAGAGCCTTAATGTTGTAAACTGTATTACATCACCTCTTACCTTTCTTCTTTCAGAAGAAGATAAGCTAAGAGATCTTTACTTATCTCTGTAACCTATAGGAGACATTCTGTTTACCCAAAAAAATCAGATGTGTGTTCATGATCAGGGGTGAATTTGACAGTTCTAGTACTTGTTTCTGTAACCTGTAGGATACATTCTCTTGATAAAGAGTGAAGTGTACTTTTATTTTCTTCTGTTTGATGTTTTTAGAACTGAATAACAGGTGTCTATTTCTTTCCTTATTTAGCAGAAATGTAGTTTCAAAGTGGTTGGAGGAATAGCTTGATTATATGTATAAGCTTGATGAAACTTTTGAAATGTTGTCCTTTACACTTGTGTCTCCACAACAGGCAGTTGCCATCCATACTACAAAGTTTCATCATGAATACTCTACCAAACAATCTATCAAAGAATATATAAGCTTTGTTCAGATGGTTTAGTTCACAGTTCATTTTAAATATTTTTTGGGGGTTATAGTAAGATGTTTCTTTCAGTAGACAACTACATAACTAGTTTTAGTTTGTCATCCAAAAATAATGCATTTAGTTTTTGCCTCCAGGGTCCTAGAAGTATTGGATATAAGGGAACTTGTAATTTTATCACATGTTCTGTACTACTTTACATAGCACTATGTGTACATAGTGCTGGTTTAGTAAATGTATTCAGTTGTATAAGGAAAAATTATAGAAATGTATCTTCAGGATTCCTTCTTTCTCTCACAGTTTTCCTGGTCAGGATGATGGTAAAGGAAAATAATTATCTTTAAGATCATGTTAGAGGAACTATTTGTAATGTTGTAAAGGTCAGGGTGTACATGTAAGTTGTTAGCAACCATTACTTTAGGTAGAATTGCATAGCTTGTTCCAGTGAAACATTGCTAAGTCTTGGTCATCATATTTAAGAAAAGATTATGAATTCTTGAAGAAGAGATACCAATATAATTTTTGTTTAAGGATAAATTTAAATATTTTGTCATGTATTTACTATTATAATCTTTCAATTAATGTTTTTCATGTTGTTAGATTGAGACTACCAAATTTTGCCTGTAGTAAGACAAGAGGATAGACATTTAAGATACGGAAGACTCAGACACAATTCTGTTTAATGTAGCATTACTTTTCTGATAGGGTAATCACAACTTGTGGAATGATTTACCTTCACTTATGGTAGTAATTGCAATATTGAAGAAGCTTAAGGGGAGATTAGATGAGAATGTAAGGGATTATGGTTGGACAAAAGAAAGGGGATTTCTTTATGTAGTTTTCATTAAGTTGGTACCATAAAATAAATTTGGTTCCTTATTATTATTATTATTAAGAGTGTGATCAGAACTGATCATTATATTGGTGAAAAGATTAGTAAGCCTGTAGATACTCTTGTTGTGTTAATTACATTAATTCTGTCATATGTTCTTAAACTGCCTGATTACCTTCCAGTCAAGACATTAATTTCTGAAGAACTTGTGTGTCTTTCTTATAACTAAGGTTTTCCTATTCATAGGAATAATATTTCTTATTGGATCAGTTGCCAACATAATGTCTTTAGAATTAAAAGTATAGAGTTATTTCCTTTATTATTAGATATCTCTAAGATTAGAATAGATTATAAACAGATAGGGCTTAGGTAAAAGTCTTAAAGGTAATCCAAGCATTAAAATATGGAAATAATCACATGGTCACTGAATTACTTTCAATTGTTTCAACAGGTACACATCACATATAGTATGGGTGCACTAGCTTTGCAGGAAAAACATGCATGCCATATGCTTTGAGATTTGACAAAAACATGGCACAGCACCATGCAAGTAAGTTAGGGTTTGTAGTTTAACTCTATTCAGTTACTGTCAAAAGCAAACTAGAGACCCATTTTTATGAAACGTGATACAGACTGTGTGAAGATCTGTCTTAGAAAGACTCAAGTCACTCAGGATAAAAGATTAGCTGTCAAAATCTTGAAAATAAATACGAAATGTCCTTTGTTAACACAGAAGTCAAATGAACTTTTTTATTCCTTTTACTTGGATCATACTGAATGTACACACCCACTTTATCTTGTAAACTGTACAATACACACACAAATACAATGAAATAAAATTGTAAAAATAACTAAAAACAAGGTGCGAAAAACACAAACATGGATACTTTGTCATGTTTTTATTGTGTGAACGTGTGAAGGCAAAGTTAACTCAATGAAATACGAGCTCTGGTAAGATGGAGAACAGTTAGTTTAGGCATTTATTTTCAAATCCCCCACATCTCTAACACTCAAGTGTTTATCAAAAAAAATGAAATGAAAAAGGAAGTTAATATCATCCTGATATTCTTAATTCATTTTTCTGTTTATCATTCATAGTCTACATTTTATCAAAAAAATTTAAAGCTAAAATGTTATCAATCAAAAAAAATATTTCTGTAAGATTTCAAGCATAACATGTTATTTCTTTCTCTGTCTAGCTATATATATATATATATACATACACACATGTAGACAAAGACAACATATCTGAACTCCTCACTTTAAATGAGGCCTAACAAGTTCCTCCTGTAGGCACACACAAAATGAGGACAGTAGCACGTGTACTTGTATAGCTCAAACTGTCCTGTGTACCTTCCAGCACTAAAGTTCTAAAGATAAAAATAGTTCAAACAACTTAGTTCTATGTTGTTTTTGTTGTTACACTGTAATAGTTTGTTCCAGAATTTCTGTTAATCTTGTACATCCAAGATACTATCTGTTTGAGAAAGGTCCAAAGAATTGTATTATTGAATTGTCTGGTTCATTCATTTTTCTGACTTAATTGTTTTCCCAAACACATTTTACATGAAGGTGCTAAGAACGTTGATTTTGAACAAATTTATGACAGTACTTTCTCATGAGACAGAATAATTTATTTGTTAATTATGTTTTACTAACTGGTTAAAATCATATTTTTCTTTACATGTTGGTCATAGTTGGGACGTACAAAATGTTATTCTCAGTTAAATGTGTGGAAGTTGACAAGTTGAGAGTGGTAACACCCCAAGAAAACCTAAGTAAACGATAATTCTGCTTTAATACAACATGATTTTGTGGGTGTATGGTTTAAGATCATACAAAAAGTGAGGTTATCTTGTAGACAGTTTGATTAGAAAAGTATCCCACACACTAATGCAGTATTTATAATATGCTTCTAGTAATTGTGTGGTTTAGTTAATTACTATAAATTAAGTAAATGAATTTAAGTTAAAAACTAATTATATTTATTTAATGTGATATATCACACTTTTTTATTTTGTTTTTACAAATATCTCCTTACAGTAAAATTTAAATCAATCTTGTATGTCATTCTGGAAGTGTATTAGGGAATACAAATGCAAATAATTTGTAATTGAATTCAATATGAAAAACTCTTTGGTCCCTAGAAATGAAAATAATGGGTATTTACTAATTAATTATTTTATAGTAAGTAAGGAGTTATTGCAGATCTTGTAATATCAAATAATTGAACTTTGAACTATATTATTGGAACTTCCTCCCAGAACTAAGTTGTTTTACAATATTGTATATAATTCATTTGTACCACAAACTGTAAAGCATTTGATTGATTGAACTAAGGTATATAATATAATACAGTTGCATGATAAATAACATTGTACACTATCATTTGTTTTCATATAGTAACAGTACAAGTCATTTTGAAGATATATCCATAAAAGTTATGATAGAATGAATTTTATATCTAGTCTTTGTCCTTTAATATTGACTTAATTCATCACATTCTACTTGATTGTACAATGGCCAGTTTTGTTCTGCTATAGTGTGTTATTGTAATCAGTCCTATTGCTATTAATGGATTATTCAATTGACTTAGTCTTTATTTAGAAACTGTGTTTGGAAGGTCACTTGTGGACCTGTCACATAATGAAAACTCATTAGTATTTGAAAAACTAGACATGCACTCAGTTGAATGAATACCTCCACCCTGCAGTGTTGATCATGCTTGAAATAGGAACTTGTGTCTGTCCTTATCAATCGATATGGACCATTTTTAGCAGGACAATAGGTAATAATGTTCTACAGTTGTCCACCAAGTTTCATAAAAATCTGATCATTTTGAATGAGTTATAGAATAAAACATTATGTGAAAAATCAGTCACCATGTGAACAGATAGTGGTATTTTGGAGTTTTGTGGCCTTAAACCTCCAAAAATGAATCACTTTTAAGTTGGATCAATGTTCAAATGTATACCAACTTCTGTCAATATCTCTTCAGCCATTTAAGAGAATCCTTGCTGACAAACACACGAATATTGGGGTGAGAACATAACTAACTTCATTTTTAGAGGCAGAGATGAAAATTTGATCTAGAAATTGACCTTTCTTAAATAAATGAATTAGAAATTAGGGGCCCCTACTGTTGACAGTTTCTGGTAAGGAAAGTTATTAAACAACAAATTTCAGAGTACCTTAAATAATATGTTGGACAAGTAAGAAAGAATAGGCTTGTGGCAGATTGTGCTGAAGTAATTTTATATTACCCATGTAAACTATTTATATGAACATACACAGCACTAATATAACGTTTTTGCGACATTTATTTTAAACCTATGTAAATTCATATACGACCGGTTTAATATGGTTATTCTCAACTTTCAGTAAGTGCTCTTAAAATTTTTAGTTTGTACATTTTTTGTAAAAACTTAGTTATTGTGTACTTTGTGGGCACGTGTTTCTCCTTATACATAGTTATGTGATTATTTTAAATACACTAGTGTTGGGGACAGGAAAATATTCCGACCACGCCATTCTGACCAAACTTTATCGGCACGCCTAGACGTGACTGACTCTGTTTATTCAATTTGTGTATGACGTCAGGCTAGTTTATCCTGTGTCCTGTCACCCACTTTAATTTGTTCGAAGCCTTTAGGCTTTACTAGAGTGTTATATTGGTTGGTTGGTCTTTTAGAGATTCATGTTGCAAACTACATTGTGAAGCAATTATCATTTTAACGCCGAGTTGAGCTGTTAAATTTTGACGATACGTTGTGCTTAACCAAGTGTGACATATTTGTATTGTGCACGTGTAGTTTTGCTTATTATAGGAAATGATTGGATAAGGTTAGGCCTACCACCTGTTATGCGAGGCGGCCACCGTATTGTGAGCGGTGAACTCTATTCGGAGATGATATGTGTGGATTGTTGGGTATATTCACTATCTTTGTCTGTGGATGGGCTGTCGCTCTTTTTATGAGATCAAGGGTAAGATAATGTGTCCAGCTTAATTGTTTGTTTAACCTATTTTACAATTTCATATTGTATTCATTTAATTAATTTTGTTTTTCACATGAAAAAGTTAATATTGCAAATCGTAAGAAAGGTTGCCATTGACACATTTTGCCGCTAGGGCTTCACCTATCCCATGGATGTAAACTGTTACATGTATGTAGTACAGGTACACTTTGTGTACGTGTAATCACGTTTCATAAAACATAATATTTTTAGGGCCTTAACTTTCAAATGCATGGAATAAAAACTGTTTAAAATCGAAGAAGCGGGTTTGTATCAGCGAGATTCGAGAATGAATGGTAGTTTTCGAGTCGAATAATATAGAAAACTTGTACGTAAACTTAGTTACGACTAGTTCTTACGAACAGTCACGCAATTTAAATTGAATTATAAATTAAAATAGTTTTATATTCATATCTAATATCAAGAATGTGGCGTTTAGCAATATTACAAGAAAGGCTGTTGGTAACTAGGGTATAGGTATGTGGCGATTTGACCTTGAGCAAGGTGGTCTGAACTAACAACCCGTATCGGTTATACTTTCACGTTAAGTGACTCACTCACTTGATTGTTGATGTCTGAAAACAATTTCACGTGGTTATTTTTAAAATATAACCCAAAGTAATATTAATGAATATGAGCCGTGCATTTATTTCCGATATGTGCTTTTACAGTCGAAGCTAGGATGACGTAATAACTAGTAAATCATGTGGTGACGCATGATTGTGGTACTAGTATGTAATTCTATATATATGTATATATTATATATACTCATAATGTCACAATTATTGCAGTTTAAAGAACTCGTAGTTGATGTAATAATGTCTACAGGGTGTAATATAATGAAAATTCGCCATCAATAAAAACTTTTTCCATTTTCAAAATTAAGAGAATTTTGTTGTCCTCCCCCATTTTTTGTGATGTGGAAAGTTGTGTGATGAAAAATAATTCTAAAAAATTTGAAATACAATAACACCATTTTATCCAGTAATTTATTTTGGCTAAAAACACAGTGTGTATGATAAAACATTTGTGTTTTAAGAATACAAAGAAGTTATAATGATTACTTTTGATTGTATTTTATAAACAAGATACACAGCTAATAACCTGAGCTGTGGCTGTAACATATTAAGGAAGAGTGCTCAAGAAAAGTAGAGGAAGTCAAAATATATTGCAATTTTCCAAACCTTATTACACATACAAATGGGTCATGATTGGCAGAGCAGAGATCCTTAAAATGTAGACCATAATGCTACATAGGAAGATGAGAATAATAGTAGAATATAAGACTACTTGGTACAGTCAAGTTAGTTAAATAAAAACTGTAAAAGCAGTGGTAATGAAACATTTTGTATGTTATCTTTATCTGGTATTATGATTTTATTGCTCTAAAAATAATTTTAGTTTCCTGAAATTATTATATTACAAAATTTAGTTTCATTTAGGCTACTCTGTCAGACCAATACCTGTTTAAAAAAATACATATATATTTTCACTTAAAGCCAGAAATGTAGTCTCTGTCTAAAAAAATGTCACAATTTTTAAGGTCATTTGAGTTTTTATTAACCTTTTCATTGTTATGCTTTATGTGAAAATAAACTAAAAAAAGTTTTTTTCTCTGTTTCATAGCCTACACTTATGTGTTTATGTATATATAAAATTAGTTCTTGAATGATATGTTGCATTTCTGCACCATATATGGTCAATAAATAAATATTACATATATCTAGATTTATATAACACATTATTTCAATAAAATTATTATAAAGAAAAGGAATACATACTTCAGAATAAATCTGAGATCAGTACAAACAGTATTTTTTATGCCATCTGGTGAGCAATGTTTATAATACATGTAAATTAACTAATGCAAGTGTTTTAGGAAAGTACAGAATGACCAAATTATATTGGGTCAATCATGGAAGAGGTCAATACATTATTTTCAGTTATAAAAGTAAATATTAATTCAAATTACCAATTTATTTGTATACCATTCATTACCAGTGAAATTCATGTATTAATTTGTGTAATTTGATGTTTTCATATGATGCAGTATTCACTGAAAGAACTGACAACAATGTTAGTGAAGTTATTGATTTTTTAAAATACTTCAGGTATTAGTGGAGTCAATACATAGGGGCTCCAGGTATTAGTGGTGTATATTGTAATGTTGACAGTTTTGGTTTTTGACAGATAATGTTTTTCCAAAGATATTGAATGATGTTAAGGGATGACGATATGAGTTAATTAACACTATTTCTTGCAAGTCATTGAATTGTGTGCAGCTGCCAGAAGACTAGACTGTGGCCAAAGTTACTCTTTTTTTTTTTTTTTTTTTTTTAAGGGAGGTAATTAAAATTATCCCAGTAATTACAGACTTGTTGGTTTTGCATCAGTGATGGGAAAAGTTTTTAATTGGCTGATAAAAGATGCTTTGTAAGTTCATTTGACAAAGTTTAAAATTTTATTGGACAGTCAGTATGGTTTCATAGAGGAAAGTCTTGTCTCACTAATCTTTTGACATTTGAAAATATTACTGCTTATGTAGGTGATGGTATGGGTTTATCATCTGGATGTTAACAAAGCAGATGATGATGTGCTACATGAAGGTTTGTTAAAAATGATATCTTTGGGTGTTAGATTAAAAATAGCTAGAGGGAAGAAGGGAGAAATTACTATAAATGGAGTTCCATGAAATCTGTTTAATGTCATAAGTTGGGTACCCCAGTGCTCAACATAAGAATGTTTGCTGTTCTTAGTTTTTGTTAAAAACATAGATTTAAGAATAATTACTAAATTACTTAAGTGTTCATGATAAGGTTTGGAGGTAGAGTTGCCTAAAGGGAAATGCAGGTGCTTTACCTTTACTAGTAATTTAGGTTGTTAATCATATTTTGGTTATTTATAATCTGATATTTTTGTTTATAGGGCTGAAGTAATTTAGAGACCTGTGTGTAAATATTTGGACACCAGTGGTTCTAAATTTTTGTGATGAATTCTCAAATCCAAGCTCACTAATAGCTTTCCTATGATTCCAAGAAACTTCTGCAGAAGTAAGATAACAATTTTAGAGTTACACAAGGAAGCTATGAATTTCTGTTGTTTGCTACCTGGGTTTCACAAATTAGTAAATAATATCCTTTACTTAATATATTTCTTTCTAGGTGGAGTACAAATCTTACAATCTACATAAACACGTTCCAGTTCTAGCAGTATGTGATGTATCAGCCATATTAGATACCAATGAAGTGAATCACTAGTTGTTTTTTATAACCTAAAAATATCACATACAGTTTCCGACTTTTTATAAAATTAAGCTGTTTCAAGTAAAAACAACATGGCGTGTTTATAATTTTCAATCATGACGATTAGGCCCAACATACTGGAGAATAATGGCTCAAGAAATTGTTTGCATCCCCAACTTTAGTGTCACACTGATGGATGGTAAAGGAAGCATCAACCTGTTTGAACTTACCTAATTAAAATTAATAAAGTTTTGCTATTTCAAAGTGATATCCAAGTGAACCAACATATTTGTTTAGCATTATCCAATTACAAAGGAAAAAAGTCAAACTAATTTGTCTTATTACCTAATTTATTTTTATCTAATATTGTAATAATACTCAGTTATTGTTTTTCATCTGTCCTGGAAAATGTGTGTAAGGTTTACTGCAGTGGACGTAAATAAATGGCAGATGTAAATATATTTCAGTAAACATTTTGTACAACGTATTAAAAGCTAATCAAAATTTTTAAAAAGGTTTAAAGCTAGGTCGTTGAAGAACATTATAAGTTTGTTTACTGATAGTATTAAGTGCAATAACATTTAGCTTTAATGAAACTAAAGCAAATATGTGCACAAGTTACAGCATTAATTTATCATTCTCTTAAATATAGGCCTTACTTAATAAAGGTTTAAGTAATGTTAGGCCTAAGACAAGTGAGCTTACAAATTTTAGTGTCTGTAATTAGAATTCTTTAGTAGTAGTCTAGAAATCCTTTAAAAGATAGTAATTTGACTTGAATGTTTTGTGGGTTTCTGCTAGCTTTTAGGTTATGTTATCTGATGATACTACTAATGATCTAATTTGTTAAATTTAATGATAGGTTAGATCAAATGTTCAGTTACCTGACATAACCAGATTAATAACTAAACTGGTTTTAAACAGATACAACAGTGGTGCACAAAGTCCGGCCCATGATGAGTCACCGAGTAGCCTGCGATGTCCAATGGGATAGTCAAATATAGAGAGGTCGCGTGCTTAGAGTTTGCACCTGCAAGAAGATTAAGCACTATAGAAGAATATGCATTAGATTAAATACTGGATGGTTCCATATTTGTGTTGATCAAAATTTAATAAGCAAATCTCGTTAATGCATAGGTATTTAACTATTGGTGCAATGACATAATATTTCGATAATTAGAAAATCCCACGCATTCCAATTGTTCTTTGAGATTTACTTATGAGCCCTATTTTGATATTATTTTGTGACAAAAATGGCAGATAGTCATAAAAGAAAAGTTGATGACAAAAACCATCAGTTTCATGGTGATTGGACTGCGCAATACTGTTTTGTTCAACAAAAGAAGAATGTGATTTGTTTGCTGTATCATTTGAAAGTAGCAGTGGTGAAGGTATCCTATATAGAGCATTATTATGAATTGAAGCATAAAGATTTCCACAACTTTGTCGGTGATGAACGAACAGCACGAATTGAATCTCGGCAGCAGTCATTGAATCACCAACAGACTGTTTTCTCAAAGCAGTCAGCAAATTTAGGTGCAGCATGTGAGGTCAGTTAGGATATTTCATTGATGATAACAAAATCTGGCCGACCGTTCACTGATGGTGATTTTGTCAAGCAATGTATGATTACTGCATTGGAAAAGTTGTATCTGGAAGCAATTTGCAAGCTACAGATGGTGGCTTTGAATTGTATTACAGTTCGACGAAGAATTTCACTCCTCTCAGCAGATGTGACAAAGCAGCTTACAAATAAAGCAACTAACTTTGTGTACTTCTTATTGGCAGCATACAAGTCGATTGACATCAGTTCAACAGCTCAGCTACTAGTTTTTGTTCGTGGTGTGTCGTCATTGTTTGATATCATAGAGGAACTAATTGGCATGGGTTCCATGAAGGGTTTGCATTATTCAAGGAGACAGTACGACTGTGTTGTAGTGTTTCATTGGATTTCACAAAACTGGTAAATGTGACAACTGATGGAGAATGACTGGAGAATGTAGTGGGCTGGTAGCACTGTTGATGAAGCATCGAGGAAAGCAGAACATACAGTTGGTGAAGTTGCACTGTATTATTCACCAACAGAACCTGTGCAGTAAATAACTTGGTTTTCAGGCACTGATGACATTAATGATTAAAACCTTTAATTTCATCAAATCACGAGTGCTCAATCACCATCAGTTTCGAAGTCTTCTTGAAGACATTGATTCAGACTATGGTGACCTTGTGTAGCTGGCTGAGTTGAGGGAAGAAACTCAGAAGATTCTGGAAGTTGATTGATGAGGTGACAGAATTCCTCAGAAACAAGAACAAAGACACAAAAGTGATTTTCATGACTGATCCAGTATGGCAAACTGATTTGACCTTTCTGGTTAACATGATACAACACTTGAATGATCTGAATTTGAAGTTGCAAGACAAAAATCAGCTTGCAAATCATGTCTGAGGTTTCAGGACAAAGTTGCAGTTGTTCTGGCAGCAAGCAGCATCGGGCAACTTTGTGCACTTTTCCACTTTTAAGTCACAGCTACAGAAGAATCAGGACATTGACACACGGGTTTATGCTGGGAAGCTATATACCTTAATTCAATCCTTCAACTCACGGTTTCATGACTTTGACCAATGCAGATTGTTGATGATACTTTTTGCTGATCCCTTCAGTGTGTCAGTGGATGACTTGTCAGCAGAATATCAGCTTGAACTGGGTGCTATTTACCAAGAAAACAGTTTGCTTGACTTCTACAAAATGCTGTCTGATATCTTTGCTAACCTGAAAGAGAACGCACTTGTCCACACCAGCATGTTTGGCAGCACATACTGCTGTGAACAGGCTTTCTCACATATGAAACTGAACAAATACAACACTTGCAATCAGCTGGAAGCAGTCTTGCGTCTTTCAATACAAACATCAAGCCAAACATTTCTAAGCTTGTAGATGACATGCCGCACCATCCATCACACTTACCTTGGGGCAGTTGATGTACCATAACATTTTTTAGAATAATCTGCAAAGTCTTTGATGTAATCGTTATTTGTGTGTTCTTAAATGTTATGCCCATCTTGTGTGAAACAACTGTAGGACGGTTTTAATCTTCACTTTTTTTATGGCCCCTGACTCAAAATGCTTGTTCACCACTGAGATAGATTATGAAGAAAAGTTGAAATAGTGTGTTGTGTTCATTCATGTGTAAGTCTGGAAACTTGTGGGATTTCACCTGGAAAGCCAAAAAATAATGTCATGTTGTTAATGTAGCATTTTAAAGAACAAACACTGTGTTGATTATTTAAAAAATGAGTGTTTTTGGTATTTTATATTATTTTTGTTTATTTTTTTATTAGGGTTAGTTTAAGTACATAAAATATTTTAACATGTAGTTGAATTAAAAACTTTGATTTGAAAGTTTTTAATTGGGAAAATAGTTCAGGTATTAAGTGTTGGAACATTCCGTATTTGTTTTGCTCTGATAATTGTGTTAGTGTGGATCACTACAGTAAATAAGTTTCTAAGAAAAAAAATGCAAATTGTGCACATGTGTAATTGTATTGAATAATCTCATTTTTCCTATAATTACTCTCAGATTTTAATTTTTTCTCAATAATACACTGAATATGAGTACAGTAGATGTTGGGAACTGTGACATTCTACACCTTATTGTTTCAGAAGTTTTTCATGCTTCACAGATCTTTTTGAATAGTGTAGTTATGTTTAATGTTCTTAATCTGAAGTTTGTTTTTTAGGAACTTGAACATATTGAGGATATCTGGAGAGAAGAAACCAATCAGTTAAGCGAACTGGTGTCAAAGCTGAAGGAGGAAAATTTCCGCCTTAGTAGTTCCCTGAAAGAAAAGGAAATTTTCCTTTCTGAGAAGTCAACAAGTAAGAAAAATTTGTGTTGTTATTGTGAATTTTTCTTGAGCAGACTGTGTGCTGTTCCCATATTTTCAACAAACATTAATTTTTATGTCATTTTCCTGACATATAGGTATGTTGATTTATTTTTTTTACAGTTTTTCTTCCTCAGTTTGTTACCTGAGCTAGGTTTTATGGTATTAGCTATTGTTTATTTTTCTTTTGTTCTTGTGTCTTTTTATGTTGTAATAAAAACAAATTGTACATGTGCACTGTAATGGGAGATAGATTCATTATCTTGAATTGTAGTGACTGTGATTTATATCATAGATAATAACTGAATAACATTTGTCTTGTAGTGCCCCCTGTTAGTACAGGGGGCACTACACTGAGTGTGGGTTCTGAAGACAATCCTCCACAATAGACCTCTTAAATCCCCTTGAAACATCAGTTAGAAAAGGCTCTTTGAAGCTACATTTTGTTTCTTTTTTATTTATTTAGAGAAAGCTTATAATACAACATTTATGCCACTTTTTATTAAGTATTCTTTAATGAACTGCTGATTCCAAATCCATATAGGCTCAACACTTTCCCGTTGTTTCCCACAGGAACTTTGAGTCTCTCAGGGCTGCGTTCTTAGTGTCACACTTTTTATTATAAAGATTAATGCCATCAGCAAACAGCTACCCCCTACAGTTGCAAATGATCTAATCGTTGATGACTTTTACATCTCATGCCAGTCATCAAACATGAGGTTTATTGAGCAGCAGTTACAAAGTACAATCAATCCTATACTTAAGTGGACCACAGCAAATAGTTTTGAACTTTCTCTTTCTAAAACTGTTTGTGTATGTTTCTGTCACCAACAGGGTACTAATCCAGATCCAGAACTTTGTGTTGATGATGTTATACTTCCTGTTGTCCCTGAGGCAAAGTTCTTAGGTCTTATATTTGACTGTAAATTAAACTTTATTTCCCATATCAAGTAACTTTGTGTCAAGTGTATAAGAGCACTAAACATCCTCCATGTCCTTTCTTCCATCTACTGGGGAGCAGATCGATACTCCATGCTAAAAATTTATCATGCCCTTATCCAATCCAAACTTGACTATGGGTCTGTGTTTTATGGTTCTGCCAGAACCTCAGCATTGAAAATGGTGGATCTTGTCCACCATCAGGGGCTTCAGCTTTGCACTGGGGCCTTACTTCTTCTGTCCAAGGTTTATGTGTGGAGTCTCATGAACCCCCTCTGTATATTTGCCGTTTGCAACTGTTTCTTATGTATGCTTCCAAACTTTGCTCTTTACCACAGCATCCTACTTGAAGTTGTGTTTTCCATCCTCAGTGGGCCACACTTTTCTATAATAGAAAATTTGTTACTGTTCCTTTTAGCCTTTGTATTCAGGTACAATCATAAAAATTGGATATATCTCTGAATGGCATAGCAATATTAACAGTTCGGCCTCTTGCACGATGGCTAATTACTATCCCCAGCTATGACCTGTTTTTGAGTCATCTGAGGAAGGCCAGTACTCCCGATTGGAAATACCTCTCTTTATTTGCTGAATATTTTTCAAACAATCCATCCATTTCCATATATGCAGATAGTTCAAAATCAGGTGACTCTAAGTTCTGCCATAGTTTGTTACAGTTCTGTTGTAGCACATAGAATCCCCTCTACAGTTTCTGTGTTCACTGTAGAATTGTATGCTATTTCTCTTGCTCTGAATCATATTGAAACTGTGCAATATACAAATTGTACAATCTGTACTGATTCACTCAGCTGTCTATTGGCCCTGACATCATTCCATGTTAGTTACCATCTTATTCTTATCAATATTCAAAACAAACTGGCCCATCTATCTCTGTCCAGTGTTTTTGGATACCAGGTCATGTTGATATTTGTGGGTATGAGCTAGCTGACAGAGCAGCAAAGTCCATCTGCTCTGGCTTGATTACCACTGTCCTTGTTCCATACATGGACTATAGTCTAATTATCAAAACCTGACTATACACCAGTTGGCAGTCAACCTGGAGTGAGCAATGAAATAATAAGCATTTTAAAATCAAGCCTTCTTTAGCTCTTTGGCCATCTTGTTTCTATAAAGATTGAAGGGAGGAAGTTGTTTTGGCTAAGCAATGCATTGGTCACAGTTTTTTTAACTCACCACTTTTTTTATATGGTACTGATGTATCAGTGTGTGGTCTGTGTGGCACTCAGGTTACAATTGTACATTTTATTATCATGCCAACATTACAACCAAGAACGACGACTCCATTTTAAAGACATTTTTAAGGTAGGTTTGCCCTTGACATTAGCAAATGTCATAGGTGATGCTGGCTGCCTCACTCATGTTTTTACATTTTTTAAGAGTCATTGATCTTTTTAACTCAATTTAAGGTTTTATTGGACTATAGACTGTTTTAGCATGATTTCTTTTACACATTTTAATTTTATTTTGACTTGAACCTAGGACTGGAAAGGCCAACTTCAGGTGACTGACAGCAAGTTTGAATGTAATGCTTGAGTCTTCCTAGCAGGTTTTAATTTTACATATTTTATGTATTTTTACCTTCATTACTATGTACCATTATAGTATACTACATTTTGTTTGGCACAGATAGCCTAGTAGCTTTGTGCCAATAAACAATAAATATCTACCTATCTGTATCTACTCTGTGTTACAATGTATGTGCTCTGTAACTTGTGTTTAGTAATGTAGTTCTGTGTCTACTCTTTTAACAGTACCTGTACATTGTAACTTGTATTTAGTAACTTGTAGTGCAAGGCCTGTGTATGATTATTTTTACTGTTGTAATAGTATTACCTACATATAGTGATCTGCTTGTTTGTATCTATTTATATATGACTTTTGTCGTTATACAGGTTGTTTCCCTGATCAGGAATTGATGGTAGCACAGAAGTTAAAAGAGATTGTTGACAGGCAAAGGGAGCAACTTGACCAGAAGGACAGGGAACTACATCAGAAGTGTAACGACATAGAATCTGTAAGTATCCAACAAAGATATATAGATAACATTATCTGAAGTGTACAAAGGTTATATTTGCACCACTATCTTTTCATTGTGTTTGACAACAAGATTTCTCAAACAGCTGAATGGATTTGGAGGAGAGTTGTTATACATTTGGGCTATGACTAAGAAAATATTTGGTTTTTTGAGAGCCAAAGGTCAACTTCACAACAAGGTCATAACAGACAACAGCATCTCTATTTGTTTACAGTAGGGACTGATTTTTCACAGTTTGCTTTATAAGCAGTAAAAATTTATCAGGTTTTCGTGAATCTTGGCAGACTTGTATAGAGTATTTGTCGTTCTCCTAATAGAAATGATCCATGATCGTTGATAATAATGGACGCATAGACACATTTTTGTTTGAGTGCCCCTCTAGTTGTTACCCTGAATTTATTCCTCAGATGTAATTTAATATTGTACCTGAGTTCCACTGCCATAGCTGATTTCAGATGTCTTGAAGTGTTAAAATGATAATGAAATTTCTAGGAATGTTCCTTTAATAGTTTTGCATAAGATATTTTCAGTTGCAAATTTTCATCTGTTTATCTTGTGATCATTATTGAGAACCTTTTAACGAACACTTCAAAGATTTTATAACTTTTTTGGGGGGAGGGAATGGGGTAACTATCATTGGTTACCCCTAGACAAGGTATATGGATGTTTGTTCCAGTCTCTTGGTTTGTTAATTATCAGGTGTGTTTCCTGGGATATGTGTGAAAAACATTTAGATTATTGTTATAAGAAAATACTCATACCCACTGAATCTGTGCATTTGTAGAAAAGTATTTTCAAGTAACCGTGATAGAATTACATAAACCATTTATACTTGTTAATTGTGCAAATATAAGGCAGTCGAGCAACGTAAACAAGAGCAAGTTTAGGTCTTCAACCTTTTGTCTTAAAGCTGTAATTGGTACAGTCGGACAATGTTTACAGTTTTGTTAAATGTAAAACTTGTACTGATAGATCTGAAGTTTTTAAAATCAAGAAGTATGTGTGGTACTAAGTATTCTGTAGATTGTACCCCATGGTTTTCTATATTGTTTTTGTTGAATTTTGTTTTTTACTGGGTAATTATCAAAGTAAAGAGTTCTGAGGAATTCACATGATCTTCAGCCACTGTTATTCTGAATGGAATAGGTTAACTTCAAGTGTAACTCAAATCTCCGTGCTTCAAATATCTATTGTATGCTAGTTTGTGAATCTAATGTGAAATACACACATTATTTGAGGCATGTATAGCCTAGTGATTAACGCACTGCACTATGGACCTGAAGGTCTATGGTGTGCATCCATAATACTAATAACTAATCTACAATAACTGGACTTTGGGATCATGAGTACATTTTAAAAGCAATGTTTTAATTCCACCATTCATATAAAATTGCCCAATAGTTGTATACTATTGGCTAGTGCAGGTGGATCATCTGTAGGTTTGTATGGATATCTTAAACAAAGAAGTTTAACTGTGTGTAAAAATGAAGAGAAGTAAGAATGAAATATGCAAAAGTTTGTCAACTTTATATCATTGTGAGACAATAATTAAGTTCTCTCATCTTTCAGTATACATGTGTGTGTGTGTATATATATCATTGAAGGCCGAACTTTGATTTGTGTTTTTAGTTAAGTGCTGTTTATTCTTGTTCAGTTCTTTTACGGTAAGATAAAACTGGTAAGCTAATCTCTTTGGTAGTTAGGGTCTGTGTTGGAACAGTGGTGTGGTGGATACAACAGATGTGCAAGTAAAACATTAAGATGGTAAAGGTCAAACTCCCTGTATGTAGTTCATTCATGTTTACCTCAAACCACACTTCAGTTTCTGACCAATTAACAAACTTTAATTTGAATTCCAACAGCTTCAACAGCAGGTTCAAAAGTTGGTGCATCTGAACAAGGATTTACGACGAAAGCAAAAGCATCAGCAATCCCAGATGCGAGCTTTTGTAGAAGAGAAGGCAGAACTACAAGTACGTGTAGAAGAACATCAAAAGGAGCTTCAACAATTACGTGAACGTCTGGGGACAGCAGTAAAGGAAAACTTGGAACTTGCACAGGCTGAAGTAGGTTGAGAATCTTTTTTTTTTAAAATGTGTATATCCTACTACCATGAAATGAGGACTAACATTAGAAAAAACATTAAGAACAATGGAACAAATACAAACTCCCATTTCCTCTTGTTTGGTTTTTCTTTATCAGAGGTATTGGATTTATAACTCGCATGTCTAGTTTAAGTAATAACTTACAACTATCAGATGTAAAACATTTCAAAAATAAAATAGAACGTTATTTATGTAACACACTTGAAACTGTTGGTACTAAATGTGAAACTCCATGATTACAGAATTGAGGGGAAAACAAGACAATTGTACATTTCACAAATATTTCCTTTATTATGACCATTGTTTTGTCAATAAAAGCATCATCAGGTAATTATTACCTGATTTATTTTCACAGTGGTAATAAATGAAATATTTGTAAATCGTGCAATTGTCTTGTTTTCTCTCAATTCTGTGAAACATTACTTCTTCCAACATCAGAAAGAGGTTAGATAAGTTCCATGAAGTGTTTAGTTGTTTGTTGAATATGTCATTGTGGATTGCTCTACAGAGAAGCAGCAACAGTTACTATATTGTTATTATTAACATTTCATTTTCTTCCATGGGTTAAACTATTAAGTGATACACAATTGTGTTTTCCCATGTGGAGCTAATTTACAATATAGCATGAAGTGCAAGTTATTTTTACTCGTACAACTAATGTTTTTGTTGCTTTCAGTCAGCAAGATGAACAAGTACCTGATTATTTCATACTCTTTCAACTCTGGTGTTTATTTATTTATTTGTTTTGTTTTTACAGAGTGAACTTGTTCCAGACTTAAGGGGAAAGATGGTGATTGACCTTGATGATCCAAACAGGCCACGATTTACAATAGATGAGTTGAAAAGAATAATGTTTGAAAGAAATGATCTGAAAGCTAGGATAAGTGAACTGGAAGACGAACTTTCACTCTTCAGGCCTACTCATCCTCTAAAGTATGTAAATATTAAGCAGCAAATATTGATCCAAAGGTAGATGTATATATGTTTCTCTAAATGAAAAGAATTCTGCTGACAAGTGTATAGGAAATGGTGCGATTTAGTATGGTTCAGGAAGTTTCAGATTTCAGATTTAAATCTTTAAGATTTATTAGTGATGTGCTAAGATAGCCAGTTACTGACCCTAACATCAAGTATTAAACACAATTTTCATGACATGCTTGCATCTGGACTTTTCTTATTATTAGATTAACCTTAAAATAAAGATTGGACAGTGATTTCTTAGAACTATATTATTGTTATTTTCAAGTTTTGATATAAGATACCAAACAACAAAAAACTGAGAAGACATTATGGCAATTAAGGTAAAGAACAAAAACAAAACTTACTGTCCAGGTAATAATAATAATATTAGTTTTTCTTTTGCCAACACTTTTTTTTCATATCAAACAGTTCTTGTATTTCTCACCTTGGAAAGAGTTTTTTTTCCTCTTAAGTTTATTATCAAAATATCTAAATCCTTTTCACTATACACACAAATTCTGAACAACAACAAAATAATTAAGAAGGTGGAACAGTAACTGCCTGGTACACATTCGTGTAGAATTATATTTTTATTAAGGCCAAAAATGGAAAGCATTTGCTTTGACTTGTTAAAACTTATTAACCAAATATGCACAGAGTCGGTTCACATGATTAACCTTGTTTTGGAGAAGGAATATCACCTGTAATTCCAAATTTACTGCATGTATCTATGGGAAAGGTGGGAAGTTTTAGTAGAATGGACAAGTCTGTTGCATGCTAAGAAACAGATGCTAAAAAACAGTGCATTTGTACGTGAGATGTATCTGTGAATTGACACCCGTACTGTGATGAGACAGAATGGTAGGTGATGTTCACCTGAAGAATAATTACACTTTTCTATCATATAGTTTGTGTACTGTACTTATATGACATCTGAAATCTGTACTTCAGTCTGTCAATAAATTTGTGTCTTGAGACTGGTATATTTTATTTTGTATCATAAAGTGTTAGTAGGTCAACAACGAAGGGTAAAAATCAGTAGTTGATGGATGACATAAAACTCATACCATGTTGAATGGCACTCTGTAAAGGGTCATATGTCACTTTGAACCTTACCTGTTACATCTAAGGTCAGTAAATTCTGATGAGTGAATCAAACTATTATTTTAGTTTTTTCCTAGCTAATAACAACATATTTTATTCTCCAGGAAATAATGAAATTAAACTTCTGCATTGGGCCACATTGTCGTGTGGGAAGACAAGTCTGGCTGAAAGAAGGATATTAAAGATGATAATGTTTTTGTTTTCAGGTCAGATAATGAGGGAGAATTAGAAAGAACTATTGAAGAGTTACCAGTTCAGGGGCCAATCAATAAAGAACCAGAAGAAAAGCTGTTCCCCTGGATGAAGCCGTCTGGAATACGTAGATTGTAAGTATTTCTTGACCTTCTTATATTCTGTGAGATTTTGATGTTTGATCTGGAATGTGTGCATTGTAAGAATATATAGAAACTTTTCTTTTTCCTGAAGGTTTTGGTTTAAAATAGTTTTAAAAATATATAGACAGTTATTTTTCTAAGGTTTTCTTTGAACTACTTGAAATTCTTAATGTTACTGTTAGTGGATTTTTTGTTTGTTTGAAGTTTTTGTATTCATTTTGGAATGTCTAGAAAGAATAAGTAGATGTCTTGTTTGTTACTTGATTTTGATGTTTGTTTCTAGTAACTAGAAAGTGTAAGTATAAGTGGATATGTTTTTGGTTGAGGTTTTAATGAGCATTTAATTTCAATGTGAAGTTGTAGTAGGTGTTTATTTTTGTTTAAGACTTTTGGAAGTGTTTTTTTGTTGATGTTTGTAGATGTTTGTGTTGAGGGTCTTGTCACTATTACTGTGAAAACAGTGTGCTGTTATCCTTCTATAGATATTTTTATGTGCAGCTTTCTTCTCAGTAGATACTGCTTTCTTATCTAAATTATTAAATATTTGTTTTTGTTGTGTACTAACATCTTAGTATAGATCTAAGTTTTTGTCATATTATTTAATAACATAACATGAATATTCTGTCTGTTATGTAAGACATTTTTCTATATTTTTCATTGCCCTGACTTTAAAAATTCAGTTTTAGGGATATATATTTTTGTTATAATTTCTGAACAGTTTTAAGCTATAGGTTTTTTTGTTTATTATCAGCATTTATTTTGTGTGTACGTAAAGTATGCTTTCATTTTACGAAATTCTAAATTTGTGTGACTAAAGTATCAAAGCTAATATCATTCTTAGACTTTAGATTGGTTGTAGTTTTGAAAGTGAATTATTGATGTATATTAATTAGATATGTTTTAGTTAGTTTCATGAGTAGTGACCATGGTAATAATTATGTGGTATTATCAAATCACTGTCACTTCAGTTTGTTATTTTTCTTTAATGTGATATGTTATAATGACCCTAGAAATATTTTTTACTGATTCGTGTTTCAGCTTTCCATCACTTAGCTGGCCTAGTCTAAAATTTCAATAGCAAGGACTTGCCCGGTGGTGCCATCTCTGCACAGATAAAGAAGAAAAGAATGAGGTTCCCCGGGCAGAGGAAGATATGAGAGTATTTCATGTAAATGTTGCTCTCTTATGGCCTGCTCTGTTAGATGTATAGATAACCAAACTAACAGATTATTTAATAAAAATAGTATAAGCTGTGAAACTTTTAATACTTTTAGTCATGTTGAATAAGTGAAACAAAATGTGTGCAGCTGAAACTGTAACATTTATGTTCGTATCGAACATTTTTTTGTATTAAAAATATCGTACCTTGTTAGGTGGTTGAATAGTGAAAGATTTGTTTGCTGTTATAATACAAAGGTAATAAGTTAGAACTAAACTGTTATGTTTTGAAGGAATGCATAATGTTTTCCATATGGTTTCTGCTGTTGCATCATTTGAGACTATCTACTTAAAAACTCAGTGGTGATGACTTTTTTGGATGAAGTAAAATGGGATGATAATGGTTATTTTGGTTCATTAATATTGGAAGAATTCATTCAAAGGAAATTGTTTTTTGTTTTTTTTCACATTGTAGATGTTTATTACTTAGAGAAAATGAGCATGTAGTGAAAATTAAGACAATACTCTTTGTATCTTATAAGAATTTAAATGATTTTAACTCTCCTTTTATACTCTCACAATTTAGTAATAGTTTTTTAGGTTATCATGTGACTTCCAGGTGTTAACTGTTTGATTAAATAATGAATTAGTTTTAGTATCAATCAAAATTGAGAAACCCCCAGTATATTTTCCATTGTTAAGCATAATTTTTGTTAAATTTACAATTGTACGGTGTTTAAAACTAGAAAGTTAACAGACATTTTGTGATAGTTTTTCAAACTAAATACTGCTGTAACCAATTTTAGCATTTTTTGCACAGAAAAAATTGTTGAATGATATTTATGAATGGACACGGCAATTGATTAGATAATCCAAGATTTCTTAATTAAGCTGGATGTTTGAAATATAGTATATATTTTTTAAAATAGGTGCATTTTTCACTGTACATTTACAATATTTTCCTATTACGATAAAACCAACAAGTTACTTGTGAATTTCCAATGTTGTGTGGTTCCGAATATTTAAATAAGTAATTATCCACAGTGACCTGACAGCTCTTTTTAAATTACTTTAGCTGTAAAAGTTATTTTTTAATGGTTAATTTCTTTGTTAAAGCATTATACAGAAAGTCTGATAGATTTTTAAACTATCAACACTTTCTTTCAAGCATACTTCTTAACACATGTAATGTGTTATATTTTTTTTAAATATGCCTGGACTTGTTTGTACATGTTTATATTTAGATTATTATCTCAAATTATATTTTGAGTGTGTGAGGTTTGCAACAGTTTCTGGTAAAAGTAGATGAGATAGTACTTTATTGTCTTCAAAGTATGACTTAAAAATTTCAAGGAGAAAATAGAGGTTATTGGTAGAGTTTTTGGTATTTGGCTTACAAGGTCATTGAGTAGCCAGATTTTTAATATCAGACAGTTTTAAAATAATGATTTACTACAGTTTTGGAGCTTTATTTAAGTCACAGACCATGCAAATAACTATAAACAATGTACAGATTCCATCCAATAGCTTCACTATTGTAAATTCACATAGCTTTAGTTTTGGTTATTGCTATTTTTCCATGGCTCTAATTTTGAACCTGATACTACTAATAATAATTATAATAGTAATAAACCATTAACAGCTAATATGATTTTTGGTCACAAAATTTAGATCTGTTGATTTTCACTACTTTGCCAGCTTATGACATTTAAAATACAACCCTTAGACAAGTATATAACAATTGTTTCACAGAAGTCTTGTCTCATTGCCCACTCCAGCTAAAGAGTCCTACTGTTTTTACTTGCCTCTAAAGTTGAATCAGAAATAGACAAATTATGAAGTGGGCTGAAATTTGTATTCAATATGGTTTTTATTACAGGTTTTTTTAAGTCTCTTAAATGCTAGTTGTTAGTTTAGCATCTACCTTCAGTAGTGCATATTAGTGTAGTCCAATGCTTTACAGTTTTAATAGTTTTGTTTTCTACTTTTCAACTGCAATAAAAATATTCTTTACAAGAGGTAACTTTAAGAGTGCCATTTTAAAACTTTTGTTTTTAACCCAGTGATAAATGTAGAAATGTATAAACTACAAGTACAGAAAGTTTAAGGATGTACATATATGTGATTGATAAAATTTGGTTGTGTGTGACGGCCACAAAAGGATCAGCTAGTCGAAAGTAGAATGATTCCACACTGAAGGTGATTTCCTGAACTTGGTATAAACCTATTCTTAGCCATGTTAGGTATGTAATGTTATGTTTAAAGTTCCTAGTTTAATTAAATTTGCTTATAGTTTTACTTGTGCTTTTTTTAATCAGATCAGTATCAAGATGAGCAAAAGCATGTTTTATCTATTAAGGAAATTTTCAAAGATGTAATTACAATATTAATTATCTGTATACACATATTTTTCTGACTACAATGGTTTGTACATGGACTGTTTGAAAAAACAAACGAAAGTATACTTTAGTTACTTGTGTAACAAGAAGTTCCAGTAATTGACATTTTGAAGTTCTTTATGTTTTGGTGAACTTGAGATGAATTTATGACTCTTCTCTTATTCTATGCTGTGTCTTAAAATCAATGTCTTGCACAGAACCAAACTATATTCTGTTTTTTAAATTTGATGCTTTAATTCTAGTCTGCAAATTCACAAATCTTTGTAATGTTGTAACCAAATGATGGACAGAGAGAGATTTATGCTTGGGTAAATTTTCGTGGTGTTACATGAAACTGGCAAGACTGAAAAGCATGTTTTATGTTTGTTTGAGCTTTATATAACTGTTTACTTCTGAGTAGATGCCAGTGTTAACTGATTGTATGGTTTAATTGGTAAGAAGAAGGTTGTGGATGAAGTTGCTAAGTTATTGACTCTCGCTGTCACAGACACATGTGGGATACACTTGTATAACCTTTGTGTTAGTTTTGTAACATGTGACATCAAGTAATTTATTTTGAGAAATATGTCTGTAATAGATGCATTAGTTTCAAAATTAATTAAATAAATGCCCAAATAATAAATTTACTAAACTTGTAAACCGATTAAGTAACCATTTGTGAAGTATTAAAACAATTATCACTCAACGTTCATATTGATATAACAAGTATCAAGCAAGGTGTAAGTAATTATACAACACTGTGCGTGTGTCTGTTTATGTCTAAAATAAACTGGCATTCGAAGAGAAGTTTTTATTTATATATAAATGTGACATTGAAAGAGTTAATGTGGGTTTTCGTTGTTTTAGAAATGACCTAGGATTCAGAGGATGCACAAAATTGGAAAAGTTTCTAAAATTAGTTACAATAATAATATTGTAGATCTCAGAACAATAAAAAAAAGCAAAATTTAAGTTCTTGATGTAGAATATATATATATATTTGTAAATAGACCATGTTTGCATGAAGATAATCAGATAGCCCAACTTTGTTGTTTTATATGTGGGTCTAAATAACTAATAATCAGTGTTCTAAAAAAAAAAAAAAATATCTTTTACCTTTCATTTTTATGAAGGAATATCACACGTGAGTGAGCTATTTAATATAGCTTTTCAGTAATATACCACCTATGAAAAATGTCTTCCATATTTAATACTTTAGGGAAATATGAGGAAATAGTAACAAACGTGAAATGTGCATAATCATATCTAGGTATGAATAACCTCTGTTGATGTACAGAACTCGAACATTGCATAGTAAAACTAACATGTTTATGTAAACATAATTGTGTTGACTCCTTTTTTTTCCGTTGTTATAGACTCTGTCTTAATTTGTAATCATATACCTGTTCAATATCTAAGATTTTTTAGGTTACTTGTGGTGCACACTGTTTAGAAACAAATACAAGGAACACGGAAACACAAAATGAATCGGTCCAGGTACATGGACAAGGGTAGTCCTGTCAAAATAAAACGAACGTTGCTGTTCTTAATCGTTCGTGCATGGCAGCTACTTTTAAATTTGTTCTATAATAAAACAAGTATCATTTTTAACTTAAAGAAAAATTAAAATTGTGTCTCATTATGATAGTTTTTAATCTTTAATTTTGGTACTCCTTGAAATCAGAATAGGGTTAAAGAAATAAATTTAATATGTAAGGAAATGGAACAGTGTATTTCAAGACGGCTGGTAGGGATATTAACACTCGCTAATAAAGCAGATAACGTTTTGACTTGAAGGTTGATTTAAGAAGTTCGAAACATTGTTATCTGCTTTATGGGTAAGTGTTAGTACCCATACCAGTCACATTCAATTTAACAAGGCTTCGAAAATGTCACTAATGTGGTGTTGGAAGCAGTTTAATTAAGATAGAAACCTATATACGTTATTGGAAAAGCACAGATTATATACCCACGTCACGAACAATGAGTAATTGCCACTAGATGATTAACTTATCTTTAGTACAATGCTTACTATAAGGAAGTACAAAAGAAAGGTGAATAATTTACGCAATACACTCGTATTCTGTATTTGCTTTAAAAAAAAGCAGTGCATTTGTTTTTTTATGTTACCGTACTGTATTATTGTATTTTAAATACTGTTATAATCATTAAACAAACACAATTAGATCTCAGCACATCACTGTTCTTATTCTTAGGTGGAGGATATAACTGCCAATGTTTGAAATGTGTTAGTGAGAAATACTTTCTTCTATTCTTGATACACGCCTAATTGTGCTCAAAGTTATAGCACTGTAAGTCTTCCATCTTGTAGGATGGTTAGAATTCGTTGCGTTGCTCTCAAACAACTGTTATATAATCAGCAACTGGAAAGAATTTTAAAATTAGGCTACTTAAATTATGTGCGGGGCTGCAGTGCGAATAACCTAATATAAATAACCTTCGTATTTCACACCTTTCACCACGGCTCGACGTTTCCATACGTCATTTGTGTCTTCGAAATCTCGTCAAACTTAATTTCAAGTTTAACACAGAACTGAAAAGCGCCACAAACTGATGTCTTTATATACTTAATAAAAATATTCGTGCTGCAAAGACAGAATCAACGTAAATCGTGTAATTTCGCTATACCTACTGTGCTATATTACTTTTAACATAATGTTTATACAACAAGAAGTTGTATAACACTTTCATTGTTATTTACAGCGACTGGACACGTAATCCTAGATCGTTTAATTAATTTTGGAATGTTGCACCATTTTAGCTTAACAACACTGATATTTAAAAGCATCAAATTTTTACGTATTACGAACACTCTTGACTGTTTTAAAAAGGCTCGGCAGTTACGGCACTCGGCTCGAAATCTGAGGGTCGCGGGTTTGAATCCCCGTTACACCAAATATGCTCGCCCTTTCAGCCGTGAGGGCGTTATAATGTAACGATCAATCCAACCATTCGTTGGTAAAAGAGTTTGCGGTGGGTGGTGATGACTATCTGCCTTTCCTTCAGTCGTACTCTATCAAATTGGGGACAGCTAGAGCAGATACCCTTCGAGTAGCTTTGCACGAAATTCCAAACAAAGAAATTCTCAGCGATGAAATTATTAATTAGGTTATTTTACGTCAAAATTGTCACTTCGAATGAGGTGTACAAGACTGAATTTGTATTTACAAATATATCAATGATCCATAACATTCAACTATATCTTTCACTAATTTTAAACTATTTATTAGATTAGAGAGAAAGTAGCAACCTTCAATACACACTGAAGGATTGACTGGTACATATAACACACTAGCAGTTGAAATGAAAGTGCATATACCTTCTTGTGATACTCCACACATTCGAAACCGTCATTTTCTAAATTCAGAGTTCTATCACAGGGCCAACTCCCACTTATATATATATAATATTTTAGTCTGTTTATCAATACTTGTTAAGCGTAAAACAACATAAAAACTATATGTGCTCTGTTTACCATGGAGAATGGCACATTTTCGCGTCATAAGTCCGTAAACTTACCGCTGACACACTGGAATACTAACCAATGCCAGAAAGGATGTTGTGAATTTTGTTAAGCATGTTGAGTGCTCTTCCGAGTGTGGATAATTATATTGTAAGAAAATTAATATTTCTGAAGAAATATTTCACACAGTTAATGTCAGATATTAACATTCCTGCGATATGGTAAAATATATCTGTTTCACATGGGTATTCCGTTGTGTTGACTGCCATAAAAGTATAATTTTAATTTTAGGTAAAATGTCGGCCCGGCATGGCGAAGTGGTTAGGGTGCTCGACTCGTAATCTGAGGATCATAGGTTCGAATACCCGTCATACCAAACATGTTCGCTTCTTCAGCCGTGGGAGCTTAATTACGTTAGGGTCAATCCTACTTTCGTTGGTAAAAGAGTTGACAGTGGGTGGTGATGACTAGCTGCTTTCCCTCTAGTCTGGTAAATTAGGGACCGCTAACGCAGATAGCCCTCGTGTTGCTTCAAGCGAAGTTTAAAACAAACCATAATACTTATTAATTTATTTCAACTATTAGCTTATATAAGAGAAAGAAATTTCGATAAACGTGAGCGAAAAGATACCATATACAAGGTCTGTTAAAAAAAATACGGGGACTGACGTCATAAAACAAAATGTACTTTATTTAAAAGTTACAGGTCTGGAACCCCTTCAAAGTACTCTCCTCCCCAACGCACACACTTATCCCAATGGTGTTTCTATTTGTTGAAACAGTCCTGGTACGCTTCTTTTGTAATGTTCTCCAGTTTCTTCGTTGCATTTGCCTTAATCTCGGGAATCGTCTCAAATCTTCTTCCTTTGAAGGGTCTTTTGAGTTTGGGGAAAAAGAAAAAATCGCAAGGAGCAAGGTCAGGTGAGTAGGGGGTGGGGTGGGGAAGACAGTGACCAAGTGTTTGGCCAAAAACTCACGAGTTCTGAGGGCTGGAGCGTTGTCGTGATGGAAAAAACAGTCGCCACTCCTCCACATTTCTGGTCTTTTGCGACGGTGGCGTCCCTCAGACGTTTCAGAACTTCAATGTAGTAAGTCTGGTTCACTGTGGAGCCTTCAGAGAGGTACTCGTGGTGAACAACGCCCTTAGCATTGAAGAAAACTGTCAGCATCACCTTGACCTTGGATATAACTTAGCGAGCTTTTTTGGGTCTGGGGGATGTTTCACCCATCCACTGGGACGATTGGACCTTCGTTTCAATGTCATAACCATAAACTCATGATTTATCACCTGTTTTGATCCTTGACAAGAAGTTTTCATCTTCTTCTGAACGATCAAGCAGTTCCTGACAAATCAGGATGCGATGGGCTTTTCGTTCGTCCGTCATTAGGCGTGACACATATTTCTCAGCAACGCGGTGCATCTTCAATTTTCCAGTCAAAATCTCGTAACAAGATCCAACTGATATCCCACACTCTTCAGCAAGCTCCCTGACAGTCAGACGTCGATTTGCCCGCACCAGGATGTTGATTTTGTCGACGTGTGGGGCGTCAGTTGACGTGGAAGGACGTCCAGGACGCTCATCATTTTCAATGGACTATCGACCATCCTTGAAACGTTCATGCCACTTGAAACATGCCGTACGCTTCATAGCAACATCACCGTAAGCGGTGTTAGGCATAGCAAAAGTTTCAGTCACAGATTTTCCAAGTTTAACACAAAATTTCACAGCAAGTCGTTGCTCCTTCAGGTCATTCATTCTGAAATCCGCCAAACGAAAAAAATCGCACTTCACTTAAAACCGCGTAACTAATATACAAATAAAGATATCTGCAATCGGGAAATGGCGTCGTTATCAGCTGATCTGTGCAAACCTAGCGACACCAAGCAGATTCCCCTGGAACCAACTGGAGCCGCGCAATTCAAACAGTCCGCGTATTTTTTGAACAGACCTCGTACACCAGATATTTTAAATTTGTCAAAAAACTCCTTAAGTCCTATTTACTTAATTAAATATACTCGAGCTTTAAAACAATGCAGCATCAATATTTCTAGAAATAAAGTTAATTACTTGCTTTCTTTGATGTATTTTAAAATACTCTGAAACATTAACACATTCATAAAATAAATTAGGAACCTGAGCTGCTTATTAAAAGTTAATAATATTTATACAGTTCATGAACGTTGTTGACAAGATAAATAAAAATTGTGATGTCAACCGTAAGATCATACTCCATGATGCCCGGGGGTTGTTGCCCAGTAGTTTTCTTTAGGGACTGTAAAGGAGAAAGGGGGCCATTGTTTCGTTGGCTAAGGTACTTTACTCGTCGCCTGAGGAGCACAGGTTCGAATCCATCTCACACCAACTCGCATACGTGCGTGATTCCGTCTGTTCTTTGAAATATCGGTTAAAACATTCTATATTTGTAATTTCATGGATTTTTAACAATTAAAAAAATAACTTTATTTTTTCTTCATTCCAAAGGTTTCTTGTTTTCAGTTAACACTGGTTACAGCTATATATATATCTTATCTTACAGTATTTACTTGTATGTATGCATATTGGAAAATATTTGTTTGCAGTCAAGCTTAAAGGACAGTATGTGCTCTGCTTGCCGCAAAAACTCATTTCTAACGACGTACCACTGGGTGGTTAGTGGGTCAATATAAATATTTATATTTGCATATTTTAATGTTAGGGTATATTTATAAAAACACATTTTCAAATACATCTTTTTTCTTTTAGTTATATATAATTTATATATATTTGTTTGTTTCAGTGATGTCGAGAAACCCACTTGTTGAGAATTTTTATATGCAAAAACGGCTCTTCTGGGCCCAGAAAACACTTCAAATAGAAGAGCGAACAACGTTTCGACCTTCTTCGGTCATCGTCAGGTTCACAAAGAAAGGGTTACTGGCCGGAAGCTGACCACATGTTTGGAAGGGGTTGTATAACTGAGTGTTGCAATGTAGAGGGCGCGGTTTGAATATATAATTTTATCTATAATATTAATATAGGTATAATGGTGTTCCTTTATATTGGTTTATTTTGGGTTTAAGTTGTTGTATAAGTAAGGCCTTACTTATAAAGGAACACCATTATACCTATATTAATATTATAGATAAAATTATATATTCAAACCGCGCCCTCTACATTGCAACACTCAGTTATACAACCCCTTCCAAACATGTGGTCAGCTTCCGGCCAGTAACCCTTTCTTTGTGAACCTGACGATGACCGAAGAAGGTCGAAACGTTGTTCGCTCTTCTATTTGAAGTGTTTTCTGGGCCCAGAAGAGCCGTTTTTGCATATAAAAATATTTGTTTGTTTGTTTTGGAATTTCGCACAAAGCTACTTGAGGGCTATCTGTGCTAGCTGTCCCTAATTTAGCAGTGTAAGACTAGAGGGAAGGCAGCTAGTCATTACCACCCACCGCCAACTCTTGGGCTACTCTTTTGCCAACGAATAGTGGAATTGACCGTCACATTATACACCCCCACGGCTGGGAGGGCGAGCATGTTTAGCGCGACGCAGGCGCGAACCCGCGACCCTCCGATTACGAGCGCACGCCTTAACGCGCTCGGCCATGCCAGGCGAAATTTATATATAATATAATATAAACAATATTCATGATCCAAGCTACATGAATTTCTTGTGTTTCAACTCAGCTTAATTTTGGATTGTTTGGTGGTTTAATTAAAAAAAAAGAACTAATCCTTTGCTACCTAAAACACTTTTTTGTTTGAATGTCAGAAAGCGCTAATAGCTGTAGCTTTCCGCGAAAATTCGAAACAAACCCTATTTCATGCACAATATAATATTAAATTTCACGTGAAGTAAATTATCTGAAAAATAGTGAGTTAAATTCTGAAGTTAGTTTTATTTACGTATTATTGTTGAAAATAGTTCTCATTACACATTAACTTGCAATTGAACTAAAATGAGTTTGATACGAAAATAAAGTTTGCAATATGAAGCAACTGAAACTTTTAAACTCCCGGCGATAAGATAAATTCAGAGCAATTATTTATCGTTGGGTGTTTGTGGTTTTTATGTATCATTGGTATTGTAGTTGTTATATTTGGCACGTTTAGTCATATATAAATTAAGTTGTAACTGGCGATTTATTTAAATGCTATTAGTGCTACTGTGGTAGCTGGTAATGGTATAATTAAAATACTCTTAGATATTTGTGGTGGAAACACTCTTTTTACCACTTGTGCTAGTAATGGTGTCAGATTAGTATAAAGTGAGCTTTCATCATTACAATACTAAGGTATATGTGATAACTGGAATTGTAACAAATTTAGTAGTTAGGCCTATATCTCGGGAAAAAATTTAAAAAAGGAGTTTCCAAGTCAAAGTCATGGTCAAAGGTAACTTGGCTGACTAATTTGTACAGTTAAAAATATATATATTATTACTACCATCACTGGTAGCAGTAGTGAATAACTGTAACTTGGCAATATTAATAGTATGCGGTAGTACACTAGTACCTCATTTTAGTTCTGTAACAATTTAACTTTACTTTTAGACTGTTAATATGAATGATTTACATACCTGTGATCTGTAGGCATAAATCACGATCAAAATTGAGATAAATTATTTGACTTTACTATTAAACAATTTGGCTAAATTTGTGTGAAAATATAAATTATAATT
Source organism: Carcinoscorpius rotundicauda (assembly GCA_011833715.1). Taxonomy (NCBI): domain Eukaryota; kingdom Metazoa; phylum Arthropoda; class Merostomata; order Xiphosura; family Limulidae; genus Carcinoscorpius; species Carcinoscorpius rotundicauda. The sequence goes on along the minus strand of CM022394.1, from coordinate 101,163,240 downwards.
ATGTCATAGTGTTGGAAAACTATTTTAGTATTTAAATATTTACTATGCATTAAACTAAGATGTAGAAAATAAATTTCATTTTATTTTTAACATTTATATAAACAGTACTACTAGTTATAATCAGACTCGTTTATTGTTGTTATAAGACATTCTTTGTTCATGTTGTTGCTAATTAGTTTCATATTATTTAGGTCGGGAATTCCCAGACTGTGGGTCTGGCATGGCCACTTGGTTAAGGCACTTGACTTGTAATCTGAAGGTTACAGGTTTGAATCCCTGTCACACCAAACATGCTTGCCCATTCAGCAGTGGGGGGCATTATAAAGTGATAGTCAATCCCACTATATGACTACAGTATTCATTGGCAAAAGAGTAGACCAAGAGTTTGCAGTGGGTGGTGATGACTAGCTGCCTTCCCTCTAGCCCTATACTGCTAAATTAGGTATGGCTAGTGCAGATAGTCCTCGTGTAGCTTTGTGTGAAATTCAAAATGTACCAAACCAAATCCAAACTATGGTGTGTGGAAAAAATTAATGTAAAAATTACATAATTTGTGATAAGTCCAAATTTATCTTAGGTTTGTCAAACATTACAGTTCCTATTGCCCAACTGTTCTATAAAAAGCAGTCACATTATTCTGATTAATGGGTAAGAGTTAAAAATATTAAGTTGTGTTACTTGTTGGTATTTATAATGTCAACATTATAACAACATTTAAGGACAGCAAGAGGCTTGTTGGTCCATTGAGAGTATTCCATTCACTTCAGTAAAATTAAACACACAAAGCCAGAATTTAGTATTTAACTAATCAAATCTTTCCATGGTTCTGTCTTAAGCACAGAACAATAAAATGTTAGTTCACTCTTCTTTGTTAAAATTTTAATGTATCCCTTTGTTCCACCATTCTCACCAATATCTTGGCGAATAGAAAAGTTGGGATGTTCTTATTTCATATTTTAGCTTGTCAGTATCAGTAACTTGACTTTGTTTTTGATATCGGAAACATCTAATCTAAATCGGTGCTGCATATTCAACATATCATGTGGTACACAAAAATTCATTTCTTGTAATATTCGTTTTTAAATTAAAAACAAAATAGTGTATAATATGAACACCTGGATTATAATCTATGGTGTGATACTAAACTTTATCACATAACTTTATGAAATTAGTTCTATAAAAATGTAAATGCAAGTTACAAACATAATAACATGGCCTTCAATTCATAACCCATTTAAATTTGTTGATAGTGTGAAGGTTTTGGTTGTTGCTGCTTCACAAAAGGATTTCAGTCATCTTGTGAGTTGGGCAACTAAATTGTAGATGGGTTTTAATTGTAACAAATGCAAGACAATATGTATGGGTTATCATGATCTTAATTATTATTTTGATGGGAATGACGTTACCAGTGTCATGAAAGAAGGGATATTGGTGTAATGGTTGATCAGTCTCTTTTAGCCATCCAAGAAGTGTGCTGATGGTAGTGGTATATATACAATATTTTAGGTTGTATCTACAGAAATATTGAATACAAGCCTTAAAAAAGTTACAATTTCATTGTACAGCTCACTGGTTACACCATATGTGGGATATTGTGTTAATTCATGGGCTCTTTATATTAAGAACGATACTGATTTTATTGAAAATGTTTTAGAAGAAATCTACTGGAATGACAGCTGTGATTGAAAGTTTGTTGTTTGAGGACAAGTTAAGATTTCTGAAATTGTTTTATCTTAAAGAAGAGATGGAAGGGATCTGATTAAGATGTTTAAGACTGTAAAGGGAATTACTAGTGTTGAAGCATCACCCATTTTCATAACTAACAGTGAGAATACAAGGATTATGGAACACAAATATAAATTTTGACAGATTATGAGTCATCTTCAACTTAGTTTAGTTTTTCTAACAGGATGGTTGGCCTTCAGATGTGTTAGAGGCAGTAAATTTAAGTGAGGGTAAAGACTAGTTTTCAGAGTTTTTTGTTCAGTGGGTAGGACAATTTAGGTTAGTTATTGTCTCCCTCCATATATAAATTTAGAGAGATTGATATTATGTTATCTGTGATAACTCAATTTTTTGTAAAATAGGCCTTTTTCCCTCACCTAAGTATAAATAGTTTTTAATAAAATTAAGTGGAAGGTGTGCAAATTAGACATTGCTTAGATATGTTAATAAAGGTTGATTGTAACTCAGTGTTAAAAACAATTCTTGTCTGTTGTTGTGAATTATAAACTTCTAATATTTTTCTCTGTGTATGATGAATTATTATTTTAAAATTCCACTGTTGGAGTGAATGTAAGTAGATACTTGGATATATTCACAATATTTTACAAATTATTCAATTGTTATCATTACATTCTGGTCAAAGTAAGCTACCTATACACATTGGGACAAAATCTGAACCAGTAATTTGTTTTCCTAAATTTTGATGTACTCCCTAGAAGGCTTATTTCAATTTTGGAAGGGTTTATTTGAAGTTATGTATTTTCTACATATTTAATACTTTTATATTCACTACTCAGTACACTTTTGGTATTTCTAATTCTAAGCTTTTCCATGGATGTTATTCTGTCTGTCCATGCATGGTTTTTAACATTTTATTTTAATGTTATAATGTTAGTGTAGTTTTAAGTAGAACTGAAACATTCTTTAAAACAAGACCAATTTCACAGCTAGAATTTTAGTCAATTTGATTACAGTAACCACAGGGAGGTAAATATTTTCACAAAATATTAGAAACAAAACAAAACACTCCATCTGAATTCTATGGATGAAACTGGTCCATAAGGATGTGTGATTATATTGAGATCATTAATGATGTAGTTAGGAGAGATTGACACGTAGAGACACACACACACACACCATTATTATTATTATTACCTGGCAAGAATTTCCATCTGAAATCTTCTGAGGAACACCTCGGAAGACAACCAGAGATGCTCTGAAACTGATATTCCCCTTTGCCCCATTTGAGTTTGTGATAGGGGTTATTATTAAATTTACAGTTTTTTGGCTTTCTATAGTTTCTTTCTATATAGTTAGTTTTCTGCTCTACACTATCAGATGGGGGTCATTTCATATCAAATCATCCAGGGGGCTACATGTGACTCCCATAGAATGCCTTGAAAACATTCACATGTGCTCATCTACCCATATAATGATACAATGCCAAATTTTAGATAAATATCTCTTATAGTTTCCGATTTACAGCCCTGTAAAATTTAATTAATTTTGTTTTATTTTTGACAACTTTGGCTGTTTGAAGCTGCAAGAGTAACAATGGTAGAAGGCTGAAATTTGCTACACTGACTGAATGAAACTCACAGAATTAAAAAATGGTCTTAAACCAAGTTTATATTTTGTTTTCAAGTATCCTATAATATATCAGCTGATAAATTAGCAGTTGTTGTAATTGAAAGTTTATAAGATCTGTAACAAAATGTAGTTGCATACAACTTTTTGAGTTAGCTAAAAATAGCCCTAGTTCAGGCCAAAGTGTAACCATGTCACCAGTTATTCAGCCTTTTCAGATTTTTACCATATATTCTTACATTTCTGAATATGATCTACAAAAAAAAATCAATATGGTATTCAACCTACTTTTTGAGTTATAATGTTTTAAAATATCCTCTGACCATACAATTTTTATTTATAAAATTCAGTTCAGTTGTGTTACTGTTACATGATCTTCAAAAAAATCAAGGTTGTGAAAAATAATAAATTTTACTTTGAGATTTTACTTTTGCAGTCAGTGTAGGGAACCATGGTTCTCTTGATTGCTTCAGTATTACTCTGTGTGTTACACAAAAATTCACTTCTGGTAAAAACTTTTACTTCAACTAAATATATAAATTCAATAAAGCTCAATGGGGAAAAGTACTAAAATTATTTTTCTATTCCTCAGCAAACTGATGTCAGTTTAACTTCAGATAAACAATACATCTGCAATATTTATTTATTTATTAATTAATTATCATATACTGTATGACCAGTGACTTTTTTTCTTGCATCATCCTTAAACATTGGAAGTCTGTCCAAACACATTGGTTACATTGCACAAGAATGGCTAGATTCTTTTAATAATTGAAGAAATTTTGATGATGACATAATCCAGATTTATTGCACAATAATGGATCAATATAAAAGCTAGTGACGTAATCTCGGGGGTCATCAGATAATTATGACCACTGAGATGGAAGGTATGCATGATTTACCTGAGTGCAGTATAGGAATTCATTAAGGTGATCCATGTCACTTAAAGAAGTATTGCCATAAAACTGGACCAAAAAGACTGGATTTGTTTTTCACTGAAGAAATTCAGCTATATCTCCATAATTGTAATGCATACACAATATATTTGCATTGCCATGTGATCTAACTAGTTTTGCCAATAAGCTTGTTCAAAAATGAATTAATTCTTTCATGGTTCTTACAACTTCATTATTTAACATTGTGAAGGTCTGGTTAGAATATTTCTGTGGGATTCATAAAGTTCTAACAAGTATTTTTGAAAATTGTATGGATATATTTGCACACAGTAACACACCTAAACTTAATTTTTTTATATAACAAACGTATGGTCAGAGGATATATTAAAAAATTATAACTCAAAAAGTAGGTTGAACACTATCTTGATTTTTTTTGTAGATCATATTCGGAGATGTACAAATACATGGTAAAAATCTGAAAAGGCTGAATAACTTGTAACATGGTCAAACTGTGACCTGAAGTAGGACTATTTTTAGTCAATTCATAAAAAGTTGCATGCAACTGCATATTCTTAGAGGAGATCTAATAGACTTTTAATTACAACAACTGCTGATTTATCAACTGATATGTTATAGGATATTTGAAAACAAAATTCAGCTTTGTATCATATTAAGTCTTAGGGCTATGGCTCCTCGGTGTGGATTCCTGTACGTGGTGAGGGGATCTCCCAGGGAAGGTTTTGTTCTGTCCGGTTACCTTCTCTGGGATTTAAATATCCACCCACATGTTTGCTGTGCATGGCAACCTGCGAAGGGGAGGTGAGGTTCCTGGTGGTTGAGGGGTCCAACCCTAACACACCACTTTGGCCTCGAATTCCAGTAGACGGGCAGCCTTTGGGTGGCCCCCCTTGGGTCAATTGGCTGGTCCACTTGGGCTAGAGCTAACCAAGTACCAGTGTTGGAAGTTCTCAGTGGGTGTTGTGGACATTGTGTCTGATGCTGGTGTTTGGGTATAGTGCTCACGAAACCCTGGCGTTGTTACATTTTCCTCGTATGACTTTGTAGTGCATCCTCTTGTAGGGCTCCATGGTGGGTGGGGTCAGTGGGTACCAAAACTTTTCCTCTTTCCTATGGATCCTCCAAAAAATTTAAATAAAATTGTAAAAATACAGTCAATGGGTAAGCGACCACATCTTGAATACTCAGAATAGCAATCTTCAACATCAGTAACACACATACCTGCCACCATTAAGGCAGGTTATCTCATTTGCAGGGTTCGGCCATACATTTCAAACCCTCTTCGATGTTTCCAATGTTAGAGATTCGGCCACTCAAAGACATCTTGTGGTTCCCTGACGTGCTCGTGGTGGAGGCAAGGACCACAGTGTCTATGACTGTGACATGAACCCACATTGTGTAAACTGCAATGGTTCTCACCTCTCTTACTTTCATTCTTGCCCAAAATGGTTGGAGGAAAAAGAGGTGCAGCGTTTGAAAACAACACATAACATTAGTTATCCTGAGACTCGGAAATTGCTGTCAACAACTCCATCTCGGACATATGCTGCTGCACTTCATTCCACAACTGCAGTGGGAGTGCAGACAGATCTCTCTGTGCCTCCAAGAGAATCATTTTCAAAACAAATGAAAAGCCTTTTGACCTCCGTGGTTAAAAAAGTTGATGAATCGACTTCCACACCCATCTCTGTTCCTCCCATACCTTCCAACAAACCTCAAGATCCACGTCCTTCAGTTTCAAATACAGGCATTTCTTCTGATACATCATTTTCTCCCACCACAAGAGACAAAACAATTATTCGTTTGCGTCCTCAGTCACTGGATTCCTCTTCCAATAACAAAAACCTGCCCACTCGACCCAGAGCAGGATCCATGGAGGTTGATAGACCTCCTCCAATTAAAGACAGTAAATAAAAAAGACATGGTCATAAACCGAAGGGTTCTCCAGCCATTTCACCTACCCATTCTTAAAAATGGCCACCTTGATACAATGGAACTGTCGAGGTTTATGTTCTAATCTGGATGATATCAAAACGCTGATTGCTTCCTACCATCCTGTTTTTTTTTTACAAGAAACATTTCTTAAATCTGCTAATACAGTCACCATTCGGCAGTTTTCTCTGTACAGAAATGACAGGCTGTTTCATGGACAAGTACATGGAGGGGTGGCACTATTGGATGATCAGCATGTGCCCACCCTGTCTTTGTCACTCAACACACCCTTGGAGGCCATAGCCATCCGTGTTTCCTTGGGTCATATCATCACTGTTTGTTCTCTGTACCTGTCCCCTGGAGAGACATGATCAATCAGACCTTGATGCTCTCGTTGAACAGTTGCCATCTTCATTTCTAATCCTGGGGGATTTTAATGGACATCATCCCCTCTGGGGAAATGCTATTATTGATGGGAGGGGTTGATCTGTAGAGCTGATGCTCTCTGATCACAACCTTTCTCTTTTCAATACTGGTTCTTCCACTTACTTTCCTTTTTAGCACTGGCCATATTGACTCATAACCTGGAACCAGGACTGGAAAGACCAACTTCAGGTGACTGATGGTGGGTCTGAACTTACCTGTTAGTCTTCCTGGTGGGTTATGATCATTACCTTTTTGTTAGAGTAAATACCTTACAACTTCTTATACTCTGCCTTCTATCTTAACGTTGTAGACTAGGTGTCAACATTGGTTTTATATTTTTTTTGTTTTACCTTCATTTCCATTTATGTCTTTTACAACATTTATTTTTTTTTTTACATTTTTACCAGATGTCTGGTGCAGATAGCCTTGTTGCTTTGTGCCATAAAACACTAAATCAATCAATCAATCAAACTTAGGGCTATGGCTTATAAAATAAACCAATGTTTTTGACCGGGTTGGGTTTTCAGGTGATTTTACAGCCTCGCGATGAAAAGAGAGATAAACTTGGTTTGAAACATTTTTTAATTTTGTGAGATTCATTCAATCAGTGTAGCAAATTTCAGCCTTCTACCACCATTACTTTTGCAGCTTTAAACAGCCAAAATTGCCCATAAATGAATTCACCAAAAATAAAACATCAATTAATTATATTTTACAGAGCTGTAAATCAGAAACTATAAGAGATATTGATCTAATCTTTGGCAATTTTCATTATATGGGTAGATGAGCACATGTGAAATTTTCAAGGCATTCTGAAGGGATCACCTGAAAAATTTTCCAAAATCTGGATGATTTGACATGGAATGAATGACCCATGGTTGATTCAGATTTGTTGTTTATCAGGGCAGCTGAGGGGGGGGATCTAAAAATCCAAGGCCCAGATTTTGCTATGGAAGGGGAGTGTTCCAAAAAAAAAACCTACTTTCACTGGTAAGATGCTGAATAGTCAACCTGACTGGTGGTGGTGGTGGACAGAATGAATGTGTGACTGGGTTAACATGACATAGAATTTCTCGTGTTACAGCACTGCTCTGAGGAAGGGAGATTTGACTGAGGGTGGATCTCCATTGTCATCACTTGATGAGGGGTAATGAAAGAAAAAAGAACTGTGTGTGTGTATGAGAGGTTGTTGGTTTCTTTTAGCTGTGGAAAAGATACAGTGGAAGTGTCTACAAGTAGAGCATTTGGTGACTTTTCTCTCTTTTTTGTAAGATTGACATGTAAAACAAAATTAATTGAATTTTACAGGGCTGTAAATCAGAAACTATTAGAGATATTGATCCAGTTAGTGGGTTTTATTACTGAACTGAGAAAAAATAAAATAATTTGTATTTCACTTTTCACATTTTTTTTTAGAATAGGCTTAGGGGTATTTCCTGTTAAACCTCAAGTAAAATCAAAGTTAATTATAAATTGTTTTTACTTAAGGTTTAAATACTGGACTAGATTGAGCTGATCACTTGTAAAAGTACATATACCATGTGTTCTCACAAGATTGAAGTTACCATTTGACGCTTTCAAAGTGATTATGATGTGTTTTCTGGTGGTGTTAAACTACATGTTACAGTGTGTTATACATACTATGATTAGACATTTTGGTTAACAAAAATTGGACCTTAGTCCATTACATAGTTAAAAATGCAAAGCTTTTGTTATTTTAAATTAATCACAAAGCTACACAATGGGCTATCTGTGCTCTGCCCACCACGGGTATCGAAACCCGGATTTTAGTGTGTAAGTCCGCAGACATACCGCTGAGCCACTGGGGGGCAAAATGCAAAGCAAAACTTGAGATAAAAATATAAATGAAAAACAGTAAATATTAAATAGTTTAACTAATAGTGCCAATAAATCCAACTTAACAGAATATATCTTTCTCTTGTTTATATACAAAATATATTTGATAATGCCAAGCAAGTCAGGCCAAGTGAATGAGTTTCTATAGTTTTCTATCACTTGATATTGTAAATAAGTTAAGCTTTGGTGATTAAAGCTGGTTGGAATTATTTTATACATGGTTTAAAACATTCAAGTTTTTATCCTCATTCATTTCTTATTGACCAAGTTATCAACAAGACAAATTTGTGCTTTCAGGAAAAAGACAACCAAAAGCTGCAAGGTCATCTAAGAAGGAGACACAAAACCAATTGAAAGATGTACCTAAATACACAAAAATGGATAAAAGTGCCTCAAGTTTGGGAATTTCAAGTATAACTCAGTATACCATTCAAACCAAAAAAGTGGACAGTACAGTATCAGTGGTATTTCCTGAAGTTCCTATTCCTGCACCTGATGAAGCTGCTTTGCCAAGTGGATCTAATGACAAGGAACGTGACACTCAACAAAAAGGTAATGTATCCAAGATAGATACATTGTCATTTAAGAATTCATTGGACCTTTGAACTCTTTAAACTTTATCAGTTACAACGAGTAAAATGTATATTTTTTTAATTCTCACCTAAAGGTGGGAAAAATTTTAATCGTAAAATTTAGGATGTAGCAATCTTTTAATTGTACTTCAGAAGATGTTTAATTTGTCTATTAAATAGTACTACTAAAAATTAGTTTTTTTCTATTTTGATACTAATTTATTTTAATTGTTAATTAAAGGATAAGAGCTTTTAATCTAATAATTTAGAACTTTAATTAATCATTAACTTTGTTTTAACTCCTTAACCCCAAAAGGGGTGTCTGTCTGAAAATTCCAGTTTACCCATTGGATGGTGATAGTCTAATAACATTTAGGCCCAGGATGGCCCAGTGTGTTAAGGCATTTGACTCATAATCTGATAGTCTCGGGTTCGAATTCCCTTTGCACCAAACATGCTCGCCCTTTCAGCCATGGGGGCATTATAAAGTGACAGTCAATCCCACTATTCATTGGTAAGAGAGTTGACAGTGGATGGTGATGACTAGCTGCCTTCCCTCTAGTCTTACACTGCTAAATTAGGGAGAGCTAGCGAAGATAGCCCTCGTGTAGCTTTGTGCAAGATTAAAAAACATACACTAGCATTTATGTTTCTTTGTCTTAAAACTAATCCAAATTGTGTTATTCTCTACAAAATAAAGAAAAATTGAAATTTTATGAAATATGACAATAATTATAAGGAAATCGTGAAAATAATATTTTAAGCGTCATCCTACGTTGATCAGAAATAACAATTAACTTAGTAAGTAATGTAGACAAGTTAACATACCAACCAATCTAACTAGGAATATCCATTCTCAATAAATCCTGAAAAAGAATAAAAAACGGCTGGTATGGATAGATAAAGCACTACATAGAGGAGCGAACAACGTTTTTAACCTTCTTTGGTCATTGTCAGGTTCACAAAGAATGAGGTAACTGACCAATATTCAACATCTAAGCATGCCCTACACATTCCTACACTTGATTACACAACTGTCTTCAAACATGTAGTCAGCTGTCAGTCAGTTAACTCTTTCTTGGTGAACCTGATAATCAAAGACTGTTGAAAAGTTGTTTGTTCCTCTACATAGTTTTCTCTATCCATACTAGCTGTTTTTACATATGTAATTTTCTCTACAAGTGGGTTTTATCGTCATTACAGATTATTCCTGTAATAATTAAGAGTATATTGATTCATCAGTTTGGTACCCTTGCTGTAACTGAACATTGTGACCTTTAACACTTCATTTATTACCTGAACTTAAATTTCAGGCATACTGTCATACTGATTACTGCATGTAACCCTTAAGTAACTTTTCATGAAAAAAAAACAAAAAACATTCTGATTATGATTTTATTATAGTTGGTTGTATTCAGAGGTATTTAAAAAATTACCTGTTTGTGTTTAAAGCTTTCTCTGTTTTAGAAATCAGATTAACAAGGTCTACAGAAGTAGGTGTTGTGTCACCGAGTTGTCAACCATCCCAGACTCAAGATCAGGAAAATTCACAGAGGACGGAAATGAAAAATATTTCTCAAGCAAAACAACTGGGAAAGAAACAGAAATCTATAGTTTTTAATTGCTCAACAAAAGCTAATCCCTCACCAAAATCAAAGAAAAAGCAAGTTATTCTGGTTTTGTAACCTACAACTAGAAAAAAGAAATTATTTTATAGCTTTCTGATCTATGTTTTTTACACTTTTATTCTTTCTGTTTAGCACACATTATATTTAGAATTTTAAACTTGTTTATGAATGTTTTATTTTATATCTGAATTTCAATTTTAACATTTAACTTTATTAAGTACGAGGTCTGTTAAAAAAATATGCAGACTGTTTGAATTGCGCAGCTCCAGTTGGTTCCAGGGGAATCCGCTTGGTGTTGCTAGGCACACAGATCAGCTGATTATGACACCTTTTCCCGATTGCAGGTATCTTCATTTGTGTATTAGCTACGTGGTTTTAAGTGAAGTGCGATTTTTTCGTTTGGGAGATTTTAGAATGAATGACCTGAAGGAGCAACGACTTGCTGTGAAATATTGTGTTTAACTTGGAAAATCTGCAACTGAAACTTTTGCTATGCTTAACACAGCTTACGGTGATGTTGCTATGAAGCATACGGCATGTTTCAAGTAGCATGAACGTTTTAAGGATGGTCGACTGTCCATTGAAGATGATGAGCGTCATGGACGTCCTTCCACGTCAACTGGTGACCCACAAGTCGATAAAATCAACATCCTGGTGCGGGCAAATCGACGTCTGACTGTCAGGGAGCTTGCTGAAGAGTGTGGGATATCAGTTGGATCTTGTTACGAAATTTTGACCGAAAAATTGAAGATGCACCGCGTTGCTGTGTAATTTGTGCCTCAGAACTCGAGTTTTTAGCCAAACACTCAATCACTGTTCTTCCCCACCCCCCTACTCACCTGACGTTGCTCCTTGCAATTTTTTTCTTGTTCCCCAAACTCAAAAGACCCTTGAAAGGAAGAAGATTTGAGATGATTCCTGAGATTAAGGCAAATGCGACGAAGGAGCTGGAGGACATTACAAAAGAAGCGTACCAGGACTGTTTCAACAAGTGGAAACACCATTGGGATAAGTGTGTGCATTGGGAAGGAGAGTACTTTGAAGGGGTCCCAGACCTGTAATTTCTAAATAAAGTACATTTTGTTTTATGACGTCAGTCCGCATATGTTTTGAACAGCCCTCGTATGTTCTTTTGGATAGAACTAAAATATGTTAGTCAATTATATTTTTTTGAGTGTTTAATTTAAACTGTCAGAATGTTTCTGTTTGTTTCACTAATTTTAAAATATCTTAAAACTGCACATAAAATATGGAATACTTTCAGTGCCATTTGCTAATTTCAAAATAAAAAAAAAAACTGTTTAAAAACAGTTTGTATGTATGAGGTTGAATTTCACAAAGGCTGGAGTACATTATATCATTACATTTTAAAGGGACAAAAGGGAGATTATTAGTCCATCAGGATGTCCTGGCTCCTAACTGTAACAGCTCCTTACTACTTGTATTCATCCAATCTTTCTATGAACTGTTAAATTTTCTGCCTCTATCACACTTGAAGGCAGCTTGTTTCAAAAGCTGATCACCCTGTTTGAATGATCAAACTGTTTAAACTGTAAATGACTCCTAGAATTACAATTTGTTCCCTTGTTTTCACTGCTAAATGAAAATTGTGATGGATCTATATTATTAATACCTTTAATTTTACACACTTCAATCAAGTCTCCTCTGACCCTTCTCTCCAGAGAACACAAGTTTAGAGATTTTACTCTTTCCTCATAGGACAGTTCTGCCATCCTAGATATCATTCTAGTGGCACTTCTATGAACCTTCTCCATCAGTTTAATGTTCTTTTTGAGGAAGAGAGCCCAAAATTGTACACAGTTCTCTGAATGAAGCCTTACATAATATCTCTTGTCTTGTATTTAGTGTTTCTGTAGATGCTACCCAAAATTTTATTAGCCATATTGCTAGCTATAACATACTATTTAGATGATTTAACTGATTTTTTGATCAACATCCACAAAATCTTTTTCTTCAATTGCAGCATTTAATGTTTTACCATTTAAAATTGTAACAATAATGATTTATATCTCCTGGTACGTCTAGAGACTTTGATACAGTTTAGCCACCACAAGAGTTTAAACGTCATTTACAAACTTCAATATTTTGTCAGTTATTCCAGAGTCAATATCATTAATTTAATTAACAAACAGCACAGAACCCTGTGGTACACACCTTGTAACTGTGACCCAGATAGGTTCAATTTCATTTATTACTGCTTTCTTTCTACTCTCTAGCCAATCTTCATCTTTCCAATTTAATAACATGAACTTGTATTTCATTGTTTTAAAGATTGCAAGAAAGAAAAATCATTTTGGACTATAAAAATCTTGGTATTTATATATACTATATTTTGTTTAGTAAATATACTTTTTACCTAAATATTTGGTTTTTTTTGGAAGGTTATAATAGTTTAATACTAAAACCTTGATTTAATAAAGTATTTTTTTAGTAACTAAATTATAGTCTATTAAAAGAACTGATTAGTATTAGTAAAAAAGCATTGTGTATTATTATGTTAGACTTGTTGACTTGAAGATAAATTTCTTAAATTTGTAGGGGGTGTTAATCACAAAGTTTAAATCATGTGTACAAGGTTTATAAAAAGATGTGTTGCTAAGACTATATTGATGTTGACTTTTTTTTTTTAATTCTAATATCCCATTTCTGAATGATAATGAGAAACATTTATGGAACACCAAAAGTACACATACTTTTGCAACAGGTCATTGGTAAGATTGTGTTATCACATTTGTTGATTTGGATTAAAAATTTATTGAACTACTACTTTATGAATTTATCTCCTTACGTTTAGTATCAAACTGGATTGTAGTTCATATTTTTATGTTGTATATTATTAAATTCCTTAATTTTGAAAGTGAATATTGAACACGTGCTGATTTTTGTGTGTCGCATGCTATGTTGAATGCAGCAGTACTTCGTGTTAGATGGTTGTGATGTCAAAGTACAAAGTATACAGTTTTGTACAAATTAGGAACTTGTAATACTGATAAACTAGAATATAAAATAACCTATTATATTTTCTATTTGCTGAACTGTCACTGTAGTTAGTGTATCAAACACAGCGACTCTTTCCATATTTGAAAACTGTATCGTATATATACACTTCTATATGTGATGGGAATAGCCAATTGGAAGCTCAGAATGTCACCTTAGTGATTTTTTTAGCCATTTTCTATTATAACAAAGCCCCTTTTTTTCTTTCAAGGTTAATCTACATACTGGTGTGTTGAGTCTGTAGCTAGTTTGATATTCCATATTTTTTAAAACTGAAATAGATCTTATTTATTAACCTTAATACATTATAACAGACTTCTGTGGTAACTTGTGTTATTTATTAACCTTAATACATTATAACAGACTTCTGTGGTAACTTGTGTTATTTATTAACCTTGATACATTATAACAGACTTCTGTGGTAACTTGTGTTATTTATTAACCTTGATACATTATAACAGACTTCTGTGGTAACTTGTGTTATTTATTAACCTTAATACATTATAACAGACTTCTGTGGTAACTTGTGTTATTTATTAACCTTAATACATTATAACAGACTTCTGTGGTAACTTGTGTTATTTATTAACCTTGATACATTATAACAGACTTCTGTGGTAACTTGTGTTATTTATTAACCTTGATACATTATAACAGACTTCTGTGGTAACTTGTGTTATTTATTAACCTTGATACATTATAACAGACTTCTGTGGTAACTTGTGTTATTTATTAACCTTGATACATTATAACAGACTTCTGTGGTAACTTGTGTTATTTATTAACCTTGATACATTATAACAGACTTCTGTGGTAACTTGTGTTATTTATTAACCTTGATACATTATAACAGACTTCTGTGGTAACTTGTGTTATTTATTAACCTTGATACATTATAACAGACTTCTGTGGTAACTTGTGTTATTTATTAACCTTGATACATTATAACAGACTTCTGTGGTAACTTGTGTTATTTATTAACCTTGATACATTATAACAGACTTCTGTGGTAACTTGTGTTATTTATTAACCTTGATACATTATAACAGACTTCTGTGGTAACTTGTGTTATTTATTAACCTTGATACATTATAACAGACTTCTGTGGTAACTTGTGTTATTTATTAACCTTGATACATTATAACAGACTTCTGTGGTAACTTGTGTTATTTATTAACCTTGATACATTATAACAGACTTCTGTGGTAACTTGTGTTATTTATTAACCTTGATACATTATAACAGACTTCTGTGGTAACTTGTGTTATTTATTAACCTTGATACATTATAACAGACTTCTGTGGTAACTTGTGTTATTTATTAACCTTGATACATTATAACAGACTTCTGTGGTAACTTGTGTTATTTATTAACCTTGATACATTATAACAGACTTCTGTGGTAACTTGTGTTATTTATTAACCTTGATACATTATAACAGACTTCTGTGGTAACTTGTGTTATTTATTAACCTTAATACATTATAACAGACTTCTGTGGTAACTTGTGTTATTTATTAACCTTAATACATTATAACAGACTTCTGTGGTAACTTGTGACTTTTTGCTTGTTCAAATGTATATGTAAAACCTAAAAATAAAGCTCATTTTATGTCCTCCATGTGAAAAATTTTGTTAAGGCTTAAGTTATAACAAGCAGCAACTAAATTCAACGGTCATAACTAGAAGAGATAATTGTTTGATTTCTTTCCTTCTTTGATGTTCCATGCTTAAGAAAAATACATTTAAAAACTTGTGTGTAAATAGTAATAATCTATATGCATATACAATTTATAATAATTGAAATGTGACTATCTTTTACCCAATGCTAGTTCACTAAAACACGGCCAAGATACATCACTGTGTAAAAACTAAAGATCAGTTGTATATTGTGAGATATTGTAACATGAGTGCATATGCAACTTGTCATTGTAATTTTATCGTTAACCAGATATGGATAAAAGGTCAATATAATAAAGATAATAAATCTGTATAAATGTATAATGTTAAGAGACTTAAGCTATTTAGGTTAAATATTTGTTTTTATTTTATAATTTGTAGTCATTCAAGAACAGAAAAGGCATAATTTATATTAATATCCCGATATTATAAGGTGGTCAAATTGACTAAACCCATATAGAGATTAGTTGGTGAAAATAACAAAATATGAAGTTTTTTCTTAAGAAACATTTGATAAAACTATCGGGATGCTGCACAAATTTTACACATGAAATTTGAATATTTTCTCATGCATAAGTGTTTTATTCTTAAAATGAAAATTACTTCATGTTGGATAGTCAATGTGTGAAAAGGAAAAAGGCAGGATAAAAACACTGCTTAATAAACCTTAAGATTTAGTAAAAAAAAATTGTACATTTTGTGTACTAAAGCCTTATAACATTTACATGTAAGAAGCTTTACCATTTCTGAAAAAATGTACACGCAGTATAAACCCTTTTTTTGTGAGACATCATTGTGTCCAAGTGCACGAGTCAATGTTTTATGTTATATTAATGAACTTTTTAATTTGTGATTATAAATATGTATAAATTAAAAAATAGACCATTATATTTTGTTTACTGACTAGGAAACCCACCAAAGAGGCTCGGACAAAACCTTTAACAGACTATTTCCCTGTCAGGAGAAGTGAAAGAAAGCCTCACACTGATTTAATGGTAATTCTGGATTTTTATCAAGATTTTTTTAAGAAATGTGGATTGTCAATATTTAAGTTTTGTATAATCTATAAATTAATTTATTTTATGTACAGAAGTGTAAAAACAATAACAAGAAAGAAATAGTTTTATTACATAGTTTTTGTAGCTATGAGTATTATGAGTACTCAACTATTTATAATGAATGTATTCTAAAGTGTAGCATTATTATAAATGTCAAGGTTTATTTTTGAAGTGCTAGTATTGAAAAAAAAACTAACATTTTGCAGTCAGTTGAAAGATTAACTGAAAAAAAAGGTTTAATTTTTTATATTTTTTAAAATAAAAATTTCAAGAAAAAGTTATGGAGTTAATACTTTACAGAAGGACAAGGTAAAGGAAGTGGAAGAGGCCATTTTAAATGAGGTAGAGAAAGGATTTGAGGTATGTGTTTGTAAGGGAATTGTATTTTCAAGATGGCTGGTATAGGTATTCACTTTTTAATTGAAATGAGATACAGAACAATGTTTCAACCTTTTTAGGTCATATTCAGTCTTTGTCTTTTATGGTTAACCACAAGTCCCACAATTTCCCTTAAAGAATATTTCTTTGTATGGTTAGCCATGAGGCCCACAGTCTCGCATAATAATCTGTTTCATTATGGTTAACCATGAGGAGCACAGTCTCCTATAAAACCTTATCTGTGTGACATTAGCTACAGGGGCCCATTGTCTTCCATAAAACCATTTATTTGCATGGTTAGCCTTGAGGCCCACAATCTGTTATAAAAAAATAAAATAAAAAATATATACCTCTGTATGAGGACCACATTCTCCCATGAAATCCTTTCTCTCTATGGTTAACCATGATGCCCACAATTTCCCATAAAATCCTTTCTGTGTATGATAGTCCTGGAGACACACATTTTCCTGTGATAACATATCTCCCATAAGAATATTTCTCTGTATTGTTAGCCATGAGGCTTTCAGTCTTTCAGAAAATCTTTTCTTTGTATAGTTAGTTGTGAGGCACACAATATTTATAAATTATCTATGAATTGCTGTCTGCAAGGTCCACAGTCTCCTATGATAACCTATTACTGTTTGGTTCACCATTAGGCTCACATTCTCCATTAAAACCCCCATCTCTGTATGGTTAACCTTAAGGGCCATAGTCTCTC
Source organism: Carcinoscorpius rotundicauda (assembly GCA_011833715.1). Taxonomy (NCBI): domain Eukaryota; kingdom Metazoa; phylum Arthropoda; class Merostomata; order Xiphosura; family Limulidae; genus Carcinoscorpius; species Carcinoscorpius rotundicauda. The sequence continues at coordinate 101,145,748 of CM022394.1, read as the reverse complement.
ATGAAAAGATTTCTCTATTGTTAGCAATGAGGCCCAGTCTCTCGTAAAACCTTATATTTGTATGGTTAGTCTGAAGACCCACAGTTTCTGATAAAACCTTATTTCTGTGTGGTTAGTTGCAAGGTCCACGGTCTCCCATAAAATTCTTTCTCACTATGGTTACCCATAAGGCCACAGTATTTCATAGTCTTTTCTCTCTATTGTTATCTATGAGGTTCACAGTCTCGCAGAAAGCCGTATCTCTTTATGGTTGGCTACAAGGCCCACAGTCTCTGAAAGAAACCTCTGTTCCTGCAGAGCCAGTCTTTCAGAAACTTTTATTACAGTAAGCTTTTTTACATGTTATAATTATTACAGTAAGCTTTTTTACATGTTATAATTGATGTTGTAATGTTAATTAAGCAGTTGATAGAATTTGTTTTGATTTATGAGATTGAGTTGTTTATTTATGATTACTGTGTTGATATATTTAGATAAGAAAATAGACAAACCAAAATATACGAGAATCTCAAGTGTTTATTAGAGAATGTTGAAACTAATATTGCAGACTAGTTTTGTTAATATAACTGATTGAAGTATCAAAACTAAGAAATGCCAGACAAGTAATTTATTTTATTGGTTAAACCTTTTTCCTTGCTTTAATGGATGCTGTAAGTTTTATTTGTTTGTATATTTATTCATGCTGCTGTAATAACCAATTTAAGTTCAATGGCTACAGAATTAAGTGAGGTATTAGAGGTTATTTTGTGTTACATTTAAAACAATGTCTTTCTGTTCAGTTGTAGTGGAACAGAGTTAACTATTCTGTGCAGGATGTTTATAATTTATAACACTTAAAAATGACAAACCCAATATAAAGTTTAATTATGTTTTTAGTTATTAATATTTATTGCTTAATTTTAGTGTGAAATGTCCCTTTCTATTGTCAGTTTCCACTAATTTATATGTATTTTAATACAGCATTTACAGACATTGATAAAAGTATGTTTTTTAGATTTTAACTGTGCCTTTTCTAAATGTGAACTGGTTTCTGTTATCTGTCTTAACCCTTCTCTAACATACTTAAATTATGTACACATTTTAACAACAGCTTCATTACATTATTGTTGCTTGTGTAGGTCGTAACAAACATTTTTCTTTCCATCAGGAATTAGTTTGAGTGACTAGATAGAAAAATTCTAAGCTGTAAGTTCATCTAAGTATTCAATTTTGATTTGTTTTAACCTGTGCACACACTATTATGTGCGTGACAAGATGACAGTCTTTCTATTAACTAGGTAGCTGATTCTGAGTGGAATGGTGGTTTTTTTCTCATTTTGAGTGACAGATTGCAGGTTTTATTAATATGGATGACATGTTCAGACATTAACTTATGACTATTGATTTTAAGTTTGCAAAACTGCACCTAGAAGGAAAACTATATACATACTTTAAACTTAATGTTCATTTAGTATTGTCAAATTATTAGTCCTGTTACAAGACTGTGGGTTAAGTTTGAAGGTTATATATATGTTAAAAAATAGCTTGTTTGGGTTGAGAAAATATTTTACGTAGAGGAGCAAACACCTAGACAGAAAGCAAAATCAACCAACGAAAGTTAATATATCTCGTGAATCAAAAATTCACAAAACCGTACACTGCTGCATACCATTATTCGTGATATCAGCAGAAAAATAACCAACATTTGGCAAAAACTAGTAACAAAATATGACATTCCAGTTAATACCAAATTTATTCAAAAACCAGGCACAAAACTGAGGTCTGTGCTATGTAAAAACTACATTGACACCAACATTATTTATAAAATACAATGTGATAACTGCCACGACTTCTGTATTAGAGAAACAAGTTGAAAAATGGAAACCAGATTCAAAAAACATAAAATGTGTGAAGGTGACTTTTTTCAAACACTACAAGTCAAATAAACACAACATAACCATAGAAAACACTCAAATACTCAAACATAAACAAATGCAAAATTAAAGAAGCCTTACTTATACAACAACTTAAATCCAAAATAAACCAATACAAAGGAAAACTTTTATACCTGTATTAAAAATAGTAAAATAAATAATATAAAATTATATATTCAAACATCTAACACTGCCCTCTACATTTTGATACTCAGTTACACAACCCCTTTCACACATGTGGTCAGCTTCCGGTCAGTTGCCTCTTTCTTTCTTTGTGAACTTGACGATGATTGAAGAAGGTCGAAATGTTGTTATATTTTGTTTGCTTCTTTACGTAAAATATTTTAACCCAAACGAGCCGTTTTTAAATACATTTTTCTCTACAAGTGGGTGTTCTCCCCATCACTAAGTTTGAAAGTGATTGTAACTTTGAGTTTCACAGTGAATCCCTTTTATTAAGAATTTTATTAATAGATTTATAAAAATATTAAAAATCTTAAGTATTTTCAGGAAGAAAATGAACCTTTGTGGTAAAGAAATGTTTAAGATGTTTGTAAGCTTAAAGCTTGATATTGTTAAATTTTTTTATACAAAAGATTCTCTTAAGAAATAAGATTTATTTGTTTGTAAAAATCTTGTTGTAACACTGTCAGGTAAAAGAGTTTATTGGGAAAGGACGAGGTGTGATCACCAATAAAAACATCAAACGAGGAGACTTTGTACTGGAGTACTGTGGTGAGCTTATCTGTTTAGAAGAAGCAAAGAAACGAGAGAAGATATATGAAAAAGATGATGCAGTAGGATGCTATATGTATTACTTCTCTTATAAAAATAACCGGTACTGGTGAGTATTATTTGTTGTAAACCTATTTGTATTTTAGCATATTTATTGCCAACTCTCTGCTTTTGTAAATTGTGTGCAACTGTTCTGTTGCCATGTTTGTTTGTTTTGTATATGACCAACATGTACACCATTTTCAAATTAATTTTTGCAAGATTTTTGATGAATTAAATTCTTTTGAAGACTAAATTTGCTGCAACCATTTCAGTGTTGTAAGTTGTTATTTTTAATGGGTAGAAACATTTCTCAGAGAAATTATGCTGAGAAAAAGTAATTTGTAATTTAAACTTTATTAAAATAATTTTCCAAATACTAAACTGAATTGAACAATGAAAAGTGGCAAATTTAATTATTTAAGAGAAATAGCTCTGTTTTTCTATTTTAATATAAAAGTAGTGAAACTGTAAATGTATGAAAAATGTGTGCTAGAGGCTTGGTAATTATACAGAAAGTTGTAGTTAAAAAACAAAGCATCCCATCTTGTTTAGTTTCAGTAACATTATAATATTCCAATATTAACATTAGTTAATATTCCAAGGTAACGTTATTAAATCAGTTACAGTTTGAATGTTCAGGAAACCAAATAATTTCCAATGTTTGTTTGAAAAGTACAGGTTTTATTATTATTGGTTCAAATTGAAAATTGAAAACCTTAGCTATAATACAACGGTTTTTGATGTCAAGTCTGCTCAAAGTGTGACTTTATAATAACATAAGATGTTTTCTGTTTGTGTACTACATAGCATGAAAAATCAAGATATAATAAGCCATTGGAAATATATAAAAAGTGATTAGTTATTGTTTAAGATGGTTTGAGCACAACATAATTTACTATTTAATTTCAGATACATTGTAATAGAGTTCTGCTACTCAATTAGCAGTGCATTAATTTTGACAACTTTATATAGCAGGGCAGGAAGTGAGTGTAGTTCAAAAATAAAATATAAAACAAGATACAATATGGTGTGTTTAGCAGTATGTACTTTATTTAAAATAGCTTCTTGAATCAGTTTTAGGAATTTTTTTATTTTTTTAGTATTATTTATGAGGTGAAAATAATTGCATTGTACATTTTTTATTTTGTGTTTAGTGTTGAGATGCGATATATGCTTTTAATGCTTTTTGATGTTATAAATAATAATTTCAGCGTGGATGCTACTAAGGAATCGGGAAGGTTAGCCCGTCTTGTTAATCACAGTAAGCATGGAAACCTGAAGACTAAATCTTTCTTGGTCCAGGGCATTCCACGCTTGATTCTAGTGGCTAAACGAGACATTGAGCCTGGAGAAGAACTACTTTATGATTATGGAGACCGAAGCAAATATTCCCTACAGTCTCATCCATGGCTAGCTTTATGAAAAAAAATGGGTTTTCACCATAATATTTATGGCCACATTCCCCAATTTAGAGACATGAGTTTTAATAGAAACACAATAATTTTGTACTTGGTATTTTATCCTGCACAAACCAGGGAAGACAAAAAAAAAGAAACTGTGAAAGTTACAATTTCCGTATGAATACCAGGTTTTCTGCATACGTTATAGTTTCATTAACACTCGAAGCTAGGAGGTTTTAAAAATAACTCTCTGCATTTTAAGGATCTGTATGTACTTATTCACAAATCTCATATGTGGTTGAGATGTAGTGAAATCCACAAACAAGAATATGACCTCATTTTGTGTGTGTGTTTTTAACAACAGCTGTTGTATTTCTTAAACTTTTGGAACATCTTTCATTTTAAATGCTTGGTTTGTAACTGAAAGATAAAGTGATTTGTGTGTTTGATTTGTCCATCTTAAAAAAACTTCAGTAATCCCAGATCTTCTGTATTAATAACCGTATCTGGGCTAGTACAAAATATAATTTTATTTTAATATGTTGTCAAATATCAGTCACATCTGATGTCCACTCTTTCTCATTGGTCATCTTGTGTTTTTTTTTATGCACTTTTGCTGTTGAAATTAAAACACATAATCTTACAATAAAATTCTGACCATTGTCATATTGTCTTATTTTTGACATTGCTCTGATGGAGTGAGACAATTCAACAAAATGAGTTGTAATTACTATATACGAGCTTGAATAAAAGTTGGGTGCTAGTGACAAATCACAAGTGAGCATTGTTAAGTGCAGCAGGGATAGAAATGAATATCGAATGTCACTGGTTCTGGAGTAAACAGTACTTCAGTGTATGACGGGTTACGTCTGCAATTTGGGTACAGTCAATACTATCTGGAAAACAAACGTGTCCTAGGCTGTACGAGTTAATAGATTAATATAAAGTAGTTTTGCCTTGCCTATTACATGTTGACAAAAATATTTTCTCAAACTAAGCAAGAATTATTAAATGACAGAAATATTGTATTAAAAATCATTATAAATATTTGTTTGGTGCAGGTGTTTTGGTTCTTTATTTTTTCTTAGGAAAATAATGAATCTACTGGGTTTCACACTGTTTTCCCTTTTAATTTTGCTTCAATTTCTTCTCAGTTTATGCAGCTGTTTTTAAATAGAATTTATCTTAGAGTAAAACAAATTATAAATCATGTAATTTTAAAAGCTGTTCGGGTATGTTTTGTCTTGTTACTATTCCTCACCCAAAGAAACTTGCACTATTGAAGCTAATTTATAGTGTGTTACAAAGCTGAATGAAAATATGGTATGAACAGCTGATTCTGTACAAGTTCTAGATTAACTTTGTTGACATGTTTATTTTACGTTTATAGTGTATATATGTATGTATGTGTTTTTTTGGATTTGAATTTTACAAGTATATAGAATTAAATTTACATTTGTAATTTGAATGTGTAACGTTTTGTTGTATGTAGTTGTCTAAGTTAAAATAGAAAAACAAATCCAGTGACGTTATTTAGAAAAAAAGGCAAAGCATTTTTTAACCAATGAATTTTTGTCTCGTTATTTCAAGTATAGAAAGTAGCACTTTCTCCGATATAGAAAATTTCACTTATATTCAAACTGCTAAATTAATTTAGCATTGAGTTACACCTCAAAGAAAATTTACTAGTACAGAGAAATTCTTTAACTAGTAATATTAAATTTGTTTTTGTCCTGGCTAAAATTTATTTTACAATGCTGTATTTTGTCTATTTTTACACACTACCCAAAAATGTTTTATGAAGTTACACCATTAAACTCTGCTGAAACAAATGTTTAGCTGATTTTTACTTTTTTCTTTTCTTTTCTCTCTCTCTCTCTCTTATTGTTTATTTCATAACTGCTTTTATTTAATTTTTTGCAGACGTTACTCTAATATATTCCTCATCATTTCTTTGAGAAAAATGCATGTGTTGGAATTTCTATACAATTAAGTTCCTCAATGAATCGGCGCGGTTAGTTTATGGACTTAATGCCAAAACTGAAAGTTAGATTTCCCACGGTTGAAAAAAACAAACAAAAACTAATGTTGAAACGAGTTTATACAAGAATTAGATCCAAATGTGAAGTGTTAAAACCAGATTAAATATTTTAAAGTGTTTAAACTAAATTTTGGACCACAATGATAGTTTTATTGAAAATAACAAGTATGAGGATAACCGCGAAAAACTTATCGAAGTGAAATACACTTATAATAAAATTTATTTCACTGTATGTTTAAACCGTCTCAAAAATTAAGCTACGAGGAGTGAGTATGTTAACATTGAAAGAAATGTGATTATGAGTAAGGAATGATATAACCTGTGATTGTACTAACAAAATGGTTAGAAATATCGGTTCATATAACTGAAAGAAACACGTTTATTTAACCATTTTGCTACAAAGTTCGAATTTATCTAAATAAACTTGTTTATCCACCAACTTTAAAATTCGGATCCACCTAACGCTATTCAAAATGGTTTCTTTCCACTGCGACGTAAAATAGTCGTCAAACCTGTGATCGTGCTGCCATCTGTGTTATACGTCGTGAAACTTAATGTTTATATGCTTTGTTACGAAATTGCCATCTTTGTTGGAGCACATGCAGAATCTGTAGAAAGACAGCTTCTTTACATCTTGTACGATGTTTTATAAGTAATTTCTTTTATGTTTTGTAAGAATTTTGGCCTCTTATTAACTTAGTTTTGTATCTATGTTATTTAGCGGAGAATCCTTAATTTTTTTGTTTAAAGCATTTTTACTACCCCATACAGTTTTCAAGAAATAGTGCGGTCAGGTATAGAAAATATTGAAGAAGGACGAAATTCACACTTTTGTTTTTTTATTGTCAATTACTGGAAATAAATTGGGCTGATTATTGGTTAATTCAGAATCGTATCATTAGTTAGAACAAGTTGTCCTTCGCAATAATGTTTCGTAACACTTATTAAACCAGACTGTATCTTGTTTTAATAAAAACAAATGTTTCATTAAAGAGTTGTACAGTTTTGCAAGGCCTGGCATGGCCGAGCGCGTTAAGGCGTGAGCTCGTAATCCGAGGGTCGCGGGTTTGTGCCCGCGTCGCGCTAAACATGCTCGCCCTCCCAGCCGTGGGGGCTTATAATGTGACGGTCAATCCCACTTTCCGTTGGTAAAAGAGTAGCCCAAGAGTTGGCGGTGGGTGGTGATGACAAGCTGCCTTCCCTCTAGTCTTACACTGCTAAATTAGGGACGGCTAGCACAGATAGCCCTCGAGTAGCTTTGTGCGAAATTCCAAACAAACAAACAAACAGTTTTGCGATGTTTAAAATGTAAGTTGAAATATTAAACTGATACAAGCTAACAACTTTCATCACAATTATCTTAGAATTTCAAATCATGAACGTCGAAAATAAAATCGTACTGTGTAACAGATGAACGAACGTGGTGCTTGATTTAACTGTATAAGGTTTCTATTCTGGTATTCGTATCTCTTGACTAGATACTAGAAGCCATGATTATCGTGTTGTTCCCATAGAGAAGATAAAATGCAAATCGTGTTATGCTTATTCGTTTAGCTTAGACCAATAGGTGGCGATTGCGTTGTTTATTTGTTTTGAATTTTACGCTGTTGTTGTTGTTTTGAATCAGCACAAAGCTACACAATGGGCTATCTGTGCTCTGCCCACCACGGGTATCGAAACCCGGATTTTAGTGTGTAAGTCCACAGACATACCGCTGAGCCACTGGGGGGCAAATTTTACGCAAAGTTACATGAGGGCTGTCTGTGCTAGTCATCCCTAACTTAGCAGTGTGAGACTATTAAATAATTGCAGTAATGTCATCCATCGAAATGTAAGATACATAAACTAAATTATTTGACTACCCAGAATCTTTCAAATTTTTGATCCTTTATAGTCACATTTGTTTGTTTACGATAGGCCTATACGTGATGCGTTAATGCCTCGTTTTGATTTATTTTGAGAAAGAGGCGCGAATAGATTGTAATTAAAACTTTCGAACCTACCAAGGCAAATGTTTCGATGCTTTCTAAGAGAATAAAATGGGCTTAAAACTATAGATATAGAGATATAATATTTTTCTATTGTTTATTCATCATTAAAAATACTCTTCAATCGACCAACATTCATTTAGTTGTCGGTATAACCTTATACCTTGGTCTGACATGTCGAAACACATTTGCCTTTTTTTTTTTTTTTAGGCCTTTTGTCTTTTGCTCAATTTGTCAGCAAAGAAAGGACAGTTTGAAGTTTTCATTAATCGTTCACGAAACCTGTCTTGTGTTTTTCACGATTTTTCTGATGTCAAAATTGGCCACATTGGGGTTGTGTGGAGAAAGACGTTGCATTTATTTGTGAATGTAAGTGTTTAATTTATTTGTGTTGTAATCCCCGCGTGTTGTGAATACGTGGGGTACATAACATTTTATATAATAAGGCCACTGCTGTATAACATAATTCAGCTATTAACCATTAAAGATAATGTTAGCTTTAAAACAAGCTTTGAGCACATTATCGACCGACTTATCCATGGTTGATTTTATTTGCTAATGTCGCCGAATAAATTTGCTTAACAAAAATTTAACCCTGGTGAGGAGATATTTAAACTATATATATATATATATAGTACATAAAAAATAAACTTCTAACTTCAATATTAATTAAAAGTTTTATGCAGCCAAATTACCTGATTTTATATTTTCTATGAAAATACTTTTTAAAAATCCAGTTAGAGGAGATTATATACCTATAATAAACAATCCCTTATAACTTTCAATATTCATTTAAAATTTACGTTTTTTTCCGCCGCTCAATTCGCTAACCAAGAAGAGAAAATTGTTTGAATGTTTTACGATAATCAGCTAGTGTTCCTTAGTTCTATGAGTTACTTACTATCAAATATTCGTTACTCGTGGTTACTGCTATGTAATTCTGGTCACAGCGACATATTTCATATTTTTCAGCTCATTTCAAGCCTAGGAATTAAGAAATTACATGACAAGAAGGTCTGTTAAATAAATAATATTTCTATTTATAAATGCCCTGATCTTGACGTTCAAGCTCTGCCTTGACGTGAAAGAAACTTTTATCTAAAGCATTCCCCTAACCCTTTTACTGCAAATACGCTCTATAGAATTAATAGTTAACTTAACTTTTGTTTAAAGACTGTCCACTCAAATTACCCCAGCAAACTTGTACACGGTCTTGCGTTTTTGCTGTAAATATACTTTAGTATAACAAGAGGGAGCTTAATTTTCGTGAAATGCTTTTCCCTCAAGTGAAGCACGTAATTACGCTTCGAATAATTCAGTAACTAATCAGCTAGAGAATAAAAATAAAATCTGACAGTAATTTTTAAACGTAGTAAATTTATCTGAAGGCTCAAAGTTTTCTTAATTCGATTGAAAAAAGTTGATACACAGACGGTTAAATAAATATGTTAAATAAAGAAAAAAAGTCGGCTTTGTGCACCTTAGTAACATGAATCTTTAAATGTAAAAACAATTATTAAGGCAAATAATAAAAGTTAATATCGTCAACCATAGTAACAGAACTATTAATGAGAAATAATAATACAATTTTAAAGTTTAATTTAAATGTGGTTTATTTATGCTTAAACACAAACTTATATTATACAGTGATTGTGCTGTGCAAATGGCGGGTGTCAAAAAACAAAATTTTAGCGTTATAACTCTCTGTAGTTACCCCTGAGTTTAATTTAAATAAATGCTAAGACGATCAAATTTGAAGCAATCTCTAAAATATTTTTACTTTATAAAGAGAAAAAAAACAAACTAATACGACATACCGTGTATCTAGATGTTAGTGACAGTGTTGTATTACACACAGCTGTATCAACATAACGTATTATTTCCATAGGCTGCAGTTCATAGTTTACCATCCATCTTATTCGCTAACAGCGACAACAGTGGTGAGTTTGACCTTCAGCCCGTGTACTATTAAGATAACCCGAAGAAAATTTATTTAATGAACACAAAATAAAAACAAACAACACTTTTACATGAGTGTGATTGTATGCGCGGAGTAAATCTTGGTGAATCGTTATTACCTGTGTTGTGAACAATACATTAAGGAATAAATCAGGCACTAATAAAGAGAAATGTATAGGGAACATAAAATATAAACCACAACGCATTTAAAACCAAAATCTAGACTTGTCTAGTGCAAATTGGAGAACAATAATTTTCAATTATAGAAATATACGACCTTATTATAACATCTTTTTTATATTGAAATGGACGCTCAGCATTTCGCTTTACTGCTTGTTAAAATATACGAGATGCAGTTTTGTGTTTTTGGTTTCTTCGTTTCTTGAATCATTCTTAGATTTATAAGTTAAACGCCAAAAGTCGGCGAAATATTGTAAAACCAAAATGCCTACCGAGAAAACTGCAGATGTTTTTTCCTTTGATCGTCTATTACAGTTAGCGAACAAAAATGTATAAAAATTGAGTTTCAGATCTATCTTTGTCTCCCACAAGTCACTGCCTAGTACGCCTCTCGTACACTACCAGAACTTATCAGTTGGGTTGGACGATGAGAGATACAGACTTTCTGAAACGCTATTTATACATGCAATAAAATATTATAAAAGTTACAGTTTAAGATCCGAAAAGCAGAGAAATAAAAAATAAACGGACCTAAAAACTGTTATAAAAACAAGATAATTCCAGGTGTTTGTTTGTTCTCTATTGAAACTCGAAATCTGAAATGCTATTTCATGCGTTATTCTTAGGTTCCTCGTTCAGTTCTCCAACTACAGATAGAATATACTGAAGTAAGTTCACAGCACTTAATAGATGAGGCTCGGCATGGCCAAGCGTGTTAAGGCGTGCGACTCGTAATCTGAGGGTCGTGGGTTCGCATCCCCTTCGCGCCAAATATGCTCGCGCTTTCAGCCGTAGAGGCGTTATAATGTGACGGTCAATCCCACTATTTGTTGGTAAAAGAGTAGCCCAAGAGTTGGCGGTGGGTGGTGATGACTAGCTTCCTTTCTTCTAGTCTTATAATAGTATTAAGGACGGCTACCACAGATAGCCCTCGAGTAGCTTTGTACGAAATTCAAAACAAACAAACTTAATGGATGAAAAACTAATCATCGTTAACATAAAAACAGGTGCATATTAAAATTAAAGTGACGGAGTCTATCTTAGCTTAAAAACACTGCTGTAGCTCTAAGTTACAGCACCTACGTAAGAAACGAACAAGACTTGAGTGTGGCATTTTTGAGCTTAAAGCATATTAGTCGTTTCTGTTAAAAACAAAGTAAAAAAGTGAGACGCTGTACATTTGAATTAGAAAAGAAACGTTTTCTTTCTATAACAAATAAATATATCTAATCCCTATCTCTCACTTTGAGATGGGTTCAGTGTGCCCTGGTGGTTAGAGCACTCAACTAATATAAAGATCGTTGAATAAGCTCGCCATTTCAGACGTGGTTGTGTTATAATGTAACAGTCAGCCCATGAGTTGGCGGTGGGCGTTGTTGACTAATTCATTTTTTCCAACCTATCACAGTTAAATTAAAGACGACTAACGTAGGCAGTTCGCGAATAGCTTTGCGCGAAATACAAAAACAAACAACAAGAGGAAGTTTATTTTCAAGTTTCTATAAGAAATCTATTAATAACTAGAAACTGCAGTTAAAGTAACCTGACGCCATTTTGACTTATATATTGATTTGCTCTCCCTTTTATGTGCTTCGCGACTGAGTTTTACTGTATTACAAGTAAACATTTTCTGTCCCCTTCTTTAGCGATTGTCACAGTAAACTGCTTCGGTTACTTTGGTGATTTATGATAACTTCTTGGATATCCAAGCGTTGAACATAAGATTCTTCTATTGAGAATGGTAGTTTCCATGTGCCGATTTTTACTTTCAGTGTTATACTGATCTATATATGTGCGTTGTGGGAGTGAGTCTCGAGTTTATACTGCATTTTGCAAAGACACCTGTGGAGTGAAAATTTAAAAACATTATTTCATCTGTAATGTCTATGTTCCTCGTAAACAGAAACGTTTACTTCACAGTATATTCAAACATGTAATTATATTGTTTCTTACCGACAGTGGAAAGAGGTAACTGTTGACGAAATTGTCCTACAGAACGTGGGAGCCTCCTGGTGACACACCAGCAAGTTTGAATGTTTGTATGCTAAAAATTAGGTTTTGATACCATTGGTGGGTATAGTGTTGAAACCCCGTTGTGTATCTTTGTGCTTAAACACAAACAAATGAATTAAAGGGAGGGTATAATATGACAGAGCCGTCTGTCGGCGAGAAGGAGAATTATTATGCAAACTCGAAATTTCGAAACATTTTCTTAACTCACTGTTTATTTTTATAAAATGCTTTAAAACACGTAAAACACACATCGAGAAAGGAGGTTTGTATAATGATATGCAACCCTTTTGTGATGACGTGTAAATTTTTATAGTAACCGAATGCTTAAGCACAATCTCAGAAATCGTTCTGTAGGAAAAGGCCCAAAGATGAACAAAGCAAGATGACCGACATGTGTACTCTTAGATACAAAGTTCGCATCTTCAATGTCTTCCTAAACTTCTAGACTCTGTCACTAGAGGGAAGACAACTAGCTAGTCAACAGCCATCGGTGCCTACTTTTGGACTATTCTAATCAAGTAGTGGGATTTCACTGCCATTCTCATGATGCACCCAGAGCTATAAAGTGAGAAAATCGTTTTATCGACGGTGAGACACGAACCTTTGATCCCCTGATTCACAATCTGACACTCTAATTTGTAGGGCAACACCTAACCCATGAGAATTGTTTGCTTATATAACATTTGACATTATGGGTTTGGTTGATAATGTTACAAGTGAATGTTATCATTTAGAGACTCGATGTAATATCTAATCGGCTTCTTATTTTGGTCACATTTATACAATAACGTAAAATTCGAGTGCACCATCATAATAATGGTACTATAATTAATTTTAATAGTGAATCGTTTACGGACTGACCCTCTGGCCGACTTCTCAGTTTCGAAACTCGCGATCCGGGTTTGAACCCGTGCGATATCTTAAAATATTTCCCGCATTTTAAGCTGTGGGTGCGTGAAAATAGTGACAGTCAATCTTTTGACGTGGATGGTAAACGGCAAGGAACTTCTAGCTGGTCACCTTTTCTTTCGACAATAATTCAAAATTAATGGTGATGTCAGGCTAACTTCGCATATTCACAGTAAATTCTTAACAGAGCAATTAGTTAACGCTTGACTCATAATTTGAGGATCGCAAGTTTGAATCCCTATCGCACAAAATATGCTTCTCCTTTCGACCGTGGGGGCGGTATAAGTGACGATCAATTCCATTATTCATTGGTAAAGGAGCAGCCCGAGAGTAGGCGATGACTAGATGCCTTCTCTCTAGTCTAACACTGCTAAATTAGAGACGGCAAGCGCAGGTAACCCTCGTGTAGCTTTCCGCGAAAATTCAAAAACAAACAGTTACCAGAGATAATCGGACTCGACTGGCTTCACTAAGTTATATTTCTATAAATCTCAGCTTCAGTTTTTGAATATGAAAGAATACTAGAAAATAAAATTAATATTTCTTACTCTCTCTGTTTCTACCCGTAAACCCACCTTTTTTATGTATCGTAATTAATTGAGATCAAGTTTAACATTTTTTGCAAAAAGCTACAGGAGGGCTGTCTGCGCTAACCATCCCTAACTTAACAGTGTAAGAAAAGAGGGAAGGCAGCTAGTCATCATCATCCATCGGCAACTCCTGTGCTACCTTTTTACCAATGAATAATGGGATTGACCATCACTTTATAACGCCCCCACGGCTGAAAGGGCGAGTTTGTTTAATGTGATGGAGATTCGAACCTGCGACCCTAGGATTACGAGTTGAGTGCCTTAACCACCTGGCCATGACGGTCCTTTAACGTTGTGTTGATAGTGCTGAAAAATGACACGAAACACTGAACTAAGATGCAGCAGTGTCTGTGTTACAGGAAATACAAACCGTTGAATGGCAGAGAAATTCCTCTAACCTGAGAAACAAAAACACAGAGGATAAATTCCTTTCATCATTTGTTTAATTTCTGTCAAAAAGACTTCTGACAAACAAGTCAATTCCAGAGCCAAATTTATATGGATTTCTTTTTACCTCAGGTAAGATAAGCTCTAAAAGCTAAGTCGTAACGTTAATAACAAATCTTTGCATATTAATTAAAGTGTATTATACCGAGCACGGGCAATTAATCCAAGTAATGAAAGAACAAAAACTGTTACTTTTATATCTACCTACCTTACAACTGTTCATCAATACAAGTATAATAATAGTAGGTAAGTGCTGAAGTCTACATCTTTCTCTTTTAATGAAAAGTAAAAGTGTAAAGTATATTTATAATTACAAGAATTATAATTACAGTTTCTTCGTCTGCACGAATAAAAATTATTACGACAACGTTCAATATCCAGCTCGTAATTCTAATTAGTTTCCGTTTTGTTAATTTTTTATTTCGCGCAAAGCTACACAAGGGCTATCTGCTTTAGCCGTTCTTAATTTAGCAGTATAAACTAGAGAGAAGGCAGCTAGCCATTACCACCCCCACCGCCAGCTCTTGGGCTGTTCTTTTACCAACGAATATCGGGATTGATTGTAACTTTCTAACGCCCCCACTGCTGAAAGGGTGAGCATATTGGTATGAGGAGAATTCGAGTCTGTGACCCCCAGATTACGAGTCGAGTGCCCTAGATATCTGGCCATGCCGGGCTGGTTCTCATTAGCAGCAAATTACTTCGCTTCTTGTTATTTTCCCAAAAGGGCCCCGTATGGCCAAGCGTGTTAAGGCGTGCGACTCGTAATCTGAAGGTCGCGGGTTCGAATCCCCGTCACACCACACATGCTCGCCCTCCCAGCCGTGGGGGTGTATAATGTGACGGTCAATCCCACTATTCGTTGATAAAAGAGTAGCCCAAGAGTTGGCGGTGGGTGGTGATGACAAGCTGCCTTCCCTCTAGTCTTACACTGCTAAATTAGGGACGGCTAGCACAGATAGCTCTCGAGTAGCTTTGTGCTAAATTTAAAAAAAACAAACCATTTTCCCAAAATGTGTTTATGTGTTTCCTTATAGCAAGGTTACATCGGGTTATCTGCTGTGTTCATCGAGGGGAATCGAACCCCTAATTTTAGCCTTGTAAATCCGTAAACTTACCTCTGTACTAGCGGGGGGACATAAGTGTTAGCTACACAAGTATTATACCTTCCCATCTAGCTACAAGTAAAAAAAAACAAACGATAATTTTCTTTTCCCAAAATAAATTATTCCAGGACTTTCGACTAATTATGTAGTTTAATTACTCTGAAATTGAATATATATTTTTTTTTGTTCGGTTTGCGCGTGCTCCGCAGAAGACTATGTAACATGTAATACAAACAACGCTCTCTTTCGTGCTTTCAATACGAAAGTTCTGGGTTTGCTACCCGTCTTAAGCACAGTGTCGGTAGTACATTGTGTAACTTTACTATTAACGAAATGAACGGCACATAGTATACATACGTTCATGAGCTGTTAACACGTACACATCTATTTGTAAAAACCTTAAAACGAAGACTTCGTTTTTTGATCAACTGTAACCCTACATGCTTTGAAACGTTTTGTACCTTGAATCTGTTGAAAGAACGAAAACATGAAAGAAGAGCGATCTTTCATATCATGTGAAATGTTTTTGATTCACGTGTTTGATGACGACCCAGGCGCCACTACATATTCCACAAATAACTGTTATTCCAGGTAAAAAATATATTCTGCAAAAAAAGTTAAGTACCCTGAAAGTAAAACTCTTATATATATATAAAACAATAACAACAACAAAAATATAGCTATTTCAAACTTAGGCCTACATGAGGTGTTAATTAATTTAATATCTCTTTCATTCTTCAAAAATACACCAGACTTAACCAACAATTCTGATGTTTCCTCATAATCAACAATATTAATGTTCCGTCAAGTTTTTACGTAGTGTATGTTTACAGCTCTGGGATAGGGATAAATAGGAAGATGTTGGAGGCCACTTTCGGGCCTACGTGGGGATGAACGATATTCAATTAGACCAATGAAAGTATTAAAAAAACAATAAATATGGATTTTTCTAAACTGTTTAAGCTATGTCTAGACTTACATCTAACACAGTATATACATCATCGTTATGCGAAGCCTTGTCTTATTTTTCGATTTCATGTTGTCCTTGACCCCTGATAAGGTGTGGAATCTCCAAAAATCTGTGTATCCGGTAATTTCTCTTATGTTAAACACACGCACATGTATGGTATTTTATTGATAGAAGTTTTCCTGGTCGGTTGATTTTGAATTACCGTTTTAAAAACTGGCATTCGGTTTGTTTTTTGTTTTTTGGAATTAAGCACAAAGCTACACAATGGGCTATCTGTGCTCTGCCCACCACGGGTATCGAAACCCGAATTTTAGCGTGTAAGTCCGCAGACATACCGCTGAGCCACTGGGGGGCCTGGCATTCGGAGCTTTTATTTTTTTTTGAAAAATTCGGTATAATGTTTCAAGATTTGAACAAAGTAAACTTGATGAAAAAATTTATTTAACATGTACTTGTCATCTTTGTAATTCCGGTTACCTTACACAGTCAAGCATGTTTCAGTTTTCTTTCATTCCAAAGTCTAAAGATATTGATGGGTAAATTTTTGATTACCTTCTACAGAGGAGACTCTTACGTCAAACTATAATTTACCTGTCTTTGTTACGAACCACATTTAGCTCTCATTTCCGCAATTATCTTTCCCGGTCTTTCTTCACGATTTCTAATTTTTGCCTCACGCTATTTTCAACGCTGTATAAAGCCTATCTACCTACAATTTTACGTGTTTGTAGTTTCGAGTTATTAGTTCTCTAATTACTCGCTTGTCGAACTTGCACAACAATATTTAGAAGCGCACGTACACCTTCGCACTTCGAGCCATTATAATAACACATCCTTCAGTAAACACGGCGTATTAAACATAACGACTTTTTCTTGTTAATCGTGCCTTGGAGTTTTCTATTCGAGTTCATACTTCTTCGCTTTTCTACTCATGAATATCTATTTTTCAACACTCAAGAAATCCCCAGAACGTTTAACACGAGATAACTGCAGTGCAGATCACTAGTGGAGTTTTTCATTGGCTCACGAAAATGATGACATTATTAAATACAATATCATTTTCCTGGGAGGCTCGTGTTTTTCTGAAACTTCTGGAGGATGCCCATATTGGGAAAATTAAAAGTGAAATAAAAGATTATTAGTCATTAATCCAAAATATTGGAATTCGATTACACTTACGCTTGGCATTTCAAAGATGGCAGACTGTATAAATGTGTTTCACAATGAGAAAAGTTAAAGTCTTATAAAACCAGAAACACGAGAATTTTAAAATAGTTGGATAAAAATAGCTTTGATATAAGAAACATGAGCACAAAGCTACTAGTTGGCCACACTCCAAACCCAAACGTTTAACGTAGTTAGCCATAGGTATTAATGTATTTTTATTTAAAAAGATTCGAGAACTTCATATTAAAACGATTTTTGTTATTAAAATCACTAAAGTATGACAATCACAACTAATACAATTTATTGGTAGAAAGGAATGCATAAAAGCTACATTTTGACTTTGTCTAGCATTATATAAATTGATCACGTTTTGGAATGTAGTGTACAAATTGGTTTTGACGCAAAATATTCGTTGAAATGATAATGATGTGATCATATATAAAATTTATAATTTCTAAAACGGAATTATCATTTGTACGTAATAGCATTGGCAAATAAAGGAATATGGATCAATGTAGGGTACAAGGTATATTCAGAAATAGACTTGCAACAAGCCAAGTCCCAGCCATAGTTAACAAAGTGCGACGTCTATGAACACAAAAGTCAGTAGCCCTCCATGTGACATAGATAACAGTATGCAACAGAAACGTAAAATATATCCAACTGCAAAAGTCATACAAGTTATTCCAATGACATATTTGTCCAACTGTCGTAATTCTCGAGCAGTTTAAGGATTAAATCGGTTTTAATGGAGTTTTATACAAAGACATTTCGATCAAGTCACAGGACGAACTGATTTTGGATTTCTGTGCGACTAGACTTTTGAAACAAGTGTTGTCGTTCTCGTTACCTATGAAACGCCAGCAGGGAGGAAGAATGTGCTTTGGAAATGACAGCCTTACGACTGAGCGTTTTGCAATGAAAACTACGCTAGTGTCAAGACTATAAAGTACAGGGTGTCCCGAAAGTCACTGTACACTTATATATTTATTAACAGACATGTTTCAATATAGAATACAGGAGGTAAATATAAATGACAACTATAAACACTGTTGAAAGTGACCCCCGTTGGCATCAATACATTCCTGGATCCTTCTTATTTTGTTTCTAAACACCGCTATCAGTTGCGGGATTGAAATAAACTGAATAAAATATGATTACAAAACTGCACAGTGACTTTCCGAACACCCTGTATATAACTTACGTACAGTTGGCCCGCCGTGGCTAGGTGATTAAGGCACTCGACTCATAATCCGAGGGTCACGAGTTTGAATCCCCGTCACACCAAACATGCTCACCTCTTCAGCTGTGGGGGCGTAATAATATGACGGTCAGTCCCACTATTTTTTAATAAAAGAGTAGCCCAAGAGTTGGCGGTGGGTGGTGATGACTTGCTGCATTCCCTCTAGTCCTATACTGCTTAATTAGGGACGGCTAGTGCATATAGCCCTCGTGTTGCTTTGCGCGAAATTCAAAACAAACAAACAAACAAATGTATAGTTACTTCAGAGTGGATTTAATATTTTCATAAGCTTAAAAATTATTCTTGGCTTCATAACCACTTCTTCACTGTTGACAGAAACATAAGATGTATTACTATCTAAATGGAGCAAATTACGTGACTTTAAAGTCACTTTTAGGTCGCTGAAGTGTGTGTATGACAATTAATCAAAAGAAGCAACTGGAAAGAATCAGTTCTTAAATTACAAACTTTCCGTGACATATGAACCCGATTTAATTAAAAAATAATTTTCCTTACAATCAAAGTGTATTAGTTGTCCTAGTAGCAAAGCTCTGGAATTTGGAACTGGCGAACTCGGATCGAATCAGTGCTACAGTTCTATTATTTCCCACATTTTAATCTGTGGGTGTATTATAAGAGTGGCAGTCAATTTGTTATCAGGAATGGAGGATAGTAGAGTGCTGTCTTTCAAAATTTCAAAATTAGGGACTGTAGTAGGGAAATAAGCTTAGTGGGTTCGCATTAATTGCTTCTTTTTTATTTCGCGCAAAGCTACTCGAGGCCTATCTGGGCTAGACGTCCCTAATTTAGCAGTGTAAGACTAGAGGGAAGGCAGCTAGTATTCATCATCCATAGCCAACTCTTGGGCTACTCTTTTATCAACGAATAGTGGGATTAACCGTCACATATATAACGCCTCCACGGCTGAAAGGGCGAGCATGTTTGGTGCGACGGGGATTCGAACCAGGGGCCGTTGGATTATGAATCGAGTGGTGCCTTAACCACCTGTTCATCCCGAGCTAGAGTTCGCATTAATAAAGATTTTTTAAACTGTAAATAAAAAACAAAACAACTGTCGAAGAACAGTTTTTTCTGTAAAGTGTATTGAGTCCTTAAAGTTAATGTTTGTAAAAAATACATTTATTAGTTGTATTTTTTTATCTTAAAAGACATGATAACAATTGCTATTACGCTATGGAACGATTACCACAGGTATTTGAAGGATATGATTTTGCCACTGTGTATAGTGAGCAGCCAAACCCCATGAAACAGACAGTGTAATAAGATATCATAGCATGACTTGATTGTTAGGGCGTTCGACTTGCAGTCTTTGAGTCGGGGTTAGAATTCCGTTACCAAACATGCTTGCTATTTTAGCTGTTGGGGCGTAATAACGTTTGGCCAATCCCATTATTTATTGATCTAAGAAATGACGTTGTATGATGTTTACTAAATGCCTTCTCTCTACTATATCACTTCTAATTTAGGAAAGGCTGACGCGAAATTAAACAAAAAAATCTCAAGCACTAAAAAACACACTTTAAAACAGGCTCTAAGTGGCGTTTTATAGTAGTTCACTTAGTTTCCTTTTTTTTTAGAAGATAAAGTGTACAAAATTTCGTATTTTAGGTGAACAATAAAAATTACGTACTTTTTTATTGACCTCTAGTGGCACAATGAAACGTAAGCGGACTTGTAACGCTATAAACTAGATTTCGATGCGCGTGGTGGGCAGAGCACAGATAGCCCATTATTTAACCTTTTTCTTAACATCCCGAAGATAAAACTTCAAGTTTATTAATTTGTAATGAACAAACTGTTAGGTCTCCCCGCAAAATTTAGAAACAAAACACCATCATTAACTTGTAATACAGCCTTAAACTGCCAAGCCACATGGAGTTAAATGTTATGTTGCAAGGAAACGTTAATGGCTATAATGGTACACAGGGAATAAAGTCCAAAAACGGACCCTGGGAAAAAAAAAGTTTCCAAAAGAAACGTTGTCTGTTTAGTTACATTTTACATGTTTAAAAACTAAGTACATCTGAGTGCTGATAAGTTTGAGTTTCTAGAGTACACTGTTTACAAAGTAGTATCAACACTACATGTAATTTAATTATCCGGGTCCCTCAGGTTAAGCTACCTAATTTACCCATCATCAATCGAACGATCTTATTCCGTCATGCCATATTTTTCATTATGTCCCTGTTTGGTCATCTTCCACAATAATTTATTTGTCGCATTAGGTTCTTGGAAAACCTTTCCTAAAAAGGCACTTCGGTCATAACTTTTATTAATAAATGAAAAAGAAAGTGTAATTTACCGGTTTTCAGAGTCAACGATCATGGTTCACCATTCTTCATTAAGACCTTGCATGTTCAGGTGGTTAGAAGGCTCTCGACTCCCAACGTAAAGGTTGCAGGTTCGAATCCCTGCCCCACCAAACATGCTGCACCTTTTCAGCTCTGAGGGTGTTATTATGTGATGGTCAATCCTACTATTCGTTGGTAAAAGAGTAACTCCAAGAGTTGGCTGTGGGTGGGGATGACTAGCTGCTCTCCCTCTGGTCTTTCACTGTTAAATTAGGGATGGCTAGTGCAGATAGCCATCGTGTAGCTTTGCTCGAAATTCTAAAACAAACAAACAAACCCTTGTCCTTCAATTCATCGCTACCTGTACCACCACTATTTTTCCTTCACTGTTGTCTTTTGTTACGAGACAAGGAGACAGTAGTTCCCCAGACTTTGAAGTATGTAATACAATCACAAACAAGATGTCATGAGGCAAGGAAGCAGCTATTCCTCAGACTTAGCAGGACATGATTACGTCATCACATATAAGATCATAAATGGTCTCTTTTCAAACAAATAAAGGAACGTACTGAACATTTATACGTGAAGACACAACTTTATCTCCCACAGAATGTCTCTGAAATGACGTCACTATGTCTCTTTTCTTTATTTCCTCAGAATCAAGGCTAACCTTCCATCAGATCTAATCGTACGATGTTAATATAAAATCTTCCGTTTTCTTCATCGTTCAGCAGCTGTCTTTGTATCTCTGCACATTATACTTACTACCTCCTCATTAGGTTTTCTCTCTACGAGCACGTGACAGTTGTTTTATCTAACAAGGTGAGTTACTGAGAAACACTTTCAGCTGATGTTTCATGTTAAACTGAAGGTAAAGTGTGTGTAATGGGGAAGGTATTGGTATTTTCAACCTTAGTGATGTCCTAACGCATACACGACCTTGAAAAGTTAGGGTATCCTAGTATCCAAATAATGGTCATTCTTAATTTTGAGCCACTGGCAGGAGGGAAAGCTACCAGCAAACATCACCCTTTGTCCGCTTCTTTAAATCGAATATTGAAATTGGATGTCACTTTTACGACGCATTCAAGGCTAAACGTGCCAAAAATGTTCAGCAGCAATGGGTTCGAACGTTGGACGTCTTGATACGCAACTTAACACGCTAAACACTCTATTCCCCCTCCCCACACACCTAGACGTTGTTATGCCTAAATCTATACTTCTCGCTAGCTCAATATTCTAGTATTAAATACGCGTTCCGTATCGTCATACTATGATTCAATTATCAAACAAGTAGGAAAAGTAACACAATAGCCCATTGTCATTTCTTACAGTTGTCGATTGAAACCAACTGTACCTTTACACGAGACAGAGATAATGGCAGTTCATATTTTATCAATACGTTTTTCATTTTGATAAGCAGCAGATAAATTAAAGTGTAAATAATTGAACTATTATTGTTAACTCATGAGAATACATTCGTTAACCTACTTTATGTGTCATTAGTCTTTTTTTTTTTCCATTTGCCCTCATCACCAAGCGGCACATCTGCGCACTTACAGCACTAGAAACAAGGTTTCTATACATGTGGTGTACTTTGTGCTTAACTAAAAACAATCAATCCAAAAAGTCCAGCATGACGAGGTGGTTAGAGAGAACTTGACTCGTAATCTGAGGCTCACGGGTTCGAATCCCCGTCGCACCAAACATGCTTGCCCTTTCAGCGTTATAATGTGCGGTCAGTCCAACCATTCTTTAGAAAAAGAGTAGCTTACGAGTTGGAGGTGAGTAGTGATGACTAGCTGCCCTCCCTCTAATCTTTCACTGCTAAATTATAGACAGCTAATACATACAGCCCTCTTGTAGCTTTGTACCACATTCAATAGACAAGCAACATCATTTCAGTCAAAGACTGGTAGGCTACTAGATGGCAGAGCCCTCTATATTGATAACATACCTCTCCGGTCTTAATTAAACTGTTGCCAATACCAATCGAAATTTAAGTCCTTTAAACTTTCAAATTAGTCATCTAAGTTAATTTAGATTTGTGAATAATATTATGACAATGCTTATAATTTTTTATTTGTTATTACGTAGCAGACAAAGTATTTTAACGATGATATTATTGGTTTATTTTCAAGAAGGTAAAAATGAAAAGATAATTTGCGACGTAAAGGTTTAGTAAAGTTTTTGATGTTTTTTTTATTTTTTGCTAAAGCTACCTTTTAATTTTGTCATCAATGGAGATAAAACTTACAAAATGGTGAAGAAATAATATTCCAGCAGGAATCTTCTGGAATTTTCTTTCTTAATTTGAGTTGAAATTACTTTTTAAATGTGGGCCACATTTATGATATGCTGAAATAAACCATACGAAATAACGTATGACTTACGTACAGGTGAGATGTTTTAATCAAAGCTATTCCTGTTAAAATATTCAAACCCTTATTTTCAGTAGTGTTAAGCTACACTAAGACTATCTAGTGCAGAAGTCCCTAGAGGGAAGGAAGCCAATTATTTGGCTACTTTAATCAAATAGTTGGATTTGAACGTCACTCTTATAAAGCAACCACAATCCCAAGGTGCGGAGTGTGATTTCTTTGTCTCCCATTCAAAGCTACAGCAGTGTGTCTACGGACTTACAATGTCAGAAACCGTTTTTTTCCCGTTATCACAACAATGATTTTGATGAACTCTTATAAAAAGCGCTGAAATTAATAAATTATTTGCTCAGAATTTATCATGCATTCCACAAAGGTTTTCGATCGAAATTCTAAGATTCAATTGGTTTTAGTACAAACGTGCTAAATAAAACTCGTGGTATGCTATTAGTTACGTAACACTATTTTCTTCTTCTAAGTTCTCTCCTTCTCAGAAATGCGCTAAAGGCGTTAAGAAATATAAAACGCTCGTTGTGGCAGCCTGTCTTGACGCTGTTTCTCTAATCATCTCATGCGGAATTCTTGAAGCAACAACACAAAATGACGCAACTTTTTTATTTCCTCGAAATTTCCAGAAGTTTGGCTTGCTTTTGAAATTCGTAAAAAGCTACACGAGGACTATCTGCACTAGCCGTCCCTAATTTAGCAGTTTAAGACTAGAGGGAAGGCAGCTAGTCATCATCACCCACCGCCAACTATTGGACTACTATTTTATCAACGAACAGTAGGATTGACCGTCACATTATAACGCCCCCACGGCTGAAAGAGTTAGCATGTTTGATGTGACTGGGATTCGAACTCGCGACCCTCGGATTACAAGTCGAGTGCCATAACCACTTAGCCATGCCAGACCCATTTTCAGAATATAGTCTTGGAGGTCACAAAACGAAAGTAGATTTAACGCTGACTCAGAAACGTTAAAGGTATAGAACCATTTGACCGAGCGCAGATAGCCTGGTTACTTTGCGCCATAAAACAACAAACCAACCATCTGATTGAAGCGCACGAAGAAGAAAGAATTTTATGTCATTCTTTATTTCTTTGAATGTCGATTTGATATTTACAGAAAAAACAAACAGGAAGAACTTTTCCCTGTTTTTTATCTATTTAATTTTACGTCTATTACATCAAGCAATAAAGATTTTTGAAAGAGAGCGTTTAGATAAATGTTACCTGTTTCTCAATAAAATCCAAGAGCAGTCAAAAGCTGAACCTTATCTCCGTCTTTCAGTCATTGGCTGAACCTTACTTTCGTCTGTCAGTCATTAACTGAACCCTACTTCCATCAGCCAGTCATTGGCTGAATCTCACTTCCTCTCAACTATCAGTGTCTTTGAAAGAAGGCGAATAAGACAAAGTTGTTACGAACAGAAACCACAGAGTCAGCCTTTGAAGTATTGTTTTTCTGTGGTACTACGATGCTTTCCAACCACTTTGTGTTTAATATATGGGGCCTGGCATGGTCAAGCGCGTAAGGCGTGCTACTCATAATCCGAGGGTCGCGGGTTCGCATCCCCGTCGCGCCAAACATGTTCGCCCTTTCAGCCATGAGGGCGTTATAATGTGACGGTCAATCCCACTATTTGTTGGTAAAAGAGTAGCCCAAGAGTTGGCTATGGATGATGAGTACTAGCTGCCTTCCCTCTATTCTTACACTGATACATTAGGGACGGCTAGCACAGATAGCCCTCGAGTAGCTTTGTGCGAAATTCCAAAACAAACCAAAAAAGTGTTTAATATAAATTATTATAAAGGAACTTTACTTCTATTATACATTATAAATAACTTTACATGTTGAATAATTTCCTTTGAACTGTTTTCGTCTTCTTTCCAGTTTTGGAAACGTCATTCTGAGCTATCTGCTGAGTTCTTAGAAACATCTGACCTCGTGATGAATTTTCCTAAATCTTATACATCCTCACCAAAACAAGATGTTTCGGATTCCATTCTGAGTTTTCAGAGCTCGATACGTCGTCTCCAAAAATCAGACATTTTGGATTCTGTGATGATTTTTTCTGAGTACATTACGTCATCACCGAAAATAGAAATGAAGCAGAAGCAGTCCGCAATAAATTCTTCAAAATTTTAATCAAGTAATTTGGTTTGTTTCTGAAATTCGCGCAAAGCTACACGAAAGCTATCTGCGCTCACTGTCCTTAATTTAGCAGTGGAAGACTAGAGGGAAGGCAGATAGTCATCACCACTCACAGTTAGCTGTTGGGCTACTCTTTTACTAACGAATAGTGGGATTGATCGTTTCATTATAACGCTTCCACGGCTGAAAGAGCGAGCATGTTTGGTGCGACGGGGACTCGAACTAGTGACTGTTGGATTATGAGTCGAGTGCCTTAACCACCTGTCCATACCGAGCCCAAGACATGAAGTGTTTCGTGTTTTGATAATAAGGTAAGAAAAAAAACAACAAAATACTTTTATATTCCAGGTATTCAATTATAAAATAACTTTAACCAACATTTAGCCTTCATCAGGGTTAGTAGATATAAATTTATTAACCAAATAAGGAAATTTCCATCCAGTATGCACTACAAGTTTTGGAAGACAGCATATGATCCTTGTTAAGGAACTTCAAATCTTGATTTAACTTGAACAATAAATAAAAAAAATAAAAATAAAATCTGAATATCGGAATGTGGGATTATTGGTAGACTAAAGCAATCTGTTTGTAAAATAATATTCAGTTGTTTGCTTTCTGTATTGTCCCATCAGACAGGATCGAGCTCTCTTGCTTAAAGTGTGAGTAGTGTGTATGTTTATCAGAAACAAAAGTTCTAGCAACACTAGTGTCTCTGACAGAAGAACCACTTACAAGAAACCTTAATTCTAATAAATAAGGGATTTGCGAAAGTATTAATGTCATACTCTGATATTTAAACAAGAAATGAAGCAAAGTGAAAATGGATTCAACATTGAACAAAGCCAAAAAATCCTATATTTCGTGTTCATGTGTACTTTATATCTGTATTAATATTTCATGTGCAAGGGAATTCAACCTGTTTTAATATATAGTTATCGCTAGGATTACATAATAATAGGACATAACAGTGTATTATCGTTTGATTTTGTTGTTTGTAATAAGAGGTTTGAGTTTAAATAAAGGCTTTGAATTACTTGGAAGAAAGGGAAATAACTTTCTTTTGCTTTCATAAACATAGATTGATAAAAGTGTTTAAACGTATTTAAAACCATAATTACCACTAAGACTTGGTCAAAATAGGGAATAACACTTTTCTTTTTTGTATGTATTTATAAGGGATTAGGCTTGGCGTAGCCGGGTGGTTAGGGCTTTCGATTCGCCATGTGAAGATCGCGGGTTCGAATCCACGTTCCCATAAACATGCTCGCTATTTCAACACTATTCATTGGTAAAATAGTAGCCCAATAGTTTACGGCGAGTGATGACGACTAGGTATCTTCCCTTTGGTCTTACACTGTTAAATTAGGGAAGGCTAGTGCAAGGAAAGCCTTACGCGGAATTACAAAGAAACAAACAAACCATAAGGGATAGAAATAATGGTTTCGAATAATATCAAACATAGCTACTGTCAGGAGTAGCAATTATTTAACTATTATATTCGTATATGGATTGAAATAAAATAACTATTTTCAAGATTAATAGGGAATAATACTTTGTCTTTTTCGTATTCATAAGTACTGATTTAATGCTTGAAATAAACACTTCATGTACTTTAGAGCCAGCCAATCACAGACTTCGTTTAACCTGGAACTTTGAAACTGTCCTTGTAAGAATAATTAGAAAACAAAAGAATATCAATTATTATAGGATAAAGCTCGTGCTTGTGGCAAATTTCTAGCTGGAAAAAACTTGTATGTAGAAGATCTACAACTAAAAATATGCATTTCTTCATTTAAAACCCAACACTGTTGGGAGACAAATACTCTTAATATCCTAACAGTAAACATTAAGAAAGCTTAAATATTTTTTTCTCTTGTAAGTTTCTCTGAAAACTAATACTTTAGCGATTTCTTTGAAGAAATATACAGTTATAAGTTTAGTCGATGACTTAACAGGTCAGTCTTTTAATGGGTGGGTAAATGTTGTTATTCTACAAACACTTGTTTATTACCGAACATGTGTTTGTTATGATACGCATTGTGTATATGTTACAACTGTGGGCCTGGCATGGCCAAGCGTGTTAAGGCGTGTGACTCGTAATCTGAGGGTCGCGGGTTCGCATCCCGGTTGCGCCAAGCCTAATCCCTTATAAATACATACAAAAAAGAAAAGTGTTATTCCCTATTTTGACCAAGTCTTAGTGGTAATTTCAGCCGTGGGGGCGTTATAATGTACGGTCAATCCCACTATTCGTTGGTAAAAGAGTAGCCCAAGAGTTGGCGGTGGATGGTGATGACTAGCTGCCTTCCCTCTGGTCTTACACTCCTAAATTAGGAACGGCTAGCTCAGATAGCCCTCGAGTAGCTTTGTTCGAAATTCAAAAACAAAACAAGCTACAACTGTTGATTATTTGATGACGTATTTATGCATAATGGTAGGGGTTGTTTAAATATTAACAAGACTTTAACGATACGTGTGTGCCTTATGATACACGTTGTTTAATAGCTAATATTTGTTTTGCGGTGAACGTGTACACTATGAAGTACATTAATGTGTGATGGTACACGCTGTTAGAATATTCACTGATAACATTCACTTAACTTTTGATTATTTAAAGTGATTTATCGGCCTGCAGCAGATATTCAATAAATTTAGAACTAATACTGTGTTTTTGTTTCGTACACAAATACTCATTCTTGACGTCTTTGAACGATTTTTTCTTTCATTCATTTACTATGCTCTCCTTTGTAAGAACTCTTCACTAGAGGCCGCTGTTAAACAGTGTTTATTACAAATGACGTTAGCAGCAGACGATAGAATCAGTACGAATCCTTTCTGGAACTGTGTTGATGGGGGATCTGTTGTCGGTAGCTCTTGTACAGGCAGAAAAAAACGCATTTTTCGCTTGCGCGAAGTTGTCACCAAGTTTAAAGTCAGATTAATCTTAAACCTAGTTTTGTTTAATGTATTAACAAATAACCGCTACAATATCAGATTTTTTTCCTCAGAAAATCGCGAACACCCAAGATGGTAAGTATAAAAAGCATTAGTAATGGTAGTTAGGTTTAGTTTAGTTAAATTTTAATAATATTCTGTCTTCAAGCTCAAAATATTTATTTTTACTGAAGTTAAAAACACAGATTAGTGTTGTGATGAGCGTTAAAAGCCACAGTTTGTTTGAAAGCTTAAAGCTACCCATGCAAAATATTGGTAACAATACAAAATAGCACAAAATAGAAAATACCAGAATTAATAAGTAACCATGACAACTATGTTAACAACGTTGATCTGTAAATAGACTGACTAATGAAACTGTGATTACGGAATATTTTGTCTGACAAAATGAAAAATAAAACTGATGTATTTCTAAAAAGCTTTACTTAAACACGAGTTTGCTAATTAGGTAAATCTTTATTTGTTTAGGGTATGCGCACACAGCTACACAACAAGGAATACCTATGCCAGCCGTCCCTAATTAAGAACTAAATAGACTAGAGGAAAGACAGCTGGCCGATAGTGCTCACCTCTAACCACTGGGCTACTTTAATCGATTAATGGGATTTGACTGTTACGCACGGTTGAAAATTGTTGACCATGATCTACAGTTAACCATAGTCACACTCATTATGACCGAGAAAGAGTTATGTCTTTGTGCACCCAGAGAGTGAAATATATTAGTAGTTTCTTCAAAGGCTTAATCTAATTCACACCATAACAATTGTTGTTCACGCAGTGTGATAATATAAACAACTCAACAACTGTTGTGTCTTTCGTATCCAACTTGGCTCCATGAGGCGCCCTCCAGTGGCTCAGCGGTATGTCTGCGGACTTACACGCTAAAATCCGGGTTTCGATAACCGTGGTGAGCAGAGCACAGATAGCTCATTGCTCAGCTTTGTGCTTAATTCTAAACAACAACAAAACAACGGCTCCATGAGTTCTGGTGTTAGACGAAAGGCTTCGCTTGTTTATTTTTGAATTTCGCGCAAAACTACGAAAGGGCTAACCACTACCAACTTTTGGACTACTCTTTTACCAACGAAGAGTGGGATTGATTGACACATTATAATGCCCTTAGGGCAGAAAAGGCGAACATGTTTAGTGCGAGAGGGATTCAAACCTGCGACCCTCATATTACGAGTCAAGCGCCCTACCCATCTGGCCATGCCGGGCTTGGAAGGCTTCATATACACTGTAAATAGCAGGTATGATGTGGTTGTTATATTGTTATACAGTTTCCTTTACTTTCGCTTATAAGTTCTTAGAAGTTATTCAGCATATTATTTGTTTTGAATTTCGCGCAAAGTTACACGAGGGCTATCTGGGCTAGCCGTCCTTAATTTTGCAGTGTAAGACCAGTGTAACGCCCCCATGGCTGAAAGGGCAAGCATGTCTGGTGCGGTGGGGATTCGAACCTGCGACCCTCGGATTACGAGTCGAACGCCTTAACCCACCTGGCCACGCGGGCCTATTCAGTAGATAAAAAGTTTGATAATCCAAAAACAACATAATGGGCTGTACACCACAGATATCGAAACAATGTTTATAGCGTCGTAAGCAACTGAGGTGTTAGATAAAAAGAAAACATATTTTCTACAGCAGCAAATGGTTATAACTTCAAAACGTAGCCTTCGTTTTCCAATTAACAAAAATGTTGGGGAAACTCTTATTATTACTTGCCCGGTATGGCCACACCGTTCCCCAACAGACACTCGACTCGTAATCTGCAGGTTCGAATTTCTGTTCACCAAACATTCTCACCCTTTCAGCCGTGGGAGCGTTATAATGTTACGGCCAAACTCTCTCCCTTTTTATCGGGAAAAATATAATCGGAGAATTGGTGGTGAGTGTAGTGATGACTAGTTGCCTTCCCTTTAGCCTTACACTGCAAAATTAGGGACGGTTAGTGCAGATAGCCCTCGTGTAACTTTACAAGAAATTAAAAAACAAACATCATTCTAGTGAATAACTTCTAAGAACTAATGAGCGAAAGTGAAGAAAACTGCATAACAATATGTTAACCACATCATACTTGTTATTTGCACTGAATAAGAAACCTTCCAAGCCCGGCATGGCCAAGTGGTTAGGGCGAACGACTCGTAATATGAGGGTCAAGGGTTTGAATCTCCATCGCACCAAACATGTTCGCCTTTTCAGCCCTAAGGGCATTATAATGTGTTAACCAATCCCACTCTTCGTTGGTAAAAGAGTAGTCCAAGAGTTGGCAGTGAACAGGTAGCACAGATAGCCCTCATGTAGCTTTGCGTGAATTTCAAAAAAACAAACAAATGAAATTATTACTTTTATTGTATCACATTCACACGTAGAGTATTGTGGAAAAGTACTAATATTATTTTACATAATTTTGGTTTTGTACAACGTCTTTCTTTGGAAGTGTTTAAATATGAATCTGATTTGTTTATTGTTAGGCGTAAAGCTTGTTTGTTTGTTTTTGAATTTCGCACAAAGCTACTCGAGGGCTATCTGTGCTAGCCGTCCCTAAATTATTAGTGTAAGACTAGAGGGAAGGCAACTAGTCATCACCACCCACCGCCAACTCTTGGGCTACTCTTTTACCAACGAATAGTGGGATTGACCGTTACATTATAACGCCCCCACGGGTGAAAGGGCAAGCATGTTTGACGCGATGCGAACCCGCAACCCTCAGATTATGAGTAGCACGCCTTAACACGCTTGGTCATGCCGGGCCAGGCGTAAAGCCTAATGAGCTATCTGCACTGCGCTCATCAACTGTATCGAAACCACGATTTTAGGATTATAAATCTTCACAGTGCCTACTGAAAACTGAGAGTCGTATTAATTTAAATTTATATTATAAGAAAAAGATATACACGTTTGTATTAGTTATTTTTTTTTGAAATAACATTTCCTAGTCACTCTAATTGCTTGTCTTATGAAATAGTTTAATTAAAGTGGTTGGTTAAATTGTTAACTAATATATGTAGGTTGCTTCCTTTGATTCGAAGCTCTTAGTAGCTAATAATTGACTTTAAAAATAAGTTTTTCAGTTTATTTTTGCGCAAAGCTATACAATAAGCTATCTGCTCTATTTCTACCACGGGGAATCAAACCTGGGATCTTATCGCTGACCCGCTGGGAGATATATTTTCTTGAGCACAGTATTAAATAATATTTTCATTGAAATGAAACTGGGCTTAGCAAAAAAACAACAATGGCGCTTTCGCACCTTTGTTTTATGTTTAACATTCGATAAATACACACAACTATGAACGTATATATAAAATATATTTTATTGTGTGACGTTTGCATAAAAATGCCCCCCGCTAGTACAGTGGTATGTCTCCGGATTTACAACCCTACAATCAGGGATTTGATTTTCCTCGGTGGTCTCAGCAGATAGCCCGAAGTGGCTTTGCTATAAGAAAAAACCCACACAAACACACTATATAAAAACTCTAATCTGATCCACCACTTGGGAAAGTGGTAAACATTAGGAAGTTTCTATCTGAATTAAATTACACTTATGATGATTTTATGGAAGTCGTGTTTTTATAGTCTTGACTTTCTTTTCGAAACTACTGCAATGAAGATATCTTGTGACTAATATTAAAAACTACTGCAATGAAGATATCTTGTGACTAATATTAAAAACTACTGCAATGAAGATATCTTGTGACTAAGATTAAAAACTACTGCAATGAAGATATCTTGTGACTAAGATTAAAAATTTTTTAGCAGATTCACTTTTTTATCTCAAAACACTAAACTTTCTTTAAAATGAAATTTCGGAAAATGTTGATTTTCTCGCTTAATCCCGAACTTTGGTCATCATCTTCTGGAAAGTTCATATACTTAATTAATTAAATTTGAAAACAAATGTATTAATTAAAAAATTTCAAACTTTATCCATTGCTTTCCGTCACTTCCCAGAAAAAGTGATTTTATAAACGTATACGTGTACAACTAGTAAAAGTAGAAAATGTCTTAATTTTTAAAACAGTATAATGGTGTGGTTGGTTTCATAAATATCCACTAGTTTAACTTTATTAAACAATTTATAAGAGGTAAACCATAACTTATGTAGGTTTATTGACAATATATAGAATTATTTATACAGAAGAGCCAGACGTGAATTTTTTGAAGGTATAAGCCATGTTATAAAATGAAATTTGCTGAACATAACATAATGTTTACGCACAAGGGACCTATTGGTCCTTCATGGCTGTGCCATCTGCTAAGCTAAACTAAAACTATTTAATAAATATATTAATTTTTTTAAACCAGCCATTATCATTCATATATCTACCAAGCGTTCTCTCAAATTTACTGTGTCCACAAAATCCAAAGGCAACTCATTCCATAGCCCAACAACCCTATTTGAAAAATAAGTGTTTCAGCTGAAGACGGCTGAACAAAAGGAGACACTATCTGTAATAATAAATATTAAGCGAACTGTCATGAATCCCAACTATAAATATTGCTTGGCGATATTTATATGACACTGACGTCTCTTCGTGTAATTTTTTTCCATTTGTTGTTTTCTCTATCACGTGCCATTGGTAACTTTCGGAATAACAACGGTAAAATTCGGGGCTCAATTATCTGAGGAGAACGGAACTTTAAGTTAAAATAAAACAAACTATTTTCCAATATTTCGCACCAAGACGTTAAAAGAATATGTGAACATACGAAATGTCAGCAAGGCTAGTCAGGCCTCTCAAAAACTGTTGCAGCTGAAATAAAAGAATATACAGAGGCGCTGGGGTGATATCGAACGATATTAAGTAGAAGGGTTTGTTTGATATTAACCACAAAGCTACATAAAGGGATATCTGTACTCTGCTCACCACGGGTATCTATTTATTTGTTTATTTTTGAATTTCGCGCAAAGTTACACGAGTGCTATTTGTGCTAGCCATCCCTAATTTAAGAGTTTAAGACTTGAGGGAAGGCAGTCAGTCATCACCTGGGCTACTCTTTTACCAACGAATAGTGGAATTGACTGCACATTATAACGCATCCACGGCTGAAAGGGCGAACGTGTTTGGTACGATGGGGATCCGAATCCGTGACCCTCGGATTACGAGTCGAGTGCTTTAACTACCTAGCCATGCAGGGCCAAGGGTATCAAAACTTGGACTCTAGAGTTGTAAGTCCATAGATGTGCTGCTGTGTCACTGAGAATCAAGAGGAACGAAGGAACTCGCATTAGTATGAAGTACTTGGAAGAAGTAAATTGGACATGGTTTCTGATGAAACTTAACATAGCGACAAAATGGAGACGAATTTTAATCATTTCCTACCACGACTCTAAGACAAACCTTATTATGCTACAAAATGAATATGAGGTTATTTCTACCCAACCACGTGTTAGAATAATTGTTCATTAGGTGTTTTAGCTGTTGTTATCTGCATGAGGATAAGACTGGTTTGGTAATAGTTTCTGACTGTTCGTACAAAGCTAAGTATCTGTACAGAGATAATTTGTTGATTAAAAGTTGAAGAACCGAATCGTTTACAAGTGGATCGAGTTGTTCGTTAGTTGAAAGCTTTTCCATCTAATTTTATCTCTTTTCAGGAACATTTATCGGTTTGTTTGTCTTTCCAAACATTTCTCGCATTTTTATCACAAATAATTTAATTTTGTTTGTTCGTTTT
Organism: Carcinoscorpius rotundicauda; assembly: GCA_011833715.1. Classification (NCBI taxonomy): domain Eukaryota; kingdom Metazoa; phylum Arthropoda; class Merostomata; order Xiphosura; family Limulidae; genus Carcinoscorpius; species Carcinoscorpius rotundicauda. The sequence goes on along the minus strand of CM022394.1, from coordinate 101,111,557 downwards.
TCTGCCTCTTCGTGGCTCAGCGCTAAGCTATCGAGCTTTTAACACAAATCACAACAACATAAAAGCAAGTTTTGATACACCTAGTGAGTAACAGCACATATCATCCAACGTGGAACTTCGTCTTTAAAAAGCAAATAAACATTTATTTTTTTCCATATCTGAATGAATAAGTTATTTATATCTAATACTACATATTAGACATGACTTTGTTATAACTACATTGTTTTTCTCTCTGGAATTTGCGTATGCCAGTGGATCTGCTGTAAGTTTATGGCTTTAAAACGCTACAAAAAACATCAACAAACAAACCAGTAGTTCGGTTCCAAGCAATGGATACAATTGATTGCCCAATGTAGTTTTACACTGAAACACACAAACTGGAATTTGAAAAAACAACAACAACAAAACCACCTCGTCTTTAAACGGAATCTAATACAACTACGTCTCAGAATACTTCGAAAAGTTTAGATTACGAAGTTGACATTTATTTTTTATATGTTTAGTTATAATTTTATTTATTTATTTATCTCAGATTTCGTTCCAAATTTATCCTTTTTTCTTTTTTCAGGAAAGAGAAAGGTTAGTTTGGTTGACTCGCTTAAATAAAGAGATATTAAGACTCTCCGATATTTTCCACACGTCAGCAAAGAGTTTCGAAGAAGTAGAACTAAGATGTAACCATGTCTAAGAACTTTTCTTTGTCCCTCTCTTTGGTGAGATGAGCATAATTGTTACAGTCGTGATATGTTGGCTTCTCTTCGTTCCCATACCAACCTGGACACTGGTTGCCCTGGTAACAGTTATACTATTCTCAGCTTTCATAGAGATGCTACGACCTTGCGGTGCAGCTCCAACAATGTACTATAAAGATTCTGCTTTCTCACGTTTTCTATTGAAGAATATCCCTCGCCTAAGTATTCCTTATAAGCCGCCATGTTGGGCTAAAAATCCAAATATTCAAACGCTCGTGAAAACTTATATGATAGATCAGGGCGAGACAAGATTCGAGCGTCATTTTCTCCAGCTGAAGGACCGTGGAGTAGTAGCTTTGGATTGGGCATTAACACAAGGGTCAACCTCTATAATGAGAAAATCTCGTACAGTGGTCATTTTGCTGCCAGACTTGATGACAGATGCTCGTAATCTTAGGTATGCGTGCCAAATAGCCTTACGACAGGGATTTCGACCAATGGTTTTTAATCGTCGGGGACATGGCAATAGCCCATTGACCACTCCCAAACTGCAATCTTATGGTGATCCCTCTGACTTACGCCAAGTGGTCAAGTATATCCGGAGCAAACTTCCGAACGCTCGTGTGACAGCTATCGGATATGGCGCCGGCGCTGACCTTCTTTTGGCTTATCTGGGAGAGTTTGGTTCATCAGCGTATCTAGCGGCCGGAGTAGCTGTTTCACCTCTGTTTGACCCTGAACGTCTTTACACCGGATCAATGCCGCAACCATATGAAATTCTTGGTCTCTTAGCCAGTAAGCGGTTGGTGGCTTGTCACGGAGAAGGTTTGAAAAAGACGGTCGACGTCCAGCAAGCTTTGAGTTGCCATAAATTAGCAGACCTAGAACGACATGTCTACTGGAAGATGGCTGGTTGCGATAACTCTGAGCAATACTGGGAAAAAAACGCCCCCTTGCGGGATGCTGATGATATCTCAACACCAGTTTTGTGCATCACCAGTCATGATGACCCTTTGGTAGTGGACGACGCGATTCCATACGACGTGTTTCAGGTCTATCCCCAAATGTTATTGGTCACTACGAATTACGGTGGTCACTGTGGGTTTTTGGAATGGGGTCCAGACGGTCTGCGCTCTTGGGCTGATTTAATAGCATTGGATTTCTTGGAATCTGTCCTAGAATTCTCTACGAAAGAGGAACGTAGAATGAAGTCAGCGACAAGATAGAACTCAATAGACGACCTTCGGCTTCTACTTGTCTTCAAAGCCATGAAAAACAAATCTTGTAGACTTCACTGGAAATCTTAATCTGTTATAGTTTAAGGAACCTCATGTGGTGTTTAGAAAAGATGTATTACTTTTTGTTTGTGAAGTAAACATTAAGTGTGCCGTTAAAGTGTGTTCAGTGTCTTAATATTATAAGTAATATTCAAAAGTTGAGGTCTGTGTCTGGTGTTATTGTGAGTTGCATATTTACAGAAAGTACGGTTAATGTCTGATGTTATTATAAATTATGTATTTACAGAAGGTACGATCAGTGTTTGGTGTTATTATGAGTTATATATTTAAGGGTTTGGTCAGTGTTTGGGGCCATCATTCTTGCTGGGAAAGGCTATACTTTTCAGTAAATGCGATCCTGTAACTTTCAATATTGTGTTGCGGAAGTGATACATAGCATTAAAAAATACGTTTTTCTTCGTGTTAAATTTTAATTGTTCACTCATTAATAAGTGAGTTAAGAAGTCGTTAAATCAGGCCCATATTTAAGAACTAAATGGACGATACTGTAAAATCACTGTGCGCATGCACTATTTCTGTACTTTGTATGCTGTAAAGCACCAGAATGTTTGTATTTACTACTTACCACATGTCGTACGGGCAAGCGAGCAAACTACGACAATAATCGAATCTCAACAAAGTCACGCGCGGCCGTATAAGTACAAATTAAAACAAGTAACAATGGCTTTCAGCAGAGAGAAAGGGTACGAACGTTTTGAACAGTATCGAACCTTAATTGCGGTTATGACGACTTAGTTTTAATATAATAACACCTCGTAAGTAACGTCTCATATCAGTTGGATAGATTAATAACAACAATTTTAAAAAATATAAGTATAAAGCGATACATTCAAAGACACACGTGTTTAGAACAATAACTTTACTCATCATAGGCTAGTCACGCATACAGCTGTTTTCGGTAAATAGGAAGTTATTTTTGAATTCAATAGAAAGTTTTACCAACTGGGTTGATTATGAAACATACAAAAACCAGGGTGTGCATTTCTTGCGTGTGATTGCATAAGTAGTAAAAAATTGTATTTTAATATTTTATATGGATAAAACGTGTCAAAGATAATTTTAAAAGTTCCGTATAAGTGGCGACATCTAAAGTATCGTGGATAAAAAAATAAAATAAAAAACGGTAAATTTGAGTGAAGGAATCCACCAAAAATAAAACGCTAAGAATTTGAAATAAGCACTTTAGTAGTACAAATTATGTTCTCAAAACTTAAGACATAAACATTTGAAGAATGTTAAAAATATTTTACAATTGTTTGTGTTTGTTATCAAGCGGAAAGCCACACAATGCTTTATCTGGGCTATGTTTCCTTTAGGGGATCCAACCCCAGATTTTAGCATCGTTAGATCACAAATGTACCATTGAATCTCCATTTTTAAAATATCAATAATCAAAGTTCCAAAATATATAAAGACACAATAAGTATCGTAAATAAATACAAAATACTATACTTTAAAGCGCTTTTAAAAAACCCGAAAATCTCACCCTAGTCGTATTTCACAATTTCAGATGAGGATTTAGGAGTTTTGAATGTCAATCTTATTGTAGCAGTTCAGTAAATTTTAAATTGAAATAAATGAGAAATTCTGGCGTATATTTACACGAACCTCTACAGTGATTGATCAGTAGATTCGAAGAATTATAACGATAAAATTCAGAGTTCGAGTCAGTAGTGGGTACAGTGCAGAAATATCATGGTTTAGCAGTAAGTCTGAACGCTCATAACGGTAAGATAGGGGTTCGATTTCAGAAATGCGCTTAAAATCAACCAAACAAATTTTAACAACCATAAAAACAAATTCAAAAAACATACTGTATTTAAATATATATGTAGAAACGGCTGGTTTGGGTTGAGAAAATTTTTTTTGTAATCTTATTTTGTAGTCGTATTTCTGTAATCTTAAATACAATGTTTTTGATAAATTATAGTTTTAAATGACTTAGTCCTACACCGTCGAATAACTGCATTTTACTTACCCCTTTAAATAAATATAATTTTCGGGTTATTGTTATTGCATTCGAATTTGATACTTTAAGTAAGTCGGCTAATGTCGCTTATCAAGAGTAAACACGAGCTGGTGGACTGAACTCCCAACATTTGAACGGATTACGTGAAACGTTATTAGAAACCCAGAATTTATAATTTAGAAAAATATGACATAGTGTTGGCGAAGGGTTTGTTCAGATGTCGCTGTTGTTGTAGACCAAAGCGACATCGTTTGCTGCTCGCACTGCTGAGAAATCGAACGTCGGGTTTTAACAATACGAATCCGCAAATTTACTTCTGACTCACCGAGTGGATGAACGAGCATTTTTATCGGAGATTCAAATCCTGCAAATTAGTTTTTGCCTTTCTTTTGTAGAACCAAGTTAAGTGAAATATAGCTCATTATAATTTTATAAAAACGGGAAAACTACGTGGTTAAAATATTTTAGAAATAATTACGTTATAAATTTAAGATACAAATAACATTTCTTTTTCTCATGAAACTTTTACGGGTAGTGGGGGGGGGTAATGACTGAATTTCATGGGAGGTCCTGTACACTCGATCCAATCAGTAAGATTATTGTGTTTACTGGGAATGTTTAGTCTGCGCTTCATCTTAAAAGCGTGTGGGTTAAATGGCTAATTACGTGGTGTTTAGAAGTAAGTTATAGTCGACCCTATCTTTTGAAACTTTTCACCAGAAGAAAGATAGCAGCACCCGCCGCCATGAGGGCTTTACCGCATTATTGGAACCGAATAATTGGGCTAAGCGTTCTTTCATAATGTGCTAATAGTTGAAAAAGTTGAGCGTGTTCAGTTCGTCTCGAATCTTTAGCTCTTCGACAAAAATTAGCTTGATGCATTAAATGTCCTTTCCTTGTAAAATTCAGCTGACACGTGTTGATAGTTTGTATAATATAGCTGTTGTTTGTATTTCTCCGAGTATATATATTGTTAAACATAGAGAATACACAATGTAATGGGAATAATGCGAGTTTATAGATCTAATTATAAGAAAAATTTGTTTTCTGTAGCATCAGATCATCTGATATGAAACTAACCATCAGAAATATTCTGTTTCTACCATTTCTTTTACCTTCAGGAATTACACGCTAGTTTCTTGAAATAAACACGTGTTATATAGATAGAAAAGAAAAATGGAGAACAAGAAGTGATCCTACTACGTACAGTTAATTATGTAGCTTTGTACAATGACTTACACGTTTTGAAAACTGCGTGTGAGTAGGGTAAATCGATAAGATTTGTATATGTTTTTAACTGTAGCATTGTTGTAATACCACTAGTATGTTTGGAATAACATTGTAACATTAATGTAATACCATCAGTATATCTGGATCAACATTGTAACAATGTTGTAATATCTCCAGTATGTCTGAATCGACACTGTAACATTGTTGAAATACCATCAGTATGTTTTGATCGACATTGTGGCATTGTTATAATACCACCACGATGACTGTATCGATATTGTAACATTGTTGTAATCCTATCATTATGTCTGGGTTGACATTGTAATATTAATATAATGCCATTGTAATATTGTTTTAATACCATCGGTATGTCTGAAACAATATTGTAACATTGTTGTAATATTACTAGTATGTCTGGTTTGTTTATGCATTTCGCGCAAAACTACTCGAGGGCTATCTGCGCTAGCCATCCCTAGTTTAGCAGTGCAAGACTAGAGGGAAGACAACTAGTCATCACCACCCACCGCTAACTCTTGGGCTACTGTTTTACCAACGAATAGTGGAATTGATTGCCACATTATAATGCCCACGCGGCTGAAAGGGTGAGCATGTTTGGTGTGACGGGGATTCCAACTCGCGATCCTCGGATTACTAGTCGGATGCTTCAACCATTAGGCCATGTCAGGCTGTTATATATGGATCGACATTGTAACATTCTTGTAGTAACATCAGTGTGTTATAATGTTACAATACCATTATTTCAATATTTTGGTTATGAAAATGTTTTGGTGTTATCTAAATAGACATTTATAACAATTATGTATAAAGAAACATAGCCAAAGGACAGCAATGCGTCGAAACATCAGATTTTAGTATTGTCTAATGTTACTTTGGTATATTAATTATTTGAGATTCTAATCCTAAAAAGGAGGAAACAGAGGTAAAGATATTTTGAAATAGTACTTTATGTGTGTTGTCTTCATTCGTTTCACGTAAATCTTGAACTAATACAACGATAACATGTTGATCATCTGAAACTTGAAAAACACATGACCAAAAGTAAACGGTTCTACTAAATTACTCTGTTTTATGCTTTTAAACCTATTTACTGTTAATAAACGTTTGCAATATGTCAGCTAACAATTTATATCAAGAAACAATTAGATCGGTTGATAAAAAAAATTCACAGAAGTGCTATTTTACAGACTTCTGAATGACGGTTGAAAAAATATGGCGGGAAATTACGTGATATTTTTTGAAACAATACAGCGCGGAATGAATTAGTACTATACTGGGGGAGACGACTGGCAACTTTCACTGCTAGTAGCTAGGCGGCACCAGCGAGGCTATTTGTTTCTGCAGTATTACCTTCTTAGTAATACTACAACTCAGAAAAATTAATTTTAGATTTATAACGCTACAGTTCTGTGTAGCTTAAATTTATGTATAGATTGGTTGGATGTTTAGGAATGTTAATAAATCTTTTCCGTAAAGTTTTTTGTATGTGCGTTTTTTTTTCTCTTATGACAAAACCATAGCTATCTGCTATGTCCACCGAGGGAAATCGAAGCCCTGATTTTAGCGTTGTAAATCCGTAGACTTACTGCTGTCCCAGCGGGGAACTATTCGTAAATAAAAACGTTGTTTTTTTGTTTTTAATTTTTATTTAGCGATTTAAAAATTCGCTGAAACTAGGTTTTTCTTTATTCTGTGGAAACAAAATTTTGAAAGAATTGGTCTAACTTCTGGATCATAGAGATTGTTGAGGAAAGCCACCAGACATCTGTAGCACTGGTCTAGGCTTAAGCTAAGTATGGTTTAATCAATGAAAACTGTTTTAATGAAAGAAAACAAACTAGAGTGGAATAAGAAAATCAGCGTAATAGGTAAACCTTTTTTAAAAATACCAAAATACTCAAAGCATATCGTATTTAGTTGTTAAACACAAAATTATATAATGGATTATTTGTGCTGTGCTCATCGCAGGAATCGAAACCAGGTTTTTATTATTGTAACCCTCCAGACATAACTGTGTTATTAAACAACTATTACCCTAAAAGGTCGTTTGGAGGGATCCCTGTTTCACAGTCAGTCAGTCAGTGGACACTAAAATAACGTTTAACGTTGTAATTTGTACTGCCATAAAATCAGTAAAACGTACGCATACAATGAATCACGAGGAGAATTATGCACTCTGTACGCTACAACCAAACATGACATACGAACTTCAAAAGCAAGAAATAAATACATTTAACACTCTTAATTTTCGTTTTATTTACTTTTGAAAAAGAACACTTTCGGGGACGGGGAAACATATTTAGCATCAAAATACATTTAAAAAAATTGACCATACTTTAAGACTATATATTTTTAAAAAGTCATGTTTGAAATCTATACTCCCGTAACAAGTTTACATAAAGAAGTTTGAATGAGTTTACGTGCACTAATGAATCTCGTACACTATATTTATGTATCTAAATGTCACGGTTCAATATCTTCACGTGATCGGTAGTGTTTATGCACGCTTTTACATGACATGATAATTAAGTTATAAACACGAACTTTTATTAACAGAAAGATGCAGTCAAGTGTACTGGTAGTAATTCTGCAATGTTCTCTCCTACTAGATGAAAGTCATAGCATAACGCGCCAGTTTCGGCATTTTAATTCAGTCCTGGATAAACGCATCTCTGTAGATGTCGCTTTTGGTTTCAATTCCGATTCCGTTATTTTGAATTTAGAACTGTTTATCATTTTTAACACATTAAGTTTCAAAACAGATAGATAAATGATTGTATATACAAATATATCTTCACACAGTTCACGTCTGATTGCCACAAATATGCGCTTTGCTCTCTGCGACCATAAGTGTACTGTAAGAAAGACAAGACATCGCTATTCCGTTAGTCAACAGTACACTACAACTTTGAGATGATTATTGTGACTAGATACTTTTGTTTTTCTCGTCTATCAGTTCCAAATTAAAAATGACCAGCACAGATAGCCCTTTGTCCACGAAGGTTTGAAAAATGTACAATCTTAAATGAACATTGTTGAGTAATGTGCAAACAGTTGAGACAACCTTGTTGAATTGAAATGCTTTAAAAACACTCGATTTATAAGTTTCGAACATAAAATACTAACGTTAAGGTTTTCGCTGATACGTTTTATATAATTTAACTTTTATGTAGAGACACATATAAACAAACATCCACCACTATCAATATATATATAAATATACTGAAGAGTTTCCAGACGAACAGAAATTATCTTTCCATGATAATCAGCAGTTATTTAGGGTTTTACTTGTAGTTACATCTATACCTGAATCTCTATGACATTATAAGACTACTAGCGACAACAACAACAACAAAAATCCACACAAAAGAACAACCCATAACAGATACTAATATGATTGCTTTTCGAAATAAGCTGATTTGTTTTTGAGACCCGGAAATAACGTCAACAGTATTTTATAGAAGATAGATTAAAACTTTCCGAAACGTTTCTTGTTTTTTATCCTTCTTTTCAAAGGTTACTATAGCTTTTTCTTATATATTATAAAAGCTTATTTTGTGTTCCCCGCTAGTAGAACGGAGAGTCTATGGATTTACTACGTTAAAATGAGACTGTTCGATTCCCCTCGGTGGACTCAGCAGATAGCCCGATGTGGCTTTGCCATAAGAAAGACACACACACGCTTATTTTGTATTAAATATCTAAAAGTGATAACCAAAGTCAATCCTGGAAAATATAGCTCACAAGTTTAATTTGCCTGGAAGAAAAATAGTTCGGACTCACTACAGAATTCCTGTTTTCTCAGGACACTTCCAGAACTTTTAAAGGATTCGCTTTCCCAATATATATGATTTGACCATTATTATTGCTTTGATAACCTGTGATCTCTACCCTAATGAAAAACGCTCTCATTTGTACAATTGTATTACTATTTTGTATGTGTTTAGAAATGTAAACAAATCGTATTGTGAAATAAAGAAACACACTATCAGATGTTCACGTGTTACTGTCCTTTCCCATTGCACATTGCACACCGAATGTTAGGGAAGGATTGTTTGTTTTAAGCATAACGCATACCAAGAGTATCTAAACCTGATTTTGTTGTTGTAAGCACTTAGATTTATCATCGAGGAGAGTTACGGAAAACTTGACTGTCCACTCTTACAGTACACTGAAAACAAGGGAAAGGGTTCGCTGCCTACTCCTACGGTCCAAATGTGTGTGTTTTTCTTATAGCAAAGCCACATCGGGCTATCTGCTAAGCTCACCAAGGGAATCGAAACCCTAAATTTAGCGTTGTGAATCCGTGGACATACCGCTGTACTAGCGGGGGGCATACGGTCCAAGAAAACAACTAAAATGCTTCACTCTAATCTTCTGTAGTACAAGAAATCAACTGAAAGACTTTACTGTCATCTCCTACAGTTCAAGAAATCAACGGAAAGGCCTCACTGTCATCTTCTACAGTAAAAGAAATCAATGTAAATGCTTCATTGTCATTTCTTACAGTACAATAAATCAACGGAAAGACTTCACTGTCATCTCATACAGTACAAGAAATTAACGGAAAAGCTTCACTGTCATTTCTTACAGAACAAGAAATCAACGGAAAGGCTTCACAGCCATCTTCTACAAAACAAGAAATCAACGTCTTTTCTGACATTGATGAGTTAACCTCATATATGTAGTAGAAAATAAGCATAAATGTTTGAAAATATTTTGTTGTTTATAACTGAGATCTGTTCAACTTGTGACATATTTATGATTTTAATAGCAAGAATACTTTGATACTTTCGTTTTAAATTTCATTACTGACATAAGGGGGCACTATTAATCGTCAGCTTTTTAATTACGTCATTCGACCGTCAAAAAACACGAATAAGAAATATGTGAAAACACAAAGTGTCGAACTCTTCAAAATAACATAGATAATACTTAATCAAAATAAAATCCAGAAAGAACAAAAACATTTGACAAGGCATTGTTTGTAACTTTGGTTGAAAAGAGTACAACGAGTATTTTACAGATTCTAAGCACAATAAGAAAAATAATTTACATGAAACGTTCTTCCAATAGTTTTTATTATAACTGATATATATATAGAGAAGATAACGACAAAATTGCTGGGGTGCAGAGTATAACCTAATACACCACGGGGCCTGTTTGATGACAGGAAGAAGATATGAGATAAGAGATCTTGATTTTACGACATTAACACAAGCCAGAAGAGGAAAAGAAAAGAAAAAACAAGGTTGCTTGTACTACATTCAGAAAGTTTATAAGAACCGAATATTGCAATGTTAAAATAATACGGAAAACACATTTCATTTAATATTGCCAGAAAACATCTCCCATGCTTCAACCTTGCTTTCAGCATTGAGTATGTTAGGGTTACGTTGTTACTATGCTACGTATGTACGTCTATATATGTATGTATTAAAAACTGCTATGCTACAAGTAAATAATTCTGTGGAACAAACACGCCAGATGAACCTAATATCTTGTTGTTTTTAGTAAATTGTAATTATAGTTGTAGGCCTAGAAGGTATTGGATTATATTAGTTCAATCCTTCGGGAGTAATTCACTTTTTTATTGGTTGCAATGTCAATATATAGAGACAAGTACAGTTCACGAAAGAAAGCCTAAAGGGCCAGAGAAATGTCAAAAGCAAACTAACTCGATCAGACATCAAACTAAAACTCAAGAAGAAAAAAAAGGTTGGAAAATATGAAAAGCCTGACGAACGTGAAAAATATAACAACAAAGACAGTGCGAGGAAAAAATATTATGATATATTTGGTAAGATATCTAGGTAATAAGAGAAAACAGAGGGAATTTTCGATAGACGTGGCACTCGAAATTTTTTTAGGTAGGAGTAGAGAAAATTAATATGTAATACTTTTTTTCCCCTTTTTGTTATCTATATTTTTGTACGCCGGTAATACTAATCGTGGAGCGCGCGTGTACCCCATTTGATTTTATTACTGATCAAGATCTTTACCGAAGTACTCTCAAAGTGAAATTCGTTTAGGGAGGGTTAGAGCAAATTATCCTGTGATATTTTAAGCGTGGTCAAATACAGCAGTCGAAAGGGTTTAGCTTTCTGAGTCCAAAACTGGATTTACAGTAATAAAATCCAGGGGTTGATTCCCTACGGTGGACGCAGCAAATAGCTCACGACAACTTTGCTCTAAAACAAACAAACTAAACCAGACCATATTTAGTTAACAAAAAGAATTTTGTTTGTCCATTTTTAAGCGCAAAGATATACAATGGACTAATCTGTGGTTCGCATAACGCAAGTATCAAAACCCGATTTTTACCATTATAAGCTTTCAGATCTCCCGCTGATGAACCGAGATTAGCGATATGGAAGATGAATGATATTGCCACTTGAATAAAACCGGAGGACGAGCATAAGAACCAATCAAGTGTTGGCAGCAGGCTGGTTTATTAATTAATATTGATTTTTGTGATAAGCGGGTCGAGTAAAATATTAATTTCTTTTTAATGAAATAAAATAAAGGTAAACAGTACAAGAAAGGAGATTACCTTCACCACAAACTACGAAGTTTTCTTTTTTTTCCGTTCCGCATTTAGTGTATGTGTGGATTATGTTGGGAAATTGTTATCATATAGGTGAAGACAAAAGAGTTAAGATTCTAACCTATCAAAGTTTGTTTCATGAAATGACCCTCTCTGCTGGTCGCGTGAAGGCTCTGCTGTGTAGTTTAAATGGTTCATTCTAAGTATACATATATACATATATATACACACTTTTTTAAGACACTTTAAAAACGTATCAAACTGGAAAAAACGATTTTGGAGTTTTAAACGTCGTTATACTCAACGTCACCATGTCTGGTTATGTCCTATCTGACGACCGTAAATTTGACAATAGTTTCTATTGCAAAGGCTCTGTCGAAAGGCTGTCATGTATAAATCACATTCTTCACCCTTTTATCGTTTTGTAGGCTTCTTGTGCTCCAAGAAAACAGTTTCATATTGATAGTTTTTGTGTTTGTGTATTTTGGTTGTTAGTAGATGCCACACTTTAACTTACCATTACTTGGGTGCAACTTGTTGCAGGTCTTTGTCGTGATGGATCTGATTTCTCAAGTTCATTCATATTAGTTTGTTTACAAATACCATTATTTGAAAATTATATCACCATTTTGGCAATTATAAATTTCCGGTTTGAACACATCTTCATGATTCGAATGAATACTTTGCGTCAGAGAGGGTGGTTACATACAGTACTTAATTTTCGAGTGTATCACACTAAGTACAAAACGCCAAGTAAATGTTTAAAGTAGTTCTTATACATTCCATACTATCTACAGTTATTGTCACTTGTCTTGCCGATTTCCGTATCAAAAATTGTTTAGTATAATTAACTCAGTCTTTTATATAATCTATATAAAAGCTGGCATGTGTTATGTCACGCGTGATTTCTCGAAACAAGTTGTCAGTAAGCACAAAAAGGGATATAAACGGGTGTTGAAACACGGTTTCTTGCGGAATATTTCCGCAGATATACCACTGCAAAGCCTCGAAATAGGAGGAGTCATAGGAACCAAAATGCGTTTATTAAGATAAAATACTTTGATTACCGTCTTCCCATAACGATTTTTGTGACACATGTGCAAGAAGACCGTGCCATTAAACCTTATAAGTGTTGTAAGTATTGATATAATAAGTATAAAGACTTAATGAGAGATCACCTAGTCTAGAGGTAAGTGCACAAAATTTATCGATTCAATTTTAAATTTAAATCGTTTCTTAATTAAACTTTTTTCTGCTATATCACCAACATTGTTAATAAAAAAAACTCCAATTAACGGCGACTAACTTAATAAATCAACAAATATTTTTTTCAGTTTTGTTGTCTACGTATTTTATTTTATACTTTAAGTACGTAGACGAACAACGATACTAAGATATACTTTTGTTGCCAAACAATATAATGCAAATTGCTTGTTTGAAGTTAAGTACGAAGCTACACAATGGATTATCTGTGTCAAAGTCCACTTTTTAGCATTTTAAGCATGCAAACATACCACTGTACCAGTGAGGAACAACATAACATCCAACCAAAGCCATTGTTGGAACGTTAGTGGGCCCGGCATGGCCAAGCGTGTTAAAGCTTACGACTCGTAATATGAGGGTCGCGGGTTCGCATCCTGGTTGCGCCAAACATGCTTCTCCTTTTAAGCCGTGGGGACGTTATAATGTCACGGTCAATCCCACTATTCGTTGGTAAAAGAGTAGCCCAAGAGTTGGCGGTGGGTGGTGATGACTTGCTGCCTTCCCTCTAGTCTTACACTGCTAAATTAGGGACGGCTAGCACAGATAGCCCTCGACTAGCTTTGTGCGAAATTCCCAAACAAACAAACAAGAACGTTAGTGTTAACAAAACGTATTGGCTTTTCTACATACATATTAGAATTTGTTAATATTACTAATTTTTACCAATAATTATTCCAAGAATACGGCCCTCCGCTAGTACAGCGGTATGTCTCTGGATTTACAACGCTAAAATCAGGGGTTCGATTCCCCTCGGTAGGCTGAGCAGATAGCCCGTTGTGGCTTTGCTATAAGAGAACACACACCCAAGAATACGTCACGAATTTGTTTCACGAATGGTCTGAATTTTGTTTGGTTGACAAAGTAATTTACTAATGATTGACTGCCTCGACTGTACTTTTCTGCCTCTTTGGTGGTCAAGTTTGATTTCAGAGAATGTATTTATTTCTGTTAGCTATGAAATGTGAAGTTAGGGCATACTATGTGGTGGGGTAGTAATGCTTGCCTTGTCATATTTGACGGTCCATACGCTAGTATAACTATTAATATAAGAAAATGAGCGAGCAGCGTTCGTTATACGCAGGCGCGAATTGTGCAAAACGTAGCAATTATTTATATTTTTAGATTTCTTAAAATTTCAGTACGTTATTTAAAGAACTGTTTTTTAAACCACACAGCATTGTAAGGATTGATTGTGTCAGATTAATTTTATGTATAATTTATTTTTAACAAAAATAACTGTATAGAAATTTAAATATTACCACCAATAATCGTGCATTGAACTCTTAATCTTTTTTTTCTATAAAGCGAGCGCAGATAGCCCTCGAATAGCTAAGCGCGAAATTCAAAACAAACAAACAATATATAAAGCTGACACTTTTGGCTTTGTCGTTATAAATATGCTAAATATGAGTATTTCAAACAAGTAATGTTACAAAATTTGCCATTATCATCGTATTAAAACAATAAAATTATCATAACAAGATTTTGTGGATAGAGATCGTAAAATTACTCAAATTTTATAATCAAGGTTTTTGACTTCACTAATTTAACACAATATTAATTTAATTCTGTCGAAAATTTAACTGTATTCTTTATACAGATTACGAGTTTACAAGGTTTACAGTTATTCATGTCTGTAGTCTGATTCCTTGGGATGTTGTTTAGGGTTAATGGTAAACAACTTTAGTGAATAGACCACCATTGGTTTAAGTTGCTATTATATATTGTTACTATCAACTAAGTTTGACATTACATAATTAGACGGGAGTAAGGGTATTGTAATCGTGTACGTGAGGCTATCTATTTGTTTCCGAGCGCTACTAGACTAACGTATAAGAAAGTTTTAGATAAAAATGGGAAGTCAGCAAGGAACAGTCCTCCCCAGATTTGGATCCGAATTTGGGATCACTTCGAATTTTTTTTTTATAATGGAAAGATAGGACATTTTCGTGGTTTTGGATTAAGTGTGATTGGGTTTGTACCAAATTTTACGGACTCATTAAGACTGAGACTCCTTACCACACTACAAAAATGATCCGGATCATGGATCATTCTGGATTTGAGAAGGATTTTCTGAGTTTTGAAGGTGAAATTTGACGTTATTCAATATAAACACACGCAGTCTCGAAAACGAGTGACGGTTCGAGGGTATATAATCTCTCTGATTGCTCTCGTTTTGTCATGTTACGCTTCGTGCATTTGAACATACATTGTATTACTTTTACAAAACTTTGATATTTCGAGCAGTTTATTGTATTTTTTTTATCAGGTTTTAGAGAAAATTGAACGTTATTTACTACTCTCTGCAGCTGTCTATAAGTATCTGGTACAGAGAATAGTTAACTAATTCTGAGAAACCTCCAGTAACAACAAAGGAGAATATGTCAAGAATGGTGGTTACGTTTTAGACAAACATAGCATCAGTTGTCATAGCTACAACATTAAATAGTAGAGATACAATACTGAGTTTCTTTGGTAAAGTGCTATGTTAGACAGGGAGCAAGTTGAAATTTGCATTGAGTACTATAAATCAAGACATGAACCAGTGGTTGAAGGTCTTCTGGAGCATGGTTTGCTGTTCCATTTATTTATCCTTAACGATGGCCATGCTTGTTAATGTATTAAAAGTAACTATCATTATTTTATTGCAAGTTGTTCTTCATTATTATAAAGGTTGATTTATTTATTAATGAATAATTTATAATTAGGAATAACCTAAATCTTATAAGCTGTACGAACCTTGTGAGACATTACTGGATTTAAGGCAAAAAATATCGTTAACATAGAAGGTATTCAAATGACGAAATAATGCATTCTAATCTTCATAAGTAAATAAATACACAAAAATACACTTAATTAGATATACTGTTGGATAGGTTGATATTTAAGTGTATAACTTACTTTAATCGTAAGTTATTATTGCGACATTTTCTCTGGTTTTCTTCTAAACGGACCCACCAGTCAGAACAGAAAGTGACTCACATTTAATTTAAACAAATTATTTCAGTTCTTCACCGCATTGAAGGCAGTGAATTACTAACTAAATAGATAGTGAATTACTAAGGTAACTGTGTTCTGTGATTTAATAACAATGTAGAAAGTGAACTACTAGGATGGCTGGTGTTTTGAATAATATGGTTTAGTAATGAGGTTATAAGATGGAAATCACGAGCGCGTTTAATAACAAATGCTGCACAGACCGTATCTGTAAGGATCTAATTTTAGACATTAATAGTTTATCTGCAAGCTTTAGAACAATGTTATATGGTTTATATCAGACTCACTGATATCTATCCTTAAATGATGTAAAACCGCATAGTTCTTAGAGTTATATTTATTTTTGTGAGGCCCGATCTGGCCAGGTGGTTAGGACACTCGACTCATAATCTAAAGGTCCCGGATTCGAATCCTTGTCTCACTAAACATGGTCGCCCTTTCAGCTATGGAGACGTTATAATGTGACGGCCAATCACCCTATTTGTTGGTAAAAGTATAGCTCAAGAGTAGGCAGGCAGCGATGACTAGCTGCCTTCCTCTAGTCTTACACTGCTAAATTAGGGACGACTAGCACAGATAGCCGTCGTGTAGCTTTTCATGATGACAAGAAACCAAGTTGAAGTAAAAATGTATTCTCAAGACAGCTGATATGGGTATTAGAACTGTAATTAAATAAAATAAAGTACTAATACCCATACCAGCCGTCTTGAGAATACATTATTGTGTAACGTTTCGCGAAATTCAGAAACAATCAATTACTTTTGTTTCTTCTTTTCAGCGTGACGTGTAATGTAATAATTACAGCTCATGTTGAGACGGTCCAACAATTTCAGTATATAACTGTACTCACTTTACTGACATTTTACAAACTTTTGAAGTATAAACTAGAATCAGCAAACATCTCTTTGAAGGCACCAGATGTCTAGATACGAGTGATAGAAAATGTGAGTTGGTAAGATTGCTCTATAATATAAACACATGTAATACGTCCAAACTGTGACTGTCTGTAACGGGTCAGTCTTAACCACCGTAAACCTAAAATTTCATTTTGTGTCCTTTTTTTAGATGACACCAATCTTTGATTATCCTCGTGGATCTTTCTGACTGGTATTTCGCGTGTGTTGACCTATATATGTTGTTAGTCCGATTTTTCACATAGATGGACCTTTTAAAATTTCGCTAATGAGTGGTTGAAGTCTGCGAAGAACAAGCGTTGGGAAAAGTTCTGAAGAAGGCCGTACGAGTTGGAAGTAAGAAAAAGTAAAACAAAGAGGAGTGAGGAGAGATTCAGTGTTTACATTACAAGCAGGTCCATTCCGATACTCCAGCAAAGCTATGTCCATCCCAATACTCCAGCAAAGCTATGTCCATCTCAATACTCCAGCAAAGCCATGTTCATCATGAATAGCTTTCAGCAAAGCTATGTCCATCCCGATACTCCAGCAAGGCTATGTGCATCTTGATACTCCAGCAAAACTATGTCCATCATGAATAGCTTCGTGAACGACATTTCGAGAGAATTGCCACTGGAGCTTCTCGCGTTGGTCATTACAACAAAAGATCAACTACCACGAGCAGGGAAATACGAACTGCAGTACGCCTGCTTTTACCTGGAGAGTTAGTTGACCAAACACGCCGTCTCCGAAGAGACCAAGGCTGTGACCAAGTACACCAGTTCAAAATAATGAGTTCTTCTCTTCTTTTCAATTCAAACGGCCACTGGAGGAAGAGGTCTTTTGCCCCTGACCCTCCTGTTTATCTAAAATCCAGCATACCCAAATACCCACAAAGAAGAAGCGAGGTCTGCAAAGAGTTATTTATTGTTTTCTGAACTTACGTTTGTACTTTCGTTTCTCTCTTGGTATCTTCTGTTTGTTTGTTTGTTTCTAAGTTCGCGTAATGTTACACGAAGGATATCGACACTCGCCGTTCCTAACTTAGCAGTGAAATACTAGAGGGAAGGGAGTTAGAAATCACCATCCACCGACAACTCTTGGGCTACATTTTACAGTTATTTATTCGGTAGTATCATGGTAAGATCATCAGTTTGCAATTAGTTATTTGGTAGTACCATTGTAGGGTCACTAGTTTACTCTTAGTTATTTGGTAGTATCATGGTAAGGCCATTAGTTTACTGGTAGTTATTTGGTAGTATCATAATAGGGTCACTAGTTTACAGGTAGTTATTTGATAGTATCATTGTCAGGTCACCAGTTTACAGTTATATAATGGTAGTATCATGGTAAGGTCACTAGTTTACAGTTAGTAATTTAGTAGTATCATGGTAAGGTCATCGGTTTAGAGTTACTATTATTCTGAAGTTATAATCAATTTTTTTTTACGTTTTGTTGAATTTAACCAAACCATTTTACCTCACTTTTTATATGAACGAACGGAATACGAATAAAACATTAAAGAAAAAGCCTTCCAGTGGCACATCTGAATCTTTGCGTATTTTTACTGTTAGAAACCTGGTTTCGACACATGTGGCGAGCATAACTCACATAACTCTTTATGCTTAATAGAAAACAACAAAAGTAAAGAAAAAAGTGAAAAAGAATTGAAAACCACCCAACAATTATTAACATCGCAGAGTAAACTGAGTGCCAGCATAGCCAGGTGGTTAGAGTGTTCAACTTGCAATCTGAGGGTCGAGGGTTCGAATTCCGGTCACACGAAACATGCTCACCCTTTCAGCCGTGTGGCGTTGGTACAAGAGTAGCCCAGGAGTTAGCTGTGTGGTGTTGATAACTAGCTGGTGTTTCTCTAGTCCAGTGGTTCGGTGAGTCAGTCTCAGGGGTTTGGCGGAGGTCAAGACACACACACTGTGTGTGTGTCTGTTTCGTTCACTCTACTCGTATGATTTATGACACCATGCTCCACTTGGTCATCATTGGCTGCGGCTGATCACGTCACATTGTTTGGTCTTGACTGCAGGGAACTTCGTGCGCTTAGCAATCGACTTGTGACTGTAGTAATCATGCATCATTGGGAATTTTCTCCTTATCTTTCAGTCCCTTCATACTAACTATGTCGAGCAAAAACAGAAAGTGGTCGGATGAATACGTACAACATGGATTCACATGTATAACGGAACATGATGGGAGTCAGCATCCTCAATGCATGATTTGTAATGCCAAGTTGAGCAATTCTAGTCTAGCACCGGCAAAACTAAGAGAATTCTCCCTAAAGCTGAATGGAGATAGGAAATACAAGAACACAACGCCTGCTGAATTCAAGGTAAAGAGAGCCAGGTCCGATGAAAAGGCTACTTTGCCTATTTTCCGCTTTGTACCCATTAACAAACCGATCCTCACAGCATCGTACGAAGTTGCGTACTTGATCGCCAAGCAAGGCAAACGACACACCAATGGTGAAGCATTCGTAAAACCATCTGCGTTGAAGATGGCGAATATCATGCTGGGAAAAGCTGTTGAAAATAAGTTATCCCAAATTCCTCTCTCAAATAACACCATCAGCAGCAGAATAGATAACATTTTGGCTCAAGTAGTTGCAGATCTGATTTCAAGCTCAGCAAAATTCAACCTTCAACTCGACAAGATCACAGACGTTTCCAATTTAAGCCAGCTTGTTCTATTCGTGCGCTATGTGAAGAACGACGAGATAAAAGAAGATTTTTTTTTATTTTGTAAGCCTCTTAAACAACAACTAAGGCAGCCGACGTGAAGAAACTTGTGGATAACTTCTTCAGAGACAACGATCTTTCGTGGGATATGGTTTCTGTTGTTTGTTCGGACGGAGCTCCAGTCATGCTGGGACGAAACTCTGGTTTTGGTGCGCGAGTAAAAGCCGATGTACACACATCATTGTAACGCACTGTGTTCTGCACAGACATGTGTTGGCAACAAAAACCTTGCCTTTAAAACTGGCAGAACTATTGAAATTTGTAGTAGAATGTGTGAACTTTGTGTGAAATAGTGCCCTGAAGTACCGCATCTTCAAAGAGCTGTGCAATGAAATGGGCTCTGAATTCGAGTTACTTCTGTACCATTCTAACGTTCGGTGGTTATTCCAGGGAAAGGTGCTGAATCGTTTTTTTTGCTATGCATGTGGAATTAGCCCTGTTTTTACGAGAGCACCAACATTATCACGCAGATTGCTTCGAAAAATCTGAGTTCATTCTCATTTTGGTGTAGATGGCCAATATCTTCAGTGCTCTCAATCATCTCAATCAACAGATGCAGGTCGGTGGAGTCAACATCATCGAAGTGGAATAGAACCTGAAGACTTTTCCAAAACAAAAAGCTACCGTTATGGAAACGATGAACAGAGAATGATAACTTTGCAAACTTTTCCCTGCTGGACGACTGTGTAAGATGTGTCTGAAATCGGAGACATTTCTGTACCCGGGGAACTGAAGCAAGCAATTGCCATGCGCTTAGATGAGCTCGCAAAGTCTCTCGACGAAAACTTTCCCACCAGAGAGTCATATCCAGCATGGGTGAGACAGTCGTTCACGTTTAGTGTTGTGACGACAGATGTCAATGATGAATATCTGGACGAAGTCATTGAACTACAGCAGAGCCAGGTTCAACAGTGACTTTTCAGAACAACAAAGCTCTCAACGTTTTGGTGTCACCAAATCGTAGCATACCTTCTTATTGCTAAGAAAGCCCTTGAGATACTCATACCATTTGTTACAATGTATCTTTGCGAGCAATCCTTTTCGAGAATGGTAGACATAAAAGCAAAGAAAAGGAACAGACTTTGTTGCGAAAATGATATGAAAGTGGCACTTGCAAAAGTGAAGCCGCGCATTTCTGAACTTGTCTCTGAAAGGCAGCAGCAAAAGTCACATCGATTTGCAGTAAATATTAATTGAATTATGTTTTTTGTGTGAAATTCATGTTTTGTTGGTTTTGTTCTTTGAACATAGTGATATTGTGTGCAATTGATGAGTCGTTCATTTTGTGCACTTATAAAATATCTGCTTATGTTTTGAACTTGATAAAATCATATTTTATTTTTCAATTACGAAGGGTTAAGTGAATGCACGTACGAAACTTCCGGGGTTCAGTACCTCCAACATGGTTGAAACCACTGCTCTGGTCTTACACTGCTAAATAAGGAACAGGTAGCGCAAATATCCCTCGTGAAGCTTTCCGCAAAATTCAAAACAAATCAGCATCCAGATAACCGAGCTACATAACAATACCCACCATTAACTCTAGGACTAACATAGCCGAACAGGTTTGATCCTTAGTTTTGTGAAGAGTCCAGGCCCCGAAGTGTGGAGGTAAGCAATAACCAGCCCCCGGCTCGAATAAAGTTGAGTTTGGTGTGAATTTTGTGCAAAGTTACACGAGAACTATCTGCGCTAGCCGTCCGTAATTTAGCAGTGTAAGATCAGAAGGAAGACAGCTACTCATCCTCATGACACTGCCAACTCCTGGGCTACTCTTGTACCAACGAATAGTGGAACGTTATAACATTCTCATGGTTGAAAGGGTGAACATTTTTGATGGGAGAGGGATGGAACCCGCGAATCTGAGATTGCAAGTTAGGCTTCAAATTGGGTCTAACAAAGTTGAAACTGTTTTATACGTAAAAAACAAATGTTTTAATTTTTCGTTTCTCCACATTATAAAAATTTCTAAGTCTGTATACAACTCTACATAGGCTAAGGTACACAGAGTGCATTATAAGTCTAGTAGACTTAGCAGACAGCTCGATGTGGCTGGCTTTGCTGTATGAAAACACACACACGTAGAAGTTTACGTATAAACTCTTCGTGTATAGATCATAGAAGATTCCGCCATCTACAGAGTGAACGATGTTTACACTGAGATGATAAGGATGAGTCTAACAAAATTTTGATACTAAACCAACAGAATCCACGATTTTCAATACCTACATAACTTTCTAATACTCATCGAGTGAGCTCTTTTGGATTATTCCGACAGAGAAACCGACACGTGCTGGTCTATAATGCACTAAGAAGCTAAAATTAATATAATGTATGTGCTTAATATCTCTGGGGACCTTGGATTACTGTGCAGGGAATTATGACATTATTAATTTCCTTTTTCCACTGCAATATCAGTTTCAATTATCGATATATAAATAAATAAACATACAGATAGATGGACGTCTTTCAAACTACCAACCTGTTTCAAATACCATTCTCTTACAACGCAGTTCAGGTACTGCACCGTACTAAATAATTATGCGTTTTTGCTTGACACAGCAATCGAAGTAAAGAATGGATAAAACGTTAGGCGAACTAATCGATACACACACAGCTAGATCCCACCATGAACAACAAGGAGTGACGTCAAATAACTGTGCTCCGCTACGGGGGTTTAAAGGCCCCACTGTACCTTCCCAATTACCTCTTCCATTATCACCATTTCGTTCTATATTTAACCCCAAGAGGGGTCTGAGCCTGGAATCTGAACACTTGCGCCACGTCTGATCTTATTAGCTTGTGAACGGAGATGCTGAAACAGTTTCAAATATGTCGTATCCTGAAACCCCTGAAGAGGAGATTCTTGGAACACACAACCTGATGTCATATTCATGCTCAGTAACCAAGATTCCACTCCTGGACCCCATCATGCTTGTGTAAAATTTTGGGTGTGTTAAAACCCCCATTGGGTACCCCTTTAGTAGGTGATTAACGAAAGCAAACGAAAAAGCTTTTACCCTAAAATCATCGATGAATTAAACCTTTTGAAGTTGTGTAGACACATATCTATAAACTATTTATTCATTTTATTACATGTAGGCTAATAAGTGTCTGGTTCTCTATAAACCTATATTTATAAATCACACACCACACAAAAAAAAAATTATTGATACTGCAGCTAAGCCTATACTAAGTTAGATTGTTAGTTTGTTTTCCCGCCAAGTTCTCTCACAATGTTGAACCTAGCAGGACTGAAATGACATCAGATTGTGTGTTCCTAGAATCCCCTCCTCAGGGGTTCAGGGTGATCTTGTTTGAAACTGTTTATTTTTTAGTGTGTGATTTATATATATATATATATGGAATCCAATACTTATTGGCCTACATGTAATAATATGTGAAAACAGTTCATAGATATACGTTTTCCCAACCTCATTCGATCTAATCCTTTAGTAATTCTATGGTTAAATGTTTTGTTTGTTTGTTTTCGTTAATCAACTGATGCTGACATCAAAGTTAAAGAGGATTATCCATCAGTTGATTCTGTTCAACTAGTCAGGTAATTACCAGAACTTTGGATATTTCCTCATTCCTCTCCTACTGTTGTCTTAGACGTTATGGTCATTGACCGTTATGTTGAAGAATGCGCAATTCCTTTCTGTTTCTGTCAACAAGAGAATGTGAGGGCTACTTAATCTATAGAGCGAACCATTCATTTCTGTAATAAGATATGTGCTTGTTTTCGTTTTTGTATTGTTATTAAGGAAAATAAAAAAACTCAAGAATTTTGAGCTAAAAGTGTAATTTATCGCAGTTTTTTTGAAAATATCTAAAAAAACGCATTTCTTTACAAAAGAGATTTACTTTCTACTCACCACCCCAGTTTCTGCAAAAAAAGTGCTTTATAAGATATACTTATATTATACCCTTCCTATTTTCTACCAGCAAAAAGAAAATTAGCAAATATTCATTCAATAGTATTTCATATGTAGCCCAAGAACTGCCGATGATACCTTACAATTGTCATTGGATACCATCAGTATATAACCCTTGAATTATCAAAGGACACCATCGGTACATAAACGTAGAATTGGCAATGGATCCAATGACTTTTTTAACACGTCCCCTGGTGGGGTTCAGTTTCCTGCAATGGATACAGCAAATAGCTCATTGTGGCTTCGCTCTAAAACAAACGAACTTCAACACATTTTCCTACCTGTTCATGCAAAAAACTGATTGTATGTCAATGATTTTGTTGGTCTCTAATAACATAAATCACACGCAAAGTTTAAACACAAAATACACCATCAGTATTACAACTGTTGGGGTCGCCTGTGGAATACACGTAGTAAGTGAGTAATTGAACTTAGTTTTATGGTCAGTTTTCACACTTTATTCCGTGTGGTGCAATAGTGGACACAATCTCTGGTCAACGGTATAAAGAGAATTCAGTACTTTTAGAGTTAACCTACCCTGATTAACTGACATTAAAACGCTCTGTGTTAACAACTAAAGGCGTTAATATGAGAACAGTTAAGTTCAGCAGTGTCTTTACTTTTCTATCAGCTCCCTGGTGACTCGATCAGCGGTTGTGGGCTTATAACGCTAAAAATTGGATTTCAGTACCCGTGGAGGGAAAACATAGATAACCCATTTTGAAGCTTTGTGCTTAACACCACACAAACAAATTTTTCAACCAATGAAACAAAAATTGCTCCCCAGTGGCTCAGCGGTATGTCTGCGGACGTGTACGCTAAAATCAAGGTTTCGATATCCGTGGTGGGCAGAGCACAGATAGCCCATTGTGTAGCTTTGTGCTTAATTCAAAACAACAACGAAACAAAAATTATCATTTTATGAACAGTACTTAAAAGTATGTTTTAGTTATATATTTGCTATACTTAAATTAATTTACCTTATTAATTTTTACATATGTATACATAATTACACGTTCAGTCAGTTAACTTAGACGGAAATTTTAAAAAAAATCAGATGACACTTTAGATGTGGTAGTAAAAATGTATTTTCAAAGTTAACATTGTCATCGTAGGGAACTTTAGGCTAACAGTAGGTCTCCCCTCTGGCCTGGCATGGCCGAGCGGGTTAAGGCGTGCACTCGTAATCCGAGGGTCGCGGGTTCGCGCCCGCTTCGCGCTAAACATGCTCGCCCTCCCAGCCGTGAGGGTTTATAATGTTACGGTCAATCCCACTATTCGTTGGTAAAAGAGTAGCCCAAGAGTTGGCGGTGGGTGGTGATGACTAGCTGCCTTCCCTCTAGTCTTACACTGCTAAATTAGGGACGGCTAGCACAGATAGCCCTCGAGTAGCTTTGTGCGAATTTCCAAAACAAACAAACAAAGGTCTCCCCTGTAGTTTAATAAAACAAACAATCCTAACAATATATTATTTCGTGTTTGAACTTGAAAAGCCAAAACTCTATTTTTATAGTATGATCAATTACTTTTACACATAAATTAAATTTTGAGCGTTATATTAATAATGTTTTTCAGTGCAGGATATGACGTAATGTGGTTGTTATTCCTTAGTGGGAAATTTAAGTTTTTCTTTTGACATTTAAATCAACTAGGTATTTTATCTATGATGGTCAAAAGTACAGTAGGTATACAAAAGGGACCAGATAAATTAAATAAATAAAAACGTGCATCAACAATAAGCCCCAAGTGTCTCAGAGATGGGTATACGGGCTGAAATTCTGTTTCGATACTCGTCATGGGCAGTGCATGGATAGCTTATTGTGTAGCTTTGAGCTTAATACCAACCAAACCGACAATATCAGAAATTGTTTCTTAAAACAATTCTATATGACATGATAAATTTAAACGCCGTCTCATGGAAGACTAAAGTCTAAGATGTTTGGTTTGTTTTGAAATTTGCTCAAAGCTACACGAGGGGTACCTACGCTTGCCGTCCCTAATTTAGCAGCGTGAGACAAGAGGGAAAGTAGCTAGTCATCATCATCATCTATTCTTGGGCTACTCTTTTACCAATGAATAGTGGGATTCGCCATCACATTGGTCAAAGGGTAGTCCAATAGTTGGTGGTGGGTGGTGATGACTAGCTGCCTTCCCTCTATTCTTATACTGCTAAATTAGGGACGGCTATCACAGAAGCCCTCCAGTAGCTTTGTGCAAAATTCCTGAACAAAAAAAAAGCTATTCGCCCGTTATTAATAAACAATCTCTTCTTCTTTCTTATTTAGGGGTGTGTGTGTTAAAGATAATTTTAAAACAATTTTTGTATTGCTGTAATAAATTTTAATAAACGAGTGAGAAATACATACTCTTCAAAAAAAAACGCAAAAGGGATATTTTTTTATTTTAAAGAAAAATATATGAAATAACGTTACAAGCTCAGAGTATGTAATGTTACACATGTTAAGACACTGATTGTCAGACCAAAATGATAGTAAAAGTTGTGCACTTTGCAAACGGAGGAAAACATCAGATTTTTTGCCAAAACGCATTCATGTCCAATAAATTTGTTTGAGAGATCTGCATGTTCTGCAAGTGCAACATGTGTAAAATCCCTATAAAGGTGACGGGTTCTCGGTTTTCATAGCTCAGTGTTAAGCCACCGACACGCAATACAGTTACGCCAAGACTGACTGAAGCACAACGCAACAACGCCATTGGTCCATTGGAAGCAGGCAAATCTCGATCAGATGTTGCCAGAGCTGTGAATGTCCACCCAAGCACCATCACAAGGCTATGGAATCGTCACCAACAACATGGATCAACTCGTGACCGTCCACGATCTGACAGACCTCGTGTGACTATGCCCGCACAAGATCGCTACATCCGTTTACGTCACCTTCGGGATAGGACCACCACTGCGACGTCTACTACCTCAACCATACCAGGGCTGCGTAGGATTTCCGATCAGACTGTACGCAACCGTCGACGAGATTCTTAGGCTCCATGTGCAACCCATCATGGTGAACGTCAACGACGTTTTTCAACATGACAACGCCCGTTCTCACACAGCCCAACTCACCACAACATTAACGATCTTCTCTGGCCCTCCAGATCACCAGATTTAAACTCCATCGGACATCTTTGGGACGAGTTGGACTGACGTCTGCGACGGTGACAACATCAACTGCGGACTCTACCTCAGCTTGCAGCAGCTTTGCAGGCTGAGTGGACAGCCATTTCACAGGATGTGATTTGTCATCTCATTGCTTCCATGGGCAAGAGATGTCAAGCAGTTATTGATGCTCACGGGGGGCATACTCGTTGTTAACGTTGAGTGACGTTATACTTCAACTAGTGAGCGTGGACTTCGCCTTTGCAGACTTTGGATGTTCAGCAGTGAATGTGCAAAGTTTCACACATGCCATACAGAACTACCCGGAATAAACTTGTTAATTGTCACAAATATTGCCTTTTGCATTTCTTTTTTTGAAGAGTATATTAAACCTTTGTCTCAGAGAAGATAATAATAAAAATAAATATTCAACTATAATTTTCTTATAATTCAAGTTTGTCTACGTCGTTTTTCTTCTATTTTTACGCATGTTGTTTTTTACAAATAACAGTTTTGTATGGATGCTGACGATACAATTATGAAATCTTAATGGAAAATGTATGTTGTAAATGACAGGTCATTTGTCTAACGCAACTTTAATCAGTAATGTAATTCGTTCACAGCGAGATGTACAACAATACACGAATCTTAATGAATTAGGTGCACCTTTACCACATACTTGTACAAAACGCTACGTATCATTATTTTTTATTATTATTTATATTCTGCTTAAGAGAAATAAGGAAAGATATAAGATATATTTAGATTTTTACACAGCCAGGATATGTTGTACAATTGTTGTTTTGAATTAAGCACAAAACTACACAATGGGCTATCTGTGCTCTGCCCACCACGGGTATCGAAACCCGTATTGTAGCGTGTAAGTCCGCAGACATACCGCTGAGCCACTGGGGGCATATTGTACAAAATACGCTACGTTTCAAAACTGTCACGTCATATGTTATTATTTCACTGGCGTCAACTTGTTGATAACTGTAACTAAAGTTAAAATAATTTCAATAAAACCAAGTGGAAGTACAATTCATCACAGGCAGTCTTATCTTCTTTGACTGCTGTATGTTGAAAGTAATTATAAATGGTTGATTAGATACAGTACGGTAGTAACCAGTTGTACTCGTGTGTCTGTGTTCATGTGATGTGTGTCTCCTAGGATACAAGACTCGCTCAAACATTTGTTGAACGTTCCTGTTGAGCATGGCATTGACTTTCGTTTTTCAGGCTGGAATGTGATTTTGTGTCAGAATTCATTATCATTTTTTTTCTGTTCTTTAATGCGTATATTTAATTTTCGACCTGTCTCACCATAATACATTTCCTGACTTACTTCAGAGCAGTAGTTATGTACCACTAGTTCTCTTTTAAGATTGGGTCGACTAAACACTGGTTTAAAGTTGTGCTGGATAGATAAATGTTTCCAATACTAATTTTATTTAAGTGTTTTAATTTGTCCATATCATACGTTAACAAGGTAGCAGTAGATATTACAATCCAATGTTTTGTGATTGTTATTTTGTTACGTGCAATAAAGCGATTGAGGTTGCTATTGTCTTTTAAGGCTTTTATAAAATGCCGGATTGTTCTGACATGAGTTAATCCACTTGAACAAATATTTTAATATACTTACATCAATTTTACGAACCTTTGATTTGTAGGAAGTATGGAGTGAGAATTAAAAAGCAACCTTTTCTGTTGTTCCTCAGTCTTGGGTTTTTCTTAACACAGCAATGAATTTTGAGGTGATCCAAAAATTTATGTTGAAATAATGTTAAAGCAGGCCATACATTATGTATATAATGAACATAAAAATAAATAGAAAACCCATGGGTCTCTGGTACGCATTCACAGGGACACTATAAAACAAATTTCATTTCTTTAAGCAAGTTATGAACAGTAGCAAGTAGGCCTATATACAACTAACATGCTGTAATGTAAATAAATGCCAAATCTGGAGTTCGCGTTTGGGTAATCTTTGTGAAAAAATGTATCCACAAAATATCCGGGTTTCTTGAAGGTTTTGGTAATGTTTTTTTTACCTTTGCAAGAAACCTCGAGACCGAAACGGTTCGTTTGGTAACCAGAGATTTAGGAAGTGTTACACGGTGTATAAACATACCGAATCTTATTAAATAAATATTAATTTCTACCGGAACGAGGCTTCTGGCTTACCATGTCTTATTCTTACAGAAAACCATATTGCAGATGGCAAGAGAAGTAAAGTTAAATCAGACTCGATAGTAAAGTTCAACCCATTTTTCACAATTCATGTGGATATTTGTAAAACTGATTGCTTTTGTGTTACTTAGTTTTGAATCATGCGTCACTATAAGTTTTTTATTTATTTATAGTAAAATGTCTCTGGTTTCTTAACTATAATGTATGTAATTGTACAACAGAGTGTATTGTTTTCATAAGTACCCTGTGTGTAAGACTTCACAATAATATTAACTACCTTCTCTTCCCATGGACTCGGCTTGGTCTTTTCTTCACTGAGACGTGCGTTCACAATTCACACTCGCCAAAAACTAAATTCACTCGTCACATTTGACCAAAACGCGAACTTATAACATATACTTGCTTATAATACAAACTTACTTTAACGCATGGACAGGTTAGGTTATGGCGTTCGCAACATGACGGTCGCGGGTTCGAATTCCCATCAAACATGCTCACCCCTACATTTCTACATTTGTGGAAATGTTATGAAGGGAGTATTAATTCCATTATTCGTTAGTAAAGAGTAGCCCAAGAGTTGGCGGTAGATGGTGACGATTAGCTGCCCTCTCTCTAGTCTTTCACTGCTAAATTAGGAACGACTAGCGCAGATAGCCCCTGAAGTTCTGATAATGATTTTCATATAAGCAAAATAGAGTTTTCATTCAAACAAACAAATTTGTAACAGGATTTTCTTGTCTAAAATACGTGTTTTGAAATTAAGAAAACAACAACGTAAAACACACACGCATAAAAGTATTTCTCGTGAGGAATGGCTTGAAACAATCGTAAGGTTTGTTAGAATTCTACAAAAGACCGAATAAATGTCTACGAGAACCGAAATGCCTTTAGGCATCTTTAACTTCGCTCAAGAGTTGAAGAAAGAAGTATAGCAACAGTGGTATGACAGTTATAACGAGACAGTCAGCAGCAGTGATATGACAGGTGTACAGAGAGACGAAGCAACAGTGGTATGACAGTTATAACGAGACAGTCAGCAGCAGTGATATGACAGGTGTACAGAGAGATGTAGCAACAGTGGTATGACAGTTATAACGAGACAGACAGCAGCAGTGATATGACAGGTGTACAGAGAGACGAAGCAACAGTGGTATGACAGTTATAACGAGACAGTCAGCAGCAGTGATATGACAGGTGTACAGAGAGATGTAGCAACAGTGGTATGACAGTTATAAAGATAGAGGTAGCAACAGTGGTATGACAGTTATAACGAGAGAGGTAGCAACAGTGGTATGACAGTTATAACGAGACAGTCAGCAGCAGTGATATGACAGGTGTACAGAGAGATGTAGCAACAGTGGTATGACAGTTATAACGAGACAGACAGCAGCAGTGATATGACAGGTGTACAGAGAGACGAAGCAACAGTGGTATGACAGTTATAACGAGACAGTCAGCAGCAGTGATATGACAGGTGTACAGAGAGATGTAGCAACAGTGGTATGACAGTTATAACGAGACAGACAGCAGCAGTGATATGACAGGTGTACAGAGAGACGAAGTAACAGTGGTATGACAGTTATAACGAGACAGTCAGCAGCAGTGATATGACAGGTGTACAGAGAGATGTAGCAACAGTGGTATGACAGTTATAACGAGACAGACAGCAGCAGTGATATGACAGGTGTACAGAAAGATGAAGCAACAGTGGTGTGACAGTTATAACGAGACAGGCAGCGGCAGTGATATGACAGGTGTACAGAGAGATGTAGCAACAGTGGTATGACAGTTATAAAGATAGAAGTAGCAACAGTGGTATGACAGTTATAACGAGAGAGGTAGCAGCAGTGATGTGACAGGTGTTACGTATTTTTTTATGTTTTATGTTCTTCGTAGACTAAACGCAACACAAAAACGCAGATAACAGCTTGTATAATTTATTACACTAAACTATTAACAAATATAACAGATATAACATGAATTATATAATAACAGTGACAGATATTAAGTTACAACATTCGAAATTAATTACAAAACGAAATAATACTAGTTTCAAACTTCAAAAGTAATCACAATACAAAATGGTACTGGCCTGTATCTAATATAATGATCTAAAATGAAAGTCTCAAATTCCAGTCTAGGGTGTGAATTTGGTCCCACGAAGAAATTCCGAAACAGTTCACAGTTCAATAAATTCGCTGTCTCTCAGCACAAGCAGTAATTCAGATGTATCGTAGAGATTGACGAAATAAAATCACAGCTTCCGTAGATCTAACTTCAATCACAAATCCAAGTTGAATATTCACAGCAAACACTTAATCTTTCTCAAATAACTAGCTCTCTTCTTTTGAAATAAAACTGATGTCTGAATCTCACTCTTTTTCTTCGAATAAAACTAATGACTGACTTCTTCTCGCGTCACCGTCTTTTATACCGGTAGGCCTACTTCTCAAACAATCTTGCAATTTCCGTACAACTCCAGAGCAATCCGCGCGTGTCCGTTCTTGCACGAGACTACACGTCTAGACACGAAGTCACCAGCACTCATTTACAAACATATGATTGGTCTACTTAATTCAAGAAAATTCTAAATGTTACCCTAAATAAATAACAAAATATTAGTTTAAACTTCGAAACAATAATATCAATATGGAAAAATGAATAATAGAAATGAAAATAAAAACACAACACGACATGTTGTCGTTAACAAAATATTTACACATATACATAACACAGGTGTACAGAAAGAGGTAGCAACAGTGGTATAACAGTTATAAAGAGAAAGGTAGCAACAGTGATGTGACAGTTGTGCAAAGCGATGTAGCAACAGTGACCTGATAGCTGTAGAAAGAGATGTAGCAACAGTTGCTTGACAGCTGCAAAGGGATACAAGGATATTGATAGGAAACACGTAGGTGTTGAAGTTCGGTGGCAGGAGACTGAAAAGTGGAACGCGCTTTTTAAAATAAACTGGACACGTCTGAGAGAAGTATGCGTAACTTTGTTGTTGCCATCTTCTTAACCTGGTTAAGTACAGCGACTCTTGTCAGATTCAATTCAACAAGGCACGTGGTTTGAGTAACATGATTTGACATCGTGTCACTCTTTCGTTATATTCATTCAAAGTAAGTTACTGTCTTCTTGATAAAACGGTGTTCCAGTTTGTTCGAAGTTACACTTTTTACGAACAGGAAGGAAATGGAATTCGTTAAAGGTTTAGACGACAGGAAAATAACGAAGCGTGAATAACAGCATATCTGTTATCTTCACAGTGAAATGGCCAGATACGTTTTTAATGTAGTCTTTCGCAATATTACATACGTTCTATTTCTAAGAAAGTTAAAACACCCACGCTGACAAACTTTCAGCTCTCGACACATCCTTGTGGAGTCAAAAAAAATAAAATCAAATCGGAATTACTTTGTTCTAGGTGGAACAAAATTATATTTCGTAGACTTGAAAGCCTAAGTAAAGATTTTGTCTACCCCACAGTTTTTAACAGAAGACAAATGCAATATCATGTACCTGAAGCTTTGATGTGTGTATACATAAAGAAAGGTGAAACAGAAATTAGATTTGAAAGTCGCACGATAACTTTGATCATTGTAAGTAAAGATAGGCAAGCACAAAATAAATAAATTTTAAAGGTAATTGATCAGTTGTTGCTTGACTAATGAATTATTGTATGGTTTTACTCGTTTTGAAAGCATGCGCAAAGATAAACAAGGACTAGATGCGCATTAACTTGTGAGGGATAGACTAAAACTAGGTTATCTACAACAGTACCTGCCGCCGAGTCTTGGGTTACACTAATCCAGTTCTGTGATTTCATTGTCGCTCTTATACTGCACCCATGGGTCCGAAGTGTGATGTGTTTGTTGTAACAGGTAGATAATCACGAATCTTTGGGGTTCACTACTTGTGTACGCTAACCCCTGGACTACGACTGGTCACAGTTATATTGGCCTACCTTATAAGTAAGTCTGCACTTCTGGAACCTTGGGATGTGGGATCAAAGTATGGGGCCAAGAAAAACTAACTTAATTATTGTGAATGTTTTGTATATACTGTATCTTACGGGGTAAAAAGTGGGTGACAATATACACCCCCTTAATCCTACCTGTGATTGATAATTCTCCATTGTAGTCTTTATTAATATATATTTTTTAAATTTCTAATGGATTAGTTACATTTATTTTTACGTCATGTTTCCTAAGCATATTTGTCGCGAACAGGCACGTTCGCACATGTTCTACTTCAGGAAAATTTAATATCACCAGTCTGAAAAATTAATGACCGTAGTTTTCTTATCTAGTTACCACTTCAGTTTCTTTATGTTCTATGTTTTCATCTTCAGAGTTCCTGTTGTCGTTAAGGGATTCACGCGTAACTGAACCAGATAAGCAACAAAAATGTACTTTCAACAAGATGCGAATCACATACACAGTGGTATAAACGGCGACGTCAGACATCTCTAAGATATAGGTAGAGTAAACCTAGTTTGGACTTACTGACCAGAGCAATACGTCATCAACACCCGCCGTCACAAAAACTCTATGTATTCCTCTGAACGGAGTAACAGGATTAGCTGTTACGTTTATAACGCAGTTGCTGCTAAGAGTTACGGAGCAGTACCAGCTGTATCACGACCATTTGATCCGAAACCCTACAAATTAGCTACTATGCCACGCCCGGCTCATTACAGTTTGGTTTATCGCGAATTTATCATCTAAATTGCCTTCGTTTTGCTCAAAATATTAAAATCTTTAATCAGAGCCGTAATAAAGCATTCGCACGTGCGTCCCATCGGAAATTAGTATGAATTTCGCGCAAAGCTACATAAGGGCTATCTGCGTTAGCCGTCCCTAATTTAGCAGTGTAAGACTAGAGGGAAGGCAGCTAGTCATCAACATCCACTGCCAACTCTTGGGCTACTTTTTTACTAACAAATAGTGGGATTGACCATTACCTTATAACGCCCTATGGCTAAAAAAAGCGAACATCTTTGGTGTGACAAGGATTTGATCCTAAGACTCTCAGATAACAAATCGAATGTTTTAACCACCTGGCCATGTCGGGCATCGAAAATTCAAGATGTGAATTTAGAAGAAAATGTCAGTGGTCAAAATGTACATATTAGCAGTAACGTATTTTCCTCCCTATGGTGTTTTGTTTTTTTATAAAATATATGCACTGAATGAGCTCTTTCAGATTTAAGTTTCAAAATGTTCAGGGAGGACTTTCACTAACGGCAGTGGAAGACTCCTCCTCTACTAAACTTAACTTCACAACCAGTTACTCTTCTTAACATATTCTGAACAGCAACAGGGACGTAACACATTAGAATCCTTTACCAATAATGGGTAAACCACTGAGTATACCATGACAGATAAATATCTAATGGTACATGCGCTGGCCCATTATTCCATCTATGTTGCAAATAACTCCTGTTGCTCCAACAGAAAAACACATCCGTACTATTACATCATGTTTCGTGATAGGTTATATGCATTGAGGGAAGTGTTTTTCGCCTTCCTTCTGCCAGATGTACAACCTACACTTTGGACCAGATATTTCAAACCTGAACTCACCTGCCCATTACACCCTTTCCTAACCATCAACAGTCCAGTTTCTGTGCTTTTCTAGGAGATTTCAGTCTCTTGACAATAACTGGAGATTAAAATGAAGGTTTATAAGCTGTTACCTGATGAAATATGTGCGGTCTTCTTGATACTGTAGATCTGGACACTTTTCTGTTATTTTTATCTCAAGCTTGAGATCAGTGGCAGTCTTCCTTCTATACTGAAGGCTACATAAAGGAAGATATTTAACATCAGTATCATTGAGCTTAGATGCTCTGCTTCTTCCGTTCCTATTTTCAAATTTACCTGTCTTGGTCTCACAGACACAGGGTGCACTTAACAGTGTTTGAGGAGCATTTCAGGTCTACATCAATTTGTTGGAGAGTCCAACCAGCATCACGTAAAACTTTCATGCAAACTATCCACTCTACTGATAATTCTCTACTCTTTTTTTGGGCCGTAGCATGAAAACAAAATTTAATATGTAGTGTTAAACACTATTTTTATCAAAGTTTATTTGTGGAGAACTATTAAATTGATTTCTTATTGTATATAGGGGTACTTTATGCAAGCTTCTTTAAGACACTGCATGGGGTACCATAACAGTTTTTTGAGACCTTAAATTTGATCAGTATGTTCATTCAAGCAGAACCTTATGACATGCCCTTCGTACAAGTACATGGGAATTATAGTGAACGATAAGTATTCTTATCCTGGTGTTATGTAAATGTCGTGTAAATGTTTTGTAAACGACAACATGTCGTGTTGTGTTTGGATTTTCATATCTATTATTTATATTTCCATATTTATATTACTGTTTCAAAGTTTAAACCAATAAAATATGTTGTTATTCATTTAAAATAACATTTAGAAATTTCTAGAATTAGGTAGATCATTCAATTGACTATAAATGGAATGTTGGCGGCCTAGTGTCTAGACGACAAGTCTCGTGCAAAAACAGACATGCGCAGCTTACTCTGGAACTCTGTGAAAGTTACGCGATGGTTCAAGAAATGTAGACCTACTAATATATAAACAGACGGCGACGCAAGGAAAAAAAGAGTCAGTCATTCGTTTGAGAAATTTTCAACGTTTACTGTGTGTTTATTCAACTTGAATTTGTGACTAGAGCTAGACCTACAGAAGCTGTGATTTTGTTTCGTCAGTCTTTGCGATTCATTCGAATTACTGGTTATACTAGAAATAAACACGTACAGGGCTGTTTAAGGGAGACCGAAGCGGAAAACGACAAGTTGAAACATTCATCGAAAACACCGTAAAAAGAACTTCGTCATTCTCCATTCAAACTTCGAACTTTCTTCGTGGGACCAAATTCACACCCTAGACTGGAATTTTGGATTTCTGATCTAAACTTTTGGACTTTCATTCTAGATCATTATATTGGACACAGGCCAGTACCATTTTGTATCGTAATTAACTTTGAAGGTTGAAACCAGTACTATTTTGTATTGTAATTAATTTTGAAGGTTTAAACTTAATATCTGTCATTGTTGTTATGTAATTTATGTTATATCTGTTACATATATAATAGTTTGTTGTAATAAATTATACACGCTGTTATCTGTGTCTTTGTGTTGCGTTCATAAAACATAAAAAAACGTAACACTTGGTTCGTTCAGTTGCCAACAGGGATCAGTGAAACATTACCATCAAATGCCACCCAATTCCTGAAGGAACATAAGGCCGCAATTGCTGTGGTTACTTGAACAGGCTGATTTTTTTAAGTGAGTAGGTTGTTAGCCTACTGTACAAACCCCAACATGGAGAACAATTTCTCAGCCCACCGAGGGGAATCAAACCCCTGATTTTAGCGTGTAAATCCGGAGACATAGCGGGGAGGTCGAAACATTACCATGGTGTTGAAATTTACATTTTGTGATGGTATAATTAGCCTTATAAAATGGAAAAAAAATGATAAAATATTCTCTTGTTTTAATACTTTTCTATAATATCGTAAGTGATTATAGTAAAGATGGTTTAATCGTAAAAGTTTGTACATTTGTTTCGGATGTTTACACAAGAGCTATCAGCATCTGATCCATACACAAAACTCCTGGGCTGCTCTAATCAGATGGTAGGACTGAATGTCATAATGCCCAACTTGAGAAGTGTCAGTTTTTCAGAAAGTGGATTCTCGAATTCGTAGCTGAAAGGGTAGAAATACACATTTCTTATCCTAACAACAATTTTGCTCTCCAGTGGTACAGCGGTTTATCTACGGAATCACACCGCGAAAAACCAAATTTCGATACCCGTCGTGGGCAGAACGCAGATAGCCCATTTTGTAGTTTTATGCTTTATTCCAAACAAGCAAACAACATTTTAGCCAATTGCTTTTAATTTTAGATATAATCGAGAAAAAAAGTTATTGTCAGACGGCACTTTATTTAAAGAAATCAAAAGCCGTGGCAGGTAATGTTTTTGACACAACGATTAGACTTTTCTAAACTGGGGTACTGATACTACACTCCTTCGCCAAGCCCTAGGAAAAGGAAATTTTGCTAAGTTCGTGGGGTTAAAGGAAATTTTAGAATTAAGTTGTATCTGTTAATGTGGATGTCAGGAAAATTTTTCAGATGTCAGTAAGTGCAAGGGGGGGGAGACTAATGCTGATGACCACGTTGATAGAAGAAATAAGACGACAACACTTGATACAATATATCTCAATAAGCAGGGTAACCTAGTAAAAATTTTATTTTGTGGCATGTCTCATTGATTTTAATCGAACTTGAAACCTTTGGGAAATTTATTTTAATGAATCATACATAAAAAGCAGTATTTGTTAATTACGTCACGTCACACATGCACCGAGCGACAAATGTTGTAACTAGCTGTATGCCTGGAAACTGTAATACATTTGTCTTTTTTGTTTTTAATTTTGCGCAAAGCTACACGAGGGCTATCTGCGTTAGCCGTCCCTAAGGTAGCAGTATAAATCAAGAGGAAAAACAGCTAGTCATCATCACCCACCGCAAAAGCTTGAGCTGCCCTTTACCTACAAATAGTGGGATTGACCTACACATTATAGCGCCTTCACTGCTGAAAGAGCGAGCATGTTTGGTGTGAGGAGGATTCGAACCTGCGACCCTCAAATTACGAGCCGAGAGAAGTGACCGTCTGTTCATGCCAGGCCTCTGTGATGCATTATCATTTAATGATATCTTTATAATGGTGGACAAAAGAATACACTCAAATCGAGTTAATGCTCAGAAATCTAAAAAAATTTGGATCTCAGTCATTCATGATATTTTATTAATGTGTAAAATGCTCGTACTTACATTTAATAACAAACTGCTTCAATTATTTTTGGAAATTTTGATAGATATTTTGATAGAATTTCTAATTTTTAATTACAACGATATAGGGCATTGTGATGCTGTTTGGCTGTACAAAACGTGAGAGGACGAGGCAGGTTTAATTGAAACAGTGAGTAAATATGCTTCGAAGTCTATCATGTAAAAGGACCTCTTGTCAACAGCATAGCGACACCAGAATCTTCAAATTACGTACTTAATTAACGAGTTTCCTATTCCGATGTA
This sequence comes from Carcinoscorpius rotundicauda, assembly GCA_011833715.1. Lineage (NCBI taxonomy): Eukaryota > Metazoa > Arthropoda > Merostomata > Xiphosura > Limulidae > Carcinoscorpius > Carcinoscorpius rotundicauda. Next base: position 101,073,512 of record CM022394.1, on the reverse strand, counting down.
CAGAAATTTGGTTTTCCAGGATCATGCTGAACGAAATTCGATTACACGATTACACGGTTGAGCTCAACTGAAAACGACAATAATTTATATATATTTTTCAATCGTAGTTCAGAAACATTAAAAACGGGTAAGTCAGTACAAATTTTCATTGCTAATAGATTATATGAGAGTGAAAATTTAGCGTTGAAAAGTTTGAAAGCTGTTAGATAAATTCATCAATTAAAATACGCTTTAAGTCTACGGTTATTGACTTTATATATATATATGTGTGTGTGTGTGTGTGTGTTTATCGCTCATTTTTGCTGCGGCTTCAGCGTTGCTTTGTAAGTGACTTTGTAACTTACCTGTTACGACACTCAGTGACACAAAAAAGAGAAAGAGATGAGTACAATCACAATTTGTATGTGAAATAATTGCGGATTTTCAGCTGTCATTACTGAGTGTGTATGTCTTCATATAGCAAAGCCATATCGAGCTATCTGCTGAGTCTACCGAGGGTCATTACTGAGATTAACTGCAATATTTATAGTACGTTTGACAAATTCACCTCCAACTAATGTTTTTAACAATCCTCTAAACAACTTAGATCTACAACCAGTTTGATGCTTAAATAGTTTAGAAAATGTATTTTAAAAGGTTTGTTGAATTTTAGTCAAAGCTACATGAGGACTATCTTCTCTAACTATTCCTAATTTAGCAGTGACAGTCAAGAGAGAAAGCAGTTAGCAAACACTACTAATTTTCGGGATACTCTTTTATTAAAGAAAAATGGGATTGATTGAGGCATTATAACCACTCCTCTATGGCTAAGAGAACAAACATATTCGGAGTGGACATTCAAGAGTGAGATTCTTGATAAAAGTGGACAATGAAACCTCTATAACAGTGACTCTTAAACTTTGTTATATTTAATCTGAGACACAAAGAATAGCACTTAACATAGTTTACAATTTAAGAAATTGTGTGGTTAAAAACGTAGCATAAGTCTGACGTGTTAGTCTCCCGTTCGTACAGCGGTAAGTCTATGGATTTACAACGCTAAAATCAAAGGTTCGATTTCTCTCGGTGGACTCAGCAGATAGCCCGATGAAAGGAAACAAACAAACAGACGTGTCACAGTTTCTAAAGTATACAATTAGAAAGAAAAAAAAACAAAGTTATTACGTATTAGCGATACTTTTTCTTTTGGGGGGGGAGAGAATGTTTTAATACACCCCACAGTTAGCACATTCCCTGGTGGCAAACTCCTACATTATAAAAGGGAGGCGCGCCCCCTTGTTTGAGAACCACTACCTTAGAACCACAATGGAATAAGATGTACATTTATAAATTCTATTGTTGAAAAATTACCACATTGTACTGCTGTATCCCAATACATGTTTTAAACTAATTTCGGTGTTTTGAAAAAAACAACAAAAAACACGAGAACATCTGTTAGATGTAAAGTTTTCTGTTAAGCTGCTGTTTTTCAACTGGTCATTTTGACAGCACGAAATATCAACTGTTATTTAAATTTATTTCTCCTTTGATAATTTATCCTATTGTACATAAAAACAGACAAGTGAATTCTACCGTAAGACACACTGATTCCTTTTAACTTAAGGTTGGACAGTTAGAGGGCACTCGACTTGCAATCTAAAAATCACCGAACATGCTCGTGGGGCTACTGTTATGTAACGGTCTATTATGGTAAGATAGTAGGCGAAGAGTTGGCGGTAGATGCTGTTGATTAACTGTCTTCATTCTAGTCTATTACCACTAAACTAAGGACGGCTAGCGCAGATAGCTCTCGTGTAGCTTTGACTGAAATTAAAGATTTAAACTAAAACCAAAACTTGTGTTTACTTTTTTTCTTCGTCAGTAACTTGTATCTATTTCTTGTTTGGTTTAGGTTTTGGTTTATGATGGTGCCGAAGAACTCGTGATATCATATTACCCCATTAGCTGTATTCATGTTATTTAATTAATCTTTCAGACAACGTCCTAAGTAGGTTAAAAATAAATAAACGTAAAACGTGAAAGAAAAAAAAGCCTGAAAATTTGAACCCGAACAATATCTATACACACAAATAAAGATAAGGAAGCGAGCCAACAGTACCACCGCCACAAAGGTTTTAATTTTCTTTTTGAAGAAAGGGATTGAGCATCGGTTTCGTAACTCGTCCACATTTGATATTGCGAAACATATACAACGGGATCTCGGTTCCTATATATATATCTTTTGATCCATAACTCGACACGTTAACCATTAGAGCACGCCTAGCCCTAAAATTTGTAAAATTTCTGGCGAGGCTGTTATTTTAATTACCTCAGTACTTTTATAGCAGATTGCAGGTACGATGTAATCCAATCAAACTTTAGATTATAAATGTTAATGTGTGTGATTTCCTTATTGCAAAGCCACATCGAGCTATCTGCTGAGTCCACCGAGGAGAATCGAACCGCTGATTTTAGCGTTGTAAATCCATAGACTTACCACTGTACTAGTGTAAGTGTTAATTATACGAGTATTCTACCTTCACATTTATTTAGTTACAAGTAAAAAAAACACTAATTTTATTTTCTGAATAAATTGTCTTATCGCTAATCAGTTAAGACTAATCGTTCTTTACTGGTGTTCTTCGATTTAATTAATATCTTTGTTTAAGAACAAATAACCGGTACTTCTTTATACCCTAATGATATTACAACATTTATTACTTCAAGGATTCTTTAGCAAAAATTAGTTAAGTGACATCTTGATGTTTTATATTTGTTATCATGTATAAATTAGACGTACGATTGAAACTTACAGCTACTACAGAGGTTGTCTTGGTACTGATTACTTGCCAGTTGTCTTGCCCCATAATTCAAGTAGTTCGGAAAGAAAATGTTGCATACAAGTAACACAAAGGATCTGCGCAAGTTTTGTGCGATTTTCCCAAACGTTTTTACGGTTTACTGAATAATAAAACAATTCGGTAACCTAATAAACTTTTAGCAAGGTATCTAGAGGAAGCTTTGGTCGCCAGAGGGCGCAAGTATACATAGTTTGCGTTTCATAGTTTGATAAATTTATCTACGCTCACACATATATATATATATATACACAAAGGTTTGTAGTTAAGTACAAAGCTACACAAGTGGTCATCTCCGCTCACCACGGGTATCGAAACCCGGTTCACAGCGTATAAGTCTCCAGAGATTCCACTGTGCCACTGGGAGGGTACAAAAGAAAGATCTTTATCATAACTTTTTAAGGTAAAGTAAAATATTACACAAATATAAAAAAACTTGATATACAGACAAATTCATAATAAAAACCATATCCTTCAATTTTCATACGTTCTATTTTCTAAATCCTTGCACTAGTTCAGCAAAGCGTAAGCCGTGATATACATATATATATACACATATACTTACAATGTTACGTTTTAAAGGACTTTCATTTTCTTTCTTTTTGTTTAAAAGCAGATGATTTGGGGAGGGGAGGTCAATGATATTATAACTACAAAGAAGCATCTTTGGTGCTCCAATTATTTATAATGCCATATTTGGGCTATGGATTCTTGGCACAGAGTTGATCTTTTCCCACGTGAAGTATTGGAAATAAATAACAAGAGAAAATTTATTTTGTTGGTATAAAACATTTAATTTTACGATGTTACGCGCAATGCGATATTTTCTGGATGTGAAATATTAATAATTCCATTGTGCAAGCGATGTTCTTGAAACTTTATTACTTAAAGTGATGGAAAACTAAGAGCTCTTACTACAAGGCTTAGCTATTCTTTAGGAAATCAAGTTTTGAGAAAAATTGCCTTGAAGCAAGCGTAGGCAAGACATCACAAATGTTTATCTCAAACTTTCTTATCCATTTTTTCTTTCTTTTTTGCAGGTTTTTAAGTTCACAATTTTTTATTTGTCTTGTAATATTGTACTAACACAATAACTACTATTACGTTTTTTAACTTCGTTGTGTACACTTCTAGTGAGTATAAAATTTCTTATCCATTTTTTTCGTTCTCAAATTTTATGCTCACTAGAAGTGTACACAACGAAGTTAAAAAACGTAATAGCAGTTATTGTGTTAGTACAATATTACAAGACAAATAAAAAATTGTGAACTTAAAAACCTGCAAATAAGAATCATAAAGAGAATATATGGTTTGTTTTGTTTTGAATTTCGCACAAAGCTACACGGAAGGGGGGGGCATATTCGCTAGCCAGCTAAAGGGCGAGCATGTTTATTGTGAAGGGGATTTGAACCCCCACTGTCAGATTACGAGTCGAGCGCCTAAACCATCTGGCCATGCCGGGTCCATAAAGAAAAACTAAGCAAACAAGGCTGGAGATACTATCTATAGACGTTATTCACGCAAACTATAAACCCTTATTTGTTAACTAGAATTACATTTAGTGGATCCAAAAAGGGATTTGTAGTTTGAGTCAATAATGCCCACAGTATCTTCAACATTATTTGCTTACTTTTTGTAGGATTTCTATTTGCAGGTTTTTAAATTCCATATTTTATATTTATCTAGTTTGATTACTTTTTTAATGCTCAACTACGGATAAAGAATTCATTTATAAGGTAGCTAACTTGATACACTGGAATGATAACAAACACAGCTAGTTGCTAGCTATTACGGTTCATGATGATTTACTGTAGCTATTGACTATTTTATCGCATTTGTTCGAGACGCAAAATATTAAGCTGCAGCTGGAGAATGTCATAGTGATTTGTTCTAGAATATAATGAAGATTCATGGTTTCTGTGTAACTAAGTTTTCTATATATAATGCATAGAAATGGACAACTATATGGCTGGACTAAGATACAGCTTCAACTAAGCGCGAAACATTTTACCAGTGGTAAAACGGACATTTAAAATTTAAAAAAAATTGTCTAAAATATTCATTTAATTCTTGAACAGTAGAAATGTTGTAGGTGGCAGTATCGATTGATTTATTTGTTTAATAATATTTAATATATTGTGTAATGATTTTTTTACTACTTCACTTCATACATAAAGACACCGATCGTATCGTGTACAAAACATTGAGTGTTCTACATGTTACAGTCATCTAACATTAATCTATTATTGGCTGGTAATTCCTGTTTCACCCTATGTATAAGATTTTTATTTTAAAGAAATACCAGATGTTTATAAGAAATCTAACTGCAAGGGTTAATGATAATATCGTTCACATTAAAATTACGACGCTTTTTAGCTTGTGTAAAACTATAGAAGAAACAAATCGACTTTTAAATAATCCTACGATTTTTACAGTATCTTATTTGATATTCTATAAAAGGTTTAGGTGTAAGATATCAAGCCGTTTTTGTTTTAGATTGATAAGAGAATAAAAATAATACGAATTACAAACCGGCTGTTTGAAGATTTTCTTCTCCTTGTAAGTCTAACATGTGCAATTATATACACGTACAGCCTTAGCAGTCAGTAAGAAAGGTTTTAAAATGTTGTTAGAACTGAGTTTTTACTGTTTAAGGTACTTTTTGCCCTAACGTTCCACTACGGTTTTCTGTAATTCTTTGCTATTCCTATTATCAGTTACTTTCGGGCTTCGTGATATTACACACACAATACTTAAAAACAGAAAAAAATCAAAAGCTAGATAGGGATTTGTAACAATTAATATTAACCTAAGTATGGCGTTACAGAAGTAACGTTGTTTCGTAAAATATTTCAACAGCAATGCAGCCTAGTTATAGCATTATAATACAAATACAACCTATGTATGACTCTGCAGTAGTAACACATCATAGATATGACATTACAATAATAGCATAACCCAGGTATTTTAGCTTAGGTATCGTGTTACAGTGATAAATAACATAAGTATTGTGTTAACTATTAACCTACGATTTTATTTTACAGTAATAAAGTAACCTAAATGTTGTGTTAACAAGTAAAGAGCATATGATTTTGCGTTACAGTAATAAACAACTTAAGTATTGTGTTTACTATTAAAGAACCTATGATTTTGTGTTACGGTAATAAAGCAACCTAGGTATTGTGTTAAACTATTAAACAACCTAGGTATTGTGTTAAACTATTAAACAACCTAGGTATTGTATTAAACTATTGAACAACCTAGGTATTGTGTTAAACTATTGAACAACCTAGGTATTGTGTTTAACAATAAAATAACTTAAGTATTGTGTTAAACGATTAAACAACCTAGGTATTGTGTTAAACTATTAAACAACCTAGGTATTGTGTTAAACTATTAAATAACTTAGGTATTGTTTTTAACTATTACACAACCTAAGTATTGTGTTAAACGATTAAACAACCTAGGTATTACGTTACAAGAGTAACTTAAACAAAGGTATAAACTCACCTACTTTTTTACTTCCGTATTGATTTTAATTCACCTATTAAAACAGATATGAATATTAAGAAGTATCTTCTGTGTGCAGTAAAAGGCAAGATAATAGATTTCTAATGAACAGTATATTATATACAGTATCTATCCTGTTACGTTATATATGTATTTCTAATGAACAGTATATTATATACAGTATCTATCCTGTTACGTTATATATGTATTTCTAATGAACAGTATATTATATACAGTATCTATCCTGTTACGTTATATATGTATTTCTAATGAACAGTATATTATATACAGTATCTATCTAGTTACGTTACATATGTATTTCTAATGAACAGTATATTATATACAGTATCTATCTAGTTACGTTATATATGTATTTCTAATGAACAGTATATTATATACAGTATCTATCTAGTTACGTTACATATGTATTTCTAATGAACAGTATATTATATACAGTATCTATCTAGTTACGTTATATATGTATTATAAAATAAACAACTTGAATTTATGCGGAATTAAATATTTAGAAACTTTAAATTTGGGATATATATTACTCAGTTTATTCCATAAACAACTGTATCAGTTTTTAATTTCTAGTTTTTTGTATTAAGATTAAAACCATTATTTGTGATGGGTTTTTCTTTATTTAATTACACATCTTTTGCCCCCCAGGGTCTCAGCGCTATCTACGGACTTACAACGCTAAAAACCGGGTTTCGGTACCCGTGGTGGGCAGAGCACAGACAGCCCATTGTATAGCTTTGTGCTTGATTCAAAAACAACAACTTCCCACCTTCAGCCCCTGTAAAACGTGCTTTCTCCAAGAATAACGCGAGCTGCAAAAAAGACACCCAGCTAGATGCCATTTTGCTTGACATAACCGATTTATTTTTAGTCTATCGATTTACCTTCATCCTGTCAACTTAACCCTAGCCTGTCAGTAGTATATTTTTCCAACTAAAGGACATAATGGAGTTAGGTAAATAGTCCAATTAGTGGGAAACTATTTCAGATTTTAAAGTAGTTTTTGTTTAGAAATAGTGGCTAATCTTGGCCCATACTGTTTCAGAAAAAAAACACAACATTTATTTACTGTTTCTTCATGATTCAATCCAATCACAGTAATTTCTCAAACCAAAATCATCTAATTTATTTCGATCAATTTTGGAATTAATGTTTTTATCTTGTTAATATCTCACCACATGTTCTTGGACGTACTCTAATCTACTTATATAGTCGCTGTCGACATTACATCAAGACTACACAATGACGAGAAATAGGTCTTAAGACCGTCCGACGAGCTCACCTGTTTTAACCATTCGAAACATTACACATTAGAGTGTTGTTCGTCAGTTGGTAGACATTAAAATGACGTCACATAACTGGTGATTAACGTCCCAATTTTTATTGCCGTAAAGTCATCAAGACGTGCGCATGCCACAAAGCACGAGAAAAATTGTGACATTTGAGCTTCAAAAGCAAGAAATAAAAAATATGTAACTCTTAAAACAGAACACTTTCGAAAACACTGGTGAAATACATCTTGTTACATAAGTATTTTTATGTGGTAATGAAGACTCGTGGTTTTACCAGATCGCGACTCTTTAATTAAAGTTTTTTACAGTCAATGTAAAACTTGCTAATCGGTCACAGTGAGGGTTGAATAAACGTAAGTATTAAGAAAAAGGAGCCTATGTTAAACTGTGCTACAACCGTTAGCCTCTTTACTTCGGACTTGTTTAACCTGACACAGGTTTATATAACGTTAAGATACAATTATATGTATTCTTAAGTTCATATTAATTTAAAATGTCTATATTTAAAAAAAGGTGAAACACATCGAAATAAAAATATTTCATTAATTTTGACTTTTCTGAAATTGCATCGGATCAGTATGATCCGAAACACGACAGATGTGCTCAAATACTGAACTAAATACTGAATACTGTGACTGTTAACCAACAGTGTTCTGTGACTGTTAACCAACAATGTTCTGTGACCATTAACCAACAGTGTTCTGTGACTGTTAACCAACAATGTTCTGTGACCATTAACCAACAGTGTTCTGTGACTGTTAACCAACAATGTTTTGTAACCATTAACCAACAATGTTTTGTGACCATTAACCAACAATGTTCTGTGACTGTTAACCAACAATGTTCTGTGACCATTAACCAACAGTGTTCTGTGACTGTTAACCAACAGTGTTCTGTGACCATTAACCAACAGTGTTCTGTGACTGTTAACCAACAATGTTCTGTGACTGTTAACCAACAATGTTTTGTGACCATTAACCAACAATGTTCTGTGACTGTTAACCAACAGTGTTCTGTGACCATTAACCAACAGTGTTCTGTGACTGTTAACCAACAATGTTCTGTGACCAATAACCAACAGTGTTCTGTGACTGTTAACCAACAATGTTCTGTGACAATTAACCAACAGTGTTCTGTGACTGTTAACCAACAATGTTTTGTAACCATTAACCAACAATGTTTTGTGACCATTAACCAACAATGTTCTGTGACTGTTAACCAACAATGTTCTGTGACCATTAACCAACATTGTTCTGTGACCATTAACTAACAGTGTTCTGTGACTGTTAACCAACAGTGTTTCGTGACCATTAATCAACAGTGTTCTGTGACTGTTAACCAAAAGTGTTCTGTGACTAAAGAAAGCATTGATTAAGGAGTTGAAAAGTCTGCAACAAATAATTTGATATAGATTATGTAGGTAATGTTTAATAGCTTTGAAATCGAAACTTGATACGTATCGTCAGACATACAGCTGATACACAGTGAGTGTGTTTTTCTTGCAGTAAAGACACGGGCTATATGCTGTGTCCACCGAAGGGAATCGAACCTCTGATTTTACCATTGTAAATCCTTAAATTTACCGCTATTCTAGCGGGGTACACCACTGTATGTGTGGGTGGAGGGATAATAACGGTGATCAACGTTACTTCTAATTTTTTTCAGTTGTTCGTTATCACTTTTACAGAGGGGAGGTATATTTAGACCATCAACCCTATTGGAACATTAGGTCACTTTGGTCTATCAACTGTCAGGCTTATTGGGGCCGTCATCTTAAGACTTCTCATCGTTACTCAGGATAAGTACAGCACTTAATTGGTTTTTGTGCGACCGCGCAACCTAGAGGTAACACTGGTCTTGACGCAAGGCCTAGTCCAGGTTTGTTTTAGCTGCGTGAGTGTAGAATATGAGAATTTCCTTACTTCAAATAACTGAGGACACGATATTCTGTTTTAGCAGTTATCATCAAAATTCTGCTCTGAGCGCCTGTGCATAATTACGAGGAAGGCATAACAATCCCCCCCTCTTCCTTCATAAAGATACTGTTTATACTGCATTTTGAACAACTTCTAATAAAGTATTTTATGTCATAGACGAATCATTAGCAGTTTGTTTCGGATATTCGCGCTATCTGTGTAATTTGAACTACTTAAGTAGCTACATACCAGAGAAAAGATAACCAGTTACCAATACCCATCGTCACTGAGACTTTATCTAATTATATGAACCGAATAAAGGAACTAACTGTCACATTTCGTGGATTTTGTTAATGATGTAAACAGATAGAGATAGATAATAAAGGCTTTTGTGTAATGATGTAGATAGACAGAGAGATAATGACGGCTTTTGTGTAATGATGTAGACAGACAGAGAGATAATAACAGTTTTTGTGTAATGATGTAGACAGACAGAGAGATAATGAAGGCTTTTGTGTAATGATGTAGACAGATAAAGATAGATAATGAAGGCTTTTGTGTAATGATGTAAACAGATAGAGATGATAACGGTTTTCGAGTAATTAAGTGGATATAAGAACAAAATTACGATTTTACTGTAACGAGGTGAGACTACTATGTCTTTCATATAATTCGCAGAGGATGGATTGGAGAGAAAATGAAATAATTTCATACAGTCAGTTTTAACTCTAATAAAAAACAACAGCATATAAATTAGTACAATACAGAAATATCCAAATTTAAGTTTTGAAAGACCGACCTTGATATATCGACGAAGTCGTAAACTTCAAAGGATTTCCACCCTCGTCTGATGAATACACACTGAAACGTGTTATACGAACCGATATTTGCAAGTTAAATTTCGTTATCATATTTCGCAAGCTTCTCAGTTTGCTTGCTAAGCTAACCATTTCCCAAAGCTTTAGTTCTGTTTACGTGCTTGTACAACCGGTGTCAAACAGCATATTCCCTGGTATTCTATTTACACGCATTCTAAGATGAATTTATTTCTGTCAACAAAGCTCTTCGTTTCCAGTATCCTAGAAACCAATATCTTCTGGCATTTAGACGTATCGGTGTTATGAATGTCGGTTTCCAGGATATGTAGGTATGTTTAGTGTTTTCTAGTTCTCTATCTTCTAATCCACTGTACCTTTTACAAATAACGAACACTTCTGTCTAAGTATAAAGCAGTCATAAAGTGGGTATTCAAACGTGTTCCATATCTCACATTATTCTGTTTGTTGTTTAAAGCAACAAAGAAAATAAGTAAAGGTTTCCAAAACACTTTCCTTACAGTCTATTTTATAAGAGCTTATTTTCCTTTATTATAAGCACCTGGATTTAAAGATATTGGAACCTTTTAAAACTAGGATGTTTCAACACACGTCTATGTAGTACAAAGCGACTAAGGCCTGCAACAAAATTGTTTTATCATAAATGATGGAACAGTAAGGTTAACAACAAAAAAGGCTTCAGTAATAAGTAACATTATAGCAGTTTCTAGACACATTATGATAATAAACAAGAATACATTTCTTTGAAACCAACGTATTGAGACATCATGAAGACGTTCAGTTGAGGATGTATGGGAATTTCAATATCTTACCAATAGCAGTAGAGAACATCGCACTACTCACTTTGATAGTAATATATATTTAAAAGTAACTTATTTGATAAACATAAAATGTTGTTTCCTATTTTAATTGTACTGAAACTAGACTATCCTCTTATTCACAACTTTACTTATCCAATACAATATTTGTTTTTATGTTTTTCAAAGGGCCAGCTAGAGTGATTAAAATCACGTTTAAATGTAGAGGTCTCTCACCTCACTTTGTCTCTGGTTAAATGTAGATGCCTCTTACCTCACTTTGTCTTTGGTCAGTTTTCTAATTTCAACCTTGTCCTCCAAGGGACTTTTCTGAATTTTAAGGTCTGTAACATCCGACCAGAAAATTATTTACATTAGTTGTGGTTTGTAATTAAGCACAAAGCTACACAATGGTTATCTGTGCACTACTCTCCACGGGTATCAAAATCCAGTTTCTGTGGTTGTAAGTCCGCAAACATTCCGCTGGGGGAGCATTTATGTCAGTCGTTACGTGAAATCTGCACAATGGACCAAACGTGTTGTGCCCGCTGCAGGAGAAAACCTGAGATTTTAGCGATATAAACCCTTACGTATATTTATACCCTTACAAAGAACGTGGATTGAGAGAAGTTCTTTTCTTTTAAAATTTAATTGGCGAATTGTTTTTAGTGTCAAGTCATAAATGCGTATTCTCATCTCCGTGTTTAACTTGCACTAAAAAAGGGGGAAAAAAAGCATTAGATAACAGTATCTAATGTGCCATCTAGCGACAAGAATCATATAACTTGAAAAATGTAATAACTGAGTTTTAATTTTCTATTTTCAAGAACAGTGCTGCAAAATGGAAGAGTGTCCCAAACCCAACAGCGATACAATGTACAACCATTAGTAAATGAAATAGAATTACACTACAAGTGTTTCTTTGACTATAATTGTCCTTTTACCCTGGTGGAACTAAAAATGGCCCTTTATCGGTCTGCCAGTACGTCTGTTGGACCTGATGATATTCATTAGCACATGCTGCACCATCTATCTCCTGCTTCTCTTGATGTCTTTCTGATTATCTTCAACCGGATTTGGCAGGAGAATGCTTTTCCTGATGCCTGGCGCCAGGCTATTATTTTACCTTTCTCTAAGCCAGGGAAAGATCCGAAGATTCCTTCAAACTATCGTGCAATTGCTCTGACGAGCTGTCTCTAAAAGACCTTAGAAAGGATGGTTAATGCTCGTCTTGTTTGGTTCCTTGAATCAAACAACCTCCTCTTGCCCACCCAGTGTGGTTTCCGTCGACAGCACTCCACCACAGACCATCTAATTCGTCTTGAAACATCTATCAGAGAGGCCTTTCTCAACCGCCAACATCTTGTATCGATATTCTTTGACATAGAGAAGGCTTACGACACAACATGGAGGTATGGCGTTTTGCGAGACCTCCATACATATGGGTTACGTGGCCATCTACCCATGTTTATTAAAAAAATTTAATGTACAGGAGATTCCAAGTTCGTGTGGGTTCGGCACTTTCACGTTCTTTTGTACAGGAACTTGGAGTCCCTCAAGGCTGTATATTAAGTGTCACACTCTTCAGTATAAAGATAAATGCCATCACTAAACAACTCCCTCTCACCGTTACGAATGGGCTGTATGTTGACGACTTTCACATCTCATGTCAGTCGTCAAACATGAGATATATTGAGCGGCAACTACAAACTGCCCTCAATCGTGTACGGAAGTGGACTCTGGCGAATGGCTTTAATTTTTCTCTTTCCAAAACCGTATGCATGCACTTTTGCCGTCGACGAGGTATTCACCATGATCCTGAACTTCATATCGGTGAAGTTTTGCTGCCTGTGGTCCCGGAGACAAAGTTCTTGGGGCTTATCTTTGATCGTAAACTGACCTTTATACCACACTTAAAGCAGCTTCGGGTCAAATGCACAAGAGCACTGAACATCCTCCGTGTCCTCTCTTCTACCAGTTGGGGGCAGATCGCTGTTCAGTGTTAAAGTTGTATCGTGCTCTTATTAGGTCGAAACTTGACTATGGATCAATGGTCTATGGCTCTGCCAGACCCTCAGCCTTAAAGATACTGGACCCCATTCATCACCAAGGAGTTCGACTCTGCACTGGGGCTTTCCGTACCTCTCCAGTTCAAAGCATATACATTGAATCTCATGAACCTCCTCTACACCTTCGCCGTTTGCAACTATCTTTACAATATACTTCGAAACTTCGTTCCTTACCAAAGCATCCCACCTGGGAATGTGTTTTCCTTCCTCGGTGGGCAGTACTTTTTCAGAACAGACGATCTGTCATTGCTCCGTTTGGCCTTCGCATCCGGGCGCAATTGGATGAATTGGGTCTGTCGTTGGATAACATTGCAGATTCCACAGGTCGACGCATCCCATCATGGCTTATTACAGCCCCCAAATGTGACTTTTCTTTCAGTCACCTAAAAAAGGCAGATACTCCAGATTAAAAGTACCGTCTTTTATTCAATGAATATCTTTCAAACAATCATTCAGTTCCCATTTATACAGATGGTTCCAAATCAGGTAATTTAGTGGGCTCTGCTATGGTTTGCTATGGGTCAGTAGTTGCGCGCAGAATCCCCTCTACAGCTTCTGTGTTCACTGCTGAACTGTATGCCATATCTCTTGCCCTGGATCATATTGCAGCTGAGCAGTACTCCAACTGCACTATTTATACTGACTCGCTTAGTTCTATATTTGCCTTGGAATCACTTCACATTAGCTCACATCCTATTCTCGCAGATATTCGAAACCTACTGGCCCATTTCTCATTAGCAGCTACTTCAATCCAGTTTTTCTGGATACCAGGTCATGTTGGTATTCATGGGAACGAGCTTGCAGACATGGCAGCTAAATCTGTCTGCCTCAGCACCATCACCCCTATGCCTATTCCGTACATGGACTATGGTGTTGTCTTCAAAGCTCGGCTCCGTGCCAGTTGGCAGTCCACTTGGAGTGAACAACGCGACAATAAACTTTTTCAAATCAAACCCAAAATTGCAGTTTGGCCATCTAGCTTCCGTAAAGTTCGGAAGGAAGAAGTTGTTCTCACTAGGCTACACATTGGTCACACTTTTTTAACTCATCATTTTCTTTTATCTGGAACTGATGCACCAATGTGTAGTTTGTGTAACACTCAAATCACTATTAGCCATGTTTTACTTTCTTGCCATCGTTACAATTCTCAACGACGGCAATACTTTAAACATATTTTTTCCCATGGTCAGTCTGTAACATTGGACAGAGTTATTGGTGATGGTGACTCTGTCCACCTTAATAACGTTTTTAATTTTTTAATGGCCATTAATCTTTTTAATCTCATTTAAGTGTTGCATATTTATTCATAACACCTTTTTAATTGTGTCTCCTTTTTTACAGTTTTATTCTCTCTCATTCAATGTGACATTAAACAATGGCCAGAACATTAAATAACTCGACACCAGAACAGGAAAGACCAACTTCAGGTGACTAACGCTTCTGCTTGAACTACTCGTTAGTCTTCCTGGCGAGTTACTGTTATACTTTCGCTGCATATCATTTCACACTTTTACAACATTTTTGTACTGGCCATATTGACTCATAACCCGGAACCAGGACGGAAAGACCAACTTCAGGTGACTGACGGTGGTTTATATACTACCTGTTAGTCTTCCTGGCGGGTTATGATCATTCCCATTCTGCTACAGGTTGTCCTTTACAACTTTGTTGACTGGATGTCGACATTGGTTTTTGCACCATTTCCTGTTTTAATTGCCATTTTGCTTTTATCTTCAATTACCTTTACACATTTTACTCCATTTACTTGACTTTTATCTTTTTACTGGACATTTGGCTACTCTTTATTTCGATTTTCCTGAGTGTCTTTTAAAACTTTTATTCCATTACATTTTGATAATAGCTGCTATGACACATAACCCGGAACCAGGACTGGAAAGGCCAACTTCGGGTGACTGACGGTGGTTCTTGAATCTACTCGTTGGTCTTCCTGGCGAGTTATGATCATTATTATTATGCTAGAGTAAATAGTTTATAACTTTGAAGACTGGATGTCACCATTGGTTTTTACACCATTTTCTGTTTTAATTGCTGTTTTGTTTTTACCTTCATTTACTTTTACAAATTTTACTCCATTTACGTGACTTTTCTCTTTTTACTGAACATTTGGCTACTCATTGTTGCGATTTTGCTGTGTGTCTTTTAATACTTCTATTCTTTTACATTTTGATACTGGTTGCTATGACACATAACCCAGAACCAGGACTGGAAAGACCAACTTCAGGTGACTGACGGTGGGTCTTGAACCTGCCTGTTAGTCTTCCTGTTGGGTTATGATTATACCTTTTTGATAGAGTAAATACCTTACAACTTCTTTACTCTGCCTTCTATCTTACCGTTGCAGGCTAGGTGTCAACACTGGTTTTATACTTTTTTGTTTTACCTTCATTTCCATTTATGTCTTTTACTACATTTTTACCGGTTGTTTGGCGCAGATAGCCTCGTTGCTTTGTGCCATAAAACACTAAATCAATCAATCAATACAAAATCAAACAAAACAAGCAAATTAATACTACAGTTATATGTAGATTGGACTCTCTAACAGGTAGCAACATTAGCAAATTTAGTACGGATTATATTTGACTTAAAATTAAACTGGATACCACATAATAATAGCATAAAAAAACAGAATTATAAAAAGACCGACTTACCTGACTTGCAAAAACTACGGAATTGGCTCCTCAGTGGCACAGTGCTATATCTGCGGATTTACACACTAAAAACTTGGTTTCGATACCCGTGGTGGGCAAAGCACAGATAGCCCATTGTGTAGCCTTGTACTTTATTAAACACAACAACAAACAAACGAGTTAAGGAATTTCGACAGAAAATATGTTAACATTTATAGAATATATATAAGACCAGC
Source organism: Carcinoscorpius rotundicauda (assembly GCA_011833715.1). Taxonomy (NCBI): domain Eukaryota; kingdom Metazoa; phylum Arthropoda; class Merostomata; order Xiphosura; family Limulidae; genus Carcinoscorpius; species Carcinoscorpius rotundicauda. The sequence goes on along the minus strand of CM022394.1, from coordinate 101,057,347 downwards.
CGTAGAGTACATCTATTTAATATGGATAAATGTATCAAAAACACACATCAACAAACTACAGTAAATACAAGACTATATTTTAACGAAAGCATATTCAGTCCCACGGTCAACAAACTCAGTATTTCTACACCACCATTCAAACGTACGAACTCTTATCAGACAGACTGATCGATAATTTGCTTCAATATTATAAAGAAAATACTAACAAAAATGAACTGATGAGCAAACTGGAGTTACATAATACATGATGAAACAAGCCCTAACTACCTGGTATTTCTAAACATTATAAATAAGGAATTACATGACAAATAGTTCTGGGCTAAATACAAAGACATCTCTGTTTTAAAAGAGTTATGTATGTACAAACGTTTGTGTGTGTCTGTGAAAGGCCTGGCATGGCCGAGCGCGTTAAGGCGTGCACTCGTAATCCGAGGGTCGCGGGTTCGCGCCCGAGTCGCGCTAAAACATGCTCGCCCTCCCAGCCGTGGGGGTGTATAATGTGACGGTCAATCCCACTATTCGTTTGTAAAAGAGTAGCCCAAGAGTTGGCGGTGGGTGGTGATGACTAGCTGCCTTCCCTCTAGTCTTACACTGCTAAATTAGGGACGGCTAGCACAGATAGCGCTCGAGTAGCTTTGTGCGAAATTCCAAAAACAAACAAACAAACAAACAAACGTGTCTGTGAATGTGTTAAACAGAGCTGTATTGTGAACACGGACTAATAATGCGATCGTATGTAAGTGAATGTAATGAAAACAAATGAGTTGATATTACTCCTCGACATGGTATGAACAGGATATGTTAACTAAAACAGGGGACAATGGATAAAACTTAACTGTGACTATTGTAACAACGTAACAAGGGTTATCACCTAGGATTCAGTAACGGTACAAACAAAATAACAATCCTGAGAGGCAAACACTGAACTTGGTCCTCCTTGGTCCAAAACTTGGACTTAATCTGGATCAAGAAGAAAATGATATGTTAAATGAAACTTATGTTTATTATCATATCGAAATATTCAATTATGAATGTTAAAATAATATATCCACGATACAAGTTATGGACTAGCAAAAATTGTATTACGACTGAAAATCATACCTTTTATAATAAAACTTGGCATAAAGCAATTAAAAAATCACGTCACAATATATATATTATTCTGATGAGGTTTTAATAGATCTTTTAGGTGCAATAATTGACAGTTTAACGTCATTATTTCTACAATCTAGTTTTTTTAGGTGTAAGGTTAATTTTTACACACATTTGTGAAACAACTGTTTGCTTAAAAATTTGGCGATAACCTACAAAAAATAAATAAAATTTTGTTTCGATCCATCCCTAACTTCGAACTGACAGACTAGAAGAGAGATATTTACTAAAAAGCACACACCGCCAACTTTTGGGATACTGTTTCTTGATCAAATAAAGGGATTTCACATTCATTTTTGTTGCCCATCCACGACCTCAAAGTGCGGAATGTGTTTCTTGAAGTAATGAGTTCACAGTTCGAGCACACTGACTCTCTTGTCACGCCCGGATAATTTGTTTTTGTAATTTTTTTCACTAGTAACATGTATTGATACTGTAATTGTTACGGATGTTTGTTGTCTTTCTTTACCGTATTTCGATACCTTCTAATGTGAATAAATAAACCACATTAAACATTTTTGGTGAAAAAACAAAACACAAACATATACAAACATGTTTGAGTCTATTGAACCAAGACACCACGTAGATTGTAATTTTATTTACTCGAAAACACATTTATTTTAATTTGTGTTCCAAATGCCCATTAAAATTATTCCAACTGAATTAAACTGCGCGAACCGATCGAAGTACTTGATTGGAGATCGAAAGGTTCGAAGTTTGAGTCACGATACGTCTCTAAACACGTTCCACATTTTTATTTCTGGAGGCATTTTGACTGACAAAGTATTTCACTTTGCTGTTAAGAGAAGCCGCACAAGTGATAGGAGACATTTACTAGATGTCCCCGCTCTCTCTCACTTCGACAGTTCTAAATTAGGAATGACTGTGACCGAACTTTAGGGGTCTCCGTTCGTGTGTCGCTTAAGATGACACTCGCGATGAGAACATCCGCGATAAACGTAAAGCATTCCTTTAGCGTAAAAACGAAGCACTCCATGATTGAGGACGTACACTCAAGACCCAAAACGAATTTCACCCCCACACGAATCTTTTTTCTTTCAGCTTCACTTAGCTGAGGTAATAAACGGTAAAAAACATGTACAGAAGTCGATCAACAAGTTTTTTTCATGTTCAAAGTAATTGTAATCACGTGACTTTTTTTCTCTCTTGAATAGTGACATTTCACTAAGAGTGGTCTATCCATATATTATACTCAGAACGGACAAGGTTCCTTTTCAAAGAGGCCAGGCATGGCCGAGCGCGTAAGGCGTGTAACTCGTAATCCGAGGGTCGCGGGTTCGCGCCCGCGTCGCGCTAAACATGCTCGCCCTCTCATCCGTGGGGGTGTATAATGTGACGGGCAATCCCACTATTCGTTGGTAAAAGAGTAGCCCAAGAGTTGGCGGTGGGTGGTGATGACTAGCTGCCTTCCCTCTAGTCTTACACTGCTAAATTAGGGACGGCTAGCACAGATAGCCCTCGAGTAGCTTTGTGCGAAATTCTAAAACAAACAAACAAACAATCCTTTTCAAAGAAGCGAGAACACCTTGTAATTAGTTATCTCTGAAAAACAGGCATACCGAAAATCTACGGGAATCACCAGGCTTAGGATATAACAACTGTCTAGATATTAGCAAGGGAATGCTTCTGTATATATTTCTCTTCTGTTAATATGTTATATTGAAACTGCTTATGATTAATACAGATGAGTGCTAATGCATAACTTTCTTAATATTAATGAACAAACAGTTCCTGGGCAAGTAAAAGCTGCATTTCATCAGATATCCAACCTACATAAGCTAGTGAACTTGTTTCTTTCACTTGTTTTAAATTAATTATAACCGTACGTGATACAGCCTGGTATGGCCGAGCACGTTAAGACATGAGCTGGTAATCTGAGGGTAGCGGATTCGCATTCGAGTCGCGCTGAACATGCTCGCCCTCCCAGCCGTGGGGGGAGGTAACGGTCAATCCCACTTTCCGTTGGTAAAAGAGTAGCCCAAGAGTTGATGGTGAGTGGTGATGACTAGCTGCCTTCCCTCTAGTCCTACACTGCTAAATTAGGGACGGCTAGCATAGATAGCCCTCGAGTATCTTTGTGTGAAATTCCAAAACAAATACACCTTAAGTGATTTACACTTCACATAGTGAGATATCCAGTGGTAACAGGCTTAAATTATCAATGGAAGAATCGGATTAAAATAACTAACGAACGTTAGAGGTCGTTACTAGTTCTTATTACTAATAAATATTCGTTCGTAACTTAAGAATAATAATAGTCGTTACGTGTTTGTTTTGGAAAGAGAAAATTAGGAACTAATGTTTATTCTTCTTTTAATAATTAACAGAACCAGAGACTGAGTGGTAAGTGTCAAGGCTTAACTAAAAATTGGGTTTTGATACTAATGGTTGGTCACAACACAGATAGCCGAATTCGAACCCTCCTCATACCGATTATAATCGTATTTTCAATCGTGAAGACGTTATAAGGTGGCGGTAAGTCCAACTATGCGTTAGTAAAATAGTAATCTATGAGTTGGTAAAGTTGCTTAGGGGTCTTTTCTCTAGTTAATCACTACTAAATCAAGAATCAGAAGCACGCAAGTCAAACTGCATCCTATCTGGTAAGTAAGATATGGAGCAATGTTTAGTTTTTATGTTGTTTACTTCAGAAATACTTAATAACGAGTTAAATATATTATAGGTTATTTTTTTATTAAAATGGTCCTCTAGTGGCTCAGCGGTAAGTCAGTGGGTTCATAACGCTAAAACTTGGGTTTCGATACCCACGTTATGCAATCACGGATATTACATTGTTTAGCTTTGTGCTTCACAACAAATAAACATAATGAAAACTACTTGAAAGCCAATCTACATTTAAAGTTGGTTCGTTCTCGCTTTGAGCTTCCGCCACGAACTCTATTCAAGAAGAGAAGCAGACAAAAAATCAATAAAATAATTTTAGATCCTTATTTAGTTAGAGGGCATTTTATTTACATGGAAAAATACAGCGCAGAATATAACCAATAAGTTAAACAACGCTTATCTTCAGGCAACTAAAATATTCGCTTTCTATACGTTCCAACATTTCTAGTTTCTAGCGTTGCAACTGATTGTGAATTTTGTCTATACCTGAAAACAAAGACATAAATAAAACTGGTTTACGCGTCTCTAATTTAAAACTCGTAATGAAATAAGTAAAATGACTATGAGTGAAAAACACCTGTAATCTAACAGAATGTGTAGCACTATATATAAGTTTACTTTCATTTGAACACTGTATGTGATACATAAAATAGGGATTTCATTAAATGTTCTAAAAATGTCTCATTATCCCTAATTTATTTGCAGCAAATCTTTGGTTTTGTTTTTATAGAGTACAGCCACACTGAGATAGGTGCTATGTTCACCATTGGGAACTGAACCCTGGATTTTATCATTTTAAGTCTGTAAACATGACGCCGTGCCACCGGCAGTCGTTGCAACGAAATTAAAATATCAAAACTATATTTTCAACGTATTTTACGTACGTTCTTTGTAGTATGGGTTCCTATTAACTCTACTAAAATTCAGTTTAAGAAAAAAGATCAAATATATAAAAATTCTTCAAAGTTTATTTATTATTTATTTTAATCGAAGATCATAAAGCCTTTTAATTGAGTTGCTTACTGCTGCCATCTAGTGTTTAAAGATGTAAAGTATTGTTACTAACAAAAATATAAATTATACCATGTAACCAAAATTTTACTTTTTCTTGTTCCTGGGCAAAAAGTGCTATTTCCCAATTGCTTATGCCTAAAGTAAATGTAAAAGACCTATTTTTCTCTTCAAATTTTGCTTTTGTGACCTGGGGTAATGAAATTTTCAAATTTACCAATTTTTCCAGAACATTCCAGGTAGTTTCAGTGCTGAGTAGCTGATAGAGAATTTTCAAGAACTTTCTTGAATGTTGTATAACTTACAAGAATTTTCTAGAATGATGTAAAACTTACGAGAATATTCAAGAACCTTTTTGAATTTTCTAGAACTTTCCGTAGTTATATATATATATACAGGGACTTACCACTTCAGTTTAATTTTAGCAAGTCTATGAACACGTAGACCTATCTGATTTTATCAGAGATGGCATCAAGAAGCTTCAAACATTCTCCAGACGCATTCTGCTATGCATGTGGCCAATTTATCAAGACAAGAGCGAAAAAGTATTCTGTGATAGCATCTGCTAAAATGTGTGAAGTTTACAAGACATATTTTGGCATGCCTATCGGGGATCAAGACAAACCCTTGACACCTCATTTTACCTGCGAGCACTGTAAAAAATCTCCAGAAGGTAAGACGGACAATTTTTGCTTGCTAGAATAGTAAGATTTTATATTAGACAAATTTTAGACCTTTTAAAACTTAGCATCTTTTTTTATTTCCCAAAATATCACATAAAATATTTTATATGAACCTCTTACACATTAGTTGTGGATGAAATCAATTTATTCTTCATAATAACAATTTTGTTTTGCTCTTTTGCAAGATGGTACAGAGGAAGAGAAAGAGAACCATGAAATCCGCTATTCCAAGAATTTGGCGTGAACCCACTGACCACTCAAGCAATTACTACTTTTGCATGGTAAACCCTTCCAAACATCGGGGTGGCAAGAATGTATTTTCTATCATGCATCCGTTCCTTCCATCATCGATCGCCCCAGTGCCACAATGCCCTGAACTCCCTGTATCCACTCCACTGGAGAGAAATCAGCCATCCTCAGAAGAGAGCAGTAAATCAGAAGAGGAGGTAGACGTTGAAAGTCTAGATTACAATTTCAGAGGTGCAGCTGGTGAGAGAAACCCATACTATTCCAACCAAAGTTGGATTAATGACTTGATCAGAGATCTTGGTTTTACAAAATCAAATGCCGAGCTTTTGACATCTAGGCTCAAGGAGTGGATTTGTTGGATGAAAGTGTGCAAATTACAAGTCAGAAGAAGCATTACTGACATTTTTCAAGCTTCTTCACTCGTCAGAATAGGCTCTGATTCTGCCACAATGTATCCGGTCTGTGAGAGACTATAGTTAGGGTCTAATACGTGAAAGTGATTCACATTACAGTCGCAAATCTCGAATAACTACTCACTTCTAAACTTTTTTGTTCATTTTTGTATAATTTTATTATAAATACATGTAAATCTTGATTCATATGTTTTTTATTCAGACCTTATGTAAATGAAAATGAGCAGATTTGCCCGATTTTACATAGAAAATAAGTTAATTTCTAAATTTTATTATCCAGGTCACAAAAGCAAAGTTTAAAGGGAATGATGGACATTTTCTGTACTTTTACAACATAAGCAATTAAGAAATAACACATACTATCCAGGAACAAAATTTGTATTATATAGTGTTATTTGCGAAACATAAGTGAAAGAAGTATTCATTTTACTTATCAATAATCAAATCAGCACAACAGATAAACAATTTTGATTTGGATGAATTTTGTTGTTGTTTTTAAATTCACACTGAAAGTTCTAAAAAATTCTAAAATGTTTTTGAATATTCTCGTAAGTTCTACAACATTCTAGAAAGTTCTTGAATATTCTCTATCAGCTACTCAGGATTGAATGTACCTGGAATGTCCTGGAAAAATTGGTAAATTTGAAAATTTCATTACCCCAGGTCACAAAAGCAAAATTTGAAGAGAAAAATAGTTCTTTAATAGTAAAACACCGCACATAAATGTTGGCGTTTCAAGGTTCACATAAAAATGTGAAGTCGTCCATCATAAAAGGCTGGAGGAAAACCCCGCCACGTCGCGGAATTCTTGTTTTTCCTCGAGTCAACTGAAACATTAGGTTGGTAACGGTTGATGAAGGAGAAAATTTGTCGAGAGGTAAAGTCAGGCGGTAGCCATCAAGGATTCCCCGAGGAATGGGAAAGTTGAGCGAGATAAAGTTAGAAATCGATGGGTGCATCTTCACACGTCTCAATTAGGAATTGAGAAGAAAAAAATCATGTTTAACATAATCAGTGATGTCGAGAATACCCACTTGTAGAGAAAGTAATTTGTAGTTAATGTGATTGAAAAAATTAAGTGTGTGTTATGTAGATCTGAATCACGCAACCGTGTTATCTACATATCTGTACCAGTATAGTGGTGGATGAAATGCTGTGTTAATTGCTTGTGTTTCAACTTGTGTCATAAAAATATTGGCTAGAACTGGTGATGCTGGGTTGCCCATTAGCAACCCTCAGGAAATTCACCACGAAAAAGACAATCCTCATGTTCAACAACCACAACTATATACAAACAAATGGCCTAAACATACAGGTATTATATAACTTTGTGTTTAACTTCAAACTAGCAAACAAATAAACAGACAGATAGGTTCAAAACCTACATTAAATCTTGATTTCAAGAGAAAAGATGAAAAAGGTATGCAGGTTTACTTTAATTAATGAAGAGATGCTCATACTGCAAATCTGAGGATTCGTGGTTTATGTCCTATTGCCACAAAAATAAGATATACATCTCGAAACCATGAATGTAGGGTACAAGTAAAAGTTATATCTTTCTATTCGGTAAGGTAAGAGGAGTCCAATAGTTGGCGGTAAGTGCTGTTATCTGTTTACCTTCCCTATAGTCTATCACTTCAAAATTAGTGATGGTTATTCAAGGTATCTCTTATACAGCTTTGTGGTAAAATCCTGAAATACAACAACACATCTTCTGTTTGTTTATTTGTTTGTTTTTGAATTTTGCTCAAAGCTACTCGAGGGCTATCTGTGCTAGCCTAGTTTAACAGTGTAAGACTAGAGGGAAGGCAGTTAGTCTTCACCACCCACCGCCTACTCTTGGGCTACTCTTTTACTAACGAATAGTGAGATTGACCGTTACATTATAACGCTCCCACATCTAGGAGTGCGAGCATGTTTGGCGCGACTTGGACGCGAACCTGCGACCCTCAGATTACGAAGCGCACGCCTTAACGCGCTAGGCCATGCCGAGCCCTGACATCTTCTGTCTACCATCTTTAAATAGACTGGATAAACACAATGAATTTTATTTTGATAAGAGCAAAGTATCCATTTTTTTTTTAAGTTTGAGTCGAGTAGTTAGTAACCAGAGCAGTGGGACGGGAAATCCAAGCTTAAATCCACTACCACTGAGCACAATACACCTTTTGATCTGTTTATGGCGCCAATTACGACATTCTGTTGAGATCTGGAGACAGCGAGTGGTTACCTCCATCTCACCAGCAGTTTTATAAGGTTTCTGACCTGATCATTTAGCCCATATCTTAAAATGTAGCATTAATGATCTAAGTAAACACGAGAAATAAAGGATGCCTCTTTCGAAAGAAAGGCTGCCATCATCGTGATAAGGCAGACATTTAAGAAACATAGCACCCCCTCGCGAGACTGTAGGAGGAAAGGTAGATGACTCACGACACCAGTTCGTTTACTCCCAGTTTGAAGGTGGTTTTCGTGCAATGGACCAATAAGATATGCAATGTATTTTTCTTTGTTGTAGAATGTACATTTAGTACACACGTCAAGTTAAATGACTTAAGTAAAGACCAGTTTTCTCTTTTATTACCTGTAAACAAAACTAAAAACAGCTTGCGACTTGAATTTTAAAATGTGTAGCTTTGTAAAATAACATTTCTACTGATTTAGTGCAGTTAGTCACTGTAAGGTGGCTTCGACAGTGTATATGTACAATAGAAAAGGGATCCGAACCAATTCAAAACGTGTGTTTATAGCTATTTTATTCAGCATCTTCTAGACGCGGGTTCGTGTTTGTACCAATAGATAGTTCTGTCATATACTACCAGTTTTCGTGAAATTTGAGAGATTTTGTGTGAACGTAACAACCCATTTAATAAGGTATTGCATTTATTGTTTGTTATTGAGCACAAAACTACAAATCTTATTAATTAGTTGCTGTGAGACTAGGTCATTGTTTCTTTAAGAAAGTTTGTCACTGTTTTACTGACATGTAAATTACTTTTATTTCTATATAGTGTTTTTTGTTAGGCTTAGGATTCCTGTAAAGTAGGTGTCTGTGATTTGTTGGCGGTAAATTCGAAGATAAACGAACAGCACGCTCTCCACTTGATTTCAAATATATATATGTACCTATTGAAACGAATTAAATGTTTGCAACACATTCTTTACACGATAGAGATCATAGGAATATCATAAACACTAGAAATGTAGTTCTTTTCTTCTTGCCAAAATTTCACCTAGTCCTGTTCCATTGGTTTAGAATTTCATTTGACAAGTCAAACTATCTTTCACTATTTCATTTACATTAATATTCTATGTAAATAATTCACTTACAATTTTGGCGCAATTTACCGCAGTCCTTCTTGTAGTATAAATATATAGCGTTGTTGCTGGGCTCAGAATTCTCGTACAATAGGTGTATGACTTGCTGGTGATAAATTATTCATACTACAGAGTGTAAGGATATCAAATACTGTATGGTTTTCTTCTTGTCAAAAGACCACTTAGGCCTATTCAATTGCTTTACAATTTAAATTCACAAGCCAAACTATCTTTCACTATTTTTATCGCATTTATAATTTTGTGTCTAATTCATTTACAATTTTGGTGTGATTTACCGCAGTCCTACACTGCTCTTTCAGTAATCGTTTGTTCTTTCTTCACAATATCCTCTTTTCCTTTTGTCAAAGGTTACTCAGGCTGACTCAGTTACTTTAAAAACACGCTTTGACAGAATAATTTATTATTAGTATCTCCTTTTCCATTGCACGAAGATCATGCACTGTTTGAAATTGACGTCCATTTCTATAGACATCCCTTGCCATTCACCCCCAAACATTTTCAATGGGGATCAGTTTGGGCGAACACGCTGGTCCAAAAGAATCACGTTATTCGCCATTAAAAAGTCCTTTGTCCTGCGGGCATTAGGGATTGCAACATTGTCCTGCTGAAAGATCCAGTCATTTCCACACGAGGGCCTTAAGTAAATAAGGATGCTCTCTCCTGCCAATGTAGCCAGCCGCCATTTGACGTCCCTGTGTAGCCTAAAGCTCCATTATTCCATGGAAGGAGAAAGCATCCCAGATCATGATGGAACCTCCTCTACTGTGTCGTGTAGAAGATGTCTCCGGTGGGATATCATTATCGTGCTAATAACGTTGGAAGCCTGGACCATCCAGGTTAAATTTTTTCTCATAAGAGAACACAACCTTCTTCCACTTTTCTACGTCCCATGTTTGGTGCTTCTCAGCAAAGTTTAACCGAGTTGTTTCGTGGTGTGAAAGGAGGCGTGGCCTTTAAAGACGTTTACTGCTTTTAAAGCCTTTTTTCTCGTGAATACCGTCTTATTGTTCTTGAGCTGCATTCTGCATCCATAAGGGCTTTAATCTGGTTCGACGATCGGCTGGTGTCTTCCCGGACAACCCGTATCATCCTCCTGCTCAACGTCGGCAAAATTTTCTCGGGTCAACCACCTGAAATTCTCGTTCCGTATCCCTCAGCAAATTTTAAGAAATTTTCAACAGCAGTTTTACTTCGCCCAATCTCACCAGCAATGGTACATTGAGAAAGATCTTGCTTTTGCAGCTCGACAATTTTACCACTTTCAAACTCTGTCAACCTTTTAACCTTTGCCATGTTTTTACCCAATGTAACACAGGAGATGTCAGTGGGAGATGTTGACAATGCTAATGTTTGAACACAATTGACTAAATTTCGTTACGTGTTTACCGATTAACGCTTCGTTTCAGTATGGTCTTAAACTTTAGACCAGCTAATATTTAGACTAATTTCATCGTGTTCACATTTTCCCTATTAAGTGATAAAAAGTTTTTTATTTTTATTTTCCCTTTTCTTATTTTCATCTTTCGAAGCTCTACTGAAATAAATAGTTGAGTCTAACAACGTAAAATGCATATTTTGTCTTTATGTTCATTGGCCTTAAAATTTTGGCAAGCACTGTATATAACAAACACGAAAATGTTGTGGTTTACAAAGATGTAAAGAAAGAAGTTTGTTGTTAAGATGAGATACTTAACCGACACCATAAACGTACCGTTTATAAAGCGATAATTAACCGATGCGAGAAGTGTATCATGGGCCCGGCATGGCCAAGCGCGTAAGGCGTGCGACTCGTAATCCGAGGGTCGCGGGTTCGCGCCCGTGTCGCGCTAAATATGCTCGCCCTCCCAGCCGTGAGGGTGTATAATGTGACGGTCAATCCCACTATTCGTTGGTAAAAGAGTAGCCCAAGAGTTGGCGGTGGGTGGTGATGACTAGCTGCCTTCCCTGTAGTCTTACACTGCTAAATTAGGGACGGCTAGCACAGATAGCCCTCGAGTAGCTTTGTGCGAAATTCCAAAAACAAAAACAAACAATTAGAAATGTATCATCAACACAGATCATTAGCAAATGCCAGAAACATATCACTTACACAGCAAAATCCTTAAAGCAATTTCACAAATATTTAACCCATAATGAGATACTTAACATTTGTTACCTTAAGTAATTCAAACATTTTTACAGAAAATACTTTTAAGTGTTTTTCAGTTTTTAAGCAATCCAGTATGCGTGAAGACATAGCTTTTATCAGTTAGCTTTTTTTTTTTACATATTAAACCATCAACGTATTTCTTTAGCCTAACTATTATAAAAGAACAAAATGGACAGAGGAAGACATGCAGGTGGATTTCAGACAGAAACTTGGGTTCGCATTTCTAAGGAAAGTACTTGATTTCGAGTCGTTCTGCTCCAACTGCAACAACTTCACCTACACACGATACGCGCCCACGTGCTGCCCACTGATCGGGTGGGTCCGACCCGATTTTTAGTTTTTCAAGGTGTTTGAAAAGTTAGCATGTTATATTAATTAAAAGAAAAAAAAACAGCAACAAATACCTGATCAATAATTGATGCACTCAAGGTTTAAGACTCTAATGTGTTTGTTTTCTGTTTTGGAGAAAAATAGGACACTTTAAACGAACGATCTGGAGGCGTGGATTAAATTAGCAATACGACTTTCATTTATTACGCTACATGCCCGAGGTGTAATATGCATCTTGCGAAGAGAATTGTTACAAATATATATATTTTATCTTATTAAACTAATCAGAAAAGTATAAAATTGCATTTTAGGAAATTTAATTAATCACAAATTAGATGTAGACTCCCTCTAAAAAATAATCAGCGAGAGAGAAATAAGGATAAATATTTTTTAATATTTTTCTTCTGCAGTGTTAGTGGTTTAATTATTAAAGGCGGAAGTTGTAATCATCTACCGGGAGTAACCACAGGACAGTAACAGCCATGTGAGGTATGGTTAACAAGACTTCTCAGTATCTGGTACGTTAAATACCGTTTAGTTATTTGGCATAATAATCAAGACCCATTTCTACATTTGTTAACCCACCCTACAGTGACCCATGGAAACTCATCAAATGGCCCAATAGTTGAGAGTTGGTGAGATAAATATATTTTGAGTTAAATTTCATCACGATATATAGTTAGTTAGTGGAAGAAGAAATGAATATTTATATATTAGCAGAGACCAGTAAAACATTTGAAGTCACATTAATATCTTTATTGCAATATTAATTCTTTAAATACACAATTATAAATTACACAAAATAATTCTAATGCACTGAAATCTGTAAATCGACTTGTCTTAGGCCCAATATTCGTTAAGCCTCTATTCGATAAAGAAATATATTAACAGTGGAACTTGCGTATGTTTTTTCGTGTAGTTTAGTTACAGCTAAACTTTACCTGCTATCAATAAGTAAATTTACAACCATATTATATCACTTAAAGTTAGACCTTTTAAAAAAAAATTGATAAGCTTTTACTATGTTGTTATACAGAACGACCACTGAAGTATTTTTACATTTCTCCGTGTGCGCACATTTTCAGGACAGACGAAAACTGAGTATTGTTATGATGAAATATATTATTGTAAGATTAACGATTTTACAATGACGATTCAGGGGCGTGGTTACCAATTTTTGTATCCTGGGAAGTTTCGCGAAATATACCTCCCTCTTCCCTCCGTTAAATAAAACAACAGTAATAAGTAATAAGTACTGTGAACTGATTCAACTGTTCGACAACAAACTTTTTCGTTACTCCAATACAGACACACACAAAAATAATACATTCTGTTATGACGGATAATACAGGTTTCCTTTTCACAGAAAATGTGTTATTCGTAGTCACTATTTCATCGAAATCAAGTGTTTTCATAACATACGATATGTAATAAATATATTTTGAAGATAATAACTAGAACATAAATGAATTACCGAACGAATCAGTGCAATAATTCTCAGTTTTCATTTTGCTTTACAGTAATAACAAATACAGTAAAAACCCAATTTTCCAGGTGATCTTACTTCTTGTAATGTTTCGTAGCCAGCTGAATTTTAGAATGGCTCGGATCACTGGATATGTTATTTTTCGAGCCCTGTTTTCCTTTTCTTAAAATATGTTAATATTACTGAGGAAGCGTACGATAAAACTTGATAGTAAATACCACAGCAGTAGAAAATATAAAAAAAAAGTAATTTTGATGTATGTTATAACTTAAGGACGAGACAACGTAGTTGAAGGACGTGGAATGAAGATGAGGAGTTAATCATCATACCATACTAAGTAGAGCAACTTGAGGCCGAGTGGTAAGTTTCTGTAAGTTCCCCTCCAGTCTACATAGTTCTGCTTAAATTATTGGATAAAAGGATTAGGACTCGCACTGCATACCACTTCTGGCTACCCCCTGAGCAACAGTCCCCTTTAGTCTTACCTTAGCTGCGGCTTTGGAAAGACCTAGAGAGATCGAACACGTCTCGTTGTGACACTATGCCAGTGTAAAGATCATATTATACCCAGTACTGGCAGAAACAATTGATAAATAAATTACGGTGTAGAAACTTCTAGACTTCTTACCATTAGTGTCTTAAAAGTTTGTTTGTTTTGTTGCATTTTACATAAATTTACTGAACTAGCCGTTCCTAATTTATAAGTGATAGACAAGAGGGGAGGAAGCTGGTTAACATCACCTACCGCCAACTGTTAAGCTACTCGTTTATCAGTGAATAGTGCGATTGATCGAAAGTTATAACGGCTGAAAGGGTGACCATGATCGGCGGCGGGTTCAGTCTTTAAGATGAGTAGTTTTAGAATACGTAAGGCAAATAACTTACTGTGGTTGTTTTGTGATACAATGTTTATCATTTTATCCTATTAATATTTAAATGTTTAGAAGTTTTTGTTTTCAGTTCTCAATATCAAACTACAGACTTACAATACTGAATTCCGGAGTGTGATTCATGCGGTGGGAAAAGCAAATAACTTAATGTGGTTTTGATCTAAAATAAACAATTTTTTTAGAGAAGCTAAGAACAATTTTAATTACAAAATTTTTAATAAGGAAAAAAGTTGAAAGAAACAAGTTGGGACACCAATTCTTTAGTGATTTGAAGTTGAGAGTTTATTGTCAAATATTCATTTCATGCTACTAGTTATGATTGCAATAAGAGTTTGACCTGAGTAGTTATCACAGGAGATGCAGAGTTAGACCCGGGTAGTTATCACTAGAGATGGGTTTGACCCGGGTAGTTATCACAGGAGATGGGTTTGACCCGGGTAGTTATCACAGGAGATGGGTTAAAGCCATTGTTTAGTAGTGCAAGATAAATTTAAAACGAGATTCTCCCAAAATACATAAAATTGATTTATTTAATAATTTCTTTATCAAATAATGCAACAAAATACTGTGAAACGGGATAATGGTCCCATACACTTTATACGTTCTAACGTCTTACATCTTTATCATCAGTCAGTTATTAAATAAAGCAATTTTTAGTCGCGACATAATAGCTCAAAGAACGGCCCTGAGTCTTTCAGGAACAAAATTTTAGCTTATAGTTCCAACATCTCTTGACCGGGTTTATGTGTAACTATAGTTTTAGACTCAAGAGGTCAAGGCTTTTCAAATGATGTATTTGACTACGTCTTAGGTCTCATAGATTAATATATTCTAATTCTGCTTAGAATAATTTCAATAGAGATCTCGATGAGTAATAATATGATAAAATATAATTAATAAAGTATATTCGCGTCACATGCTTGGTATTACTGACGCACAAAAATATAGGTAATGCGAAGATAAAAAAAAGTTTTCATAGATTACTCTACTCTAATCCTGCCCAAAAGAACTTCGAGTTTTGCGGCTATTGAGGATTCCCTCTTTTTCATTCTATTTTAAGGTAGTCTTATTTTAAGTTTAATGTTGTCTTAATCTTAATGATAATAATTAGTGTTAGGGTTAGTGAAAGTTCTATCAGCTTATCAGTCGTTCTAGAATCCAAACATGACAAACATAATAATAAAAAAATGTTTACTATGATGAATATGTAATAATTTAATCTAAATAAGATTATCTTTCCAATTTGTAGAAAAAGATCTTTATGTGATAGAAAAAATAAAAATATTATTTTCGAAACCTGCGTAGCTGAGTAAACGGAAGATAAGCGTTTTATTTGGCTGCATTATATTAAATACGTTAGGGTTGGTAAAAGTTCTAATTGGCCTCAAAAGTCTGATTAAATCAGCTAAGGCAGAAGAAGGGTTTCATTTGATGATTATAATACTGACAGAGTAAATAAGGCCATCCATCACATGGTTGATTGATTGTTTGGAATTAAGCACAAAGCTACGCAATGAAATATATGTGCTCTGCTCATCACGGATATCGAAACCCGGTTTCTAGCAGTGGGAGTCCGCAAGCAAACCTTTGTGCCATTGGGGGGCTCATCATAATGAGTAGAACAACTGTTAATAGATGACAGAGTAAATATGAGCCTTTATCAAGGTAAGTAGAAATTAGAATAAATAAAGTTTATCCACCACAGGATAAAACTTGATAGGTTACCTCAGTGTGCCAAGATTGTTGAAACATTAAAGCGGTGGCAGGTTTTATCTCATGAGAAATTTTACGGTTTCTATAAATTTTACGCTGAGTCAAAAATTCTTGCTGAGCTGTCGTCAAGGTCGACGGATTCTTAGTTAAAACAGCAACGACAACGACAGAAAAAAAGATTAAATAAATAGAAGAGCTTAAATTCCCGCTACTTCTCACCATTAAACAACTTAAATTCCTGCTACTTCTCACCATTAAACAACTTAAATTCCCGCTACTTCTCACCATTAAACAACTTAAATTTCCGCTACTTCTCACAATTAAACAATTTTGTGAACGAAATCATTTATCTTTATTAAAACAGACTTGGATCTAGAAGGTCATTTATTGTTTTAATTAGAAGTGTACATATACATATATCCAGTGGCGTATTATCTCTAAGAACAAGTGTTGTGTAAGGTTAATATGAATTTCAATATATTTTCAAATTAAGCCTTTTCAACGGGTTATTCCTAAATAGTATTTTCTTTTTTCTACGTAGCATCTGTAATTTTATTTATGCATAAAACTCAGTTACAAAGCTAATGTTTAAAAGTATTCGTTCACTAATTTTTTTTGGGTGATATCTCGAAGACTTACATTCCCTTAAGTTAAAATACGAAATTAATGCTATAAAATGTTCGTTCAGTACATAATATATATATATATATTTAAATCTTCTATGTCGTAGATGTACATTCACTGGAAAATTAACTTCAATTTCACCATCGCTGTATAACTTTGAGTGTAAAGATGTGAGGTTTGAGTATAAAGATGTAAGGTTCCCGACAGCGAAATGTTTTTCCTTCTTCTGAAGTTGACAGTTAACCTTAATAATAATTGAACTTTCCCAAAAAAGTTCCACCTACTGAAAGCCATTTCAACGTAAACATTTCTGTAACAGAAAAAGAACACCACCTACAGGAACACCTGTCCTAATTGTCTCCGTGTCTGGATTAGCTAATCACCTGCTGAATTCTTATAACTCAGTAAATAAATTCTCAATTCGATAAATAATTGTAATATAATTTGTCGAATTTTTTTTAATTTTAACTTTTTTTTTTCTTTTTCTGTGTGTCTTTGTTGTAAGCCCTAGACTATTGACAAATGCAACTTTCATCTTTCAAATGATCGTTCAAATCTGAATGAAGACGTATTAACATCTTCCAGAAATTGCTCTAAGGTTGGTTTTATTGAATTGGAGAGTTAGCTGAAGAGCTGTTATGCGGAACGAAGCTGATATCACCATAAGGAATAGTTCTTGGTAAAATGACAGAAATGTCCTCAGCTGCTATGAAGAATAGAAGTATGCTAGTCTGTTCTGTTGGCGGCGTGGGCGAAAGTAAAGTAGAAATCGCAGCCTACCTTAAACATAAGCTGCAGACCGAGTTAAGATTTCAAGTCAACGTGAGCTCTTCAGGCTTGTCATACAACTCCTGGCTCTCTCAAGTAAGCAGTGGTTGGCCATCAGAGAAACCACGTGCTGCCAGTAGGCACGCGCTACCTTTTATAGTCATATCAGCTTGCTTGGGCTTCAAATAACGAGAAAAAGCAACCATAAAGGATACCTTTCTGTCCCTCACCCCGCCCCTTTAGCATTTGTAGGTTTCTTGACGAAGCTTACCTCATCCCTTGCAGACTTGCTCCGTTAAAAACCGGTTCTTACCGATCTCGCCACTAGAGGCCAGCACTATAAACGAGACATGAGCATGGACAAATAATACCTGCATAGTAATACAGGTAGGCTGCACAGGTAGAAACAGGTGTACACATTTTTCGTAATTATTTGGATATAGTGTTAATTTAGCTTCCGAAAATGTATTAATCTTGTTTCGTTTCGAAGACGAATCTTCTGTCGACTTTCACTAACAGAGTAAATGTGTAAACAGAATAATTCCAGGAGCCCCTTGTTACTTGGTGAGTAGGAAACGCCTCGCTTGAATTTAGGCTAAGTCTTTAGTGAGACATGTCGCGAATATTACCGCTTACATATGCTGCATCACATGGTTCAATTAGGCCTATTTAATGAAGGGTGTAACGGGGTTCGTTTTATTGTACGCTTACTAAATGAATTTTCGTTTATTTTTGAAACTGATTTAGTAATTACCATTCTCTATCTGACATTTTATAATGTTGCTTCTCAGTAAATAAAAAAGTTATGAAATAAAATATTAATTTTAACATTTATGTAATCGAACCCCAGGGACGATTTAAAATTATTTCGCTACTTTTTCACGTACATTTCTTTTACAATTCCGTCGTTTCTGAGTCGCTTAAAGTGACACTGATATATTTCTGGAATGTTTGTATCACGTGTATATCATTTAGTGTTTCTATTTTGTAAGTGCATTGTTAGTTGTTAACGTCAGTATTATTTCCCAAACTGATCATGTTATGTTGAATACAAGTATCAGGGAAGGCATGTAGTTGGTACTAGTACTGGTAGTTGAACAGTTCGTATTGTTTTTCTTTCGAAACGGTAAAGTGGAATAAAACACAAGTACTGTAGTTGTATTTGAATGATGTGACTTCTGGTGCTCAAGAATATTGGTGATGATTATTCTATATAAATTATTTGATTTTATTCTTTCTACAGGGTTTGGTTTTGTTTTACATTTCGTACAAAGCTACACCAGGGCTATCTGCGCTAGCCGTCCATAATTTAGCAGTGTAAGACTAGAGGGAAGGCAGCTAGTCATCATCACACACTGCTAACTCTTGGGCTCCAAAGAATAGTGGGATTAACCGTCACTTTATAACACCCTCACGGATGAAAGGACGAGCATGTTTGGTGTGACGGGGATTCGAACCCGCGAGTCTCAGATTACGAGTCGAATGCCTTAACCACCGGGCCATATCAGGCCCTCGTTCAAGAGACAAATGCTAGAAATACCTACTTAGTACCTCATAGACAAAAGTAAAACATGACATGTAGTTATTTTTATTCAACAGAGAACAATAAACAGCAACAAGAACAACAACAAAAAATAATTGTGGAAGCAGAATAAAGCGCAGTTACGATCTAGTTGTTCACATGTAATATTTATTTATCGTAGTCCCTACATTAAATGTTATATCCCAGAAACGCCACAGAGTTACTACACGCAACGGTTTTATAAAAAGCCAGTAAAATAACGATATGCAAATATTTATAAACGGTAACCGATTAAGAAAATACTTGATTATTTTTGTTATATTCTCTATCTCTTTGATTTCCTTTTAGTGGAATAGTAAACGTGATTGGTACTAATCGTATGCGAGTTGTTTATAAGTTCTTTGTTTTGAATTTCACGTAAAGCTACACGAGGGCTATCTGCACCAGCCGTCCCTAATTTAGCAGTGTAAGACTAGAGGGTAGCCAGCTAATTCCCGAACTACTCTTTTACCAATAGGCCCGGCATGGTCAGGTAGGTTAAGGCGTTCAACTCGTAATCCAAAGGTCGCGGGTTCGAATCCCGGTCGCATTAAACATTTTCGTCCTTTCAGCCGTGGGGGCGTTATAAAGTGACGGTCAATTTCCCTATTCTTTGGTAAAAGAGGAGCCCAAGAGTTAGTGGTGGGTGGTGATGACTAGTTGCCTTCCCTCTAGTCTTACACTGCTAAATTAGGGACGACTAACGCAGTTAGCCCTCGAGTAGCTTTTCGCGAGGTTCAAAACAAACAAACAAACTTTTACCAATAAATAGCGGGATTGACTGAACGTTATAACGCCCCACGGCTGAAAAGATGAACAGGTTTGGTTGGACTGTCATTCGAATCCGCGCTTTCAGATTGCGAACTGAGTGCCCTAACCACCTGGCCGTATATAGCTGTGCATAGAAAAATATTTTAACAGTGAAGCAAAAACTGATATTGAAAGGAAGGACTGTGTTGAAAGAAACATACGAACCTGTGATGAGCTTCATTGAAATGAATAAAACAAACTCAACAAAAACACATCTGAAAACGCTGCATCAATTGAAATAATATTTAGGGTACAGACAATAATGTGTTACACGTTACGAGTCACCACATATGTGTTACACGTTACGAGTCACCACATATGTGTTACACGTTACGAGTCACCACATATGTGTTACACGTTACGAGTCACCACATATGTGTTACACGTTACGAGTCACCACATATGTGTGTTACACGTTATGAGTCACCACATATATTTGCTACACGTTACAAGTCACCACATATATTTGCTACACGTTACAAGTCACCACATATATGTGTTACACGTTATAAGTCACCACATATATGTATCTATCTGTATGTCAGTGGCACCCAACCTATGGCACCTTCAGTTAAACTACATTTTAACAATTTTATTATTGTTTTTGTTATTTGTTTTTAGCATGCACGTTTACTTCAAACGCATGTGTTTCTTATTGACGTATTTAATAAATTTTGTTACGCGTTTGTAGACTGGATCGCACAGAAAATATATTTGTAGCCCTCAAGGCACACAGGTTGTGAACCACTTTTATAGGCCTTTTAAGTCATAATGTTACATACCTATTGACATATTACTTATATCAGCAAAGTTTTGTCGGGAGACCCAGCACGGCCAGGTGTTTAGGGCATTCGACTCATAATCTGAGGGTTGCGAGTTCGAATCACCATCACACTAGACATGCTCACACTTTTAGACGTGGGAACGTTGTAATGTGATGGTGAACCCCAGTATTATTTAGTAAAAGAGTAGTCCATTGCTAAATTAGGGATGGCTAGCGCAGATAGCACTCGTGTAGTTATTCGCGAAATTAAAAAAAAACAAAACAGATCTGTCGAGAATGGTGTTTACCACGTCCTTCATGCCAGCTCGTCATACATTTATACATTCACGTATTTTAAGGTTTTTAGTATTCAGATAAAGAAATGGACTACTCTATACGTGCCAAGAAGTCAATCGACCAATTTAAAGTTTTGTGTTCTTTATTCACAGCTTCACTAGTGGCAAAGACAATGTAATAATATGGTTGTGTTACATTAAATACAATTGTCATGATAATTTTTAATAGGAGGATGTGTTTACAGTTTTGGTTTGAGGTTTGGAGGTATGTTTGATTTATCATGTCTACGTGGTAGACATGCTGGTATCAGAATTTTCAGGAACTTGTGTGACTCCCTAGAAATGTACTAGGGTTGTTTTTTCTGGTAAATAGGTTGAACAATGTGCAAAGAACTAGTTGTCCAAAGGGCAAAGTAAAAGTAAAACTGTATAACTTGTCGTCCCAATGAAAGGACGATCTGAACTTTCTCCCCTCCAAAATGGAAATGGAATTTTCAATTTGAACGACATCTTATACGTAAGTGGGCCAATCAGCCGAATGAGAAACTCCTCTGTAGAAATGACGTTTCCTATTACGATCACTACTCTTTCCGTCCTTACCACGTGTTTTTTAAAGTCCACCAACCATGCACGGATGACAAATTTTGAGAGCACATTTGAACAGCTCCAAACCCAGAAAATCATTTAGGGTTATTTAATATAATTTATCACCAAGTTCTGTTTGTACTTAAACCTGCCATGTTGACTTGGAAGTGTAGACGGATGCTGTGGTTCGAGAGAGCATCCTGCAATCATTATAAATCGCTTGGAAAAGCTTTGCAACATGGTTTGTTCTATTAAATATCCCAGACTTTTGCAAACACTTGAGTAGATGCGAGTTTTGTCCAATATGACACTTTGTGATTCTATTTGTCACATGTTAGATGTCGCTTGTCAGTGTTTGAGGGTTAGTACCCTACTGGACTGTGTACTTTTGTTGTGGACTGTAGACATCATTATAATGTCGCTTTCATAGTTTCAATAATGAGAAGTCTCCACTTTAAATACAGTTGGTTAGTTCCACTAACAAGTTGTTTATTCCACTTGTCTTTAGGTGAATGCCAGTCTTACTTTCGGTTCTTTGTTTAAATGTTTGTGAAATATGCAATTATTCTGTTTCTTCCCCAATTCTGTAATTATGGAGTTTCACCAAGTACCAATTGTTTCAGATATGAATTATGTAAAACATGTTCAATTTTTTACATCATTTCTGGTGAGCGACTGGTAGCCAGTCCAGTGTAGACTATTTTTCCTCTGCTGGAATTACTTGCTATATATCGTTAAGACTCGACACTACATGTACATCTCATTCTTACCTTGCATGTTTTTATAACATCTAGAAAGACTTCATGTCTAAAAATCCTGTAATGTAGCCCTTTCTCAAAACGCCAATGCTAAGCGCCACCTGTAGTTAATATATAGAAACACACACATTCTGAAGTGAGAGTAACTTTATTTATTTAGTTTGAACATCCGCTGCGACATTTATAGCTAAAAGTTCTGAAAGGGTTAAGTAAATGGTAAAAAGAGGATCAGGATCAGAGGCCACCTGGTGATTAGACATGAAAGCTATTAGCAGAGATCGTGTAGAACGTTTTGAACACCATCTAGTTGTTTCGATGTTATCGAAGAAGAACAAGGAACTCTAATTAATATTTTAGTTTCTGTGGTGATAAGGTCGTTTCAAGGTGCTATAATGCTATAACATTCAACTGTAACAATTCAATAGGTGATATCATCGTGTCTTGTGTATCGTTTCAGCCTACCAGTATGTAATAGCATCCAACTGTAACAGTTCAATAGGTTTAATAACAAGGATCGTTTCCATGGTGATATCCTCATGTGTCTGTTATTTATCGTTTCAACCTACCAGTATGTAATAACATCCAACTGTAAGAGTTCAATAGGCTTAATAACAAGGATCGTTTCCATGGTGATATCCTCATGTGTCTGTTATTTATCGTTTCAACCTATTAATATACAATAATTCAAGAGTAAGCCTTATATGACGGCCTCCTCTTTCGCGAGGTATATTTTTCTCCTTCGTAAACTGGGCGATTTTAAAAAGAAACTTTTGCTTCTTCGCAGGTGAATTTAGCGCTGATGGCCCTCGTGTAGTTTTGCACGAATTTCAAACCAGTCATCATGAATTAATAAATCCCAACAGTTTCGGAACTTAGATCTTCCTCTTTCACTTCACATTAGTTTTTCTGTTTACAACAACCTCTTCTCGTTAATGTTTGTGAAAGTATTTTAGTGAAAAGAAAATTAAGGGTGTAAAGCAAACGTCAAGTATTGTATATAACAGTTACTTCATAAAGATGTTTATCAAATGTACAAAAACAACAGTTATTTAAAAAAAAACGACAGTGTAATGATACGTTATAATTGTCTCTCGTGGCTTCACTGAAAGGTCTGAAGTTGCTTTCGAAGTGAACGTTTCATGTCGTAGTAAATTTAACTGATGTTTAAATTCAACGCTTTGTTATCCGAGACACGAGATGTTACGTATAGGATGTATATGCTGTAATTTATCATTAAAGGGTAAGCTAAGTAACCCTTCTTTTTAGTTCGTAACTTCAACTTGTTTGTTTTCAGCGGTATGTCTGCGGACTTACACGCTAAAATCCGGGTTTCGATACCCGTGGTGGGCAGAGCACAGATAGCCCATTGTGTAGCTTTGTGCTTAATTCAAAACAACAACAACATAGTGCTTAGCTGCAAAATGGTCTACTTTTGCTGCGCCCACCACGAGTAACGAACCCAGATCTCTAGCGAAATTATCATTCAAGAGCAAATTAAGTAACACTTTTTTCATTTCAACTTGTTTGTTTCATTGCTTAGCCTCACAGTTGGCTAACTTTGCTGCGTTCATCACGTGAATCGAATCCTGCTTTCAATCAGTGTAAACCCCAAAGCTTACTGCTGAACTATTGTGGAAACCATTTTTTGTTTAAGATTTCTTCAAAGAGATGTGTTACTTTCAGCTATGTGTGACTTGTTCGCTTATTAGTTCTATTATAACTTTCGTCTGTATGGATGCAGTTCAGGGTGAACCGCAAAGACAAACCGGATTTTCTTAACCTTTTAACCCCTACACCACATTAAATCCTTAATTTAATGGTCTCAGAAATATGGCTTTCATCAGGACGTAGTTTCTCTCGGATAAATCTAGGACGCTCTAAAGTTTGCTATTTATTTATTTAATGAACTTTTCGTATTTTCGAAATGTAGGTAATTTTTTCAAAACTAATTTCTGACTTTATAGACTTTATCTGTGCGGATTTATTGCGCTAAAAACCGGGTTTCGATATTCTGGATGGGCTTAGCACATACAGTCCATTGTATTACTTTGCGCATAACTACAAACAGCCCAGACGCCCAGTTGCTTTGCACCATAAAGCGCCCAAACTACAAACGATTAATCAAACATTTTGTGTGGACTTCATTTTTTAGACTTACCATGCTTGACAGGTTAGGTGTTAAAAAAAGTCAATGACATTGAAATAATATTATTTAATTTACTTAATTCAAATTATCAAACAGGAATCTAACTTTAAAAGCCCATAAACTGTAACAAAATAACAATATCTTTCGCAAACGACAAAGGTTGTGTTTCATTAAGTTTAAAGTAGACACACCAATGCACACACAATCGTAATTAACGCTAATGATCACTTATGTGGGTCTGGTAACACTACTAACTTATCGCTTATTCTTTCCAACACATTTCAAGAGTTTCATTTTTGAACTTGAGAGTTACACGTATTTAACATCAATATCTATTAGAAACAGTGATGTGAGAACAGCGAAAGGAGGCGATGCCTTCTAAAAGAATTACAATAAAATAGAATGTTTTTTTTTATGGTAGAATCTGTCTTTTTTCGTACTGGATGTAATAATTCATAAAAAACCACGTTTTTGTAGTAAAATGCACGAAAACATTTTTTCTTGTGCTCTATGTCATTCATTAAGTCCCCGTACAGCGGTATGTCTACAGATTTACAACGCTAAAATCAGGCGTTCGATTCCCTTCGGTGGACTCAGCAGATAACCAGATGTGGCTTTGTTATAAGGAGGACACATAAACATGCACCATTCATCAAAATGACATCTTGTGGCGTGAAGTGCAAAGCAATTTTTTTTTTTGCTCTTTCTCTTAAATCTGAACAATTTCTCTTTACTGCGATGGAAACAGCCGAGATGAGCCGATTTTTCTTACTGAGTTTTATGACGATTTTGATGCCCATTGTAGGCTTCACAGCTTAGGAAGCCAATCAGAATCGAGGTTTTTAAGAACAACTAAAGAAAATAATTTTATGGAAAGTTTTCAACCATGGGATGCACGCAATGTCGCGCTGACCAAACAATGGTAATTGTTTTACGTTTAATTAGTATTTTTTAGGAATGTAAGCAACTAAATGTGAGTTTCTTTAAATGATGATCAGAAAATGAGACGATTTTCCTTGAGTTGTTGGTTATTTTGGAGTTTAAAAAGCTCGAACAGTAGTTATGCTTTGTCAAGGAAAGAGGAAAAGGTCAAATATGCACTTGACCTTTCCATATTCACTATTGGATCTAAATACTAACAAAGAGCAAAGAGATTGTCCAGTACGACGACGTTACTAAAGTGTGTGCAATTGTGAAAGACCGATAACTCGAATAGACGTTTAAATAAATCGAGGTGTCAAAAGTAAATGTTTATTTTACTGCTCTTTATTTTTAAGGCGAAGGATGGAATATTGCCCCTCTCCGCCTCGATATTAATGATAAAGAGTTGCTGTTTATGAGAAATACGTTTATCGTGTCCAATTTATTAAGACTATAAAGGGACGGATATTTTGTACTAAAGCTGTTTTGAAAAGAAAAGCAAGAAGTCACGTGATAATCGCAGTCGGTATAAACTTGCAATAGTACAGAATATATCAGAACTACCTTTATAAGGCTAAAGCTTCAAAATGTAGTTCTGATGACATCAAGAGTAGATCACTTTGGAAAAGGGTATGGAACAGTCTCTTTGACGCAAAATGTTCATGCACTTGGATTATAAAAATTTGCTTAGATTGAGAAATTTTCACGTAGGTCAAAGCAAAAGCCACCTGCAGAAATTAGGTAACAATACACAACATAACCAAGAAGGATCTGCACTTGCAAAACGATTTTGGAAGGGCTTCATGATCATCATGGGATACCGTCAAATTAAGGACAAAAATAGGGAGATTTCATACAAAATTTAAGGTAAATTTACTATCAGTTCAATGTTTTGGATTATTTATGCAATAAATAGGCCAACATGTTATGGTTTTACGAAAATAAGGCTTCCGATCACGCCTTCCATTCAATCATCGATATACTCAAGCATCTAGATAATGAAACAACTGGGTTTTCTTGCTATACCAGAAGACATGCTGGTGACTCCGCCAGACACCACCAATTTATTTCCATGGAATTGGAATGTTGAAACGAGCGCTGGGATGCTGTATTCTCTGTATACTAGATGAACTATGAAAGGTACACAGAGACATCTGGAATGTTTTGAACAAGATAGAGTATTTTGTAGTGAAAGCTGGACTGCAGAGTTATTGCTAAATCCAAAGAATCCCAGATAGAACATGATCAAATGTCGCGACATGGACTTAACGACGTGGTTAATCTTCAAAGTTGTTTTAATAAAATGCATTCAACCCTCTGTGCCATAAAAACTCGGTTTCTCTAGTGTCACGTGACTCTAACGATTTATAATTATTGAACTAGGTGTGATAGACTAATCACCGTCTCCTTCAGAAAGGTAGCTATTGGATAGTTGATCTCATGACGTGTGGAATAGGATCTAATATCTTAAGCTTGATTGTCGTATTTTTATGAATAAGTGCGTTTAATTTAAATAGCTGAAACACATGATTTATGACGCACTTTATGAATGTCTCAGGCCCCTATAGGGCAAAGTTAATTCAGAGTCAGTTGTCTCGCCTGTAGAAAGAAATAAAATTAATGTGGCGCTTTCATATATTTATATATATATTTAGTGTGCTCCACATCGCTTCCATCTTGTAAATGGCACGCTAAAAACACAAATAGACTGTCGCTTTAAAATATGTTTTCGTGCAAATTCTAAATAACGAAAATATTAAAATCAATTTGATAATTAACACAAAGAAAGTAGAGCAAAAACTGACATGCGCACTTGGTTATTAAAGAAGGGATTAACTTGTAGAACAAGGAGAGACTGCCCTATTAAGGACATGAAAAGTATGGTGACGTAGACCTGCTAACATCTGACGTAACTACGGGAACAACAAAACAAAACCCTGGCGTCGTTTTTGTTTCGTGAACACCTAAAGCTTGAAGCAGATTCTCTAACTTTATAAATAGACTTGTCTGTCCAGACTTTAACACCATGGTAACCAAAAATCCTTCTGTTTGAGCGTGTATGTGTATTGATTTCAAAATTTAGTATCTAATTAAAGGCGCCATCACGCGCGTGAAAGAATCAAATTTTAGACATAAATAAATAAATATATATATATATATATATATATATATGAGTAACTTTTTAAAAATTGTCCTCTTTTTTTTTCACTTTCTTCGAAAAGTTCAAGAGTAATCTTAATGATAATTGTCCCCTTTCTTCAAGAAGTGTAAGAATAACGTTAGTGATAATTATCCTCTTTCTTTGAGTGGTGTAAATGTAACTTTAGTGATAATTGTCCCCTTTCTTTGCTTCTTCTGTGTGTGTATTTGGGTATGTTAAATTTTGAAATGCCCAGGAGGGTCAGGTGCACCAGACCACTTCCTCCATCTCTAGCTTTCATGTCAGCTACTAGTATGTTGCTGTTGTAGTGCTTTGGGGCCAGAGTATCTCACAGCATTCCGGCCCTTTTCAGGGCAATGTCCATGTGTTGTCTTGATTTGCCCTTTTTATTTATTTATTATTCTCCCCCTCTTTTATTTTATTTGTTATTTTTTCAATTTTATTGTTATATATATATATATATATTTCTATATATATTTATTGGAAAATAAAAAAGAACGAATATTAGTTTCAAGCGTCTAGCGAATGGTGGCCAGCTTGTTTGATATTCCTTAAATATATATTCTTAGGAGAGAGGTACTTAGGACTATGTTCATCATATACGTAGATCACACATTAAATCGTTTTTATGCCAATTCTTATTAAAATAATGTAGTGCATTATACAAGAGGCTTATAGATACTGTCTCTATGTTTGTATACTTGTGCGTGAATGTGGATAAAGTACAAGGTGGTACTTTTTTAAGCTGAGGTTAAGATCAAATTTTGTATTTTTTGTAATATATGTATTTGTTTTTGTGTTATGTTTATCCAGGCATGAGATGCGTATTCTATTGTAGGTCTAATGTATGTTAATTTAATTATTTTAATATTTAAAATTAAAGATTTTAATTATATTATCAGGTGATGTAGCTTGATTTTTACCTGAAATAATTCTTGCATAACTTGCTCTTTTCCTGATTCTAATCAGGATATTGTATGATGTACCCACGTTAATTTGGTATCATAAGTTAATCCTAACAATTTAGCCGAGGTAGCAGTCAGTAAAAGTGATCCATTCATGTATAACTTTGGTGGGTTTTTTTTTTCAGTTTATTTAATCTGTTGAATAACATCACTTGAGTTTTCGAAATATTTGTTTTTATTAGATATTTCTGGCAGTATTGTTCTAAATTATTCAGGATTGGTTGGAGGTTTGTTGCTGCTATTGAAGGTGGCCCGGCATGGCCAGCTCGTTAAGACGTTCGACTCGTAATACGAGGATTGCGGGTTCGAATCCTGGTCGCACCACACATGTTCGTTCTTTCAGCCGTGGGGGCGTTATAAGTTTTGGTCAATCCTACTATTCGTTGGTAAAAGAGTAGCCCAAAAGTTGGCGGTGGGTGGTGAGGACTAGTTGCCTCTCTCTCGTTTTACACTACTAAATTAGGGATGGCTAGCGCAAATATCCCTTGAGAGCTTTGCGCGAAATTCAAAATAACAATAACAATGCTATTGAAGGAGTGGGGATACTATTCCAGACCACTATATCGTCAGCAAATTGTGATACAAAACCTAAATTTAGGTTCGACAGTTGCATATTACTCACATGATAAATAAGATAAAGCTAACTACCTCTCCTTGTGGGACTCCTGCCTCAGGTGAAAAGGACCCTGCGTGGGCCCCATTCACATCTACTTTGCACGTTCTATTGTCCAGTTAGATAGCCAGTGAATAGTTTCCTGGGGTAAATCCATTCCGGTTAACCGGTGGCGTAATCCGTTATGCCACACCGTGTCAAATGCTTTCTCAATGTCGAGAAAGCAAGCTACAGTGCATTCGTTTTTGTTAAAGCTGTCTGCAATTGTTTCTGTTAATCTGATTAGGTGGTCTGTAGTTTGTCCATATTTTCTAAATCCGTCTTGAATTTCAGGTGATTTTGAATTTGCTTCTAAGTATATAGATAGTCAGTTACTAATTATTCTTTCTAAAATTTTGCCGATGCAACTGGTTAGGCTAATTAGGCTATCTGCGCTAACTGTCCCTAATTTAGCCACGTAAGACTGGAGGGAAAGCAGCTAGTCATTATAACTCACCGCCAACTCTTGGGCTACTCTTTTGCTAACGAATAGTGGGATAAATCGTAACTTTATAACGCCCCCACGGCGAAATGGCGAGAATGTTTCGTGCAAAGGGGATTCGAACCCATTACCCTCAGATTACGAGTCGAGTGCCTTAACCGCTTGGCCATGTCGGGCATAAATGTAATATTAACCTTACTGATAATTGTAACCCTTCTTCGAGTAGTGTAAGAATAACTTCAGTAACTGTTCTTTACGTTCACTTTCTTCTAAAGGTATAAAAGTTATTTCATGTTAGAATCGACTCTTTTTCTGAACCAGGGTTATTGGCAAATTAGAATTATTTTGTTATTACTTATCAGTGGAAATAAGAAAACGTCTAAATTTGGAGATCAAAATAAGTGTCCCTAATTTTTATTTCGCTTTTATCAACTTAAAGTAATTAAAATATAATTATCTCAGTAAGAAGAAAAGGCATCAAATTACTAATTATATTGGTGTAAGTGAGCGTAGCTACAAATAGTACTTGTTCGATCGGTCTTCATCAAACCAGGTTTGTATTTTTTTTTAAAGAAAAACCAGTTTACGTACTTTAATGTAGAAAATGACATTACTGATGTTGTATATTATATACGTCTTACTTAATTTTTTATTGTCTCCTTTTAAATAACAAAAAACGTAGAAAACAAATCTGGACATACGTTTCACTTTATCCGTACATGTTTTGACTTTAACACTACAATTTCACATCACTACACTAAACTGTTATTTTATAAACTTCAGTTTATGAAGAATATTTTTTAAACTTGGAGCTCATGAAAGCTGTATTTGTGCATCACGAACTTTCTTGTTTGTTTTGTTTGGAGATGTGTAGCTGAGCGACAAGGCTTAACGATGGACTGGCAACTTGCATAATAACCATTTGATTAATGTAATTTCTATTGCACTGGGTGTTGGGGGATACGTGGTGAGGTGTCATTGAGGGTTGTTGATGATTTTAACGACCAATATGGATATGAACATGCTTTGAATGCGATATACTAATATTATCAATGTTTAGCATGAGCTGTTTTCGAAATTATGAACAGGTGCCCAAAAATATCTGAACCCAGTAAGCCCTTTAGTGACAGTAAAAACGACGTTTGATTCTGTTAAGGATATCTTTAAAATATTGGTGGAAATCATCGATAGATACTTTTTTGGGGGAGGGGAATTTCGCACAAAGCTACTCGAGGGCTATCTGTGCTAGCCGTCCCTAATTTAGCAATGTAAGACTAGAGGGAAGGCAGTTAGTCATCACCACCCACCACCAACTCTTGGGCTACTCTTTTTACCAACGAAAAGTGGGATTGACCGTAACATTATAACGCCCCCACAGCTGGAAGGGGCGAGCATGTTTGGCGCGATCCTCGGATTACGAGTCGCGCGCCTTACGCGCTTGGCCATGCCGGGCCTCAATAGATACCAGAAGAGTTTGTTTTTAAATTTCGCGCAAAGCTACACGAGGGCTATCTGCGCTAGCCGTCCGTAATTTAGCAGTGTAAGACAGCTAGCTAATCCTCATCACCTACCGCCAAGTCTTCGGTTCCTCTTTTACCAACGAATATTAGGATTGACCACCACATTATAACGTCACCATTGCTGAAATGCAATGGCAGGGATTCCAACCTACGACCCTCAGAGTAATAGTCGAGCCCCTCTCACCATCTGGCCATGCCACGCCAATATACTTGAAGAGATATTCTATATTTTTGTGTAGGTTTTAGTGATGGAAAATGTTACGATTGTTTTAACTCGACGGTGTTTTTTTATTATTATTATATCAAAGCTACATCGGGCTATTTGCTGTGTCCACCAAGGGGTATAGAGTCCCTGATTTAAGAAGTCCGTAGACTCGCCGCTATCTCAGAGAGGGACTAACTCGACGAAAACAGCTAGGTATTAACCCTAAAGTTATAGATTGGGTCCACATCCCTTCAGCTTTTTAAATAAGTTTGTATACTAATAACTATTTATGTACCAAATTGCTTGTCGATCTGTGGCTCTGTTTTCCTCTTGATAACACAAACATAAGTAACTATTGCAGTTAATCCTGAATATTGCTGCCAAGGTTTCTTATTTGTTTTGCTCCCTAGTGGTAAAGCGGTGTGTCTGTGATCTTACAATGCTAGAAATCGGTTTTCGATCGCCGTGGTAGGAGGAGAATAGATAGTCCATGGTACAGCTTCTGTGATTAATTTTTTTTTAGTTTTGTTTTACAAAGAAGATTTTCGATTGCCCCTAATTTTTAATCCAGTTATTTACGCTGAGTGTTACAACAAATTAAAATGCAATATTGTTTCGTATAATGGATTGTTTTGAGTGCATCTGTGGAAAACGGTATGAAAACAAGTCACAAATGAAGTTGAGTGATCTATCTGTTTGTCTATAACTGTGAATTGCTGAGATAGAGAATGAAGATTTCCATCAACTAATCATGTAACTGATGACGTAACTAGTAGTGATGTTTCTCATTCTATTAAGAAATGCAGAATATTAAAAATATAAGGGGAAAACATGGCGGTTTTATAAAATAAAGACTGCAGAATTTCTGAAATTGTAGAACTAACAGAAATTAGGTGAACGAGGATATATAAATGAAAGAAAATATACTGCACTGATTAGTACTAGTGTTCACTGTACTGATTATTATACTAGTGTTAACTGTACTGGTTATTATACTAGTGTTAACTGTACTGGTTATTATACTAGTGTTGTTGTTGTTTTGAATTAAGCACAAAGCTACACAATGGGCTATCTGTGTTCTGCCCACCACGGGTATCGAAACCCGGATTTTAGCGTGTAAGTCCGCAGACATACCGCTGAGACAGTGGGGGGCATTACACTAGTGTTAACTGTACTGATTATTATACTAGTGTTAACTGTACTGGTTATTATACGAGTGTTAACTGTACTGGTTATTATACTAGTGTTTAACTGCACTGATTATTATGCTAGTGTTAACTGTACTATTTATTTTAAAAGCATGAAGTGTACACTCCAAACTTGTGATAATTGTAATACTCTGCCGTTTCCTTCCTCTCACAAACAATACGTATAATATATACGGTTAAGTACAGTCAGTACGGTACATATGAACAAAAACGATGATGTTCATCTTACAAACGTTAAAGATTCAGAGGAAGCGTACTCAATTTTTTCCACATTCAGTGTGGGCGTGGCCTATTTTTGACGTGCCAGAATGTCGGACTTTCGAGAAGGATTCTGCTTAGTGTCCAAACATCTTTCAGTCTATCAAGAACAAGTTTAGAACATTGCCGAAGAAATAATTTATTATATAATATTTTATTCTGCAGTGTCTTATAGCCATTAATAAGATGAGTGTTTAATTTAGATAGAGATTGCTGCTGGGAATGTACGTGTTCCAAAATTCCTGTACGTTTAGCTATCCCTTGTGTATAAGTAGACACTGGAACGTTTGGGGCTACATTTCATACTCGTTATAATATTTTGCTTTGCTGTTTTTTTTTTATTCCGTACAAAGCTACATGAGGGCTATCTGCGCTAGCCTTCACTAATTTAGCATTGTAAGACAAAAGGAAAAACAGCTAGTCATCACCACCCACCGACATGTCTCAGGCTACTCTTTTACCAATGAATAGTGAGATTGCGCGTGATATTATTATGTCCCCACGGCCGAAAGGGTGAACATGTTTGGTGTGACAGAGATACGACCCCGCGAATTTCATATTACGAGTTAAGTACCCTAGCCATCTGCCCATGCCAGCCTAAACTGAAGTAAAAAAACTGTTTACTATAAAACAAAAATTAATTCTGATTCAGATAATTTTTTTTCAAGCCCAAATATGATTAAGCACTTGAAATAAGCATATTTCGGTCACTGCTAAAATTAGTTATGTTAATGATTCCTGGTATTGAGAAATGGAAGGATTGGTTATGTTTTGGTGTTTAAAAAACACACACAAAAGCTTTCGACGTAGAACCTGTGTTGTTTGTAGATGTTAAGATTCTGTTGGTGTGTGTTGTATATTAAAATTGTGTTGATATAGTAGAGTGAATGCTACTTTGTATATTAATAGTTTACTGTCATTGCTAGATCAGTGTTGTCTTCTGTATTAAGATTCTACTGTCACTGTTGAATCAGTGTTGTCTTCTGTATTTCGATTATAATGTCACTGTTGAATCCGTGTTGTCTTCTGTATTAAGATTCTACTGTCACTGTTGAGTCAGTGTTGTCTTCTGTATTAATATTCTACTGTCACTGTAGAATCAGTGTTGTCTTCTATAATTCGATTATAATGTCACTGTTGAATCAGTGTTGTCTTCTGTATTAAGATTCTACTGTCACTGTTGAATCAGTGTTGTCTTCTGTATTTCGATTATAATGTCACTGTTGAATCCGTGTTGTCTTCTGTATTAAGATTCTACTGTCACTGTTGAGTCAGTGTTGTCTTCTGTATTAATATTCTACTGTCACTGTAGAATCAGTGTTGTCTTCTGTATTAATATTCTACTGTCACTGTAGAATCAGTGTTGTCTTCTATAATTCGATTATAATGTCACTGTTGAATCAGTGTTGTCTTCTGTATTAATATTCTACAGTCACTGTTGAATCTGTGTTGTATTCTGTATTAATATTCTACAGTCACTGTTGAATCTGTGTTGTCTTCTGTATTAAGATTCTACACACACTGTTGAATCAGTGTTGTATTCTATAATTTGATTATAATGTCACTGTTGAATCAGTTTTGTTTTCTGTATTAATAATACATTGTCACTGTGAATCAGTGTTGTCTTCTGTATTAATATTATAATGTCACTGTAGAATCATTGTTGTCTTCTGTATTAGTATTATACTGTCACTGTGGAATCAGTGTTGTCTGATGTATTTAGATTCTACTGTCACTGTTGAATCTGTGTTGTCCTTTGTATTTAGATTTTACAGTCACCGTTTAATCAGTGTTGTCTTCTATACTTTGATTCTACTGTCACTGTTGACTCTGTGTTGTTTCCTGTATTAAGATTCTAATGTCACTGTTGAATCAGTGTAGTTTTCTGTATTAAAATTCTACTGTCACTGTTGAATCTGTGTTGTCTTCTGTATTAAGATTCTACAGTCACTGTTGAATCAGTGTTGTCTTCTGTATTTCGATTATAATGTCACTGTTGAATCAGTGTTGTCTTCTGTATTTAGATTCTACAATCACTGTTGAATCAGTGTTGCCTTCTATGTTTCGATTCTACTGTCACGGTTGAATCTGTGTTGTCTTCTGTATTAATATTACATTGACACTGTGAATCAGTGTTGTCTTCTGTATTAATATTATAATGTCACTGTGAATCAGTGTTGTCTTCTGTATTAATATTCTACAGTCACTGTTGACTCTGTGTTGTCTTCTGTATTAAGATTATAATGTCACTGTTGAATCAGTGTTGTCTTCTGTATTTAGATTCTACAGTCTGTTGAATCAGTGTTGTCTTCTGTATTAAGATTCTGCAGTCACTGTTGAATCAGTGTTGTCATCTATACTTCGATTATAATGTCACTGTTGAATCAGTGTTATCTTTTGTATTAATATTCTACTGTCACTGTTGAATCTGTGTTGTCTTCTGTATTAAGATTCTACAGTCACTGTTGAATCAGTGTTGTCTTCTGTATTTCGATTATAATGTCACTGTTGAATCAGTGTTGTCTTCTGTATTTAGATTCTACAATCACTGTTGAATCAGTGTTGCCTTCTATGTTTCGATTCTACTGTCACGGTTGAATCTGTGTTGTCTTCTGTATTAATATTACATTGTCACTGTGAATCAGTGTTGTCTTCTGTATTAATATTATAATGTCACTATGAATCAGTGTTGTCTTCTGTATTAATATTCTACAGTCACTGTTGACTCTGTGTTGTCTTCTGTATTAAGATTATAATGTCACTGTTGAATCAGTGTTGTCTTCTGTATTTAGATTCTACAGTCTGTTGAATCAGTGTTGTCTTCTGTATTAAGATTCTGCAGTCACTGTTGAATCAGTGTTGTCATCTATACTTCGATTATATTGTCACTGTTGAATCAGTGTTATCTTTTGTATTAATATTCTACTGTC
Source organism: Carcinoscorpius rotundicauda (assembly GCA_011833715.1). Classification (NCBI taxonomy): domain Eukaryota; kingdom Metazoa; phylum Arthropoda; class Merostomata; order Xiphosura; family Limulidae; genus Carcinoscorpius; species Carcinoscorpius rotundicauda. The sequence goes on along the minus strand of CM022394.1, from coordinate 101,021,713 downwards.
ACTGTGGAATCAGTGTTGTCTTCTGTATTAATATTCTGCTGTCACTGTGGAATCATTGTTGTCTTCTCTATTAAGACTGTACTGTGACTAGATCAGCGTTGTTCTCTGCATTAAAAATGAAATGAAAAGATTTTATTTTCATTGGTAAGACGAACCAGAGTTGTTAGATATTGGTTGTCGAAGGAAACAGTTGCATATTTATGAATACAACACCGACTGAAATAAATGATGTATGTGTGGTGATTTGTTAGCACACGTTCTAATCACTTTTCAAATAAGATTTAATCAGCTCAGAAGAACAGAGACAATATGTGCATGTGTGAAGTTGTCTTTCTACAGTATTTGTTTTACTCAGAAACGACTTTCTTAGTTCTTACCTGCCAAGTACTTACACATCACGTGACATGTTTTCGAAGGAGTAACCACGTTAAGGGAAATAAAGTATTTGACTTTCTAATACTTGCTGTAGCTTTCAAGTGGTCGAGTGGGAATAACTTGTTCCTGAGGTAGATTTAGTAGTTGTTTCTTTATTACTACAGTTTTTTTTTATATTGGTGGAAACAAAAAAGGGGAATGGAAGTGCTTTTCACGAAACCTCACTGAAAACCTACAAAATACAGCGATGATCTATTGTGTACAAAATACAATATTCTCGAGTTGGTTATAAATGTGATTTATCCAAAATGTTTATTTTAATTTCGCGCAAAGCTACACGAGGGTTATCTGCGTTAGCCGTTCCTAATTTAGCAGAGTAAGACTAGAGGGAAGGCAGCTAGTCATCATCACTGACCGCCAACTCTTGGGGTACTCTTTTACCAACGAATAGTGGGATTGACCGTACTTAGTAACACCCCCACGGCTGAAAGGACGAGCTTATTTAGTGTAACGGGTATTCGAATCCGCGACCCTCAGGTTATGATTCTAGCGCCTTAACCACCTGGCCATGCCGGCCTCTGCAAAATGTAAGCACTGATTTTTATTTATGAGGAGGTATGATGTTTCGGCCAATTCCACTGTTTGTTAGTAAAGAATACCCCAATGACTGGTGGTAGGTGGAGTTGACTGCTTGTCTCTCTCCCTCACAGTTTATCACTTAAAAGTTAGGGTCGGCTAGTGGATATAGCTTTCGAGTAGTTTTGCGCGAGATTCATTAACAAAATAATTATCACGACGCCTACTTACGCGCCACCATGCTACTTAAACAATTTATAAATTCAAAATAAACGTTGCATCGTATCATACTGCACACCCCTATAAAAATAATCAGACATAATAGCCTTCCCACTGGAACAGTGATATGTCTGCTGATTTATTGTGCTAGAAACTGGATTTTGATATCTATGGTGGGAGAGTACAGAGTGCCCTTTGTAGCTTTGTGCTTGATAACAAACATAATAATTTCTCATCTTGATCTACTGACCTGAAGAGGACACCAGTGATGTAGCTAGGAAAATGTTTCAGGGGTCAAAACTCATTCAACTCCTTTTCTGTCTTCTTTGGTGTTCAGTGACCCCAATCACTTGTGCAGAAGAGCGTGATTAACAGTTACAATTATAACGCTTCAAAAGCTTAAAGTGCAATCAAGAGTTGGTCCTTGGGTCTTCTGATCTACAGCCTGGCATGTCAACCATTTAACTCAAATCACTTAATACAGTTTATTCAGAAAATCACCCAGTTTCCCAACTGAACGTTATTGTTTTAAACGTAAAAAAAGATTGAACGTAAATTCACAGATCAAGATAATTAAAACAACAATTTTCAAAACTTGAACAGTTTTACTGTTTGCTGAAAACTAAAACTGGCTTTGTTTAGATTCATTTGCCCCCCAGTGGCTCAGCGGTATGTCTGCGGACTTACACGCTAAAATCCGGGTTTCGATACCCGTGGTGGGCAGAGCACAGATAGCCCATTGTGTAGCTTTGTGCTTAATTCAAAACAAACAAACAAATTTAGATTCGTCATTCATGAAAACAAACAAACAGGTGCACACCTGAAAGATGCTGCCTTGATTTAACCACTAATTCAGATGTTTCAAACCTATGATATATTTTTAGAATTCTCATTACTCTAGAACCAAAGCCTTCTGTAGTTATACGGTGCCAAGATTTTTAATCAGATGTATCGTTAAGTTGTGGGCACTAAGACAGTGGTCGATGCTTTATGATCAACCTAATGGCCTGTTTTGTTTTTCATTGTTTTAATCTTGTGGAGAGTCAACTCTCTTGGACTGAAAATTGTAAGGTTAAGCTCTAAGTTTTTATGCTGGAATAACAGTGCTTAAATCTGTTAACCTGTTATTTATGGTGCCATTTTTTTTGTAGTCAAGTCTTTTTAGCTATCGAGCTTATGTAAAACTGTTAAACCAGCGGTTGTTATAATATTAACAGTGCTGTTGAGTCTGTTAAACTAACAGTTTTTATAATATTAGCACTGTTGCTGAGTCTATTGAACTAACAGTTGTTATGATATTGGCACTATTTTTGAGTCTGTTAAACTAGCAGTTGTTACAATATTAGCTCTGTTGTTGAGTTTGTTAAGCTAACAGTTGTTATAATATTACCACTGTTTTTTGTGTCTGTTAAACTAGCAGTCAGGGTGTACATCCCCCTTCATTTTAGGTGGGGGTATGGTGCATCTAGTCATCCTTCCTATAGTTTGGTATGTTGAATTGTTTTATTGCATCACAGGCCTACAAATTGTGTATTTGTTCTTGTGATTCTCGTGTTCTTACCAATCGAATTAGATAATTAGGCCCAGATGTAGGCTTTTTCAGTAGTCGAAATGTACATTTTTAATATAGGTGTGCTTCTAAGCTTTTTGATCTAAGCGATAGTTCGTAAGTATCAGTCAGTAGGCCTAACTATACATGTAAGTATTTTGGCAACAAGATTTCTCTGTGACTGCATGTTTACAGCTTTCAGGTTCACGTAATCAGAGATTACCAATTTGCAAATTGAACAGTCCACATAAGTGGTTGCAAAAATCATCCCCCCCATCGGGTGTAAAAAATCTGCGCCCCTGCTAGCAGTTGTTACAATATTAGTACTGTTGTTGAGCCTGTTAAACTAACAGTTGTTATAATATTAGCACTGTTTTTGTGTCTGTTAAATTAGAAGTTGTTATGATATTAGCACTGTTGTTGGATCTGCTAAGCTAGCAGTTATAATATTAGCACTGTTGTTGAGCCTGTTAAATTAGCAGTTGTTTTAATATTAGTACTGTTGTTGAGTCTATTAAACTAACAGTTATAATATTAGCACTGTTTTTGAGTCTGTGGTACAGTAGATGTTAAGTTTTTGGAACTCGTTTTAAAGCAGTTGACAATTGATGGCCTTTTCATAAACAAAACAACTCTAACCAACAATTGTAACATGAAGCCTGTATGTCAAAAGTTTCTAAACGTTAAATAAAAATTTCAAGTTTGTAAGTTATTTGAATAACACTATGTAACAAAATGTTTACTTTTTATTGTTCTTGTGCAAAAAGTGTTATTTCTTAATTGCTTATGCCTGAAGTAAATGGAAAAAGACTTATTTTTGTCTTCAAACTTTGCTTTTGTGACCTTCGAACGTGTAACGAAAACATGATGGAGACTATATTTGGGGGCGATACGTGAAAGTGATTTACATTACAGTTGCAAATCTTGAAAAACTATTCACTTCTAAACATTTTAGTATAACCTTAATATAAATGCATGTAAATCTTGATTCGCGTGTTGTTTTATTCAGGCCTTATGTAAATGAAAATGTGCAAATTTGCCCGTTTTTACATCGGAAATAGGTTAATTTCTAAATTTCATTATCCAGGTCACAAAAGCAAAGTTTGAAGAGAATAATGATCATTTTCTGTACTTTTATAACATAAGCAATTAAGAAATAATACATACTATCCAGGAACAAAATTTGTGTTACATTGTGTAATCGTTGTGTGGTTTAAAGTGTAATAAAAAAATCTTAGGTTGAAGTTTAACGCTCTTTATCTTCCGGTGAGTCAGCGGTAAGTTTATTGACTTACCCTGCAAAATTCCGGAGTTCTGTTCCGGTGGACAGAGTAGGTATAGCCCATTATATAGCTTTGCGCTAAAGTAAATAAACAAATAATTAACGCTCTCTGCCCAATGGAGTGTGAAATATGACAAGCTTACGTAGGCAGCTAGTTTCTACAACAGTGTAGTGGGTCAGGATAGTGCTATGTTAAAGTTAATTATGCTTTCAAAACATATGTGATTATTGTACATCATCTTAGATACTTCATGCCAAAATAATTTTAAACTTTCCTCCAAGCTGAAATAATAACGTCACAGTAAAGTCTGATTACATAAGATTAACCTTGAATTATTAGCAGGCTTTTATCGATAGATACGTTTAGCGTTTAAGTCTCCTCCATTAGGCTTAGGCTGCGGTTCGTTAGTTAGGTACTTAACAGTGTCTAATCTTCGTCTTTAGGTTCAGGCAGGGATTGTTTTGATAGATACTTCATGTGTACATTTTTTACCTTTTGGCTTAAACTGAGATTCTGTTGCTAGATGCTTCTTATGGTTTAATATTCGTCTTTAGGGTTAGCTTGGATTCTATTGAAAGATGCTTCATGTCCCTAATCTTCGTGTACATGATTGGGAGGGTCTTTTGTTGATAAGTATTTCTTGTATGTAATATACGTTATTAGGCTTGAGATGCGTTGTATTTTATTAGGTATCTTATGGTATAAACTTATAATTATAGCCTATTTCAGTTTTTATAAGCGTGCCGTTGATGTATAAGGTGGTACATGGGTTGGAATTATTTTATTTATCGATAATTTACTGAGAAAACTCGCCGGGAAAATAATGAAAAAAGCAAGTAAAAGTAATTTGTACTGATCTTTTGGATCTTGTCGTCGTCCTTGTACCCGTGCTTGGAAATAATTCTATCCAGAGTTAATTGGAAAATGTTAATCTTCCAATTAGATGCACTGACTTACTCTAAAGTATCAATGTTCATTTATAAAGTGACTGATTTTATTTCTTTCTGTTTGCAGATAAACCGCACGTAAGTTTCAACTTTCACCATGCCGTCTGACCAAGATAACAGCAGCACCACCAGCGGTAGTGGGAGGAATAATCCAAACGTGACCACCACAACAGTGATTACCAGAAGAGTAGAACCTGGTCCTCCTCAAGAACTGGTAATCGAATAACTTACTTTGACAACTAACAATATTTAAATAATATGTATTTTCGGTAATGAAACTACCCGCTATCTATCGGAGTATACAAAAAATACTTACGAGTTTTGTAACAAGCATTGCTTTCAAAATTAATTTAGAACAGATTCTTCCTGTTTAAAATTTCTAATATTCTGTGCAATATGCCCCCCCCAGTGGCTCAGCGGTATGTCTGCGGACTTACACGCTAAAATCCGGGTTTCGATACCCGTGGTGGGCAGAGCACAGATAGCCCATTGTGTAGCTTTGTGCTTAATTCAAAAACAACAACAACTGTGCAATATATTGAAAATATTATGCATAATAAAATTAAATATAAATTACAAATGAAACAAATTAACTAATTTGATTTGCTTAAAAATCTCAAAACAAATTTAATGTTTTTATGTATTAACCAATGTGTAGTCAATAATGTACTGTATTATTTAACGTCAAAACATTAAATGATTACATCTTCCTCTAATAAATGTTTATACATGTTATATAAAAATGTTTCAATATAATTTTGAGTGATACATAAAAGAAATGCTTCACCTATTACATTTTAGGTTTAATAATTTATTTAACCTTAGATATTCATGTTCTTATTCCTGAAAGTTTTCTGTGTTTGTTTTTAGTGATTGATACACCATCTTTCAAAAACTAAATATTGTGCGTGTGTGCCTTTTACTAAGTTTTCATTACACCTCGAAATACAACAAACGGTGTTTCATTTTCATGTTATTGTTGTTTTATTTCCTGATAAAATAACTCCACAAACATCGAACCAAGTTGTTTAATAATTTCAAATATTAATGAATGCATTCACAAAACGTGAAGTCGCTGTGGCAAAATTAACTTCAGGTTATATTTTTTTTATCGTGTACTATGGGCTAAGACTACTATCCGCAAAACATATATATCACTTGTGCTTATAAACTTATGTGGTTTGGAGTACTTTTTCATCGTTAAATGTGTTTTAAAGTTGCTGTTAACTTTTTATTGTGTAAAATATTAATTAAATTTTTAAGTGGTTGAATTTAACATTCTTTTTTTCTAATGCGCTCAAGAATCGTAAATCAATGCAATACTTTACACAAATTTAATTAAATCTGAAAAATATGTTTTTGTATTTCTCTTAGGCCTCGAATGCTGTTGCCTCAACAAAAGGTAAGTTAGGAGAATTCAGTAAAATATCAACATTCCTACGCTATTTTAAGAGTAACATTAAATAAGAAGGTATAGCTAAAGTATAAATGTCTTCTAACCTTGAGGCTTGCCGTCAATATTTGTTCCTTAAAAGGGACATTATTTTTTAGTTATTTAAACTGATGTATGTCTTTAGTTGTCTCACTTGGAATTGCTATCTGCACCAGCCGTTCCTAATTTAACAGTGAAAGGCAGCTAGTAATCATCACCCACTGCCAGCTCTTGGGCTATTCTTTTACAAACCATCAGTTGGGTAGACCGTCAAATTATAACGTCACCACGGCTGCAAGGGAGACCATATTTGGTGGGATGGGCATTCGAACCTTTATATGTCATTTGTTGATATTTTTAGTATCTTTGTAGGGACATTCTACCGAAGAGTCAGACACAGCCAAATAACTAGCATACATGGACTGTGAATAGGAAGATTTATGGTTCATTAATCGTTGCCACAGTAACGACAGTCCACACTTTTGGGCTTTGAGTGTGTTTCAGGAATTATGGCCAAATCTCATCAGACAGGTTGTTTTGTAAAGATTAGTTAAAGCTTACACATTGGTTTGAGATTTTTCTCCTTTTGTACACTTATTGTTGTTTTTTAAGAAGATACTTTTCGTCGTTTTATTAATTACAAATTCCAAAAACGAAGATGAATGTAAAAGTACAGATTGTTGTTTTTATCTTTCCGCTTCACTGTAATAACATATCGTGTTTTAAAAAGCGCTTGTGACGTTTTAGTTCACAAGTCTTTACTGTTAACTAAATCGTTACAAGTTTTTAATTTCGAGAAATTACCTTTCCTTATTTCTTTCATAAACAAACATAAGAGGCGTCGAAACCGGGGTAACCGGGGGTGCTATAGTGTCCTCATATTTGAATAATATATCAACTGTAAATTATATTATTATATTGATTTTCTGGGGGACAGACAATACAATGATGTATAATGATGCGAATGATTAAAATAAATGACCCCTTCTAAGCGCCCTTCGGCCCCTTTTCAGGGAATCGAAGAGTAATTTAATCAGTACAATGTGATATACTTGGTACATGAATACATATAATATTCATTAATTAATCTAAATGTATTACTAAGATTATCAACAAATATATAACCCTCATGAATAACGTATAGCATTTAACAGTAAATTAAGATGATGTAGAAACAGCTCTATTAGGGATAACAACACCAGCAAAGGGGGGGCAACGTGACCCTCCCAGATCGAGATATCAGTCAAAGAAATACACTGCATACTTAACTTCTGAATCTAGAACACGGTACAGGTAGAAATATATGCTGCCATCTGGAATTAAGGAACGTTATTATTAATTTTCTGTTTATGATATATTCGTATTTGAAGAGGATTTACGGTATTAAATAAAAAAGCTACCTGGAAGACTACGTCTTTATAACTAAAAATTAAAGTTGAATTTTGTTATTAACTTTTGTTCGTGATTTTGAAGAGATGGCCGTAAAATTTACTTTAACTCGAGGAAATAAATAATTGAATATGTAAACACGTGAGGAACGTTTAGTTGCCCTGACATAGCCTGGTGAATAAAGGTAATCAGCTCGAAATCTGAGGGTCGCAGGTTCGAATCCCTGTCACACCAAATATGCTCGCCCTTTCAGCCGTAGGGACATTATAATGTTATTGTCAGTCCCACTATTCGTTAGTAAAAGAGTAGCTCAAGAGTTGGCGGTGAGTGGTGATGACTAGCTGCCTTCCCTCTTCTCTTACACTGCTTAATTAGGGACGGTTAGCGCAGATAGCCCTCGTGTGGCACTGCACGAAATTTAAAACAAACAAATATTTAGTAACTTTCTTATCCAACCATCAGGCTCCACTGTTCTTTGATTGGTTCATTAACACATGAATTCAACGTGTCTTAAAATTAGTGAAACGGGAAACGTTAGGTGTTGTTATTATTTTTAGTTATGTTTCACGGATAAAACGAAAGAACAGCTATCAGTCTATTGCCGTGTTTGGAAATTGTGCATAATTTGTTGTATGGAATGTGTAAAATTTACATTCTATTCACGTGTTTCACAACACTTTTTTTTCTATAATATTTTATCGTTCCAACAACTTGTTCGTTTGTTATTTAAAAAAAACCCGGAAGAAAAAGACTTGCGCAAACACAACCATACCTTTAGACCTGACTGGACGGCGTGAATCAGTTCGCCTACACATAGTAATGTTTGAGAGCTGCACACCACAACGACTAAATTGTTTGTTTGTTTGTTTTTAATTTCGCGCAAAGATATACCAGGGCATTCTGCGCTAGCCGTTCCTAATTTAGCAGTGTAAGACTAAAGGGTAGGTTGCTAGTCATCACAACTCACCGTCAACTCTTGAGCTACTCTTTTACCAACGAATAGTTGTATTGATCGTCACGTTATAACGTCCCTGCGATTCTCTGATAATAAGTCTAGTGCCTTAACTACCTGGCCATGCCGGACCCAAAGACTAAATAATTCGAATTAATAATGACATTGATACTTGTGTCATATGACATCGAAATGTTGAGTTGGGCCTAAAAATCATTAAGGTCTACCGTAAGCTTGAGAAAAAATTGAAAGCGTAAGAGACAGTATATCCACAAACATTATTTGTTCATTTATACGAAAACAAAAACGTTTCATACAAATCTTGTTTAATGTTAACAGATAGCTGTAGTTAATTGTCGCTACAAACTGCAAGTCATCCACAGTAAGTTGTAGTGTAACACACACCTCACCAATAGGTGTCCAAATGTTCCTTACCACGCACATACAGTTCTTTATAGGATTTATTTCAGGAAAATCACACTAGGAGACACTGCAATGAAGAAACGTTTGTCATTAAGTGATAACTGTAAATACTTTTTTTTGTATATATACTTTTTAAATAATGCTACAGTATAAATAACTTTGTAATGAGAACAACACCTAAATGTGACGTTATACGCTCCTAATTTTGATGCTAATAACCACCGTAGGTTTTAACGTTTAACCAAATTATATCAATAATTTGTATTCTGTTTGAATATAAGTTTTAAAGCATAAAACATGTATTTCATACACATAAAGTCATATAAAAAGCTGGTTATTGTAATATAAATTATTGTTTTTATGATACGTGGAAGATATTTTAAATACGTCTTAGAGCTTAAATTATTCTCAGAACATTTTTTTATGTTCATAGATGTTCATAGCGCTTCCTAAAAGTTAAATGAAAAATATGCTTTTCAGCTATAATACAATACAATACAATATAATGAGAATAAATATTTCAGTAAAGTATGATTCCTCTTGTTTTTTTCCAGAAGAATGGACCACTTGCAAAAGGGTAGTAAATCACAAAACAAAACAGGTAATTTTAGTGTTTCATTTCAATTTCTGAAATATAAGGTAACTAAATAACACAATTGTATATGCTAAGTTGTTCTCGTCTTAGATATAATGTTCAGATTTTATTACATTAATTTTTTTATCATTATTATTTACTTTGTAATAAATATGAATAATCTCGGACCAATTTCATCAGGTGGAGACGCGAGTTCAGCGCCAGCTGGTGTACGAAGATGGCAGAATTATTGCCGATAGTGGACCTCAAATTACAACGAAAATGACAGAAGATAATCGAACGGAGGAAACCGAAAACTCGGGTGTAAGTAGTCTGAATAGTACTGTTTCAGTTGAGTACATATTCCAAAATTATTTTACACCTGATATCAATCGGTGATTATTGTGCCAGATTGTGGATCTGAGGGGTGGAGTTGGGAAATCCTACTTCGCACTTTGGGACTATGGGTGCGTTATATAGGTGACTTTCACCATGCAATTAGAAAAAAATATCTTAAAAGTTGGCAATTGGTGCTGAGGTGTCTTTTATATATCTAAAATTACGATGAGTTTGTAAATGGTGCTGGACTGGTAGTTAGGAAAAAGTAGTGTTAAGGTCTTGCAGCATAATGAGGGAGGTTACCCTCCAACCATTAAAACAATTTTTCGACTTCCCAGCATATATGATACAGCATATTTATAATGTCAGAAACCGGGTTTCGATACCTGTAGTAAGCACAACACAGGAAGCCAATTGTATAGTTTTGTGTTCAGTTTTAAACAAACAAACGAGAATTACCTTGAATTTGTTTTGGACACTTATCTAAAGCCAGACAAACTACAGTGGAATATGTTTTAAAACGTTTGTAGTAATTCTCTTAGATATTTCGAGAAAAGAATTTCGATTTTGTGTGTGTGTGGGTCTGATGTAACCATTTGCTTTAAGACATGAGGCACTTCCAAATCCAAATTGTCCGTGAGAACAATCCAGATCGTCCGATATGAATAAAGCTCTTTCTTTGTTGTTACTACGACATATTAGATAACTGTAAACAATTTAATTACATTATGTAACAAAATTTTTACTTTTTCTTTTTCCTAGACAGAAAATGTTATTTCCCAATTGCTTATGCCTAAAGTAAATGAAAGATTTTTTTTCTCTTCAAATTTTGCTTTTGTGACCTGGGTAATGAAATTTTCAAATTTACCCATTTTCCAGAACATTTCAGGTAGATTCAGTGCTGAGTAGCTGATAGAAAATGTTTTCGAACTTACAAGAATTTTCAAGAACTTTCTAGAATGTTGAAGAACTTAGGAGAATTTTCAAGAACCTTTTAGAATTTGCTACAATTTCCACAGTAATATATATACAGGTGCTCACAGTTTAGTTAAAGCTGCCTAAGGGAACACATAGACCTATCTAAGGAGGCTTTACCAAGTTACCCTGTTATCTTTGCCTTTGGGACAACAGGGGCACCACAACTCACTACAACAGAAAGCACTGGCCACAACGGACCGAGTTCTCTGTGGAGAGGCACAATGTCAAGTGTGAGCCACTAATGACCTCCAAAGGCTGTTGTTCCCATCATTGCACATAAAGTTGGGTTTTATGAAACAATTTTCCACAGCTCTTGATAAGGAGCCTGCAGCCTTAAAGTGCCTTCGAGATCTCTTCCCTAAACTGTCCAAGACAAAGGTGTCTCAGCTGGTGTCTTCGTTGGACCATAAATAAAAAAGATCCTGGAGTGCACAGAATTCTCAAAGAAGCTCAGTAGGAAGGAATAAAAACTTGGGGCAGCTTTGTCACAGTGGTTCAGGGCTTCTTGGGCAATCACAAGGCCAAAAATTATGTGGAACCCGTTAAGGCTCTGGTGAAGAACTACAGCAAAATGGGCTGCAGGATGTCCCTGAAAGTCCATATCTTTGACGCTTATCTTGATAAATACAGGGAGAACATGGGAGCATACTCGCAGGAGCAAGGCAAGCGCTTCCAACAAGATATACTGGACTTTAAACACCGTTACCGAGGAGCGTATAACTAAAACACCATTGGAGACTATATTTGGGGGCTGATACGTGAAAGTGATTTACATTAGAGTCGCAAATTTCGAAAAACTACTCACTTCTAAATATTTTTGTATAACTATAGTATAAGTACATGTAAATCTTGATTCATGTGTTGTTTTATTCAGAACTTATGTAAATGAAAATGTGCAAATTTGCCCGTTTTAACAAAGAAAATAGATTAATTTCTAAATTTCATTATCAAGGTTACAAAAGCAAAGTTCGGAAGAAATAATAGCCATTTTCTGCACTTTTACAACATAAGCAATTAAGAAATAACACATACTATCCAGGAACAAAATTTGTGTTACATAGTGTTATCAGCATTAAGTAACTAATTTGTTTCGCTCTTCTTACGAAGCCTCATTTGTGGACTTCACGACGATCAGAAGTCACAATGATTATAGTTGTAATATTCAATAGAAAGTAACAAATATAGTTATTGTATGATGTATTCTCCAATATCGACTCGGTTGATGGCTTCATGGTCATCGTTTGCAGTGGTTAAACGTGGAAAACAGAAGCTGTTTAATTAACGGAAATTAATTAACTAACTTGTTTCAAAATTGTAGAGGAATTGATAAAATACATGTTGTTTTAATATTAAAACATTAACCGTACCTTACTCCTTGTAAGACGCTACATCGTGAAACATGCACCCTAATTTTGGAAAGACAATTCTGAAAAAGAATGGGTGGTGGGTGGTGATGACTAGCTGCCTTCCCTCTAGTCTTACACTGCAAAATTAGGGACGGCTAGCACAGATAGCCCTCGAGTAGCTTTGTGCGAAATTCCAAAACAAACAAACAAGTAATGAAATTATGATCTGTAATCTCTCGCCTTAACCTATCATTTTTGGAAGACTCGTGGGTATTTTTCAAGTTAGTTTTAAAGAAAATAAGTGCATCTTACAAGGCATAAAATACAGTAAATATTTTTAGTATGCTTTGGGATATTCGCGAAAGCCACTAAAAAGCTATTTGCGCTAACCACCCCTAATTTTGAACTTGTATGCTAGAGGGAAAACATATAGTCGACGACATTCACTGCTTACTCTTGTCAGACTGAGTAGTGGGATTTCATCGTCACTCTTATAACGCACCTACTCAAAGACAATTGCAATGGCCGTCCCTAATTTTACGTTGACATACCAGAGGGAAGACGCTTAGTTAACAGCACTCACTGCCAACTGTAGGGCTGTTCTTGTCTGTAAGCTTAGTGACACACTGACTGCCAACTGTAGGGGTGTTCTTGTCTGTAAGCTTAGTGACACACTCACTACCAACTGTAGGGCTGTTCTTCTCTGTAAGCTTGATGACACACTCACTGCCAACTGTAGGGCTGTTCTTGTCTGTAAGCTTAGTGACACACTCACTGCCAACTGTAGGGCTGTTCTTGTCTGTAAGCTTAATAACACACTCACTGCCAACTGTAGAGGTGTTCTTGTCTGTAAGCTTAGTGACACTCTCACTGCCAACTGTAGGGCTCTTTTTGTCTGTAAGCTTAATGACACACTCACTGCCAACTGTAGGGCTGTTCTTGTCTGTAAGCTTAGTGACACACTCACTGCCAACTGTAGAGATGTTCATGTCTGTAAGCTTAGTGACACACTCACTGCCAACTGTAGGGGTGTTCTTGTCTGTAAGCTTAGTGACACACTCACTGCCAACTGTAGGGGTGTTCTTGTCTGTAAGCTTAGTGACACACTCACTGCCAACTGTAGGGCTGTTCTTGTCTGTAAGCTTAGTGACACACTCACTGCCAACTGTAGGGCTGTTCTTGTCTGTAAGCTTAGTGACACACTCACTGCCAACTGTAGGGCTGTTCTTGTCTGTAAGCTTAGTGACACACTCACTGCCAACTGTAGGGCTGTTCTTGTCTGTAAGCTTAGTGACACCCACGGTCCCAAAGTGCGAAACTTAGTTTGCTTTTTTAGCAACAGGATGTGATTACTGGACACGTGCGTCCACAGTCTGGGTCATGCTTGGGTCCATTTTAATACACTTAACAACAATGTTGCAAAAGACACAATAGAAGCTAGGCATAGCTTCGAACCTTGGATTTTAGCGTTGTAAGTCCTTAATTTTACCGCTTATCTTCTAGGAGACCCTATAAATTTGATTTAATTCTTAGGAGTAATTTAAACTTGCTTGGACACAAGTTTTATTCTTCAATAAATTCTCAGATATTTCAGATGAATCTTCATTTTCAATAAATTTTTATTTTTATTGCTATTTTGTTTTCTTCTGGAACATATAATTTATTATAATTCCATTATTACACAGAGCTCCCAGTGATCCAATGAATAAATAGGGGATTGGAGAGAGAGACATATTTTACTCACCTGGTGACAAACATTTCAACAACAATATTTTTATATGTTTACTTTTCTCTGTTTTGTTTTAATTTTTTTCGTTTTTTTTAAATATATTTCAAAAGATTTCACTTGTTAGACATTAAGTGAAAATTTCTAATTTTTTAAACATCATAAAGAATTTGATTGGGGATCTGGAGACATTTTTACAGTAAATTTCACTTTTTTATTTAAATTATGTGGTTAATTTTAAGTTTTTATTCATAAACTAATGGAATACTTTTAACATTTTGTTCCCTAGCTTCCTGAACCTCGTAACAACAAAGAGACTATTCGTGACCTTTAAAAATTTAACACATATTTGTTTTTAACAAATGTTTACTAATCTTCAAAAACAGCACAAAAACCTTGGTGATGATCCTGGTTACGAGGCTATACCGGGGGCGCCACGTGTTGTTAGTGAGAAAACCGAAACGCATCAGGTCATGAAGGAAAGTAAAGAAGAAAATATGCAGTTGCACAACGAAACTTTCCACGAATTAACTGGTCCGGTAAGTTCTCGGTGTTATTAAGCCTATATAGTGAATTAAGTACCCTTATGAAATATGTAATTAAAACTCAACAAAATACCAAGTACCCTAGCCAAATTTAACTCTTAAACCCAATAACTAGGCTAGTCAGTTTGTTTTTTGAATTTCGCGCAAATCTACACGAGAACTATCTGCGCTAGCCGTCCCTAATTTAGCAGTGTAAGACCAGAGAGAAGGCTGCTAGTCATCACCACTCACTCTTGGATTACTCTTCTATCAACGAATACTGGGACTAAACGTTACATTATACCGTCCCCATGATTAAAGAGCAAGCATGTTTGTTGTGACGGGGATTCGAACATGCTACCCTCAGATTACGACTCGAGCGCCCCAATCACCTGGCCATGGCGAGACAGGCCAGTAAGTATCGTAATATATTGTGCCATCAAAACAAATTAGGTATCTTAATCAGTTATGTTGCTAAAAAAATTAGCATACTGAAAAGTACCTTAACCAGTTGTATCGCGAAAATAAATTAACCAGTCCCGTTTACATGTTATTTAAGTAATAAAATATCTCTATTATTTCTTAGTGTTATCAGATGTATGATAATAAGTCTGAGTAATTTTCATACCTTAATAATGAAAACCCTCTCCCTTTGGCTAAGTTGTTTGAATATTTTTTTTTTGTCTCGAGGTGTTCAAGTTAAATTGTTTTTGTTTTTTGAATTTCGCGCACAGCTACTCGAGAACTGTCTGTGCTAGTTGTCCCTAATTTAGCAGTGTAAGACTAGAGGGAAGGCAGGTAGTCATCACCACCCATCGCGAACTCTTGGACTACTCTTTTACCAACGAATAGTGGGATTGACCGTTATATTATAACGCCCCCACGAGTGAAAGGGGCGAGCATGTTTGGCGTGACGGGGATGCGAACCCGCGACCCTCAGATTACGAATCGCACGCCTTAACACGTTTGACCATGCCATTCAAGTTAAACCTGTAGAATAATAATAATAAGTTCTTTTGAATATCACCTCAGTGTTACACGAGGGCTATCTGCGCTTGACATTCCCAATTTAATAGTGAAAGACTAAATGGACGGCAGCTAATTTTTGAGCGACTCAAACAAATAGTGGGATTAACTATAACATTATAACGTCCCTACGAATGACAGGGCGAGCATGTGTGGGGGATGACAATCGAACCCACGACCCTCAGATTTTTAGTAAAACACTCTAAACACCTGGCAGTTCTGTTTTTCACGTGCAATAAATGAATAATGATAATTTCCATAATTTCATTTTTACATCAGTTAATTTCCATAACTGTGAACATACTTCGCCGTATACACGATTTTATTTAGCATAATAGGTTAAAGTTCAAAGATGGTTGAAATAAGCATACAAACAAGAAACAACAGAGTCAGTTGTATTTTGAGTTTTAACGTTGTAGGGAGTCGGTTTATTTCAATTATAAAATATGTTGAATCATTTATATAAAAAATCTTACCAAATAAATGATGTAAACATTAATTTATAATTCAAGGTCTTCATTCTGTTGATTTATTATATATCTACAGCGATCACGTATTGCTTTAAATCTCAAAGGGTTGATTAAGTAATGCAAAGCTTCTCGGTTACCATCATAGGTATCGAATTATTATTTTTAACCTTATTGTATTAGTCTTCAAGCTTACCAATGAATCGTCGTGGGAATGGGTAGGGTGATAAAATAATAGCTATTTTGGTATTAGGCTATTACATCATTAACATCACTTATCTGGACAACCAGACGTAGAGTTATGATTAACTTAGCATCTAGGTTTAAACCGCGATATTCCATTAAACAAACTTCACACTTTCAGATGTAATGAGGACAACTGTTGCTGCTGATTGCCCTCCATATGGCCAGAGTTCCAGATGAGGGATTGCCAGGCCTGAAACTTACGGTCTTTTACCGTCTAACTAAGTGTCGCATCAGGTGCCAATCAAATTGTAAATACCAAATACTTTTGCGGAATTAAGACTTACTGAAACAAAACAAAAACCTAACTTGGAAAGCTTCAAATAAAAACATCACAAAATAATTTTTTATAGTAAAAAAATATTTTTCTTTCATTTCTCTTAACACGAAACCAGACTGGGATGGTTGTGTGTACCGTTGAGTATCGAACCTTAGATTTTGGCATCTTTAAACATTTCGCTGACCCACCGGGGAATGTGTCACTACTAATCAACCATCAAGGTAGTTGAAATAACTGCTGCACTCTGCGAAGTATTTAATTTAATCAAAGTATAAACTATCTTGAAATAAAAATTGACAGCGTATTGGTAAGTATCTTAGAATAAAAGCTTGAGGTGTTCTATTTTATTTGTAGGAATTCCACCAGAAGGCCCTGATGGCTCCAGAGAATTCTTTGTTTATTGCTGCAGGAGACGAAGATCAGCCTTATCCAGGGAAGGTTGTCCACTATTCCTGTCGCTCCCAAAAGGTCACAGACAAAGAGGAGGTGAAGGAAGTGTCAGAACTTAAGGATGGAGACATAATCACTGAGACCACGAGGACACACCATCACGAGGAACAGGAGGATGACGAAGTTCCAGAGGACGAAGTTGACGAAGCGGCTCTTCCAGAAGTATCAAAAGAGACAACTAGGAATATCGAGTACTATAAAGACGACGATGCGTTTGATAGTCTTAGTGAAAAAATGCGCCGAAAACGAGAAAATAATTTTTTTCGAGACCACTCTCCAAGTAGGAGGGACCCGGTGACGAAGAAAACGTTGAATTTAGATGAAGAAGAGGTGATAAGAAACAGTGAGACAAACCGATGGTTGGAAAATCATTTCGGATCTGAGAGCGAAAGTGACGTCGAGGAAATTACAAAAACAACGCAAGCTGGGGGAAATGTGATCAAAATACAAATGACTGGATCACCGCGACCTACATCGCAAGATAAGTTTCGTATTGAACATAAAGATACACGTGATTTAGAAGCCAGCAAATCTAGAAGGCATTTCGAAGGTAATGATATCGTTTCAAATTCCAGAGTTTTCCAAGATCAGCGACTTTGCGCCAACAGCATATCTGAAGTGAAAGATTGGCACTCAGAACAAAAGAGAGTTTCTTCACCACTTCCAAGATCGGCATCTCCATCGAACCGACCAGAAAGTATCAGATCACCACATGTTTTGGGAATTTCTGCTAAACAAACTGATACAGTACATCGTCAATCGGTTCCTTCGCCTTCAAAAACATACTATTTAGGTGATGACAATACTTACAAAAGAAACCAGGCCAAACTTGAAAATATATCTTTGAAAAGACAATCTGATGGCTGGAAATCAACACCCTCCATCAGAGATGATTATTATCGCAGCGTCAAGGATGAAGAAAAACAAAAAACACACAAACAGAAGGTTGTACAGCACGAAGAGAAATCTCCAGAAAGATTTGTCCATCGTTCTCATTCTCAGAAGGACACTCCTCGGAGTTTTACAGTATATGATGGCTCTAAGACATCAAAAGAAACTTATTTTATTGGTGAGAATGCACCTGTTTCTCAGACTCTTCCAAAAGACACCAGATTCAAAGGGGAAGAGAAAAAATATCGTAAGAACTTCAATACCATTGAAGTACAAATGAAGCACAAAAACCAGGCTAAAAGTGATCTGAGTGTTCAAGTGGATTTGTCTGATGAGGAAAGCAAATCATCAACGTTCCCGAGGAAACATTCAGCATCCCCATTTCGAAAATCTAATGATTCCAGAAGACGGTCTCCATCTCCAGTTCGTGTATCTAATGGCTCCAGAAGACGATCTCCGTCTCCAGTTCGTGTATCTAATGGCTCCAGAAGACGATCTCCGTCTCCAATTCGTGTATCTAATGGCTCCAGAAGAATATCACCATCAGCAGATTATATTTCTAATGATCGGACTTCAAAGAGTTTGCCGAGATTCTCTGGTAAAAAATCATCTTCTAAGGAAAAAGAAGAAAAACTTCACACTAGTCTAAACAATTCTACATCGAAAACACCAGCCCAGACATTTTATTTCGGAGATGAAAACGATGCATATTACAAAACCACCAAGAAGAAAACGCTAGAGGGAAACCAAGATGCCAAACTTTATGGTATTGAACACAGATATTCGAACAAACAAAGTTTAAACCCAAACGACCACAGTTTTGTAAGTGATTGCAGCTCAAGTCCTAGTTATCGTGAAGGATTCTTCACCATAGAAAGAGATTCGGGAGTGACAAGAAGACATTCCAATTTCCATAGAAGTATGGGGGACTTGAGAGAGTCCTCGATGCATGACTTTTCTCGCAATGCAGATGAAACACACTGGAGTTCTAGTTCGCACAAAAAGAAGACTAAAGGACATTCTTCAGGAATTAGTAAGGTAAAAGAAGGTTCTTTCCGGGACCACAGCGATAGTTATGAAAGTAATAGTTTTTTGAATGACAAAAAGAGTTACTACAAAAATACCCACAGTAGCAACATCGACATTTCTATCACACCAAACAAAAAACATTCTGGATCTGAAATGAAACGTCATCAATTTATGCAAAACCTCTTGGGTTCAAGTGAACGAGATCTTACGCTTTGGACGGATGAATCTGATGTTTACAAGAACAGTACCAACAGAAGACAGAGGACAAGTAGAGATATGCCCCCACCTCTGCCAAAACATTTAGATTCTTCTACACCCCCCTCAAGTCCAATACCCCATATGGTTAAAATTAACCAATCGGGAAATTATGAAACATCTTCAACCTCGTCACCTCCAGATTCTCCTTCAAGAACTTATTTCCATTCTACTTCTCATCAGGCTGATGATAGTCTGTTTGCAACTCATAAGTACACACCAGATAGTAAATCGAGTGGGTATTCCTCAAGGATCAGCAGACATTCTCCAGTATCTGGCTCTTCCATCCAGTTATCATCCTTCTCTCCTTTGTCCAGTCACCTGGAGATCAAGAACGCGTCCAGTCAGAAAACCCACGACCAGGCCCATTGGTCAAAAAGACACACTTCTACCACTAGTGGCGTCTCAGTGTGGGAGAACAGATAGAGTAGGTGTCAGTGGTTATCTACACAAATAACTTTGAATTTCCAGAAGTCAAACAAGCAGTTTTATGAACGTGTTTGTTTTTCTTACAGACTTTTTTTTTTTTACTTTTTGATTTCAGATTCTTGACGCAAAATGGCTATAGCACACAAAAACAAGTCTTAGAATAACAACACTAATAAAGAGGCGAATAAACAAACAGACACATTACATTAACTATTGATCCGATGGAGTATTGTGGACATTGTGAATAATAATAATGATTTTAAACTATTTCTTGGACCAGACGTTATTCATGATTAAATCTTAAAAATAAAATATCCATTGTCATTAACACGTATTTTCTTCAATCTGTATCCATCCTTAAAAACTCGAGTAATATGACTAAGGAGCTAAGGGATTTGCAAAGGGGAACAAATTTACATGAGAAACAGATAACGGTATATTTATACATAATAACAAAATGAATGGCATATTTGAGTAGCAGTACCGAAATGGAACTTGTGAACTTTTGTTTTGATTAGTTCAATTTTATCTCTGTTCCTAACAGAGTCGTGGCTCAAATTTCTATGTTCACCGACATGCTTCGTCCAATCTTCCACCATTTGCGGACGAGTATTGATGGAAAAATGGGAATAAAAGAGAGCCTATTAACATTTGGTTGTTTTATATATATCTGACGACTTATTTTCGAGTGATCTAAGCTTTGGGTACATAATTTTGGATGTGATTGCGGGCAGAGTGAATATTGTTTGTAAACAAATCATTTTATGTCAATAAGTGTAATAACAAAAATAAGGTCTTCAAATTGCATAAACTGAGATTTTTTTCTTTTGTTTATGTTTTTGTAGAAACAGTGTTGTTACTTTCGAAGCTTAACAAAGCTTTTACTTGTACAACAGTTGCTAATACTATCCATATTTTACATTTCTATATCATTCAGGGAAAATTTTATCAATTATTATTATAAAAGAACGTGTATTTTCCAACTTAATAGTTCATTTTAGGCATGCGAGCGTACAAAGAAATCACATTTTATTTTCAGATAAGCTTTAGTCTGAGTATGTAATGAAATAATTTCAATCTAAGTTTTAAGCCTGCATTAGCTAGTGCAGATGTAGAAATTCGTGTACAATGGAATATTCATAAATTGGGTGAGTGTGGTTTTTATTATATTAGTTTGTCGTAGATTAAGTTCTTCTGTTTCGCTCAACAGTACATAACTCTGTATGTACTAATTGACGAACTTGTCCAGTTTTGTTTTTCGTACGCAAAATGTTACAAGAAAATCTTGTTTAGCCCTTATAAAAACAATACATGCTTACCTTTTAACTTTTTCATACATATTTACTTTCAGGAGAATTGAAAAATAAAACAATCTAAGATCGTACACCAATTAGGTACTAGATACGTTAAACAGCAGCAAAAATGTTTAAAGAAAGGTTACCTTGAACTAAATCTTTAGTGCCATCATTAAATAGAGACTTTTATTATAATTTTATGCTTAACTAATGCAAAACTAATACTGGCAATCACGTGCAAGAACTTTAAAAATCGTTCTTGAATAACTGGATTGTTTTCTTTTTATATTTCAATTTTTCAGGCTTTGTATGTATTACAAAAAATTCATTATGAAAACACACATCTTGTTGAATAAATAAATATATATTTGATAAAAATCCATACTGTAAAATCATATTTTGTGTAGGTGTTTTATGGGTACCTTAGAAGGCAGAAACAATCCACTAATATTTAGCAGTAGACACGTTAACGTTACTTGCTGTGGGTGATGTGTATTGTAATAGTAAGTGCCATGATGTACAGAAGTTATTGTTTGTGTATTTTGTGTTTTCACTGTTTTCAGTTTTTGACTTATAAAAATATTGCATACCTTTTCCGTAGCTGGTTAGTTAGAATGAAACGTTGAAGTCCAAATTTCTTGACTATATATAAATAACGATTTTATATACGTAAGTAGGTCTAGCGATTCACCTGCATAAAACGAAACTGTTTTCAAGACTTTGATCTTTTTATGTTGTTTTAAATCATCACAGTTTAGGTATCTGAGCAAGTTGTTTATATAAAGTACGTTTTTTCAAACAAGAGTTCATCAATTTGTATCATCAAATGTTTATTTTTTGCACAAACTAACATTTGCAATTAAACAACTTTGCAAGGTTGGTATAACAAAAGTACCGTGACTCGATTTTAAGCCTAATAACACTATTTTGTAGTCCTAATTACATGTTAGATTAGCAAATTGTCACTTTTCTTGCAATATACAGTTGTTAGCGGTGATATTCATAAAAAATTGAGTTAAAATTAAAGCTACATTAGAATTGTTCGTTACTTGTTCATTAGATGATATTTTGTGCAGTTTTACTTGTAAATGATAATTTTAAAATTATTAGCATTTTTGGAATTTGGTATGACTCCAAATTTAATTTCTTTGGTTTTGTTTCTTAAACGTATGGATTATTTTTCCTTGGTGCTAATGATGAAAAAATAATTCAGAAACATGTGTAGAGAAATAAGTCATGAATAAAACAAAAATTTCAAGTGATTTATTATTCAATGAATTTTAAGGCGAAAAAAACAAAAACACGAACATTAATTTGTCACGAAATTCGATTAACAGATGATATACGTTGATATAAATACAGTATATATTTTATTAAGTTATCTTTTGTCATTATTATAATTCTGTAAGACACGCTTCATATTAACAGCTAAAATAAAACCAATGCATAGCAATATTTGAAATAACTTTCAATTCTGTGGAGTAAACACGTAGAGACAAATCACATGTAACCTCTACAGCAGTGTTCTCTCTAAACAGTTTTGTTTTGTATTGGAATTTCGCACAAAGCTACTCGAGGGCTATCTGTGCTAACCGTCCCTAATTTACCAGTGTAAGACTAGAGGGAAGGCAGCTTGTCATCACCACCCACCGCCAACTCTTGGGCTACTCTTTTACCAACGAAAAGTGGGATTGACCGTCACATTATAACGCCACCACGGCTGAAAGGGCGAGCATGTTTGGCGCGACCTTCTCTCTTAACAGTCGATAGGCCTAAAGCCCATATAAGAGAAAAAGCTCCGAATTTTAGTTTTAATCTTCCAACCTTCGTTGAAAATACCGAATGACCGTTCGAAGTTGATAAATGCTTGGTTATAGTTTATCCATCTGTCATTAACGATAAAGTTCTATAAACTACAAGCATGATTGGTTATTAAAATGGTATAACCTTTTTCGACGTTGAAGAATATAATATTGAAATTCGGAAAAATAATTATAATATACATTTCATCCTTTTCTTTATCGTTGGGAACAAATCTCAGAGTACATTAAGTGTAATGTAATAAGTCTGTAATGAGAAGTTAGCATTTATGATGTGTTATTAACCGAGATAAAAAGGCTAAGGTAAGCTTAATGTGGGCGATTAACCGAGAAACTAAGCCTAACGAGATGTAGTATAATCATCAATAAAGCTAACCCTAGTATTTGTAGTTTCGTGTGTATATTAATTCAGAGACAATAAGGAATAGTTTAATCTAATATTGAGCAAGAATGTTTTAATCCGAGAGTCGAGGGTTCGAATTTTCGTCACACCAAACATGCTCGCCTTTCAAGCCGTGGGGGCGTTATTATGTGATGGTCAATTCCACTATTCGTTAGTGAAAGAGTAGCCAAAGAGTTTGCGGTGGATGGTGATGACTACCTACTTTCCATCCAGTTTTACACTACAAAATTAGGAACGACTATAGCAGATATCCCTCGTGTGGCTTTGCGCGAAATTCAAAATAAACAAAACATATCATCAATATGATAGTTTCTTTCTAATTAAGCACAAAACTACACAATGAGCTATCACGGGTATCGAAATCCGGTTTTTAGCTTTGTAAGTCTGCGGGCATCCAAGTGTGGCATTGGGGGCTATTAATGAGCATCAGCTTCCTTGTCTAACAAATATTCATCCAGTAGTGTTTTAAATCTCCACTTTAGATTGCGGATATTAGTAGCCAATAACAGGATATTAGCGGACGTTAGCCAATAACAGGATATTAGCGGACGTTAGCCAATAACAGGGGGTTTTACTGAAGTTTTCCTTGTTTATAATTACTATCTAATGTATGCTGTTACGTAATTCAGTCCTATAGTTTAGGTTTCTGGTGTTCAAGAAAAGCCGTATAAAGAATTTTGTGTCCTACAACAAACGTTTACTTCACATTAAACTTTAATATTTCAGTAAACGTGCACAAGAGCTGGCGCTGACGAAGTTAGCTAATATTTATTTTTTGTCAATACTTGCAGACTAAACAAAACATGATTTAGACAAACTAGAATATTTGTTAGGTTGCAGTGTTTATTGCATTGATGTTAATTTGTCCGTTATGGGAATCAAATCAAGTATTAGGCCTAATGATTTATCATTAAAACATATTTAGAATGCACATACCATAAAATCAAGTATGAGCATTCTAACTAGGTTTAATTGATAAATATTAGGCCTAATGATTTATACAATGGATCACCAACTTTCTGAGATAAAAACCATATTTTTAAAGCATCACTATAATTTTTGCTTTTTCTTCTTCTGGTTTTTACTTAGTTGTTTATTCTATCTAGAAATCTGTTTCGTATATTATTTATTTTTTTACGTAAAGAGAAGAAATAAATAACTAAGTACTGAAACTAACTAATTAACTTGATTTTTTACAAAGGTGAGTGTGTGTTTTCTTACAGCAAAATCACATCGGGCCATCGGTTGTGTCCACCGAGGAAATTCAAACCCCTCATTTTAGTGTTGTAAATCCGAAGACTTACCGCTGTCCTAGCGGAGGATACAGAAATGAGTATTTAAACAAAGTTCTGAAATAAGGGAAATAGCGTAGTGAAATAAAATAGTCGCAGCACTGGTTTGGAGGGAGGTGTCGCTGTCTGTAATAAGAAGACAAGTTATGAGCTTAGACTACAGAAATACCTGTACCTGTTGAAAGTATTTGATTTCACGTGTCCTAATTTCCTTACAGTTCAACGATCTGAAAGACGTTTCCCTGTGTTTATTTTCATGTACCACTTGCAACTAATTTTAAAATAATATAAACTTGCTTCACATAAATCAAGTATGTTGTATTGAAGTACTCTTCTAAAGAAGGTCTGGATACAAAGAACAAGAATCATGAGTCCGTAGGGTGTTTTCATTTTTAAC
This sequence comes from Carcinoscorpius rotundicauda, assembly GCA_011833715.1. Classification (NCBI taxonomy): domain Eukaryota; kingdom Metazoa; phylum Arthropoda; class Merostomata; order Xiphosura; family Limulidae; genus Carcinoscorpius; species Carcinoscorpius rotundicauda. Next base: position 100,996,804 of record CM022394.1, on the reverse strand, counting down.
AATAAACGATGATGGATCAGAATAATCAAGCTTTGTTATAGGTGCTCAGTCAGTGAGTAACATTGACAATCGTTACACCCATATATGATACAAACACCTTGTATTGATTTAGACCCTTTGAATACGTTGTGGTGTTGGTGTATGTTTATACTTTAATCATTGTCTACAATATACTAGTTGTTTAACACTAATCCTTTATTTATGAATACTCCAGTAAATCTAACATTTTCAATGTTCCAGTAAAATTCCAATTGAACTATTTCAAAGTTCCCGTAAAATTCAAATTTAACATTTTCAATGTTCCAGTAAAATTCCAATTGAACTATTTCAAAGTTCCAGTAAAATTCCAATTTAACATTTTCAATGTTCCAGTAAAATTCCAAGTTAACTATTTCAGTACTCCAGTAAAACCCAACTCTTATAATTTTATTTTGCAGTGAAATCCAAATTCATTATTTCAATATCTCAGTAAAATTACAAGCACGACATTTCCATTACTTCAGTAAAATTTTCAGTGAAACCTGTTTCACTGCAGTAAAATTTAAAGCTGACATTTTACTAGTAATTACAATATTTCCCCAAGGTGACTCAGCAGAAGTCTGATGGCTTATAACACTAAAAATTGTGTTTTGATACCCGTGATGTATTCAGTATAGATAATCCATTGTGTAGTTTTGCGCTTAACAACAAACAAAAAGCTATCACAACATTGGAAGTATTATTATATCTCTCATCTGTCGTTATGATCCATTTACCCAACAGTCTTCTCTCAGTGAGTCATTAGTAGGTTTAAGGTCGTACATCGCTCTAGTCCGAGTTAGATTTCTTACGATGGACGCAGTACATTAAGCAGCTTTGCGCTAAAACCACAACCTGACATCATCATAAATCCGAGAACAGATAACATGCAAATAATTCAGAAAAATGCGTTTAAGAATCCAGCAGAATACGTATGGATTCAAATAATTAAGTTTAGAGTTAAAGAAACGGAAGAGTACCAGAAGAACACACACAGAGAGACCAAAACACGAAATCGATTCTATCTGCATTTTAGCGAAGACAAACATATATAATTTGCGGTAATAACCGTAGTAATGAACACACCATTATATTACTTTATTTTGTTTTTAAAGCAATCTTCGACACAACGGTAGAAACATGACTATTTTGGTAAGTGGTGGGATATCCCATCAGATTCGCAAATCTAAAAGTGAGATGCGTGATTCCGTTGTACATGATCCGGGACCACCTACATTTCGTGGTTATTCTATTTCATCATTATTTCAGTTCCTTCTATCATTCTAAAATTCATGTACTTCTCTGTTTATTTACCTGCTCGTGAATGGGTCTGTCTTTCTACCATCATCCCAGTTTGAAGGCAAGTCTGCTGACTTTATAGTTCCTACAAACAAAGTAATTCTCTTTAGGTGCTTAACAGCACCTCCTGCTTCGAAAATCCTCTCACGTATTTAATGACTAGCTGTGTTTTGGGCAACTGGTGTGTCGTCATGCTCACATTCACACTTGGTACAACTAGCGGATTTTACTACTGTACTTTTGCAGGTTAACTGTGAATCCGCCTTGTTTTCATCTCGATAAGGGAACACCCAGATATTCTGGTTCGTTGTCACGAGGTTTCTTGGAGAGTGTTCCATAGATAATGTTACTACAACAGTATCTTGACTGTTGTCTGAATTAGGGTAAAAATATCATGTAATTCTATTGACAAAAAAACTCATAATTTATTTAAATGTTATCCGATTATAAATACGCGTACACCTCTGGATTTCTCGTAAAATGATGCATGTTTCTGTGGATTTCCTACAATTTTAGTCGTTTATCATGTTGATTATCTTTGTTTAGTTAAATACAATAGAATTCATTCTAGAAAACTACGTTAATTCAAGGTCTTATATTTCATTCTTACTTTAATTTGCTGTTTAAGTAACGAGGTTGGTGGGGTTTTAGTTTTCATTCTAGCTAGATTGCAGAGGTTGGCACAGAAAAAAGGATATTAAAACTTTTAACAGGAAATGTTGAACAGAAAACGCTTTAGAAAAATGTTCGCAAAGAAGGACGTCACTGAAAATTCCTAACAAAAATCAAACAAACTACATTTGTAAACAAAAACGGTACACAGTGTCACCGTTCTTGACTTTGGAAAACAAGTACAGTTAGAGAGGCATTAACGGAGCTAGTATTTGATAACCACTTGTTGAAACAAAAATATTAATTTTAAAACAGTTGGTTCAGTTAATTTCTTCACGAGTGGGTTTGATGAAATGTCTCAAGCAGAGTTATAGATTTCTGATAGGATAAATATAAAGTTGAGAAAAAGTAAGTGAAGGCATACCGGTGACGAAAGTTTCATTGTGGAGAACATGTTGTAAATGGAATAAGCTGAAAGAAACGTTTGACAAGATTCCTTATAAGTTAACAAACTCATTTTTATTTATAATTTGTAGTGTAGAGAGTTACTCATTTTGATAATAAATTTAGAGATGATTAAACACCTTTACATTCCAGGTGGTTATATGACAACTCCTATTTTAACCAAAATTTTGCCTTTTTCAGGGCTAATACGTGTACTATTTTATTATTGGAAAAGAATAGCCTCTTATAAGAATTAACTTCTTGTAAAAGTTCAGATGATAGTAATTTATAAACGTGGATGTAAAAATGTCCCCAATTGGCTACACTCATTCGCTTTGATATGCTGTAATGATTGATATATAATTTCCAAACAATAAAATCCTCGTTTCGTTAAGTCAGTAACCATTACACAAATGAAACACTAAATTCATCGTTACAAAACGTTTATTGCAAACCAGATCCACAAATCAGCTTTGTTTATGGCGTCACTTCCTGTTAAGTTCATTTCTGAAGATGGCCTCTTTCTTTGTCTTTAGTATTAGTTTCTGTATCTGTGACATGTTTTGAACTACTACGTCATAACATTAATGATCTTCTAGGGGACCAAGGCTCCTATGTTCATGATCTAAATATCTCCCCTCTCTTTTATTTCTGTAACACTTGTCATTTTACCACTAGGGTGCAGTGCTGTTATACATTTACTCAAGTTCCTAACCAGCATTTGTACATTAAATCTTTTTGAGTTTCTGCTTTACTTGCTGTCTAGAGATGTCAATGATGTTGGTTCTCTTTAGTAGAGCAGTGCTAAGCTTACTAACAAATTAACTTAAGAGTAAACATGTTGATTTCGTTGAAATGAACATCAAGATAGCCGCCTGGAGGAAGTAACATTATATAGTCAGTAAATTATCCCTAGGTTAATCACTAAACGCCAGGATCATAGTGTCTGACAAGTAAGTCGATGTGTGTTATTTGTGTGATGTGTATATGAATAGAACGTAAGTATACGTTGTTGTTTTTTAAACAATGTTTCGACAGAGGACGCCATACTTGAAAGGCGCTGTTTAGGGAGTGAATCTTTCTAGGACGTTTCAGACAACGTTTCGGGCTGCTGTACCAGTGGAAAGGTCGCTCGACTCGCAATCCCCGTTACTGGAAATGCCATTTCAGTCGTGGGAGTGTTATAATGTGATGCTTAATCCCACTATTCATTGGTAAAAGAATAGTCCAAAAGTTGGCAGTGGGTGGTGCCGATCAGTTGTTTTCCCTCTAGTCTTTCACTGCTAAATTAGGGACGGCTAGTGCAGACAGCTCTCATCTAAATTTGTGTAAAATGCAAACAAATGGAGCTGCCAGTACAAATCTCTGTCTTTTCCAAATCTTCCTAGACAAATATATACAGTCTTTAAAAATTCCTTTAAAACTTCCTAGACAGATATATACAGTCTTTTAAAAAATCCTTAAAACTTCCTAGACAGATATATACAGTCTTTAGAGAAATCCTTAAAACGTCCTAGACAGATGTATAGTCTTTAAAAAATCCTTTAAAACTTCCTAGATAGATATATATACAGTCTTTAAAAATCCTTAAAACTTCCTAGACAGATATATACAGTCTCTAAAAATCTTTTAACAAACTTCTTAGACAGATATATATGTATATATGTATACAGTCTTCAAAAATAATTTAAAACGTCCTAGGTAAACATATAGTCTTTAAAAAATCCTTTCCTGTGATTTTCTCTATTGTTCATTAAACTTATTCCTATTAATAGTTGAAATCTTTTTTGATCAAAGTCACTCGCCAGGAGGCAGGATGTAGTCACTTTCCGGTTATCTACCAGAATTATGTCATTTCGTTTAAATTTTCTCAACATTCGCCGCCAAAAGAAGACCACTAGTTTATCTCCAAGCTGACCTCCTGGGGTGACAGAGAGGCTTGCACATTCAGTGCATACTGAAGATCCAAGAAAGCACGAGAAAGAGAACAAAGTCACGATGAAATAGTATCAGTAAAAGAGGATCGCCACGTGCCCAAGGTCGTATTCAAACACCTTGACACCGTATACAATCATGATGTTTCAGTGCATGCGCGAGTCTAGCTTCCCTGTGTACCTGAGAACGCCACCGAAATCAGCCAGATAGCCCGAACGAAACGAAGCAATAGGCACGAATCAAACCTTCTCAGTTCAGATCGGCACGAGCACCCCCTCCGTGCGGCGGTGAACGACGGACAAAGCCAGATAACAGCTGGGATGTTGCGGGGAAGAAAGGATAAAAATCTGCCGACCCATCAACACCAAGTTGAAGAAACAAAAAATATAGACCCACGGACTGGCCACGTCGTTCACCGGCGGACGGAGCGAACGGCACGTGCGGAGCCAGGAGCTATTGGAGGACACCATTACCACCAAGTAAGCTTTATTGCATCAAACCTATGTGACTTAATTTCTTTATTACGTATATTATCATTTCTGTGTTGGCAAAATTTGATATCGCCTTTAAAATGGTACAGAACCTATTACATCACAGACAAGTCCACCTGTAGAAGGTATAGGGTTTCTTTACATGTAATATTCCCAACTTCTTTAGCATATTTCACGTTCCTTAAAGATGTTGGCCTGTAAAGTAAACAGAACATTCGTAACTAAACAATTTAATTATCTGCATAGTACACGTGAGACAACTACATTTTACATTTACCTCACACAATAACTTTAAAAAACTTAAAATGACCTTACATGTTTCGTTAGTTTCCGGTGTCATCATCATCTTATACTTCATCCCTATCTATACTGGTTGCTATGGCAAAGACATTTATCCTCCAGTGTCAAGTGAATGGAGTTAAGAAGCCTTAGGTTATTTTTCGGGTAACTTTATGCAAAGAAATGAGGGGCTTTCCCAATTGGTTCAGAACTTTTTCCCTAAGTTTGACTAATACTGATTTCCCGTAACAGAATTTTGGATCGGGCGTGGCTGACAACTCGTGCGCCCTGACTGTGTATCCTGCATATCACTGCCCTCGTCCCGTTGCCACATAAATTCGCTCGTTACTATGGGTGTATTGTAAGAATGTCCGACGAAGCTCTCTATTTTATTACACGAGACAACTAAATTGTTATGATACTGGAATCATTTATAAACCATTAAGATGTAGTTGATGTACCCTATTAAAACTGATGTAGCTGATGTACCCTGTTAAAACTGATGTAGTTGATGTACCCTGTTAAAACTGATGTAGTTGATGTACCCTGTTAAAACTGATGTAACTGATATACCCTGTTAAAACTGATGTATATGATGTACCCTGTTAAAACAGATGTAAATGATGTACCCTGAAAAAAAACCGATGCAAATGATGTACCCTGTAAAAACCAATGTAGATAATGTATCCTGTGAAAACCGATGTAGATAATGTATCCTGTGAAAACCGATGTAGATAATGTACCCTGTGAAAACCGATGTAGATAATGTACCCTGTGAAAACCGATGTAGATGATGTACTTTGTAAAAAAACCGATATAATTACTGTACCCTATAAAAACCAATGTAACTGATGTACCCTGCAGTAATAAACACTGTCATGGTTGGACAGTTAAAAATGAGCAACATCATTGTCGCGAGGTGTAGTCGTCTCATCATCTTCTTCCTCTATAATCAACCTGTGTGCTGATAAGTTTTAGTTCTCATTTTCAAACAGTGTTAAGATTTTTATGTTAAATTTTTGGTGAGACAACAACAACATTGGTCAAATTGATTAAGGTACAGATAAACTTATGTAAAAATGGATGATGGATGGATAGATGTTTAATTGATGAGTGAATAGATTAAGAGATCATCAGAACAAGATTTATAGAGAGGAAGGTGACTTTATATGTATATATATATATGGGTGGACAAATAAATGAATCCGTTAAAACTCAGGTGAGTATTGACTAACGTATTAATTAATTTTATTTAGTATACAGACAGCATCAGTAGTCGTGGATCGTCCCAATCTCGTTCCCAGCGCAGACAAGTTGACCTGTGGTCATCGAGCACTCCTGGTAATGAGGCTCTTCAGATATGTGAGCACCAGGAAACATCGTCTCGATCAATAGGGCAAAATGGGTTGCATGTGCTGAGTTCCAGAGTCTCATCAACCCACAATAAACGCACCCACGTGTTTCAGGTGAATATAAGTTCAGTTTCGTTCCGCGTGTTGACTTGGTGAACTGGTTAAAGTTATGTTAGATTACTGCTGAATCACTTTATTAGATATGCAGATATACAGAATCCAATTCTTGTACCCCCTTCAGAAACAAAATAAAAATACATTATTTCATTACAGAACGATGTTTAATAGCTCTTCGCTGTCTAAAACGTTTATCGTTTATTAAAGTAACTATTAAACATTTTTTTTAAATTTCGCACAAAGCTACTCGAGGGCTATCTGTGCTAACCGTCCCTAATTTCGTAGTGTAAGGCTAGAGGGAAGGCAGCTAGTCATCACCACCCACCGCCAACTCTTGGGCTACTCTTTTACCAACGAATAGTGGGATTGACCGTCACATTATACGCCCCTACGGCTGGGAAGGCGAGCATGTTTAGCGCGACGCGGGCGCTAACCCGCGACCCTCGGATTACGAGTCGCACGCCTTACGCTCATGGCCATGCCAGGCCTAACTATTAAACAAGTATACTAACTGTGAAGGTCACATTTGAAAGCAGATGTAACAAAAACTGATTTAATGCACGGAAAACTTTATATTTAATAAATGTGGGTTACCACACTGAACAATTATTATGCAATAAATGTGAATCACCACACTGAACAATTATTATGTAATAAATATGATTTACCACACTTGGCACTTTATATGTAACATGTCATTTACCACACTTGGCATTTTATATATTGCATGTGATTTACCACACTTGGTGGCACTTTATATATAACATGCGATTTACCACACTTGGCCATTTATATGAATTATTAATTATTCTACATTTAAAGTTTCAAATACAAGGTTTATTTATTGACGTACAAAACGCTATTTCGGAAACGTTGTTGGTGTTTGGTGAAGGAAACGAATTTGTTAACCAAGCTGTGTTTCTACAATACTGAGGACGTAAATAATATACAAACACAACAGACTTATATGTATGTCCAATGCATCATCAAAAAATGCCCATCTCTCGTATCACAACTTTTCTCCACATCGTGTTAAAAGAGCAACCTTTCCAATAACCAAGACATTTCCTCCTCTTTCCTCTCCTATGCTATTACTCTTACAGTGAATTAATATTGTCATTTTTTAGATTTTCTTTGTTCAAGCTCTAAGATAACAAGCGTGGCCTCGTTTTGTTCCTAAATCACGTTGAATGTGTATTCAAATATGTACTTGGTGGATGTTTCACTAAAAACACTTTGGTCAACCGAGTGGACATTTATATGCAGTCTTTATATGCTGACATCAGCGAAGTGGAAGAACAGGTTCTTGTGCTGGTGGACTCGTCCACCCAGTTTGGGCAACAGGTTTAGATTTATGAGAGATAGGTCGTCGTCTTCCGCATTAAGAGGTCACTCAGTTTTTGTAGATTTTATTTAGGCCAAGCAAACGGGAACTTCAAATAAGGAAACGTTCTCTTACTTGCTGTTTTCTTGTGCCAGTCCTTTACTTTGTTATTTGATTTAGTTTATTCTGTCGTTTTCCTCCGCTATTTTGTTTCAATAATTATTTGTTATTTCTACAGTTGTTACTTCTGAACATAATCATGTTTATTTGACTTTTCATCTCATTTACTGTTTTCCTCCGGTTCTTCTTGCTAATTTCTCAATATTTAGTTGGTGATTATTATAGTAACTCCCTCTTCGAGGCTTATTTTTGATTATTTTCTATTATACAAAATATGTATGTTGACCTGTTCCGTTTCTCTCTCTGCCTTCTGGTAACTCGTTCTTTTGATTGATGTTTTTAACTGTTCTTTTCTTTAATTTTCTAAATGTCACATTTTAGGGCATTTTCGAACAACGTGTGATGAATGGACTAAAACTTTAAATTATTACAAAAAAGAAGAGCGGGAAAAAAGAAATCCAATTTACGTTTAAATGTTGTCGTTACTATTTTTTTCCTATTTCAAGTATGGGCAACAAAGTGTAATAGCGAAACGTTTACTAAGTTCTCAAGTATATATTACTCCACCTTACCCTTACTTACAGTTTTGGATGTATTACTCCACCTTACCCTTACTTACAGTTTTGGATGTATTACTCCACCTTACCCTTACTTACAGTTTTGGATGGATATCCTGAAATGCATTAATGAATTTTTGTGATGACAAAAAAATTAAAGAAATTCGCATGGGAATCTGGAATTTAAAAATAAATAAACACATATGTAACGTCCCTGAAAGACACCTGACCTGAAAGATAAACGGTGCTCTTGAGGAACGTTAGTCTTTGGATACAAACGGGAGATCTTGAAAGACCCTAAATTCGGAGGCAAAACTATTATAGGAGGACACCATAATCTGAGGTAAAGGATATACTTGAATGACCTTAGACTTCAAAGAAAGAAGATATTATTGTAGGACACTGAAAATTTGAAGATAAAGTGATGTCCTTGAAGACCCCTAGGTTTGAAGATAAAGAATATTCTTCGAGGGTGCCGTGCTATGAACATAAAGAATATCCGATGGATTCTATATAGATTTTAAATATAGGGGGACATTCGTAAGGACGTTGGAATTTGAAAATAAAGGGCATTCGTGAAGGATCCTAGATTTCAAAAGTATGGAAAAATGTGCCACAAAGATAATTAAACTTTGAAAAGAGTATAAAACTTGTTTGAAGGGATAATATACTTTGAAAATAGAATTACAGGAGAAAAGCTTGTCCCGAAGGACGTTAACTTTCAAAAGGTAATAAATGAGCCCTTGAGAAACTTTTGAAATTAAAACAAATGTCTCATTAACATTAAAGAGATTTATTTTATCAAAACTAGTGCCAGAAAGAACATACACACATTTTGTGTTATAACAAATACTTGAAACAGTGACAAGCTTTTCTACTATGACCATACGTCCTAGGAAAGAATTTTGGCTTCATTCCTAATGATAAATGTAGTTTTTCTTTTTCTAGGATTCGACCTTTTAAAAACAAACAAACAAACAAAAAACTTATGTTTTGCATCAAAACTTGAAATTGTATGTTTGTTTAGTGTTAAACAAACTCGAAACTTATGGAAACTCGAATCTTAGCTTATGAGCCCTTAAGCTCAATGCTGAGTTACTAGAGTGTAATTGAAATTGAAACTTTTTAGTTCCAGAATTAATCTTTAAACGTAAAATCGGTGAAGGTTGGGCAAGGAGATGGACTTTAAAGTTTGTCTCTAGTTGCAATTTTCCAATCCTTATAACATAGCTAATGTTTGTCAATAGTTACATTTTACTACTCCTTATAAAGTAACTAATGTTTGTCTCTAGTTACATTTTAATACTTCTTATAACGTAGCCAATGTTTGTCTCCAGTTATATTTTACCATTCCTTATAACTTAGCTAATGTTTGTCTCTATGTTCATTTTATCATTTCTTCCAACGTAGCCAATGTTGATTTCTGATTACGTTTTACTACTTTTTATAACACAACTAATGTTTGGTTCTGGTTACAGTTAATCATTCCTAATAACGTATATCACTGTTTTCTTACTTTCGTATCAGCATAATTATTGATTATTTGTCTTTTTATCGTCACTGCTTCACTGGCATGTTTTTGTTTCACTAGCAGAGTATTTGGCGTTGACCGGATGAAAGTTACCTTAAATATTCTGAGTTATTTTGATTAAATCAACCATATTAGTTTTGATTTACCTTGCAAAATCTCTGAATTAAGATCAATGAAAATAACAATGCCCGAAAAAAAAATCTAAAAATTTGCTAAAGCTATTTTGATTGAAGCAAAACCGGGTACGCCGCATGAGTTCTTGCTTGTACCTTGCATGACTTTTAAAGATTCCAAAACTAAATTTCATACCTTTGGGCATCCTTATTTCCGCTGTGTGGTCGAGTGTCACTTGCAACGTATTCTGATTTTGTTATCGTTCTATTTAAAGAGGAATTGATTTATTATCTTCTAGTTGCAACACAACATAAAATGTAAATGAAAAACTACTGATTTCAGACATTTTTGTAAAGTCATCGTATAGCTGGTTCTTGCGAGTACACGCAAGCAAATCAAAAGATTTGGTTGAAACAAAGCTGATTAGTTGAAGGAGCGTAAACCACGTTTAAAAGAAACAACAACAACAGCCATTTTCAGTTAAGAGGAGTTAGAGAGTAGGTATGTACGTGTAGAAGAAAGAGAGAAAGGTAGGGAACAAAGAGAGAAAGAAGAAGCAGCAAAGCAAATGAAAACTACATAAAGTTTTCGAACAGTTTTGATAATGGATAGAATGATTAGGAAAAGTCCTCACACAGAGATGAAAAAACGTAAATAATAGCCCTTCTGATCACACATTAATCCCACCTTTTCAATTTGAGACCAGTTAGTGTTTCTGTTTGCCAAAAATTGCTATATTGGTCACTTTGGCCTAAATTTGCGCCATATAGACTATGTTACTTCCTTTACAAAATCGTATCTGTATCTTCAGTTTTGAGTTTATAGCTTAAAAGATATGGCCGTGAATAAGGAACAGAGAGAGACATTTGCGCTGGTATAGATTTTGATAAAAATATCAAACTTTAAGTTTCTGATTACAAACAAACAACTCATTAATTTTCTATCTCTATATTAAACTTAGAGCTGCTCTGTCTTGTTCTTATGAAAAATGACCACATCTTCGACAATAACTTACTTTTATTGTCAGGGCACCTCACCACTGAATAAGTTACTCTCAGGAGATCACGTGATTAATACTTCCAGACACTTCGGTAGGCATAGATGTAAGGTAAGGCTTGACTTACACATATGATTTAATGTAGTTTATAGATTAAAAAGATTAAAGCGTGAGGCAAGATGAACATTGATGCTGTCTGTTTGTTTGAGTAATTACAAAATTTCAACTCTATCATCTTAAAATGATAATTTTAAGTGGTACCTCGAAAAGGTGACTCTTTAAAGACGTTCCTTGAACCAATTGAAATATTTTTAGTTTTTCTATTTATCTTAAACATTGAAATTATGTGTATTTTACTTTAGAATAAAATATTTTCTGTTTAACTTAATTTTATAAAAAATATAACTTATTTTAAGGGACTATCAGTAATTAATGTATGACTGACGTACATTTTTATTTTTCGGTCACAAATAAGTTTATCTTTTTTAAAGCAATATTTATATAATATCAGTCTTTGTTAAGATTGTACTTCGTTCACTTTATTGTGAATTGTATCTTAACAACAAGAAATTAAGTTATATTTAGGCGGGCCCGGCATGGCCAGGTGGTAAAGGCACTCACTCATTATCTGAGCGTCATGGGTTCGAATCCCAGTACCACCAAACATGCTAGTTCTTTCAGCCGTAGGGGAATTATAAGGTTTCGGTCAATCCCACTATTCGTTGGTAAAAGAGAAACCCCAGAGTTGGCGGTGGATGGTGATGACAAGTTCCCTTTCTTCTAATCCATAACTTCAAAATTAGGGGCAGCTAACTCAGCTAGCTCTCGTGTGGCTTTCCGCGAAATTCGAAACAAACAATTCTATTCAATCTGTCTCTGGTTTTTGAAAATATAACATTAACTCAGTTTAAATATTTTGTTCATTTCCAATTCTAAAGCAGGTGTGTATGTATGTGTGTTTATTGTATTTCGTTTTTCTTTGTCGTTGAGGGTGAAAAATATTCCCGTTCAGTCTCTATTAAAATCAAATAAACAAGTCTAGAATCCATTCAAGTCCTTTATTACTCAGAATGAACTTATTAGCATCTGTTCAGCTCTTTTATCTCTTAGGGGGGAACTTAACATCTACATTCATGTGAAAAAGTTAGGACACCCTATGAAAGCCTGTGTATTTTTGTAACATTTTTGGATATATAGATATTTAATCTCAATTTTTGAAATACTGAAAGATTATAGGAATATAACTAAACAATTAAAACTGAGGAAAAGACTTCTCAAGATCTTCTATAAATGTAATTTTACAAAAATGCATATTTTAACTGAGGAAAACGTTAAGACACCCCCACATTTATTCCCACTTAAAATGATTCAACTCACAGTAGGTATATCACATCAGGTGCACATGATTAGAAGATCGTTACTCAGCATTTTGAATGAGATTTGCCCTATTTAAACCTCACACATTTAGTTTGGTGTGCTCCTGACTGTTGAAGTGAGAGTGAGCACCAGTGAGAGCAAAAGTGCTGTCTGAGGCTTTCAGAAAGAAAATTGTAGCAGCTTATGAGTCTGGTAAAGGATCTAAAAAGATCTCAAAAGATTTTGAAATGAGCTATTCCACTGTCTGGAAAATAATCAACAAGTGGAGGGCTTTCAAAACATCTGCCAACATACCCAGGTTTGGTCGACCAAGCAAGTTCACCCCGAGAGCAGACCGCAAGATGCTAAAAGAGATCTCCAAAAACCCCGAACTGTCATCACGGGACCTACAGCAGGTTCTGGTTGCTGTTGATGTGAATGTGCGTGCCTCTACAATCAGAAAGAGACTGCTCAAGTGTAACTTGCATGGGAGGTATGCAAGGAGGAAACCTTTGCTCTCTGAGAGAAACATCAAGTCCAGACTGAAGTTTGCCAGAGAGAATGTAGACAAAGACCAGGACTTCTGGAATAATGTTCTTTGGACAGATGAGTCTAAAATTGAATTATTTAGACACCAGAATAGAGGACATGTTTGGCGTAAACCAAATAAAACATTCCAGGAAAAGAACCTCATACCAACTGTGAAGCATGGAGGTGGAAGTGTCATGGTTTGGGGCTGCTTTGCTGCAGCAGGACCCGGACAGCTCACAATCATAGAATCCACCATGAATTCTACTGTCTATCAGAGGGTGTTTGAAGATCATGTGAGACCAACTGTATTAAAATTAAAGCTGAAGCGGAACTGGACCCTGCAACACGACAATGACCCAAGAAATACCAGTAAATCCAATAAGGACTGCCTGAAAACTAAGAAATGTAGAGTCCTGAAATGGCCGAGTCAAAGCCCAGATCTTAATTCCATTGAGATGCTGTGGGGTGACTTGAAACGGGCTGTACATGCAAGAAACCCCTCAAACATCTCACAGCTGAAAGAATTCTGCATTGAGGAGTGGGGCAAACTTTCTTTAGACCGATGTCAGAGACTGGTAGATGGCTACAAGAAGCGTCTCACTGCAGTTATTTCAGCCAAAGGGGGTAACACAAGTTATTAGGGGGTAGGGTGTCCTAACTTTTTTCTCAGATAAATATGCATTTTTGTAGAATTACATTTACAGAATATCTTGAAAAGTCTTTTCTTTAGTTTTAATTATTCAGTTATATTCTTATAATCTCTCAGTACTGCTGAAATTGAGATTAAATATCTATATATCCAAAAATGTTACAAAAGTACACAGGCTTTCATAGGGTGTCCTAACTTTTTCACATAACTGTATTCAGTTCCTTAATACTCGTGGGGCAGTTAGCATCCATTCAGTTTTTTTATCACTTCCTGGGAACTTAGATCTGTTCAATTCCTTTATTACTCAGGGAAAATTTAACATCTGTCCAATTCTTTTATCATTCTGGGGGAACTTAGCTTCTTTCCCCGTATTCTAATTTCATGTCGTGTACCATTTCTTTTACATTCAATTAGTAAAGAACAGACCAGAGATGATAGGGAATGGAGTTTTAAACTCTTAACAACATTTTCATGAATCAAAAACAATTCCCGTGTGAATTAATTCCACTCTGAAGATGAGCCGCATGCATTTGTGGGTGAAAAAAGAAACAAAAGAAACTCTTGGGAGCATAAAACAAGCGAATCAAATCATTTTAATACCAAACTTCCTAGTATGTGTGTGTGTATATATATATATATATAAGCATACCTAATTGTTTTGACAGGTGTATACCATGACTTTGTGTTGGAAATGAATATCACGTGCAGGTGTGGTAACATCACGTGAACACAACAATAACCTACAGTGAAATCCGCTAGGCTTGAAAGTAGAGTGAGAAAATTGTTAAAACGTGAAGCACGTGTTTTCTGAAAAAATAATTACTGTTCTTGGTGTGTCTGTAACTTATTGGTTTCCAAGGGCTACACCCTACATACATTTCTTTTACCAGTACTTGCCTTACACTGTTATTACAACACTAAGGAAAGGCGGTACGATATAAAAGGATAATATTTTGTCGTTTGTAGGTCAGGACCTAGAATATTTTAAATTTGTAAATGAATAAAAACATTACATCCACCAATACTTGTACATTCCTTCAGTCACGACATTTGTTACCTACAAAAACAACAACGACAATAAAAAAATTATATAACTATTCGAATTTGTAAGGTTTGTAACCAATAGATGGCACCGTTTCCCACTCAGACAAGTTTAATAGTATATTACGTACTGGTTGTAATTGTATCCTTTTGTCTCTGTGTGTGTTTTTCGTATAGCAAAGCCACAAAGGGCTATCTACTCACCCCACCGAGGGGAATCAAACCCCTGATTTTAGCGTTATAAATCCGGAGGCATACCGCTGTACTAGCGGGGGACATCCTTTTATCAATTAAACCAAGTGTTGTACAGTAATATTTGTACTCCCTTGTATATGTAAGATTATTAATTTTGTAGAAGTTTTTCGGTTATCTTTAACCGAAAAAACACAAAATTCAGTTTTATGTCATGAGTTCGTCTTATGCGATCACTTTTAACACCCTGCATTAGTACTTGGATCACGAGAATAAATCTATCCGTGTACTTATTTTTAAATCTCTATTAGTAACAGAAAACTATGTAATGGATCGAATGTTTATGTTGCTGATTAAGAGTTTTTATAAGATCTCAACCAAATGTTTCAAATATTTTTTTTATATTTCTGACTGTTCTCCATTTTCTTTCTCTGTTTTTTTTTACTTATCTTATTACCAAAAAACATAATGAAACAATCTTGCATATTGAGTTAAAATTGTAAACAACTTTACCAAAATAACGTGTACCAGTAAAAGAATATAACGAGACGCCATCTATATTTTGGTTTTGTATACACGATAGAAGAGTATATAATCCTAAGAAACTTTCAATTTTCTGAACACGTTAAATATTGCACAGACATTTTATATGTTTGTTTGTAGTTAAGCACAAAGCTGCACAATGGCCAACCATGGGTATCGAAAGTCGGTTTCAGGTATTGTAAGTCCGCAGACATACCGATTTGACATAGATATTTTTCTCTGACCTTGTACCGCTAGGAGGTTTGAGCGCTAGATTTGCAATCTGTTCTCCCTTTCGGCCGTGAGGATGTTATAAATGTCAATCAATTCCACAATTCGTTAGTAAAGGAGCAGCTCAAGAGTTGATGGTGATGACCAGCTACCTTCCCTCTAGTTTTACATTACTAAATTAGAGACCGTTAACACAGATAGCCCTTCTGTAGCTTTGCAGAAAATAAAAAAACAAACACAAAACTAATACTTAGATTCGAAAGATTTGTTGTGTGATCATATTATAGTTGCAATAAAAGAGAAAAATGGTAAAAAAAAATGTGGGTTTTAATTAAATAGAAAATTTTACATATTTCAAATTTCTCTGCTGATATTGGCAAAGTATCTTTTGCAAACATATAATAAACGCAACCCCCTCCCCCCCCCGAAACAATTTTGTTTTTCGCAAAAAAACTGCTTTTATAATTTGATTAAAAATTTTCCTTCCACTACCTCAGTGGTATGTCAGAAATCATAAACTAAGCTTCGGGATTCGATATCTGTGGTGTTCATAACATTGTGATCCCATTCTGTAGCAACAAACAAACACACTTATTTCATTAAATTACTGCTATGATATAAGACAATATTTGTTCGGTTTACACAAATAAACCTTTGAATGAACCACGACCTTATACAGTGTTTTAAACTAATATTTTCAAATGTCAGGAGGATATTTTATTTTAATTAATGAGCATCTGTAATATTATGTACGTATGTATGTTTGTGCGTGCATACACAGAACAGGTCTAAAAATCTAACTTGACGAAAAACTCTATTGATTTTCTTTTTTTTATGATTTAACCTGTTTTGTTTTTCTATATTTAATAATTTAACCTGTGTTGTTTTCTACTTGTTATAATTTGACCTGTTTTGTTTTCTATTTTTAATAATTTGACCTGTTTTGTTTTCTATTTTTAATAATTTAACCTGTTTATTTTTTAATAATACTAAATTCCAAATATTCTCACCAAACTTTATTATTCCACAAGTTCACCTGGTGGGAGGTTCAGTTTTTACCTTCTAAACGTTCTTGTACTTAGCTCAACACGAAAGAACGTAAATGTCTTTCTTTCCCATAACAGAATGACTGTTTAAACAATTAACCAATCAGAGGTTTCAAAGAGGAAATAGTCTTGACCCTTGTACCTGAAACGCATCGGTTTAGTGAATACGTTATAGGAGGGTTCGTCACTTGGCTCAGAGCCAATTTTTTGTTTACGGCACAGTTAGTGATTGGAATGCAGATTTCGACAAGGTAATGTTACATGTGAGTTGCGAAATCAAAATTATGTTTGTGAACCGAGGGGTTTCAGAACGTACAAAATAATAATCTAGTTAATTATGAAGCTGTACAATAAACGAAGCAGCATCAGTTAGTACAAACCAAAACTAGTTTTTATATCTATATAAATACAATAGTACTATTGGTTGTATTTATGTCCAGTACAAACCACAACTAGTTTTTTGTATCAATATAAATATAATAGTACTGTCTGCTGTATGTTAATATAACTACTTTACTGGATTAGTCCTATGAGAACACATTTCTAGTTTTACTGTTTGTGTTTTTAATCATTACTTCTCCCCCTCTTGATGGAACTTTATCAAATTTGACCTGAAGATTTCTTGGGTTCATTTGGAGATACATGAAAAGTTGTAGTTTCACATTTTGGTTTTTGCAGTTTTTTTCTTTACAATTATATGCAAGGGAAGCAACTTTTTCGTGTCCTGATAACTTTTCAATAATTATAAGTTTACATAACTTCCTACAGGGGACGGATACACCGGATAGTTTACAACACATTTTGTAACTTTAGGTTTGATTTAAATTAGTTTACTTCTAACATCGCGTAATCATCTCTCTAAGAAAATAAAACGAACAAAATATAGTTATGTTATTGATGTGGTCCTCTATTTATTTACACAAGAACTTCCTTTCACAACGTTATGAAAATTTCACTTTCGCTTCCATTATTTATCGCTATTTATTCTCTCAACCCCCGCTAGTACAGCGGTAAGTCTCCGACTTTATAACCCTAAAATCAGGGTTCGATTCCCCTCGGTGGGCTCTGTAGATAGCCCGATTGGTTTTGCTATAAGAAAACATTAATTTTGTGATCAATGGGTGGGGAAACCTACGGCATTTTCTTTTCAACATGGCGGACATATCACCTTGATTGGAACTGACTTTTATAAGAGGAAGTTTAAGGTATAAGTTCGTACAAACAACATTCCCTTAGAATCTGTTGTGTCATATGCACACTGAACCAACCAGCGTTATTTATTTCACAGATAAGATTTATCGACAACGAATAATGAATGACTCACAATAAGAAGTACAAGTATTTTTCCAGTAATAAATCCGCTGCTGTTAACGTCTGACGTATAATTTATTCACTTAATTATAGCTTATCTCACGATCATTAACTTTTCTTTATTATTGTTTGTTTGTTTGTTTGTTTGTTTTGGAAATTCGCACAAAGCTACTCGAGGGCTATCTGTGCTAGCCGTCCCTAATTTAGCAGTGTAAGACTAGAGGGAAGGCAGCTAGTCATCACCACCCACCGCCAACTCTTGGGCTACTCTTTTACCAACGAATAGTGGGATTGACCGTCACATTATACACCCCCACGGCTGGGAGGGCGAGCATGTTTAGCGCGAAGCGGGCGCGAACCCGCGACCCTCGGATTACGAGTGCACGCCTTAACCCGCTCGGCCATGCCAGGCCTTTCTTTATTATTAAAATGGTATTAACAAAAACTCTGAAGTGAAAATAAAACTACAAATACATTATGGGCCGAATGGATTTTGTTGTTATGGATCATTCGAAAACTTTAAATTCGCTGATTTTTTTGATTTTTTTTTAATTTAATAAGAAACGAAAGGATCTATTTCTTGAATAATGCTTTATACAGGCCACGTGCTACGTTCACTAATAGGCCTGACTGACTTCACAAATAGTGTTTCAAAAGAAATTCCGAAAGTAATAGTACGCTGAACTCGTAAACTGGCTATCAAACTTACTTACACGACTCCTAACAAACAGACTCACTCAGTCTCAATGTCTAGCGCACTGAAACTGTTTAAAACTGACAAGGAATTCATTAATTAATTTTAACGTACGAGAGCTCCATAGATGCTTTAATTTTACGGAACTTCTAAAATATACAAGATTATTACATTATATAAAAACACTCTTTCCCTACTGAATAAAACATTGAAGTACTAAAATATAGCCTGCAGCAACATGCTCAGGTTATATGTACATTTTGAGACTTGCAGACGGCCTGGTTTTCAGCATACCATGACTGTGAATGACAGAGGTTCGTGTCCCGTCGTTACAATAAACTTTAGAGGTTATGTGACAGTCACATTTAAATTGTAGTCAGTTGTTAGCAGTAGATGCTATTTACTAGCTGTCTTTGTTCTACTCTTATTTAAAATTATACACAACTATTCGTTTATAACCCTTGTTTAACTTTGCGCATACATTCTAAAACAAAAATTCTGCCAGTTTGTTTTAGAATATTCGCTCAAAGTTTTGCATGGGTTATCTGCTCTAGTTATCCTTAACTTTGAACTGATACACTAAAGGAAAGATAAGTATTCAACAGCGCCCACCGCCAACTGTTTATTTACTCTTTTCTGACTAAATAGTGGGATTTCACTGTCACACTTATCACATACCAATTTCTCCGAAATGCGGCGCGAACTTTTTGGTGAGGTGACAGGATACGGGCTACGGAAATGCAAATCCACTCTAATCTTTGAGTCCGTTCTCTAAGCGAGTGATTTTCAAGGTCCAAAGTCAAATTACTTTTGTGTCGTCCGTCACTCTGTATTTCAGAGTGAATGTGACACAAAGTGGGTGCTTAGTTTCAGTTAATCCACAATACAATATTAATAAAATGTTCGTTTTTGTCGCCGCAGGAAAGAGCGAAACAAAGACGTCTGAAAGGGGATAATGATGAACAAACCGAATATTATGGAAAACGTTCTAAATCATCTTCTGCGTTCATCCAAGACCTTTCTCCCTCATCCTCTGAGGAAAATGAAACCAAAACTCTCAGTAAGAATTACCTTACATTGGAAATTTGAGTAATAACCTCATATCTTCTTTTCCTCATTCTGTCTATTCAGTCTTTCTTAACGCGTTCACTGTCCGTAAGTTTAAATGTAATCACCAGATGGCGATCATATATTTTATTCTGAACTTTTGAATTTCACTTCTATCAAACGAGTTAAAATGTATCAAAAAATTAAACAAGTGTGTCGAAACAACAAAAATGTAATAAATAACTATAATCGACATTTCATATAAATACTTTGTATCAGATTATCTCCAGTGTTCTACAGCTTTTAATTAAATTACTAATAACTAACTATATTTCCTTACATTGAAAAATAACGTATGGACTGTTTATTTTTAGATATATTATTATTATTATTTACTGTAGTTACAGTTTTCTTACAAAAAACTACTAATTAACAGTTGCTAATAGTGAAACTACTCGTTGGCACTCACAAAAAGTGGCCTCAGGTGGTACAGAAATCCGACCAGAAGATGTCGCTAACAACAAGTCATACAAACCTACTATCAAAGTAAGTAACGTATTCATACATATTTTAAAGTGGATGGCGTAACGAAACTTGTTATAAACACTTTTAAAACCTAACTAAGCATAACACGTTTGTAGTCATGTTTTGTAAATAACAGGATTTATTGTGGAAAAAAAATGTAAAAATATTGCTGAGTTTTGGTACACTATATATATAAAGCGTACAACCCGCCCCCCATGGCATTGCTGTATATCTGCGGATTTATACTGCTAGAAAACGGGTTTCAGTACCCGTAAGGAGCAAAGCACAAATAGCCCTTGCTGTAGCTTCGTGCTTAATACCAAACATAAACAACAAACAGCAATATGTTTACTAAATGTTTGAATATTTTGTTGTTGAGTACAACTAACGAAAACACATTAAACAGCAGATTGAAATCAAAATTCGCAGGGCACATCTTTTGGGGGTGGGAAAGAAATTTCAGAATTTGGGGTCATGAGGTCAAGGGAAATATTTAAAAAAATATAAATGTGGTTAACAGAGAGTCAATAGAGTTCGAAATAACAGAGTCTAATGAAACTGCACATGTTACTTACATACACTGGAGACGAGGAAGAATGTTATTTATTTTGGGGTTACAAATTAAGGTCAAAGGTACCATTTCAAAAATATAGAATTTGTGTGTGTGTGCAAACGAAAACACATCCACAAAATACACACATATAAACACACCATAGTTATCGGCACACCAAAAGAACAACAACTGTAACAATAATAAGTTATGGTGGGAGTGGGGATAGGGGGAGATCGGCACACCAAAAGAGCAACAACTGTAACAATAATAAGTTATGGTGGGAGTGGGGATAGGGGGAGATCGGCACACCAAAACAACAACAACTGTAACAATAATAAGTTATGGTGGGAGTGGGGATAGGGGGAGATCGGCACACCAAAAAAGCAACAACTGTAACAATAATAAGTTATGGTGGGAGTGGGGATAGGGGGAGATCGGCACACCAAAAGAGCAACAACTGTAACAATAATAAGTTATGGTGGGAGTGGGGATAGGGGGAGATCGGCACACCAAAAGAGCAACAACTGTAACAATAATAAGTTATGGTGGGAGTGGGGATAGGGAGAGATCGGCAACCAAAACAACAACAACTGTAACAATAATAAGTTATGGTGGGAGTGGGGATAGGGGGGGAGAGGATTAGTCATTGCATTGATGCTGTTTTTTCTTCTCTTGACTAACAAATGTCACACACAATTTTATGTTTATATAGCACAGTAGAGGTTCGAGTAAACTTTTAACCCAAGAAAACTACTGGGACATGCCCGAAGTTCAGAGAACACCAGAAGATAAACCTAAGAACAACAGAATAACTTGGACATCTGAAGGTCATAGGTTAATGCAAGAAGATTTTGATGGACACTATGAATATCATAATTCAAATGAATCGCTAACAAGTATGTAAACAGCGTGGATCTTGGATAATTTAGTTCTAACTCTGGTATAGTTTTGAACGAGTTACTTTGTTCTAGACAATTTTGTGAAGCATTTTTATTTATCTGTTAAATTGATCTGCACAGGTTTTATTTTCACCACTTTGTTCTTTCTTAGATTATATTATCTCGTTCAGTTCTTTGCATTGTCCACTTCAGACGATAGTGTCATTCAAATAACTCATAAACAACATCAGATTTAACAGTATTAATTTTATTTTAGGTTTAGAAATAGTAACATATGAATTTTCACAATTGAAAAAACGTGGCTACCATTTAGCTTAGGTTTAATAAATAAATTCGTCTCAAACTTAATTTTTCTATTTTAAACTCGTTTACTTTAATATAACCAAGTCAAAGTGTAATAGTTTTAGCCTATGTTGTTGGCTCCTTATTAGAAGTTTCTATTCGTTAAGTTTAATGTTCCAATAGATGCGATGTCTTTTATACAGTTGTAGTTACATATACTTGTTAGTTATTCGTACTCGTAAAAGAGGTACTTCCAGAAGTGTATTACATCATTTTCTTTCTATTTTAATTTTGGTTACCTCTTTAGGCCAACAGCGAAAAAGTGTGCAACCGGTAATCGAGTTCACGTCGAAGTCTACAAATATCACTCTTCCTTCAAGGACTCCAGTTATTTCCATCAAGCAGGTAGCTGACCACATGCATAAAAATAATGACAATGACCAAACATTACAAACAAAGATGATTTTTCCAAAACAACCGAATAGAAAGATCAAAGTTCTTCAGAGAAATCCTGAAAAACGAGAGAAAGATTCGCAACGGTCTAATGAGAGAAATCTGGTTCGAGAAAAAAGCAAATCAACCAGTCATCTAGAGAGAGAGGAATTCGAAGATGCCCCCTGGTTGCGAAATGTCCTACCACAGGAATCCTCTTATCAGAAATCAAGAAATCTGTCTGATTATGATATCAGGCAAACTTTTAGGGAGGGAAGTATCATAACGGGGGCAAAAAGGAAGACTTTACTTAAATCAGAAACACCATCTTCTGCAGTACTCCCCCAAAACTCATCAACTAAGTTAAAAACAGCGTCTTCGGAAAAACTTCAAAGAAATTCACCAAATCAAGCAAAAACACCATCGTTTGCGGACATTCCAAAAGAAGGGTCGTCATATAAAGCCAGACGAGGTAATTTCCAGAGTTCGAAGGAATCAATGGATAGTAACTTCAGCCTTAAGTCGGAGTCGGTGTTGCGCTGTTCTGAGAAGACTTTTGAACAGTATGAACTGTTTGAAGGGAAGCGTAAGATTCGCCGCAAGATAACAAAGTCCATGGACTTTAGCAGAGTGTCCAGCAAATCCAGCATCAACGACGAGGAAACTCGTTCCAAAGAATCCGAACAGGAGCCCAGTCCCACAGAAAAGACTATATTAGATACTAAAGTCCATAACGACAGATTTACACACTACGCCACCGCTGAGACTGAACGAATTCCAATTGTAAAAGAAATTGAAAATAGAAATGTTTCTGAAATATTGCAAACGGACAACTGGGAATCGAGAACACTCGGGAAATGTAAGTCTGACTTCACTAGATTTGCTAATGCAAAATTATATCATTTTCTTTTAAGTTACCGACCTACTTTGGTTGTTTTGGACCTTTGCACAAAGTTCTAAATGTTATAGAATTTCGCGCAAAGCTACACGATAGCTATCTGCGCTAGCCGTCCCTAAAAGCACTGTAAGACTAGAAGGAAGGCAGCTAGTCATCACCGCGCACCCTCAACTCTTGGGCTACTCTTTAACTAACAAAGGTGAAAGGGTGAACATGCTTAGTGTGACAGGGATTCGAACTCCCTACTCCCAGATTACGAATCGAGCACCCTAATCACTTGGCCATGCCAGGCCTTACCTCTAAATGTCCCTAATTTGCAACTGATGAACTAGAACAAGGGTATCTAGTCCTAGTTAACAGCCATCACTGTCAATTCTTGGTCTACTTTAATACAGTTGTGGTATTAGACGACCATTCCCTCTGATAACCTATCAATGGTCTCAGAGTTTGGAATACAATTTATTTTGCTCTAATGGGACGCAAATTACTGACGGCGAACGATGTTGGACTAAATGCCTTTCCTCTAGTCCATCACTTCAAAATTAGGGACGTCTAGCATATCCTCAAGTGGTTTTACATAAAATTGACAAACAGACAAATAAAAAGTTGCGATTTCCAGAGGATTAAGAAGTGTATGGTCTTCTTCCACAGGATATATTATCCATTGTTTGTTTGAAGTTAAACACAAAACAACACAATGGGCTATCTTTGCTCTGTTCATCATGGATATAAAAACCTGGATGCTAGCGTCGTAAGTCTACAGACATACCATTGTGCCACTGGAGGGCGTTGTTTATTGATAAAGGTTAAATTTTTTTAATATCTACAAGCAAAGAAAATTACTATTTTATTTCACTGATGCTGTCAAAAATATTTTCTGTCGTTTAAAAGTCTTTCAAATTGTACATTATTTATTTATACACACGTACGTAGTCTTTTAACAAGGAATCACTGAGAAAGGACCAGAGTCGTTTTTCACAGTACGTTTCGTTACTTTATACCTGTTGTAATAGTTCTAAATTATGACTGAAAGTTGAACATATGGGATAATTGAACGTGTATTCCACATGTAAGACAAATAAAGTCACGTGCGACCATCTACTACGTTCACCGCAGGGAATAGAAACCTGGATTTTAACGTTGTAAGTTCATAGGGTTACCGTTATCTCACAGGGTCCGTCCAGTACTTAATGACCAACGAATATATATGCATGTATTTTTAATGCTAGTTGACAGTAAAGGAAGTTAGAATATAAAAAGAAAACATTCACACATGTCCTGAAAAACTAAGTCAGCCAGTTTGTTTACACTGGAATACATGTAATTAAAATGAAAAATGATAATGACAATTTCTTTTGATACCAGCTCAGCAAACTGTATACATGTAACATGTGCTGGACAAAAACGAGTATGTATTGAATATAGGTCGCTATTACAAACAAAAAAAATCGCTAATCTAACATTTTATCCCAAACTGTTTTAATTGTTGTCTACTGTCCAAGTTTTTAATTTTTAAAAGCTCTCTATATTTTGTTTGTTGCAGACAAAGGTGTCGACAGCACCGCCACCTATATAAAACAGTGGAGACAATCCTTTTTGCCTTTCGGCAAAGAAACAGATATTCAAGCGAAACCTCGAAGCCAAAAATTAAACGATCGTCATAGTAACAAAACTCAATCTACAGAAATCATCAGAAACATAAAAGAAAATCCACGAGAGGATTATTCAACAGAAAGGTTGTCAGATGTTCGTGTCTGTAATGTTACCACAGAAAGGAAGCAGAAACACAAATTGGAAAGAAAAACCCTAGAACTCGTTGGTCTCAAGCGGTCGATAAGCACAACAAGAGAAAACGGAGAAGACGGATTGGAAAGCAGATGCGATGAAAAGCGGAAAAAGGAATATCACTTGATAAATGTAGGCAGTTGTAATTTCCCTCCAGCGGTAGACACTGTAACTACACGAGAAACAGGGACAAACACCGTAGTTTCAGCTTTCAGAATGAAAATTAATTCAAATCAAAAACCTGTAAGATCGGAACTGATTGACACGATGACTAGTAGACAAAAGAAAAACTTCGACTGGGAGAATTATGGTGAATATTATGTTGTTTTTAAGTGTGCAGTAAATATTGTGAGGGGAATTGGTTGGTAAATGTTGTGGGAGATTGGTTGGTAAAGAATGTGTGAGGGAGTGGTTGGTAATGATTGTTCTTAATTTGTTATTTTTATGATTTTAAATTAGAACAATAATATTGTGTAAAAATCTGATTGTTCAGAGTTTGTTGGTAATATTTACTGTCTCCTCCTTCGTTTAGCCCCTAACTTTAAATATATTTTTTCTGTGTGTGATATGTTTGTATGTAATAGAGAATTTTTATTTTAATAAAAGTATTTTCCTAACTGATTGTTGTTCTAACATTAATCTAACTTAACAGTTTTAGCTCTTAAAATTTCTGTCTGGATTCTTCTTACCAGATAAAAAGCTACGGTCCATGTTAATGAACAAAGAGGACGAAAAAGAATCGATTACTCTTAACGTGTATAAACATTCCAACAAAAGCTCAGAAGACACATGTGCACCTTCTACCAAACCAAAACTTTCTGTTTCTATAATCATCAAGCCACCAGATGGAGCCCTAATACAAAAGGAACGTCCCAGTGTAGACAAAGTAGAAAAAATTCATTCTAGATCAACAAAGAAACGGGAGTTCAGTGAAAATGAAGACACGCATTGTGTACCCTATTCTCGAACTTTCCCAGAAGACCTTGGAAGCTGTGAGATGCCCGACAATGATGATGTTAATAAAGCCCATCTTGATGGCTATCATCAGGTTCACTGGAAGAAGAATGACACACTGAAGAACAACCATATTTCACCTAATGACGATGTTATAAAGGACCTGACGAAAGTTTCTGACCACGATGACCCTAACTACGATGAGATTCCTGTTGACACAGTAAACCAAGATTATCCTAATGACATCTATCAAAAGGAAGCCATCTTTAGACAAGGTGGAAAGGCATCCGATCAGTTAACAATAAGAGAGAATGACATTGATGGTAAAGAGTTTGTATGTGATCCAGTTTGGCTTCAGAAGGAAGAAACAGACTGGGAAACGTTTGGTAAGAATATTTTGTATTAATCTATTTGACAATTGAGAAAATTGTAAGAAAAGTATAATACGATTCTGACAATTGTTCTTTGTTACACACTAAGTTTGCTTCGAGTGTATAATAAGAAAACTTTAAAAATAAATCAGCTTTAATTGCTTTACCAATGAGTTGACCATATTTGTACTTTATCTTATTTTCTAACAACGAAACAAAGAATTAAGAAATAGGTGTAGCAAAAAGGTATAGTAATTACTTAGACTATCGAAAATGTTAACTAGATAGACCGAACGTAGTCCTAATGCTTCGTATAATTTAAGTAAGGCCTTAAGCCAACAAACAATTCCCCTGAGAATAAGAGCCACGTATGGTTACGTTTCGGGCTGTGTATCAAAAAGTCTGAGCTTCAAGGTGTAATATGTTGCAAAAAACTCTCTTCAACTAGGAATGGGACGAAATAACAGTGACAGCTAGTCAAACTTTTCAGTTAAGAATAGTCATTTGGTGGTGGATTCTACTGATCATTTCTCTTTCATCTAGTCAGACGTTCTCAATTAGAGGTATATGGCTGTAAGACAGGAGGCTGACCTAGTTGTTTAGTTCTTGTTCCACATAAGGTATCATTCAGGTTGAGAGTTAGGCCTAATATTTCACGCGAACGTATTTCATAGTATTTAAGATAATTGGTAGGAAAAAATGTTCTCTGTCATGAATACTGCAAGCAAACACTTTACAATTTTATTTATATATGTGAATTAGATGGTACAGTAGTTATGAAAATGGAGAAAGTTATCCAGTGGTTATAGTGTCGGGCTGCGGATCTGCAGGTTCAAGCTTCTTTCCTATTAATATCAGGGAAAACAAAAACAGTAACAAAATAATTAAACGCACCCCGTACATTGGGGTCAGAGATGTTTTATAAGGGTCACGGTCAGAAGTAAGATTTGAGTGTATGTGCTATTGACTAGCTGTTTTCTCCCGAGTCTATCAGTTCAAAATTGGGAACGACTAGTAAAGATAGCTCTTTATATAGTTTCACACAAGTTATGAAAACTGACATTCTCCAGTTAGTGTTTTCAAGTAATAATTATTCATCCACTGAATCCTTACTTCCACAGGGAAACATAACTGAAGAACCTTCTGGGACTTATTTTATTTCATCCTTAAAAATTATTCTGGTGTTTTAATGAAAAACCTAAAAGTAATGAAACACAAACAATAGATCTTCTATAGTCATATATCGTATGATATTTCTTTTACAACACTGTTTTTATGTGTTACTCATGAACTTAAAAAAGTTCAAAAACTCAGTTTCATTACATACATAAAGAAAAACCACAATCAAAATAGATTCTTTTTAAAACGGAACAACTGCAAATGTTATGAAATTAACTGAAAATATCCTAGTACAGTTAAAATTAAGGCAGTAAAGTTTTTAATCCTTCAAGCAACGGATAAAAATATATAGTTTCATTCTGCCTTTTTTAAAATAGAAAACAGGGACAACGATAAGCAAGAGATGATAATACGTAGTTTGTCTCCACATCTTTTCTAACAACAATAACGTGAAGCAACAGATGCTAATATGTACATCTCTACATCTTTTCTTCTTTTCTAACAACAATAACGTCAGACAACAAATTATAATATGTAGTTTGTCTCTACATCTTTTCTTCTTTTCTAACAATAATAACGTTAAGCAACAGATGATATGTTGTTTGTCTCTACATCTTTTCTTTTTTCTAACAATAACGTTAAGCAACAGATGATATGTAGTTTGTCT
The DNA here is from genome assembly GCA_011833715.1 of Carcinoscorpius rotundicauda. Classification (NCBI taxonomy): domain Eukaryota; kingdom Metazoa; phylum Arthropoda; class Merostomata; order Xiphosura; family Limulidae; genus Carcinoscorpius; species Carcinoscorpius rotundicauda. The sequence continues at coordinate 100,968,509 of CM022394.1, read as the reverse complement.
CTACATCTTTTCTTCTTTTCTAACAGCAATAATGTTAAGCAACAGATGATATGTAGTTTGTCTCTCCGTCTTTTTTCTTTTCTATCAACAATAACGGTAAGCAACAGATGATAATATGTAGTTTGTCTCTACATCTTTTCTTCTTTTCTAACAACAATAACGTTAAGCAACAGATGACATGTAGTTTGTCTCTACATCTTTTCTTCTTTTCCAACAACAATAACGTTAAGCAACAGATGATAATATGTACATCTCTACATCTTTTCTTCTTTTCTAACAACAATAATGTTAAGCAACAGATGATATGTAGTTTGTCTTTGCGTCTTTTTTTCTTTTCTAACAACAATAATGTTAAGCAACAGATGATATGTAGTTTGTCTCTACATCTTTTCTTCTTTTCTAACAACAATAACGTTAAGCAACAAATGATAATATGTCGTTTGTCTCTACATCTTTTCTTCTTTTCTAACAACAATAACGTTAAGCAACAGATGATATGTTGTTTGTCTCTACATCTTTTCTTTTTTCTAACAATAACGTTAAGCAACAGATGATATGTAGTTTGTCTCTACATCTTTTCTTCTTTTCTAATAACAATAACGTTAAGCAACAGATGATATGTAGTTTGTCTCTACATCTTTTCTTCTTTTCCAACAACAATAACGTTAAGCAACAAATGATAATATGTCGTTTGTCTCTACATCTTTTCTTCTTTTCTAACAACAATAACGTTAAGCAACAGATGATATATTGTTTGTCTCTACATCTTTTCTTTTTTTCTAACAATAACGTTAAGCAACAGATGATATGTAGTTTGTCTCTACATCTTTTCTTTTCTAATAACAATAACGTTAAGCAACAGATGATATGTAGTGTATTTCCACATATTTTCTTCTTTTCTAGCAACAATAACGTTAAGCAACAAATGATAATATGTCGTTTGTCTCTACATCTTTTCTTCTTTTCTAACAACAATAACGTTAAGCAACAGATGATATGTTGATTGTCTCTACATCTTTTCTTTTTTTCTAACAATAACGTTAAGCAACAGATGATATGTAGTTTGTCTCTACATCTTTTCTTCTTTTCTTACAACAATAACGTTAAGCAACAAATGATATGTCGTTTGTCTCTACATCTTTTCTTCTTTTCTAACAACAATAACGTTAAGCAACAGATGATATGTTGATTGTCTCTACATCTTTTCTTTTTTTCTAACAATAACGTTAAGCAACAGATGATATGTAGTTTGTCTCTACATCTTTTCTTCTTTTCTTACAACAATAACGTTAAGCAACAAATGATATGTCGTTTGTCTCTACATCTTTTCTTCTTTTCTAACAACAATAACGTTAAGCAACAGATGATATGTTGTTTGTCTCTACATCTTTTCTTTTTTTCTAACAATAACGTTAAGCAACAGATGATATGTAGTTTGTCTCTACATCTTTTCTTCTTTTTTAACAACAATAACGTTAAACAACAGATAATATGTAGTTTGTCTCTTCGTATTTTTTCTCTAACAACAACGTTGGTCAACAGATAGTAATACGTAGTTTCTGTCCACATCTTTTCTTTTCTAACAACAGTAACTTTAAGCGTATGGAGTGTAAGTCGATCACATATAAAACATTTTATTATGAAACGTAGAATAGGTTGTTGTTACATTTTATTTATTATATTTTAAAGTGTCAAGTAATGGACGATGTTGTTTAATTATTGTTCACAGAACAACGGCAACGTTTGAAATATTCGAGGCATGAGACACTGGAGTCTAGTGGTGTACAACAACATCTGGTGTACTCTGAACGTGAGACACTGGAGTCTAGTGGTGTACAACAACACATAATGTTCTCTGAACGTGAAACAATTAAGTCTAGTGATGCACAACAAAGTTCAATGGACTCTCAACGTGAGGTAGTGGAGTCTAGTGGTGTACAACAACATCTGGTGTACTCTGAACGTGAGACACTGGAGTCTAGTGATATACAAAAACAAACACAGCAACACACTTTTGATTGGCCTAAAGTAGTGGGAATTCGAATTTATTCGGCGAGTTTAGAAGAACAGACCCCACACCAAACAGACACAGCTGATACAATAAATCACGTTGTTAACGACACAGCACATCGAGTCACCGAAAGCCTTTTATCACAAGTGGAAACTGCAGCAAGTGACAATCCGATCTGGAGAGACGATAATTACAACACTCTATCACTGCCGGACCAAACTCCTAACGAAGAAGGGCATTCGGTCTGGAGAGACAAACCAATGTGGAGTAGCAGAGGCAACGAAAATAAAAGTACACAAATCTCTGGAGTCCAGAGTAAGAGAAACAACAAGGATGAAAACATATCAGTCTGGAAAAAGACCGATGATCAAATCGCTTTATCCTGGGGAAGAGGAAAAGGCGATAATACAGGAGAGTGTCTAAACATAGACGATTCTGTTCAGTACGAAATATGCACAACAGGTAGCCGCCAAGCACGTGAATTACTGAACGAGAAAGAATTACCAATGAAGCTATCCTGTTTGGAACAGTTGGGACAAGGTAAGCCTTCTGCTGTGATAAACATAGTTCAGAATCTTAAGAAAACATATAGATACAAAACTATCGTCAAATATGTGGAAACGTAGCTAGACTTAGTGCCTCAACTGTTTTCTAATATATGTCGAATAATTTGTCCATTTAAGTCTTATATAAAATTAACTGTGATATTCTTACCAAGTCATACATGTCTCTAAGGTGACGAAGACTTTGGTTGTCATGATTAACTCTTTGTAAATGTTTTTACGGTAACGTTACTTTTATATTTTCACAGTCGCTTTTAAATCAAGTAAAATATTTGATGATAAATTTATCTATTCATACTTTTCTTGAAAGCACTAAATTTTTACGATTCATTGCTCAGGTCGGTTTCTAACTATCTGTGGTATTGTTTGATAAGTTTTATTATTCACATCTATTTTTAAATATCTGTTGCATTGTTTGGTAAGTTTTATTATTCACATCTATTTTTAAATATCTGTTGCATTGTTTGGTAAGTTTTATTATTCACATCTATTTTTAAATATCTGTTGCATTGTTTGGTAAGTTTTATTATTCGCATATATTTTTAAATATTTGAGATATTGTTTGATAAGTTTCATTATTCACATCTATTTTTAAATATCTGTTGCATTGTTTGGTAAGTTTTATTATTCACATCTGTTTTTAAATATCTGTTGCATTGTTTGGTAAGTTTTATTATTCACGTCTATTTTTAAATATTTGAGATATTATCTAATTTCCAAAATAATTTTATCTAAATATTTTAGAACGAGCTGCGTCAAAATCTAGTAATTTTCGAGACATTTGTACTTTGGTGCTATGGTATTGTCGAACGTTTTGTATCTGGTTACAGTGGTTACCTACTGGGATTATTAGGGAAGCTTTGTGTCTCGTAACAATGATTATCTAGTGGAATTACTAAGAACTTTTTGTTTCGTAACAATATTACTTACTGGGACTACTGGAGATGTTTTTTGTCTCGTAACAATGGTTACCTACTAGGATTAGTTACCAAAACTGCTAGGAAAATGTTTTTTGTAACAGATTATTCATTCAAATTAGCTTCTTCCCGCTTATTTGTTAGATTTGAACGATGAAACAAGATCTCGAGCTTGTCCCGCTTTCATTTATGATTCGTTAGAGGAAAAGAACGTACCAGAGGAAGCTTTAACGAAGAAAAATGTCTGGTTTGATTCTGGAAAAAGATTGGAGAAGACATTTACATCAAACAGGAAGCCTCGGAGTCGCGAAAGAAGTTCTACTACTGTTGTAGGATGGAACCCAGGTACGTAAACATTAAAATCAACTTTGGAAACTTCTCCATGGAAGTTATAAAACTGGTAAACAAAAAAGGTGTACTTCTTTCTCCAAGAAACTTAAGAACGTTTAGCATTACAAAAAATTAACCAACAATCTTTTGTGACAAAGTTCCTGTAAAAATAAAACAAGGACATTAAACTGGGAGCTTTCGTTTTGCTGTTTTTCAAAATCATTTTCACAATGATACGTTTTGTTCGTTAGTGTGACGCTAATGCTCATTATTTGAATATAAATAATACAACAAACAACTGAGGATCCATTGTGGTTCACGTATAAGTCATTGGGCTTATAACACTCGAAAGCGAGTTTCGATACCCGTGGTGATTACGACACGAATATTCCATTGTGTAGCTTTGTGCTTATCTATCTCTTGTTCTTCTTTTTTCTTTTCTTTTTTTGGTCAAGTGACCTGAGAAGAGCAATATACTCTGGATCCCAGTAGATGAAATCCACGTTATATGTCCGATAAAATTCTGTGTGGTAGGTAGAAAAATTCGTTATAACACTATGCAGTCACTGCATGCGCATTCCAATTATTGTCACACGTGAGTAGCTCTTTTCAAGGCGTGTCCACAAATTTCTACATATTTTTTTTCTTTTCTTCTGGTTTTTCTGTAAATACTTCGCTTTTGGGATTAATAGAAAAGAAACAAACAAATCGAAATTCCCGGGGCTGTTTTCGAGTGTTCGATTGAAATGCCGCATATAGAAATTTCTTACAAAAAGATTTTCACATGGTATTGCCTAGCAGTGAGGCCTGTTTTTGAAATGATACCAATGTTATTTTGACATTTCAGCAACATATCAATGAGATTCTTTGAAAAGTTAAAACTTCTTCCTTGTAAGTGTATAAAAATATTTTACGAGAAACTGAGTTTTTTAAAAAGCTTTTTATATCTTGAAGTTTTAATAGAAAATCCCAAACTTATGAGGCCAGTAATATCTGTGGTCTGTAGCAAAATAACCAAAAACATTTTTTAGGCATAAGAATTTTTGCCGCTTGGGCACCCTTTTCATTTTATATAAGTGACATCAGGTAGCAACATTTGTAAACTTTTGTCAGACGAGTTAGTTTCTTAAGTCTATTTGATTGTTTAGCATTGCTGTGATTAATTTTTATAGGATGTATTTGCAGACGTTTGTTTGTCATTAAGCGCAAAGCTACACAAAAGGGCTATCTGTGTCATAAGCCCGTAGCCACACTACTGTGACACTGGGGGCTTTGCTGATGTACCGTGTCTTTGTGCGTTTTATAAGTTGTTTTTTTTATTTTCTTATATTATCTAATATCTCCCAAGAGGAACTACTTTTATGATATTTTAACAAAGCAGTACATTTGTAAAGTTCGCTATTTTTTAGATTTTTTTGAACATATAATTAACAGAAATCGTTAAAAAGAAGTTAATATTTCTGCACTTGTATTGTTACTAAAATCGATGTCTTTACGACTTATTTCAGAAATAGTCTCATCTACTGACACAACTTTACAAGAATTTCAGCAAATAAAAGAAGATTTAGAAAGGTATAGGCTTAACCAGTCGTGTCAACATCCAGAATCTGAAGTTGTCGTTCCAGTACCAACTAGATATCGTGTCAGCGCATGCGCAACGAATGATAATCGTGTTGACGTGACCTTTTCTACATGTTCCACAGCTTCAATTGTCAGATTTAAACATGAAGGAACGTGGCGCCACTCCTTAAAAAGGAGTGGTGATCGTATCAACTTATCTAATAGTCAAGTGCTTAAGCAAAACCTGCACTGTAATGGCACAGGAAGTGACTTCATCCCGAAACAGGTGAAAACAGGATATGACGGTCTTAACTCGAACATCAACTTGCCCAGTGATGCCCGAAATGTCGCCTTGTCCCTCACAGGCGAAAGAAGTGTGTCAAGAGAAACTGAACAATTAAGATATCCATCCTATGTTACGGTGACATCAACATACAATGACAGGTCAGAGGTCGCTAATATTTTTCAGATGAACAAAAATTTGTCAAGCAAAGAACTTCAACGTTTTCCGGACGTCGATGATAAAGAACTGAAAAATGTTGAGTGGGTTAGGTTGGCTGAAGCAAGACAGCAAAGAGAGATCGACTGGTCAACACTCGGTAATTTAAAATTTTATTAGACGTCAGTAAAGTTAGTACTTGAACTTAGTTCATCAAACCACATGAAAGTCCTTACTTTGAATACTGCTTCGTCGTATATACCCTAAATTTATTTGACTTAAATAGTAAATTTGTAAAACCGAAAGGGGTCGCCACCATACTAATAGAGAAGTGCGTGACTATGTATCAGTCAAATTTAGCATATCATATTTTTAAAAACGTATATAGGAAACGATTCCATACAATATTGAAATAATTAGGATAAATCATTTTAAATTTAAATTAAACAGATATTGTAGTGATTGGTGTTTAGAAATAGAAATACGTATTTATTAAAATTCCACCTGGTAATTTAATTTCTACGTATCAACATGCGTAACATGGGAATGCAATGTTTATATTCATAACGTGAGAATACGAGATTTACAAATAGATGATTTAAAGCATTATTAACCAAAATGAGAGCCGCTAAGCTTATTTTGGGGCCAACAAAACAGTAGGCCGTAAACAAAGATGTAGAATAAATTTAAATCCGAAATAAACCGATAAAAATTATTTTGAATTAATTGAATTGTAGGATTTGTTAATATTTGTAAAATAAAATAAGATAACCTTACACAAAAGTAGGTGCATATTTAATTGCTCATCAGTCCACAAATTTAATCCAAACAAATAAATTACTGGTGGTCTAATTATAACACATACAAATTGATAAGTAAAAGTTACATTAAATTCCAAATATACAATTTACTTCATAGGTATCATTAAAGTTCAATAGCAATTATGTTTTAGAAATATGTAAATCACATTTTAAGGAATTTTTATAGACTGAGGGGCCTCAAATGTGTTTATTCACGTCAATGGAGTCTCAGACTAAAACACTCTAAAAAGTAACGTAACATTAGGATATGTATATATTTTATTTCGGTTTGATTATTGTTCAAAACTACACACTGAGCTATCTGTGCTAAGCCTACCAAAGTATCGATTTTTAGTGTCGTAAGCTTGTAGACTTATCGTTAAGTCATTGGTTGAATATGTCTAGAATAAATAAATATGACCAAATAAAAGAAACTCAATTAACAATAGAACAGTTCATTCAAATAATCTGTTATCCGCGGCATAACAACTCACAAAATGATTCTGCTTTTTCCTGTTTGTTTCAAGTAATAAATCTTAGCTCAAAAGTCTGTCAACTCTTGACCGATTTGACATCTCTTTACAGTTTTGGATTGATGAGGTCAAACCCTTTCGACTGGTTAATTTGATGATGCTCAAGGTCTCATAGATTAGTTTTCTCTTGTCATATATTAATTTAATCTAATTCTGTCTGAAAGAATTTCAATTTGAGGGTAGGCTGGTAGAAACCCTGATGAGTAATAAAATCGAAACAGATCCACGAACGCTCCACACGTGGTATTGCTGGTGCATAAAAATATAGCTAATAAAAAGGGAGGGGGAGTTTCATAGATTAATTTACTCTAATTCTGCCTGAAATAATTTCAAGTGTTGCGGCTATTGAAGTTTCCTCGTTGTTTCGTAGGAACTGTTTCTATAGTCATTCCTGTATACATTATATATAATGTATCAAGAATCAGATAAGTTTAGAACACTCACAATGACCAAGACTAATTAAAATTATTGTAAATTTAATTGAACATTTTTAGAAGCTCTTTCAGTAGATGTCATACAGAAAGGTAAAAGTGCAAGGAAACTGTTCTGTGATCAAAGTACAAACTTATCCATGGTTATCTAACACTTTGGGAATATTCTGCATATACATCTATATATATATATATATCACAAAGCATCATAAGAATATGATTCTCTCCTGAAAGTTTTCTTATAGCAAAGCCACAACGGGCTATCTGCTGAGCCCACTGAGGGGAATCGAACGCCTGATTATAGCGTTGTAAATCTGTAGACATACGGCAATACTAGCGGGAGGGGAATTTCTGAAAGTGTGAGAGATATATGAAGGCTATAAAACTTCTGCTACAAAAATGATTTTTATATCTAGTGATTTAAATATTGAGTCACGAAATAGACCTATAAGCTTTTAATATTATTTGAAATTTTGTTTCATATTAGAATAATTATTAAGTTGATTAAATGACTAAATCTGTTTACATTTTGAGTCACGAGATAGTCTACATGGTTTGAATTTCATTCAACATTTAATTTTCATAATATTCAATAATTCCTTTCATTACACTTTAATAACTGTTCACTGTATGTACATTACATGAACTTAAAAGACTTAAGTTGTTTATATACTTATTTCTTGTGTCATGGTGAATATCTTCTTATTGTAGAAAACCAGCACAAGACAACTTCTACGCCAGCACATTGGTTAGATAATATCCCTCTCAAGAACACTCAAACAACTGTTGATAGTATTCCAAACACGTCAAATGACGTCAAATTACGTCATGCGCAGGAGGTGGGAAAAGAAAACTTTAGTCATCAGAACTTTGATAAAAGAAGCATATGGCAACATGCATTGCTACATCAGGAAATGATACAAGAAAAAGAGTATGAAAATGAAACTAAAGTTTTCACGAGGTTAGAGCGTTGTAATTATGTGGCGCCACCTAGCGATAATGAACCACATCTAGAACAAAGCAAAAATCAAACAAGAAAATTGGAAGGTAAGTTTGTTACCTAAGCAATGAAATGCAATACATATTTAATATGATTAATTTCAGAGCTGTGTGCATATGAATTTAACATTTATTTTCTTCTGAAAACAAAACAACTTAAAGCTAAAATTGAGATTTTTATAAATTTTTAAAACGTATTTACATCTGGTTTGGTTTGTTTTGAATTTCGCGCAAAGCTACTCGAGAGATATCTGCGCTAGCTGTTCTTAATTTAGCAGTGTAAAACTAGAGGAAAGGCAGCTAGTCATCACCATTCACCGCAAACTTTTAGGCTACTCTTTAACCAACGAATAGTGGTATTGACCTTAAATTATAAAGCCCCGACGGCTGAAAGGGCGAGCATGTTTGGCGTGACAGGTAATTTGAGATTACGAGTCAAGTGCCTTAACTACCTGGTCAGGCCGGGCTATTTACATCTAAGACGTTAAGCTTTCACATTAATTTTTTTTGTCGTCCTCCTCATATTAGTCTCATGTCCCGTTAAAAATTATATAAAGGTTTAAAATATTGAACGACAAGGAAGCCTGTACCCCAGTTTTTATTGAAATGTCTCCTTTGGTATGTCAGTGTCAGCGCAAGTTTGCGGGCTTATAACGCTAAAATTCAAGGTTCAATCACCCCCTTGTGGCGGACATTAATAAATAGTTTTCGAAAACACTGAACGACAAGGAAACATTAGCGACAATTTTTATTAAGAGTGCTCCCTTGATATCTGAGTGATGAGGTTTATAGTGTTAAAATTGATATTTGCAACAGGCCTAACATCAATAGTCTAGGGCCCGAAATGGCCAAGCGTATTAAGGTGTGCGACTCGTAATCTGAGGGTCGTGGGTTCGCATCCCTGTTGCGCCAAACAAGCTCGTCATTTCAGCCGGGGGAGTTATAATGTTACGGTCAATCCCACTATTCGTTGGTAAAAAGAGTAGCACGAGAGTTGGCAGTGGGTAGTGATGACTAGCTGTCTTCTCTCTAGTCTTACACTACTAAATTAGAGACGGCTAGCACAGATAACCCTCGAATAGCTTTGTGCGAAATTCAAAAAGAACAAAGAACAATAGTCTATCGTACAGTTTTGTGTTTGAAACAAAATAAGCAAATTATTGAAATCTTTCCCAAAGACAAGCATTACAGTATATACTTAAGAACTATCGTTAATTTCGGTGCTCTTTGATACGGATGGTTCAGTAAGGAAAACTGAGTTTTTAGTTATTGTCAAAGCAAGTTACTCCTATAAATATTAACTAAAATTTAACAAAGTAGTAAATATAACTGATACGATATACTCTAAAATAATTATAATTTTTTAATTTATAATTTTGCAATGACTAAAATGCAATAATTCTTCAGCTGGGTACCCTTACTGTTTTCGGACATAATCCCAATAATATATCACGAAGTTCAGTGAGCTGAAGATGTTATGCTTCATGATAAGATCGTTCATAAAAACACATTGATTTTCCGAAATGCTGCAGTAGGTTTAAGGATCTTATTGAAACATTTCCATAAAACAAAAAAAAATTGTTTTCATGTCCAACAGAAAAGTACAACTATAAGTTATTAAAATATATTTCCTTTTCACTAACAGTGATACTCGATTTAGTTGAGACCTGGTGCCCTATTGAAAAAACTACTTCTAAGCATGAAAATTCATTTAGAGATGACTATCAATATAAAAGCAACTTTAAAGTGGAGGGTATAGAGATTACCTCTTATCCTGAGACACAGAAATTAGAAGACAGAACCGTTCCTGGAGTAGTGGATATAGATGTTAACTCTTACCCTGAGACACAGAAGCCAGAAGACAGAACTGTTTCTAAGCTCGAAGATATTAAACTTAAATCATTATCTGAGGTGGAATGTGCATATGTTCCTGCAATGGAGACTGTAGAAGCTGAAACTTCACTTAAGTTATACAACAAAAACCTACAAAAGCAATTAGTCTCAAGTGAATCAAACACATATTTTCAATCAAGTCGACATAGTTCAAAAGCTAACCAGACATCTAACTTTGGAGAACAAAAATCTTTCAATCCCATATGTAGCTCACGGAAACTTCTGATGCTACGTGAATACGAAAATAAATCGAATAACCCAACAGAAAAATCTAAAGTTCAAGAAAAGTTAGAAACTATTTTAAAACATCATCCCAGTGAAAATGAATTTCAGAAACTTTTAGAATCAAAAGATATACAAGAATGCCTTTCAGATATACCAGAAGTTTCTGAATCAAAGATGGAACTAAAATATCAACAAGAATGCCTTTCAGATAAGCAAGAAGTTTTTGAATGTAAGATGGAACCAAAAGATGGTCAGGAATGTCTTTCAGACACGTCAGAAGTTCCTGAATCTAAGATAAAATCAAAATATGGACAAGGGTACTTTTTAAGAATTCCAGAAATATCCGAATCGAAGGTGGGGTACAAAGATAAATATAAATGCTTTTCAGGCACGTCAGTAGTTCCTGAAATCAAGATGGAACCAAAAGATAAACACGTGTACATTTCAAAAGTTACAAAAAGTCCAGAACTACAGACATTTAAAGAAATCCAACAAAAAGTTGAAGAAGAAGATTATGATCAACAAGTATTGGATATTCCTTTAAATAAGAAACCCAATCATCATTTTCATATGGGAAAGAATGGTAAGCCAGTATTGGATATTCTTTTAAATGAGAAATCGAGACATTATATTCATATAAGAAAGCATGGTAAGTCATTATTGGATATTCTTTTAAATGAGAAATCGAGACCTTATATTCATATAAGAAAGAATGGTAAGCCATTATTGGATATTCTTTTAAATGAGAAATCGAGACATTATATCAATATAAGAAAGCATGGTAAGCCAGTATTGGATATTCTTTTAAATGAGAAATCGAGACCTTATATTCATATAAGAAAGAATGGTAAGCAAGTATTGGATATTCTTTTAAATGAGAAATCGAGACATTATACTCATATAAGAAAGAATGGTAAGCCATTATTGGATATTATTTTAAATGAGAAATCGAGACATTATATTCATATAAGAAAGAATGGTAAGCCATTATTGGATATTCTTTTAAATGAGAAATCGAGACATTATATTCTTATCTGAAAGAATGGTAAGCCATTATTAGATATTCTTTTAAATGAGAAATCGAGATATTATATTCATATGAGAAACAATGGTAAGCCAGTATTGGATAGTCCTTTAAATAAGAAATACGAACACCATTTTCATGTGTAAAAGTTTGGTAAGCCAGTATTGGTTACTGTTTTAAATGAGAGACCATAAAACCATTTTCATATGGGAAACTATGGTAAGCCAGTAGTGGTTATTGTTTTAAATGAGAAACTAAAACACCATTTTCATACGAAAAATAATGGAAAGCCAGTATTGGGTTTCTATTCTAAAATGAGAAACCGAAACATCATTTTTACATGGGAAAGAATGGTTTGTTTTTGAATTTCGCAGAAAGCTACTCGAGGGTTATCTGTGCTAGCCGTCCCTAATTTAGCAGTGTAAGACTAAAGGGAAGGCAGCTAGTCATCACCACCCACCGCCAGCTCTTGGGCTACTCTTTTACCAACGAATAGTGGATTGACTGTCACTTATAACGCCCCTATGGCTGGGAGGGCGAGCATGTTTTGTGCGACGGGGATGCGAACCCGCGACCCACAGATTACGAGTCGCACGCCTTAAGACGCTTGGCTATGCCAGGCCTCAGAAAGAATGGTAAGCCAGTATTGGATATCCTTTAAATGAGAGACCAAAACACCATTTTCATATAGAAAAGAATGGTAAGTGTTTCTTAAATTGGTCATGTTTAAAAACAAATCTAATATTAATATAATATTTTATAAACAAATATAATAGGTGGTTTTATTTTTGTTGGCTCAATTTTTAAGAGACTACATACAACACCTTACAATGATGTGGCAAAGGTACCCGTGGTAGATTCAGGGAGATGTCTTGTGAGGGGGCATTATCCGTCGCCACTAAGGCACCAACAAAAGATGAAATTGAAATATCTGTAAATCTTAAGAAAATTAGAAAGTGAATAAAATTAAACGTAAAGATGTTTAGAATCACTCTGAGTCATTATTAATCAAGAATCCCCGAAATTCCCGAGTCCAGGAAGATATACCAAAGATAGCTGTAAATTAATCAATTATGATCTACCAAAAGTTGTCGAAATCAGACCTGTTTTGTAAATAAATCTGTCTTGACGTACAGAAGGTTATTGTAAACAAATCTTTATTGATGTATTAAAGTTTACTGTAAACAAGTCTGTTTCGATATACTGTAAACAAGCTTGTAACAAACTTATTAAACTTTAATGTTCTGTCAGTGTTTTGTAAACTTTACGTCTAACTCCAACCCTTTTGAATTTTAATGACAAAATTATATTCGAAGAAATATATTTCTTGTTAAGAAAGCTTCTTCAAAGCTACACAAACAAAACTATCAGGTTTAACCATGTTATTATTTGATTTCATTCTTTAATAACAGCTGGCCACCAAATGAGACTAGTGGAGATGAATTATTGTCCTTTAAAAGGGGATTTCCGACAACCAACAAGTTCCTTTGGTTCTCGAAATATGGATGACGTCATGCAAGAATTGAAAGAAAAATGTTCTGTTAGTACACTCTCGTCCCAGGGTTTACTTGAGCCGACCTGGCTGAAAGGGAAAAGCAAGCAGATGACAGAGAAAAAAAAGAAAAGATTAGAGAAAACTTTAGGTGACTGTTAGACTAATAAATTGAAAACGTTTAATGAAGCTTTAAGGATATTAACACTGTGAATCTAGACAGAGATTACAGAGGAAAAGTTGATTATGACAACTAAGGTTAAAGAAACTTCTGGACGTGAAGCTATTAAATATTAATATTAGATTGCGTTGCTTTCATTTAGTTACCGATTATTAAAAACGAACTTGCATCAGAATAATATCAAAACTAAAAATAAACCTCATGATTTGTCGAGGCCCTCTAGAAAACTAAATTTTAAAGGAAATCAAGAAATCGAATATTTTGCTTTTTTTTCACCGAACATGTTTTAGATTTGTTTTAACCAGACTAAAACAAGGCTTAACGAAAATCAGGGAGATGAAGGGCTTGAAATTACTTCAAACAGTGTGATACAATTTGTAGCCAGTAGATGGCGCTGATATATGATAATACTGAAGAAACTTTCAGAGATGACTGTTTTACGAGTGAGCGTATTGTATTACTATGTTTTTAAGATAAACGCTTAAAGTCAACTCTAATAATTTGTATACTGCTATAGTTCGATAAGCATAAACATGCGTAATCTTATTTTACCAGTATTATTTGATATTCCATGTATCTGAAATCTGCTATAATCATGAATACAATCTATCACTCTATGATAATCGGTCACTTAAATATGTACTGTGTTATATTATAATATATAACAATAGTTATCCATTGTCCCATAGAACAAGAATCTTTAAATCTTCCGGGACATTTTTCAACCACACCGGTAGGACCAAACACATTGATTTCTGACCTCACACGAAGACCAGCAACTCCTATATTCCTTACACCACAAAATGACTACCACGAACCTGAGTTTTCTGTGGTAAGATCAAAGCTGAAAAGGGTACTTCCAATACAACCAAAATACGACAAGGTAACTGATCCACTGGGGTGGATTCTCCAGAGGAAGAAGAAAAGGGTACAAGCTGTTGATTGGGATAATTTAGGTTTGTGTAAACGTTACATTTCTGCAGACTTATAATGCGTTGATCCACTTTGTACACACACATTATTTTTACAACAGTTTTATTTGTCAATAAAAAAACAAACAATAATTTCGGAATTTCAAATACTTAGATGTATCGAATTTGCAGTTTAAAAGTAATGTTATTAAATAAACTTACTACTGCTTAGTGTTGGAGATCAAGCAGCTTCCAGGAACTCAGCAGTAAGTCAATGGGCTTATAACACTGAACACTTGGTTTCTTGACAGACGTATCACCAATAGTCCATTGTTCAACTTTACTGAACAACAAATACATAAATAAGAATTGTTGGTGACGAGAAACCCACTTGAAATAAAAATGTATCTCAGAACGGCTGGTGTGGGTATTAACAATTTTATTGATAAGCAGAGATTAACGTTTCGACCCTCCTAAATCATCTTGAAGTTAAAGAAGACTTAGGAAGGTCGAAATTCTCTGCTTATCAATAAAATTGTTAATACCCATACCAGTCGTTCTAAGATACATACATAAAAAGCAAGTAACCGTGTTACTATTATAGGAACTTCATCAATCAATTCGTTTTGCTCTTTTTTTAAGGTGTTCGGTGAGTATAAAACGAACTTATGAAATCTGGATGTATGTATTTATTCCATGACATGCAAAAAATTGATGATTCTCAAACTACCTGATAGACGATGCCCCTATCGGTGGGACAGAAAACTATACTATAAAATTAATACAATATTGCATAAGCAAATTAGCAAAATAGGTTTGTTTTGTTTTTGAATTTAGCGAAAAGCTACACGAAGGCTATCTGCGCTAGCCGTCCCTAATGTAGCAGTGTAAGACTAGAGAGAAGTCAGCTAGCCATAACTACCCACGGCCAACTCGTGGGCTACTCTTTTACCAACATACAGTGGAATTGATCGTAACATTATAACGCCCCCACAGCTGAAAGGGCGAGCATGTTTGGTGTGACAGGGATTCGATTACGAGTCGAACGTCTTCACACACCTGGACATGCCGGACCCTCTGATCATCAAGAGTTTCAAATTGACAAAATCGAACCATACATTCTTCTGTCATGTTAACTTGGTGTATTGTATTGCTGTCAGCATTGTATTAATAATTTTGTGTATTCCATTAATTTAATGTTAATACAATATTTTACAAAAATTTGAGGTAATTATATTGTATTTCAGGTTAATCTGATTTATTCTACCAAGCCGTTATTTAATAGATTATTTACAATGTAACTTAGTAAGATATCTTTGCGCTTCAGCAAGTTAAAATTTTATAAATTGTAATATTAAAGTAACATCTGAGGATTCTCACCAACAACCTATAATGATCTAACTTTCGTCTAATAGTAGTTCACAAACACCATGACATCATGTTTTTTATTTTATCTTGTTTTCAGCTTGGAAGAAGGATGATGAATTAAAATCCTCCACGCCTTCAGTTGAGTACAAAGAAATGATGTTTTACACAAGTCCACGTTTTTCTTCTACAGCCATTCACTATGTTAACGCGAGTCCTGACCTTTCCTCTACAGTCGCTTACTATTTTGACTTTTGCAAATACATAGAACTCGATTCTACTAGGCGAACTTTAGGTGAAAGTTTGGAAGGTCCAAAAGCTATACAAACGACCATTTACCACTCTGTACAAAACTACCTAACTTCCCTGACGTTTCATATGAAACCCGAAACAATACCTTTAAACCATGAAAATGTTCTGTTCATTCCTTGTCTAAAGTGGCGGTCACTTTCAAATATCCGTGTCCATAATGGATTAGATGATGATGTAAAAAATGAAATGACGAATATAGTTGACAATGACCATATCGTAACTGTTCATCAACGATTACCACTGTCTTCTTCAGGTTTTGTTTTTCCACAAGTACATAGTCCACTAGTTACCAATAGCTGTCAGTCCTTTGTAGAACCCTCCCAAAGGTTAACTGAGCATGCAGTAGAGAAGATGAACCTCGTAGAATTTTCATCTTTAGTCGTAGTTGAGAACCACGTTAATTATGTACTCTGCACTCTTGACAATTCGAATAAACAGGATTATAGTGAGGTTTACAATTTTGAAGAAAGAGTGGTGTGTGATGAACTAGTTCAGTTTGTGAAGTCCAGGAATACAATCACTCCGATGTTTGTTTCCAGATGTATAAACGTTATGCCAAAACATTGGTGTATGGATTACTTCAAAGACCATCAATGGATTTCTGACCACAAATCTTTCCATATTATTCACTATTCAAGATCAAGATTACATTTAACTGAACGACAGGCGGCGCAATCACGCATTATAACTCAGATGTGTGAATCAATCACTGTTAGTTCTGAACTGAAGAACATGATGATGGACTGTGATCTGAATATGTTAATTCATCCGTTACACCCGTGTGTGGAACAAGAAACTCCATTCTGTGACCATAACTGTGAAGTCTTTATCTTGCAACTACCAGACCCTGTCCAGACATTGAGCCCCTCCTTCAATGACTGTCTTAAACGTTCTTTTCAAACGTCGCAGCGTATGATACTTGAAAATATAGTTGTCTCTTCTGAAACTCCAATATTAGTTAAACAAGTCCAAAGCTCATTGAATCATCCTTTTACAATAAGAAAGGAAGAAACACACGAAGAAAAACAAAATGACGGCAATACGTATTCAAAGTGTCCACTTACAGCAATTACAGAAACAACATTCGTACTTCAAATAGCCATAACTTCAATTATCCCCGACGAAGGTTTATATAGTTTGACTTTTACATCTCAGTCATACTTTACAAGCTCCACAGTAAGTTCTATGTCTATGACTCCTCTGTTTAACATACCCTTATGTGTAACGTGTGTTCTAACACAAACTGATCTCGTAGAGTTTTGGATAATTAAAGATCACTCTGTCGTCTTCCCCACCTGGGTGGATCCACACCGAGAAATGTTGCAAATTGAAGACGTTCCAAAATATAAGGTAGAGTTCACGTGGGAATGCCAACCTTACTACACTACTACTACTGCGTGGGCTAGACCGTCTGAAGGTTTAGAAATTGGAGAGTTAATGCACCACTGGGCAAAACGACTTTGGACAGCTGTATCCTATCCCTTTGCCATCAGAGACTGGACACAACCTCATTGTAGTTTAATTATCGTAGAGACGGCAGAAAATTGGGCGAACGTTGCATGGAAAACTGAACTTTATTCTAGTATTCTCCCTGTTTGGACACTAGCTCGTGAAGAACTGTTCGACACATCGGATATTTGTACAACAGATGTTACATCCAAAGAAGACTCACAACAGCTGTCCAGACTGGAATTACAAATTAGTGAAGTTAGAAATCTTTATAGCCACTTTAATGTGTTTAGGAAGGAAATTGTAAAAGACAGAAGGCAAAGTGATTCTATTCTTAAAGTTTCTGGTGCTAATCAACAGGAAAAGCCATGGAAAAATGACAACAGTGTAGAATGGTTTCATGTTTCTAGAGGGAGCAGAGAACGACGAAATTATTTGAGAAATAGTGGTAGGTATTTTAGGACACTAAAACATTACATTCTAATTATAAAACTGCGTAGTTTCAACTGACTCCGTAAAGAGGAAAACGAAACTATAAATTTTGTACAAGCGTAAAGTATTGCTTTTTAACATTAGAGCTTTACTAGATTGAAAGAAATAATTGAAAAATGTGTTACTTTTCCATTGTAGTGTTTAGTACTTGTACTTATCACCTAGTTTGTTAAGTAATGGTTAAATACTTATGTTTGTAGTTTTTATCCCTTATTTATTTTTCTATCCACCACTAGCGCTTCATGTAATGTCTTCTTACTTTTCTACAGAACCAACGTCTTCTAATTTTTTGAAATCTTCTTCGAGCACACCTCCAAAACAGGTGTTAGTGTCTCACTCAACTCAACCACTAACACCTTTCTATTCCAAAAAAAATTACCACAACGTCGTTTCGGAACCGGAATTTTGTTCTGTGAGAGCTAGACTCAGAAGGGTTGTCCCTAAAGCACAGAGAACAGTAACTGTTGAGGGACAACAGTCACCCGCGTGGTTTATACAGAACATTGGAAGGAGACGGAATATTGCCTGGGATCAGTTAGGTGAGAGTCGATTTCACCTGTTTTATGTACCGATGGGCATGTTATTACATGTTTATATTAAGTTCGTGTTTCTAGTGTTTTATCAAGCAACATAATGAAAATAAACTGTACTAATACAGAGAGCTTGCTTTAAGAAACGTTATCTTTAAATATATATGTGACCTTCTGTGGCAAGTCTGTGTTGTATACGTAAGATATTCAGCTAATTGTTTTGTAATTTTGGACAAAGCTACTCGACAGTTATCTACACTAGCTGTACCTAATTTGGAAGTTATAGACTAGAGGGAAGGCAGCTTGTCAACATCACCCACCCTCAACTCTTGGGATCCCCTCTGTCAGTAAAAAGTGAAATAGACCGTCGTATCATAATTTCTTCCGCGGCTGAAAGAACGACTCGCAGATTGGGGGTCAAGTGACTCACCACCCGGCCATGCCATGCCCCTTCTGCTAACTAAAATTTTAAACACTTCTGTACTTCTGAATAAAGTCAACAGTTGCCATTATTTGGGCTGTTACGAAGTAATCACAATTATTGCACAGTTTCTCAACAACAACAGCGTCTCTAACTGGTTAATTAGTCAAGCTTAATAAATATCGGTAAATAAATACTAGAGTTAAAGATTTTATTTAAAGAGCTTGCACTAGATCATGCCTGTTGTAGGTTTTGTTTTCATATTTCGTAAAAACTGGAAGTGGAATTTCAAACTGTTACGTGCGCATTGATTTGATAACCATATCAGGGGATCCCCAGAGTATATGGGTATAAATGTCTTAATTTTGAACTAGCGTCCAGAGGTGCGGTAGTCAGTCAACAGCACACCCCGACATAAAGTGCTTATCAATAGAATGGGAGTTGACTGTCACTTTTATCAACGGCCCGGCATGGTCAGGTGGGTTAAGGCGTTCCACTCGTAATCCTAGGGTCGCGGGTTCGAATCAGGTCACACCAAACATGCTCGCCTTTTCAGCCGTGGGGGCGATATAGTGTGACGGTCAGTCCCACTATTCATTGGTAAAAAGAGTAGCCCAAGAGTTGACGGTGGGTAGTGATGATTAGCTGCCGTCCCTCTAGTCTTGCACTGCTAAATTAGGAACGGCTATCGGAGATAGCCCTCATGTAGTGTTACCCAAAATTCAAAACAAACAAACAAAACAAAATGCAAAAGAACTCCATTGTATGTAGCCTACTAACAATATAAAAACAAGTTAGTAACTCTATTAAACCAGAATACCACTTGAATTTTTAAAAGAGGTTTGTGAAGATAATTGTGTTTGTGATAGTTTTAACGTTTATCTAAAGTAAACTATTTGTTGGTTTCATTTATTGTGAATCTTGAAGTAAAACTGCCTTTCCTACAGAATTCATTGAGGCTTGTGTCGCCCTCATTTTGTCTGTATCTTTAGATGTAACAGATGTACATATATTGTGTCCCCGTCATTTTGTCTCTATCTTTAGATGTAACAGATGTACATATATTATGCCCCATCATTTGGTCTGTATCTTTAGATGTAACAGATGTACATATATTGTGTCCCCCTCATTTTCTCTGTATCTTTGGATGTAGCAGATGTACATATAGAGAGAACGAAGAAGCTAGAGAAACAAGTATATATACGTGTATGTGTGTGAAAGTAGGTTAGTTAAAAATAATTTGAAACGTTAATGAATGCTTGGTGTGGTTGGCAGACCAACCTGTTACAAAGGACTCCCTACAACCGGATTGGGTAGGAAAGTCACAAGTGAAGAAATTCCAGTCTACTTCAGAAGACTCAGAGTGTTTCTTCACAAATAACAAAGCCAACCAGGATTACCAGCCGTTACCCAAAGACGAAGGAAAGAACACAAATTGTGCATACGACTCAACAACTCCAATCGTCCAGATCTTTGGTAACTTAGCAGTGACGTCAAGAGACAAACAACCAACAACACAAGGTTAGAGGATTGATTGTTTCTAGTTAAGCACTGAGTTACACAATGGGCTATTATTTCTCTGCTCACAATGGGTATCGAAACCCGGTTTCTGGCGTTCTAAGTCCTCAGACATACAGCTGTTCCCCCGGGGACTAGCAAATAGATAACTCAAGATGTGAAGTCTTTCAGTTTTGGTTTCATGCGAAAACATTTGAAATGAGAAAATCTAATTCCATTAAAATAATGATTCGTTCAGGTCATTAATAATTAAAGTAGGGACAGATTTTCTGTTTACTTAGGAATTACAAGAAAAAAACGTTTTCATATGACTTCATATATTTGTTTGTTTAATTTTTCATAACAAACTACTGAGATGTTAACTCAACATTGTATGTAACTTATAAGTCCAGTAATCTAAATCCTTTATTTTCATTTTATTTTTAGACTGGAAGAAGAACAATGATAAAAAGTTTTCCATTCCTCCGATCTTCCACACAGAAAAGAAGTTCATCACGAGACCAAATTCACCTAGACTTCCATCCACGGTTTATTATCTGATAGGTGTTAATAAGCAAGTACAAATTGAAGAGACTCTAAACGATAAGGACACAAGTGAAACAGCCATTTACTCCTCAGTCCAGAGCTACAAAAATTCCCTGACGTTTCATATGAAACCCGAAACAATACCTTTAAACCATGAAAACGTCCTGTTCATTCCTTGTCTAAAGTGGCGGTCACTTTCAAATATCCGTGTCAATAATGGATTAGACGTTGATGTAAAGAATGAAATGACGAATATAGTTGATAATGACCGTATCGTAACTGTCCATCAACGATTACCACTGTCCTCTTCAGGTTTTGTTTTTCCACAAGTACATAGTCCACTAGTTACCAATAGCTGTCAGTCCTTTGTAGAACCCTCCCAAAGGTTAACTGAGCAAGCAGTAGAGAAGATGAACCTCGTAGAATTTTCATCTTTAGTCGTAGTTGAGAACCACGTTAATTATGTACTCTGCACTCTTGACAGTTCGAATAAACAGGATTATAGTGAGGTTTACAATTTTGAAGAAAGACTAGTGTGTGATGAACTAGTTCAGTTTGTGAAGTCCAGGAATACAATCACTCCTCGGTACGTTTCTACCTGTATAGAAAGCTTATCAGAGGATCAATCCGTGCTTTACTTCCAAGGTCATCAGTGGATAGCTGGCTATAAACCTTCTCTAAACATCCACAAATCCACATCAGAACTACATTTTGTTCAACTAAAGGTAGCGCTAAGATGCATTACATTTCCAGTAATTGACTCAGTCACTACTTGCTGTAAACCTGAAGTCGTATCATATAACCCAGTGTGGTTGGTAGAACAATATCTCTTAAGTGTGACACAGGAGATCTTTCAAAGTGATGTCAGTTGTAAAGTATTTGTAAGATGTCTGCAGAACAATGTTCAGAGTGCGCGCCGGTTGTTCAGTGAACACTTCTTAATGATACACGAAACATCTCAGACTAAGTTACTGGAAGGTGTAATTGTATCTTCAGAAGAAGAAATGTTCTCTAAACAAATGAGAAGCTTGTGGAAACCAACAGCACCAAAAATACCGATCTTTATTAAGGTTTCTAGTCCTATGACAGCAAAAGCAACGAAAACAGTTGTTCTTAATACAACCAACACTTCCCACATTTCATATGAAACTTTGTGGAGCTTGGATGTATTTAGAGTAAGACTGCCTTTCACAGAGAAGTTTTTGAACATCCTGTTACCGATATCTACACCTTGTATACCCTTAAATGTAAAATATACTTTAACAGACATAGGTCTCAGGGTAACGCAGCTATCTTTAAAATCTGAAACTCAGTTCACACCTGATGTTACATGGATACAAAAAGGAAAAGAGCTTTTACAAATTTTAGAGATACCAGAACACTGGCCTCAGTTGATTTGGGAAAGTGAACCTTATTCTTCAGCTGACTTCTTATGGACAAAACCTCACAAAGAAATAATTCAGATTGTAGAGACACAACATTGGCCTCAGGTGGTTTGGGAAGGGGAACCTTACCTCACAGCTAACCTCTTATGGACACAACCTCACAAAGAAATACTTGATATTGTAAAGACACAAGAACATTGGCCTAAGATAATTTGGGAAAGTGAACCTTATTTAACCGCTGACCTCTTTTGGACACAACCTGACAAAGAAGTACTTGACACTGTAGAAACACAACAACATTGGCCTCAGGTGATTTGGGAAAGTGAACCTTACCACACAGCTAATCTCGTATGGACACAACCACACAAAGAAATACTTGACATTGTAGAGACACAACAACATTGGCCTCAGATGGTTTGGGAAAGTGAACCTTACACCACAGCTAACCTCGTATGGACACAACCTCACAAAGAAATACTTGACATTGTACAAACACAACACAATTGGCCTCAGGTAATTTGGGAAAGTGAACCTTACTCCACAGCTTACCTGCACTATATGCAACCTCAAAAAGAACTACTTGATATTGTACAAATACTACAGCAATGGCCTGAGTTGATTTGGGAAAGTGAACCTTATTCTTCAGCTGAACTCTTATGGACACAACCTCACAACGAAATACTTGATATTGTAGAGATACCACAACTCTGGCCTGATTTGATTTGGGAAAGTGAACCTTACACCACAGCTGATCTGTTATGGACACAACCTGACAAAGAAATACTTGATATTGTAGAGACACAGCAACATTGGCCTAATTTAATTTGGGAAAGTGAACCTTATTTAACCGCTGACCTGTCTTGGACACAACCTCAGGAAGGAATACTTGACATTGTAGAGACACAAAAACATTGGCCTCAGGTGGTTTGGGAAAGTGAACCATATTCTTCAGCTGACCTTTTATGGACGCAACCTCACAAAGAAATACTTGACATTGCAGATGCACAAAAACACTGGCCTGAGTTGATTTGGGAAAGTGGACCTTACCCTACAGCTAATCTCTTATGGACACAACCTCTAAAAGAAGTAATTCACATAGTAGAGAAACCACAATACTGGCCTGAGTTGATTTGGGAAAGTGAACCTTACACCACAGCTGATCTGTTATGGACACAACCTGACAAAGAAATACTTGATATTGTAGAGACACAGCAACATTGGCCTAATTTAATTTGGGAAAGTGAACCTTATTTAACCGCTGACCTGTCTTGGACACAACCTCAGGAAGGAATACTTGACATTGTAGAGACACAAAAACATTGGCCTCAGGTGGTTTGGGAAAGTGAACCATATTCTTCAGCTGACCTTTTATGGACGCAACCTCACAAAGAAATACTTGACATTGCAGATGCACAAAAACACTGGCCTGAGTTGATTTGGGAAAGTGGACCTTACCCTACAGCTAATCTCTTATGGACACAATCTCTAAAAGAAGTAATTCACATAGTAGAGAAACCACAATACTGGCCTGAGTTGATATGGGAAAGTGAATTGTATTTTTCAGCTGATCTCTTATGGGGACAACCTCACAAAGAAGTACTTCACATTGTAAAGCCACAACAACACTGGCCTGAGTTGATCTGGGAAAGTGAACCTTACTCCACAGCTAACCTGTTATGGACACAACCTGATGAAGAAGTACTTGACACTGTAGAAACACAACAACATTGGCCTCAGGTGATTTGGGAAAGTGAACCTTATTACACAGCTAATCTCGTATGGACACAACCACACAAAGAAATACTTGACATTGTAGAGACACAACAACATTGGCCTCAGATGGTTTGGGAAAGTGAACCTTACACCACAGCTGAACTCTTATGGACACAAACTGACAAAGAAATACTTGATATTATAGAGACACCACAACACTGGCCTGAGTTGATTTGGGAAAGTGAATCATATTCTTCAGCTGATCTCTTATGGGCACAACCTCACAATGAAGTACTTCACATTGTAAAGACACACCAACACTGGCCTGAGTTGATCTGGAAAAGTGAACCTTACTCCACAGCTAACCTGTTATGGACACAACCTGACAAAGAAATACTTGATATTGTAGAGACACAACAACACTGGCCTAATTTAATTTGGGAAAGTGAACCTTATTTAACCGCTGACCTGTCTTGGACACAACCTCAGGAAGGAATACTTGACATTCTAAAGCCACAACAACATTGGCCTAAGTTGATCTGGGAAAGTGAACCTTACTCCACAGCTAACCTCTTATGGATACAACCTGACAAAGAAGTACTTGACACTATAAAAATACAACAACATTGGCCTCAGGTGATTTGGGAAAGTGAACCTTACCGCACAGCTAATCTTGTATGCACACAACCACACAAAGAAATACTTGACATTGTAGAGACACAACAACAATGGCCTCAGATGGTTTGGGAAAGTGAACCTTACACCACAGCTAACCTCGTATGGACACAACTTCACAAAGAAATACTTGATATTGTAGAGATACCACAACTCTGGCCTGATTTGATTTGGGAAAGTGAACCTTACACCACAGCTGATCTGTTATGGACACAACCTGACAAAGAAATACTTGATATTGTAGAGACACAGCAACATTGGCCTAATTTAATTTGGGAAAGTGAACCTTATTTAACCGCTGACCTGTCTTGGACACAACCTCAGGACGGAATACTTGACATTGTAGAGACACAAAAACATTGTCCTCAGGTGGTTTGGGAAAGTGAACCATATTCTTCAGCTGACCTTTTATGGACGCAACCTCACAAAGAAATACTTGACATTGCAGATGCACAAAAATACTGGCCTGAGTTAATTTGGGAAGGTGAATCTTACCTCACAGCTAACCTCTTATGGACACAACCTGAAAAAGAAATACTTGACATTGTGGAGATGTCCAAATACTGGCCTGAGATGATTTGGGAAAGTGAACCTTACTCCACAGCTAACCTCGTATGGACACAACCTCACAAAGAAATACTTGATATTGTAAAGACACAAGAACATTGGCCTAAGATAATTTGGGAAAGTGAACCTTATTTAACCGCTGACCTCTTTTGGACACAACCTGATGAAGAAGTACTTGACACTGTAGAAACACAACAACATTGGCCTCAGGTGATTTGGGAAAGTGAACCTTACCACACAGCTAATCTCGTATGGACACAACCACACAAAGAAATACTTGACATTGTAGAGACACAACAACATTGGCCTCAGATGGTTTGGGAAAGTGAACCTTACACCACAGCTAACCTCGTATGGACGCAACCTCACAAAGAAATACTTGACATTGCAGATGCACAAAAACACTGGCCTGAGTTGATTTGGGAAAGTGGACCTTACCCTACAGCTAATCTCTTATGGACACAATCTCTAAAAGAAGTAATTCACATAGTAGAGAAACCACAATACTGGCCTGAGTTGATTTGTGAAAGTGAATCGTATTTTTCAGCTGATCTCTTATGGGGACAACCTCACAAAGAAGTACTTCACATTGTAAAGCCACAACAACACTGGCCTGAGTTGATCTGGGAAAGTGAACCTTACTCCACAGCTAACCTGTTATGGACACAACCTGATGAAGAAGTACTTGACACTGTAGAAACACAACAACATTGGCCTCAGGTGATTTGGGAAAGTGAACCTTATTACACAGCTAATCTCGTATGGACACAACCACACAAAGAAATACTTGACATTGTAGAGGCACAACAACATTGGCCTCAGATGGTTTGGGAAAGTGAACCTTACACCACAGCTGATCTCTTATGGACACAAACTGACAAAGAAATACTTGATATTATAGAGACACCACAACACTGGCCTGAGTTGATTTGGGAAAGTGAATCATATTCTTCAGCTGATCTCTTATGGGCACAACCTCACAATGAAGTACTTCACATTGTAAAGCCACACCAACACTGGCCTGAGTTGATCTGGAAAAGTGAACCTTACTCCACAGCTGACCTGTCTTGGACACAACCTCAGGAAGGAATACTTGACATTCTAAAGCCACAACAACATTGGCCTAAGTTGATCTGGGAAAGTGAACCTTACTTCACAGCTAACCTCTTATGGATACAACCTGACAAAGAAGTACTTGACACTATAAAAATACAACAACATTGGCCTCAGGTGATTTGGGAAAGTGAACCTTACCGCACAGCTAATCTTGTATGCACAGAAACACACAAAGAAATACTTGACATTGTAGAGACACAACAACATTGGCCTCAGATGGTTTGGGAAAGTGAACCTTACACCACAGCTAACCTCGTATGGACACAACCTCACAAAGAAATACTTGACATTGTACAAACACAACACAATTGGCCTCAGGTAATTTGGGAAAGTGAACCTTACTCCACAGCTTACCTGCACTATATGCAACCTCAAAAAGAACTACTTGATATTGTACAAATACTACAGCAATGGCCTGAGTTGATTTGGGAAAGTGAACCTTATTCTTCAGCTGACCTCTTATGGACACAACCTCACAACGAAATACTTGATATTGTAGAGATACCACAACTCTGGCCTGATTTGATTTGGGAAAGTGAACCTTACACCACAGCTGATCTGTTATGGACACAACCTGACAAAGAAATACTTGATATTGTAGAGACACAGCAACATTGGCCTAATTTACTTTGGGAAAGTGAACCTTATTTAACCGCTGACCTGTCTTGGACACAAGCTCAGGAAGGAATACTTGACATTGTAGAGACACAAAAACATTGGCCTCAGGTGGTTTGGGAAAGTGAACCATATTCTTCAGCTGACCTTTTATGGACGCAACCTCACAAAGAAATACTTGACATTGCAGATGCACAAAAACACTGGCCTGAGTTGATTTGGGAAAGTGGACCTTACTCTACAGCTAATCTCTTATGGACACAACCTCTAAAAGAAGTAATTCACATAGTAGAGAAACCACAATACTGGCCTGAGTTGATTTGGGAAAGTGAATCGTATTTTTCAGCTGATCTCTTATGGGGACAACCTCACAAAGAAGTACTTCACATTGTAAAGCCACAACAACACTGGCCTGAGTTGATCTGGGAAAGTGAACCTTACTCCACAGCTAACCTGTTATGGACACACCCTGATGAAGAAGTACTTGACACTGTAGAAACACAACAACATTGGCCTCAGGTGATTTGGGAAAGTGAACCTTACTACACAGCTAATCTCGTATGGACACAACCACACAAAGAAATACTTGACATTGTAGAGACACAACAACATTGGCCTCAGATGGTTTGGGAAAGTGAACCTTACACCACAGCTGATCTCTTATGGACACAAACTGACAAAGAAATACTTGATATAGTTGAGACACAACAACATTGGCCTAAGATAATTTGGGAACGTGAACCTTATTTAACCGCTGACCTGTCTTGGACACAACCTGACAAAGAAGCACTTGACACTGTAGAAACACAACAACATTGGCCTCAGGTGATTTGGGAAAGTGAACCTTACTCCACAGCTTACTTGCACTTTATGGAACCTCAAAAAGAAGTACTTAATGTTGTAGAGATACCACAGCAGTGGCCTGAGTTGATTTGGGAAAGTGAACCATATTCCTCAGCTGACCTTTTATGGGCACAACCTCATAAAGAAGTACTTCAAATTGTAGAGACACAACAATATTGGCCTCAGATGGTTTGGAAAAGTGAACCATATTCTTCAGCTGACTTCTTATGGACACAACCTCACAAAGAAATACTTGACATTGTAGATGCACAAAAACACTGGCCTGAGTTGATTTGGGAAAGTGAACCTTACTTTACAGCTGATCTATTATGGACCCAACCTCAGGAAGAAATACTTGACATTGTAGAGACACACCAACTTTGGTATCAGGTTGTTTGGGAAAGTGAACCTTACTCCATAGCTTACTTGCACTTGATGCAACCTCAAAAAGAAGTACTTGACACTGTAGAAACACAACAACATTGGCCTCAGGTGATTTGGGAAAGTGAACCTTACTACACAGCTAATCTCGTATGGACACAACCACACAAAGAAATACTTGACACTGTAGAGACACAACAACATTGGCCTCAGATGGTTTGGGAAAGTGAACCTTACACCACAGCTAACCTCGTATGGACACAACCTGACAAAGAAATACTTGATATTGTAGAGACACAACAACATTGGCCAAAGTTAATTTGGGAAAGTGAACCTTATTTAACTGCTGACCTGTCTTGGACACAACCTCTGGAAGGAATACTTGACATTGTAGAGACACACCAACTTTGGTATCAGGTTGTTTGGGAAAGTGAACCTTACTCCATAGCTTACTTGCACTTGATGCAACCTCAAAAAGAAGTACTTGATATTGTAGAGATACTACAGCAATGGCCTGAGTTGATTTGGGAAGGGGAACCATACTCTTCAGCTGACCTCTTATGGACAGAACCTCATAAACAAGTACTTGACATTGCAGAGACACCAAAACAATGGCCAGAGTTGATTTGGAAAAGTGAACCTTACTTCACAGCTGATCTCTTATGGACACGACCTGGCAAAGAAATACTTGACATTGTAGAGACAGAACAACATTGGCCTCAGATTTTTTGGGAATGTGTACCTTATTCCAGATCTAACCTCTTATGGACACAACCTCACAACGATGTACTTGATATTATAGAGATACCACACTATTGGCCTGAGTTGATTTGGGAAAGTGAACGTTACTCTACTGCTTTCATCTTATGGACACAAACTCACAACGAAGTACTTAATATTGTAGAGATACTACAATATTGGCCTAACTTGATTTGGGAAAGTGAATCTTACTCCACAGCTTTGCATGAGTGTATAAAGCAACTAAAGCTCAGAAGATGGGATCTTCAGCTGGCTCCTGTACGTGAATATGATACATTAGACAGAAGCTGTAAGATGACTGGTTTAGAAAAATTTGATAAATTCGAAAATTTCCGTTCTTTGTATGCTTATGCAGTATTAGCTCTCGTCCATCCTGCTCTCAAATCACTCACTGTCTTCGACCCATTAGTCTTTGAAACATCATTAAACATCTTCAAGAAGGACCTTAAAGAATTATCAGAAATTTCCATTTGTTTACTTAATGAAGAATCCTCTTTCCTTCTGTGTAGTTTTATAGAAACGGATGAAACTATTTTGGTTATAAATATGGGTTTTACTCCCTCCGATAGTGGTAAGGTTTTATATTATCTAATACCATTCATATCTATACTTTCTCAATATTTAGAAAGCAATATTGCCACATCTGTATTTGTGGTTATACCCCCAAATATTGTGTCACCACGCATTCTTTGGGACACCTGGTTGCCAATAATTCACACAACTTTTGAAACACAGGAATCATTTGATACATGCTCAAAATATCATTCGCCATTGAAAGACATCAATGCGATAACACCAACTACAGAACAAAATGTTTTATTCAGTGTTTTGCAATCGTTTGCACAAGGAGAGTTAGGATCATCGAATAGTTTTAAAGTTAAAGAATATGAAAAACATTCCATCTACTCTGAGTATGTCAAACCAAATCTGAGAAATTTGGAGGTTCTAATAACTCTGCCGATCTTTGACCAAGTATTAATAGAAAATTCTAAGACATATTTTAAAGTTAAGCTAAATATAAGTGTTGTACAAGTACAAAAAGAGGTTGTTGTGCAAACCCAAATAAATTTTGACGAGAGTGAACATCTGCTGACTTTGTTTTGGACAGAACATCCTTCATATTGCTGCGTCACTCCTTGCAAGTGTTTGGAGAAAAAGCATTTTTTTGTTTCACAAAACTTCCTTCATTTGGAATCTCATCAGCACTTAACTGTGGCATTGCCTTCGCATTTCAAACCTGAAAAAACTGATATTCAACCTTTTGGTCAATTCCGTTTTAACAATAAGCAATACTTTACATATAAACCCAATTTTATAATGGTTGGAGAAACTTTGGGACATGTAGTTATTTTTGAATGTGAAAGAGAATGTGCTTTTGACTTCTTTAAAACAGTGCGTCCGCAAACATTTATCAGCAGTGAAGTTCTACACTTAAGTTATAGATATGCCTGCCTAAAAAGTACAGAAAGTATGCATGAACTGCCTCTGGAATTATTTTGTCCTAGGATCGAGCAATTATTTCAACCGTATTCTATTTGCCTGACCAAGTTGTTCAGTTCTACATCTATAGAGCCTGATCTTCGGGTAAATAACGAAATTATTGAGCATTTACAACTTTGTACTGATGTTTCACTTCTTTCCCTACAAAGAAATAGAGACCATGTGCTTACTTTATTTGTTCCCCTCCTGGTACCTGTCGTAGAGATGATTAACTCCTGTTGTGACATTCACTTGCAGTGGTCACAAGAAGTGATATGTTTAACAAAGCCTATAAAAACATTTAAATCTTGTTTAGAACATGGAGTTACTGACTTTCAAAGCATAATGACCTTTCACTCAGCTGAAACCAATAATATTTTTTCCACTGTGCCCTCTGAAAGAAGTATGATCGTTTTTGAAGACAATGTATGTACTTTATGTTCTCAGACAACTGTGACCATTGAAGATGATAGTATTAGTTATCATGATAAATATTGTGTTATCTCTTATCCAGAATTTTCCCAGATTCAAACGTTACACAACACAATCTTACACAGTATGGAGTCATCAAGACATTATAAAATAATGGAAACAGTTCGTCATCAGAATTACTATCATCCTTTGATATGTTTTCTGTCAATGGAGAACAACTATGCAATTGATGTTTTTACTTCATCTGTAGTATCACTTCTGATTAAGATATCATCTACCAAAGTTACTACGATGACAAACTATGTTGTCTTACAAAATCATCAACCGAAAGATAGTGGTATTTCAATTCATCTAAAACAGAATGACTTTAAGACAGTCTTACTTAAACCAGAATTAGAAAATCGGTTCTCTGAAGCATACAGCGTAACACAACACATTTTAAACTGCTGTGATTATATTACAGTTAACCCATTTTTATTAAAGATGGAATTTGAGCAACTTAACAATATCTTTTGTCTTCAGTATTGTGTATATTCAAAGATGGTGATTCTTCCATTAGAAGAAAGTGTTCTCGTGACCACCACATATTCTAGATCTTTCTCAAGCGATACGGTAACACAGTCTGAGCGGGAATTTAAGTTTCCCTGTTACATTTTTGAAACTATTTCTTTAGAGTCTATTATGTTATTAAATTCAATGGAGACCTATTCAGAAATGTTTATGCCAGTTATTTCTATGAATAACGATTTTAACGACCCTCTCTTAGTGGATTATCCTGTCTTGTTTGAACAAGTTAGCTTGTTTACTTGCAGTTTACAAAAAAATGTTCATAATGCTACTTCAAACCTCCATGATTACTTTTTAATAATGGCTCAGAAGACCAATAAAATGATAGAGCCTGTTCCTCTTCATTCTATTGTTCTGGCAAGCTTTTCATGCCTTCTCGAGAGTTCTAGACAGACCGTGGAGGTAAGTCCAAAACAATTGGTCACATGTAGTCAAATAGACTATTTTGAAAGTTTAACTTTTTATCTGAGAAAGGAAAAAGAGTATTGTTTTCCAAGTTTCTCGATAACTGAGTATCGGTGGAAAACAGTAACCCAAAGTGTTACATATCCTGAAGAGGAAATTGTTTTGTTTCGTACGTTGATTCCCCCATCATGTTGCACTGCTTGTATCAGTTTGACAGAGACTTATTCTTCTCTACCAGTGTATTTTGTAATTATATGTGAAAGTGATTCCCTTTCTGTTACATGTACAGATTTTTTTCATATGTCTCTGATACCTTTTACGGTTTCAGAAGAATTTCATTACAGAAATATCTTATCTTACGATACCTTCACAAACACACCAGCATTTTATGAGAAAGTTAACAAACCATTAAAACAATTCAAAGAACCCCATTTCACTGTTCATCCAAGTCAAGTTTTAGTAGAGATCTCTGAAACACTCACTGATGAAGACCTTGTAATATTTATAAAAGATAGTCGTATATTTGATTATTGTGGTGAATCTGTTAGCTGGGAACCCACATATACAAACTCTATAAATACAGCAATAACTATAACATCAACAGAATATATTCTGAGTCATAGAGCCTTTGAAAATACAAGAACGAATTTGCAATTAAAAGCTCAGTTTGTCAAACCTTATTTGGTCACCTCTCAGTGGGAAACAGTCTTTACTTCCTATGCCATTGAAGTGCAAAATATAACCAAATTTCATAGCTCTACTCCTTGCACAGTTGAAGAAAACATTCATTCTTACGTTAGTTATAAGGCAGAGTTTATAAGATTTTGCCCAGTTTTAAACTCTTCCACAGTATCAAAGGAAATACATTCCCAAGAAGAACCTCTGACACTCATGCGAAAACCTCCCGCTTTGATTCAGCATCCTCTCACTTCATCATTAAATATTTTTCCTCTCCGCCAAACATTTATACTTTTCCACTTCCTTCCAGTACAAGAAGCGCAACAACCCTTGGAATCTGTTTTGTTTAAAATGCAATCAGAAAGCAAACTAACTGCCAATATTAATAGCCCATCGTTGGTAACAGTTAGTCTTCATACTTTAGCATGTACAAACTTTCATGCAGTCCACATGTACTCACTTCATGTTCTAGAATGTTTCTACAGATTTCCAGTGAATGAAAAAGCAGTCGAGATCAATGTTGTTAAGCCTTATAGTGTAGCGACTTCTTGTGTTTTAACAACTGAAGAAAGTGTTACCGTTCATATCCAGTCCCCTTTCCTACTTCACAACATTACCATCACTGAAGAACACTGCAAAATGTTTGAGATTCCCACAAACTTTGTAGCATTTGAGCTTTCAGAAAAAGTAAATATTCAAATGGCACAACTGGTGTCCTCTGTTTCAGTCACTACTGAATTCACTATTCCTGATGAGAAACCTATAGTAATGATTTCAATTTTAGAAAGATGTATTAGCTTTCTTTCTTCTGCAATCGAGGAAAATAGCCTTATTTCAAAACAGATTTCCGTAGTTTATCCACAACGAGCTTTGAAAGTTAAAACCACAGAGTTCACATTTCCTAAATGCCATGTTTTAAAATTAGCATTTGAAATCCAAACATGTGTTTGTTCAACAACAAGCTATGAAATGATGGAAAGTGTGATAGTGTCAACAATTTTGGGGAGTAACTCGACAACAACAAACCCTTTTGTCTCTACAGATATTTGTATGAACAACCAAGAGCATATTACCACTTACATCTGTGACTGTAACTCGTCAAGTTTTACTTACACATCAGAACTTTCAGTTGCACCTCGACCAATAACTTTAGCACAAAGTAACACCTTGGAGAACATACTTCCTTACACTGAAGAAGTTTTAATACGTGAAACACCTTGGTCCTGTGTAAGTGGTGATATAACTTACGTATCTTCACAGCTTCCAGTCCACAGAAACCCTGTCATGGAAGAAGTACCCTTGATCATCTTTTTATCACCTGTTCCACCTTCAAGCGAGAAAATTAAAGAACAAAATGTGCAATTTATGTTTAATGGTGCTTTGTTTTGTATTTTTATTAGTTGTGAATGCGAACCTCTTGTAATCACACCAAATTTCAACCTGTGCTCATCAGAGACTCCAAGTCTGAGGGTAAAACTTCAGAACATACCGACTATTGAGGAGATTCACGAGAAACAAGTGACAAGTTTTTTGGAAGAATTTAGGAACAGTTTAATCTTTTCTGAGGACACATGTGCTGTACAGAACTATGTGGCTATTATGAAAAACGTGAAACCAGTTCTAGAAGAGAGAAATAGGTCACTTTCAGTAACTACTGAAGGTTTTACTAATACAATGATTTCCATAAGAAATGAATATGATTCTGTTCAAGCACTTAAAGAAAAAAGTGATATAGCACGTGTTACCTTTGATCCTTGTCCGTCACTTTATACGGAAAATGTTTTTGAACATTTCCCTATTCATACAATAAAAACTTTGCATTCACAAGATTTGAAAGCAGCTTTCATTGTCGACTTATTACCGTCATTCCCTGGTAAAATATCAACGAGGGATTCACCATTTTATCCAATGCTCATAAAAAAATCAGATAATGTTTCTTTATATGAAAAGAGTCTTAAAGAATCTGAGATACTCCAAGAACTGCGGCCATTGGAAGTCTTTTCTTCTGACTTTCTTACTAATTTATGTTCCGTGAAGCCTAATATTATTTATACAACAGATTTAACCATCAAATTTCAACTAATACCAGAAGAGTCATTACGATATACATCACACTATCAGGTACATAACATAACTAAACATAAACTGTCTCTTACACTTGTTCCCCACAGTCCTGTAACTATTTCATGTGAAGAAAATCCAGTGGAAGATGTCATTGTTCTAAAGCCAAAGTCCGATATTCAGAACCTACAGACTCCCAACGCGGTTGTTATTCAGTCCATAAAACACGCTGCAACATTCTTAAAGACATGTATAATCGACGATTGTTTGATCACAAAGTTTACCAATGTTCTTTCTCTACCAGTGTTTGATTTATACCCAGAACTGTACTTTACGTACTATCTAACAACATTCACTATTCCTCCACTGACATCATTGGTATTAAAGAATAAACATGTCATTGATTTCAAATTAGCTCAACAGAACCAGTTGATTTTCACAGCTTACAGTGTACAGGACAGCAATAACATTATCTTCAATCCTGAACAGCATTCGTCAGAAGTGGTCATTTCACTTTATATACTTCCCATTAGTTTGTTTGAAGCCTATGGCACCTTTCCGTTGGTCATTGAAGATAACACTTTCTTCGTAAGCAGACCAAATATTATTTTGCACTGTCCTTATAAAGCTCTTTGCCAAAAAGAGTTTTACATAGATTGGAATGTTACGTATTCAGAATCTAACGTAGTGATTACTGGTCCTGGATTGCATGTGCCACTTCTGTGGATGGATTACAGTGAATATTTTTTGGCAACTAGAGATATTGTCATGAATGATAACCTTGTTATCACAAAACCCCAAATATCACTGGAATGTCAGCTTTCTCCCATAAACTTTCTGATTTTAACACCAGAACCATCAGTCAGTGTGATGTTTCATCAATTACCTCAAACCTGTATTATAACCCCTTTTTTCATAATGTTTACCGATCAGAAAAAATGTAGCGAAGCCCTCTTAGAATCTCCAATAACTGTGTTCTCAATAGTTTCTCATGAGAAAAGAACAGCCAAATTTTTTCTCAATGATGTCTTTCTTTCTGTAGCTGTTCAGAGCAGAACTAGTGTTGAGGATGATCTTCTGGTTGAGGACTGCACATCTGGGCCTTGTACCACATTGCTCTTCTCAATGTATCACACAAATTATCATAGAGTATCAATGATACAAGCCGAGGACTTTGTGAACTGCTTTCATTCACTGATAAAAACCATGTTACCGATAAATATCGCTTCATGTAATGTGGATCAAAAAACGGAAGTCACTTGTGACTTTTCGACAGTCACCAGTAAGCCTCAAGAATTAAATCTGAAAAAACTGTTGCAGATTTTTAGTAACGAAACAAAATACTTTTTCAGCAACTCTCATATACAGCACACTGAGGAACATTGTCAGCACTCTTGTAAAACACGGTATTCTATACCTGTTATTTACCCACTTAACAAAATCTTATTTGCAGAACCTGAGTTTCAAATTACTATTATAGATGAGAGTATTCAGAAGGAAAATTATTATATGGTGCATAAGACTTTTGTACAAAGAGCTGTTAAAATTTCAGATAGCAATTATGGTCACTATGGTTGTTCCTTATCTACAACTGAAGGTCAACATGATACTTGCGTTGATGAAAAAAATTACCAAAACACTTCATTGTTACTGACTGCAAAAGAAGCAATGAAAACTTGCACGTATCCTACCACATTTGTTTCTCAAGACTTAGATCCAGCAAATAAAGAAATGTATCAGGTTTCCAACACTGATGAAAAGACTAATGGTTTGGATCATGATCAAAGTCCAGACTTTCTGACTTCTAATCCGGATATCTGTCAGAAAACTCAAGACGTAAATAAAAGTAGAATAACCCACGTGTTAGATTTTGACGTAGCGAATAAAACACGAAATGTCGGCGAAATAACCCATGAAATGAATTTTGGTGCGGTAAACAAGGCACCAGATATTGATCATATAATAGATCAAGAACTGGATTTTGGTGCAGTAAAAAGAGCCACAGATGTCGATCAGATGACTCGTGCGTTTGACCTTGGAGAAATAATGTCAAGTCGATTCTTACCAGGGATGAATCAGTTACTGAGTGGTTCCTGCATTTCTCTCAGAAACCTGAAACTCCAAGGTGAGGAGAGATAAATTATTTTAAGATGAAAAGTTGTATTTGATAAAAATAATTTCTAAAACCTAATATTCTTTGTAAAAATCTATTATACTTTTAAAGTTATTATACGAATACAATTAAAATATACTAGCTGATTCAAGATAGTCTGGTGAAACTTGTTTCTGATAGAAAAAGATGTGGCTCTAGGTATTTGATAGAGTTAAATATAAAATAATATGACACTATAGCTCTGTTTATTTTAAAACAAAATGCTTCACATGGACCATCTGAGTTGTGCTCAATGAAGAGATAAAACCCTAAATATTAACATTAGAGACTCTCAAGCTTTACCTCTGAGCTGTATCGCTATTAAACCTTCAGTGTTATCCATTTATTCTCCATTGTACATTAACTTTCGGTTACATCCGTCAGTTTAAAAATATTATGGCTCCTTCATTCACATCCAATAACTCATTATCTTTAATGAGCTTTTAATGAAGTATTTTTGTCATTAACGCGAAAGAATATTATACATCTTTAATATATTTCTCAGTTGGTTTTAATGAAAATGTCTTAACATAAATCATTTGTATTCAAACACATTAAATGACTATAAAACTGTTTCAACATATGCCAGTATTCATCACATATTGCTTTTAAATATATTTTAGCAAAGTATAGTGTATCAGATTAAACGATTAATCTGTCATTTGTTGTTAGACAATGATGTATATATTTTGTACTAAGTAAATATATCGAGAAATGTTTTCCATTTTTCACTAAAAACATGGTTATAACTTTGCCTTTTTTAGTTTATTTTTGTTTTATTTTTAGAATTTCTCACGATGGAAAACGATAGTGACCTTCTCTCAACAAACCGTTTTGAGAGTCACTTTGTCCACGATGACGGTCAATCAGAAACACAGATCGAGACATTGTGCACTACGCAACTGGACGTTTCATCTTCAGATATTCTAAATAAACAAACTGGAGAGACAGCCTACGGTTTCTATTCAAAAGAAACTAAAGGAGAAACTTCATTTAGGGATAACACTCAACAGATCACATCGTTTGCAACTATGTCAAAAAATCAAGTTCTGAAAGAAGAACAAACTACTCCACGTATTTGTGGTGATCTCGATAACAATACCAAAATGTCACACAACATAGACTTTGATCACACATTAAAATTTTACTTTATAACAAAATCGTCTCCGACTGTTTATTCTTCCAAACTCAACTTGCCTGTAAGGATAAATCAAAAGAATCCTGTAATAAAAACAAACAACTTGTGGTCACCAAGTCATCAGTTGTGCACTTTTGAAGAAAAGGAGGTGAAATCTGGAAGAAGGAAATCGTCGTATCAGTTGTCAAAACCACATGAAGAAGTATCAAAACTGACCTCTAGTGCCATTCGTCAAATTTCACATTTCACACGCACAGGAAAATTACTACCCCAGTTTGTCTCTTCAGATTTTCCATCAAAAACACTTCCAATTTTTGCCTCACAACAATTAATGGTCAGTTCATCGCAGGCTTTGTCAACAACATTTTTCAATGTCATTGATCAGATATCACCATTGACTTCCACACCTATTGCTCAATCACCACAGACAACCGCATGCATATCAGGGAAACCATCTGATACTGATACATTCATGAAAGAAATATCAGAAGTAACATCTACTGTTGTTCAGCATGCTTCACTACTGGATTCTACTTCTTTGAAAACCTCATCACATATTTCTCCTACTGTCAGAGATAAAACATGT
Source organism: Carcinoscorpius rotundicauda (assembly GCA_011833715.1). Taxonomy (NCBI): domain Eukaryota; kingdom Metazoa; phylum Arthropoda; class Merostomata; order Xiphosura; family Limulidae; genus Carcinoscorpius; species Carcinoscorpius rotundicauda. The sequence continues at coordinate 100,930,036 of CM022394.1, read as the reverse complement.
TATGCAATTTCGAAGCCCAAGGGGCAAATCTCACTGGCACGTCCAAGTTTCCATGTAAAAACGCCATCATGTTTATCCTACAGTAACACTAGAAAAAGAACGCCTCTTAAATATCATGGAAGTTATCAGTTTTCAGAAGTGATGCCCACTCAAGGATCACGTAATCCTTATTCTTTGAGTAATCGTAACAGAATCCCTTGGAATGTTTTCTCTGTATCTGTTGATTCTGGACTGAATCAAAATTTCCAGGTCTGTAGCAAAAATCAAAAATATATTAGCACAACTACAGATTTTTCCTTATGTCCCAGTTACCACTCAACGTCAGATTTAGTCTTATCATACGGAGAATCTTGTTTGGAATATTCTTCAAATTGGGAAAAATCTAGGAAACTATCCTTGCCACAGCGTGGTGAAAAGACTTTTGGGGACGTAATATTAACTCTTTACATGCGAGATTATTTTGAAAGATTAACTCAGTCTGCACCACATTTAATGGTATCATGCTCCTACTTTAAGCAATTACCACCACGTCCTTGGAAAACACATCCAGCTACTCTACACTTTAGAAATCGTCAGTTTTGGAATTGTGGTCCATCGTTCAGCGTTCTAAGGGCCAGTGTTCTACCACATTCTCAAATTTCACTTGCTGAAACTGATCATTCAGATTTGGATTATGTTGATGTCACTACATTCACTTCATTAAAGTCCAGTAAACTGCCATTTATTCAAATTCCACTTACTGGGGTTGAGTCTTCGGAATCTGATGATACTGATGTCACTGCATCCACTTCGTTAAGGTTCAGTCACCAACCAACTACTCAAATTCTACTCGCTGAAACTCAATTTTCCGATGTATGTAGCAATAGTATTACTTCTAGCAAAATAAAAACAACCTTTGAAAGAGAATCCAAAACATCAAAAATCACCGATTTCATAGCAATAAATGATACAAAGATTAAGAGAACTGGAAAAGAAAAGAATGCTGAGAAATTTCGAGCTACTCTTACGTCTAGCATTCAAGGAATTGTTGGCAGCCTTGGAAGTTCTGTTAATATTAGGAAAGAGTTTTCAAAATCAGTCATGAATGGAACTATGGAAGCAAATAATGAGACGACTTTATCATCTTCAACACCTAACATTAATAAAAACAATGATGATGACCCAATCCTTACTTTGTACATACAAGGTCAGCCATCTACAATGTCTCGCTTCACGAATCGTTTCGGATCATATGAGCAAAGCAAGTTTGGTTCGAGGAGACGGAACTGGGTTTTAGACTATACACAGAGGAATAACATTCATTTAATGAAAGAGACTTATAAGCCATTAATATCTACCTCGTCTTCCGGGGAGGCAGAGTTAAAACAAGAGCCGAAAAAATTAGATTTAGGCCCATCTTCGTGGAGTAAGTATGACCAAAAGTCATCATTACCAACTCCATCTTTCAGTGGTAGTTCTTATACACAAAATCAGAAACTACTACCCTCGATTTCACCAGTTACAGGTGAAATGAAATATGATCCAAAGTCGCCATCACCAACTCCATCTTTCAGTGGTAGTTCTTATACACAAAATCAGAAACTACTACCCTCGATTTCACCAGTTACAGGTGAAATGAAATATGATCCAAAGTCGCCATTACCAACTCCATCTTTCAGTGGTAGTTCTTATACACAAAATAAGAAACTACTACCCTCGATTTCACCAGTTACAGGTGAAATGAAATATGATCCAAAGTCGCCATTACCAACTCCATCTTTCAGTGGTAGTTCTTATACACAAAATAAGAAAACTTTATCTCCATTTTCTTCAGTTAAACATGATTTCAAACATGGTCCAAATCCAACCTTAACAAATTCATTTCCTAGAGAAGGAACTTATTTAAATGGGCAAGATCAAAAGTTATTATTAGCGTCTAATTCTTCTAAGGTAAATACACTGGTGAAGCCGGACCAGAAGCCATCATGCGAAACTCAATCTTTCATGGAAAAAAACATTAATCTTGAAGACAGATTTTCCTATAAGACTGAAAATAAGACGTCATCAAGTCTGAGTCAGTCAACCACAGTACTTACTGATCAACGTTGTGATGACATATTCCAAAAAAATAATCTTGACAATTTGGATTTTCCTTCATTCCCAAACACAAATGAATCAAAACATAAGTCATGGAGGATTCTGAATAGGAAAGATGATCTTATTACCCAATCACTTGATGATATTTTAAAAAATTCGTCTGAAAGTATAACACAGTCTAAATCCGTCAGTGCCTCTAGAAATCGATTGGATTGTAACCAAGTTAAAACCACTGATCTTCAAAAATGTCTAACAACAGATAAAGTCAATGAAGGAAAAAGACATACCGTTAATTTTAGTGAACCCAGGCTTGGTTCACGAAGTTGTGTTACAACCAGACAGATGACAACCACAGTCGTCAAAGAAATCATTAAAAGAAAAAAGGAAATGCAGTATTACCAAGAAATTATAGATGATGGAGCTCTGAAAAGAACTACAAGTATTACCAAAACGTCAGAAAGTTCTCCAATTGTCGACAGAAGAATTACAACAGAAACTCTGTTTGAACGTAGCGTGGAGAAAGAAGACAATGTAATGTGTTCAAATTCCATGAGATCACAACCAGAAATGACCAAACAAACCATGAAGATGTCAAAAGACAGGAAAGAAAATACTTTGATTAAAACGTTGAAGAAATTAGTGCGGAATATTAGTACGACAGAAGAAAGGGAACAGCTTGTAGAAGAACATTTTAAAGATGATTCTAGTAAGTGTAGCCAAAGAATGGCTTTTGTGGTTGTCTTAGAATATAACTTTTTGTTGTTGCTGTTTTATCACAAAAGTATACAATAAATATCTGAGCTCTTTCCACTGCGAAGAGTCGAACCCTTGATTTACAATACAATGTAATTTACAATATAATATTAATAGGCGGAAAAAAATACTTAAGAATTATTTATAACTATCTGATGTATAGAAGAAGACGTTAATAAAAATATTTTAGGTTCTTTGTTAACAGAATCATTATTTATAATGTATTATTTTGAATTTTGTGTTCCAAAGAGTCAATGTTACTTTAATAGATTTCCGCATTTTTCTATTATTATTTTTGTCAGTATATCCCACTTCTATGTTTTATATGCAACGTGCTAAATATATGATTACCAAAGTCACTGATTTAAAACAATATATAGGTTTATTGATTTCCATGGTTCACTTTTGTAGTTTTCTATTACAATAAAACAATGATATACCCTAATATTTTTAGTTTATAATAAACTATGACGAAACAAACATTGTATCCAATTATTTAAACTATAAGCATATTAAAAAGACGTTATAGCAAGGTGATCAAGGCACTCGACTCGTAATCTGAGGGCCACGGGTTCGAATATCTGTCACATCAAACATGCCCGTGAGGACGTTATAACGTGATGGTCAATCCCACTATTCTTTCGTGAAAGAGTCGCCCAATAGTTGGCGGTGAGTGGTGATGACTAGCTGCCTTCCCTCTAGTCTTACACTGCTAAATTAGGGACGGCTAGCACAGATGGCCCTTGAGTAGCTTTGCACGAAATTCAAAATAAAAACAAAAGACGTTAGCAGTTTGTACATGAACTATATAGTGATAAATAACATACTGTGAGATTGAAAACCTCAGACTAGACGTACGATGGATTATTTGTAAGTGCAAAGACTTCAACGCTAAAATTTCGAGCTCAGTTCCCCACACAAGTCAGAACTTATAAAGTAACTTTACGCTAAAAACAACGACAGCTTCCAATCCCACTTCATATGACAGTATAAGACTAGTTAATACTTCCTGTCAAATATCATTTTAAAGGACTGACACGAAGGTAAACAAAAGCTATTTACTTGCACACCATATCCTGCTATTTCCATATATTAATCTAAACGTGTTTAGAAGTTTGGCTACTCGCTGATATTTCTTCTTTTCTTTTGGGAAAGCTCAAGAATCTTCGAGTACGATCAGACCTGACGAAGAGGAATTTATGGATTCAGTTAGTGTCAGGAATCCTCAATCCCACTCCGTAATTAACACTCCAGACACTGGGTTTCAGAATGTACAAGCCGATGACAACCGGAGCTGTAAATTCTGTCCCCGATTCCACTCGGTTTCCATGCCATCACTTACAAATTGTGGTCACTTCACCAGACCTTTAAGAAAACCAAGTACAGTTTCTGAACAAGATATGGCGCCACGGTAATCTTTCTGTATCTTTATAGTGTGTATTCTTGTTTAGCGCAAAGCAACACTGTGGACTATTTATGCTATGTCCACCACAGTTATATCCAAACCCAATATTCAATATCATAAGTCTAGAGACTTACCGCTGATTAACTAGTGGATATTTTTCTAGTACACTATTTGATACTCAAAAACAAGTTTTAGAATTATATTTTTGTATTTATACCAGTTGGACGAAAGTTATGCAAATTCATGATTAATGAAAGGTTTTCTTAAAACATGAAAAGTTGCTTCTCTTATACATAATTATAAAAAGTCCATAAAAACTGCAAAACATTAAATGTAAAACCGTAAGTTTGGATATATCTCCGTGTGGACCCAACAAACTTTCATACCAAATTTGGTAAAGAGCCATTGCAGGAGGCAAAGTGGTGGAAAAAATATGAACACTTTCATTTAATGTCACAAATGACCACTAGAGGCCACTGCTATAACTGTATTTTATATATTATGCTCAGTCGAGAGTAGTGTTTTTTTAAGTGCACTGTTGGAACTTAGTTATCGTCTTAAATTTGCTGCATATCCGTCGTGATTAATATAATACATGTTTGTAAAAGAATCTTTATATTTATGGTAAGTAATTGTTACTCTTTAGAAATTGATGTACTTTTGTTAAGTCTTATAATGCTATTTATTTCCATAAGCAACTTTACAAATTTTACAGACATATATGTACATTAATCTTCTTTATTCCCCAAAATAAATAAATAAACTGAACATTTCAATACAAGTAGGTGGCGCTTTTGCAATTTAACATCTGCTCTTCAGCCTTGTTTACGATTGAAAATTTCTTTGAGTAACATATCTGTACAGGTATAAGGTTTAAACCATTGACGAGTTTAAGTGTATAAACAGGACAACAGATAATATTTAAATACAAAAATTCTGTTATGACACAACTTTTACACTTTTCTTTTGTTTACTGAATTCCTATTCCAATGATATAACGAATCAAAAGCTATCCGACTTAGATATTGAAATGTCCACTCTAAGAACCCACGAATGAAAGCATATAAAAATATTTTATAACATATCAATTAATCTACGTTTGTCATATTTATTGCCGACGAGGCCCGTCGTTTACTACCAGGTTTCATGAGGCTGGCTGGAATATAACAAATGTGGTAGTGGTCTAGGTGTTACATAGATAATTAATTTTTATCAATAACGACTGTTATTTTTTGTTGTAAAATTTTAGCTACAAAAATTATTCAATTATCTATGACTGTTATTTGTAACAAAATATAAAAAAATATAATTAATACTAACTGGATCTTTATTAAATTGTTAACCACAAACAGTCAACTTCCCCGACTAAACAAACCAAGCCCTTGTCACTACGAGTCCAGCGTTTAATTACTCAAGAAGACCGATAGATGAGACGACGAGGATAAACTCCCGTGGTGTCTCTAAGAGTTACGTATCGAAATGAGCCGATGAGTTGTACAAAAGAAAAATTAAATACAATGTAGATGTGACTTTGAAAAGCCAATCGCTCTTTTTCAAAAAAATGTATATTATTAAACAGAAATGTTACGTTTATATATATTTATGTAGATCAATATAAACAATGGATTTTATTTTGTAATACCAATCTTTAACTTTTTGCCTTCGATATCTATGTTGTTATTACATTGTTTATATAATAAAGATATTTCCTTATTACTGTAATTGTTATTTTTATCTCTTCCATTTAAGAGACATGGCCAGGTGGTTAAGCGGCTTAACTCGTAATCTGAGTATCCTGGGTTCGAATCCCTGTCATACCAAACATGCTCGCTCTTTCCAAACAAATACTCTCATTTAATATACCACAATCATCCCCGAAATATGTTGTAATCATTAGTGAGCTGATTTTAAATACAGTTTTTATATGGCATTCATTTTGTGTTTTCAAAATGGAGCACGTGCTTGTTTGTTTTCAAGCGTAAAGTTGTACAGTTGGCTACCTTCACCATACCCACTTCACGAGTATCAAATTTTAACGTTATACATTGTTGTTGTTTTTTATTTCGCGCAAAGCTACACGAAGACTTCCTGCACTAGCCGTCCCTAATTAAGCAATGTAAGGGGAGGCAATTAGCCGTCACCATCCACTTTCACCTCTTAAGCTGCTTTTTTACCATCAAATAATGGGATTGACCGTCTTATTATAGTGCCCCCAAGAGCGAACATGTTTGGTGCGGCAAGCATTCGAACTCGCGACTCTCATATTACGACTCTAGCGCCATCTGGCCATGGCGTTATACCTTCATTTTTAAAGCCGAACCACCGAGAGGGGCAACAAAACTATCAGCTTAACTATAATTACTTTCATACTACATACTTATAATACGTATATTTATAATTTGCACGCATGTGTAATAAGACTTTCAGGGATTTTTTTTATCGGTAAAGCAACTGTGAATTCAAATGATCCTTAAAAATACGTTAAGAATAGTGAATAAGTCATCGGAAATGTTTTAACAACCATCATATCCTAGTGAGCATTATTTTGGTAATAATGCAAGTCTGAGTTGGATGAAGGTTTCCTTTAGCAAACAAATATTTGAACAAGTTTCACATACGAATATAACTATCATTAAATACCTCCTACGTGAAATTACAGCTATTTCAGATAACGACTGTATATAAGATCGATCAAGAAGTCACTTATTTTCATAGCCTAGCGACACTGATGCTACGGTATTCAGAGATATTAGCTTTCATTATATAATAATTATTTACGTTGTATTTTCGTTATGGGAATATACCCACCATCTTGAACAGCGAGTGTTTGGCGTTTGAAAGGAAAAAGTTATCGAGAGTTTTATTAGTTTCTTCTATTTATTTTGTTTAATAATAAATATACATGATTTAATAATTGTTTTAATAAATTATCCTCTTCATTCACCTTCAGTAAACTACATTAGTTAAACCTAATTCTAGTGATATCTCGTGGAACACTAGATTCACATTAAAGCTAGAATAAGTTTACAGTGAACGAAATAAATTTAACTATAATATTTATTTTGTTTAATAATAAATATAAATGACTGTTTTAATAAACTATCCCCTTCGTTCACTTTCAAAAGCTGCATCAGCTAAGCCTAACTTTACAAACTATCAGGTTTTCAAATTAAAAATAGACTAACTTTGTAGTGGACAAAGTTTTGTTATCATTCAAATAAATTATATGAGATCTAATCTTGTGTCTCTTCTTCCATTTAATGTAGTGAATACATAAAATTATATTACAGTTATTAGTATGTAACCTGTTATTCTGGGCCTTGTGGTTGGGGCCTTGCCAGCTGTGGATTCAAAGCCTGTTACCGATTATGCTGACCCTTTCGACCATAGTGGCGTTTATAATTAACCCACTTTTCGTTGGTAAAATGATAACCTAAGAGTTGTCGGTGAGTGGTGATGACTAACTAATTTTCTTCTAGTCTTACACTACTAAATTAGGGACGGCTAAAGCAGATAGTTCTTGTGTACCTTTGCACAAAAATTTAAAAAAATAAACAAAGAGACGTTGTGAGTTTCCGTTTTTACGGATGTTTACAATTAAACACAATAGGCTATCTGTGATCTAGAAACCAAAAGCTTACATAGGTGTTTATTATCTCGTTAATTACTGTTTATATATAAACATATTATAACTAGTACATGCGAAGATAAATCACCAAGGAACATCTAACAGCTGAATCGAGTGATTTAACCGTGAGTTATGTAACCACACCCTAAAAACTTATGACAAATCTCTTTGTGTTGGTGATATGGATTTTATGAGGCAGGTAACAGGCGTGGCCACTGGTAGAATTTCAATATAGATTATAAAAAGGATGCATAATATTTCACATTTCTTCTAAAACTGGCGTTCAGTTTAAAGGGTGACGTAATGATATTACAATTCAACAGTTTCATCAGTAGCCCACTAGAAGTCGCTGTACATTCAGGCTTAGCTAACTTAGCTTGCTTGATGTGAATGAAGATAACGGGTATTAAAGTAGGCATTAAAACAACGAAGTTATTATTACACCAAAAATGGTTGAAACTTATAAATAAACATTTCGTTTCAAAAACAAACATTTACTATAACCGTAAAAGGGGCTTGAAGAGCTACACAATGGGCTATCTGTCAGCGGTCAGATTCACTGTTGAACCACTTAGAGGGAGACAGGTTTAGCGCGATACTTTGTTTCTTGATAAAGCTCACTTCCTCACGAATATTTAGCGATACACAAACAATTCAAGGAATACATACCATAATGTGACTGCTAATGTGAACTGTGTCTTCAAATACCCACTCAAGCAAAATGTTAATTAAAAACGATATGTTTGTTTTATCATAAAGTTATACAATGAACTAAGTTACTTTATTCATCGTGGCTATTAAAGACCAAACTAGAGCGTTATATGCCGTAAAGCCATCATTAATATGACGTAACATCACCAGTAAACTTAACATAATTTAAATGGAAAACAATAAAGATGGCCAGTGACATATGTTCATTTCTTGCAGCAAATATTAATGACTTCAAGATTTCGTTGTTTGTAGGTTTTTACATCGTTATCACTTTGTGGTGCAAGTTCGGAATGAGTTTATAATTAAATAACTTTTTTGTTTGTATCAGAATTTCTTGCAAAGTTACACTAAGATTATCTGCATATAGCCATCCCTAATTTCGAAACGATAGACTATAGAGAAGGTAGTTAATTAATAGTACCCATCGCTAACTCTTGGACCACTATCATCTCACCGAATATAGGAGCACCGAAGGCCTCAAGGTGCGTTTTCCAGTAACGATGCAAAATATTCATATAATAAGGTCATAAATATATATACAGATCGGGAATTAGAATTTCAAAGATGGGTGTATAATTTGTACTTAATAACAAAGCAACAAAATAATATGGATCAACTTGGGATGCTAAGATCATCTAGAAAGGGACCTGTGACAAGTCGAACTTCAGTCGTGGTAATCTAAGTACAGTTTATGGTAATAAATATAAAAAATGTATTTTCAAAATCGTTTTATTGTAACGTGCCTAACCCCTTTTAAAATATACACACACACACCTACTTCAAAAAATACACACAAACCAATCGTTCAAGATGTGTAGGCATTTAAAATATACACACAAACACATACAAACCTTTTAAGATACTCACACTTGTAGGCTCTTGCTTTATATTTTCACGTTAAGTGCCCTGAGCGATAATAGAACTTAATTACTTATTAGACGTAATTTTTTTCTCTACAGTTTCTTATATCTAAAAGGGAGTGTTAAATTTATGTTTAATTGTATATCTGAAAGCACATTTCCTATTGTTTCTTCTTTTCTGTATAATTTCCCTGTTATAGCAGTAATTTACATAAATATATTTTTCTCATTCCGCGTATTTGCTACAGTACTCTATGTTATGTGTGTTCTGACTCTAACTTATCTCGTCCATACAGACGCATTCATGCGCATCCAACATCGACGATCGATTTTCTACAAAACAGACAACCTATTCGACTACTGTAACACTATAGTTCTTTCTAATAGCGCATGCTCGTAACTGAGCCGGTTAACGATTGTGGTGCAGATGTTTAGTTGAAATGACTGCTGGTTTCTCAGAGTCTAAAAATACTTAAAGTTTGACATGGTTCTCTTCTTAAGCCTGGTGTATTAATCAGAAATGACATCATCTGTTCTAACGTTTCTTATTCGTGATATGGTTACAGATTTATCTGTAATTGTTATTACAACATGTTATAGAACTTCTTCACACGTTATTTCTTAGTCACCATTCTGTCATAATACAGACGTTGTTGTTATGCTGTCATCCAGACAAGGTGCACAACTTGATAATCCTTCATCGCTAAAAGTGACATACCGATTTTAACTGACAGATTGCGAGATTAACCACCGACACGAAAGAGCACTTTATGACAGCGTGAAAACCTCTTGATGTTATAAAAACTCGTAAATAATTCATTTCGTGTTCGCGAATTATCGTTTAACAATATTTGGTAACTTACCATATTAGATCCTCACTGCTAGGACTCATCTAACTAAGTCCTCTCATGGTGGAAGAAGTTAGAACACAGCTTAACATAATAGTTATTGGTTTTGTTTTGTTTTTCGGAATAATGCTAAAATTTTAAAAACACTTTCGTTGCTAATCTACATATATAAGATAATTTTCATCTGTGCACAAAACTGTCCCCACGGTTTAAGTCCGACTTGGAGGAAACTTTGCACGAATTTTCAAAATCATAAGATGAAGTTCATTATAACAGGGTCTCTTATAGAAAACGTTTATTTGAAAAAGAAAATAAAACGTGAAGCCTGGTATAGACAGGTGGTTAGGGGCGCTGAACTGGTAATTTGAGGGTCACAGGTTCGAATCCTCGTCACACCAAACTTATTCGCCTTTTCAGTCGTGAGGACGTTACCATGTTACGGTCAATCTCACTATTCGTTGGTGTGTGGGTGTATGCTTTTTTTTTATAGTAAAGCCACATCGGGTTATCATATGATTCCACCGAGAGGAATTGAACCCCAAATTTTAGCGTTGTAAATCCATACCAGCAGGGGACGTATTCATTGGTAAAAAAGTAGTTCAAACGTTGGTGATGATGACTAGCTGCCTTCCCTCATGTCTTACACTACTAAATTAGGGACGACTAACGTAGATAGCCCTTGTGTAGCTTTGCGAAAAATTCAAAAATCAAACCTAAAATGTATCGTCAGAATACGAGTTATAGATAGGTTTGGCCACCAACTTTATGAATCAACATCCAGTAAAAATAAACCAGGAACAAACGAGAAATACACATCAAATTGCATCATCGTCATAATGCAATTAGAATAATTCAGGAGAAGTTTTGTGACAAAGAAGCACACTTGCTAAAATCGTGATCGTTTCTATTAGTTCACAAAAGATAAATAAAGTTCCTTCATGACCTCAAAGCCATGCTATCATACCAAAACATCTTCCTGTAATGTAACAATCAAGGTATAATATTTATTTTCAATATTTGATATTTTGGATAGGCAATGATTACGAGAGAACATAAAGGAAACTGTCTGACCACGATGTTTATTTTTATCCGTACTATGAATATCCGAACTCTAAAATTTACAAAGCTCTCATCCGTGCTAGGGATTCTGGTCCTATAGTTTAGTTTACAACGCTTTCACCGTAATAGGGGTCCTGGTCCTAAAGTTTACAAGGCTTTCATCCATGCTGGGGTCCCTGGTTTTAAAGTTTACAAGACTTTCATCCGTATTAGGGACCCTGGTGTTATGTAAATATCATGTAAATGTTGTCGAGAGTGTTATGTAAACGACAACCATGTCGAGTGCTATGTAAATGTCATGTAAATATCATGCATATGTTATGTAAATATAATGTAACGTCGTATTTGAATTCCCATATTTATTATTTATAATTCTATATTTATATTATTGTTTTTTAAACCAACTCAAAAGGGTTAAATCTAGTAGAAAATTGCATAACTTCACGAACTGCAAACAACAACAAGGGAACTTCCTCATCCCAGTCCTTTGAGTGTTCGTGGCTGTAATTTGGTGGAAACGCTCATGGACACCTTGTGACTCAGGACGGTATACACTGGATGAAACTTGATGGATGTTTAGTTCATGCATGGCTTGTTGAAATATCTTGGACATAAAATTTGAGCCTTGGTCTGATTGCACGACTTTTGGAATCCCTAACATGGTAAAGAATTTGACAAGAGCCTTGATAATGTTGGGAGCAGTGATTTTTCTCAAAGGGATAGCCTCACGGAAACGTGTAGAAGCACACATGATCGTCAAGAGGTATTCATTTCCTGCTTTGCTGTTTGGCATCGGGCCAACACAGTCGATAATGACCCTTGATAACGGTTCTTCAAAGGCAGGAATACGCTACAGTGGTGCTTTGGGAATCCCTTGATTTGGTTTTTCAGTCATTTGGCAAGAATGGCATGTTTTGCAATAGTCAACAACATCTTGGCGCATCTTTGGCCAATAGAAATGTCGTCGGATACGATCTAGGGTCTTTCTTATACCTAAGTGTCCGGACAACACATTATCATGAGCAAGACTAAGAATATCATTCCGATAGCATTTTGGAATGACGATTTGGTGAATAACATTCCATTCTTCATCAGCAGCAACGTCAGGAGGTCTGTATTTTCTCATTAACACACCTGACTTCTGGTAGTAACAAATAGGGACAGTTCCTATTTCATTTTCATCAACGGCCAGTTGTAGAAGAGAACGAGTTTCAGGATCATTGTCCTGTTCCTCAACAAGTTTGTTACGATGAAGAGAGTTGAAAAATGACTCGGAGTCATCAGGAGAACTTAACGTTGAGTCAGAAATCTCATCGATGCGAGACATGAACGTATCAGATAAAGGGAAATCCTCTTTGGACTCCTGAGAACGTGTTTGAGAACGAGTAACAGCACAGGCGGGAAAAACATCAGGCAACTCTTCAACGAGTTGCTCTGTACTGGGAGTAATAACAGGCGCTTCAACAACATGGACCTCTGGTACCACCTTACTACCAGCCAAATCATTTCCCAAAAGCATAGACACACCTTCAACAGGTAATGAAGATTTAATACCCACAGTCACTGGGCCTGAAACTAATTCCGAATGCAAATCCAATCTATGAAGAGGAATAGAAACGACGCCACCTTCTACACCAGAAATGAGCACATTGGCCCCAACGGATGACTTTTCAGAAAACGGAAGTACACTTTCCAAAATCAAACTCTGAAAAGCTCCAGTATCCCGCAGGATTTTAATTGGTTGTAGACGTGAATCGCCAACAAAAGAAACAAAACCTTCAGTGATGAAAGGCTTAAATTTGTCCTCAACAAGATCTTCAAGTACATCAATAATATTGGAATCCACAGTGGACAAAATCATTGGGAACCAATGATGTATCCAACGAAGGTAAAAATGAAACTATGGGGTGATGGCTTGTTTTTGAGCTTATAGCACTCAGAAATCAGATGGCCAGGTTTCTTACAATAAGCACATGTTTTGGATGAGAATGGCACGTTTTTTGTAGATGATGAGCTTTGAGAATAAGATGAAGTCTTTATTTGAGAATCAGAAGTTTGCTCTTTTCTGTCTTTGTTGACATTTGCATAATGCTTGAATGAGTCATTGGGTTTCTTCGCTGTGTGATTTGTTTTGCTCTTGTACGAGAAATCTTTATGAGTCAAAGCATACTCGTCTGCCAAGACAGCAGCATCATGAATTTTGGAAGCTTTTTGTTCATCAATACAAGTTTTAAGCTCTACGGGAATACATCTTTTAAATTCTTCAACTAACATGAGTTCTCCGAGTTTTGTATAATCATCTTTGATTTCTTTGGAATCACACCACCTGTCGAATAGAGTTTCTTTTTCACGAGCAAATTCGACATAAGTTTGGTTTTCAAACTTTTTGTAACCACGAAATTTTTGTCTGTATGCCTCTGGCACGAATTCATAAGCATTCAAAACGCATTTTTTGACGTGCTCGTAATCATAACTTTGCTCGGCCGTGAGTTTAGAAAATACTTCCTGAGCTTTACCCTTGAGAACACTCTGAAGTAATACTGTCCAATATTCGGTAGGCCATTTTAGCCTAAGGGCCAATTTTTCAAATTGCTGAAAATATTTATCCACAGCCTTCTCATTGAATGGAGGCACTAAACGAATTTGTTTGGAAGCATCAAAATTTTCCAACTGCATTTGGACAACCTTTTCTTTTGTCTGTGCCCTTCTCAGACTGATTTTCGTATCAGCCTTAATGCGTTCTATTTGTATTTTGGCATCAAGGCGTTTGTTTTCTTGTTCTGCCTCAAGACGTTTGGTTTCAATTTCTAAACGAAATTTCATTTCCATTTCTATTCTTTTTAATTCAAAATCTGGGTCAAAATGAGAGGCAGGCAATTGTTGTACAACGTTTTGAGGTAAAACTTTTTGGTTAACCAAATGTTCAACAACAATTCTTTTGATATCTGTTTTCTTCATTGCTTGCTTTACTTCCAAACTGAAATGTTTTCCAATATCAAGCAATTCAGATTTTCTTAATTCACTGATCAATTCCAAAGAGGGATTCTGATTAAATTTGTCAATAAAATCTGCAAGTGGGAATGCCATATTAAATACACAAGTTGTCTATCTGTATAGAATATGAATACAATATTGGAATAGGATTAAACTGTTTGTTCAGATCCCGGACGAGCCCCCAATTTTCTGTTACGTTTTTTATGCGGACTGAACGCAACAGAAAGACACAGATAGCAGCTTGTATAATTTATTATAATTATCTACTTATGTGATAGACACAAAATATATTATCTAATGGCAATAACAGATATCCAGTTTCAACCATCAAAACAACTTACGATACAAAAAAGGTACTGGCCTGTGCTTAGTAATATGATCCAGGATAAGTGTCCAAATCCGAAATCCAAAGTTCTAATCTAGGCGTTGAATTCAGTCCCACGGAGAAATTTTCGAAGTTTGAATGGGTAATTTCAAACAAAAGTTCACAGTCCAATTCCTATTGACTTTCGATATAATCCGTAATCCGACTGAATTGTAAAGGTTGACGGAATAAAATTTTTCACCGCTTTAGTCGATCTAGCTCTATTCACAAATTCAGTTTAAACTTTCTCAAACAAGACAAAGTTCCTGATCCGAATAAAATGGATGACTTACTTCTTGACCCGAGTAAAAGTGGATGATTTCTACCTCGCATCGCCTTCTGTTTATATACTATATCGCGTAACTCCCCAGAATTTCACAGTACAAACACCAGGCCAATACAAGTGATCAATCTATTTAGTTTTAAAAATTTCTAAATTAATTTTAATTAATTCTAATATGTTACTTTAAATTTTACCGATTTAAACTTTGAAACAATAATATAAATATAGAATTATAAATAATAAATATGGAAATTCAAATACGACGTTACATTATATTTACATAACATATGCATGATATTTACATGACATTTACATAGCACTCGACATGGTTGTCGTTTACATAACATTTACATAACACTCTCGACAACATTTACATGATATTTACATAACACCTGGTTCTAAACTTTACAAGCCTTTTATCCGTGCTGAGGTCCCTGGTTTTAAAGTTTACAAGCCTTTCATCCGTGCTGAAGTCCCTGATCCTAAAGTTTACAAAACTTTCATCCATGCTGGGGACTGTGGTCCTAAAATTTACAAGGCTTCCACCCATATTAAGGATCCTGGTCCAAAAATGTACAAGACTTTCATCCATGACAGGTTACCTGATACTGAAGTTTCCGAGTTTCTACCCACGCCAGGTACATTTACAAACACACTCTTATTCTGTATGTATATATACATATTCGCTGTTGTAGGGTATGTTTCTTAATATTTTAATTATGATGTTATACGTTGTTTGTTGGAGGAAATTTGAGCATGACGTAATGATGATGTGTGGAATTTAGAAATTTCTGACGTCTCGAATTTTCTAAACACCTGGAGAAAAATAGATAACATCTAAGCGTCAGGCCATTGTTGGATAGTCAGTTAATAATAGTTACAAAAACTTAATTGAAGATTTAGCTAGAGAGTCCGTTACAATCCTGTCGATCAGTTACCGAAGGCGTTAGTCTGTCTTTAAATGTATCTTAAATACAAAAGGAAATTTAAGTTTTATTTTTAAGTTAAAACGTTCGCATTATAGTCCAAGAAATAAATAACTCGTTAAGAATAACTGGACTGAAATTATCTTTGCAGGTTGTTTGTTTTAGAGTTAAGCCGCATTGGACTATCTTCTGCATCTACAGTATGGAATCGAGCCTTAGATTTTAGCTTTGTAATTCCTAAGACATAATGCTGTTCCACCAGGGACCTATTTTTAACGCATAATCAAAAAAGGACCCGTCCAACAACAGAAACCGTTACAATAATATATTTGTGTTTCTTACATATTATATTCCCCTCGGTGGACTCAGCAAATAGCCAAATGTGGCTTTGCTAAAAGAAACACACACAGTTATATATTTTAATAATTTTTAATTAATTTAGTTTGTAAAATTCTTTTCAGTTACCAATAATAGCAACACTTAATTAATTAAGATTTAACATCTGTGCTAGCCGTCCCTAATTTAGCAGTGTAAGACTAGAGGGAAGGCAGCTAGTCATCACCACCCACCACCAACTCTTGGGCTACTCTTTTAACAACGAATAGCGGGATTGAACGTCATAACATAACGCCCCCACGGCTGAAAGGGCGAACACGTTTGGCGCGACGGGTATACGAACACGCGACCCTCATATTACGAGTCGCACGCCTTAACGCGCTTGACCATACTGGACCTCCTTTTTGTTTCTAAGTCACCAGTAAGAATATTTAAATACGTGTAAAAACCAGAAAATTTCTGTCGTAAGAATCTCTTTGCAGTCAAAGTAAATATGTTATTATATTTGTTCATATTCTGAGACCCTTCATTTTCATTAAAGCCACTGCCTTTTTTTATTTTTTTTTTATAATTATCACTATTATTTCGAGTATATTCATTTTCGCTGTTGTCTCGACACCATTTTCAATCCGATTCATCACATAGATGTTACTTCGTCATCTTTAATCCATTACATTACCTTCTTGTGACTATCTACATTCGAGTTTCTTGTTAAAATACTTATTTACGGTTTTACATAATTATAGGAAGGGATTAGTTACTTCGTTTAGACAAACGTCATGTAACTGAACAGAGATATACGCCACTTTTTTTTATACTACTGACGTTCGTGAACATAATCATTGAAAATATCCTCGAATTACTCGTGTTCTATTAACGAGCCACGCGTCATTTTATTCATAAAAAGTCTTACCAGACGTCCTAGTTTTTAACCTTATACATATACATGATATCCGAAAAGTCTGAAACCATATTTTTCCTGATCAGAAACAATAAAAGCATTAAACTATTCCGTTTGAAACTAATAGTTTGTCACTATACAAACCTTTTAAATTTCACTTAGAGTATTAGTTGACAAAGACAGATTACACTTCATCATATTCATTTGCTCCCTGCTACGTTTCCTTAACCTAACATATCATTAAGCGCTTGTACAAATTGAGATTTGAAGACTTGCCCTGACGCGAAAAATACGAGACCTTATATTTTTCTTTTGAGCAGATTCAATACAACTAAACTGCGTTTTTATCCAATTTATTATTTTTAACAAATCTGCTTTAGTTTTAAAACGCGATGCAATAAACATTAACTAACTTAAAAAATAAATTATAATTTAAAAAGCTACAAGTTTGATTTTCTCGTTTCTAAAACACAGTTACACAAAAAAATCCTTAAACATTTACTACCGTTACAGTGCCATTCAGTATGTAAGAGAAATATCCCAGTTTTTTCACCCTAGAAATCTGGTAATCCTACTCACAAAACAATAAGACAACACATAGATGACCTAAAAAACTATTTTTAATAATGTTCGTATAAGAGGCTATGAAACATTTACACGTTGTACGCGATAAACTTCACTTATCCAAACACAGCCAACAGGATGCTGTTCACTGTGAAATACTAAAGCATAGTCATGATACATGCGTAAGCTTATTAAAGAAATACATCTTACGTAATCGAAGTTTGTGGCCTCCAGATAGTTGAAAAACACTGTCTAGTTCATTGTAAACAGAAGGTGGTATGACTAATCAGTAGATTATAAGAGCTTTAAAGCCCCACAAAAAAACACAAATACTCTTACGTAGCTTGCAATACAAAATTGTTGTCAATCTGTACGTTAGCGGAGCGATAAATCATGAAATCATTAGCACTCAGATTGTTCTAGTTTGTTCTAGAAAACGTTACAGAATCTAGGCCTAGTTGATATCTGACACTCCAACTTAACATTACGCTGTTTTTAATGTTCTCTCGTGTCGCTCTGTCCCCCCAGTGGCTCAACGGTATGTCTGCGGACTTGCACGCTAAAATCCGGGTTTCGATACCCGTGGTGGGCAGAGCACAGATAGCCCATTGTGTAGCTTTGTACTTAATTCAAAACAAAACAAATCGTGTCGCTCTTGTAATTATTCAAGTTTTATCCAAGAAACAATTAAGAAATTACTTAAATTAAAATTTTTCAGGTAAAAAGCATAAACTGACTTGTGAAGTGTTATAAAAGAACACTTTTCCTTGTTTTTGGCATTTCTTAACGAACAAGTATCAACATAACATTTTTAAAGTTTCCTTCTCTCCCAAGAGAGCGCATAAGTAAAAAACAAACAAGGTAATATAGCATCAGGCGTACTTCAGCCTGTTAAACTATGTGTTTAAGCTTAATCTATAAAAAGTTAGGTTTGCGTTTCCTATTTATTAATATGAAATTATTATTTATTTGGGTCTATAGTTTTGGTGTTGCTGGATAATATGTATTTTCCGCATGGGAATGCCAATTATTAACATTATCATATTTGGTCAGGCTATCACTGATAAAACATATAACACCAAATATGCAGCATTTACTTTTCCTATATCGTTCTATTTTGCCACAAAAAGTAAAGTTTGTCTTCTTAGGTTTTAGGCTAATAAAGAGACGTAACAATTTTTAATTTCTAAAAGTTAAACAATAATACTATGTCACATAGTTGCACGTTTACGCCACACATAATAACATATTAAATTGTTAGATTATTTAATTATTTATAGTAATTATTGTGTAACGTTTCACTCTGATCTGTGAGCAGCTTGCTTTGATCATAAGTTGTTAATAATGTACTACACTAAAAATAGAAGATGAAATAGCTGCAGTATTAAATTATAATAGACGTTTTGAAACATTAAACAATTCGTGTGTAATATAGACACAGAATAATGTATAAACCTCACGTGAAGTTTAAACACAACCTATCCTGTCTATTTAAATAAAAGTCAAAATGTTATTAACTCCTTCCCCAGTTATTCTACTAATTGCTTTCGTACAGTAGATCCCAATTAAAGCGGATAATCACGCCTCACCACATCACCAACACACTTTTTTGTTCTATAACACTGGTTTACAAAAAAATATTTTTTGTCTGAGGCAAGAATGTGAATAGGTGTTTTTTACTAATTTGGGTGTGTTGAATTCAAATTTATAAACAGTTTTGCTCTATCACCTCTAGTTTTCTGGCTTTTAAATAGTCTCATTTTAGTATATACGTGCTTATTTCAACAGTTGCAGCAGCTTATTACAGATAAAACAGGATAGATAAAGAACATTGACGGAATAAATATACTTGGATGACACAATGTACACAATTCATAGTACCGCAGACAGTGAGAAATGTGTTTTCTTAGATGATCTGGTGTATTTTGCCTCCGGGATCCCATATTCTCATAAGTCTTTAGCAACTTCTCAATACAGGCTTGGTAATTTGGTACGCGTGTGTTACCAAGGAAGCCACTACAGACTGACTTAAATGCTTCCCACGCTCTCAGTTCCTTTAAAGTAAGAAGCTCCTCAAAATCAGTATCCTTCAGCACTTCTCGGATTTGAGGTCCGACAAAGATGCCCTCTTTGAGCTTAGCAGCACTGAGACCTGGGAAAACAGTAGACAAGTGTTGGAAGGCAGCACCATTGTTGTCCATGTCCTTCACGAAATTCTTCATCAAACCAAGCTTGATGTGAAGAGGAGGAAGAAGCACCTTCTTCATGTCAACCAGAGGATTCTCCTTGACGCTGTGTTCGCCAGGAACGAAAGTGCTTCTAGACCCCCAGTCTTTCTGCTTGTAATGCTGGGATACAGCTCGACTATCCCAGAGACAGAGAAAGCGACAGTACTTTGTGAAGCCCGCTTGCATACCCATAAGAAGACCAATGACCTTGAGGTCCTCACACAGACTCCAATGGTACTGGTACTTAACAGCTTCTAAAAGAAGCTCCATATTGTCATAGGACTCCTTTAGATGGACAGGGTGTGCAGTGGGAATGCTGGGATATTTATTCCCGTTGTGCAGAAGCACAGCCTTGAGACTTCGCTTGGAAGAGTCTATGAAAAGACGCCAGTCTGAAGGATTATGTGGCAAACCAAGGAAAGTGAACAAGCCAGGTACATTTGTGCAGTAGCACAACTTGTTTTCCATGTCGAAAAATGAAGCAAGGTCTTTGTTCCGATTCCTGAAACTGGTGATCCGTCTTGATATATAGCTATATATATATATAATGTAATGCTATCACTTACATTTATTGCACAATAACTAAAAAAAGAAGACATAAGTCACACAATATTAGAAATTAATCTTGAATGCATATACGCCTTTATGTACAGTATTCATATCTAAAAAACTAAGAGATGATGAGTAAAAACGGATTTCAAATCTGAATTCAGCACCCCCAAATTAGGTTAAAACAGCTATTTTTGTGCTTGCCTCAATTTCTTTGTAAACCAGTGTTATCAGTCATATTACTAGCAGTTTTATCCTAATGTTTCGTCAGTTAGATTAATATTTTTGTGATTATTTTTCTAGGCATTAGACTGGACATTTTAGCTATGCTTTCTCGAAGAAAGAAGTGATTTTGATGGGGAACAAATCTCACACACAGGTTACATACTACAGTCCACGTTATAACAAAACACTACTTATCAGGGATTTAAGGTATATAATTATAGTTTCCGGTCAAAGTAAAAAAATAAATGGTCAAATGTTATTTAGAGATCATTAAAAGTTGCTGTGACTAATATATTTGATCAGATTTATCTTTCATTGGTGGTGTAATAGATCGAACTCTCATATTAAATTTTACGTTTTGAAGCTAACTGTTGAGCCACTGGGAGTAGGGGTATCATCTACTCTGTATATTTCTTTCTGTCAACAGTGCCAAAGATATAAGTTAGCAGAAATTATAATAAGTGTAAAAGTAATTTCAGCACGCTAAAATGTTCATCAATGTCATTTAGAAATCACCAAATGTCACTGTGACAATATGGGTGTGTGTTCAAATTTACCTAAATTACCTTATTATTGTATCATATAAGAATGCGCTTGCCTCTTCCTATTAATAATTATCTGTTTCCAACATATTTTTTATTCAATCCACAATTTTTAGTTATAAGTTGCCATGGTTACCTCTAAGAACTGGGAAGTAATCGGTTTTTACACTAAATAAACTATCGACTGAATTCAGCTAGTTTAATGTTATATTCTTTTTAGACGATAAATAATTTCTACTTAGTATCTTGTTCTGTATATCCTTAATTACGTGACTGTTCTAACACTAAGCCTACAAAATAGCAAAACCAATTACTTTACAGAAATATAGTTTCTGTATAGTTTCACTTTTAATGAAATAAGTACTTACGTAGAAAAAGAAGAAAGAGATGAGATAAATTATGTTAATATTAAGTAAGAATAATTGATGAAGGAAGAATAGAGGGCGTGGTTCCACTACTATGAATGGTTGCCTTCTTATTTTCGCGTAATGCCCCCAAAACATCTTTCGGCTATATCTTCACTCAATCATAAAAGGCACAGCTTTTGGCTTTGCTTTCCATATAGACACTTAATACATTAAGAATGATTGAAATAATAATTCGAGTGATAATTAATATATAGTTGTTAATAATAGGTTTAATAGATATTTTTGTTACACTATTAATGTTTCTACTCTTATAGTGTGCTACAAATTTCTGCTGCTGTAATTTTGCCATGTTTAGATGCGCATTACCATAATAATTTAGAAATTCTTCTTTAATATGTTTAAAAAAGAGAAAATAATTGTTTGTTCTGTGAGCCATGCTGACTGTCGACACTCCTGGAAGCCAGTAAACACCACCTTCTACCAACGAAAAATGCGGTTGGCCATAACATTATAACGCCCCTACGACTAGAAGGACGAGCATGTAAAGTTACGCGATTCGAACTTGATGCAACAATTGAAATCCAGAACGGGAAATCATAGAATGCAATTAAATCCTTATAGGTAGATCTGTTCATATGTACACAATTGTTCATAACAGTTTACAAATATTACCATCATTAACAAACCACAAAATTATCAAAAATATAATTAGTTTTCAAACATAAAGTGTATAGTGCCAACATGCACCAAACGTTAAAAGACGCGTTTTTCATCGTAATTTCGAAATATTTATAAAATTCCTATAATCATAAATGTGATGTTTTTAACAACAATTTTTGAGATTTTTTCACGACTTATTTCAGAATTAACGTGAAATATATAATCAAAGGTAAGAAAACTCAAAGAAAACAGCCTGAAAACATTCTTATTCCAACTCATTAAAGTCGCCGCAGGCATGAAGTACAAGACACGTCACACTGAGTGTAAATATTTGTATCTACACTATTATATTTATTAGTGCATAAATCAAGGAACGTTTCGAGTTATTCTGTAATAACAATCAACCTATGGTTATCTTATCAGAATGTACTTCAAGATAAAAATGCAACTCCATGTCCTTTATTGCCAACTCTCTTTATTTTCCACTTCAAATACATCATAATGCATATTTTAAAAATATACAAGTCCATAACTGTAGTCCAAAAATGTTTAGAATGTTGACTTCTAAAATGACCTTTTCATTTTAACGTATAGCTTTAATTCGATATTCACGTTTGGTTAGATCTATAACTTTTTTTTTTTTGCCTCTTTTGTTCATATATCTTTTTACTTAGATTGTTTAGTATACAGTGGGTAAAAGTAGGTTTTTATAGGTTCGTTTCTTATTAAAACTGCAAAAGTAAGCTTAACAATCATATTTTCGTGTGGGGATACAAGAGTGCCCTGAAGTGTTGTTACATTAAGCCTAAAGTAAAAGTAGTAACGGGCTGGCCAAGTTTAGAGCCGCGTGCATAATATTTAGGTAAAAATACAGATTCAGTTTAAAACTGGAATCGCTTCTTTGGCAAACAATTAATATAATTGTAGTATTCTAAACTAAACCCCTATTTGGTTCGTTTCATCACAAAGTCTAGATAATGAGGTGAAAGACCGTAGTAGTTTAGATCGTGAGAGAAACTGTCATAAAACCATTACTCACGGTTTTTAATTTTTGATTATTGTAACCCTGTCTCAAAAACGTTCATAGCAGTTTGTTTGTTTTGTAAATTCGCACAAAGCTACTCGAGGGCTATCTGTGCTAGCCGTCCCTAATTTAGCAGTGTAAGACTAGAGGGAAGACAGCTAGTCATCACCCCCACCGCCAACTCTTGGGCTACTCTTTTACCAACGAATAGTGGGATTGACCGTCACATTATACACCCCCACGGCTGGGAGGGCGAGCATGTTTAGCGCGACCCTCGGATTACGAGTGCACGCCTTAACGCGCTCGGCCATGCCAGGCCTTCCTAGCAAAGTTTACTATACTAAAATTAAAACAAATTTGTGTGGAAAAATTCCTAAATCCACTAAAACTCGTGTAATATTCACGTGAAAATATGTTAAAACGTGCCTGATAATAGCCATTTAAAATGCTATTTTTCAACCATGCACTCAAACTTCAACCCAGTAAATTTTTATAATACATTTTGAAGTTAAAATATATCTTAAGACAGCTAGTATGGATATTAAAACTTTTACCAGAGAACAACGTTTCGACTTTCTCAGGTCAACATTAATCTCCGCTTTACTTTGGTAAGTGTTTACGCCCGTACCAGCCGTTCCGAGAATTTTTTTATTTTTTTTTCGAGTAGGTTTCTCGTCACGAATATTGAAGTTGGTATATTTCTACAAACAGGAACGAAAAATAAACACTAGGTGGAGTATACTTTATATTCCTATCCCCATCAAGCTAATACTTTGATGGGCTTATTTGGATTTGATCTATACCTGAAGATATAAACTTCAGGAAGTTCGTTAATTACAAAAGTTTATTTTTAAAAGTAACCATTTTCTCGTCCACAACCACAAGCAGCTAGTTCTATCATAGCATTCTCCTTCATACTGCTTCTGAAATTATGAAAAACTAAAAAGTGCCCCAAGTTAAGAGCCAGCTATCTTAAAACCACGTCTTTTCCTAGATAACGAAATTTAATACAGTAGTAGTTTGAAATTAAAATCAATCCCACTTTAAAAAAAAAAATCTCAATGAATCGAAAATGTTAGTGCATTTAAAATGAAATAATGGCCAGAAAAGGAAGGTGATATCCAACACCGCTAGAGGCGCTGATATTTCCAAGTAAAGTTCTTTAAAAAAAGTCCAATTTGTTTGTTAATACAGGATTATTTCGAAACATTTTTATTGTTCGAGGAAAATGATGTTAGAGATTTTTGAAGAGTATAAAATATTTCGTACGGAAGACGCATCCTAATTTTCAGTTCGGAAAAATTTGAAAAAAGGGTGCGTCTTAAGTTCGAAGTAATACAAAATTATGATAAAAACTAATCACACACACACACTTCCTTTTAATAGCATTTATTTTCGTCTAGGCAAGATAAATAATAGCAAAGAAAAACTCGTATGAAAATAGCAAATGTAAGAAAGATGATTAAATACAAAAATCCAAATGTTGGAAGATCATTCTAAACTTCAGAACTTGAGAAGCTAAAAATGGAAGGCATATTAAAGTATATTAAAGCATGGAACCAATACAGTTACCTTGGATATATTAAAAAGAAATATTAAGAGTTTAATATTCATCCTCTCCTTCATCTTCTGCTCCTTCTGTTGAGTCCAGACCAACCTCTTCATAGTCCTTTTCTAGTGCTGCCAAGTCCTCTCTAGCTTCTGAGAACTCTCCCTCTTCCATACCTTCACCAACGTACCAGTGGACGAATGCTCTCTTGGCATACATGAGATCAAACTTGTGGTCCAGCCGTGCCCAGGCTTCAGCAATGGCAGTGGTGTTGGACAACATGCACACAGCACGTTGAACCTTGGCAAGGTCTCCTCCAGGAACAACAGTTGGTGGTTGGTAATTGATACCCACCTGAAGACAAGATCAATACATGGCAATAACCATTTTTGTAACATTACTACGGCCAAGTGTAATTTAATCAGTATTACAGCTACACAAACCATATAATATCCAAAGATAAATTACAGAATACCACAAGTTTAGTCTAATTACATAAAGGTTTGATTTTGCAAAATTTCACTAGAAGCTTTCCACACTACATCGTGATGAAACAGTAACAAAACTAAAAGATTTTAGCAGAATAGCCACCATCAGAATGTAATGAACTAGAAATATCACCTTAAATAACTTAGAAATCATGAAAGCTACACTTATCCAAATAAGCCAGAAAAGTAGTTATAATTTGGTAATGAATTCAGTTAATCAGAAACACCAACTTATTTTCAATTATTCCAACTATTTCAAGATTCTTCAGTTTGACAAATAAGGGTTAATAAGCTAATCAAAATCAGGGCTTCTAATTATCCCCAACTATCCAAGTCTTCTTTGAGAATGACCAATTAGTTGAACATCAAATCTCATAAGCCTGACAGTCGTTAACAAATTTTCCAGTTATCCAAATCAGTAAACACTACAGTGGCATTAGTTTTTTTCAGAATAAATAAAGAAGTTACGATTATAAACAAACTATATTACATAAGCCACACAGATGTCTAAAGCTACAGGACCAACTGACACAGAACACATGAGAAAATCCAAAACAAACTTAAAAGAATTACTAGTATACCATTTCAATCAGAACAAATTTAATCTGAAACCTATAAGTAATAAGACACATGTAAAATTAAAATAAATTACCTTAAATCCAGTTGGACACCAATCAACAAACTGAATGGTCCTTTTAGTTTTAATAGCAGCAATGGCAGCATTCACGTCTTTAGGGACAACATCCCCTCGGTACAGGAGACAACAGGCCATGTACTTGCCGTGTCGAGGGTCGCACTTAACCATCTGGTTGGCTGGTTCAAAACAAGCATTGGTGATCTCCGAAACTGTAAGTTGCTCATGGTACGCCTTCTCTGCAGATATTACTGGGGCATAAGTAACAAGAGGGAAGTGAATACGAGGGTAGGGCACCAAGTTTGTTTGAAACTCGGTGAGATCAACATTCAAAGCTCCATCAAACCTCAGAGAAGCTGTGATAGAAGAAACGATCTGGCCAATCAATCGGTTCAGGTTTGTGTAGGTTGGGCGATCGATGTCAAGGTTGCGTCTACAGATGTCATATATGGCCTCGTTGTCCACCATGAATGCACAGTCCGAGTGCTCCAAGGTAGTGTGGGTGGTCAGAATGGAGTTGTAAGGCTCAACAACAGCAGTTGCTACCTACATAACAGAAATGTGGGCAAGAAATTCTGGAAGGTCATTAATCCAATAATACATGTGATCATTTTATCCTACTAAGATTCATTAACAGCTTACAAACATTGATTCTTAACACTCTGGTAGAACACTATTTGAAAATAGATTGAAGTTCAAAAATTTGGAAATTCTACAGATTTGAAAATTAGACAAAATTACAGGTTTGAATCTGGGTATACATTAATGTTATGTACTTAATGTATTCTTCAAACATACTCAAAAGACACTAACCTGAGGAGCTGGATACACAGAGAACTCCAACTTTGACTTCTTTCCATAGTCCACAGATAACCTTTCCATCAACAAAGAGGTGAACCCTGAGCCGGTACCACCACCAAAACTATGGAAGATTAGGAAACCTTGGAGTCCTGTACACTGGTCAGCCAGTTTACGGATCCTGTCCAGCACCAGGTCAACTATTTCTTTACCGATGGTGTAATGACCTCGAGCATAGTTGTTAGCTGCATCCTCTTTGCCAGTTATCATCTGTTCTGGATGAAAAAGTTGTCTATAGGTACCAGTCCTAACCTCATCAACTACTGTGGGCTCCAGGTCAACGTACACAGCCCGGGGCACATGCTTTCCTGCTCCTGTTTCACTGAAGAATGTGTTGAAAGAATCATCTCCTCCACCAATAGTTTTGTCACTTGGCATCTGACCATCAGGTTGAATACCATGTTCCAGACAGTACAGTTCCCAACAGGCATTCCCAATCTGGACACCAGCTTGACCAACGTGGATACTGATACATTCACGCATCTTTTATTACTTGATTTTCTGAAACATTAAGCACAAAATTAACTTCTGATAGAGGGAAAGAATCAGTTGTAACGAATTTAAATATGTAATTTGGAAATTAAGTTTCAAGTAGAAGAATGCTTATAAACTTACACTCATCCATATTATACAACTATTTTAAATTACTAAATACTTTTTCACATTCCAAATGCTACAAACACATCTCTAAACCATTATCTACCCAGTAGTCAAATCAACCACAAAAAGATGTACAGAAAAATTCAGTAAAGTGCACAAGGAGTTATAATCTTGACAGTTGCTATTGTAAACACTAGAAGTACAAGAAATATAATGAAATTTAGAACATTGGTAGTAACGGAGGATTTTGATATATTAATAACAAACATAGTAAGAGATTTCTGATGACAAAAGTTTCTTTGAAATAGAGGATTACAGTCTATACAAGTTAGATCCTGTTGAAGTTGATGATATTAGAGCTGACAGTATTGAGAAACAATCTACTTTAGTTTCTGTTGGTAAATATAAAGGTAAAAAAGAAAGACCCAGCAGGAATTTGTTACAGACCACTAAATAATACAGATGAAATTAGAGATTAATTCAGTTATGAATAAAGTCACAGTTGAGTAATTTTAATTTCAGGAGTATAGATTGGGATATGCTAGAGTCAAACCACAATAAAGGTTTTTGAAAACTGTTCAGGTTGGCTTTCTTCACCAATCAGTCAAGGAACCCACTAGAAACAATGCTAATTTATATTTACTGTTAACTTCAAATGTAGGAATGATCAAAAAAGTATAAGCAGGGAAACATCTGGGTGCAACTGATTACTGTTGTTATGTTTGATGTTTTGCTGCATACATCACAAGGTATACTTTGGTTATAAGTTCCAAAGGAATGCAACAAGAATTATCCATTTTCAGTTGGAGCTGACTTGTTTGGAGACACTTGTGAGTGAAAATTTAAAATATTCATAGTAAACATATTCCTGATAGAAAGAAAAGAGTAACTGTCAGTAAGTAAACCAGGTCAGCTCACAAAAGATACAAGAGTTTAAATTAACAGAAAGCATCACAAATAAGAAGTTTTAAGTTGACTCATTTGATGGAAAGTGTAAATGATTAAGTTAGAAATTAGATCATCATAAACGTACAATAAGAGCTTGGTTGAAAATGTAAAAACTACCAGTAGGGATTTCTTTTAAAAACATTAACTGTAAACAAAATGTCAGAATGAGGGATGATAAAGGAAGGCTAGTATCCAAGGGTTACGAGATGGCACGAGGTAATTTTTACTTTTCCTTAACAAAGATAACTATAGTAAGTACTCCACAACTTGGAAGACAGAAAAGATCAAACAAGATAACTATAGTAATTCCTAGCTGATTATGAAAATATTAGGAAACTTAAAAAATTCAAATTCTAAAACACAATTTCCTTGAGAGATTTGATGTTGGTTAAAGATTGAATATGCATTTTTTTTTTATTATTATTATTATTTTGTTTGGTCCTTGAATAGAGGATTGGAATTTAACTAATGTAACTCCCATTTCCAAAGGTGATAAATATTGTCCCAGTAATTATAGTTGTTTTGAATTAAGCACAATGCTACACAATGGGCTATCTGTGCTCTGCCCACCACAAGTATCGAAACCCAGATTTTAGCATACAAGTCCGCAGACATACCGCTGAACCACTGGGGGCCAGTAATTATAGATTCATTAGTCTTACATCAGTTGGGAGTTGTTGAAAGTCTGTAAAAAGTACTTTGCAAAGTCATTTAACAAACATTAGAATTTTATTCAAGTCAACGTGGTTTCCAAGGGAATATCTTAAGTTTTAAGACATTTTTTGAAAACATTACATCACACAAAAGGCTTGTTTATATATAAAGTACTGTATAGGTGTGGAGGATAAATTAACATATTGAATAGAAAAGTGACTGGATGATAGAGAGCCTGGATTAATGTCACCAGTGAGGTATCTCAGGGTTCAGTCTCAGAACCTTTTCTTTTTATTTACATCACTGACATAGATGAAGGAACAGTCAATACGTCACTTAAACTTGAAGATTAAGGTCTTGGTTGATGCTGATTGTGAAGAGGATGCTGCTGCTTTACACAGTGATTTAGATCTGTAGAGTTAAACAAATAAATGGCAGATAGGTTTTAATCATAAAAACTTACAAGACAATGCATGCAAGTTAAAGATTTTATTATAATTTGGATAGTAATAACTTTAACATCATAAAAGATGATTTTGGTGTAATGACAACGTTACTAGTGGTAGGACAAATAGGATTTTTGGATGTATTTAGATACATTGAATATAGGTGAAAAAGGTTTTAATTTCACTGTGTAGGTCATATTTGAAATACCATGTCCAGTCTTGGGCTCCTTGCTCCAGGAAGGTTGTTTGGAATTAAGCACAAAGCTACACAATGAGCTAGCTGTGCTCTGCCCACCATGGGTATCAAAACCCGGATTTTAGCGTGCAAGTCCGCAGACATACCGCTGAGGGACATATTCAGCTAAGACTTATTTTTCTAACAAAGGTGGTTAGTCTGTGGATTTTGTGCACGCTGTAAATTTAACGAATTTTAAGAGAAAGCGTAGCAAGCATATAAATAATAACAGCTTGATTTACACTTCATTACTAGCTTTGTTACATTTTATCATACAATAGCCATTAGATATATTTAAATGTGAATTACCAGATCTACAATAATAAGGTGGTGAAATATAGTAAAATCTGTATATAATGGTGGAGTGTAAATAAAAGTTAGTTATGACTATTAATTTTGTGTAGCCTAAAACGGTTACACTTTCTAAATTCCAGTCTACCACTACCAACTTTGTTTAATTTGATGAACATTGACCTATACAAAACTGTTTCCGACTATTTAGTCTCAGTGAACTTTAAGTAATCCAAATTAAATAGGAATTAGTTAGTGTAGTGCACAGAAAACTTTTAAAAAATCAGTTATTTTTGTTAAACAATTGGAGTCGTTTTTACAACTGCTAGTAGTAGTAGTAGTACAGGATTAAGGCTTAGCCCTTAAATGTTAATGTTTTATCTTTGAAGTTTAAAAACAGTTCAGACACTTTACTTATATAAAAATTAAAAATATTACGAATAACGTGACATTGGTTAAATTGTATCTTAATAATTACTATTTACACTAATACCGCATTAACCAAATCACAATATATGTGTATAATAACTGTTAATCAGAATATTCACTTTATTATGTATAATAAAATCCAACCTTAGACTTAAATACAATTATAAACCTAATTACGTTATCTTTAAACTCCTGACTTGAAGACATAAAACGCTTTCACAACCAATACTTTACCTGACTAAGACTGATACTACAAACCACACTTCAAACGAACGGTTCAATTTCTGATCGCTTTGTGCTTATAAAAAGGCGGCAAAAGAATATTTGCTTGCAGGGGCTCTTGATTCTACCTATTTTGTGATTTGTCGTTTTAGGGCGTGTCATACCGATTCGATGATTTACTCAGTAGTTGTCAATGGATTATAAATATTATCCACCTATTCTCTCGTAAAATAACTACAATAATTAAAACTAAAAGTAAATAATTAGTGCAAGTGACTTACGGGTGAAAAATAAAACAATAATGACGAAATTATTGGTGCCCTACTTTCTTCTAACCACACCTATAGGGAATCGATTATATGTCTTACTCGACGATGTCGAAAAATTCATGAACCTCAAAACCAACCAATCAACTCTTCCTAAAGCTTTGCGCATCCGATCTATAACGTGTAACCGGCTAGACGTAATTTTTTTTCACTTCTTTCTCTTTCTTTGTATTTATGCGTTGCTACTTGCGGTTGGATAACGAAAAAGAAAACTAACGTTGACATATTTGAACCCAAATTAGTGCTAATGAAAGAAATATGATATAACACTTAAAAATACTTATACCGGTACAGAATAAAGAAAAAAAAAGAGGAAAAGTTTTATGACATATTTAAACGATTATTACAAATTTTAGCAAGTTCTTTTAAGAATTGTATTATATATATGAATCCAATCATATAGCTTTCATATAGGAAATATAACAAAGGTAAATAGAATAAGAAACACTGTAGCGATAAAAGAGTCAATATATTTTATAGGCTGTGGGCTAACGAAACATTTGAAATTAATTCATCACTAATTTCACTGACAATGCGAGAATATACACCATTATTACACGATATCAGCAGATTATGCTAAATACCGTTATCAAATATTTTAATATTTATTTCAGATTAACGTTGAATTTCATTATTTAACCCTTATTACTATAGTAACTTATCACAAGAATAGGTCAAGAAGTGTTCATTTTCACTGTTCAATAAATTTTTTATGTTGTGTTCTATTCAAACATGAATTATTCACATGAAATTTTAACAACAATCTGAAAAGGCAAATAGAAATAAGTCGTTTACTTTTTCCGCTACAGATGGCTTTTTAGTGAAAACACATATATTCATGGGGACTATCCAAGTAAATAGAGAAATAAAATAGGTCCTTTTGAAGAAGTGTTTTTATCTAAAGGGCGAATTAAAAATTGTGTTAAAATTTATCAGTCGGTATAACTTTCTTAGTAAATATTTAAAATAATGTTGAGAAAGCATGATGTGTCGTAGACAGTGAGAGTTCGACGAAAGAGGGCATTTATGAACTGTGAATATTATTTGGGAGTTTTAAACATTTCCCATGTTGAAGTTGTGCAGAACTACACGAAGATGATAGGGCGCTAAAGCCCCCAAATTTGAAGTAACAGATTGTTTGTTTCTCATATTTCGCTCAAAACTACACGAGGGTATCTGTACTAGCCATTCCTTGTTTAGCAGTGTAAGACTAGAGGGAAGGCAACTAGTCATCACCACCCGCTGCCAAGTCTTGGACTACTCTTTTACCAGCTAGTAGACTGTTACATTATAACGTCTCCATCCCATGGCTAAAAGGACGTGCATATTTCATGTGATAAGAATTCGCACCCGCCACCCTCAAATTACAATTCGAACGCCCTAACCACTTGGTCACCCCGGGCATGAAGTAATAGACTAGAGTGAAAGCAGTTAGGGAAAACCACCAACTGCCAACCCTTAACCTACTCTTGTCAGATCGGATAGTATAGTTTTACCATCTATCTTACAACGCACAGTCAAAAGTGCGATTTGTTATCATCAGGTCATCCCATAAGTAATGTCCGAAATTTTAATGCAGAAAGTGTATCATAATTTCTGTCTTTGTAGAAGATTTTAATGGCTAAAATATGTAGTAGGACGTGTATACAAATGTTCAGAGAAATAAAAGAAACTAAAGAAACTACACTTTTTCAGATCATTAATAAAATAAACCCTTATGAAGATGGATGTGTTTGAGGAACACTTTAGGCATATAATGTTTTATGAGTTTAAAAAAGGCAATAGTGCAGTAAACACTACACAAAACATTCAAGGTGTTTATGGTGCGGAGTCTCTCAATGAAAGAAAACGTCGAAGGTCGTTTCAGAAGTTCAGATCAGGTGACTACTGCATAAGTGATGCACCCCGTTTAGGTCGTCCTGTTGAGTTTAATGATGACTTACTGCTGGCTGCACTTGATGAAGATTGTGTTGTAACAGTTGAAGAACTAGTACAGAAGCTTAATTCAACCCTTTCAACAGTTTACCGTCATCTGCAATAGTTTGAAAAGGTGTCAACACTTGGAAAATTGGTCTCCCATGATTTGACAAAAGCCAACCATAGAGCAAGAGTAGACATTTGCACTTCTCTGCACTCTTGTGAGCACAACTCGCCTTTTTTGGACAGGATAGTGACTGAAGAAGAATAAATAATTAATAATGGAACATACATTATTGATTAAATAATTTTAAAAGCGTTTTTGAAGTCCTTTTTCTTTTTCTGCACCTAAAATAGGACATCACTTAAGCGATGACCTGATGTTTTATGTAGGTAGAAACAGAACGCGAGCCACAGAACCTCGGATTAACAGTCCTCAACGTCAACCATTAGACCACTCTTTGTCCCTTATCATCACCGAATTTCAGTATAAAATATTATTGCTGTGTGATTAGTAAATAAACTTTAACTTGTCTGTGACCGACGAAACAAATATATACCTTGAACAAGAGGGAAACCTCAGTAACCGCGGCACTTGAAATTATTTTAAGCAGGACTAGAGTAAATTAATTTATGAGCCTTTTTCGTCTTCTTTTTTATTAGCTGTATTTTTGTGCGCTAACAAAATCAAACGTAGGGCAAGTTTATACCCAATTCGATTTCACTACTCATCAAAATCTCTACAAGCCTACCATCAAATCGCACCTTTTTTAGATAGGGTGAAAGTAGATTAATCTATGAGAACCTTGGGAATGGTTAAATACATCAATATCAACTGTAATTAGATCTCAAATCGGTCAATAGATGATGGAGCTATGAGTTAAAAGTTTTTATTTGAAAAACTCAGTCATTCTATAAGTCACTATGCCGCGGCAAAAAAAATGTTTATTTATGTATCTAGAAATATTATACAGCTTTTACGATGAAGACGTAAAATGCATTGTATCACAGATGTGTATATAACAATGTCAGTTTAACTGTGGTATGTTCGGAAAATAAACAACGTGTTTTTTCTCAACTACATGATCTATTTAAAATTAATCTTAAAGATAAACTATTTGTGTACAGGTTAAAAAAATTGGATATTCTGTTCAATTAAATCTGAAACATGATAATTTTGTACTTTAAAATACCAATTATATTTTATAAGTAAAGATAAAAGTTTGGAAACAAATATAATTATTTTAATGATATAAAAGCAGCTAGATTTATTCAAATGAATAATTTAATTTATTTTTAATTGGTTTATACAATTAATTTATTAAAATCTTTGCCCTTTGTTCAGTTACAACAGAATCCACAGTAAAGGAGAGTTAAAATATCGAACACCACAATGGACGCAAATCACAATGAGTGCGACACATTTAGGCTTAATTTAAAGTCCACCGTGAGATGGCGTAGTTGACTTCTGTAAGCTTTCACTTTCTGAATCGTATAACAGGTTATTCAGTATCTTGTCTTCCTGTTTTTTGTGCCATTATTTTCAGATACAAGAAATTAACTTATATTGTAGCAACGCCAATTCCATGCTTATTGACGTTTATATTTAAATAAAAACTGTTGCTAAGAGATTCATTCTTTCCCTACTTATTATGCCCTCTGTCGTTTATATTTATCTTTCCAGATAATTTATGTTATAATCAGCAAAATTATTTAAGCAACAGACGAAATTTTATCTTTGATCGCGTGAGAGAATTTTTAATTCACCGTGGTTTATGGGAATTGATTAAATACCCATGCATTGCACGTGCAATAATGCATACCGTTGGTTACAACTAACAATGTTGTTGCTAAGTGTTTATGCAATAAATATTAAGGCACTAAAGAATTTGAAGGAGTGGTGTAGTTTATGTCAATCTGATTTTTTGTTCGAATTGTTGCATAGTCTTGACTTATTTTCAGCTGATTAGAATTTGAAAATAATTCTTCCTCTAAGACCTAATTAATTCGATTATTTTGCTTGTTTGCTGTGTACCACTGGTACCAAACCCCGGTTTTTACCTTTATAAGCTTCCAAACTTAAAGCTGAGCTACTGGGACTGATTATAATTAAATTTCAGATTTTTTTTTCAGATAAACATGTTATCAGTGACATAGAATAACAAATCTGTTAATTAAAAACAGCAGATCAAGGGGTGTCAGACCGAGGGAATGTGTGGCACAGATGCACCCTTTACAGCCGAGGTCCAAGGTTCACCTTAGGGTCCTGGAAGCTCTTGGATTTTGAATTAAATGTTTTATGCATTCTCCAGATTTTCCTGGTAGTAGTTTTCCTAATTCTGATGCCTTTTAGTGGGACAGATTGAAAACACACTGAGCACCTAATGTTTGTATAATATCACGTGACTTGAACTAAAGGTTTGTTATCACAAAGTACAACAAGGTTATTAAAGAAACAGTGAATTCTAAGATAAAGTAAGATCGTACTACAACATTTAGTAAAACAAGAGTTAAATCTAGAACTACAAGTTAACAAAACCTAACCCTAACTTGGACTTACAGATTAATGCATAAAGCTATCAAAATAGGGATTGAAATATCAAACTTATTATTTTGGTTTTAAATCTTGTTTCATTTACTTTTTATAGTGCGATTCCTTCTTCCTTCTTCATTTTGAAATTCATATATTTTTTAAAACAATAGTGTTTGTTTACTTTTTATTTCATACCTGTATAAAGTACATACTTTATCTTTAGAAACTGTCGCGTGTTTCTCCATCGATATGTAGAGCCATTTATTGAGTTGCCAAGACACTTAAGTATGTAAATGATATTTACTATTTTATATTATACCTCTATGAACATATATATAGAAGGGAGAAAGGGGCAAAGGCGGAAGACTACCATTAAACCAAGTAGTGTGAGAGAATACTGGTTTAGTTTTTTGTTTGTTTTTTTACTCTAAATCCTGTCTCTCGATATTAACTGAGCTGAAATATTTGTTGTTTTAGAAATTTTAAAAACTTGTAGCTGAGTATTTTCCAACCTTTTACTAATGTAAATCAAGGTGTAATGTTGTTTTTGATGTGTCTTAGAAATTATTTGGTAGAAAAGGCTTTTATAAGGCATTTTTAAGAAATGCATTTTCTTTTTATTGTCGACCACTATTATTAACTACTTCTCAAACTACCAGTAAACCTAGCTGCTCGTTTATTAAAATGAAAGTTAGATACACTTATTATTAACCAAAGGTTGTTTTAGGACATGGAAAGTTGCCTCCTTAGATATAAAAGTTTTAGATGAACTTGATTGGGTAAAGACAACGTTTTATTGTAGATAAACGATTTTTGCCATTATAAAGTCAAGACGTCTAAAACTTTTATTTCCAAAAACGTGGGTCTCTCGTATATTAAGTTTCTTTATTTGTAAGTGTTAAAAAATGTCAGTCAAAACTGCAAAACACAAAATGTAAAACCAGAATTTTGCAGGTATCTGTATAGTCCTAATGAAACTCTATACAAATTTTGGTGAAGATCTATTCACACCCTACGAAGTAGTTACATGGATATACAAATAATAGCATACAGTACTATTTTATTGATGGAAAACTTAAGACTGTCGTGTTTCGATTTTGCAATAATATAAATAAATTGTTCATTGTAAATATTCATATTTAAAGTATGCCACAGAAATAAGTGATTACTAATAGAAGAATTATTCATCTTTTCTTAACTATTATTGGTTTGTTTATTACATGTAGTATTACTTCTACTACTGATTATTGGTTTGTTATGAATTTCACGGAAAGCTACACGAAGGCTATCTGTGCTAATCGTCCTTAATTTAGCAGTGTAAGACGAGAGAGAAGGCACCTAGTTATCACCACTAACCGCCAATACTTGGGCTATTCTTTTACGAAACAATAGTGGTATAATCGTCACATCACCCCCCATCACCACGGCTGAAAGGTGTGACGGGATTCGAACCCGCGACTGTTGAAGCAGGAGTCGAGTACCTTAACGACTAAGCCATCCTAAGCCTACTACTAATTAATATTTAAATATTTTTTTATTATCTCAAGTCACCAGCAAGTATTTTATGTGTGTCTTTCATAATCTTATTTTCCTTGTCATGCGCATTAATAACTTCAGTTTTTAATTTTCTTTTTCTTTCATTGTTACGATCCTCCTGCTTCTTTCCTAGTGGTCATAAAACAACTTACACAATATTATATTTTATCAGTGTTATGTGAAAATTGTCTTACACCGAACTAGAGAATATATCTGAGCTTCGCGTGCCGATTTTATTTTTTTGATTCAGGGATGTGGCAGGACTCAGTATGTTATGAGTAATTCGTGCCCCCCAGTGGCACAGTGGTATGTCTGCGGACTTACACACTAAAAACCGGGTTTCGATACCCGTGGTGGGCAGAGCACAGATAGCCCATTGAGTAGCTTTGTGCTTAATTCTAACCAAAAACAAAACAAAAGAGTAATTCGCCATGTTAGGTTACTGAGTACGGGTAAACAGCAAAAGATTCTCGCTCTATGCGCGTCATTAAATGTCGCTTTTATTTTGGCGTCAGCTTTAGTAAAAAAAATTCAAATGACTTCAAACTGGAACCATTTGTCTGGCTGCATACCCAATTAAACTTATCTTATGGCAGGTGCGCGTAGGTTGCTCTAACAAATTACAGCCAGCTACTCCGAGAACTTGTGACGTCAAGACACCACACAGTGAAAAAAGTCAGCTTCCCCTACAGAGATTCGAAACTAATGGACTTTATATTGTTTATAACAAAATTATTCGTAAATTGTATCATAAACTCGGTTATTGCGAAAATAATCTTCAAGTTAAATGGATTATATTTAATACAAGCTGGAGTACCTGTCCTCTGGACGTAAGTTATGTAAATTTATGTTTAATGAAAGGTTATCTCGGGACATGAAAAGTTGCTTCCCTTATATGTAACTATAAAAAACACAAAACTTCTATACAGAACTACAAAATGCAGGCCTGGCTTGGCCAGGAGATTAGGGCACTCGACTTGCAATCCGAGGGTCGGATTGAATTTTCGTCGCACCACATATGATTGCCCTCTCAGCCGTTATAAAGTTACGGTCAATCCCACTATTCGTTGGTAAAAGGGTAACCCAAGAGTTGGTGGTGGGTGGTGATGACTAGCTTCCTTTCCTCTAGTTTTACACTGCTAAATTAGGGACGGCTAATGCAGATAGCCCTCGTGTAGCTTTGCACGAAATTCCGAAACAAATAAACAAGCAAAATGTGAAATCAAGACATTTCTATGTATCTCTTCATGGGTCCAACAAATCTTCAAGCTAAATGTGATGAAGGTCTATAAATAAGGAGCGAAGTCGGGATACAAAAAAATGCGAAAAATGCCTTAAAAACTGTAAACTGTATGTACCTTCACAAGGACCCAATAAACCTCTATACCAAATCTGGTAAAAATCCATATACAAGGGACAAAACAGCAGTATAAAAAATGTCGATAAAAACTGCAAAACGCAAAGTGCAAATGTTTAAATTTATGTACGTAATGAACCTCCAGACCCAGTTTGGTGAAGATTAATTGACATTTTGCACAGCAGTTACATAGACATACAACAGACAGTACTATTATATTTATATAGATAAGTAGTTACATAGACATACAACAGACAGTACTATTATATTTATATAGATAAGTAGTTACATAGACATACAATAGGCAGTACTATTATATTTATACAGATAAGTAGTTACATAGACATACAACAGACAGTACTATTATATTTATACAGATAAGTAGTTACATAGACATACAACAGACAGTACTATTATATTTATATAGATAAGTAGATACACGAACATACAACAGACAGTACTATTGTATTTATATAGATAAGTAGTTACATAGACATACAACAGACAGTACTATTATATTTATATAGATAAGTAGATACACGAACATACAACAGACAGTACTATTATATTTATACAGATAAGTAGTTACATAGACATACAATAGACAGTACTATTATATTTATATAGATAAGTAGATACACGAACATACAACAGACAGTACTATTGTATTTATATAGATAAGTAGTTACATAGACATACAACAGACAGTACTATTATATTTATATAGATAAGTAGATACACGAACATACAACAGACAGTACTATTGTATTTATATAGATAAGTAGATACACGGACATACAACAGACAATATTATTATATTTATATAGATAAGTAGTTACATAGACATACAATAGACAGTACTATTATATTTATACAGATAAGTAGTTACATAGACATACAACAGACAGTACTATTATATTTATACAGATAAGTAGTTACATAGACATACAACAGACAGTACTATTATATTTATATAGATAAGTAGATACACGAACATACAACAGACAGTATTATTATATTTATATAGATAAGTAGTTACATGGACATACAACAGACAGTACTATTATATTTATATAGATAAGTAGTTACATGGACATACAATAGACAGTATTCTTATATTTATAGAGAGAAGTAGTTACACAGACATACAATAAACAGTACTATTATATTTATATATATTATTTGATATTAAAAGAATGTTGGATAATGTACTTCTGTACTTGGTAGTACAACACAAACAAACTTTTCTATTGTTTTCAACAGGAATGTTGATAAAATGGATAAGTTAGGAAACATAATTATTTGTGTGCGATTTGTTTATCGGAAAGCTACACAATGGACTTTCTGGGCTCTTGTCCACAAAAGGATGTGGCCTGGCATGGCCTAGCACGTCAAGGCGTGTGCTT
This sequence comes from Carcinoscorpius rotundicauda, assembly GCA_011833715.1. Classification (NCBI taxonomy): domain Eukaryota; kingdom Metazoa; phylum Arthropoda; class Merostomata; order Xiphosura; family Limulidae; genus Carcinoscorpius; species Carcinoscorpius rotundicauda. The sequence goes on along the minus strand of CM022394.1, from coordinate 100,890,303 downwards.
CTTAATCTGAGGGTCGCGAGTTCGCGCCCGAGTCGCGCCAACCATGCTCGCCCTTCCAGCCGTGGGGACGTTATAAAGTGACGGTCAATCTCACTTTTCATTGGTAAAAGAGTAGCCCAGGAGTTGGCGGTGGGTGGTAATGTCTAGCTACCTTCCCGCTAGTCTTACACTGCTAAATTAGAGACGGCTAGCACAGATAGAACTCGAGGAGCTTTTGCGAAATTCCAAAACAAACAAACAAACAAATAAACCACAACGGGAACCTGGATTTTGTATTCTGAACTTCGTCATTTTGTGTAACCACGACGTAATGACAGAGAAAACCTGAAACATTTAATTTCCAGGAGAGTTAGCAAGACTTAGTGAAGTTAGAACTAAGTGAAGGTTCGAAAGTGTTTGTTTGTTTTTGAATTTCTTGCAAAGCTACACGATGGTAACTGCGCTAGCCGTCCCTAATTTAGCAGTATAAGACTAGAGGGAAAGCAGTTAATCATCATCACCCACCGCTAACTCTTTGGTTACTCTTTTACTAACGAATAATGGGATTGATCGTAACGTTATAATATCCCCACTGCTGAAAAAGTGAATATTTTTGATGCGACGAGAATTCAAACCCTCGACTCTCAGATTACGAGTCGAGTGCCTTAACCATCTGGCCATGCTGGGCTTCGCTGGGAATGGTAAATTTGGTTTGTACGTTTTCCTATTGCATTCTTAATGTAAGGAAATACAAATTAAGCTAGTAACAGATTCTTGGCTGTTTAGAGATTACTTTGTTCTATGCAAACAGAATAAAGGTGTTGTGAAGTAATTAATCCGTTCAGAAAAACGTAATTATGTGTAGTATTAACTTATTGTTAGTGTGTATTTCTTTTTCCGTCAACGATTGCCATTAAAAGTATACACGTGATGACTTCAAGGATTTGGAATCTGATTAGTCAATTCTGCAATAGTACAACAATAAAAATATCGACCTGTTTTCGAAGAAATTTCTGTAATCGATATAAAAGAAGTTGATTGTGTTTATATGCAGTTAGAAACATAGTGTGATTTGATAACGGCTTGTTTTGAATTTCGCGCAAAGTTACATGAGGGCTATCTGCGTTAGCCGTCTCTAATTTAGTAGTGTAAGACTAGAGGGAAGGCAGCTAGTATAATAGTACCCGCCGCCAAGTCTTAAGCTACTCTTTTACCAACGAATAGTTGGATTGACCATAATTTATACCCCTTCCCCCACGACTGAAAAGACGAGCATGTTTTGATGTGACGGGAATCTGAAATCACGACCTTCAGGGTACGAGGGAAGAACCTTAATCACCTGGTTATGCTGGCCAATTTGACAATAAAACCAGAAACAAAAATAACGAAGAGAAAGTTTTAATAAAACAAGTTTTTTTTTCTTCTCTTCACAGTTGATACAAGTCCGGAATTGTGAATCTATATAAATATAATAGTACTGTATGTCTGTTTTCTGTTCATGTAGAATGTTGATGGATCTTCACCAAAATTCGCATGAAAGTTTGTGAATCCATGTTGGGATACATACAAAGTTGCGGTTTCACATTTTGTGTTTTGCAGTTTTTATGGGTACATTTTGACAACTACATATAAAGAAACCAACGTTTCATGTCCTAAGACAACATTTAATTAATTACGAATTCACATAGCTTCTCTCGAGAGAACGGGTACTCCGGCTAGTATAAACAAAAACTATGTTAAAGATAACATGACGAAGTAAAAAAGGACTCAAAAACCTATAGATGTTTGGAGAGCTGCACTTTGGGGTCATATCCATTACACAGCAAAAATTCAGTAATATAATTTTGTGGGTCACTCAGTCTTGAAGAGGCTAACCCACTTCGTCAGGCAGTAAAAACTATATTACAATGAAAGTAGGATCCGAAGGAGAGTTTAATAGAAATGTCTCACAACATAAAACTGGATTAAATGTTCATATAAACGTGTCAATTTATGTTTTACTAGCTGGAGTAAAAAAAAAATTGTTTCCCTTATGAGTCATTGTAAAAAACTCAAAACTCCCATAAAAAACTGCAAAAACAAAACAAAATGTGAAACCAAAAATTTACGTGCATATCCGCACGTACCCAGCAAACTGTCATAACAAACACAGTGATATTCCATCAATTCCATATATATTTCTCTACAAGTGGGCTTTCTCGACATCACTGATTATTATTTCATCAAAGGGAGAATTAGTGGTGAAATACGTCCATGAAAAAACGAAAAACGCAAATTTAAAACCTTAAAATTTTTAAGTATCTCCCCATGGACCTAATGAGCCTCCATACCAATTATGGTGAGGATCAATTTTCAGCCTGCAAAGTATTTACATGAACTTACAACACAGAACACGATTATATTTATATGGTTTCTCATTTATGAGTGTTGAGCATTTTTTTAAATGGGCTAACATAATTCTAGTTCCTCAAGTTCAACTATTGAATAGACAAGTGGTTTTCATTGCAAATATTCTTTTTATCCAGTCTTTTCAAAATGTACGTTGAACAGATTGCTATTCTTAATTCCTGGACAGCTGTTTTCGTCTGAGTTAATAATTCCCAATGAACTTAGAAATCATGGTACTTCTGTAAGGGTGATGATTTTGAAGTGATTCGTTCTTAATGACATTAAGGAATATTTTTAGTAAAACTATAGTTACATAAGATTAAAGACTTAGTTAAAAGAGATAATTCAAAAGAAATTGCATCAGAATTGTTGTATTAATAAGAAATTATGTTAGGCCTATTATATTTTTAACTCTGAACAAATAACATAAAAGTTTACTTGTAGAAATAGCGACATCTTTCGGAAGTAACTGAGATGATTTCTTTCCAAGTAAAATTTCTGTGGTTTGAGAAAAATAGTTGATCTATTCTGTGGGCGTTGTGTGTGAACGTATTTATTTGAAAATAAAATTATTAATGAAATCGAAATAAACTTGAATTTTTTTTATTTTATTCCTTAATATTTACAAAATAGGGTTAAAATTTTATTTACTTTGGATAATTGTGTTGAAAATATAAATAATTATAACAATAAATGTGAACACTATAAAATTAGCCTAAATACTAGCTGGTCAAAAGTTTGAAACCATACTGAAACGAAGCATTAATTGGTAAATACGTATCGAAATTTAATCACTTGTGTTCAAGCATTAGTGTTGTCAACATCTCCCACTGACATCTCCTGTGTTATATTGGGTAAAAACATGGCAAAAACTAAAACGTTGACAAAGTTTGAAAGTGGCAAAATTGTCGAGCTGAAAAAGCAAGGTCTCTCTCAATGTGGCATCGCTGGTAAGATTGGGCGTAGCAAAACTGCCGTTGCAAATATCTTAAAAGACCCTGAGAGATATGGAACAAGAATTTCAAGTGGTCGGCAGAAAACTTTTGCAGGCGTTGATCAGGAGGATTCGACGGGTTGTCCGGCAAGACACCAGCCGATTGTCGAACCAGATTAAGACCCTTACGGACGTAGAATGCAGCTCAAGAACAATAAGACGGCATCTAGGAGAGAAAAGCTTCAAAAACCGTAAACGTCTTGAAATGTCACACCTCCTTCCACACCATGAAACAGCTCAGTTAAACTTTGGTGAGAAGCACCAAATATGGGATGTAGGAAAGTGGACGAAGGTTTTGTTCTCTGATGAGAAAGAAATTAACCTAGATGGTTCAGATGGCTTCCAACGTTTCTGGCACTATAAGAATATCCCACCGGAGACATTTTCTACACGACACAGTGGAGGAGGTTCCATCATGATGTTGGGTGCTTTCTCCTTTCATGGAACAATAGAGCTTCAAGTTATACTGGGGCATCAAACAGCAGCTGGCTACATTAGCACGTTGGAGAGAGCATTCTTATTGACTGAAGGCATTCACTTGTGTTGAAATGACTGGATCTTTCAGCAGCACAACGCTGCAATCGACAATGCCCGCAGGTCAAAGGACTTTTTCATGATGAATAAATAAAGTGATATGCAATAATTAATAATAATAATAAGATATACAGCAAAACCGATTACTTTCCTGTTGTCACTGGTTTGAAATTACAGAGGACACGATGTTACCTGGATGTCCACTGACAAACGTGTTGTGACGGGACTTCGCAATTATAGAGATATTGGTCGTCTCTTAAAAACCTCTAACGAGTATCCACAGGTGAGACAGTGTTGAATTTTCGTGCTTATAACGCTAAAATCAGAGGTTAAATTTCCCCTGGTGGAGACAGTACATAGCCCGATGCAGCTTTGCTGTAAGGAAACACACGCACACACTTCTAGCATAAACGTTATTATTTCTGGTGTTATAAGATATAAATTTGCTATTTTACCAATCCAGGGTTCTAATACAGGTTGCGACAGAAGTTTTCACAATTCACAACTGAGTTCCTTTTTGTATGTTTGTTTATTGTCTATATTCGTAATTTGTTTTTCACTCGTGATTGATTTTTTCTTGTATATTTTATTACTTTGTGCTCTGATAATAATGTAATGTTTAAGCGGTATTTCTGTACACGTGACTTAATGCTTTCATACGTTTCACACAGTTCAATTACAATATTATAAGAACAAGTTAAGTCCATACCGTTTGTTCTTCATTTGGCCATTAGTATAGAAATCAAATGCATGTAAAAAATAGCTTTTGAGATCCTTCTTTTTGTCTCTCAGTAGACATTACCCAAAGATAGATTTTTTACACACACCTGATTTCGAACCGTAATAGACAAATTCAAAAAAATGTGAAACAAATAAATAGCAGTTATCTTGTTTTTAGAACAATTTTCCCATATTTCGACGGTTTACGGTATTCAACTTTCTAAAATCAGTTATCTTGTTTCTGTCCAAATGTTCATCTTATAAAATTTCGTACCAGCTGACGAAATCTGGTATTCGCAAAATGCCTCGTCATCAACAGTGTTCAACTTATAAGGTCTGCAGTGAGATGCTTTTATACTTTTACAGTAGACTCGAGGTCTCTACATAGCGAGTAATGAAATGTTTGTTTAAAAAATATCACCAGTGTAATGCATCGAAACTTTTGGTTATACACAAAGGTTTAGGGCCAAAATACAGCGAGTTTTATCTAATTATATTACTTTTATATAAGATGTGATTTTTACAAAAGTTATTGTAGTTGAAACTACTTTATGTATTCGGTTTTTCATTTTTACTGTATTTTGGTACTACATGGAATACCTGTCCCCTGAACGGAAGTTTTGTAAGCTCATGATTAATTAATTAATGTTTCTTTGAAATTAAACACAAAGCTACACAGTGAGGTAGCTGTTCTCTTCCCACTACGGCTATCGAAACGTGGTTTGTAGCGGTGTGAGTCAACAGACATACCACTGTGGTACCGGAGGGCTCATGATTAATAAGGGCTTATCTCAGAACATGAAAAGTTGGTTCTCTTATATGTAGTCGTAAGAAAACGTATACAAAATGTGAAACCGCAAGTTTATTTGTATCTCTGCATGATCCAACAAACCTTAGTATCAAATATGTTGAAGATCCATTTAAGAGGGGTTGAAGTAGTGGTGAAAAACACCCATAGAAAACGAAAACTAAAAAGTAGTATATATCTTCCATACCAATATATATGTAAAAACGGCTCGTTTGGGTTGAGAATTCGGTCATTGTCACGTTCACAAAGAAAGAAAGAGGTAACTGACCGGAAGCTGACCACATGTTTGAAAAGGGTTGTGTAACTGAGCACCTAGGTGCATTCCAACCTAAGAAATCAAAACATGTTCTTGTTTTGAATTAAGCACAAAGCTACACATTGGGCTATCTGTGCTCTGCCCACCACGGGTATCGAAACCCGGATTTTAGCGTGTAAGTCCGCAGACATACCGCTGAGCCACTGGGGGGCAACATGTTTAGAAGATCTAGCCAGGAGACTTCTGATGCTTTGTACAGAAAACAAAAACAAGAAAACAACCAACAGAAAGACAACTTAGACAATTTTATTGACATCCAACAGCCAAACTTCCAAGGAAAAATTAAAAATGTATATTTTCCAGAAACACCTAAAAACAACATCTTAAACGATTTTTTTAAAGAATTTTCTTACAAAACCATCAACATAATTTCACAAAACAGAAAACTAAAAAACAATCTTACCAAAAGAGACATTAATTCCATTAAAAAAAAACCTAAAACAAGACAGAAACATAAAAATTCTAAAAGCAGATAAAGGTAACGCTATAGTCATAATGAACACGAATGAATACATCCAAAAAATGAAGAGTATCCTATAAGACACAAACAAATTTAAACCAATACACACAAATCCAACAAAGGCACACGAAACTAAACAAATTACTACTAAAAATGAAAAAAGCCAACACAATATCACAAACACTTTATTCCTACCTACGTAAAACCAACTCACGCACATCACAAATGTGCAGCATCCCCAAACCTCATGAACCAGATTGTCCATTACGACCAATAATGTCCACATATGAATCGTTTAATTACAATCTTGGTAAATACATAGCATGGGCATTCTCCAAATATGTAGCATCAGCCAGCTCATTTATCAAAGACTCTTTTAATTTCAAGTCTAATCTAAATCAACTTAATCATAAAGACTTAATGGCCAGTTTCAATGTTATATCCCTCTTTACAGAAGTTCCAACCAATGAAGCCTGCAAGATAGCCTTAAAACTCTATATCCGAGACCCTAATCCAACTATAGACATTCTCAGCAACCAATTAGCAACCCTAATAGAATTCACCACGATGAAGACAATCTTCATGTTCAATAACCACGACTATATACAAACAAATGGCCTAAGCATGGGCAACCCAGTATCACCAGTTCCAGCCAATATTTTTATGACACAAGTTGAAACACAAGAAATTAATACAGCATTACATCCAGCACTATACTGGTACAGATATGTAGATGACACGGTTGCGGGATTCAGATCTACAGAACACAAACTCTATTTTTTCAAATAACATTAACTCTATACATCCCAACATTAACTTCACATGTGAACAGGAAGAAACCAATCAAATATCATTTCGTAACCTCAAAATTACAAGAACCGACACACAATTCAAAACAGAAATCCACCGAAAAATCACCCATATTGGACTATACACTCCTTGAAACTCAGCACATGAAACAAATCAAAAACTCAACATACTACGAAACCAAATAAACACAGCCATACAACTCTACTCACCAGATAAAATGAAGGATGCATCAGAGAAAATAAAACAATATTTCATCAACATCAATAAATTTCCTCAACAAACCGTAGAAAACATTATACGCACACACCTAGTGAGAAAGCAAAAACAACCAACAAAAGTAAATATATCTCACGAATCAAAAAATCACGAAACCATATACTGCTGTATACCATATATTCCTGACATCAGCAGAAAAATAACCAACATTTGGCAAAAACTTGTAACAAAATATGACATGACAGTTAAAACCAAATTTATTCAAAAACCAGATACAAAACTGAGGTCTATACTGTGTAAGAACTACACTGACAAACACCACACGAACATTATTTATAAAATACAATGTGATAACTGCCACGACTTCTATATTGGAGAAACAAGTAGAAAAATGGAAACCAGATTCAAAGAACATAAAAAGTCACCTTCACACGTTTTCGAACACTGCAAGTCAAATAAACACAACATAACCATAGAAAACACTCAAATACTAAATAAAGAAACAAACATAAACAAACACAAAATTAAAGAAACCTTACTTATACAGCAACTTAAGCTCAAAGTAAACCAATATAAAGGAAAACTTTTGTACCCATATTAAAAATAATAAAATAAATAATATAAAATTATGTATTCAAACATCTAATACCGCCCTCTATATTCTGACACTCAGTTACACAACCCCTTTTAAACATGTGGTCAGCTTCCGGTCAGTAACCTCTTTTTTTCTTTGTAAACCTGACGATGACCGAAGAAGGTCGAAACGTTGTTCGCTCCTCATCGTAAAATATTTTCTCAACCCAAACGAGCCGTTTTTACATATATATTTCTCCACAAGTGGGTTTTCTCGACATCACTCCATTCGGATGTTAATGACGATCCATGCACAACCTGTGAAGTGGGCGTACAACAGACAATACTGTGTATTTATATAGATTTATTAAAGTCAGTGGATTTCCTGTTGCCATAGCAATTTATTCACTTCGTTTTTAACAGATATTTTAACAGTTAAAAAAATATAATTGAACTGACATATGTTGATCATTTAGGAGAATTTATATAAAATATTTCCACGTGGACTCTGTGATCCTACGGTCTGCCCAATGTTTTATATTATTCACCCATTTCATCCATTTGCTCTTTGTCTTTCCATCAGAGGTGTCGCTTGACGCTGGCACACGGGATTCGTGCTCCAATTCTATTTGGCAGTGCCCCAAATTCCCAGCTGGCATTTAAAAAAAGGAATATAAAATCATTATTAATATCATACTGAAATATCGAAAACACTTGCGCCCTGAATCTTTCAAACTCTAAACAACGCCCTACCTCCCATTTTTCCTTAAGCAAAAATTTCTGTATCTTGCTCTACCAATGTATACTGTTTACTTTCCTTTTATACTGGTAAGTCGAATACAAAATGTAATGGCAATAGTTTGTAGGTCTTATAAAACGAAGGTTTTTATTGGTAGTTTCTACTCTACTGGTGATCCAATTGAACAAACAAAAAGTCCAATTACTTCTTTCCTAATGTTCATTCGTAGACGCGTCGGCAAGTTCTTAAAAGAATGTAATAAAATCAAACAATGTCCCTGAGATAATGGTTTTCCAACTGTTTATTTGTTGCTAAACAACAGCAATTACATAAATAGTTCAATTACACGCGCAGCGCGTTTCACACGTGAATCACTTTTAACAATAATCATGATATTACAATCACTTTTACAACTGATTCATCAGCTGGGAGACGAAGTTGTATCACATACATTAAAAATACGATAACGATTTTTTTGTAATATACATTAAAAATATGGTAATTAAACAAATTTCTACGATTACAAACTTTATCCGAATTCCGCCTCAGCGTTAAACGTTCAACAAATTATTTTTGTTTGTTTATAATTAAGCAGAAAACTACACAATGAGCTATCTGTGCTGTGCCCACCACGGGTATTGAAACCCACTTTTTAGTGGCGTGAATCCACAGGCATATCGTTTTGTCATGGAAGGGGGTGCAATTTTTAGTACTGACTTCACATAAAGTCTTTGAGACACTTTAATCGAACCAAACGTCCTTACTTGTACTGATTCTTCTGAGTGAGTCAACCTGTTTCCAAAATTTACAATTCAGGGTAATCCTTATGATTATATCATGCTTGTTCACAGAATTTAACAAAACACGTGAAGTTCGTGCTGATAGGTGAAAGGAACTACTGAGGGTGTAAATCAGTCTCAGAGAGATAATTAACGAAAGTTACGTAGCACATTAACAGTCATCATGTGAGCAATGTTAATAACACTAGTCGAGATATTGCAAAACATACAGTCACAGTACGAACGTCCAAGACTGACAATGGTTGTCACGAGACGAGTTAATTACTATTAACACAGTGTTATTAAATTATGTTTGATAGCAAAGATTCCAATGTTGCTATCGAATCAACATATTGTAACATTCATTAGAAGAATATACGAAGTGTGATGAAATATTCATTATATAAGAACATGGTAGCGAACACCCAAGTGTTATTACAAGTTACAATTAACACAATATACGATTCGGAAAAATGGATAGAAGGGTAGAGGGATCACTATAAATATATTTCACAGGAGAGAAAGCAGAGAAAATAAAATAAAACATGATTATAGGTACTGGGTTGATTAATTTAAACAAAAATTGTTGGTCGATAGACAGATAAGGACCCTAAAGATCAAATACAAAGCTTAAAGAAAATAAATGAGTACAAGATGGTGAGTTGAACTAGCTTTATAGAAATGGAACAAAAATAAATAAGATTTAAAATATTATTAACAACATCTTGAAGATAACAAGATATGTGAAGAAGTGGAGAGAGAAGCTAATGTTGTTCCAATTTATAAAGCAGGAAATGACGCAGAAGCGAGGAATTATGGAGGGACGTCTGTTTTGTTTTTCGAATTTTATCAAAGTTACTCGAGGGCTATCTGTGCCAGCCGTCCCTAATTTAGCAGTGGGAAGGCAGCTAGTTATCACCACCCACCGCCAGCTCTTGGGCTACTGTTTTACCAACGAAAAGTGGGATTATAACGCCCCTACGGCTGGGAGGGCGAGCATGTTTAGCACGACTCGGATGCGAACCCTCGATCCTCAGATTACGAGCGCATGCCTAAACGCGCTCGGCCATGCCAGGCCTATAGGGACGCCATTGTTGAATGTAACATATAAATTAATGACTGGAATTGTGACGAAAAATAAGAAATTGGTTTGAGATAATAAGGGAAAAGCCGAGTAGAATTTAAGAAAGGACGTGCTACCATTTAAACTATTTATTAGAGAATAAGTTACAAGAACAAAAAGAGTATTTAATATATGAGATATTAAGAAGTTATTTGATAAAGTGGAGATAACAGAAACAGTCGGAATAATGCTATATATTTAATTTATGTATATATATTTATATGAAGAAAAGCATGTGTATTGTGGCCATCATAGATATCAAAACCTATTTTTTAAGCCTTCAGCTTTCTTGCTGAACCACTAGGTGGCGTTCGATAAGGAAAAGACTTGTTGTTGTTTGTTGTTTTGTATTAAGCACAAAGCTACACAATGGGCTATCTGTGCTCTGTCCACCACGGGTATCGAAACCCGGATTTTAGCGTGCAAGTCCGCAGACATACCGCTGAGCCACTGGGGGGCAGGAAAAGACTTAAATAGAAATGTGCATTAAAATTCTACACTATTTTTCATGTGCTTGAGTGGATTGGGAAGGGCCAAAATGTATTAGAGAATCTGTGACATGAAGAACTTGTATTCTTTTCCTTAAATATATGGATAATATTTCAATAGCTGCTGATGATTGAGATATAACGAACAGTAAGATAAAGATGCTTGAAAAATATATTTAAAATCATAATACAACTATCAGTTTGATTAAATCAAACATGGTGGCTTTTAGAAATACCGAAAAATCGATGATGAATGAAAATCGGAGATTGGTAGGTGAACCCGTGACCCTCAGATTACGAATCGAGTTATCTAACCATCTGGTCATGTAATAATAATAAGAACAATTAAAAAATGGTGAGTAGTGGTGGTGGTGGGTTTGGCGTTTTACGGTGCAAAGCAACTAAGGTATCTGCGCCAAAACATGGTGAGAAGAAAACATAGCAAGCAGCCAATACAACTTTAAAGGTGTGACATTCGAGGTACAGAAAACAGATTAGGTAAACTCTATTATCATCCAGAAATCTGGGGATGTAGGAAAGAAGAAAAATAAATATACACATCATATGTTTGTATCTGCTCTGCTCATCATCATCTGTTTGTATCTGCTCTACTCATCATCATTTGCTTGTATCTGCTCCACTCATCATCATCTCCTTGTATCTGCTTCACTCATCATCATCTGTTTGTATCTGCTCTACTCATCATCATCTGCTTGTATCTGCTCCACTCATCATCATCTGCTTGTATCTGTTTCACTCATCATCATCTGCTTGTATCTGCTTCACTCATCATCATCTGTTTGTATCTGCTCTTCTCATCATCATCTGTTTGTATCTGCTCTACTCATCATCATTTGCTTGTATCTGCTCCACTCATCATCATCTGCTTGTATCTGCTCCACTCATCATCATCATCATCTGCTTGTATCTGCTCCACTCATCATCATCTGTTTGTATATGCTCCACTCAACATCATCATCTGCTTGTATCTGCTCCACTCATCATAATCTGTTTATAGTTGATCTACTCAAGACATTACTGTCAATAATCGCCATGCCTGACTGTCCTTTGCCCTGCTCTCACAATCACCGTTGCTAGACTGCAACTACTCCGTGACATCTGACCAATTTTCTCTGTGGTCGACTTCCTTTTCTTCAACCTTCCACCTTGACCTCTACCAAAGTTCTTTGAAACATATTTATCCTGACAGTGAGTCAGAAGTACTGACGTGTTCCTGTTTTTTGTTTTGTTTTTGCTTTGGTCATTTTCCATATTTTCTGGTTTGTTTTGTACTCTGTGCATGATGTTTTTAACATGTGTCTAAGACTCCACATTTCTAACGCTTCTGTTTGAATACTAAAACTATACTACAAGTATAATATATTGAATAGTCATTGGGTCTAAAGATAGAAACACATGTTATTACGCTTGACGGGTCTGAAGATAGAAACATATTTTATTATAGTTGAGAGATAAAAGAATAAATAACGGTTATGCCACTAAGTACCACGAAGGAAATAGACACCAACATACTAGATATATTAAGAAGTCAAATAACCACAGTACTGGTTAAAAATGACTTCAAACTGTCCATAGTGTCCCAAGAAAGTCCCAAACCATAGGCGATTTTCACTTTGTTTTTAAATTTCAGATAGATGACCTGGTGGTATCGGAGCAAGCAGATCTGAACGAAATCCTAATGCTAATTTATACTTGTTACAAATAAGATTACAGAATGAAAACACATCCTGTAAAATTCATTGGCGTACCTATGGTTCGAGAGTTTTTCGCCAACCTGTGTATAAAATAGGTAAAGAAATAGACAGGAACTGGAAAGAGAGAGAGGACAACACTTAAAGAATGTTAATCCAGTAATTTGTTAACTGGTTGCAGAAGGAGAACCAATCTTTCTTCTTGATTGTGATGACAACATGAAAGAAAACTTACTTGTATAGAAAGGTGGCTAGGAAACAGGGAATACCTTTGAGATTTTGGGGTATGAATATGAGAACAATTACGTTATGAATATTAATAGGAATATCCAAATACTTTGGTAATTAATTAGATAAAAATTAGAAAAGACAAGAAATTGTGTAAACAGTAAGAAATGTTCTCAAGCATATTGTTGGTGTGGGCGTGCATTATTGTGACGAACTGAATAGTGGCCAATGACATTTTTTCATTATCCATATAGTATAATAGGTTTTTCTCACGGTGAATATAAAACACGTTAACACCAACAATTCGTTTGATACTTTTCACTATGCTATAGGTCCAGTTTATCTCGGCCTGGCATGGCCGAGCGCGATAAGGCATACGCTCGTAATCTGAGGGTCGCGGGTTCGTATCCGAGTCGCCCTAAACATGCTCGCCCTCCCAGCCGTATGGGCGTTATAATATGACGGTCAATCCCATTTTTCGTTGATAAAAGAGTAGCCCAAGAGTTGGCGGTGGGTGGTGATGACTAGCTGCCTTCCCTTTAATCTTACACTACTAAATTAAGGACGGCTAGCACAGATAGCCCTCGAGTAGCTTTGTGCGAATTTCAAAAACAAACAAACAAACCAGTTTATCTCTCTTTGATTAACTTATGTTTTGGGTTACTACTGAGAAGTGAAATTCTTCAAAACTAGTACAATTCAATAAGAAACGTTGATGTAGATTCAACTGGACCCCTCTTAAAGTTAGACCGCGAAATTACACAAATATCGGAATGATATTTTTTTTTTATTAAGAAACATTGGGTCAAAATCTGGATGTGTTATAAACCACAGTGAAATGTTGTATATTATATTTTAATGAATAATCAAGGTTGTCCCCGCTGGTACAGCGGTACGTCTACAGATTGCCAAGGCTAAAATTATGGGTTCGATTCACCTCTGTGGATTCAGCAGATAGCCCGATGTGGCTTTGCTATAAAAAAAAATACATTTACAAGGCTCATGGTATTAATGTATTCAGTTCTGCTAGCTATAATTAACATACGATATCATTCAACACATTTATATAATAGGCTCGATAAAACCCATAGTGGGAAGAGCTCAGATAGCTCAACGTGTAGCTTTGTGCTAACCTATGAGCAAATCTCGAGCCTGTGGTTACAAAAGTAAATTACAAGATTTATCTTACTAAGATAAACTCATTTCAAGAGTTAAGAACGTCGCTTTAAATTCTGATTTTTCTCAAATGAGTTTCCGTTCAGTATTTAAGAAAGTTAATTATATTCCAGTCTACTTTCAGTTATAAATTAATCGTAAGCTCAGAATAACCAGATAAGGGAAATGAGCGATAAGCACCTCACAAACAACGAAAATAACTAGTTTCGATTTTATTTTACTTTCTGACTAAGTGCGTTTCATCACGAAATGTAACGAAAGAAACACACAATAAATCTGTGATTAATTAAGAGTTACTAACAATATTACCTTTGTACATTATCATAAAATCAAACTAACAATATTACCTTTGTACATTATCATAAAATCAAACTAACAATGTTACGTTTGTACATTATCATAAAATCAAACTAACAATGTTACGTTTGTACATTAACATCAAACTGTCTTTAATGTTTTAAATGTAAACACGACGTAATAGCTGGTGATACTTGCGTTATTGAATCATTAACAGGACCTTACATTTCCTATAACATTCCTAAGAAAACAATATATTTTAAAACAATGTCACTATCACAATACCGTAACACATCACTTGTCAAAATATTACTTCTTAGTTTGACATGTCTTTCAGGTACTGTGAAGAAAGCTTTTCGATATTGCGCATGCGCTTTAAAAACTGAGATGTGTGGCATGTTCAATATTTAACAAATGGAGCACTTATTTCGATTATAGTCGGGTTACGTAGTTGTGGAGCCCGTTTGTCAAACTGTAAGAAATCATGTACAGAAACTAAAAAAGAACACATAAATATATACATATAGCTTCTAAATTCTTGACAAATAGTTATTTTTATTCTTTTTAAAAAATGTGCATGAAAAAAAGCCAAATTTACAGGAGAAAATAAATAAATAAAGTTTTCGAAAGATACGATTTGTAAGAACGTACTGCTTTATTAACAATTACTTGTGTGTTTTATATTCGTACGTTGGTTCTAAAGTAGTGATAGTTCTAAAAAAAATGGCTGTATCGTACCTCTCTGTGTTTGGTGCTCACAAACTTTGGTAAAGTCTACACAAATGTTTTTTCTATCTTCACGATATCTTAATAGTTTGCACATTGTCCTTAGAAAGACTGACCATCAATGCTATCATATTGAAGTCATTTTATTTGGTGACGTTCCACCAAAGAGCACGAGACTAGTATTAATAAGCCAATAATTTTTCCCGCTGGACTATTCGAATTAGTTTGCTTTGTGTTGTGTGTTTTGTTTTGTTTTCAACTAGGTTATCTTATTTAACATTTGCATACAAAGATAATAAATTTAGCTGAGTAGTGCGGGTCATGTTGGGGCGCGAAAGTTGTGATATTTCTAAATCATTGGTATTTCGTCTTAAAACCAGCTTTCCAGCCATCAAAGACTTTCCAAAAACCTGCTCCTTCACAATGGCCAGGTCTCTGTCCAGCGTCACGCTTTGTGCTTTTTTTAAACAACGACAGCGCCATCTTTTAACAAAGTCACGGAACTCTTTCATATGGTAAGTGTAAAGTAAAGGATTCAAGGAAGAATTGGCATGCGATAAAATAATAAAGACGTCGAGGACCCATAGAGGAGGACCGCAATCCCGACAGAAGGCTTGTACACAGTTAACAGTGTAAAGAGGGATCCAACACATGATGAAGAAAACGACAATAATTGCCAACTTCTTGGCTTTCCTCACGTCTTTCCGATTAGCTTGTCTGACCAATACACTCTTAGGTGTTGTTTCCTGCGGTTGGTCAGGATCTTGAATGGGATTAATGATCTCTCCGTTGAATGACGTGGTCACGGTGTTGATACTGGAAATTGGAGTCAGTTTCAGGACCGAGATCTGCCGAAGCTAAACAAAAAAAAATCATTTTTTTTGTTAGTTTTAATAAATTATCCTAACTTTAGTATTTTACTCACCATATATTCTGTTTCAAGATAGAAATGGAAATAACATACATAGTGTTTGTTTGTCTGTTTATTTGTTTCAGAACAAAACCACACAATAGGCTGTTTACACTCTGTCCATCACGGACAATCTCTAGTGGCCGGCGGTTAGAGCGTGCTACTTGCAATCTGTGGCCGGTGGTTAGGGCGTGCTACTCGCAATCTGTGGATGGCGGTTGGGGCGTATTACTCGCAATCTGTGGATGGCGGTTGGGGCGTATTACTTGCAATCTGTGGATGGCAGTTGGGGCGTGCCACTCGCAATCTGTGGATGGCGGTTGGGGCGTGCTACTCGCAATCAGTGAATGGCGGTTGGGGCGTGCCACTCGCAATCAGTGAATGGCGATTCTGAATTCCAACACTAAACATACTCGTCCTTTCAGCCGTGGGGAGCTAATAATGTGAAAAGCTAATCCCACTTTTCGTTGGTAAAGAGTTGCCCAACAGTTGGCGGGAGATGGTGTTGACTAGTTGCCTTCCATCTAGTCTACCACTTCTAAATTAGGGACGGCTAGGGTGTGGCTTTGTGAGATGTGCCCCAGTGACTCAGCTGTTAGTCTGAAAGCTTATAATGCTAAAAATCTCGTTTCGATACCTGTGGTAGGGATAACATAAATAGCCAATTGTGTAGCTTTGCTTCAAGGAACAAACGAAGATGGACATTTAATAAGGAAAAATCTTTAAGTGAATCTTTTAGTGATATCTGACTATAGTAACAAATACACAGATAAATTAGATTTCTGATCATAACAACACGAGGCCTAAATTTAAATATCATAATCGTTGAACTATGAATTATACAAGTGAAATGGAGCACGTAAAGTCAGGTTATAGATATATATATAATAAGTAGAGTGTCTAAATTCCCAATACAATATACTTACAGATTTAAAACGATGATCTCCACAGAATTAAGTGTCTTGTTTATTACTAGATGGCACAATAAAGCAAAATCCGAACATTGAAACAAAAGTATGATTGAGTGGTAAGGGTACTTTATAAGGGTAAAGTTGGAGATACAGAGCTATCTTCACCTAACATCCATCATGCTCATTATGATAACCAAGATCATGTATTATTGTTTTTACTGCAATCCCTTTGTAAAACAATTTCATGGAAGGATCGCCAGCCCAGCCTTGATAAACCTTCTCAGACCTTCTACTATACCAAAGGCCTCATTTATTAAGACATCAAATGGTTGAAGGTTCATTGCATTGTACCAGAATTCTTGCCAATTGCGTGGCCAAAGAAGTTGTATGTGATCCCAATTATTTAAGCTGTCTTTTTTTATGAATCAGACATTGATTTCGAGGTGTGTATGGCAGGTTGTCGTCCTTTGTTAACTTTGTTGTTTTTATTTGCAAACAACTCTCTTCACTTTGCTAATTTCGTAATCTGTAATTGATATGAATGCTCTGTTGTATACGAGTTTTTCCTGTTTTGTGTTCTTTGGATATACACCATTAACAATCTGTATTTATGAACATCTTTCTTAGGAAAAGACTGACACGTCTACTTCTCACATCATTGTATTGTCGAAAGGTCAAGAATTTACCTCTTGAGATATTATTGGGTTTACAGCCGAAAACATTGTTAACAGCTAGGGTACCCTGTAACTGACGGAACAAGTATTTATAAGTGAAAACCTAAGAAAAGCACATTCAATTAGCTATACCCGTTACTGTTGTAGTTAAGCAGAAAAAGCTATTGGTGTTCTGTTCAATGCAGGAACCCAAACCCGATTTGGGGGAATTACAAGCCTTCAGTTTTACCGCTGACCCACCAGAAGGTTTAGCTACCTCATTACACATTACTGATTCGCTCAACACATCTCTAAAGTGGGGTTTTGAGATCTATAAATTGATAAACGTACATGCCTTCTAAACTGTTCTACACGGATTCCATAGGTTTAGAACCTAATATTAAAAGGATAAAATTCAAGTAACAAGTGATTTTCACACACGCACATACATAAATATATAAACTCGTGCCCTCGTGCCCAAGAATTGGTTGATAATATTCTAACACGAAGTTCAGTTAGAATATTATTATTCCTCAAGTTAACTGACACGAACAAATTACTGGCGCTATGGACAATACAAATAAATGTAACGTATTTCTATGTAAAAAGCTTCCAAAAGTATTTGAAGTATCCTTGTTGGTGTCCCGTTATCTTAAAAAATCGCACTTCGCATTTTTGAGCTGTGAGGTAAGTGCGTTATAAGAGTAATGGTCAAATCCAACTGTTCCGTCTGATTAGAGTAAACCAAGAGTTCGCGGCGGATGGTGTTGGCTTGCTTCCAAGGTACTTCAAGATCCACTGTGGCGTCTCGTTATCTTAAAATCTCGCACTCTGCATTTTTGGGCTGTGAGTGCGTTATAAGAGTGACAATTAAATCCAACTGTTCCATCTGATAAGAGTGGACCAAGGGTTGGCGGCGGGTGGTGTTGACTAGCTGCATGGAATCCAGTCCATCACTTCAAAATTAAGGATTGCTGATGCACATACATTTTGTTCAGCTTTGGTTTGCAGAAAATTCAACAAAACAAAAGAAATTAGCTAAAATTCGAAACCTGTCTATACAAAATATTACACAAAGTACTTGATTACCTGATATAAAAGTTTTATTGAGTAAATTATGGGTGTGTCACAAAGTCTCTAACGCTACAAGTTTAATATGTATGTGGTTACCAGTGTTCACAAGTTACAGAATGTAGTTGGATAATCTATCTGATTATTTGCTAACACTGTTGAAACACTGTATTTCTACAGTGGTTAACCCGAATTTTCTCATCATCTTCACCAGTTTAAGTAAGTTATATCAATACGCAATATGTCGGTGTGAACTCTTAATAATACAATATTATTCCATTTAGCCTAATGTTACAATGTCGTAAGCTGTTAATAATACAATATTATTTCATTCAGCCAAGTGTTACTATGTAGCAACATATCTAATTAATGTATCACTTTGTTTATAAGTTTTATGTCTAAGTCCAAATAATTACCTTTCTGCCATTTTATTTCTCTAATATCAGTTTTACATTTTTGTTATATCTGTTTTAGTCCATATTTATATCTGTTGATAAGTCGTTATATTTTTTCAATATAATTTTGCTCATGTTTCCTCTTTGCTACGTCGAACATACTCGCTGTTTCAGCCGTGTGGGTGTTATTATGTTACGGTAACTCCCACTATTCGCTGCTAAAAAGTAGCCTAAGAATTGGCGGTGGGTGGTTATGATTATCTACCTTCCCTCTAGTTTTGCACTGCTAAATGAAGTTTTTTTATTTGTAATTAAACACAAAACTACACAATGGGCTATTTCTCTTGGCGCGGGATGGTTAGGTAGTTAAGGCACTCGACTTATAATCCGAGGGTCGCGGGTTCGAATCCACGTCACACCAAATATGCTCGCCTTTTCAGCCGTGGAAGCGTTATTATATGATGGTTAATCCCACTATTTGTTGCTAAAAGAGTATCCCGATAGTGGGTGGTGATGACTAGCTACTTTCCCTCTAGACTTACACTGCTCAGTGGCTCAGCTGTGTGTCTGCGGACTTGCAAAGCTAAAAATCGGGTTTTGATACTTGTGGTGAGCAGAGAACAGATAGCCCTTGTGTAGCTTTACGCGAAATTTAAAATAAATATTTTTTCTCAGTTTTTATTTGCTATTTTAATTTGACCGTAAGACTTTCAATACTCTTTATCTCCCCCTATTATTCATCTTATTAATTTATTTACCTCTTCTTCCCCTCTCTTGATCAAGGCGGGAGAGGGTTTTATCTTAAAGCTGTGACCTTGTGATATGTTTTCCATTTAGGAAAGTGAATTATTGTTAGAACACCACATATTTTGTGGATTAAAACACTTTGGAGACCCGCCTGCTTATTTTGCAAGTTTCTCTTGGCAGAATTCCACAGCTTTAGTGAGAAACCTGATTGTTAGACACTTTCTATAACTTTGTCACCTTCATTCAAATGGCCAACATTCTCAGCTGTTAAGAACCTCTCGTGTCCCTACCTGACACTTTGAGTAAAAACACTTTTCTCTACACAGAAACGGGTCTTGGAAATTTGAAATGGCAGAAACAGGAAAAATCACTTATCAGCTAGATGTCGCCCTGCGTGCCTCCAACATTTTGTTTTTCTGAGTAAGCCATAAGAGTTATAATCAAATACCACTAGTTGATCAGATAAATGTAGGTCGAGAGTTAGGCGGATAGTGCTGTTAATTAATTAAATACTTTCTCACTAGCACACAAACTCAAAATTAGAGACGACCATGCGGAAATAGCTTCCATTTGTGAGTGCGCTATGAAAAGTAACAGTCAGATACCACTAGTTAATGAGACAATAGTGGACAGCAGTAACGAGCACTACTCTTGTGTGTCACTAATTGTCTGTCATTGCTGAGCTCGGATTATTACCGTTTCTTGTCCTGTAATATCCACCATTCGAGTTATTTCACTTTTAACTTTGAAAATAAAAATATTGGATAACCCCTTCGAGCCGTACTTTGACAATAGTTTCAAAAATATATGTTATTAAACAATTCAATACGGTCTCATTTAGAGAATGAATTGAGGTTAATGTTAAAATTTTCTCGAGGTTTCTCGTTCATTTCGTGATCTTACGACAGGATATTAAGCTGGCATACAAACAATTGATTATCAATGAGTTCCACTCTAGTTCCGGCATTTTGTAAAATAGGAAGTATTTCAAGAAAAGAAGGCTAGTTAATTAAATCACGTGACGATACAGATGCATAGTGAAAAAAAACAACACATGGTGTACTTATTACCTATGCAGTAATTCTGTATCTAATGACGTCAAGCTTTCGTGCTAGCTACAAAGTAATGTTAATACATACCGTAAAAATGTTGTGAACTTACACGAACGCTCGCGAGTTAAGGTTTTATTACTGTCTATAAATTCGATAGACAAATCAAAATTTATAAACAAAAATATTGTTTCATATGTGTTTTTTAAGGTACGTTTTAGTATTATTCATACATCTATTTTGAATTCGCCGTTGTGTGAAAATATGTTATATTGCCTATAAAATATTTACCCGTATTAACAGGCACTCGGGGAAGGATATTTTGTAAGACATAAATTTGTTCCTCATAGGATGTGGTGTGGCTTGCCAGTCTTAGCGTGTCTGTACTGAGAATCCAAGGTTTGAATATTTGAGTCCGGTTGTTCCACACACGAGGGTATTCAATGTACTCTTATAGTAAAAGTTAAATGGTACGATTCGTTCGTTTGGTTAAGTTTGGTTTGTTTTGAATTTCGCACAAAGCCACACGAGGTGGTTAAGGCACTCGATTCATAATCCAAGTGTCGCGGGTTCGAATCCCCGTAACACCAAAACATGCTCACCCTTCTAGCCGTGGGTACGTTATAATGTGACGGTCAATCTCATTATTCGTCGGTAAAAAAGTAGTCCAAGAGTTGGCAGTGGGTGGTGATGATTAGCTGCCTTCCCTCTAGTTTTACAGTGCTAAATTAGGGACAGCTAGCGCAGATAGCCCTCCTGTAACTTTGCGCGAAATTCAAAACAAACCAAACCAGATTAAGTGTATTTTTGTAAGGTACAGTAGGAATATTCATGGATTTTACAGTTAATAATCATGAATTAATTAATCAAGTTCCATGTTTTGTTGTATCTTCTACCATGCCCCAAGTTGAAAATAATATGCAGCGTAGTTAACTGATGAATGAATATTTACTGTAAAATTATTACTAACGATATAACTGTAGCTATCACAATTTTGATTTCATTCCTTTAAGTCATACATTAAATCCTTTTCTAGTCTAAAAAATTCTGTCATCTAAGGTGATTTTTATTAGATATAATGAATTTTTAATTTTTATCAATGACACTACATAGTAACTCAGAAGAGCTTTAGGATCACAATTATGTGGAATAGACCTTTATTTTACAGAACTGCCCATATTTTTTTAAATATATGGCAGTAGTTTCCTTCTCTAAAATAGTATTAATAACTTTCTTTATAGTGATGACATGGAATCCAGATTAACAGTTTCTTGTCATCGCCCGCACGCAATAGGTACAGCTGTATCAAACATCATTCTGTAAGCTAATTGTTTAAGCTAATATCATATGACCCTAAACTCTCTTTAATTACGATAATTTCATAAGATTTAATAAATTGTTGCTGAACAGTTGCCAGTCAATAAGTTCACCCAAGTGATTCATTTGAAAATTTGAGTTAAAAACTGCTTATCCAGTTTGCCTTACCTGACTATTACTTATGTATTTGCACGTGCTTTCACCTTATAGTTTTGCTGTTCTATTTCAGCCGTCCTTATTCCGAAAGACAAGATCTAAAAATGGTCCACTTTTACTCTTAGATGAAGTAGTAGTAAAAATGTTAGACTGATGGCTTACCTGACTTTTTACATAGATGTGCCCAAAATGTTTGGTCATATATGAGTGGTTTTTGTTGAATGAATATTCATATGTGTATTACATTTACATCAAATGATAATCCTAACTGTATATAAAAAAATTATCAGTGTGTTAAATATGAGAAAAATCCATAAAAGTTAACTATGTTTTTTATCAAATAAAGTGTTCGTACTTTTGACGTGAAGAAAAAGAGACTATCAAAATTAAAAATGTTATATCTCAGATATTTCGTAATAGATTGCCTTGAAATTTGGTATGTGAGTTAAGAGTCTAGAAGAGCATTTTACAGACACTATTTGAAAGTTTGGATAACCACAGATCGAGCTACAAAACGTAAATATCGCTAAATTATCACTCATGTTAATAACATACAATGTATTCTGCAAGTTGGTTCCGCCGCACAACACACTATCGTCTATCTTCGTTCATTTTTGGTGCTATATTACTTAAAAGCTGTATATTTCGATAAGAATGTAGTTTTTTAAGAAGTTTAATATTGTTTAATGCTGACGCTTCTAAAATCTAGATCCTGTCAACCAGAATGCTATAATGTTTACCCTAACGACCACGTCCAACAAGCTCTTTGTGGACCTTAATTTTGCGTGTCACTGTTTTATTTCACAGCTCACGCAAAGCAAAGTATCCACAAAGCTACGGGACTCACGCAATCCAACACGGCTCTCTTCGTTCAAGGCCAACGGGAAAATATTGATTTTCTCGAGTTCTGTATAAACGATACTCAGCGTTATATTACCTTTCAATGTCAGTAAGTTTGTTGTTGTTTTTTTATATTATAACAGTTAAATGTAATGTCACTGTTATTAACATGCTGAAAAAAAACGTGATTAAGCGTTGTTCTTTGAGGCCTAATATTAGGCTTAGGCAAAGGGTATTTATCTATCAATTGCTAAACTAAGACAACAGCAACAAACAAATAACGTACCTATAATTCCAAAAGATCTAAATTGAAATATATTTTGGACACCTGTGATAGTATAGAAGCACCACTCCTTCGTAGAGAGGAGATGTAGCCCAAAATATAATAATTCCAGGTGAAATTCGAAAAGTCGTGATTCGAAACGTAATCACGTTTCGCACTTTCAGGTTTGAGCACATTATAAAAGTGAGAGCCAATGCTGATATTTGGTTCAGCAGAGCTATGCGACAGTTTTGTTTACTGGCTGCGTGGCCACTGAGTAACAGTTCAAAATTAGGGAGAGTTATGCCTGACTCTTTGAGAAACGCCTATTACAACTGCGTGCACCTAAGGTCCCTACCTTGAAATGATGTCAAAAGGAAAGTCTGTGTGTTTGAAATTATGCACTAAGTTACACTATAGGTTATCTGTGCTTTGTTCACCATGGGTATCGAAACCCGGTTTCAAACGGTGTGAGTCCGCAGACATGCCACTACGCGCCAATGGGGGAAGGCAAAAGGCTAATATTCAGAAACCTCGAAGATATTTGTAGACTATATAAGGCTAAAAGTTATAAATATATATAGTTAAAAGTTAATGTGAGTACAAGAAATGTACTTATTTTATTTAATTTCAGGGGAACTATGTAACGGTCAATCCCACTATTCGTTTGTAAAATAGTAGCTCAAGAGTTGGCGGTGGGTGTTGATGACCAGCTCTCTTCCCTCTAGTCTTACACTGTTACAATAGAAACGGCTAGTTCAGATAACCCTCGTGTAGCTTTGCGCGAAATTCAAAAACAAACAAACAAACAAACCTACAGCCGCATGTGCAGTAATTTCAATCTTCGATTACACGACGTTTTCTGGATAAAAACACCTAAAAACACCATAACAGATGGATAGATCTACAGATGAGCAGAAAAACACATTCGCATTGAGTGAAAATGTCAAATTCAAACATTATACTTCGCCTTCGACACAATATATACCACAAAAGCTTGATCTTGACTAAGTTTATACGTAATTGTGACGTCATTTCCTTACTCAACTGTACTGAACACTCTTAATGTCAAATAATAACAACCTCATATTTATATAAATGAAATGAAATAAGCTGTGCTACATATCCCTAATATGTCCAGTTAATCCTACCTTCTGTCAGGTAGTGTGTAACAAAGTACAGCTTAGATTTTCTTATATTTTCACCGAAAATTAAAGGAATTTCCTCCTCGTTCTACGTGCAGAACATTTTCCACTTTAATAATTTATTGATTAAATGAACTACTGACCTAATAACCGTTGTGTTGGAAGATACGCCCACCTTCCTACCAACCGTGTACCCGAAACGTTTAATATAATTATTCTGAATATGTAAGATTCTTCTAAAGCCAACACATATCGTAACAATATCCAAAACGTTTAGGAAACGTATAGTTATTTTGAAACCGATATGTACATTCGAATACTAACCGAAACGTTTAGGTCATCTTCAGAAGGTCGAAATGTTCTCTGCTTTACTAGTCCAAGAATTAGTACCCAAACGTCCATAGATAGGTTGTTACTTCAAGTGGGTTTCTCGTCATCATGAACAATTAGTAATTATCGTGTATCACGCCATTGTTTTAATTCTACTTTTTCTAGTTTCGTTTGTTTTTTGAATTTCGCACAAAGCTACTCGAGCGCTATCTGCGCTAGCCGTCCCTAATTTAGCAGCGTAAGACTAGAGGGAAGGCAGCTAGTCATCACCACCCACCACCAACTCTTGGGCTACTCTTTTACCAACGAATGGTGGGATTGACCGTCACATTATAACGCCCTCACGGCTGAAAGGGCGAGTATGTTTGGCGCAACGGGGATGTGAACCCGCGACCCTCAGATTACGAGTCGCACGCCTTAACACGTTTGGCCATGCTGGGCTTTTCTTCTAGTTTCGATTTTGTTGTTAATATAACGTATTCAAGCCCAGTCAATCTTGATGTACGAAAAAATAAAAAAGCTTATTGATGTTTATCTTGAAACAAACATTCACTACGTGACTTTATTTATATTTTATGTAGAATAAACTTTACACCAGAATTACTGCAAATCGAGTTTCACGACCTTTTATCAATGGTATTTAGTTTTGCCACTTTTTGTTTGTCTTTGAATTTCGCGCAAAGCTACTCGAGGGCTGTCTGCGTTTGCCGTTCCTAATTTAGTAGTGTAAGACTGAACCAGAAAGAAGGCAACTGGACAAAAAAAAAGCACCCACCGATTCTTGGGCTACTCTAATCAGTTAATGGGATTGACCGAAACATTATAATGCCTTCCTTACCTGAAAGGACGAGCATATAGAGTGACGTGGATTGTAATCCGAAACTCGTAGGTTGCAAGTCAGGTGCCTTAACCACCAAGCCACCCCATGCCTTCCATTTTGTATACTTATGTTTGCACACAATATCTCACATTTATAAGAAAGTATAATATTACGAATACTACAGGAAAACTTATTAACCCTTAAGGAACTGACATGACTGTAAAGAGACTGGGATTTTATCATTTCCTGAATCTTGTTGTTGTTGTTTTGAATTAAGCACAAAGCTACACAATGGGCTATCTGTGCTCTGCCCACCACGGGTATCGAAACCCGGATTTTAGCGTGTAAGTCCGCAGACATACCGCTGAGCTACTGGGGGGCCCTGAATCTTGATTTTATTACAAAAACCATATGTTAATTAACCTGTTAATTGGAAAAAAAAACTAGTATTAATTTTAGCCAGTGGCTCCTCCTAGCTGGGCCCAGCACGGCCAGGTAGTTAAGGTACTGGACTCTGAGGGTCACGGGTTTGAATACCCGTCACACCGAATATGCTTTCATCCGTGGGGGCGTTATGATGTCACGGTCAATCTCACTATTCGTTGGTAACAGAGTAGTCCAAGAGTTGGCCTGGCATGGCCAAGCGCGTAAGGCGTGTGACTCGTAATCCGAGGGTTGCGCCAAAATATGCTCGCCCTCCCAGCCGTGGGGGCGTTATAATTTGCAGTCAAGTCCACTATTCGTTGGTAAAAGAGTAGCCCAAGAGTTGGCGGTGGATGGTGATGACTAGCTGCCGTCTCTCTAGTCTTATACTGCTAAATTAGGAACAAAAATGATTTATATAAGAAGAAATAGGGATCGTAAAAAAATACAGAAACAAATTTGAACACAATGGAATATTGTGTTTTGAAGACTACAACTATAGAACGTATAAAAGTAAACAAACATTATTTCCAGCATAGTTTGTTTACTTTCTTTAGAGTCCTCAGTTGTAGTATGGAAAATGCATTTTGATTCAGTTTTTGAACTTGTTTGACGATCCCTATTCCTCCCCTTCTTTAAATTAACAATTTTTCCCTAATCTTATTTCTTAAGTTTTTATGTCCGTTTATGGAGAATAACTTTTAGGCTACGCGCGTGTATGTGTTTATTGCTTCATTGTTTATTTTTCACTCAATCACCAAATTTAATTTATTCAAAATAAATAACAAATGTGCAACAAAGAATAAACATATGTACCGTTATGAAATTGTGACAAACAAAATGTGTAGTTGTTGTCAAAGGACCTTCTTGAAGGCAAATATTAATGCAGATTTAGTGACCGACTTCCATAAAGATCACAGTGTAATGTAACAAAAGACGAGCAGCAACAATTTTTGTTTTGAATTTCGCGCAAAGTCACACGAGGGCTACAGCACCCACCGCAAACTCTTGGGCTACTCTTTTACCAACGATTAACCGTCACATTGAAACGCACCCACGGCCAAAAGGGCGAGCATGTTTGGTGCGAAGGGGATTCGAACTCGCGACCCTCGGATAACGAGCAGCAACCAAGCAGTCTCATCAGAATGGAATAACATTTTATCTTATATAATACAACATAGATGAATGCAATGTAAACGGATCGAGTAGCATGCTTATATTGTTGATTCTCCATGACAGATATGTATGTTCTTCAACAGTTTGCTGTGCACAAGTGTTTGCCCGAAGAATGTGACACAAATAATGCATACAAAGGAGACAGCAGTGACACATTTAGTATAGATTGCCAATTATCGACAACAGTGACTACCGTTACCTTAACATTAACTGTTTAAAAATAACCATAGCTATACGAAATACCGCCATGTTGTGTTTATGATCTACGGATGCAGTCTAATACAAAATAACTAGTCTTACTAGCCTGCTACAGCTGCATTTACTGTTGAAACGTAAAGAAGACCACATTAAGGTCTACACCTGTATTTGTCATTATACAGAGGTTATGTGCATTACCGTGATGGGTTTCATATTTGTATTTTAGGATGATGGTAAACAAAGTTAGCAGCCGAAATTTTATCACAGAAAAATGACAGCAGGAAGGAAAACATTTTAGCTGTTTTTTATTCCAGGTACAATATAGTCTGGTAAACAAAAACGTGAACAACAGTAGTTACCTTCAACAAGATGGAAAAATATGACATTATAACCCGAGTGTAGATGTTTGATACAAGGTGTTATCAGTAATTATATTTTGAATAACTGTATAAATCATACTTATAGAAGGATATTTTTAAATTTTCTAGATGAAAATTGGACAGTTAAGAAAGTCTGGCTCGTATACATTCACAATTTCAGCTACGTATAAGAGACAGGCCCGGCATAGCCAAGTGTGTTAAGGTGTTTATCGTAATCCGATGGTTACGGGTTCGAATTCCCGTCAAACCAAAACATGCTCAGCCTTTTAGCCATGGGGATATTATAATGTAACGGTCAATCTCATTATTCGTTGGTAAAAGAATAGTCCAAGAGTTGGCTATGGGTGGTAATGACTAGCCGCCTTCCCTCTAGTCTTTCACTGCTAAATTTAGGACGGCAAGCACAGATATCCCTTTTGTAGCTTTGCGCGAAATTCAAAACAAACCAAACAAAAAAGTATAAGAAACAGTAGACAGAATCACTATCGTAGTCTGCGTAGGTAAGTCTGTGATAGTAATTGTTCACTGTTTAAAACTTATGAAAAAATGTAGTCAAGTAAATCCACGTAGAGACAGCGGACTCGAGTAACGATGAACAATAACGACTCGACTAACGATATCCAACAATAAATTCGAAAACCTTTTACATAGCAGTTTCTTATTAATACACTAGAAAACAAGTAAGTCGTAGTTTCCAACTAACTCGCACGTTCGGAAAACATTGGATTTTTTCATGGCAGTAAGTGGAGACAGAATATTTTATAGCACAACAAAATAAAGAAAACTGATCTTAAAAGCACTTAGTTTTTTTTTGCAAAATTCTTTTGTGATCCAACACTACAATAGATATTACTCGCAATACTTTTATACTGAAGTCATAATAAGGATTTGTAGCGTGAGCAAACTGTCAGTTACAGAACTCCAGCCTTCCTTCCTTCGTTTTTCGGAGCTATATTTGCACATGCTAAAAATCTCACTTTTAAATTATCTTGTATGTTGTTGTTTTTGTATTTTTGCACAGAAATGGGCAAATATATGCTCACAGTAAAACATAACTTCCACTAAGAGGGTAAATAATTTTACCAGTAGAAAATCAGCCCTTTCAAATAAAAAATACGTTTATAAACGTCGTTTTAAACAAATCATTGTGTCTTTTAAAGTCATTAGTTAATGAGCTAAGTGGCTTTGTGCCTAAGGTCTTGTGTAAGCACGCGTTTAACAAGCGTCGAGTACAAAAGCAGCGGTTCAAAATAACATTGCATTTATTATGTATTTGCAGCTACGTAAATCAACTTTCATTTAAAAATAATCTAGTTTTAAACAGGTCATAAACATTTGCAGTGTTTCATATAGTATATCGCCTAAGGTTATGGTGTAAAATACCAAGTCTATTTTGCTGTAAGCCTTTGAAACAGTAATAATAATATGGACAGAGGAGGAAATTCTGATTTTTGTCCAACAAACGTAAAATCACTTATTTTGTTTATTATCAATGTTTGGGTAATTTCAACTATTGAACAGAAAAGATTTGAGTGTGGTTTAAAGAATAATTCTGCTTTTTAAAGTGGTTTTTGTCTGAATCTTTTATTAGAATTTTAAGCAAATTCTTCTACGCTCCTTATTACGAACCTCAATCATGGTCCGTGATAAAACATATTTTTTAAAAATTCTTATTCAAAATATACAAAAATCTTTAGCATTTTGATGTCCGAATCTATTAAATTTCTAAGTTCTTTAAATCATTAAAAATATTTCGATAAATCAGTTATTTTCTAATTTCCATTCGTACAACTGGAAACTTATTAATTTTATTTCTCACACAGATCTGTCTTCTAAAATAGTCTGTTATCATAAAACCCAGCTTTTGTCTATCCTGAAACTTCTCACGCACCCTATTATATTAATACGTGCACACTTCTTTTCAACGGATGTAAACAAAAGACGAATGTAAATATACTTTAGTGGATATTCTGTTCAACAACATAATACACCTTATCAAAGTTTTTGAAAAGGTATAACGTTAAGAACGGTAAAGCTAAGCCCTAACTACACTAGAACAAGAAATGTAAACAATTTTCAGGGTTAATTTGGTGAGCGGAATATAAATCACAGATTGTTGAAATAACCAAATACAATGTAAAGTAGCAGAACAAAAATATGTTTAAATTGGTTATTTTTTGTAATAATAGCCATAGTGTGTGATATTTAACATTATATGAGAAGTACATGGCTCACACACTAATAAAACAATGTGCATAACTGCTCGACTCGTGATCTGAGAGTCGCGGATTCAAATCCCGACTGCACCAAACATTCTCGCCCTTTCAGCCGTGGTGACGTTATAATGTGATAGTCAATCCCATTATTTGTTGGTAAAAGAGTAGCCCAAGAGTTGGCGTGGGCGGTGATGACTAGCTGCCTTCTTTCCAGTTTTACACTGCTACATTGCGTAGGGATAACCCTCTCGTAACTTTGCATAAAAATAAAAAACAAACAAAACTCAACAAGTGGCGCCACTTAGTACATTCCAATGTATTTCAACTGACTGTTGAATCGACAGATAACTAGATAACTGTAATGAAGCAGCGGTCTGAGCCTCCAAAACATAGGTTGATTAAATCACGTAGCCATTAATTTCAGCCTTTAATCTCCCAAGCCATGTATACACCTCTTCTATGCTAAGAATATATTAGCCGTTTTTTATATGGTCACCACGAACAGAAAGGATGTTACAGTATGTGAACAACGTTTAAGAAGTTCCGTTGATAATTACGCTTGTTTATTATTCATGTCACGTTATACCGAGAACATAAACTGTTCAAGACATTAAATAAGTTTGACGTCATGTTGTTTTTAATAAAAGTCACGTGCTGTCGTCAAGGTCTGTAATCTAGAAAAGTTTGATCATGATATCACTGGACTACAATATTCTCCGTAGCCAGGAACACGTAACATTATGTCAATTTTTATAAGTAGAATCATTATCGGAAGTATTAACTGGGATCCATTGTGCACGTGATGTACTACATACCAGTGTTACCACTACACACACACTGTACGTGATGTACTACATACCAGTGTTACCACTACACACACACTGTACGTGATGTACTACATACCAGTGTTACCACTACACACACACTGTACATGATGTACTATATACCAGTGTTACCACTACACACACACTGTACGTGGTGTACTATATACCAGTGTTACCACTACACACACACTGTACGTGATGTACTACATACCAGTGTTATCACTACACACACACTGTACGTGATGTACTACATACCAGTGTTACCACTACACACACACTGTACGTGATGTACTATATACCAGTGTTACCACTACACACACACTGTACGTTGTGTACTACATACCTGTGTTACCACTACACACACACTGTACGTGATGTACTACATACCAGCGTTACCACTACACACACACTGTACGTGATGTACTACATACCAGTGTTACCACTACACACACACTGTACGTGGTGTACTACATACCAGTGTTACCACTACACACACACTGTACGTGATGTACTACATACCAGTGTTACCACTACACACACACTGTACGTGATGTACTACATACCAGCGTTACCACTACACACTGTACGTGATGTACTATATACTAGTGTTACCACTACACACACACTGTCCGTGATGTACTACATACCAGCGTTACCACTACACACTGTACATGATGTACTACATACCAGTGTTACCACTACACACACACTGTACGTGATGTACAACATACCAGTGTTACCACTACACACACACTGTACGTGATGTACTACATACCAGTGTTACCACTACACACACACTGTACGTGATGTACTACATACCAGTGTTACCACTACACACACACTGTACGTGATGTACTATATACCAGTGTTACCACTACACACACACTGTACGTTGTGTACTACATACCAGTGTTACCACTACACACACACTGTACGTGATGTACTACATACCAGCGTTACCACTACACACACACTGTACGTGATGTACTACATACCAGTGTTACCACTACACACACACTGTACGTGGTGTACTACATACCAGTGTTACCACTACACACACACTGTACGTGGTGTACAACATACCAGTGTTACCACTACACACACACTGTACGTGATGTACAACATACCAGTGTTACCACTACACACACACTGTACGTGATGTACTACATCCCAGTGTTACCACTACTCACTGTACGTGATGTACTACATACCAGTGTTACCACTACACACTGTACGTGATGTACAACATACCAGTGTTACCACTACACACACACTGTACGTGATGTACTACATACCAGTGTTACCACTACACACTGTACGTGATGTACAACATACCAGTGTTACCACTACATACACACATGTGATGTAAAGTTTTGTTCCCCTAAATATGTTAGGCAGATTTTCTCAGCTGCGAATCATGCCATTGATAAATTATTACTAAAATAATATTTTAACACGTATGTATGGTGAATAATAAAATATTCAGTGATTATAAATACTTGATTTGTACCTCATTCGAATTTTACTGTATATTTGAGTCCAAAAAAATCCTGGCAAAGTTACTTGGCAAGAATACAGTAGCTTTTGGTCAAAAATATATTTTTTTTAATTACAGAGAAAACATCAAATAAAATTTCTGAACCAATCACTTCTTTGTGTACGTTAAATCATTAAATTTGATCCTAAATTTGGAAAGAGATAATGTTATAGATAACTGTTCTTCACGAGACATTCGAAACGTGGGTTTTATTAGTAACCATGACGAAAACACTTGTCATTGTGAATTATGTTTTGTTTCTGTCCAGTTGGATGTGCCTCGCCTTTCAGTGTTACAGATTCATACACACAAAACAAACAATGAGTTACAGATTCTGATCTCAACAATAATACAAACAGCTTTCTACTATTTGCACATTTCTGTTTTAACTTTCCAGCTGTTTTTGATGGGTCTGCGTCCACACTTGACGCGAATGTTCTTTATCGAAGAACTCTTTCTGCCAAATATCACACGAATCAAGACATATGACATTACTTAACTTGAAACCTGAAATATTACATTTGTTACCCTGAACTCACACATACATATTACATTAATTAACTTGAATCCAAATAGGGAATTAGTTAACCAGAATCTAGACATGACATTAATTAACCTGAATCCGGACATGTGACATTAGTTAAACAGAATCTAAAACATAACGTTAGTTAACCTAAACCCAGAATTATATTAGTTAACCAGAATCCACACATGAAACTGGCGAACCTGAATCTAGACTACTGTTTTATTACATTAGATAATTTGAAACACGATTATAATGTAACAGCATTTCTAATTAGACACTGAAGAACCAGTAAGAAAAAAAAATAAATGAGAAAACCTTAGATATATATCCATGTGAGAAATTGTTCTTGGCTAAAGGAAGTGTGGATCAGCCCCCCTCCCCATAATACGAAAAATGACATCAAACAAGACAGTTAAAAAGTTTTGGTGCATGAAGAGAGAATGGATGTAAACTCTTAAAATTTCCTCGTTTTCGTACACAATACTCGAAGAACAGTATTTTACAAGACTTAAAAATGTAGTTTTGAATTTTTTTTGTTTAAATACAGGTAATAACTTTTATACGTTTATTGGGGAAAACAAAGCGTTTTAAAAGAATTTTTGGTTCTATCTCATATCTAAAATAGGTTCACAATACTCGCAAACAGAGTCGACAAGCGACATATCATTCTACATACCCCGAATGAAGTGAAGTATTTAGGCTAGAGCAGTGGTTCTTAACCTGTGTTCAATCTAACCCCAGGGGTTCGGTGAGTCAGTATCAGGAGTTCGGCGGAGGTCAAGACACACACACAATGTGTGTGTCCGTTCCGTTCACCCTACTCGTAAGATTCATGATGTCATGCTCCACTTGGCCATCATTGGTTGCGGCTGAACACGTCACATCACTTGGTCTTAATATCTGTGCTACAGTGAACTTCGTGCGCCTAGCAATCGACTTGTAACAGTAGTAATCGTGCGTCATTAGTGATTTTTTTCTAATATTTCAATCCCTTCATACTAACTATGTTGAGCAAAAACAGAAATTGGTTGGACGAACACGTATAATATGGATTAACGTGTATAACAGAACATAATGGGAGTCAGCATCCTCAATGCCAAGTTGAGTAATTCTAGTCTTGCACAAGGAAAACTAAGAGAACACTCCCTGAAGCTGTATAGAGATGGGAAATACAAGAACACAATGCTTGCTGAATTCAAGGTAAAGAGAGCAAGGTCCGATGAAAAGACTAATTTGCCTGTTCTCGGCTTTGTACTCATCGGCAAATCGATCCTCACAGCATCGTACGAAGTTGTGTTCTTGATCGCGAAGCAGGGCAAACCACACACAAGCACTCGTAAAACCATCTGCGTTAAAAATGTCAAATATCATGCTGGAAAAAGCTGCTGAAAATGCGTTCTCCCAAATTCTTTTTTCAAATGACACCATCAGCAGCAGAATAGATGACATCTTGGCTCAAGTAGTTGCAAATCTGATTTCAAGCCCAACAAAATTCAGCCTTCAATTCGACGAGACAACCAACGAAACTCTGGTTTTGGTGTGCTGGTGAAAGCCGATGTACCACACATCAGTGTAACGCACTGTGTTCTGCACAGACATGCATTGGCAATAAAAATCTTGCTTTCAAAACTGGCAAAAGTATTAAAATTTGTAGTGGAATGTATGAACTTTGTGAGAAATAGTACCCCGAAGTATCGCATCTTCAAAGAGCTCTGTAATGAAATGGGCTCTGAGTTCGAGGTACTTCTGTACCATTCTAACGTTCGGTGGTTATCCCGGGGAAAGGTGCTGAATCGTGTTTCTACCATGCGTGTGGAATTAGCCCTGTTTTTGCGAGACCAATATTGTCACGTAAATTGCTTCGAAAAATCTGAGTTCATTCTCATTTTGGCATACAATGGCCAATGTGTTCAATGTTCTCAATCAACAGATGCAGGTCGGTGTAGTCAACATCATCGAAGCGGAAAAAAACTTGAAGGCTTTTCAAAAAAAAAAAACTACCGTTATGGAAACGACGAACAGTGAATGATAACTTCGCATACATCCCCCTGCTGGACGACTGTGTAAGTAAGATTGAAAATGTGTCTGAAATCGGAGACATTTCTGAACCCAGGGAACTGAAGCAAGCAATTTCCATGTACTCAGATGATCTCTAAAAGTCTCTGGACGGACACTTCCCCACCAGAGAGTCATATCCAGCATGGGTGAGACAACCGTTCATGTTTAGTGTTGTGACGACAGATGTCAATGATGAATATCTGGACAAAATCATTGAACTACAGCAGAGCCAGGTTCAACAGTGACTTTTCAGAACAACAAAGCTCTCAATTTTTGGTGTCACCAAATCGTAGTGTCCCTTTTATTGATAAGAAAGCCCTTGAGATACTCATACCGTTTGTTACAACGTATCTTTGCGAGGATGGTAAACAAAGAAACGAAGAAAAGGAACAGACATTGTTCCGAAAATGATATGAGAGTGGCACTTGCCAAGGTGAAGCCGCGCATTTCTGAACTTGCCTCTGAAAGACAACTGCAAAAGTCACATTGACTTGCAGTAGATATTCATTGAATTATGTTTTTGTGTGAAATTTATGTTGTGTTTGTTTTGTTCTTTGAATACAGTGATATTGTGTGCAACTGATGCATGGTTCATTTTGTGCACTTATAAAATATCTACTTATTTTTGAACTTGAAAAAATCATATTTTATTTTTCCAATCACATCCTGGGTTCAGTATCTCCAACAAGGTTAAGAACCACTGGGCTAGTGACAGAATATACGTATCAGGAGGTCTGAATGCCGTACATATGTTTACTCTGCACGACTATGTTGTACTGCTGAATAAACTCTTCAGTTTCAAAAAGTTTAAACTCGATAATGGATTACTTTTATCAACGGGTTTTGTTATTTTCTTTTATATTCGTCCCCATCATACTGACACAAAAACATGAACTTAGGACCGAAGCATGAATTCAGACCCCTGAGTTGTATCAAGGTCGGGGTGTGACTATACTGGTGATAAATTGAACTGACGAAATGTTTAAGTTTGCCCACCTCAAAAGCTCGAAAAACAAAAAAGTTATCGATTTGTCTATTATTGGAGTCCACCGATACTAGTCAGATGTATGGGCTGTATCAAAGTGTTCTATACAAGCCATAGTACAACAAACAAAATATACCGGATTCTGGTACAAGTCGTAGTTGTTGTTTGAATGTTTACAAGTCAAATTGAAAGAACTGATTAGTAGCGTGAGTCGGTGAGAGTCGTGATCAAAATAGTTGAATAATGTGACTCTTGTAATTACACACACAGAGAAAGACTTGTAACTCCATTGGACTAAAACCGTTGTTATTTTTAAAAACTGCATTATAACTTATTATACATACTGTAGTACAATAAGGTCAGAATGTTACTTGTGTAAACTGTAGTACAATAAAGTCAGAATGTTGCATAATTCTGTAAATTGTAGTACAAGAAAGTCTGAATGCTACATGATTATGTAAAGTGTAGTACAACAAAGTTAGAATGTTACATGATTGTATAAATTCAAGTACAACAAATTTTGAATTCTACATGATTGTGTAAATTGTAGTACAAAGTTTTAATGTTACATGACTGTGTAAACTGTAGTACAACAAAGTTTGAATGCCACATGATAGTGTAAACTGTACTACAACAAAGCTAGAATGTTACATAATTGTAAAAATTCTAGTACAACAAAGTCAGAATGTTACATGATTGTGTAAAATGTCGTACAAAAATTTTGAATGACAATGATTGTGTAAAATGTGGTACAATAAATTTTGAATGTTACATGAATGTGTAAATTGTAGTACAAAAAGTCAGAATGTTACATGATTGTGTAAACTGTAGTACAACTACGTTTGAATGTTATATGATTGTGTAAATTGTAGTACAACAATGTTAGAATGTTACATAATTGTGTAAAGTGTATACAACAAAGTTTAAATGTTACATGATTGTGCAAACTGTACTACAACAAAGTTA
Source organism: Carcinoscorpius rotundicauda (assembly GCA_011833715.1). NCBI lineage: Eukaryota > Metazoa > Arthropoda > Merostomata > Xiphosura > Limulidae > Carcinoscorpius > Carcinoscorpius rotundicauda. The sequence goes on along the minus strand of CM022394.1, from coordinate 100,853,342 downwards.
GAATGTTACATGATTGTGTAAATTGTAGCACAACAAAGTTAAATGATACATGATTGTGTAAATTGTAGTACAAAGTTTGAATGTTACATGATTGTCTAATCTGTAGTACAAGAAAGTCGAAATGTTGCATGATTGTGTAAACTATTGTTCAGCTACGTTTGAAGGTTACATGATTGTGTAAATTGCAGTACAACAATGTTAGAATATTACATAATTTTGTAAAATGTTGTACAACAAAGTCAGAATGTTACATGATTGTGTAAAATGTAGTACAACAAAGTCAGAATGTTACATGATTCTGTAAATTGTAGTACAACAAAGTTTAAATGTTTTATGATTGTGTAAACTCTGCTACAACATAGTTTGAATGCCACATGATCGTGTAAATTGTAGTACAACAAAGTTTGTATGTTACATGATCGTCTAAGCTGTTGTACAAGAAAGTCGAAATGTTACGTGATTGTGTAAACTTTTGTACAGCTACGTTTGAATGTTACACGATTGTGTAAACTATTGTACAGCTACATTTGAATGTTACATGATTGTGTAAACTATTGTACAGCTACATTTGAATGTTACATGATTGTGTAAAGTGTAGTACAACAAAGTCAAATGTTACATAATTCTGTAAATTGTAGTACAACAAAGTTTAAATGTTACATAATTGTGTTAACTCTAGTACAACAAAGTTTGAGTGTTACATAATTATGTTAACTCTAGTACAACAAAGTTTGAGTGTTACATAATTGTGTAAATTGAGTTTTAAATAAAATGTATTAGAAAATATGAAGTTTTGCGAATGTATTGTACGAGACTATAAGCTGTACTGAAAAAATCAACCCTAAAACAGCAAAACTGTAAACACTAACTAAGAGATTTAAAATATTCTGTAAGCTTTGAACAAGACATGAACCTGGTATCTTATAGAAATTCTTACCTGTTTTAATACCACATGGTAGATCCTTGCGTAAAATAATGCTATCAGAACTGACGGATATACAATGGTGGCAAAGTATAGAAAGACCAAAAAGTTATAGTCCATTACTTTGACAAAGTAGCACTTCCCACTAGCAACAGGACCTGAGTTCCACCCAAAGAAGGGCAGAAACCCCACGATGATTCCGAGAACCCAACAGGTCATGATAACTCCCGCCACAGACTTTTCTGTTATTCGCTGATGATAGCTGAATGGGTGGAGAATGGCCCAGTACCTATCCAATGAAACGGCTACCAAATTTAAGATAGATATCGTGCATAATACAACTAGAAGAGAAAGCATAAACAAACATCCTTTGAAGGAGTTTTCGGGTAGGCCAAGCTTTGTCATTATGGCGGAGGGTACTCCAATTAGCCCTACCAAGAGGTCCGCCGTTGATAAGCTGAGAATATAGAAATTTGTTAGTTTTCGAAGCCGTTTCTCTTTTATAAAAGCAATTAACACCAATGAATTACCACTTACAGCCATTACGGCAACAATAACCTCAATAATAGTATATGCAATAGGTAACTCGTTTACCGCCATTGTTAATTAGTTCTAGCTGGCTCTTTGAATATCATTCGCACCACCAACGTATATGAAACGGTTTTACTTGTACTCGCATACATTGTTGGATCGCTTGTGCTTTTTTCCCCGACAAACAACACGGTTTTCATGCGCACGGTCACACTGAAATTTGTTTTATAAGCGGCCAAGTGGCAGTGATCGAGCGAATCAGCAAGTTGTGACATCGTATCTGTTGTTGTTCGACTGAGCATGCGCATCAAATGAGTTAACGAAGATTTACCTGCAAATGGAAAAAAAAATGGATAGAACCATAAAAGAATGAACAAAGTATCTATATTTTAATTGTTGCGTAAGTCGACATGAAATCAAAAACCAGTTGCTAGGAGACATTCAGCTAAAGTTCAACGCATAGGAGCATTCTTGTAAAGTAAAATTCCTTAGAAATAATTGTAAACTTCTGTTAGGTTCTGATAAGAACTCATAAAAAGTTTTTGAAGTTTAATGTACTTAATAATAATTTACGCTTTTTGGAAAAATTATAAAAAATATGGACGGTAGTAAAATTATTTTCAAACCATGCAACGAAATGTTTAACATACATAATGAATTAAAAGTTAAAAATTACACAGCGTAAGAGAGGAATATAATATAATCCATTCAGTGGTTGTTAACTAACTTTGATCACAGACAGTCAAAGCTTTATAGAATTAATAAAAAATATCTCCCAAGCTCAAATTAACAAAATCAAGTCTAAAAAATCTGTAAAACTTGTGTTATTTTTTACCTTATAATTGTTCTTCCGTCCACACTGAATAACATTTATTTACACACACACCTACTTGTTTCTACAGGTACTGCCACGCTGTTTATTAAGTTTGTAACATGGTAACCAAACGCTAAGGTCAAGGACCTTCTGATGTAATGAATTTATGATTTCCGTGCAAACCATTGTTCGCAATAGGCGGATTAGGCTTAACGGTACTATCTCTACAGTTGAACTGTATGAACAGTCATTTGCGTACTTTGTTTGTTTTATAACTCAGTGTCTGACTCTACGATAGATGTCTGAGTTTAAAGTTAAACGAGGAAATAGGTTAAACCAAGTGAACTCTTTTAGGAAAACTTTTCCGTCTCGTACATAATTAAATGATATGTGAACTCGTCCCATAAAGTAGGTAATCTTCGTTTATTTAGAATTCTGCGTAAAGCTTCTCGAGAGCTATCTGTGCTAGCCAACCCTCGTTCTTAAATGATAGACTAGAGGGAAGACATACAATAAACACCACCCGTTGCTAACTCTTGGGCTACTCTTTACAAACAAACACTGTGATTTTAACGCCACCGCAGCTGATAGAGACTGGGTTCGACCCCACGACCTTCAAATTACTAGTCGCGTGTTTTAACTACCAAGCCATGTCAGGCCAGACTATCTTGGAATTAAAATGTAAAGGTGGTTTCAAAAAGGATTTACAAGTTGTTCTGACCTCGAATAAGTGAGCATGAATCTTATTATGATTTTATTTGTTTCAGGGATTAGCACAAAAATACACAAGGGTTGTTTACGCATAGCCCTTACAATTTTTAACTTAGAGGAAAGAGCAAGTAGTCATCAGCGCTCACCGTCATTACTTGGGTTATTCTTGTCTTGCTTTGTAGATACTGAAATCTGATTGCCACTCTTATAACACACCCAACGTGCGGCAACGGGTCACAAACCATGAATTCACATACTTACAATCACTAATCACTAGGCTAAGCCTTCCCCATTAAAATAAAAAGTCAAAGCCTGCTTACTTTGTATTTGAAGTATATTCGTGAAAGATAAAAACAACATTAGAAAAAAAAAACAAAAACGTCCGACGTTGAGTGTTTTGTTTTCTGCTTTACTTTCCTGACCAGGGTCAGCTCTAACGTTCAAAATAATATTAGACCACGACCTTTAATATGCATGATTTTCAATACTCGTAAATTTCTATGAAATAATGAATTTTAAGTGTTCGAATCCCAGTAACACCGTACATGCTCGCTCTTTCAACTGTGGTGGCGTTATTATGTCAGAATCAATCCCACTATTCGTTGGTAAAAGAGTAGCCCAAGAGTTGGCGGTGGGTGGTGATGACTAACTGCATTCCCTCTAATCTGCTAAATTAGGGACGGCTAGCACAGACAGCCCTGATATAGCTTTGTGCAAAATTCAAAAATAAACAAATAATTTTGATCAATGTCGTAAGGTTAGTAGTAATTTGCTCAAAACTGTGTCACGTTCAATACAGCTTCGTCACGTGGTCAATCTCAGGTCTGTCACATCCACTGAAACGAATAGTAGTCACCTGCAACTTTGTCACGTTGAAAATAGCGCGTGATCACTCGGAGATTTGCTACGTACAATGTAGAACGTTACGTTCCGAGCAGCACAGGTTAAGACACTCTACCCATAATCCAAGGATCGCTCGTTCGAATCCCCGTCACACCAAACATGCTCGCCCTTTCAGCCGTGAGGACGTTTTAATGTGACGGTAAATCGTTGGTAAAAGAGTAGCCCAAGAGTTGGCGGTGGATGGTGATGACTAGTTGCCTTTCCTCTAGTCATACGCTGCTAAATTTGTGACGGCTAGAGCAGATAGCCCTCTCGTAACTTCGCGCGAAATTCATAACAAACTAAATCAATCCTTGCTTATAATGGTTAAAATGTTTCATTAGTTGAATACTATCGTTGTTAGCAGCACCTTACCACCCACCACTCACACTAAGGAATTTACCATAATTCTTAGTTAATATACACCAACAGACTAAAGTTTAGAGAATATTTTGTGGCGTTGCACAGATCCTAGCCCAGCTTGCCATTTGCATTTAATTAACTGAACTACCATGTTAACAATGTGAAATCTTCCCTAAATAACTTTATGAAATAAGCACTTGTTTCATTAGGTTATTAGTGGTGGGTAAAGACATCAGAATATTACTGATAAGTAGAAAACTATAAGTTTATTAGTGATAAGAAAGGACATTAGGTTATTAGAGGTAAATAAAAGATATCAGGTGATTTGTGTTACGTAAAGGGCATTAAGTTATTAGTGGTGAGTAAAGGACATCAGGTCACTAATGGTGAGTAAAGGATATTACGTAATTAGAGGTGAGTAAAGGGTATCAAGTAATTAGTGGTGAGTAAAGGACATCAGGTTACTAATGGTGAGTAAAGGATATCAAGTAATCAGGGGCGTAGATCTTGGGGGATGGGGTATACATCTCCCCTTCATTTTAGGTGGGGGGTATGCACCATACCCCCCTAAAGTTTGGTCTGTTGAATTGTTTCATTGCATCACAGGCCTACAAATTGTGTGCTTGTTCTTGTGATTCTCATGTTTTTACTAATCGAATTACATAATTAGGTCTAGATGTAGGCTTTTTCAGTAGCCGAAATGTACGTCTTTAATATAGGCGTGCTTCTGAGCTTTTCGATCTAAGCGATAGTTCGTAAGTATCATTCAGTAAGCCTAAGCATAAATGAAAGTATATTGGCAACAAGATTACTCTGTGACTGCATGTTTAAAACTTTCAGGTTCATATAATCAGAGATTACCAATTTGCAAATTGAACAGTCCACATAAGTGGTTGCAAAAATCCTCTTCCCCTCGGGTGTAAAAAATCTACTCCCCTGCAAGTAATTAGAGGTGAGTAAAGGACATCAGGTTACTAGTGGTGAGTAAAAGGCTTTAGAAGAAATTCCATAGAAAGTAAGTAGTTCAATTATAGCTGTGTTGCTACGATTGGAATATTTATAAATAAAAATATACAAATCTTCTCGTGACAGCATGTTGAAATATTTCCATGTTCAAATTGCATTTATATATGATGCGCATACCCTTATCTGCATACGATCAAACAACCGCTTTTAAAAAAAAATCGTTTGCATATAAACACGCATAATACAAAAGATTGTGGATCATCTACGATAAAAAATAAAATTATAATGCGAACTTTGGGGCCGTGGGTAAAATCATAGAAGTGTCATTTATATTCTGCTATTCGATTACACTATTGATTAAAAGTTGCCCACAAGTTGGTGGAAGAATGTGGTGTTCTCTAATTGCTTTCCCTCTAGTCTATCACTTAAAAATTATAAACGTTTAGTGACACAGTCCTTAAGTAAGCACGAAATTCAACAAAGAATGATAGCGTATGAAACACACCTAGAGTTCAGTTTACAACAACAGTGAATTGTTTCTTAGGCAGGCGTTGTATGAAATTTATAACTTGTCACCGATTGTAAATTACAATATTTTGTTATGAGAAACTATCCACCTGTGTTAGGTATATCGTTCACTAATATTAACTGGTGTTTCAATAACAAACAGTTATGGTAATCTTTCCCTCTAGAACAAAGTTTGTTAATATCAGGAAATTAGACCCATTGACAATATTGTACAGGAAGTTATCCCTTCACTAGAGGCGAGCATATATAATAACCATTAATAATAGCGTTAACATCAAGTTACCGATTAACGTGTTTCTGTGAGGTAACTGTTTATAACTACTTTGGTTCAAATATAGCAAAAGCATTTAAAAAATGAAGAAAAAAGGTGATATCTGAATAGCCTAGTAGAAGATGCATAATAGAACCTAATGCAGGTAGGACGTGACAAATTTTATTTTATAAATTAAAGTAACTAGAGGGAGAAAAGGAATATGTTCTCAAGGTTTCAGCTTCGCAGTATATACAATAAACCTTATGTGCGTGATAAAAATATGCTAGACAACGATTTTTAATTTTTTTCGCATTCCTCAGAATTTATCCATTCCGTTGTTCAAAACAACACTTCCGGTCAATGCTCACATCTGGCAAAACACTGAATGCCTAAAAGTGGTGAAAAATCACGGTCGATCGATAGGCCTAAAATTAATAAAAATAATTACGTTCGCTCGATAGGCCTAAAAGTGGTAAGTATAAATTACGGTATACCGAGTGACAGGCCTTGGCAGTAATGTCATTCAACAAACAAGGCTAAGTTTGAATCCTATTTTACACCTTTTGTTACTAAATAGTTGTAATGAACCAGGAAATAAAGGAAGAAATTTAAATCATTAAAATTCTCACTATCATGTGGTATTTCACATGTATCAATGCATAATTCGACATCATGCTTTGCCAGTTAACGATATTTTACGTACTTGTGATAACTGAAACCAGTTTAGCATTAAACTTTTCTCAAGGGACGCAAACAATTACTAATATGTAATCTTGCGAATCCTTAAATTTAATGGGCTTTTCGCTATGTAATAACATTTTTAATTTGTCCTCTAGCTCTGAAACTTTTTAATTAACTTTACATTAAATTCGTGAACTTTATTTAAAGCTACTCACGCATAACAATGTTCTTCAAGCAGCACGAAACCACTTTTTTTTTTCTGTTCTATAACAAAAATGGTTCACATGCAAAGTAATTTTATAACGTTAGAAATTCTAATAGTTATACTGAAGGAGAAATCAACTGAAAACTCCCGGTTTCTACTCTAAACATGAAAACAAAATTGTTATTATAATCGTTCTAATGTAATTAGGAAAACACATTACTTGTATAGACGTGATTTTCTTCTAATCTAATTAATACACCATAAAACCAGCATAAATCCGACCTTCTTTTAATCTAATCTGATCATTGTAGCATAAGACCAGTATAAAGTTGGTCCTATCCTAATCTAAAGTGAACAGCAAAGTATCGGTACAAAGTAGATCTTCTAAACTAACCAGGACAAAGTTCATCTTCTGATCTAATCAGACTAGAAAAGTGTCATTATAAAATTGGTTCTTAATCAATACATCCAGTATCGATGGCAGTACTGAGCTGTAAAGATCGTGATGAAACAAAATGGCGGCCATACTTACAAAGCCACTTAAATCGATGTATAAGTATTTATTAAAGCATAACTTAGTAACATAACAGTAGAAGGCTTCCAGCATTGCTTCTGAAAATGGTACGAACATTTGAACAAGTGTGTATCAGCTGGGGAAAATTACTTTGAATGGGATAGCATATAATACTGAAGTATGTACATTATTCTTTGGAATAAAAGTGAAGTCTTTGAACTTTTTGATCATACCTCGTATATATATATATATATATACTATCCCATTCAAAATAATCTCTTCCAGCTAATACACACTTGTTCAAATGTTTCTACCATTTTTAAAAGCAATGCTGGGAACCTTCAACTGTTATGCTTTCACATTATTATTTATAGTTGGAATGTCAATAAATCTATTTCCTTTCAACTTAATTTTGATTTTTGAGAACAGAAAAAAAAATTACAGAGGCAAGAACAGGAGCATGCGGGGAGTGTGATATCACAAGGGGAAGTCTGATATCACAGGAATGTTGTTTTTTTTCTGCTAGAAATTCTTGGATAGACACAGCAGTTTGTGAAGGCGCATTGTCACAATGAAGAATCCTGACACGATGAAGAGGAAATGTCCAGTTAGTTAATCGTTCATCACTTCGATTTTTTTCTTTCACCTTAGCGGCCGTTTTCATCAGTGGCGATGTCGACAGTTTCCCAGAACGTGGGGCATCATTGACCGATTCCCAGCCATCTTGGAAGCGTTTTATCCACTAACTTAAGCAGTCATCATCAAAGGCAGTTCTTAACACATCAAGAAGTTCTATTCCTCCTTTACCATTTTTCACACAAAACTTTATCCAAACACGTTGTTCTTCTTTTCTGTTCATTTTTATTACGACAGGGCCAAGAGTTTGTTTGTCTGTTTCTTTTTTGAATTTTTTTGCAAAGCAACTCGAGGGTTATCTGCGCTAGCTGTCCCTAAGTGAGCAGTGTAAAACTAGAGAAAAGGCAGCTAGTCTTCACCACCCTCGCCAACTCTTAGACTAATCTTTTACCAACGAATAGTGGGATTGACCGTAACTTTTTAACGCCCTCACGGCTAAAAAGGCGAGCATGTTTGTTGCGATGTGAATGCGAACCCGCGACCCTCGGATTACGAGTCGCACGCCTTAACCCACCCGGCCATGCCGAGCCCAGGGGCAAGAGATACGTCTGTCTTTGAACATACTTTTTCGCAACACTGGTATAAGATCTGGAGAAATGATTTGTTCGTAGGGTAGATCACTATTTGTACTTTGTACACACCTCAGTGAAGCTCACTGCCTCTGTACTGGCATCTGTAACACAAGAAGTCTTAGAACATTTTGATCAGACCTCGTACATAAAGAGCGATGTTATAGACGTGTTATTAGTATTGGGATAGATAGACTGGTAGAAATCGTGAAGAGTAATAAAATCGAAATGGGTAAAAACGCGACCGATACTTGTCGTTATTGGCGCACAAAAATATAGGTAATGGAAAGGAAGTAACTAAGTATAATAAAAACAAAAAGAGATCGATACATGTGTAACCTAGCTAGCTATAGTAATCTAAAAAATGTTAATGTAAAAAACTATTAAACAAGAAGGCTCAAACTACAAAAACAAAGGTACTTAAAATTTTAGTCCTTACTTTGGCTTACACTAATATAATTACTATGGTTTTCCCAACGAGAGGGTGGAAGCGTTATAATGTGATGGTTATTCCCACTATTTGTTGGTAAAAGAGTAGCCCAAGAGTTGGCGGTGGGTGGTGATGACTAGTTGTCTTCCTTCTAGTCTTACACTGCTAAATTAGGGACGGCTAGCGCAGATAGCCCTCGTGTAGCTTTGCGCAAAATTCAAAACATACAAACCAAACGAAAGTTTTTTTATTATTTTAATAATTGATTTTTTGTAGTTTTTAACTTTCCTGTTCTCTATCGGCAAAAACTGAATTTTTGAAAATTAAAAACAAATTACTCATCCTTTGGAAAAACCATTGTAATTATGTTAGTAGAAGCCAAAACAAAGATATTTTTTGTTAAATATCAAGTAACTCAATTCTGCCCCCCAGTGGCTCAGCGGTATGTCTGCGGACTTACACGCTAAAATCCGGGTTTCGATACCCGTGGTGGGCAGAGCACAGATAGCCCATTGTGTAGCTTTGTGCTTAATTCAAAACAACAACAACAACTCAATTCTTGTAGTTTTGATTTTTCTGCTTCTTACTGGCACAGCAGTGTGTCTTTGGACTTACAGCACTGGAAACTGAGTCTCGATTCCCGTGGTGAGCAGCGCACAGCTAACCACTTGAGTAACTTTGTGCTTAACTTCAAACAGATAAAGTCGTTAACTTTTTTTTCGATACTTTTGTAGCATTAAAACTTTCTATATTACTATAGATAGTTAGGTTACGTATATATATGGATCTCTACTTGTATTTTTAATATTGAATTTATTATTATTATATGTTTATGGAATAATGTGAATACCCATTTCATTTTCCATCTGCTTAAGATGTGGGACAATCGAACTGACATGTGGTGAGTAAAGTTTGTGTACACGTGACTTATGCAATTTTCCAGCCAGAAATTCTTTTTTAGGTTGAATATTTTTCCTTTGAAAACGTGAAAAGATTTCTTGCACTGACTTTCGTGTTCACGGAATCTCACCTGTTACAGGATATCGCAGGCCTGGCATGGCCTAGCACGTTTAGGCGTGCGCTTCGTAATCTGAGGGTCGCGCTAAACATGCTCGCCCTCCCAGCCGTTGGGCGTTATAATGTGACGATCAATCCCACTTTTCGTTGGTAAAAGAGTGGCCCAAGAGTTGGCGATGGGTGGAGATGACTAGCTGCCTTCCCTCTAATCTTACACTGCTAAATTAGAGACGGCTAACCCTCGAGTAACTTTGTGCGAAATTCCAAAACAAACAAACAAACATACAGGATACCGGATTTTCCTTACCACTGATGGGACACGACTTATTCCAGATATTTTTCTCGGTGGTCCTGCTGCCCAAAATTATTCCATATTCCTTTATTTTATCGCCCTTCAGTGGCACAGTGGTAGGTCTGCGAACTCACACCCCTAGAAATCAGGTTTCGATACCCTTTGTGCATAATTACAAACAACAACCCTTATTTTACCAATGCCATTTAAAACAAGGGATATCCTCACCTTGGAAATTCTAAATTCCTAACCTGAAAACATCTTTATAATATAAGGGTATCAATATTTTGCATTGCAGAGGACTTTTACATACATTTTACAAAACGAATGATCAATATTCGCTGACGTTAATCAACCTACAAACATCAAAGTCAAAATGTAGTTCTAGACCGTGCCATTCCATCGTGATTCGTATATACAGAGTTGTCAGGTAACTTGCTGATTTACATGTTGAGAATCGTTTTAATCATTGTGTAAATTAATATGAATAACCTAAGCTCTTGGAATACGCTAAAATATCAGGGTAAGGTCTCAACTCAATATTTATCTGTAATTTAAATATAAAAATGAACCTATATTGCTTAATTATTCAAATTGGTTCCAAATTTCCTCGTTCTTTTTAAAAAAGTAACAGCATTTCTCCAGGTCTCCCTAAATTTACATTTGCTGTTGCCACTTCACACGATAGACATGTTATTAGGCTTAACCTTTGAGATACGTGTTTTTTGTGGTTTTTTTTTATTAAAAGACTTTAGCAGTAAAGCAAATCAAATAATTATAGCCGTAACTTTAAATTATTATATAATAAACAAGTTCTGGTTGTTTTGTGGAAAGTGTGAAAAATACAGAAAAAAACTCGCATAAAAAAACAGATTTCTCAAAATGGAGACGTTTTTCAATTATCAGTAATTTAATTAAGATGTAGATTTAATGTTAGTCGTCATAAGTATGCCGCTTTTTATGTTATACTTTTGTGGTGTATTTTTCTGCATTGGTCAGAATATAAAATAGTACAGCGTATGGAAAACAAAGGAACTTTATATTCTATATTACCATAGTAATCAGAATGGTGTTTCAAAGTTACTGCATAAAGAACTGAATTAATAATATCAGGAAACATGGATTTACGAGATGTTACAGCACGTTATGATTTTTGGCATTAAAAATATTTAAATAATCCTACCATAGATGGCAGAACAATCGTAAGAGTTAAGTAACTGCTTTACATTGCCAAAATATTTTGAAACTTTGTTTTAAGGTACATTTTAATAAGAATTCCTTACACCGTACTTGAGTAGGTTACATTTCACACATGAAATCAATATTTTACAAGCTAAAAATTACTCAGTTGAGTTCTCCGTTACACTCGAAACATCTGAGCACTGAGTTCCCTAGATTAAACATAACGTTAGAAGTGGACATCATAACGTCATCACTATTTTTTTTTAACATTTTTGTATTTTCAAAAAAACAATAACATTATATTTAACTGAATAAGGTATCACACTTAACCTAATCTGGCATGATCTTAAAACTAATCTAGCATCATATTTAACCTATTCTAGCGGTATATTAAACTTAACCTAATTTAGTACCATATTTAGTCTAATAAAGCATCACATTTAACCTAACTTAGCATTATATTGAACCTAATATAGTATCATTTTCAGTATAATTTAGCATCACATTTAACCTAATCTAGTAACATATTTAGCCTAATTCAGCACCGCATTTAACCTAAACCATTATCATATTTAGCCTAATTTAAACTAATCTAATATCACACTTAATATTATCCAGCATCACGTATTTCCTAATTTGTCTGTATCGATGCGCGTGTCAGTCTTATAATCTTGGTTCCATCGATTGATATTACGTAGCGAATTATTACTCAAGCGTTCAATGGTTCTTAGAAGTTTTCAATAAACAACTAGAAGTAGTCAATTTTCCGTTTAACCCCTTATAGTGTCCCGAAACTGTTCTACACTTATACATAACAAAATTCATGCATGCTTTATATCGGTTCTTCCCAAACTTTTCCAGATGGCGACACACTATTGATGTTCTAAAATTTTTGAGGTGCATGTAAATAAGTCCGTATGTCAGGCCTAGTGACACATCCTCCCATGTCTAAGACAGGTAAAAATTACTGTTATACTGAGTATCAAACATAAAATAAATCAAGTTTGAAATTTTATAAATTTATTGAATTGATTGTGTGTGTTTTTCTTTTAACAAAGCCACAACGGGCTATCTGTTGAGCCCACCGAGGGGAATCGAACCCCTGAATTTAGCGTTGTAAATCCGTAGACTTACCGCTGTACTTCCGGGGGGCTGTTGAATTGATAACAAATATACATTACTAAATGCAAATTAGTTAATAATTACAAAAATTCCACAGTACAAAGCTTAGAAAACATTGCTTTATGTAGCTGTATTCATATGTAAATCTGGTAATTTTATGCTTTGTCGTAGTAGTTTATAGAAAAGAAAGAAAAAAAACGGAAAGCATGTTATTAGCGATAGTAAAAGAACAAGAGACTTTATCTTCTTGTCACAATAATGAGTAAATAAAAGTGGGATGAGCAGTTACCATCATTTCTGTCAACCGTTCTTTCTTGTTTGTTTGGATCATCTATGCTTGCTCTGCTCATCAGGGGTATCGAAACCCAGTTTTTAAGCTATGACAATCTGGAGGCATACCGCTATGCCATTGGGCGTGTGTTTCCTTATAGCGCAGCCACATTGGGCTATCTGCTTCGTCCTCTGAGGGGAATCGAATCCATGATTTTAGTGTTGTAAATCTATAGGCTTACGACTGTACCACCAGGGGACGCTGTGTCAGTGGAGAGCTGTTCTTTTTCTTCCTTTGAAAGCTTCACATCTTAAAACTGTCAATATATTTCGCACGAAAGAGATGAAAACTGCATCACTAGTGTTTAATAATTAATGTTCTTCGCCACCTCGCTGCGTAAAAAAAAATTATAAACGAGCACAACTTAAATTTTAAAATTGTTAATAATTTGTTATTTTTTGCTCTTTCTAAAAATATTCTATCGTAAAAGAATCTCTACACCAAATCACCAGACGCATCAGAAATCTGTAATAGGCTTAGTTGTTAAAAAGTGTCTAATTAGGAAGCGCTAATGAATTAACACTAAAATTCGTTTGGAAGAACTCTAACTTCTTTGGCTCGAACCTGAGTCGACGAAATAAGAAAACTTTAAATTACTACTAAGTGCAGTTTTATAAAATAATGCATTATCATAACACACAGCAACTGAGCCATAACACGCTTTAATATATAAGAGAAAATGGTGTTACTGTAGCATTCACCTTTTCAACCACTGAAATTCAAGATCTTGTTGCTATCAGTGGTTTAACTTTTGTTTTCAAAGGTGGAAGGAACATAAGATGGCTGCTATTTCTCTACAAAATCACATCCTTCAACTCAATAACTGTTGAAATGTGAGGAATAGGTAACAATCCTTTGAGTAGTTTTTCCTTGTGTAAGTTAAATCTTTATTTGTCTTTCTGAATGTATAATGTACTAGAAAAAAACAAAGATAAAATAATAGTTTTTTTATTTTAAGCGTTTGGATTTTGAAGACTTTCGCTCTTCTTAAGATAATGGTAATATTTTGGTTTATTTTGGCGACAGCTTGATTTATTAAATTTTAGTTTTAGTGTGTTTTTAATCTGCTTATGGCTAGCTAAGATCTAGTTCTGTATTCGATTGTTTTCTGTAACTTGGTTAATTTAGTTTTAACCATAACCCTCCATGAATCCGGTAACTTTGAAGACGTTTAACTACTTCAAGGCCCGGCATGGTCAGGAGGTTAAAGAACTTGACTCGTAATCCGAGGATCGCGGATTCGAATCCCCGTCACTCCAAACATGCTCGCCATTTCAGCCGTGGGCGCATCATAATGTAACGGTCAATCTCACTATTCGCTGGTTAAAGAGTAGCCCAAGAGTTGGCATTGGGTGGTGATGACTACCTGCCTTCCCTCTGGTCTTAAACTTCTAAATTGGGGAGGGCTAGCGCAAATCGCCCTGGTATAGCTTTGCGCAAAATTCAAAATAAACCATACCAAATTCTCAGAATGGTCAGAACGCTCTTTTCATCTGTCGTCTAAATTACATGAGAAAAATCATGCAGAGAACATAAATCCAATGGTCAGTCAGTCAATTGAACCAAGAACAATTATTTCCTCGTATAAATTAATTTTGTTGAGAAAGCTACAAGATGTATAATCGTTATCAATTAAGTTGAAACAGCTTTCGTAGTTGTTTTGATTTCGTTTGTTTCAAATATACACCTAAATATCTTGGGCCTGTTGCGTGTCAACGACAGCGAATTATCTCAGTGTCAAATTGGATGTTTGGCCAAAATGTCGAAACGACAGTTTGGATACTGTGAATCAAATCAGACGTATGAATTGGTGTTTGTTTGTTGTTTATAATTACGCGCAAAGCTACACGAGTGCTATCTGCGCTTGTCATCTCTAATTTAGTTGTATAAGACTAGAAGGAAACAGCTGGTAATCACCCCCGCCAACTCTTGGGCTACTCTTTTACCAACAAATAGTGGGATCAACCGTGACGTTATAACGCTCTTCCCTCAGGTGAAAGGGAAAGCATGTTTGATGTGACAGGACTCGAATGCCCTAACCACTTAGCCATGTCGGGTCAACTGTTAGAAGACGAAAAGATAGAAAATATATGTAATTATTAATACTCCATAATATTAAAACTGATGGAGTAAAAGTTGTACGCGTTGAAACATATTATAAAATGTTCTTATTCTATCTGTATTAATATCTTTGCAAAGAAGGGAAGGAAACGTTGTCATTTTTATCTGGCAAAAAGAAAAAAAACAGTCAAATAAAAACCAAAAATAAAATTACTTTAGTCGTCGTTTTATTTATATATTAAATTATTTTATATGTTCAGTTTTGTCTTCTTTATTTATCTTTTTTTACACAAGGTTGATTATTTAAGTTTTTTATTATTAGGTTTTACTAAACTGAACTGTTTTATTTTTGTATTTTTCACCACTAGGTGGCTGAAACAGTTTTATAAAGGCTTAGAAGACTAGTTTTCGGAGTAATCAGTTCTTTTATTTTTTTCGCTCTTCGACTGCTTTGTTGTCAGACATGGCCGTGTTGTTAGGGGGAGCTTGAGTAGCAATCTGAGTTTCACAGGTTCTGATCCTCGTTCCACCAAATGTGCTCACATTTTCAGACATGGGGCATTGTAATGTCGTGTTTAATACCACTATTCGTTTGTAAAAGAATAGCAGCCCAAGAGTTGGCGATGGGTGGTGATGACTAGCTGTCTTTCCTCTGGTTTTCCACTGTTAGATTAGGGACGGTCAGCACAAGTTAGATTAACCCTCGCGTAGTTTTGTGTGAAATTCGAAACAACGAACTATTAAGTTTCGGTGTTACATTTCTCGTCTTACCGTCTGATTTCCATCGTCCACGTAGAACTGTAGGCATGGTTGAGTTTGCGCAGAACTTTCTTTCCAGCACACATTGGAAAATAATAAAGCATGGTACTAAAGCGGTAATATTTATTTAAAAATAAACGTGTGTACAATAAACATTTATCTAAGATAGTATTTCCATCACTACATCTGCCATGTAGTGTGTATATTTGTCAGCAAGATTACTTCAAAACTGATATACACTTTGATCATGACCCAATGTGGAAATGATCTGGAGGATCTAGTTCAAAATTAAAAGTCATGAATTATTTTTTAAATCCCTATTTGTTGACATGTTGACCGATATTTCACACTATTTTTGCTCTATAACTCAAAAGTGTTCGGATTTTGATGAAACTTAGTGGACTAATGTAGAACTTTATTCATCAATGACCTGAAAGAAACGATGAGAAAATGAATACATTTTCGTATTTTTTGAGAACTGCACACGATCAATGCTGCGCGGTGGAAGAATACTGTTTTCTGAGTGCCTCTCTAGCATATTTATTGCAAAACCCACTTGCAATGCGTAGCGACACCTGTTTTCTTGTATCCTAAGTGGCCTGGCATGGTCAAGAGCGTAAGGCGTGTGACTCGTAATCCGAGGGTCGCGGGTTCGCTCCTGCGTCGCGCTAAACATGCTCGCCCTCCCAGCCGTGGGGGCGTATAATGGTACGGTCAATCCCACTATTCGTTGGTAAAAGAGTAGCCAAAGAGTTGGCGGTGGGTGGTGATGACTAGCTGCCTTCCCTCTAGTCTTACACTGCTAAATTAGGGACGGCTTGCACAGATAGCCCTCGAGTAGCTTTGTGCGAAATTCCAAAAACAAAAAACACAAGTATCCTAAGATAGACTATAGTCAAGCGTTAATGAACCAATAGGTTTACTTTTACCACCCACTAGTACAGCGGTAAGTCTACGGATTTGCAACGCTAAAATCAGGGGTTCGATTCCCTCGGTTGGCTCAGCAGATAGCCTAATGTGGCACGAGTGCCATAGGTTTGCCATCACTGGTCTATGCGTTGAAAAAAGTTTTGTGCTAATTTGATTGTGTTTATAAAACGTTTTCAAAAGCAAACACACACATACACCATGTTGAAAATTGTGGACATACTCCTAACCTTCTTCAATATCTTATTTTAGAAAATGAAATCAAGGCAGATTAGTTTTTTACAATTGTATATGTATATGAGACCTAAACATGCAAATATTATAATTTCAAAAGTTTTTCTTCAGCGCTCCCTGTTTTGCTTTTTTTTTTAATCTTTGTTCCGCTCCAGTACTGAAAGTTAATTTCCGGCTGCTTTTCACAACTGAAAGCATTCAGTGTTTTCATTGATACAAAAAATTATAATATTCGTGATTTTACGAAATTCTAGAAATATCTTAATGTAGCGATTCCCGTTTGAATGGAAGATATAAATAAATGTTCCCTTCAGTCTCACAGCAGTATCTCTACGGAATTACAATGAAAGAAGCCAGGTTTCGATACATGTGGAGGGCAGCGCACAAATAGCCCCTTATGTTGCTTTGTGACTGACTGACAAACAAATAAAAAATATGTAATATTATTAGGCATCTCACATCCTATTTTACACACATACTTTACATGATCAAATAAGGCTTAGAATAATGTGTAAATCGTTAGAACAAATGCTCATGGCATTCTACCCAGGTTAGAAATGGTTGCCAAAAAAAAAAACAAAAAATAAACGCCTGAGACTTCGTGGTATTTCATGTGGAACACAGAGCAATAAACAAAAATTATATGACTGTGAGCTATAATAATCTTATCCAACACCAGTTAAAGATATGTAGACATTATTTTTGTATGGACTTTTCGCCACGTTAGAATACTTGTATTTGTGAGCTTTCGGATTCTCTTATTGGAACTTTCATCAGGTAATAGTACATGAGTACATATTAATGTACCTACCTTATGAGCTTTAAACAGTAATTACGAAATAAAAATGGTGTCTGTCGAAGTCTTAGTGCCTTAAGTATTTGAAGTATAATGATCATTATGTTTGATATGATAGTATAAACTCAATAAATCGATTGGTGATATGCTGAAAAGAGAAAAAAATAATTTAAAATATATAAATTCTTAGATTTTAAACAAATAAATGTTATAAACACCCAATCTTACGTCCCTGTAGCGCAGTGGATAGCGCGTTGGACTTCTAATCCAAAGGTCCCGGGTTCGACCCCCGGCAGGGATGAAGAATGTTTTATTCTGAAACTTAAATTGATTAATAGATTTAAACTACTTGATTTGAAGTATAAAAACATGTTTACATTACGAACTTTTCCAAGTGAAGTTTGATTTTGCTATGTATATGTTATTGTTCTAATGTAATCAAGTGAATGGATGAGGTATTTAATAATATGATTTCTTTAAGTAATATTTAGAACATATTTAAATACAAACGATTTATTCGTCATCAGCTTCATTTATGTTAACTAACATTCTTATAGAATCAACTATTGTATGTTATTGAAATATGCAAAACAAAACCGTTTTACAAATAAATGTGCTTCGCAGACAGCTCCAACTCGAATTATCTCAAAGTATTCTGTAAACAAATTTTATGTTCTCTATGAATTTTCCTTAAAACTTACATTATTTGTTTTATAAAGGAAAAAATGTATATAATTGTGTAATAACGGTATAAAATATGGAGGCTACATACAGAGCACTTTAATATATATAGAATTATGAGCTTTGATATTGAAAAAATATTTGATATTCCTGTCTAAATATATATCTATGGATGGCTAATATGGATATTATCACTTTTACTAATAAAGTAGAGAACAACATTTCGACCTTCTTAGGTCATCTTCAAGTTAAGACCCACACCAGATACATTCTTACTTCAAGTGGGTTTCTCGTCATCACGAATCCTGCCATTTCACCAACCAGGAAGAAATTTTCATAAACCGGAACAATGTCAGTGATTGGAGAAACGAAAACAAAATATTTATTTTATTTACATTTATTATACACAAATAACTGTAAAGCACTTTTATCTGTCCTCATGTTTTTTATCCGTTGAAAAAGAAATGATAATTTTGACACCAGGAGGGAGAGAGAAACAGTTTAGAATATTTATAAAATATATTTGTTATGATTAGATGAAAACAGACTGGAAACAATTCGATTTACTTTAAAGAAACGAACAAATAAATAATAAAACAAAATTTATATGTTGTTGTTTTAAATTAAGCACAAAGCTACACAATGGCCATCTGTGCTTTGCCCACCGTGGGCATCGAAACCTGGTTTTTAGCGTTGTAAGTACGCAGACATACCGCTTAGCTACTGGGGGCCAAAATTTATAAAGCCACCATTTTAATTTTCTGGAATGGTACTATGTAAATCTGGTATAATTTGATATAAACTTTGTCATAGTTTTAACCAAGTATTGGATGCAATTTGTCTCTAGTAGAGTGCTGGTGTTTGGAGTCAGCGAGGAATATTTGATTCCAAAAACACCACGCCTCACCATTTGTAGTTGAGAGTGCGTCATAAAAGCGCAAGTCAACGTCAGGGTGGTGTGGGAGACGACAGCTTGCAGTTGGGTGTTCATTACTATATCAGTATAATTACATATTTTAAAATATATTGCCACTTATTAAAAACACCAGGTTGATCAGTAAGCTTAACATTTTATTATTTTAATTTTTAATTAAGTTGTTTCTGAGTCCAAGTATGATACAAAAGGTCCTAACACCCTCTGGTAGGTTAGTTATAATTTATTTTTTATTTCAAAAATGTGTTTCTGTTTTATTAATATATTATTTACATATTTTTCACTTGCATACACCTGTTCAAAAATACCATATAATATTCATCGGTTTTTTTCCTCTCTCCCTAGTAGCACAGCGGTATTTCTGCGGACTCCCATCACTAGAAACCGGGTTTCGATACCCCTGGTGGGCAGAGCACAGTCTAGTGTGTGGTTTTGTGTTTAATTCCAAACAATCAATATTCACTTATTAATTTCTACCCATCTTTTTGGATTTATTTTACCTGGAGTCGATAACATTAAAATTGCCACTCGCTAGTACAGCGGCAAGTCTACGGATTTACAACGCAAAAAAAGCGCTTCGATTCCACTTGGTGGACTCAGCAGATAGCCCGATGTGGCTTTGCTATAGGAAAAACACCTACACACACTACAATTAATATTTATTGCGTCGGTAAGATGTTAATAAAGAATCAATATTTAACTGATATGATCGGTTACAATACTGTCTTCCTCGAGTCGTGAGCTCAATGATCTTCGAGGTGTGTGTGTGTGTGTGTGTTTTCTTATAGTAAAGCCACAGCGAGCTACTGTTTAGTTCACCGAAGGGGATTCGAACCCGTGATTTTAGCTTTGTAAATTCGTAGACTTACAGCTGTACCAGCGGGTAATCCCCCGATAAAACAGAAGTAAGTTTACGAACTTAAAACAGAATCGTATTCCTACCCGTCAACAGGACTAAGATAGACTTTTTCTAGAAATTAATCACTGCATAACTTCTACCAGAATATTTGCTAAGCATCTTTGATAAAAGTCCCCTGTTGGTACAACAGTAAGTCTACGGATTTACAACGCTAATATTGTTTGGTTTTCGTTTGTTTTTGAATTCTGCACACAGCTACTCGAAGTCTATCTGTGCTATCCCTCCCTAATTTAGCAGTGTAAGACTAGAGGGAAGGCAGCTAGTCATCACCACCCACCACCAACTCTTGGGTTACTCTTTTACCAACAAATAGTGGAATTGACTGTCACATTATAACGCTCACACGGCTGAAAGGGCGAGCATGTTTGGCGCGACGGGGATGCGAACCCGCGACCCTCAGATTACGAGTCGTGCTCCTTAACACGCTTGATCATGCCGGGCCGGTTTGGTTTTCGAATTTTGCCCAAAACTACACGATGGTTTGTTTATTTTACATTTCGCGTAAAGCTATTCGAGGGCTATCTGCGCTAGCCGTCTCTAATTTAACAGTGTGAGACTAGATGGAAGACAGCAAGTCATCACTAACCACCGCCAACTATTGGATTACTCTTTTACCAAAGAATAGTGGGATTTACCGTAACATAATAACGCTCCTATGGCTGAAAGTGCTTTAACCAACTGGCTGTGCTGGGCCGTAATATTGTTAACTAAGTCTCATTTCGGGGATTTACACCGTCCTCCGCTGGTACAGCGGTAAATCTACAGATTTACAACGCTAAAATCAGGGGCTTGATTCCCCGGGGTGGACACAGAAGATAGCCGATGTGGCTTTGCTTAAAGAAAACACATACGCACACATTCATTTCCGGTGGATCGCAGCTGTAAAGGAGATCCTTATGCAAAAAAAAAAAAAAGTGTTAAAAATGTTTTGCTTTTGAAACGGTCAAGAAAAACAATATTGTGTTATTGAAATAAATAAAAGTGACACATTAACGAAGGGTACTGCCTTCACGATCTAAAGAACAAACCAATAATCAGAGATCATTAATTTCTCGATTTAAATTTATTCCACTGGGTTAAAAAGTATTTAGAGTAACAATAATTTGTTATTATCCCTAGTAGCTACCAGGCAAATTTAATAAAACATTTATAGTTAGATCGGCCTGGCATGGCCGAGCGCGTTAAGGCGTGCACTCGTAATCCGAGGGTCGCGGGTTCGCGCCCGCGTCGCGCTAAACATGCTCGCCCTCCCAGCCGTGGGGGTGTATAATGTGACGGTCAATCCCACTATTCGTTGGTAAAAGAGTAGCCCAAGAGTTGGCGGTGGGTGGTGATGACTAGCTGCCTTCCCTCTAGTCTTACACTACTAAATTAGGGACGGCTAGCACAGATAGCCCTCGAGTAGCTTTGTGCGAATTCCCAAAAAAACAAACAAACAAAAATAGTTAGATCTTTAGTTATTTTTACTGGGTGTTAGCAAGTCACTCTCTGTTGGGCAGCGATAAATTTATGGACTGAAAACACTAAATTCCAGAGTTCGTTCGAATTCACGAGATATACACAGCAGAAAGCGCGATATGGATTTGCTTTTGGCTTTGTTTTCGAACCTTGTGAAACGATAACTAAAATATTTTTCACCATCAGGATGTTATCGGCGAATAAAATTGATTTTTGGTTGTCGTTTATTTTGTTTTTCCCATATAAGGAAAAAATAATGAATAAAAAAATACTGACAAAAATTAAAATCGGCACAAAAGGACGCACTTTGTAGAGTGTCATAAATAGCTGTTTTATTGCCAAATAACAATAACAACAGTCTACAGACATCATATGGCGAATATATCAAGTACCTGGTTAAGTTATTTGCATAAAACGCTTATCAAAACATCTAGATACACGAAAAATTATTAGAAGAATATTCGCATCATGTGCACTGCTCTTTGTTAGGGGGTGGTTAATATATTTATACATAGATTTTACTTTTCTATTGAAAATTATTCAGATAATTCCAAAACATAACTGTAGTGTAAACACTATTTACATCAAGAAATGTTTTGTTTTGTTTTCAACCATCCACAGTAACTTAAGATTACTACATATTGATTGGACAATAGACAAGATCAGTTTATAACAAAGACCTAAAGTTTTAATTAAGGTCGTTAAATGTGATTTTTTTTAAAATTTAGACTGTAACATTAATTTTAACTATGTTTAAATTTAATCAAAAATAAAGTTGAGCACATACCTTAATCTTTGTTCGTTTCACTTTCTTATTTGGTAACTGTAAATATACTACGTCAACAAAATTGGAAACATGTGGCAATAATGGAAAAAAATGACAATACACTGAATTATTAGTAGCTATAAAAATATCGAACCATAACATAAAGCTTATTTGTATGAAACAAAATGGTTAGGGTTGGGTACAAATGACGTCTTTGATATAAACATCGTTCTTTCTTAGGGTATATATACCTTTATTCGTGAAGGGTGTATAAACATTTGCATTACAAGGTGTGTTGTACAGTTAAGAATAAAAACGTCATAGC
The DNA here is from genome assembly GCA_011833715.1 of Carcinoscorpius rotundicauda. Taxonomy (NCBI): domain Eukaryota; kingdom Metazoa; phylum Arthropoda; class Merostomata; order Xiphosura; family Limulidae; genus Carcinoscorpius; species Carcinoscorpius rotundicauda. Next base: position 100,830,533 of record CM022394.1, on the reverse strand, counting down.
GTAATGCATCATGAGATTGTTGCTGTTTTTTATTTTGTTGGTTTTTTAATAATGAAAGGAATGAAACGTTTGTGAGATATTTGACAAAGTGTCGAGTGTTTCGACTGCAAGCAAAACTTCCCAATTGGATTAGCAGTGGACAACATAAGACGTTAGCAAAGCCTTTACAATGACGTCAGTGAACTATCATTGTAACTTTGGGGGTGGCAACATAATAAATAAAGAATATTTAGTAGCGTTAGTCTATAAAGTGTTTGTATCACTTCCCATGGTGATTTAATGAAGACCCCCACCTTTATTAGGAATCGAGTTTGAACTTTACGTCAGTCAATAACACAAACACTAAACTTCTTTGTAAGATATAACTGGCAAATCAATGTAATTGCATTTTAAAGAGCAATAAATATAGTAACAGAAACTATAAATCTGAAGAAGAGAAAGAAATTGAACACCATTAAAATGTTATCATACGTTGAACTTTAATTTGTTTTAAAAAGTAACCGTTATAAAGTGTCTAGAACAAACGTATGTAAAACAGATTGATATGGTTAAGATTTTCTTGGTTGTAAAAGTTTAGGTTTTGTATTTTAAGCCTAATAACATGAAAGATATACTAAACAAAAATATCCTGCACGATTTCATTCAAAAGATAATAACTATGGTTATTATATTTTGTTCTTAAACAGTTTTCCAGAACAGCTCTTGTTATCTTCCTCTTAACAATCTGTGTATTTTAAGCCTTCTGATCGACAAATATTTTTTATTGTATTTTTAAGTGTAGTTTACTGTAATAGCACTTTTTATTACACCTAAGCTACTTTGCTCAAGTTATAAATTCGTAAATTGTAATTCTTTTTAATGTAATTAAAATCTTTGCTTAGAAATCTAATAGTGTCATTCATAACATTATTGGTATGACAATTACCCTTTCAAGCTGTTTATTATATAAAATTATCACTACACTTCTGTACAGCGATATCTCTGATCCAGAAATCTGTCAGTCTTCTGCAAGGTAATACGAAATTATTCTTCCAAGGCATGTAGACTAATTGACCATAAAAGACAACAAAGAATATATTTTTTTCTTAACAAATTAAAATCACGCAAAGTATAATAAACAAATGCTCCCTCCAAACTTTTTTTGTCGCATCTGAAAGTCGACTGTGTGCCAATAGCCGATTTGAATTCATAATACACCTATAATCAGAATGTCGACTGTATCTAGTAATTGATATAAGATTACAATCAGGAAAACGACTATTGGTATTAACCAATCTAAGTTTACAGTACAGTTATAATCAGAAAGACGATTGTTGGCAATAACCGATCTAAGTTTACAATACAGCTGTACGTGTGATGCTTTAGCCTACAGTTTCTTTGTGGCACGAAATGTCTAAAGTTAATGGTTTTTTATGCACATGAAACATAAAAAGCGATAAGATATATTTTGAAAAAAATCACCTTTGCATTGTAACATAAATCATTATTGTTACGTTTTACTGCATAGTGAGTAAAAGCTTTTTTTAGCCATACAATTTCTGGAAACATTCGACGCAGTAAGGCTTTTCATGCTTCTCCTTGAAATTGCTCGTGGTCAGTTGCTTCTGACAGTAGTGGCATACAAAATGTTCTGGGTGATATTTCTGGTTTATGGCGGTAACACATTGACCTGAGATGGGCTTCTTACATCCCCCGCACAACGTCCCCCGTTTGGCATGATAGTGTTTCTCACAATATGGTTTACCATCCAGATCGAAAAAACTTCCTCCCTCGAAGGTCTGGCCACAATCCTTTAAAAATAAAAAAAGATTTCAAAGACATGTAAACAGTTTCCGAAACTTATGCTACCAAATTGTTTATTTTTCTAAAATCAAATGTTAAATATTATTTCTGGATATTGTATAATAAAACTAGATTAACGGTATCAATACAGGTACTTATTATCAGTAGTCGTTTACGAACCAGGGATTTTTGCATCTTAGTACAAGTCTAAACAGAGCTCTTGTTTATGAACCAGTACTGAAAAAACTTGAGAAAGTGGTTTGAAATTACGAGTTAACAAAATTAAGGCACCAGTGATGTCGAGAAAACCCACTTGTAGAGAAAAATATATATGTAAAAACGGCTCATTTGGGGTGAAGAAATATTTTACGCTCCTCTACGTAAAATATTTCCTCAACACAAACGAGCCGTTTTTACATATATAAAATTAAGACACTTAATACCAAAATAGAATGTCGTCTCTTACTGGTGCAAAATAATTTAACTAGTTTAAATTTATTCCATTTTCTTCAATATGACCTAGTTTATAATACAAATATAAAAAACTTTCGATTATATTCATATAAATTTGGTTGCCATTTATGTATGATGGGGGTATATACACTTTGTAATTCTTCATTTTATCAATTACAAGAAGATGAGAGGTATTGACTTGTTTTATTTCGCGCTTCTTAATAGATAAGTATCCAAATTCCTTTTTCAGTATTCAATAACTGTTGAATGTTTGCTGCTTCAGGAATATTTTAGGCTGTACAGACGTGTAACAGTTTTAATTTCTTTCTTTACTTAATTCATCTTAGCTCATTTTACTTCGTTTATTATGCCTAGTTCACGTATCACACTCGTTAATTAGGCTTATATAAAAGTAATTCTTATTGGGCTTAATTCGCATATCAGGCTTAGTGAAGTGATATAGTACTTCTATTATTTATGGGAGACATATATGATTATTTTGTCAACATATTTCTTTCTCTCTAGGCTACCATTATATATTAGCACTGGACAAAACAGTTCTCTCGATAACGACGACCGCATAGTTTCTTACCCTGCAAACGAAGCACTGGGCATGCCATTGACCTTTGAGTGCAGAGATGTATTTTTCGTTGATTGGTTTGTTACAGCCCCCACACTTAAGCGAAAAAATTTCGGCGAAGTCCTTTCGACAGTACGGTTTTCCGTCCTTCTCGAGAAATCCGTCTTCTCCAAATTTCCGGCCACAGTGGGTGCAGTTAAAATGTTCTTCATGCCAAGTTTTATCAAGGGCTTTTACACATTTCTGTGCGGAGAAATAAAGCATTTAATATTAACACAGGAAGGTTTTAATTAGAGTCACTTAACCCTAAAGGTTTCCTTTATACACGTCCATCACCATAAACCTAAGATATAAATAATTTTTAGACGTCAGACTAATACCTGAGTGAAAATTTCGATAGCCACACTTCACAAATGAACATTTTTCTTTCCTTAAATAGCAGTTTTTTTTATTAATCTCTACTTAAGTTTAACGATCCTCACAAAATAAAATTATGAACCTTCGATAGATGATATATAAGATTATGTGAACATACTTTGTTTTTATAATTTTGGTACAAAGCTACACAAAGATTATATGTCCAAAGTAATCTTTAATTTTTAAGTGATAAACTACGGTGAAAGCAGTTAGTCAACACCCATTAACAACTGTTGTCTGATCGAATAATAGGATTTAACCGTTACTCTTAAAACGCACCCATAGCTCACAAACCTTGTATTTTACAATCCAAATACGTTGGCCATTAGGTCAAACCGGGATCAACAATTGCTTGATTATTTAAAAAAGCAAAAATCTTCATTTTCAAAGTAGTTGATACATACGTATACACCTGTCTTGAATATAAAATTTATAACGATCTTTAATACACTGTTGGCCAAAATATTAAGGCCAATGAACATAAAGAAAAAATAGGCATTTTTCGTTGTTAGAATCAACCACTTATTTGAGTAGAGCTTCGAAAGATGACAATAAGAAAAGGAAAATAAAAATAAATAGCATGTAATAGGGAAAATGATAACACTATGAAATCAGCCTAAATACTTGTTGGTCAAAAGTTTAAGACCATACTGAGACGAAGCGTTAATCGGTAAACACGTAACGAAATCAGGCATTTGTGTTAAAGCATTATCATTCTCAGCATCTAACACTGACATCCCCCGTGTTACATTGAGTAAAAACATGGCAAAAGCTAAAACGATGACAGAGATTGAAGTGGCAGAATTGTCTAGCTGAAAAAGCAAGATCTCTCTCAACGTGCCATCGCTGGTGAGATTGGGCGTAGTAAAACTGCTGTTGCAAATGTCTTGAAAAACCCTGAGGGATATAGAACGAGAATTTTAAGTGGTCGGCCCAAGAAAATTTCGTTGGCGTTGAGCAGGAGGATTTGACGGGTTGTCCGGCAAGACACCAGCCGATCGTCGAACAAGATTAAGGCCTTTACAGACGCAGAATGCAACTCAAGAACAATAAGACGGTATTTACAAGAGAAAGGCTTTAAAAATCGAAAACATCTTTAAAGACCACGTCTCCTTCCACACCATGAAACAGCTCGATTAAACGCTGCTGAGAAGCACCAAATATGGAGCGTAGAAAAGTGGAAGGCTCAGCTTGGCCAAGCGTGTTAAGGCGTGCGACTCGCGACTCGTAATCTGAGGGTCGCGGGTTTGCATCCCGGTCGCGCCAAACATGCTCGCTCTTTCAGCCGAGAGGACGTTATATGTGACGGTCAATCCCACTATTCGTTGGTGAAAGAGTAGTTCAAGAGTTGGCGGTGGGTAGTGATGACTAGCTGCCTTCCCTCTAGTCTTACACTGCTAAGTTAGGGATGCTAGCGCAAATAGCCCTCGAGTAGCTTTGTGCAAAATTCAAAAACAAAAAACAAACAAAAGAAAAGTGGAAAAAGGTTTTGTTCTCTGTTGAGAAAAAATTAAACTGGATTGTCCAGATTGCTTCCAACGTTACTGGCACGATAAGGATATCCCACCGGAGACCTTTTCTACACGACACAGTGTTTCATGATGTTTCATGATCTGGGGTGCTTTCTCCTTCCATGGAACAATGGAGCTTCAGGTTATACAAGGGCGTTAAACAGCAGCTGGCTACATTGGCATGTTGGAGAGAGCATCCTTATTTATTGAAGGCTCTCGCTTGTGTAGAAATGACTGGATCTTTCAGCAGGGCAACGCTGCAATCCACAATGCCTGCAGGACAAAGGAATTTTTCATGGCGAATAATGTGTTTGTTTTGGACCATCTGACGTGTTCGCCCGAACTGAACCCCACTGAAAATGTTTAGGGGTGAATGACAAGGGAAGTCTATAGAAATGGACGTCAATTCCAAACAGTGCATGATCTTCGTGAAGCCATCTTCACCACTTGGAATGACATTCCAGCCAGCCTTCTGCAAACGCTTATATTGACCATGCCAAAGCAAATATCTGAAGTTATTTGCAATGACGGCTGTGCAACTCACTACTGAGACCTCTTGTTGGGCATTTCCTACCCTGTTTAGGACTTATTTTTGACCAGCTAGTATTTAAGCTAATTTCATAGTATTTACATATTCCCTATTAAATGCTAAAAATGTTTTTTATCTTTATTTTCCCTTTTCTTATTTTCATCTTTCGAAGCTCTACTCAAATAAGTGGTTGAGTCTTACAACACAAAATGTATATTTTTATTTTCTATTCATTGGCTTTAAGATTTTGGCCAGCAGTATATGTTATCATGTGATAAGTTTAAGGCATATTTAGCGTAGAATCTATTCAGGTATGGTCGATAGACGATCACAGCCTTATAAAACCAACAACTAGATACAGTATATTCAAGTACATATCTGTGTCGGTAATCTTCAAAAGACATTTAAAAATAATAGTAGTTTCTGTGCAGTAAGCACCACGTGACTTGTTAGTACACGTGCGTGGGCTCGTGTTGAATCCCGTACGGTTTGGTCCCCTAACAGCTAAAATATTTGCTCGAGTTTAAAATTACATTTACAGCCAAGAGTGTATTCCCTTTTTAGAATTCATAAACAGATAATCTGTAAAAGATTTTTAAATTCGGAAACAACTTTCTAGTGCCAGAAGATTTTCTGAAAGCTTTCCAGTTGTTTTTTCTGTATATTGTAACTTGGTGAAAGACAACAGTCACCGGTCTTCGAGCAAAATGGTAACGAAAAGTAGGCGCACAAGCAGAATGTGATAAAGGAAACTTAGAAGGATGAGATATAGATTTGTTTATCATTCTAGAAGGGAATAAAGACTTGTGTCAGAATATAACTAGAAGGGTGAGTTTAAAGTGCTAAAATTGTATATGTATTTATCGTACTGATTACACTGTAGACAAAACTAAGATTCCACGACTTTCCCTTAAGACCCGATAACCTGGAATGCGATACTAGATATCAGCTTTCACTTCTTAGGAAAACTGCAAAATCTCACACGACAGCACAGAGCTACCATCCTACGTTAACAAGTTGTTGTAATCAGATGATATGTGTGAAGATGTTATGAACGTTAGCTCAGAAGCGATTGAGAAAGATAGCGAATACCAGCTATTTAAAATCACCACATAAGTAGGTTCTTTTTGCTTATATTAAATATACTAGACGGCCAATAGAGACATAGCACTATTGATACATAAATCGTCAAGTTCGTCGGAAAAGCGGTTTCAGCGAATTATATTTTTCGGCATTTTTGTTTTCTCTAGTAAACTTTTATAATTACTTTCTTACGTTTGCCGAGTCAAGAAATAAAGCTGCTTTGAAGCAACACTGACGTAAGGTTCTCTAGTGAATATCGGGTCTAAAAGTTTATGATTTGAGAAGGGAGTAATGCCGAATTTAGCTGTTTTATTACCGGTCAACAAACTGGAAGTTAAAAAACCCGCTGACTTTTCATCGTTTATAAAACGTTTTTATAAAAGCCACTGTTTATAGTGGCTTTCGTAATAACTCAGTTTGTGTATGAGGTCGCTATATACAGCAGTTTTGATGAAAGGTCGCTAAATATAACCGTTCTAGTAAGAGGTCACTAGGTAAAAACAGATTTTATTAGAGGTTTCTATGCACAGTAATTTTAATGACAGGTCTTTAGGTGCAACGGTTTTAGCCAGAGTTCGCTAGGAACAGCAGTTTTAGTGAGAATATGCAGTTTGGCAACAAATTTTGTTGAAAAGTGAGCCTTGCCAGAGATGGAGTGGTGTTGTACTTGACACGTTAACATTTAATTGTGAACTGTTTAAAAGCAAGAAGTTATCAATAATTGCCATTTCATTAGTTATATGTTCTTTTTACCGGTTTTATTTAAAATTGACTCGATTTTTGCTAGGAATAGTCAAATGTAAGTAATCACACTTTGGTGGAGTAATAGTACAGAATTTTCCAAAAAAAATAATGAAATTCATAAAATTAAAGAACGTGTAGTATCCGTTTTACCAAAGACACGACTGCATTTTAATAGTTCCTTCAAACAAATGAATATGTAGGCGACAGCTTAGAAATATTGTTCAGTCTGTTCTGAACAACACAAATGATTTTACTTTAAAAATATGCCCCTTAAAGTAATCCGGTACGTTTTTTACAAGTTTACTTAGCCTTGTTGTGCGAAAACATATGATTGATCTACCACCAGGTGACGATTTCGAGCAAATAAACACACGCACATTATGTCATTGTGAAAGTAAGCACGTTTTATCCACATGTCTGATAACTTAAACGCAGTGTCTGTGTGTATAGCTCATACAACGTGAGTAAAGACCTACTGAAAGCCAGGTATGACAGTTGATTAGTCCAAAATTGATTAATCCTAGTGATCGATTTCTGAATTATCTCTCCGGATCCGCGATTCGGAACCGATTTTTAATTTATTTCTAAAGCTAAAGGCAGAAAACTTTATAATCAATATGAATACTTTGTTGGTTGCAGAACGAATCGATATTTGACTGATGTAGTCAAGGGAATGACTTCCTTCAATCTCCAATGGTAGCTTCAATAACATTTAAACTTTAGTAAATCGTATTTCTGTTTTCTGAAATTAAGCACTGGTCGAGATATCTGTCACAAGTCTAAGCTATTATCTGGTTACCATTTTACAATTGGGTAGACAAAAGCAAATTTAGGATAAATGTTTTGCTCAGGTTCACAACAGTTAGGCACGACCAGGTTCTAATCCGCAATATTTACATAAGAATCCTAGGTACAAACCACCAGTCAACTTCGTTCGTGGAGTCTAATGCGAAGATGGTCTTGAATAAACGTGGTTACTTTTTTTAAACTTTTGAACTTTTCCAATAATTTAACGCACTTCAGGCGAGTGAGATTATAAATCGATAAAATTGAAGACATTTACAACTAAAATAATAAAACTAATCAGTTATGTGTATTGTTCCTAACTTTTGTGTCAGCTAGTTACAATAATAACACAAATATTGATAAGATAGAACGTAAGACCTATCTGTCAACCTAAGCCTACCGACTTACCTCTTTAATAGCCCCTTTACAGTATGCACAATGAGGCGCGAACATCTCGAGGTAATCTTCTTCACAATAAAGATCGTCACCACGCTCAAAGAATTTTCTGGCGGCCAGCTGCTGGTTACACTTTTTGCACTTGAAATGTTCGGGGTGCCATGTCTTTTCAAGAGCCTTGACGACCTGAGGAGAAAAGTTCTGAGTTGACTAGACAAGTCCAGTTAATTTCTTTCTCTATCAGTTAATTTTTAACTTTGCCAGCTAATGCCTCGTTTACCATTTACCGAAGCCAAATTACGCTTTTTTTCATCAATAATTTTTTACACCTTTCCTCTGATTATAACACTTCCAGTTTTCTTAAGACTCACCTACAGTCGGGAGAATTTCTGCCGGTGAACACAGATTGTTACTTGAACAACAGTCGTTTTCAGAAATGGTACATTGTTATCTACAAGATGACTATTGTTCTTCTAAACAATACATTCACACAGTATTATCTACAAGATTACCGTGGTTCTTCTAAACGATGTGTTCAAACAATATTATCTACAAGATTACTATTGTTCTTCTAAGCAATGTGTTCACACAGTATTATCTTCAAGATAACAATTGTTCTTCTAAACAATACATTCATACAGTATTATCTACAACATAACAATTGTTCTTTTAAACAATACATTCACACAGTATTATCTACAAGATGACTATGGTTGTTCTAAGCAATGCATTCACACAGTATTATCTACAAGATAACAATTGTTCTTCTAAACAGTACATTCGCACAGTATTATCTTCAAGATGACTATGGTTGTTCTAAGCAATACATTCACACAGTATTATCTACAAGATAACTATTGTTCTTCTAAACAATACATTCACACAGTATTATCTACAAAATAACAATTGTTCTTCTAAACAATTCATTCACACAGTATTATCCACAAGATGACTGTTGTTCTTCTAAACAATACATTCACACAGTATTATCTACAAGATGACAATTGTTCTTCTACAAAATACATCCAAACAAGATGATTATGGTTCTTCTAAGCAATGTGTTCACACAGTATTATCTACAAGATTACCGTGGTTTTTCTAAACAATGTATTCCAACAATACTATTTACAAGATGACCGTGGTTCTTCTAAACAATGTATTTAAACAATACTATTTACAAGATGACCGCGGTTCTTCTAAACAATGTATTCAAACAATATTATCTACAAGATTACTATTGTTCTTCTAAATAATGTATTCAAACAATATTATCTACAAGATGACTATTGTTCTTCTAAACAATATTCACACAGTATTATCTACAAGATGACTATTGTTCTTTTAAACAATACATCCACACAGTATTATCTACAAGATGATTATGGTTCTTCTAAGCAATGCGTTCACACAGTATTATCTACAAGATGATTATGGTTCTTCTAAGCAATGTGTTTACACAGTATTATCTACAACATTACTGTGTTTCTTCTAAACAATGTATCCAAACAATATTATCTACAAGATGGCTATGGTTCTTCTAAACAATGTATTCAAACAATATTATCTACAACATTACCGTGGTTCTTCTAAACAATGTTATCTGCAAGATTACTGTGGTTCTTCTAAACAATGTATTCAAACAATATTATCCACAAGAGGACCGTGGTTCTTCTAAACAATATATTCAAACAATATTATCTACAAGATGACCATGGTTCTTCTAAACAACGTATTCAAACAATACTATCTACAAGATTACCGTGGTTCTTTTAAACAATGTATACAAACAATATTATCCACAACATTACCGTGGTTCTTCTAAACAATGTTATCTGCAAGATTACTGTGGTTCTTCTAAACAATGTATCCAAACGATATTATCTACAAGATTACCGTGGTTTTTCTGAACAATGTATTCAAACAATATTATCAACAAAATTACCGTGGTTCTTCCAAACAATGTATTCAAACAATATTATCAACAAGATGACCGTGGTTTTTCTAAACAATGTTTTCAAACAATATTATCTACAAGATTACAGTGGTTCTTCTAAAAAGTGTATTCAAACAATATTACCAGTATTACTGTGGTTTTTCTAAACAATGTATCTAAACAATATTACCAATATTACCGTGGTTCTTCTAAACAAGGCCGAGCATGGCCAAGCGTGTTAAGGCGTTCGATTCCTACTCCGAGGGTCATGGGTTCGAATCTCGGTCGCACCAAACATACTCGCTCTTTCAGCCGTGGGGGCGTTATAATATGATGGTTAATCCCACTATTCGCTGGTAAAATAGTAGTTCAAGAGTTGGCAGTGGGTGGTGATGACTTAGCTGCCTTCCCTCAAGTCTTACACTGTTAAATTAGGGACGGCTAGCGTAGTTACCCTCGTGCAGCTTTGCGCGAAATTCAAAACTAACAAAACAAATTTTCTAAACAGCGTATTCACAGAGTATTATCTACTAGATGACTATAGTTCTTTTGAACAATCCATATATGTCTGTGGTGTACAACCAATCAAAGAACACATTAGGCCTTTACCTCATATATTCACTTTCAGTTTTACCTTGGTTTAAAATAAGCCTAAACTGTGTTTAGTGTGATCCTAAATAATAAACTTTGTCATTCAATACTTTTAAACACGAAGTTCGTTTATATTTTCTTATTGTGACTTCTTTGATAAACTCTGTGTTGAGCCACCTACAAATGTGATTTAATACATGTCAACTTCATTGTCTCCATCGTCTTATTTGCTTACTTTGTCTTTGATCGTCAAGTTAATCTTGCGTGATTTCATCAAATTGTGGAAATATGACCTTTACTAGTTAGACCCTCCTAACTTGAATTGGCTCAGATATCAGAGGCCATGGCAGCAGGGGCTTTCGAGCCAATGTAATCCCGAACTTCAAGCCGCAAGATGACCTGGTAGCCTATTGTGAAACTTTAGAAACGTGTGTGGTAGATGTTTGTAAAAATGAAAATCGCATCTGACATATTTTTATGTATCTAGATGCTGTATTTGTCGTCGGTTTTTCTAGTTGTCTTTTAATCTTCATATTTCACTCATTATGTATGTGTGTGCATATTCTGTATTATGAATTTGTTTTGATTGGTCGTATCTATTTCTCATATCACTGTGAACTCAGAGTCAAATCTTTTGAATCCCCAGTTACTGGACGCATTAGCTACTTTCAGTATATTTCACTGTACCCACAATAACTAAATAAAAACCGACATTCAAGTACCTCCTTTGATAAGCATATCTAATCACTGAAGAGTAAACATTTATTTTATTATTACCTCATGTTTATTCAGTTCAAAAAACACAATATTGATCTAAAGAATATTAGTTTTAATAAATGCGTTCACACTGACTCATCTAGCTAACATTTTATTCCCACTTTCTCATTTTGCTATCTCTTTATTTACATTTACTTATCGAGTACACTTTTTATCATATTGACTCAGCTGCAATTTGTCTCGTATTGATCCATCAAAATTATTATTCTCATTGACTCATCTTGTTAACTCTCTATTCGCACTGACTTATTCAAATGGCAGTTAACTTATTCACGCTGAGTCATCATAAAACACCTTGATCAAATTGACTCACCCACTTACAAGTGGGCTTATTTATGTTAATTTCTACGTGTTTCATGATTAATTTATTCGCAGAGATTCACCATCTTGACTCGCCTAGTTAACGGTTACTTTTCTCGTACTTACTCCCACCGAATCAACCCGTGATACAATAAGCTACTTCAGATTTACTCGTTATTTGATAATCCAGTTATTCACATCTAACCACAATGCGCAGGTTTACACAGAATCACCTTGGCGATGATACATTTTCTCGCTAATTGATCTAAATAAAACCACATTTTCACGGTTCAACTGAACTGCAATTAGTTAATTCACCCTACACTCAGTTATTTTACACTAGTTGACTTAAGTATAACGTTTTTCTGGTTTTACTATACCGCTCCACTAACTAGTTTATTAACACAGTTAAGCTGACAGATTTTTGTATATAATCTCATTAAAAATGAAAGATGATGAGGGATCGTGTCGTAGCCCCGGCATCGCCAGGTGGTTAAGGCACTTCACTCGCAATCCGAGGGTCGCGGGTTCGAATCCCCGTCGCACCAAATATACTCGCCCTTTGAAACATGGGGGAGTTATAATGTAACGGTCAGTTCTACTATTTGTTGGTAAAAGAGGAGCTCAAGAGTTGGCGTTGGATGGTGATAACTAGCTGCCTTCCCTCTAGTCTTACATTGCAAAATTAGGGACAGCTAGCATAGGGATGGTCCTTGTGTAGCTTTACGCGAAATTTAAAACAAACCAAACTTTAATTACTTTTTTTATGATTTTTGGTGCTTCTTGGTTCGTTTGTTTCCATAGCTTTGAAAAGTTTTTATCGCGGTAGAAGTCACGTGCCTTTTTAAGTCGCATGACAAGATGGCAGAAAAAAAAGTAAATAAAACTTGTTTTGTGCTGGAAAAGACAACGTTACTCCATTTAAGCAGTATTTTAAATTTTTTTATCAAACCTGGTTTTACTATTTTGCCTACCCTTGTACCTGAATGATCTCAATTGGTTATATTAAATACGCTAATGATTCAAAACAGCATAAATATAGATGAAGTCAGTTTTTGTTTATTTATTTATTTTTACTCAAAAGCGCAATTAGTAACGAATAATTAAATAAAAAACAAAATAAAAATCAGTGTCCCGCACGAGCATCCTTACGTATTCAAACAGTGACAGTAAATTACCAAATTCAGTTATTTTTATTTGCAACCAAACCAGCACAACGGTTATTCACACTGTAGTGCTATTCTACTAATTTGATTTACTTTCATCAACAACCTAACCAACACAACGCTTACTTACCATGTAACCTTTACCTAACAACTGGTTTATTGTTGTTCACAACTTAACTTACAACGCAGCCAAAATCTGGTTTGTGTCGACTGTTAATAATTTGAATAGTTTAAAGTTACAATCTTTCTGACAAACATCATTTTCAAATTCACTCACTTGACCAACGATTTCCTTTTTGCAAGCAGCACATTCGCTTTTACCACTCATGTTGTTTTTTGCAAGCTACTCAGAGCACCTGCAGATGATCTTCAAAGAGCTGGATCTGGTGTTCGCCTTCACACCACTAATTGGATCCGGAGGATTATAGTAACACTCCTATCAAGAACAGAAATAATTAATCAAGAACACAAGAAGCAAATACCTTATTTACTCTTACTGCAATAGTATGTACCACCTATTCTTAGCTATTTACCTATTTGACTTAAACCGGTCTGTATCAGTTGACACGGCTTAAACTAGAGGAACTCGACTGGTTAAAATCAGATCTCACTTATTGAATCTATGGAAAAGCCGCACGAGGGAGCTGTCGGATAAAGAAACCACTCACTTTAGACCTGATTCAATAGCAGCACCTCATGAAACCTTAGAAATAGCAAAATATTTTTGTGATTGGTGGTTTCTCCACCAGTCACGTTGACAGTTGTATACAGACAAACCACACCTATGTCTCCACACGGCACTTCACATACAGCTCGAGTTCGAAAATCTCACAAAATTCCCAAAAAAAGAGTGGTCTAAAGACAGATAGAAAAGCGACGATCGTGCAGTTGTATGCACGAGTGGGAGGGAGTGTGTACTATTTTAGTAACTTAAAAGTATAAGCTACGGGCCCCTTTAAACCAAAACTTCGCTTACTTTACTGGCATTAAGATATATTTTATGCACCTTTTTCGTATCTATCACTTGTATATAGTTAACACATTAGCTCATTACCACACCAAGACTCTCGTGTCATAGTGGGTGGATGGTTTGACACACGGGGGTGGTGACTAACGTTTTTCTCCTGGAGTATTTGTTTACAGTGTGAAACTTGACACAGTCTCTCCCAAGGACAAAGCACACACTTCAACTACACGAGACGAAGAATTCTTGACCCTGGTCAGAAGTCTGAACATCTAGAATATTCTGATCGTCTTTGATGCACCACACTGAAGGTCTGTCTACAAGCTATAGATAGTGGTGACAGTTGACTATTTGTCTTTCAAAGTGATGCTAATTCAGCGCTAGTTGTTTCATTACTTGTTTGTTTATTTTTGAATTTCGCGCAAAGCTACACGAGGACTATCTGCGCTAGCTGTCCCTAATTTAACATTGTAAGACTAGAGGGTAGGCAGCTAGTCATCACCGCCAACTCTTGAGCTACTCTTTTACCGACTAATAGTGAGCTTAAGTGTTACGTTATAACGCCCCTCACGACTAAAAAGAGGAGCATGTTTAGTGGGACGGAGACTCGAACCTGCAACCCTCAGATTATGAGTTGAGTGCTTTAATCACTTGGCCAACTGAGCCTATTCCATTGTTCCTAGTGTCAAATGAACAATCTCTGTATTATCTAAGTCAACTTTGTGTAGTAAAAATACATCAATATAACATCATCTGAAGATACGATTCGGTAAAATGATGTATCCGTGAATTGTTCTTATTGCATAAAATTAAACATGCTGTTCTTTCTTAATGAAGTCAAGTCGTTTGGGCGCTCGACTCGTAATCCGAGGGTTGCAGGTTCGAATCCCTATCAACCATAGGGGCGTTGTATAGTACGCTCAATCCCACTATTCGGTGGGTGGTGATGACCAGCTACGTTCCCTCTCGTCTTACACTCCTAAATGAGGGATAACTAGTGCAGATAGCCCTCGTGTAGCTTCACTGTCACATTCATACTGAATTCACTACTTCTGCACACAGTGATTTCTTGTACAAGGTATGCCATGTCTGTTTTTTCATATTTTCAGCAAATGTCAATATTCAACGAATGACAGTATCAATAAACAGTTCAAAACAATTTGACAATCGCAAGTGTGAATGGAGACCTTCGAGGTGCTTGTTTCGCATGATTGGATAGTCGAAACGTGCGGTTCTCTGGTTAGTTGGTTAACGGTATGTTTACATACTTATAAAGCTGAACTTTGAGGCTCAATTCCTCACGGTTGGTATGGTCAAGTGGTTAAGCCACTTGACTCCTAATCCTAGGGTCATGAGTTTGAATCAAACATGGTCGCCCTTTCAGCTGTACGGGCGTTATAATGTACGGTCAATACCATTCGTTGTTAAAAGAATAGCCCAAGAGTTGACGGTGGGTAGTGATAACTAGCTGTCTTCCCTCTACTCTTACAGTGATAAATTAGGGACGGCTAGCGCAGATAGCTCTCGTGTAACTTTACGCGAAATTCAAAACAAATCAATCCTCACAATGAATTAATGTGCATAGCGCATAGTACAGTCTGCACTAAGGAAGGGAAAATATCATATAAACTTGCGAGACGCAAGTTGGACAGACAAGTATCAAAACATTTTACGGCTGAAAATAAACAATTAGAATGATACATTACGGTTATGATCTTACAGTAAATGTAGTTATTTTCTTTTAAGCGTAAAGCTATACAATGTGCCCATCGTTGGGTTCAAACACTGAATTTAATCGTTACGAACCCTTGTGGTTGCCATAAAATCAAAACTAATTTTCTGTAGTCAGTTATTGTTAGCACAAAACCGAATATTTTTGCTTTGTCTTCTTAATATTACATTATCATTATTAAATTATGATAACATTCTTTATAATGCATTTTCGTGAGACTATTTACGTATTGAATATAGACTTGTTACTTCCTTTGAGTCACTTCATATCACACTTAAAAGAAAGGATTTAATCCTTGAAAATAATTACATATTTCTTTTTTGTCTCTGCTTTTGTTTTACATTGTAAGTGTTTAAGAATATTGACACTAAAAACTCGACTGTTAAGATAGTTTCTGTTTTGCTTAGCGGTTAATAGACTAAACTTCTTATTCCAAGAGAAACAAGCCTAGTGAGGAAAAAATCCCGTGCCAAGTTAGTCTAAACTTAGCAACAAACTGTCAGGTTTGACAGCTGCTGCCTCTTGCTTACCTCGATATCTCGGTGGAAGACCACGTGATCGTGACAGAATATGCCACTGGTGGGTGGGTAGTGGGCAGAAGTAAACATTTTTTTACAATGTAGATTGCTGTAGTGATACACTTCACCTTGACCGACTACGTCGCTCGATGTTTCTTAGAAATAGAAGTTAAAAATGACATTTCTTTATTTTTGTTACTCTAGTAACATTGATTTGTTTTGTTTTAAAATTTTGCGTAAAGTTACACGAGAGTTATCTGCGCTAACCGTCCCTAATTTATCACTGTAAGGCTGGAGAGAAGGCTAGTCATCACTACCCAGCGCCAATTCTTGGGATACTCTTTTACCAACGAATAGTAGGATTGACCGTAACATTATAACGCCCCCACCGATGAAAGGGCGAGCATGTTTGGTGCGACGGGGATTCGAACCCGCGATCCACCTGGCCATTCCGAGCCAAGTAACTTTGAAAGTTCAGTTCTTTTCCTTTGTTTTGTTTGTTTGTTTTTTCTATTCAAAATTTCCGTAAACATTTGATTGCCTCGTTTCAAATACTCGCTTAAAGCTTTCCAAGGATAACCTGCACATAGCGGTTTGTCTCCAATTCTGTTCGTTTGTTTGTTTTGAAACTTCGCACAAACCTACTTGAGGGCTATTTGTGCTAGCCGTCCCTAATTTAGCAGTGTAAGACTAGAGGGAAGGCAGCTAGTCATCATCACCCACCGCCAACCATTGGGCTACTCTTTTACCAACGAATAGTGGGATTGACCGTAACATTATACGCCCCCACGGCTGAGAAGGCGAGAATATTTAGCGCGACGCGGGCGCGAACCCGGGACCATCGGATTATGAGTCACGCGCCTTGCGCGCTGGGCCATGGCAGGCCCTCTAATTCTGAACTGAAAGACTAGAGCAGTGCTCAGTTGAGGAGGAACTCCCGTGTGCAAAACCTTCCACCTGAACTACACTCTTGAAAAAAAGAAACGCAAAAGGGATATTTTTTATTTTAAAGAGAAATATATGTAATAACCTTACAAGCTCAGAGTATGTGATGTTACACGTGTTAAGGCACTAATTGTCAGATCAAAATGACAATAAACGTTATGCACTTTGAAAATGGAGGAAAACATCGGATTTTTCGCCAAAACGTATTCGTGTACAATAAATTTGTTTGAGAGATCTGCATGTT
Organism: Carcinoscorpius rotundicauda; assembly: GCA_011833715.1. Lineage (NCBI taxonomy): Eukaryota > Metazoa > Arthropoda > Merostomata > Xiphosura > Limulidae > Carcinoscorpius > Carcinoscorpius rotundicauda. The sequence goes on along the minus strand of CM022394.1, from coordinate 100,813,082 downwards.
CTGCAAGTGTAACATGTGCAAAATCCCTACAAAACTCACAGTTTCTCTATTTCCATAGCTCAGTGTTAAGCCACCGACACGCAATACAGTTACACCAAGACTGATTGAAGCACAACGCAACAACGCCATTGGTCACTTGGAAACAGGCGAATCTCGATCAGATGTTGCCAGAGCTGTGAATGTCTACCCAAGCTCCATCACAAGGCTATGAAATCGTCACCAACAACATGGATCAACTCGTGACCGTCCACGATTCGACAGACCTCGTGTGACCACGCCCGCATAAAATCGCTACATCCGGTTGCGACACTTCGGGATAGGACCACCACTGCGACGTCTACTACCTCAACCATACCAGGGCTGCGTAGGATTTCCGATCAGACCGTACGCAACCGTCTACGAGATTCTTAGGCCCCATGCGTAACCCATCATGGTGAACGTCAACGACGTTTTTCAACATGACAACGCCCGTCCTCACACAGCCCAACTTACCACTGTCTTTTTGAGACACCACAGCATCAACGTTCTTCTCTGGCCCTCCAGATCACCAGATTTAAACCCCATCGAATTATTTGGGACGAGTTGGACCGACGTCTGCGACGGCGACAACCTCAGCTTACAGCAGCTTTGCAGGATGAGTGGACAGCCATTCCACATGATGTGATTCGTCATCTCATCGCTTCCATGGGCAGGAGATGCCAAGCAGTTATTGATGCACACGGGGGGCATACTCGTTATTAACGTTGAGTGACGTTAAACTTCAACTAGTGAGCGTGGACTTCGCCTCTGCAGACTTTGGATGTTCAGCAGTGAATGAGCAAAGTTTCACCCTTATCATACGAAACTACCCGGAATAAACTTGCTAACAATTTGTCTCAAGTTTTGCCTTTTGCGTTTCTTTTTTTGAAGACTATATTTTATTTTATTTTTTTAGAAATTTGTGAAAATTACATTTAAATGTCACAATCAATAATTATAAAACATACTCAGCAAATCACATGCCTGTAATAGGTATGTGTACCGCCGGGATCGAACATGAAACTTACTTCGTTACCAAGAGTATGAACCTTTAAGTGGCATTGATGTTCGAAACAAAAAACCCTTCGAGATTACACGTATGTTAACGAAAGTTTTTACAAGCTCGCCAGTTCATCGAAAGTGAATCATCTGCCGGTTTTGTGACCAGAACCGTGATCTCTTTGCTTACCAGAATATACACGTGAGGTCATTTGACTCATCAAGTGTATACGAATAGCTTACATAAACACAGCGATATAAGCTATATATTTAAAATATATAACGGCTGGTATGGATACAGAAAGCACTAATAGAGGAGCGAACAACGCGTCGACCTTCTTCGGCAATCGTCAGGTTCACAAAGAAAGGTACAAACATTGTTCGCTTCTCTATTAGTGCTTTCTCTATCCATACCAGCCGTTTTTACATGTATAATTTTCTGTGCAAGTGGTTTCTTCTCGTCATCACGGACAGTGATATAAGTATTTCACATGATGTTATAAAGAAACGTGAGTACAAAGTTAACTTTAACCGTTATTACCACCTCTCTTGTGATATATAATTAGTCACGTGACAATATATTTACAAAGTTTAAAAACCGCTATCCTAGTCACCTGATCCCCTAGATGTGACTTCACAAAGCGAACGGTGGTTCAAAACTCGGTGTTCATATACATAAGGCTCATCCGAGTACCTTGTTTGAAACAAAAACTTTATTGTGTAAAGAAAATAAAAGTAGTAATTAGCAATATGTTACAGTTTTGTGACGAAGAATGAGGATTGTTTTTACAAATCGCCGCAAAAGAATGAGAGGACGCTGTGAAGTTAATGTTTCTAGAAGTGTTCTAGCACGAGGAATTATGTCATCACATTGAAAAATGTCGTTTTCCCAAAATATTAAAAAACAAACTAAAACCGATGGTGTAATAATATTTACAATACAAAATGAAAATTCAGCTTCTGAGGTATAGAAAAACGGTATGGAATCCTCAGTGTGTACTTACGAAAACAAACTCGGAGCCATAATCCGGTATGCAGCGGATAAATTACTGTGGTTTTAAGGTTTTATAGTCTTAAAAGAGTAGAACCTAAAACAGCCGAACAGTTTCGGAAACTTTACAAACGGATGCTGATGAGTCGGCATCCAGAATCGTAGCTGTTTAATAAAGTTTATTTGTATATTAAAATACCAAAATACTTGAACTTTTTTATCTTTGTATATTTTAATACAAAACTACACATTGGAAAATCTGCTTTCTGTCTACTACGTGGAATCGAACCTCGGATTTTAGCGTTTCAAGTCCGTAAACGTATCGCTGATCCTTTGGGGAACATCATTTAACCATGTTTGAGACTTAAGAGTTTACTATTCAGGATTATTCTTAAGGAGAATTTATAAAAATAGTTTACAAAATCATTGTATTAACCTGATTTAATCAGATATTTCTAAAAAACATAGGTGAATAAATTACAACAAATTAAACATGTTAACACGTACTCACAAATATAATAATTTAAACTGTTAAAAACTCTCCTTGGTTGTATAATTCCTCATTTTCCCTTATGTCAATCACACGTGCTTCTGCTATTGTATAAAAACACGTCATTTTCACAATATGTAACAGTTCAATAGAAACACGTCCTCCGCAATTCATTGTTCTGTTTGTGTATGTGTAACAATTTCAAGCCAAACTGACCTTACCTAACTGGTGTTACTGTTTCTATGTGTATCTCAAGACGGCTGTTTTTATTAGAACAAAGTAGATAACAATACAGTTGGTTTTTTAATAACCTTACCTCCATAAACCTCAACATTTGTCAACAGAACTATTACAAGAACCGATACACAATTTAAAACAGAAATCCACAGAAAAATCACCCATTCTGGGCCTATGCGTTTCCTGAAACAAAACAAAAACACAACATATTAAAAAACCAAATAAACACAGCTACAAAACTGTGCTCACCTGATAAAATTAACGATGAAATCAACAAACTAAAACAACACTTCATCAACATCAACAAATTTCCTCCAAAAACTGTTGAAAAAATTACACACATACACCTAGATCAACAACACAGTCAACAACAAACAAACAATAATAAATCACAAGATATAACAAACTACAAAACATTATATTGCTACATACAATATGTTCCTGATATCAGCGAAAAAATAACCAACTTTTGGAGAAACGTGTAACAAAACACAACATTCCAGTAAACACCAAATTTATTCAAAAACCCAGCACAAAACTTAAGTTTATACTATATTAAAACAACATTAACAAACATAACACCAACATAATTTATAAAATGCAATGTAACAACTGCCATGACTTCTATATCGAAGAAACAAGCAGAAAAATGGAAACCAGATTCAAAGAACAAAAACAGAAACGCCTTCACACGTTTTCGAACACTGTAAATCAAACACAACATAACCATAGAAAACACCCAAATACTAAGTAGGGAAACAAACGTAAAATCAAAGAACCCCTACTTATGTAACAACTAAAACCAAAATTAAACCAATATAAGGGAACAATATACTATACTTATAGTAATTAGCAACCTGACATATATTGCAATGCCACCTATAATCCCGTACCAGTCAGTTTATACTCTCGTCCGTAAGACATGTGTCCGGCAACGGTCAGTTGCAAACTCTCTGTTTGTTAACCTGAAGATGACTTAAAGTAGTTGAAACGTTGTTCTCTACTATATTTTAATAAGTTTTAGTACCCATACCAGCCGTATTGAGAAACATTTTTACTTCAAGTGAGTTTCTCGTCATCACAAATTGTTTGTACTATCTTTTTAAAGCAGTGTGTTGCCAAAATAATCTGTGAAATATTTTGTGTTGTTTGTTGCATATTCAAAAAAGGTGACGCCTGAAAATATGGTTCTTTTAAGGACTTTCGGCTTTTCCTGCAAAATTTAACATGCAACTTATGTATTCGTACTTAATCTCAAATTACAGATTTCACCAACGTAAAATACACCACAATTTACATATTTTTAAACTACACTCATGGAACTGCAAATCAAATCAGATCAGATACTCTGGAAAATCAAAGCATCTGTATGATTTTGATTTATTGTTTTCGTAGTTTTCATATAATCTAAATTACATGAACAATAATTATGTCTTTCACAAATGAAAATATTTTATTTTTTAAGGATATACATTTTTATAATTTCGTCTTCTTACAATATTCTATGCAATTTCTATATTTGACGTCTTTGTACAGTAACCTATATACATTTCTAGGTTATTGTCTTTGTACAATCATCTACATACATTTCTAGGTTATCGTTTTTGTACAATAATCTGTATGCATTTCTAGGTTGTTTTCTTTGTGCACTCTTGGTAAAATAATATTATTCACTCCTTACTCCATATTTCAATTTTTACCTACTATTTGTTTTAATTGTGTTTTAACAAGTAAAATATCAATATACGCATTTGAACAAGAAGTCACAACATAAGATATAATATTCCCTTTGGGCTTACTAGCTGCCCTGTTTAAATGTGTTAGACCTTGTAATATAAATTCTCAGGAAAGTTACATTACATTTAAAAAAATTAACTCTTGTCGTTTATCGACTCCTGTTGTTAAATGAGTATAAGTGTGTGCGCTTATATATTAACCTTCAATAGAAACAATAGCTTACAATCAGCGCTGAAAAGAACTTAAGAAACAAAACGTATCTAGAGAGCTGTAAGTGAGATATAAATTCGACATGAAGTTAGGATAAACTCGGAAATAAATCTGAGGAAGAAAGATGGAGAAATGGGTGCACGATCAGAACAAAGGTCATTCTGTAAGTATAGAGGTTGGGCGTAAGGGTAACCACTTATGTTACACTTAAGAAAGACAACAAGGTAATAGTGATTCAACACAAATATTCATCTGACTGTAGTTATATCAAACAAACGCTAGTTTTAGAATTACGACTTTGTTTCAAAAGGTTTTCGTAAAGCTATACAATGGCTATTTATCTAATAGCCGTCTCCAATTTTGAACAGACAGACTAAAGGGAAAACAGCTAGCTCGTCAACAGCACCCAATTTCTTAGGCTACGTATGAGTGACCGACTCATATCCCACCCACGAAACATAGTTTTTCGTCAACAGGACGCGAACCATAAATTGTTGAATTCAATGTCTGAGCACACCTAGCTCCGTTTACTATATAGGAAGTACTGATGTAATAAAAAAAACAGTATACTTAATATAGATATACAGCACTGATGTCTGAATAATCATTATGGAAAGGCAACATGCAGCTAGCTTATATACCATTCCATGACAAGACGTAACTCGACCCAAGGAAATTGTGTTAAAAATAGTAACGCTTTATCGAGCTTGTAACGTGTATTTCCGGAAGCAAAATTGCTGTACCAAAATAGATATTCAACTTTCCATGTCGTGTACGTTATTTAAATAAATGTGAAGACCTTCTAAACGGAATACGTTTGGACAGATGTGTACGGCATGTGAAAAGAGTGAAGAAACTGGCAGCGAAAAGCAAATATGGTTCAACATACACACACGTATAAACCATCCAATACACATGTCGAAAGATGGTATGCAAAACGTGCAAGACTTTGTAGCATCAGTCTTCAGTTCTTGTGATCAAGTTTCAAATGTATATATGTATGTATATACGGTTATTCTTGTTTTCTTTTCACTTCATCATCCAACGCAAGCGTGGCTTTTCCCGCCATATTTTCCGGTCGACATTCTATTAGTGCAAAGTTTTTTTTTTCCAAAATCAACAACGGTGACGGAGAAACTGTTGAAAGAATTGAATGCTTTAAGAGTTTGTAAGACTAGATATATCTATTTATATGTATGTATTTGTGTGTGGGATTGGCGCATTTCTTTTCTCATTATGTTAGATAACATACGCTGGTCGTTAGTTTCTGGTGTAAAGCTGCTTAAGTTATAGACAGTCTGTGTTGTTAAAATGCGGTGAGTTAACACCAGTTTTCGCGATGGCGTAGATTAACACAAGCTATTCTCAAGATGTATGTTGTCCGTAACACAGGTGATTTGCACAAACAGATCTGCACAATTGTGTTATACTTAACATAAGACATTAGCAGAAGATTTCTAAAGATTCTGTGTTCCACAAAAATACAGTAATTAATACAAATAGTCCCAAATAAATGTTTTCGTTTATTTCGAATTTCGCGCAAAACTACACGAGAGCTATCTGCACTAGCCGTCCCTAATTTAGCAGTATAAGACTAGGGGGAAGGCAGCTAATCATCATCACCCACCGCCAACTCTTGTGCTACTCTTTACCTACAAATAGTGGGATTGACCAATCATTATAACGCCCCCACAGATGAAAGGGCGAGCATGTTTGGTGTGAGGGGAATTCGAACCCGCGACCCTCGGATTACGAGTCGAGTGCCTTAACCACCAGGCCATGCCAGGCCTATAACTGTGTTATACTTAACGTAGTACATTTATACAATTATAGAGAACAGAAATCATAAAATTTACAGTCTCTCATTAAAATACATCAGTGAAAAACTTAACTACTAGTCTCCCACTGGTACGGTGGTAAGTGTACGGATTTACAACGCTCAAATCAGAAGTTCGATTCCTCTCGGTGGATTGAACAGATAACTCGATGTGGCCTTCCTAAAAGAAAGCACACACACTGAACTATTTGAATGTCTTTACAAACTTAGTTATAAAGAACTAAAAAAATAATATTAGACCCTTCATTCATACTTTTTAACGTTAACTGCACCATGGTCATATATATATAAAGTATTACATTAATATAGGACTTCACTTCTGAGCTGCATTTAGCTCCAAAAATATCCTCTGTCAAAACTGTTAACAGCAGAAACACCTTGCTGTTTTAAAATAAAGGATACAGACCAGTTGTTTTAATGGTAGAAACACAGACCAGTAGAGTTATTTGGAGTGAGACAGGATCAGTTTCGTTCCACTCACTTCACCTTGCAGCCGTGGGAGCGTTATAATGTAACGAGCAATCCCACTATTTATTGGTAAAAAGAGCAGCCCAAGAGTTGATGATAACTAGCTGCTTCGGTTTCGAACCCTCGTCAAACCAAACATCCTCGTCCTTTCAGCCGTGGGGTCGTTATAAAGGGACATCAATTCTACTATTCGTTGGTAAAAGAGTAGCCCAGTAGTTGGCGGTGGATGATGATGACTAGCTGCCTCGGGTTCATATCCCCGTCGCACTAAACATGCTCGCCCTTTCAGCCGTGGAGGCGTTATAATGTGACGGTAAATCTCACTCTTCGTTGTTAAATGAATAGTCCAAAAATTGATGGTGGGTGGTGATGATTAACTGCCTTTCCTCTAATTTTTCACTTCTAAATTAGGGACAGCTAGTGTAGATAGCCCTCTTGTAGCTTTGCACGAAATTAATTTTGAAAAAAGAAATTAATAGGCACTTATTGTCATTTGATGGGCTGGTATTCAGCTAGTATGTTAATAAATTGATTTACCGTGCTGGTGTTTAGCGTTGACATTGAAAATTGAAGGTATATATATTGTTGTCACATAAGCATGAGTTTCACACGTAACACTTCCATCATACTGACATAATCATTATGAGAATTTGTTTGTTTAATCACTTTTTGCACATAACTACATAACTATCTGAGAGTCTGTAAAAAGAAGGCAATTAGTCAACAGCACCCGTCGCCAACCCTCGGGCTACTCTTATTTAGCCAAACTCTGAGAGTTGCTCATCATTATTATAGAGTACATACGATATCCAAATGCGGAGCGCGTTCTTAAGGAAAAGGGAAGCGAGTCATGAATTCTTGGTTTCAGAGTCCAGGCAGGCTAAACCGCCTAACCTCACACGTTCCCTGGTTTAAGTGAAATAGCATCCTCTGTATGTTAATGTATTATTGATAATTATAATAAACTGTCAGTATCTCCAATATATCTATCATGCATATTATTTTTAACAGAGGTTATTTATGCCATTTTAATTTCAAAAATGGAACATCTAATTAGATTAAATAGACTACAGTTGTTAAACTGATGTAATATGAGTTATTATGTGCATCAGGTTGTCTGGCTACGAATCTTTACTAAATAATTCACAAGGTAACTAATAAGTCTGACTTTTTTTTTCCTTTTTTCCTCCGCTGGGATAACGGTAAATCTTCAAATTTACAACGCTAAAATCAGGGGTTCGATTCCCCTTGATGGACATAGCAGATAGCCCGATGTGGTTATGCTATAAGAAAAAACACACAAAAGTGCTTTTTTTTTCCTCCAATCACATTCCAGAGTGTATGACGTAAAAACAGAGGTTTTCAACAAATCCACAATCCCGACGCCAGAAACGTCAACTAAACTTATGCTGTCAAACTATGCCGACAGTACATTTTATAAATTAACTTTGGCATTAATTCAAAACCCAAAGATCCAGTTAAATTGCCATAACAACGTAACTTCTTTTATAACCAACAGATGTCTCATAAGAAAAATAAAAAAATACAAAATATAAAACAAAAATGTCATTTTATAGCTGTTCTCCAAACTAAAACTAAGTAATTTGGCGAAGATCGCATTCTTTAAAACATAGAGAAAAAACACACAACAAATTGAAACCTAACGTGTTGCAGCAGATAGGATGATACACAGTAGGTTATTAGTTATAAAGAACTGTACTTACAGAAACAGGTTGGTTAACCCTTCAGATCAACTGATAACAGTGCTCCTTAGAAGGTACTATACTTAACAAAAACTAGTGGGTTAACCCTTCAGATCAGTTGGTAACAATGTTCGTTAGTAGGTACTGTACTAACAGGAACTAGTGGGCTAACCCTTCAATTTGGCGAATAAAAGTACTTGTTTCTCATAATTTCGTTTGTAGGAAAACGTAAGTATGGAATACCACATGACATTGGTGACAACTAATAGACCCATGAGCTTGGTATTGTTAGTGAGAAGGGAAGTTTGTAATAACCGGTTAACTTAAAAACATTTAAAACGTACTTGAGTAGCAGAATCTCAGTTGTTCAGACCATTCGGTTTTCGGCAGGGGTCGTGTCCTAAACCTTACAGACATTGGAATAATATGGTGTGTATGAACTGAAGTTATTCACTTCGGGTTAACTTACTGGGGGTTAAACATTTATTAAGAGTATTAATGAATTTCTTATACGTAACTATGAGGGTGATAGATTCGTTTTCTCATGCACAGGTAATGATTGTGTCACACTTTAACAAGTCCAGTCTCTCATCAGGAAAACTCTGGGTCCTCAACATCATCATTAAAACAATCAAATTGCACACTTGATGGTGCATGTGATTTGAGTGGATTTAGTAAATATTTATAATACTTCCTGTATCAGAGGAATTTATTTATGTGCTATGGATAAATGGCATTTGGTTTTATAACTAGTGTATCGTGTTTCAACTCTTACTGTTTTACATAAGCTGTTCTTATCTACGCATGCGTGCCACCGTTTCCCTTGTAGCAGAGTTTGGAACTAGACCTCTCTGAACACACATTCTCTGGCAGGGATGCAAAACAAAAGAATCCGAGATCTTTCGACGTTTATTATTCCTTCCACGTATGCATCAAAACATCTGTTGCAACGTGATAGTCGAATAATAACTTCCTTTTAAAATTCCTGGCTTATATGGCAATTGTTTTTATAACGAACAGCGAAAATGCTCGTTATTCTCTAATTAGGTAATGCTATATGATGCTTAAACTCTATATGAAGAGTCACATAAAATAAAGTGCTTCCTACGTAAGTGTAATAAAAAAGTAAAACCCCCAATTAAATAAAACATATTTAAATTTGTTCACGTAATGATTCCACGATATAACATAATCACTCCTATCTATTCAGAATTTCTCGATAATAAAACCGAAATGTGCCTCTCTACGTGGTTTAGTGGTGAGCTTCAAGACTTATAACAGCAAAATTTGGGATTAGATCCTGACACAGCCTTTTGTGCTTAACAAAAACAAATACTATTAACTTCTTAGCTGTCTTCTTATTTTGAAATTCCCTGAGAATAAACCAACACCTTGTAATCTTTTTCTTACATATATAAAAGTATTTGTGAAAACATCTCACAAGCCATTAAACATGTATATATATGTACCATGAGAATAATTTGGGTTTTATTTATTAACTGTATACGTTTGATTATTACTTTAACATGTTTATATCGTTTCACTATTCTATTGAACACATCTTCCCCCATTCGCCTCCCAAAAAGAGTAACCGTGAGTGTTGAATTGAATTAAGGAGTGCTAAGAGTGTTACCTTGTGTGAACTTAACCCTTGATTTTGATTTGAATTAAGGAGTGTTAATATTGTTTGTCCGATCGGTAGATCACTTCCATGAAGGTATCGTATTAGAACTTGTTAATTAATTAATTATATTTTCCTTAGAAACTGGAAAACGTTCAGAAAATAAGAGGTCGTAACGCCTAAAGTTACCATAATAAAAAAAACTTCTGTTTACCTCATTAATGTAAGGAATCTTACCTAACTTGTTGGTGTTTCAATAACTGAAAACAACTAATATTGGAAAGGCCGTTAGTGTTGTCTGAAATATGATACGAAACATAACTTATCATGTGTGGTTCATGTTTTGTGAACACGAAACAAGTTACTAAACCTTGTCTTTTAAAATCCACCAAAAACTTTTATCGACAGTGTTAACAGAATACTTTTATTAGGCTTCGCGTGGCTCAACGTGTAGGGTTGGTAGCTTATAACGTTACAAGTCTGATTTTGATCTGCACTCGATAGACATAGCACATGTAGAGCGAATCTAACACACATTTATGTTCATATACGTACATAATACAGATGTGACTAGCGATTGTGAATACACTGTTATCATATGTCAGTAACACTTATAAATACTGTCTGCATGTGTTAGCAGCGACTGTAACACTTGTTCACAAACGCTGAAAGTTTTTCCACGTCATATCTTCATTATGAACATTTTTTCTCGTCATGATGAAGCTCTTGATTTATCTTCAGGTTGAAGGTTCTTTCTTGTCATGTCTTCATTATGAAGGCTTTTTCTGTCGTATCTTCAGGATGAAGGTTCTTTATTGTCGTATCTTCATGATGAAGGTTCTTTTCTGTCGTATCTTCATGATGAAGAAACAACAAAAAAGAGACTTCATCGTGAAGACTTTTTCCTTCGTATCTTCGTGATGAAAATTTGGATTTTGTCTCACGTTTCTCGTCATGTCTTCATGGTGTAATATTACAAATCTATGTTAAAATTCGTACCAAGGGATGAAATAAGATGTGACAGACAACAGACTGTTTATTTAGTGCAATGTTTCCTTTTGATTTAGATACTGCGTGTTTTAAAGTAAAATAATTGGTAAATATATTTTATGACTTCTAATATCCTTCCCGCACAAGTATAACATGCAAACGATAAAAACAACAAACGATTTGGTTGTTTGTTAGGGAACACGGTTAATATGCTTATTTCTCTTTATTTAGTCCTTAAAAAAGAGGTTGAGTGTATGATACCTCTCAAAGGACGGAAATTATAATCTTTTAAAACAAAACTCGGGAACATATCTAGCTGCAACGTAGGCGGTGTTTACCATTTCTTTCTCGTGGTTACGGTTGACGTCATCCGCCATATTTTACTAAAAGGTGGGATGAAACACTGTAGGCGAAACGAAACAAAGCTTCATTATATTTAGCGTGGTGTTGAAATTTATAACGAGAACAATATAATGTTTCGGTACATCGTAATAGGATTAAAATAATGCACACACACGTATATATGTGTATGTATAAAACGATCGAAATATCGTGGATAACTTACATCTTTCTTCTAGCACAATTAAGAGCTTAAAATACGAATATTGGCGATATGATTTCTGGCTGTTTTTCTGCTTAAATTCAAATATTATGTTATTATTTAAATATGCAAGACATTTTCTCAAGCGTTCGTTCAACAAGATGTTACGCGGGCAATGATCACACACCTATGAAGACGACAAAGTGTATTGTTATAATCTTTTACACACTTCGAGTATCAGTTGACTGTAGTTTCTGTTAGACATTAGTGTTAAGCCTATTAATTTTTTTAACATCTCATTCTTTGTCATGTCCCTTAGTGATTTTCAAAAACTAAAAGAGTGTGTAATAATAGTATTCAAATCACACATGATCGCCATATCAATTGCCAACGACGCATTTCGCTCAGTCCAGAATTCATACGACCGGCTAGGACACGACAAACGTAGTGGTGTCAAAACAATCGGGTTTATTCTTGATGACGAGGAAGCCACTTGAAATAAAAATGTATCTCAGAACGGCTGGTTTTGGTATTGACGTTTCGATCTTCCTACGTCATCTTCAGATTAAAAAAAAAACATCTGTTTTGTCAACCTGAAGATAACGTAGGAAGGTCGAAACGTTGTTATCTGCTTATCAATAAAAGTGTTAATACCTGTACCAATCGCGTTTATATTTGAGGAACTAGAGCATTTTCATGATTTTGGATGAATAACTGTAAAGATTAATCGGATTCATACGAAATTTCATGGGCACATTTAGGTTGAAACTCCTCATCACACTACAAAGTATGATCCGGATCGTTGATTATTGTGGATCTGAAAAGGATTTTCTGAATTTTGAAAATTGAACTTTAACATTATCAAATATAAACACGTGCAATATCGAGAAGAAGCGACGTGACGAGGGTACGCAATCTGTCTGCTTGCTCTTGTTATTAAAACCATTTGTTAGACTACTGTTTCTGGTGAGAACGCCCTTTTCAAACTGAAGAAGTACACTGGTGGCCAAAATCTTAAGGCCAATGCACATAAAGAAACAAGATGCATTTTGCGTTGTTAGAATCAACCGCTTATTTGAGTAGAGCTTTGAAAGATGAAAATAAAAATAAAAATAAATTTTAGCATTTAATAGGGAAAATGTGAGCACTATGAAATTAGCCTAAATACTAGCCGGTCAAAAGTTTAAAACCATACTAAAAAGAAGTTCTAAACAGGAAAAGAAATGCCCAATAAGAGGTCTTGGTCGTGAGTTTCACGGCCGTTATTACGAATAACTGCAAACATTTGCTTTGGCATGGTCGATATAAGTGTTTGCAGAAGGCTGACTGGAATGTTATTCCAAATGATGAGGATGGCTTCACGAAGGTCATGCACTGTTTGGAATTAACGTCCATTTATTTAGACTTCCCTTGCCATAAACTCCCAAACATTTTCAATGGGGTTCAGTTCGGACGAACATACTCTAGATGAGCAAAAAATATCATGTTATTCGCACTGAAAAATTTCTTTGTCCTGCGGGTATTGTAGATTGCAGCATTGTCCTGCTGAAAGATTCAGTCATTTCCAAACAAGCGAGAGCCTTCTGCCAATAAGGATGCTCTCTCCAACATCTTAATGTAACCAGCTGTTGTTTGACGTCCCTGTATAACCTGAAGCTCCATTGTTCCATGGAAGGAGAAAGCACCCCATAACATGATGGAACCTCCTCCACTGTGTCGTGTAGAAAAGGTCTCCGGTGGGATATCCTTATTGTGCCAGTAACGTTGGAAGCGATCTGGACCATTCAGGTTAATTTTTTTCTCATCATAAAACAAAACCTTCTTCTACTTTTCCACGTCCCATGTTTGGTGCTTTTCAGCAAAGTTTAACCGAGCTGTTTCGTGGTGTGGAAGGAGACGGGGCCTTTGAAAACGTTTACGATTTTTAAAGCCTTCTTTCGTATGTACCATCTTATTGTTCTTGAGCTGCATTCTGAGTCTGTAAGAGCCTTAATCTGGTTCGACGATCGACTGATGTCTTGCCAGACAACCCGTCGAATCCTCCTGCTCAACACCAACGAAATTTTCTTGGGCCGATTACTTGAAATTCTCGTTCCACATTCCTCAGGATCTTTTAAGAAATTTGCAACAGCAGTTTTACTTCGCCCAATCTCACCAGCGATGGAACTTTGAGAGAGATCTTGCTTTTGCTCTTCAACAATTCTGCCACATTCAAACTCTGTCAATGTTTCAGCCTTTGCCATGTCTTTATCCAATGTAACACAGGAGATGTCAGTGGGACATGTTGACAGCGCTAATGCTTGAACACAAATGACTAAATTTCATTACGTGCTTACTGATTAACGCTTCGTTTCAGTATGGTCTTAAATTTTTGACCAGCTAGTATTTAGGCTAATTTCATAGTGTTCACACTTTCCATATTAAATTTAAAAAAAGTTTTTTTTTATTTTTATCTATCGAAGCTCTACTCAAATAAGTGATTGAGTCTAACAACGCAAAATGCATATTTTTTTCTTTATGCTCACTGACCTTAAGATTTTGGCCAGCAGTGTATTAGTATAATCAATTACATGTGTCATGAAACTGTAGTTATTCTTCGTCAGTTTGGAAAAGGCGTTCACACCGTTACGATTGTTTGATAATCAGAATTTTTATCCATATCATCTAATTTGGGCCGGCCCCCCAGTGGCTCAGCGGTATGTCTGCGGACTTACACGCTAAAATCCGGGTTTCGATACCCGTGGTGGGCAGAGCACAGATAGCCCATTGTGTAGCTTTGTGCTTAATTCAAAACAACAACAACAATTTGGGCCTAAAACCGTAATTTTGTAGCTTCAACTGTTTTACTGTGCAAATCACACCACTTGTTAAATATCTTTACAATCGTTTCAATTCTTCTTTATTCCTGGTGATTTTTAATTTATAAATTTCTATTACTTTGTATTTAGTGTTTACTTTCAAGTTACTCTTTACACGAAAACGTGATAATAGAACATATATTACATAAAACATAATATTATGCTCCTTTTTAAAACGATTAGATCGATAGGTGTTCTTCTTTTCCTTTACTTTTCATATAAGCTGGGAGTAGCCAAATGATTGGTATGCCCAGACCAGTGAGTCTGAGACTTTATGGCTGGACAAATACGCGTCACAGTTTGACGCCATGGGTGTGCTATAAGAGTGATTAGCAAATAGAACTCTTCAATTAAATTAGAGAAGTCCAAGAGTTGGCGGTGGGTACTATTAACTAGCTGCCTTTTGTTTATCGGTTCAGAATTAGGGATGGCTACACACAGGTAGCCATCTTACAGCTTTATACGAAATTCTGCAGAACACCTTTTTTGTATTTTGTCCATCAATAAGATCAGGGATTTTCAATGCTAAAATTCGAGGTTCAATTCTCTTGGGTGAAACTAGCATAGATAGTACATTCCATATCGTTGAGTTGAAACAATCAAACCTTATATTTTACTTACATACGACAATTCAATTGTCACTGCATTTATAACGAGCGAATCCAATACATTAAACAATGTGAATTATTTTATCAGACAACGTAAGTTTTTTTCTTAATCACATTGTCCAACCTGTTTTGTAACACACGGCGACGCTCTCTTTCATTTTCTTTTCTCTCACTAAGGATGGAAAACATAGACGAGTGCTAGTGAAACCAAACACTCGGAAACCTCGTAATGATGTAAGGGTGGAAAGTTTAGAAAGGTATGTTTTGAAATTATCTTTCGCAGTTTTAAACGTTTTTGGTAATGGCAGATGGTGTTGATAGTACAGGTAGGTCAAATACTATGGTTATTGAATTAGTTCTAAATTATGTATTATTTCAGTGTAATCTGAGGGTCGATGGTTCGAATCCCCGTAATACCAAATATGCTCGTCATTTCAGCCCATGGAGGCGTTATAAGTGACTCTCTTTCCGACTATTCGTTGGTAAAATAATGGCCCAAGAGTTGGTGGTGGGTGGTGATGACTAGTGGTTTTACTTTAGTCTTACACTGTTATCCATTAAATTAGTGATGGATAACGCTATTAGCACTTGTGTAGCTTTTCGCGAAATGTAAATCAGTCAAACAAATACTTAGGTGCGCTGGCGTCCATCACATTAAGGTTTAATTATTTTAATGCTCGCTATTCGTTGTTATTGTTTATTTAGAGTTAAGCACACAAAGAACTAGCTGTAGTGTGATCACCACGACTATCGACATCCGGTTTCTAGCGATATAAATACACAGATATTCCGCTGCGCCACTAGGGGGCCTCTCTTCGAAGGGTCTGGATTTTATACTGAAATTTCGTTATAGTAGGATGTACTTTTGTTTTGCGTTCGTTTCTAGTTACTTCTAATACTTTGGTTGAAGATGGCGTTCATTCTGCAAACTTCGTTTCAGCCATTCGAACTCGCATAATTTAAAACTGTACTGAAGGTATTACGAAAAATAATTAACTGAAAGGTATACAAATAGAAGAGCAGCGTGTTAAAAAGGTTGGTAAAGAAAATAGGTTTGGCAAAACAGGATTAACAGTATTTGTAAACTTGCATTTAACGTGTTAATTTTCTTCAGAGTGAAATCGGTTATCAAGTTTACACTTATTCTGTCATCGTGTTTTTCTTTCTTAACTAAAAAAAAACTTGCTTCAAAGAACGGTTGACTCTGTAATCAAAATCATTTTGTCTGGGAAACAAAACAACTGTAAACAGAGGAACAATAATCGTTTATTCTGTAGAAACGTAAGAGCCACTCGTTTTTATTAACTTTTCAGTAATATCTTGCCAGTGATATTAGAACTAAGCATACTCATAGTGCGTTGTTTGTTTTAGTTTGAATTTCGCGCTAAGCTACATTAGGGCTATCTCCTATACCCGTCCCTAATTATCCAACGAATAATGGGATTAACCAGAACATGAAACGCTCCCATGGCTGAAAGAGCGAGTATGCTTTGTGTGACGTGGATTAAAAAAAGTTCCAGTTTAATAACCAATCATAAAAACATTGTTTTGTACAAGGCTTTATTTTTATTTTTTCATCACCAAACGTTTCATACCCACAAATATAGCATAGTTATGAAATGAAAATACAATATTTGTATACGAAACTTCCATAAAACTGACAGCGAAAAAAACTTAATTTGAAGATTCATTACGAGAAAAACGTGTATGTAACAAACACCTATATCACTCAAGATGACTAAAATGTCCGCATCCTTTTCTCTCTCTCTCTTTTATTTTTCTTTGTCATTTCAGGGAGAGAAATTTATCTCTATGTATATTGGGCCCTGCCACCTGCCGGCATTTATAATAATGTCAAAACTCAAAAACTGCGCACGTGCCACTTGCTGATTAAAGTGCAGTTAGTTACCTGTCAGTTAAAATGTGTGACAGCTGTGTGTATTTTTACGTCACACAGAAACAACAGAAAATACAGTGAAAAGAGATTGGTTTTTCAAGTCAGGACTTACTATTCATGGGTTTTAAGCCTAAATCTATCGGTGCCCTCTACAGTACCTTCATCAATTTTCAAATGTATAACACAGGTAAGAGACTGTGAGACACACTGAATTAAATGCAAATATGCTAGCCCGTGAAGTGATGTCTGTGAAGGACAAAATCAACGAACAACTGTATCTTTCCAAACAACGCCTACTTTCTCCTTATTAGGAGTATGGGTACATGCGAAACGCGTGCAAAGAAAAAGAAAACAGCGAGTGTCTGATGGTTTTAGAGTCTTGTCCTGTAGCTTCAAAACTCGATAGGTAGAATTATTTTATGAACTGATCACTATAAGTCTAATTTTACATTTGTTTTGGTGAAACGTTCAAAAATTTATTTTAAAAAAATTAATGTCACGCAAGATTTTAACATTCCAGTTAACATCGAAGGCTACATTTAATGTTATAGAATTAAATAGAATTGTTGTATTAATAATTAACAATACATTCAACACCACGCAGCGTACGTCGGTCTACACACCTTCAACGACACGTTCGCTCAGTTGTCAGAGGCAACTGAGTTATCTTTTGATCGCAAGACATGTCTTAAATATTATACACTGCAAACACAGAATAAGTTATAATCCAGATATTTATTATATTATCATGTGTGTGTTTCTATAACAACAAGACAAAATAAATAAAGTATTTACCACGGTTACTTCTATATTTTTTTAGAGTGGTCGCTCTTCCTAATTCTTTAATAATTCGCTCCTGGGTGATTTTAATTTAAACTCACAACATTACGTAAACGTTTCTAAGCATATCTTTTTAACTATTGGCTACATTTAGAAACGCACCCTAAAGAGAAAGTTAATACCAAAACCTGAAGTCGTACATTTACAAAAAACTTTAAATCAACGCTCTTAGTTGCTATGCCATTATAATGTTTTGTAATTCTAAATGTAACAAATGTTTCCTGTTTAAATTAATAATAATGTTTAAGATCAGATGTTTGACGATGAAAAATAGCTATTTTTTAACATCCATCAGAAATCTGAAAACAGAAAAATTCATTACCTGGAAGAAATAAGCAAATAACTTATAAAAGTTACTTCACGTTTGTTTCGACACGAGATACACTCAATTTCAACATGGTGAAAGTAGCAGAGAAATTAAATTCTGTAAAAAAAATTGTAGTTAAGTGTATGCAAGATGTTAGTGTCTTTATGACAGTGAATTGGGCGAGGCCTAGTAATTAGCTTAGTGGGATGCGGATCTGAAGGTTCAAAGTTCGAGCACACTATACTTATGAACTTGCTCTTCAGATGGAAAGGTTTGTTCATAACAACAATGATAGCCCTTTCTTTCGGCTAAGATTATCCGTGAAGACACTAGGTGCTGTTGACTTATTGACTTCCTCTCTCTCGGGTTCGAATACCGATCGCACCGAAAATTCTCGCCCTTTCAGCTGTGGGGGCATTATAATGTGACGGTCAATGCCACAATTCGTTGGTAAAAGAGTAGCCCAAGAGTTGGCGGTGGATGGTGATGATTAGCTGCCCTCCCTCTAGTCTTACACTACTAAATTAGGGACGGCTAGCGCAGATAGTCCTCGTGCAGATTTGTGTGAAATTAAAAAAACAAACAGTTTCTCTCTCTTTTCTTTTTTTCTTCTGATCATGAAATTATAGAGTACAAACAAGAGGCGGACTGACAATAGAGGGCACCACCTGATCTCAAGTGAAAGAAAAAAAGGAGCATATAATACCAACGTAATACTTAAATCTGTAAAACTACTGTCAGTTATTAATAGACAATAAATATTCTCAACGAGTATACACCGTTATGACCTGGCTTCTAAATCATAGTCTGCATTACCAATGTTGCCCTCACCTCTATCGTATATTTTCATTGGTGAAAGAGTTGTTTAAAAGTTTGCAGTGGGTCATGTTGATAAACTCCTTTCACCGTAGTCTATCGCTACTAAATTAAAGGCAACTGGCAGAGGTAGCCCCACAGTAGTTTTGCATGGAATTCAACAAAAACGAACCAACATTTTACGTTTCTGGCAGCTGCATCTACACGCACACCAGGTTATAAATTGCAAGACTTTCAATACACGTGTAGGTGGTAGTTATTATTATCTCTGTGTCCGAGTGCACTGAAGTGTTACAGTTATCAGTGCTAGAAATAGTTAATACCTTTTGTTTAGTCCCCGCATGTTTACTGAGTGTGTCAAATACAGAACGTGCTTCTGTATTTACAAGATGTAATGTTTAGGCCATATTAAAATCAAGAATTACTTACAAATTTTCATAAATTACTTATTAACTGTTATAAAGCTACGTAAAATACTGCAAGATATATTTTAACCTTTGATGTTTCACTTTGTTTTCCTAGCAAGAGGATACAATAAAAAAAAATATTTTCAAGTTTTGAGTCTTGCAACTGTTGCCATCTATTGCCAAACAAATGAACAACTTTGAGTTATAAAGTTCATCATGGAAATTCTAAAAAAGATTTACTTTTTCATTGTTTTTTTTTGTTTTTTGCAGTACTATAAAAACTGCATATATAAATTTAGCAATGATACAAAAATAATATATCCATTTATATTTTACCTCATGAACTCTCAATAATCAAGAGGGCGCGCGATATTATCTCAAATCTCACAACCAAGGGTAGAATGAGTTTTGCCAACACTTGTTGAAAAAAACAAACCTTCGCCTAAACAAAATGTTATATCGATTTATTACTTACTTCGGAATGTTATAATACCTTGGAGTTGTAAAGAGTATAAATTAACCTTCTTTACTTTAAAAAAGTAAAATTTTTAACAGCAATCATGTAAAAGTTCCAAGTTAAAAAACGATGAAAAACAACGTTTGTGCTTGATTTTAAAAAAAGCCAGCCACACATGACGTCATAACTTTATATTCTCGATGATTTAACCACAATTTTTATATATAATCCAGTACTTAACCTCGAGATCTGGAAACAAACGTGTGCCAGGTTCACTTTGTGCTCGATCATTCCATCTTATTTACTTTTCTTTTTACAAAGCTCTTTTAAGTCATTTAGATAATTTGATTGTACAAAATTCATAAGCCTTCACTATATTCTCAAACAAATCTCCATGAAAATCTCCAGATGCAGTTTGGCATTTTGCTTCTCGAACTAATGCGATAAAGTAGTCAATAGCTATAGTAAATCATCAAGACCTGCATGAGCCAGTCACCAGCTATGTTTATTATCACTACAGTTTGTTTGTTTAAAATTAAGCACAAAGCTACATAATGGGCTACCAGTGCTCTGCCAATTACAGATATCGAAACCCAGTTTCTAGTGATGTGTGTCTGCAGACATATACCGGTGTGTCACTAGTGGGCAAAAGTTAAGGGAACGAGACTGTATACATTGTAGACATTACTTACTCAAACTACAGTCCTTAATCTGACTTCACCAAATAAACTTTAAGTACAGGATGGATCCAAAATAGACGTTTACAAGTTTTTAAATTCCTAATTTTGATTTGGCCCGCCATGACCAAGCGTGTTAAGGCATGAGACTCGTAATCTGAGAGTCGCGGGTTCGCATCCCCGTCGCGCCAAACATGCTCGCCCTCCCAGCCGTAGGGGCGTTATAATGTGACAGTTAATCCCACTATTCGTTGATAAAAGAGTAGCCCAAGAGTTGGCGGTGGGTGGTGATGACTAGCTCCCTTCCCTCTAGTCTTATACTGCTAAATTAGGGACGGTTAGCACAGATAGTCCTCGAGTAGCTTTGTGCGAAATAAAAAAAAGCAACCAATTTTGTGTTTAGGACTATAACGATAGCCCCCCAGTGGCACAACAGCATATCTGCAGACTCGATATCTGTAGTTGGCAGAGCACTGGTAGCCCATTGTGTAGTTTTGTGCTTAATTCTAAACAAACAAACCTTTATTTACTCTTTTAGGTTGTTTTTTTTATTTGCATAACTTATGACTCGGTTTTTAGACGAATGCAGGACGACGTGGTAACAAGTTATTATTTTCTAAAAGAAATATATCGTAATAAAATATTTATGAATGATTTCAAGCTGCGATTTACTACAAAAATACCAAAGATATTTTACCTGCCGAAGCTATAGAAAGTTCGTCTAAAGTTTCATATAATTTCATCTAGTAATTTGTTCATATTTTGTTTTGCAAAGCAATAAGCCAGACAACATTCGGACTTATGAGTTGATTTCGCACTTGGTTCTTAGTTGACAATTATATTAGTCAGATTTTCTACTGTTTCTACACCTATCTCGTTTTTTGTTTCTTATAAGATAAAAAGTTTAGCCGACAGATGTCACCAACTTATCTTGCGTAGTTGTTTCTCTTTCAAGTAAAAAATGCAAAAATTACTACTCAAATCAAATTAGTGTTTAAAATATCGTAGATAATTCACTATGTAAATATTTTCTTCATTAGCTGAAATAAGACAAGCGTTGTTGTTGTTACAGAGATAAACAAAGGCATAAAGCAGAAAAGAAACTCAAGAAATATCTTAATTTAGAAATCGAACATTTACTAAAATCTAGAATGGCGAATAACAGTATTTGTATTTTTTGACAGCTACTTAAGCTGTCTGCTGTCATCCCTAACTTTGAACAATTGACCACAAAGAAAGCAGACAGTCAGTGAAACCTACGTTACGGAACAAACCGTCTCTTCTAATAATGTTTTCACTGCTTAAAATGCAAGGAATATTTTGTGCTATAGCACGGACTGGGAACCTGTTCGCTGGCTTTGTGTACAATTGAAAGTTCTACCACTAGACCAAACTACATAACTAATAAACATACACACAATATAAAAGTATGAATTCGTCCGATTTTCCCTTGGCATTACCTTATTTCATAGAACGTTTTATCGGTGGTGTTAAACTGAACAAAGCTACTTAAGGACTTGTCAACACCACCCACACATAAATAACACGTTCGCCCCCTTTCAGTCGTGGGAGCGTTATAATGTTACGGTCAATCCCACTATTCGTTGGTAAGAAAGTAGGTGAACATTTGGCAATGAGTGATAATGAGTAGCTGCATTCCTGTTAATATTTAGCTACTAAATTAGGGGCAGCTAGCACAGACAGCCCTCATGTAGCTTTGGAAAAAACAAAAAACTTTTGTGCTTGTTTTTCAAAGAAGTTGACTGTACAAACCTTATAAAACCAGTTAAAAATAACTATTTTTTTATTTTCAAAATAAACAAATAGAGAAAGAAATGTGTCGAAACGTGTTTTGCAAACCTATACTTTTATTAATCACAGTGCAAGTTCTCTACAGTTTTACAATACATAAAAAAGTGCCCAGTTTCTAAATCACAACTGGTTTATTTTCTGAACTAATTAAATTTGTCTAGTTTTATTTGTATTTAAAAGTCAGCTTTATATTTAACCTACGAAAAACTCTTTAGTTTTCATTCTGCATTTTTTTTATAAGTGCCATAAAGTGTACTGAACATTTAACATTACATCATATTAACAAAACAGAATGTCAATTTTATAAAGTGTACTGAACATTTAACATTACATCATATTAACAAAACAGAATGTCAATTTTATAAAGTGTACTGAACATTTAACATTACATCATATTAACAAAACAGAATGTCAATTTTATAAAGTGTACTGAACATTAAACATTACATCATTTTAACAAAACAGAATGTCAATTTTATAAAGTGTACTGAACATTTTAACATTACATCATATTTAACATAACAGAATGTTGATTTTATACCTCTGTATTGTTTGTTTGTTTAGAAGTAAACACAAAGCCACACAACGGGCTGTCTGTGCTCTGTCCACCACAGGTATCAAAACCTGAGTTTTTGGCATCACAAGTCAGCAGACATACTGCTGTGCCACCAGGGGAGCCATAACTCTGTATTTTGTAAAAATGAGTAAAACTACTTTAATTCCTTTTACATATCAAAAACATAGCGTGTGTTACTTATTTAACTATATGGTTTAATAACTGCAAATATACATTTCTCTGAAGTCAGGAAAGAATTTAATAAAAATATATCTTGTCTTTTCATCAGAATAAAATCTCTACACATCTATAATACATTACAATTCAAGGTGTGTACACTAGATATACTACATTAACATCTTCTAAAATGTGGGACCACACTTATAAATAGAGAGAGCATCCTTCATATTTGTGTACTTCTGACAGCACAAGGTTCTGAATGTGTCACACATCTTTCATCTTCTTTGTCATTTGTTACTCATGCTGATGCAATTCCTGAAACAAAAGAGAATGTTCTTAAGTACCGTTTGTGAAGTGAAAGTATAATCGAACAAAATAAGGTACCTACAGACACATATTTTACTTCTAAAAAGTCATTTTTTAATAATTGAATGAAGTACATTACCAAAGATGGCCACGTGCAATATCATTTGGCAACAATGTACCATTATTTAATTTCTGTAGTGGATACAAGACATATTAACGCTAAAAATAAACGACCTTATAACACCAAAATGTTATTTAATTATACGCTTGACCATTTCACTTCTTCACTAAAACACAAACCAAAACTGACAGTACAAAGCTTCAAATGGTTTAAGTAATAACTCATGCTCAAATCTATAAAGTGTATTAGTACAGTGTCAAGTTTTTATTGTTGAAAGAAAACTCCTGTTAAAGTAATTAACTACAGTAAACAAAAATTCTATAAAGATTACAGAGTGGAATAACAAAAAAAAAGGGATAAAAACGAAATATTATCATCGGTGTCATCCTTTGTCTATACTCCTCTGTGATCACAGCTTATTTGAATTTTGGTGAGTATATGTATAGAGAATAGTGTTTATGTCATGCATTGCTTGTCCCTGATTAATTACAAAATGGTTTTCAACTGTACTTTGACAATGTTGTTTATATAAAATGTTCTATCTTCACAGAGTACACTGACAAAAAATTCAAAGAAGTTCTCTTCAAACAACTACAGATGTATCTTCAAACAACTACAGATGTATGACATCTATAATATTTTATTTTTATCACAACTTTCTGTCCTTCCAATCTGTAACCTTGATAAAACTATCATTTACTTCAGGTAATTGTTAATTGTTTCAACAGTGCTTTTCTTTCAACAATAAACTTTACTGATTAATATGTCAAAAACAAATTGTAATAAATGTATATTATAGATTCAAATAGAAGTTATTTATATTAACCATCTAAATTTTATTATCAGTTTTTATTTATTTTCGTTTTAGCACTCACAAAGAAGTGAAGCAGTTGACTGATTAAACAACACTTTGGTGTTACAAAGTTGTTTGTTTCTAGTGTTAACAGTGAAAGTACGTCAGCTTTGTTGTCATGTCTAGCACCAAGTACCCCAGATATCCTTCTTATTTTGTGATTATGTTTACAAACATACTTTTAGCTTATCTTCAACATTTTTAAATATTTTTCCAGAATATAACAATAATGGTGTTATTCTTAACTTTGATTCAATCTACATGCCATAAGAATGAACAAATATCGTTATTTCTTAAATAACAATTTATACAATAGAATTGTTATCAAAGTACACAATACCTTGTAAAGAGAATTTTGCAAAAAATTGTCAAAGTTGTGCAGCATTTCAAACCAAATTAAAAAAGAAAGACAATGTGTATAAATTTAAAATTTGTGTGTATGAACACACAAGTTATATTAAAAAGCTTTATAGGAATTGTTTTTAATGCTGTATATAATCCTTTCATGGTCAGTTTGTGTACCCACCTCTCTGTTGCCTACACTGTTGAAGAACCTCCCTAAAACCTTCACAGAGAGTAAGATCTTGGTGGTTCTGAGTGCAGTCTAGAAACTGTTTTAGTTCTAACTGACAAGGCCCAGAATCTTGGTTTGGTTGTTGTATTGGTTGTGGCTGCTGCTGAGCTGGCTCAGATGACTGACTTCCTCCAAAAGCCCCAGTAAGGGCATGGCCAACGGTGTGTCCCTTAAAGTTAAAAAAAAAGAAGAAACCAAAATGTTAGCTTTATAAATTCCACTACACCATTTTGTTATTTGTTTTAAGAGTTACTAAATCCATAATTTCTGTCTACCAGTAGTTTTACAAATATAAGTTTGGATTGCTATGTTTTATGCATACAGTGTACCCATGTCAAACATTAGCCTATTTTCCTAAGTAAAGAAAAGAAACTGACAGTTGAGCACATTTTAGTAAATAAAACCATAGGATTTTGTTCTAAATTTGTCAGAAATTTTGTGACAATACAATGATTGTCCATTTTCAAACTCAAATCTTCCTACTAACAAAAACATCAGGACATACAAATGATTAGGGAAATAGAAGACCATTTGATCAGTGATGTCGAGACCATTTAGACTATCAACCCCCCAAAAAAATAACAAAACACAAAATATAATGAACTAAAACAAAATAACAAAACACAAAATATAATGAACTAAAACAAAATAACAAAACACAAAATATAATGAACTAAAACAAAATAACAAAACACAAAATATAATGAACTAAAACAAAATAACAAAACACAAAATATAACGAACTAAAACAAAATTGTTCATGTCAGTGCACCTGTTCAATGAATGTTTTAAACAAAATAAAACCTTAAAATCTTTGCTGTTCCATAATAAATTAAGTATTAAGATAAAACAAACTAAACATTTAAGACGTGCCTAGGAGAGTCAGTGTCCAAAACTTGCATGCCACAAGACAACCTGGCTTTGAAACAATTTTCTATCACCAGGTCTGGTGCGGGTTTATTATGAGGCCTTTGAAATCTTTGTTCAGTTTTTACAGAAAGCATGATAAGAACACTGCATGTTTCAAAATTTGTGCAATGAACTGTTCAAAAACAACAATTCTGTAATATATTATTGAAATATTTTAGAGACTGTGGTGTGGTGCAACTCCTGTGCCCATCCCTAGTTTGGCCATGGTGAGTATTGCTGTTTAATCATACACCTGAAGATAGTGTTACAATTTTTTTAATTAAATTAGATAAGGGGGAATATGTAGGTTCTGACCTTTATACTTTACCAATACTGTCAATAAGTTGTCCTTCCTTTGTATACATATCCAAGAAAGAGAGGTTTTAAGGCCTAATGATTTGGAAGAGTCATACATACATTTATAATGTCTCACCTCTCCAAGATACAAATTGTTCTACAGCTATTCAAGATAAATGTATTATTCAATGCCTTTCAAGATATGCTGTATTGTAAGTGTAGACACACACAAACAAAAAGCAAGATGAACATAGTTAACTCACCACTGCTGAACCAACAGCTACACCAGCGGCCGTACTTGCCATTTGAGCAAACAACCCAGGCTGTTGTGGTTGTGAAACGGTCATTTGACTAGGTTGTTGAGGAGCTGGCACTGGTTGATGTTGCTGAGGTGTTGTAGAAGGTGCTTGATTTCTTGAAACTGAAGAGCTGTAAATGTAGTTTAACTCATCAGACATGCTGTAAGACTGTTCATATTCGTAACACCAATTTCATTCCTTCTTAGCAAAAGTTAGAAACATTCAATAAACTTGTACACTTATTATCACAAACTACTGCTAATAGCAACCTATCTGATGAACTTGGAAAAATACACAACATAATTAAACTAGCATTAAGTAAGCTATCCATTCTTACAGTCCTTCTTAGGAAGAAAATAGTTGACATTTCCTAAGGTAGCCAGTCAACCCTTCGTTAAGAATGCTTTCAGTTATATATCCAATATTCAGCCAGCTCAAAAGATATAGGTTAACTGACACAATAAGACAGCAATCAAATATAACCTTCATAATATTTACAATAATAAAATAGAATCAATAAATTTAAATATAATTAACATGCATAAGAATAGTTATTTAAAGAACACAAAACATTAAAGTAAACTTACTTTTATATGGACCATATGCACAAGTTTTATGAATTTATATCCTACTCTAACGATATAATATATCTTGTTATTAAAGTTTAAACAGGAAACTTAATTTCATAATAAAAATTTAATGTTAAAATTCTTAGCAACATCACTAATGATGGTGACCTTAAAGTAGATCCTGTTTTATGATTTAAAAAACAGACAAACAGAACCTGGAAGCGTGTTTCTGAAATAAAACAGATTATCACGTGATAAGATTGACAAGTCGTAAGTATATGTCCAGCTCCAACAATACTGGAATAGTCCAAGTATATACAAGCCTGTCATGTTGTGTAGCTTACATGATCATAGTACTAGTTCAGCACCATCTCAGTTATAAAAGAAATCATGACAACAAAACAATCACTAAAATACTCCAAACTGGCTAAGCTGATAATAAACACTAAGTTGTGCACATACGCATAAAATTAATCTTAACCAAAATTATCCTACTTTCATTATTGTTACATTGCACACACTTCAACACAGCTGTACAGAATTATATGGATCTCGTATATCGTTCAACTTAATTATCATTACTTTATATTGATGGCGGCCTCAGTTTTAGTTATCTTGCCAAATTACTGCATGTTAAAATTGTAAACAATTGGTGCATTCGAAAATCTCCCTCTGCTCGTGTGAAAAAGATTAATTTCCTCGTATCAACTTTAGTCTTCTGTTACTATAAATATGTATCTCAGAACGGCTGGTATGGGTATCAACACGTTTTACTAATAAAGCAGAGAAAAACGTTCCGACCTTCCCAGGTCATCTTCAAATTAACAGCCGTTCTGAGATGCAAGTTTATTTCAAGTAGGTTATTCGTCATCAGTAGTACAATTAGTTTTAGAGTATAGCATTTCATCTTCCTCCATGCTTTGTAGAACAAATATCCGACTTAAACAGATTAATTTTTTCCCATGTAATTTTAATTTTCTCGTGTGTTCTGTATTTCCTGAAGCGGTTATTTATGTATTAAAGCTGTTACCTTACCTAGGAGTGCCTGATGATGTGGAACGTCCCCTGCGCGGCATGCTTACAACAAAAAATTAGTTTACTTCTCTGCAAAGATTAATATTATGAAGTATATACGTTTAATAAGTTATTTAAATTATGTTTTTCACGCTACACGATTACTATGTAAACAGTGCACACTGACGAACTGTACTATCTGTAGTTTTCAAGCTATCCCAAATTAACTTACGTAACCGCTCTAACCTTTTCGATAATTCTAGAATCCATTACGCAATCAAGAAAAGCACGTGATATTAGAAATATGTATATTTGTGCATGTTACCAGTACGTTTTGTTTTCAATTTCTTTCTAACAGAAAAATAATATTTAACATATTTGTAAAACCAATTGCAACTTCTTTTTGTTTTTAATATTTAAACCTAGGAATTTTAATTTCGATATAAATAATGGAAATTTAACAGAGAGTTGACTTTCCAAACATACCCGCTAGGTGGCCGATTATTGCGTCACTCGCTCACGTGACATCCTACATATGTATGTATATTGTGTAAGCACATTTTTTTTTTTTTCACCAACAAAAACAAAGCAAGTGTTAATATACTTCTTAAAAAGTTATTTCTATTCACACAAAAGCCCTACTGCACCGGAGTATTTCTCAAGTCACACATAATGTGACCATATACTGCATTTAGCAACCAATATATGCACACACCTTTAGTGGTAATGTTAGCTTGTTTGTTTTTTAAAGAGAATGTATACGTGCTTCACATTCGAGAAGAGTCCTTCCTTTAGGCACAAAGTAATTCATAAGGAAGAGAGGGAGAATTATAGTGATAGCCTACTTTCATAATCAGGCAAAAACTTTAGTGTGGTATTTCATAAGTCTTCAAATTACACACTTAAATCAACAACTTACAGAAATTTCTAAGCCCGCCTGTAAAGCCAGTTTGACTAGAAATCCACTCAGAAATTGACACACTAAAACTGCAATACATAACTTTACCTAACTAAATGGATCAGAACATATCTATTAATGTCATAATTACGTATAAAAGAACTACACAAACATTTAGCAAAATCACATATATCTGGCTAAAGATATATTTTAAACTAGTTAGGAAAAGGCGAAATTAGTAGCTGTTTCAGCCACTTTATAGTCATAATTAGAAACCCTACTTAAGTGTGTCTTTTTTTTGTGTGTTTTATCTTATAGCAAAGCCACATCGGGCTATCTGCTGAGCCCACCGATGGGAATTGAATCCCTGATTTTAGCGTTGTAAATCCGAAGACATACCGCTGTACTAGCGGGAGGCATCCTACCTAAGATTTAGCTGTTTTAGAAACACATAGTTTTTTCTTAAAGATAATATAGGGTAATTGTGTCCTAAAGCTCATTCGTTGATAATGGAAGAAAGAAGCTCGGAAGTGTACTCAGGGTTAAGATCCTCTGTTCTTCTTAACGAATTGGCAGATTTCTCTGAAACAGTATAACTGAGAAAAAGTGAATATATGCATCACTTGTATTAGCTTTGGGCCCGGCAGGGCCAAGTGGTTAAGGCCACGAGGGCTATCTGCACTAGCCATCCCTAATTTAGCAGCGTAAGACTAAAGGGAAGGCTGCTAGTCATAACCACCCACTACCAATTCTTGGGCTACTCCTTTACCAAAGAGCAATGGGATTGGTCGTTACCATTACATTATAACGCCCTCACGGCTGAAAGGGCGAGTATGTTTGGTGTGACAAGGATTCGAACCTCGTATTAAGAGTTGAGTGCCCTAACTACCTGACCATAGCGGGCCAGAGGACTGTGTGAAAGTTCGTAATGATTTTCAAGTAACAGTTTATTTACGGTGATATTTCAAGCAGACCACTGATTTTTATGTGTTCACTAAGTAACTCATATTTTACCTTTTCTTTAACGTTATCCTTTTAACAGCAATATTTTGAATATTTAACATATTTGTTTTTATTTTGTGTAATTGTTTACAGTTATATGTTTATTATAAATATTATTTTGCATTATCATCTTAATATGTGAATTTAAAACTACCCAATATATTTTAAGTTTGTTGAGGTATTTTTGATCTTATGGCTAAAAATGCCCTTAACGGCGGCCATATTGAAAATCTGGTTTTAATACTCGTGTGGGCAGAGCACAGTTAGCCTATTATTTAGTTTAATGTTTAACAACAACCAATCTAAACCAGACTTTATATGATAAAAACAGTGCATTTAGGTAAATATACTCTTTACCGGGTTGAATTTTGGTTATGGTCTGTGCAAGCCGTTTGTTTTGAACCGAACTATTTTGCCAACTTTCTCTCCACTTGACCACTTGGTTTCCTTGTACTTAGTATTGGACTTCTCAATAAGCGCAGATCTAGAGTAGTACATTTTGAGGACGAAAACTTTTCAGGACAATGATAAAGAAAATAACAATACCAATTATAAAAGAATGTACAGATTTTTTTAATTGCACGTTATAATATATATATATTTAATAAACTAAGAATCGGTAATACGTTCAGTGCCAATGGATCACAAAATGATATACCCCTCTCTGCTTGTACTCCTGATTTTTCTTATTTCAAAAACTAGCAGCTTTGGTATTGTTTACGAAGGTTTACAGAGATTTGAAATGGTATGGTTTAAATATTAGTAACATATCTTAACATAACGTTTTGGGACACATGGAACATATTGGTCCTTCTCGGCTGTTCCATTATCTAAACTAAATTTTAAAAAATGCTACCCATGTAATTCATATACTTATTAGGTTTGTTTTTTAAATTCACTTAAGTTTACTGTCCGTACAATATCCAAAGGCAACCCATTCTAAAGGGCAACCACTGTTAGAAAAATGAAACTGTTTCAGTTAAAAATTACTCCTACTCTGCAAAAATTTATATTTGTATTCCTTAGCCTTACTGTTTTTATTGTTAAATATGAAAAAAATGTATCAACACTATCAAATCCCTTGCAATCTTAAACACCTTAATTAACCAGATCTCCTCTAACTGTTCTTTCCTCAAGAGAAAATTATTTGAGAAAGTTCATCCTCTCCTCGTATGACATCCCCTCCATCACAAGCACTATTCGCGTAACCCTTCTCTGAATCATTTCTAGCAATTCAGTGTCTTTCTTAGGGTAAGAAACCCAAGAGTACACACAGTGTACTAAACGTAGCCTAACTAGTGATACGCACACAGAAAGTATAACTTATTTTGATCTGTATTTAATATTTCTGTAAATACAACCTAAAATACTATTTATCCTACCTCTAGCATCAACACATTGCTTGGATGGCTTTGTTTTGTTTGTTTGGTTTGGAATTTCGCACAAAGCTACTCGAGGGCTATCTGTGCTAGCCGTCCATAATTTAGCAGTGTAAAACTAGAGGGAAGGCAGCTAGTCATCATCATTCACCGCCAACTCTTGGGCTACTCTTTTACCAACGAATAGTGGGATTGACCGTCACATTATACACCCCCACGGCTGGGAGGGCGAGCATGTTTAGCGCGACGCGGGCCCGAACCCGCGACCCTCGGATTACGAGTCGCACGTCTTACGCGCTTCGCTATGCCAGGCCCGCTTGGATGGCTTAAGACTGATCGATTATTACACCAAGATCCATTTCCTACTTAACACTGCTAAGGTCATTCCCTTCTAACTTATGTATATAATGAAAATTATGATAAACCAAATGCATTATCTTGCGCTTATTATAATTAAAAACCTATCTGTCGTTTATTTGCCTGACTCACTAACTGATCAAAATTATTTTGTAGATCGTTTGTTTGTTTTTTTTGTTTTTTGGAATTAAGCACAAAGCTACACAATGGGCTATCTGTGCCCTGCCCACCACGGGTATCGAAACCCGGATTTCAGCGTGTAAGTCCGCAGACATACCGCTGAGCTACTGGGGGGCTTTTGTAGATTAGCAGCATTCTCTTGATAGCTATCAACACCCAACACCTTTATATCATCTGAAAAGTTATTTATTGACTATTTATTCATCAACGTCATTCACATAAATATAAAAAAATGCACTGGTTCCATGACTGAGCACTAAGGTATCTTATTTGTCACATTAGTTCACGTTAACTGAGCTCCGTTTGTAACAACCCTCTGCTTTCTTCCATCCAGCCATTCTTCTATCCAACTTGTTAACTTATCCTCCACACCTATAGAGACAATTTTTTTACCATCCTTCTATGTAATGCCTTTCAATTTCTTTCTAAAATCCAGATACAGCAAATCTATGTCTTTATCCTTATTTACATAAGCAATAACATTTTCGAAGAATGTCGAAAAAGTTATAAAGCAATATTTTACGTCAGTGAAATCATGTTGACTATCCAATGATATTCTTAACTTTGTCAAATTACTTTACAAAGTATCTTTCAACAGAATTTCAAAAAAATTTTCTCAGAATTAATATAAGATATCAAGTGCGAAAAATTACCAGGACAAATTTTATCATCTCCTTCGAATAAAGAGGTTACATTAGCTAATTTCCAATTCTTTTACAACGACTGACAAAATATAGTGTAAATGGCTCACATATTCGATCATTAATTTCCTTCAAAATCCTGAGGAAGTATTATCTGGTCGAGGAAATTTATTGTTTTTTAAACTTCCCAAGTTTTTATTTACTAGTTTAGAATTAATGGAGTTATCTTGTTCTAACTCGGTTTAATTTATTAATTGCTTGGCCTGGCATGGCCGAGCGCGTTAAGGCGTGCGCTCGTAATCCGAGGGTCGCGGGTTCGTGCCGTGGGGGTGTATAAAGTGATGGTCAATCCCACTATTCGTTGGTAAAAAAGTAGCCCAAGAGTTGGCGGTGGGTGGTGATGACTAGCTGCCTTCCCTCCAGTCTTACAGTGCTAAATTATGGACGGCTAGCACAGATAGCCCTCGAGTAGCTTCGTGCGACATTCCAAAACAAACAAACAATTAATTGCTCAGGGTGTGGGATACTACACAACTCTTCATTAGCAAAAATCAAAGAAAAAACTAAATTTAATAACCTGCCCATTAGATCCTACCTTTCCTTCACCAGCATTCACTTCTGCCCCTTATTATAACATTTTATTTGGCCTAAATGTTTAATAGCGATAGATGAAAAAGCGACAGTTTGGGAAGCTACCAGATATTTGGATTAGTCGGGCTGTTTTTCATAAAATTAGAAATTAAGAATTTTCTGCATTTGAAGTTTTATATTCAACAACAGAAAAGGTAAAGATTATTCAAAGTAATGGTATTAATGAGACACTTAATACTAAGATAAGTAATAAACTGTCTACTGGAGGGCGATTGTTACTAAATTGGGAGGAAATTTTAATTATTTGTAAACTGATACCGTGTTTTATAGGAGTGGTCTGTGTCCCATGGAAATTTTTAAGGTTTTTTTCTAAGCTAAGTTTGAAATAAATGTTTGCCTGCCTCCCAGGTCTTTAAGACGTAACTCACTATGATAATCGAAGAATCGAGTTAACGATAATGCTATATTTATTGCTATTGGGCATAACAGGAAGTTACACCTTTCGTACTATTTCAGAGACGTTAATTTAGTAAAATACGTCGTTTATAAATACCAAATTAGTACCTTCTTTTTCTTCCGTCCATTTTATTTTAACTTTGGAAAAGTGTAAACGTGTGGCATTTGAAAAACAACTCGTTTTAGAAACGTGAGGAATGTAAAATTATGTAAGACTTAGAGGTTAAATTTTTTATACGTTTTATTACAATGTTATAGTTTAAGTTATTAAATTTATTATGTATGTTAAGCCTATTAAAATTTACTTAAAACGTTTTTGTATCAACTTCGAACAATTTCGTGACGAAGTTGTGTTGCTATCATATTACATAAGTAATCAACATCAAAAGTACAAGTTCTGATACCTGAGAAACAGTAATCACACGCGTAAAATCAGGGAATTTACCCTGTTACGGGTAATGTTTATCATTTACTTTCTACCACTAAGCTAATTATAGATTTCTTCGATAAAAGAATAGACATACTTATGCAATGTTAAATGGTGATTATTACAGTTAACTTGGTTCTGAATCTGTTAATTCAAATTCTTGTGGTTTCTGTAGTTAACTGTAAAGAGTTGAATGAGCTTTAACTTATTTTGTTATAGAAACAGAGAAATGTGATAGAATGGGTTAATTCTATATGTATAAAAGAAAAATTTTCAATAGAGATTCCAGTTTTTGTAAAAGTTACAAGCTAATTTGCAAGGCAAGATTAAGAATTCTTTAGCCCCTGGATAGAGAGTGTTTTTGTTTCTGCTGTTCCTTCATTGTGCACATTCAAATTTATGGTATCTATGTTAAGAGTTACCTCTATTTTAGAGCAGTACAGTGACATGTATCTTAAGACCGCTGGCATGGGTATTAAAACTTTTATTAAAATAAAGTACAGAACAATGTTTTGACCTTCTTAGGCCATCTTTAGCCTAACATCACAAAGTAGAGTGACATCTACTGTTTGCATTTCTCAAAGGACAGTGGAATTGTGACACATTCAATGAGATTCGTTTTTCTTTTAAATTATGGTTGTTAAGAAAATATGTCTGAAATGCATTTTTCATTATTTTTCAATGTAATTATAATAGAGTTTTGAGTAGGTCTAGGTGCTATAGCTCTGCTGTTAATCTGGCTTTGCTAATCTGAATTAAGTACTTTATAACCAGCTTTGGCTGATAAAGTTTACATGTAATCATTCTGTGGTTATATCAGTAGTTATGTGATACATAGGTACTGTAACACTGTGTAGCAAGTACAGTAAGTTTGTGCTTGGTTATTGTTGAGACTCAAAGTTATCTTGTCAGTTTAATAAGTTTTTCATTGTCACAAAACATTGTTAGGATGGGTATCAACAGTACTGAAAGATAACAGTTTGTGTATGTGTGTTCCAAAAGTAAGGTATACTCTATTTTTTGTTTAATATTACATTCATTAGTAGTACTATTTTGCATATTTATACCAATTTCTATTATTTTAATTTTTTTATAATTACATTTATTTAGTTTTGTAGCTTAGTGTAAGGATATATAACTAATATAAGTCGCAAAGATGTTTAACTTTGTGAAATATAATTAGCTAATAGCATGTTTTGTTGTTGAAACGGTGCATTCTCATCTCAATGAGTAAGAATGTAAGAATGATACAGTTAATTAGCTGTACTCATAATGAGGCTAATATTTAGGAAGTGTGCTGTCATGAGAAGTCAAAATAAACAGAGGGAATTCCATTAAACTTGCATTAAGTTTTGGATATTGCTTCAATAGGAGAAAAAATTATAGTCATATATGTGTAGAACCTTTCATTTTAATTTTTATTCAGAGATATTCTTAGCTATTTAATCCTGAATTTTTTTCAAAATATTCGTGCTTTACCATTGATTTAAGCAGGATGTCATTTATTGATGTGCAGTGTAGATTAGTGTCTGTTAAAAATAAAGCTAGACTAATCAATTAACATGTGAATAAATAAACATACATATCTCCAGGTGGCAGCAGGTGCACTACTTAGAAAACATATTAGAATTTGGAAGGTTGCCCATTATTATTCTGTAAGTGAGCACTAAAAAATAAGAATAGGTCAGTGTAAGGTTGAGATATATATGTGTTTTAGAGGTTGGTTATTTTTACACTGGCTTTCCTAACAAAGCACATCACTCTTCGACATTTTATGTGCAGAGGTTTGTTTATTCTTAAATTCACCTATGTTTATTTTAGCAGGTTGTAGTTCATGATCGGCAACTAACAAATTTAGGTCTTTGAGTGAAATATCACAAAAAGTAAGTGTTTTAGTAGTCTTGTTTTTTAACACTAATCACATTTTTAAAATTTGTTTTTAGAGATGTTTTCTGTTAAGTGTAGGTGGAACATAGAGATGGTTTTAGGGTTTTATGGATAGTGTTACAGGAACCTTAAAAACATTTAAGAATGTTTTGATATGTAAATTTTGTCTGCTAGGGTTGGTGTAGGAAGGACAAGAGAAGGCAGGAATATATGGACAGTTTTTGAAGCCAGTTGAGAACCGAAAGAACATTTTATTACAAAGATTATTTGCCGTTCAAAAAAAGGAGTTGATCGGCTGTTTTAAAAAAATCTTCAAAAAACACATACTTCTTTTGAAGGTCAGTAATTAGGTAAAGAAAATTCAGATGAATTTTTGTGTTTTCTTAATAAAATATGATAAAAATTATATATATACGGATATCCATTTATACAGTTATTGTAAATGGTTCACAGTTATAGTGGTGAAGTTTCTGTATAGGTATTAAGGTATGTTTTTATTTACTTAAAATTTAATTTTACATCTCAATGTGAACATGAAACTAGGTTTTTTTATATCATTATAATATCCTATACGAGTGTAGTATCAGAGGTGTATGTTGATGTTTGTACAAGATTTTTACTTCATATGCAGGTGTAAATCAATTCAACTTTAGTTTTCTCATACTTCCTTTAAAATATAGAGCTCTTACTGATTCTTTACATTTTTAAAGTGACACTCTTAGGAATTGTCAAGGTTTCTCTACAATATAGAACTGTGAGATCATTATATTTGAGTTTCTCCTTTCTCATGGAACAAAGAATGTTTTGCAGAGTGTTATTTTTAATCTGAAAGTTTGACAAAAAACAAGAAAATATACAACCTTTTGTTATGATATGAATTTATTTTCTAAGTTGATGAAGTATTATAATAATTAATTATACTTTTCAGAAGACATTGGTATTAAGCCTAATATAAATTAACACTACATTCTTTATTCAGCCATCTGATAAGTATAAATAATTAAGCTTGATGAGTATCATAATAATTAAATTATTCTTTTAATTAGATAGGGTGTTAAGTATAATATATATTTATATCACTAAATTCTTTATTCAGCCATACGATAAGTGTAATGAATTATAACCATTCTTTGCTAGATTAGGAAAGGCATTGAAACCATAGCAGTTGTGGTAATAAGTAATTTATATAAGTAGTGTTTCAGTTGACCTGATGTGCTCTGTATTGAGTAAAATATATCAGTAATAGATATTGCAGACATAATGCAGTTGATATACTGCTCTACATTCACTTCTGAAATTTGTCAAAGAACTGAATAAAAAATGTTGTGTTAGGAATATATTTGTCCTAATACTAATGTCTTGTGATGAGAACATGTAAAAAAAATGAGATTTGAGATAACTATTTGTATGCACAAAACTAAAATTTTGAATCATTCACATAAAGTTTTCTACCAAGATGGATTTTTTAACTTGTGCTAATAAAATTCCAGATCCAACTTTCTTTTTTTGAATGATTGTTAAACTGATTAAAGAAGTAGATTAAAGTTGAAGGAAGTCATGAACATTACAAGTTCAAGAAAGGCTAAATAGGATGAAAGTTGCATTTTACATGGAAATCTGATGTAACATTAACATGTTTCATGCGAACTAATTGATTTGAGTTTTATTGAGCATCCATTTGCAACCTTCATTGAAATACTAACCAAAAATCCTTCATTGAAATACTAACCAAAAATGTATTATATATCCCTGATCACCTTGTAGTACTGTTGCAAATACTGTGAAATGTTTGTTTATAAGGTTTGTCTTAGACTTGCATGGTTGTAACAGAAGATTTTAACTTGGATGAAGTTAGTTACTGGATTTCACATGGCTTTTTTGTGTAAAAAAAAAAAAATGCCTGTTGTGGGCATCATGTTTGAACAGCTTATGTAAGATCTTTAAAATGTGCTGATAGTTTTATAATTATAGGTGTTGCTAGTAACAATAAAAATATTTCTTTAATTTAGGAGGATTTTTACAAGTTTATTGGATGGTCTTGTATTTTTGAAAGTCTGTTGTAATATTAAGATGTTGTGGAGTGGAGGAATACAAGTTAGCTATCCCATATTGGAAATGATTGTCTGAAAAACTACTTGCCATAGAGCAGTGGTTCCCATACTTTTTCAGCTTGTTACCCAATTTAACATGCCACATCAAGCATGTTACCCCTTTCACAAAATGTTTTCAACATTGATATATATAATTAAATTAAACAAGATATATTGTACTTTATTTATTTACAATTTATTTACACTGAATTACACTTTTAATTATTGTATTTGATCATTGTGCATTTCTAATGAATATTGCCAAAGATGTCAAGAACACCAGTGGGATGGATGGAGTTGCATACTTGAAGCTAGTTTAGGAATTCGTGGCTTTGTGGTTGAAAGTGCCAGCCTGGCAACGTTTGCAACATTTAAGTGAGTTCTCTTTTTTGTTTTCATCCCCAGCATGGTTGAGAACCCCTTCTCGCAC
The DNA here is from genome assembly GCA_011833715.1 of Carcinoscorpius rotundicauda. NCBI lineage: Eukaryota > Metazoa > Arthropoda > Merostomata > Xiphosura > Limulidae > Carcinoscorpius > Carcinoscorpius rotundicauda. The sequence goes on along the minus strand of CM022394.1, from coordinate 100,774,545 downwards.
AGATACGTTGTTGAGAATGATACCAACAACTTCAAGGCTCTCTTGGACAGAGTTGGCGAGTCAGCTAGTTGTGAAATCCAAAAGGAATCTGGATTTTGGTTTTTGGAATTTGACTTTCAAGGCTTCATTTGCTCGCATTGTGATCCACTCCTCCTTTTCAGGGAAATCATCATTATGAATAGCTTCATCAGGTACAGAAAGGGGATGAATGATCCACTGAAGACGGGCTGTTTTTAGGTCACTCTCTGGAAAGGAGTGCTGCATGCTTGTTTCAAGCCCCTTCAAATGGTCGCTCATCTCTTTGTTGATGGTCTGTAAAAGTGATCCAGTATCATAACTATTCTCCTCAACAAACTGATCTAGGGTGGGAAACTGAGCGATCACTCCTTTCCCCAAGCGTTGAATTCAGAGTCTTGGTTTTCCCAGAAATGCAGTCACAGTGTGATGGACATCAATGACAGTCGTGTTTTGGCCCTGGAGTTGCAGATTATCACTGTTCAGCTTCGGAAATATGTCAGCCAAGTAACAAATTCGAGCAAGCCACTCCTTATCAGTGAACTTGGTAGCAAAAGGAAATTCTTCTTGTTTCAGAAATTCCTGAAATTCGGAGCTCAATGACTTGACATACAACCTTGCCTCATGACAACCAGCGAACATTGGTGTGGTAGAGCAGAACTTGATACTGCTCTCTGAATATGCACGAATTCACATCCCTGGACTTGATGAAATTGACAATTTTCAACACATCTTCAAACATTAATTTCAGATTACCAGGCAGGCTTTTTGATCCAAGAGAGTACCGATGAACGATGCAATGATCTACAGAAATTTCTGGATTCGCAGCTTTTATGAGGCCCCGTAATTCACGATTACGACCTATCATCGACGGAGACCTAGATTACAAAAGAAAAACTATTATAGATTGCCTCAGTTAGTCATTCTTACTTGTCTTTTGTGTTATAATTATATGGTTTTAATTTAATTTATTTTGGTACTTTAGTATTTCAGTACGACAGTGAATTATGTATAAAGTATTAGCTACACTACAGCTACTTGTACAATAAATAAAACTATATGACTATATACCATGTAATTCATTGTATTTATACTAATCTAGACTTTATATAAACATCTCTTCCTACCTGTTGAAAGCTGTTCCAATCCATTCGTGGTAAAGAAACTGTTGATGATATTGAAGATATCATCTCCATTCGTGGTTGTCAGCAGATCTTCGCATAATAGGAACTCTTCTTTGATCTTGTCCTGGTGGACGTAATGAACGAACCCAAGGAGAACAGCACAACTGGCCACGTCGCACGATTCATCAAATTGCAAGGAGAATTTGCTATATGAGCTTTCCTTGATCTCTGTTGTAACTTGGGACAGAATATCTGATGTCATGTCATCGACTCGTCAGCGGATTGTGTTGTTTGATAGAGATATGACACTCAGTTTCTTCGCTTGATCCTCCCCACATACCTTGCTTCCCATCTCGTATGCACAAGGCATAATCAGATTCTCTGCAATGGTGTGGCATTTTTGTTGTTCGGCAACTTTATATGCAACAAAGTAAGATGCTTCGACTGCAGCTTGAAGCTTTTGGGCTTGAATTCCAGATGAACCGAACTGGATATTCTTCAGTGCTACAGCCCGGCACTAAAAATAAGCCTGATCCTCATTTTGAAGATTTGGATGGCACTTTTGGAGATGAGCTGAGAGTTTTGATGGCTTGAGGCTTTCATTTGTCAACACTTTGTGACATACTGCACATTGTGGCCGATCCTCTCCACCAGAAGGTAAATTCACAAAGCCATAGCGAAGAAAGGTGTCAGAGTAGGTGCGCTTTTTAAACATTTTATTGTTTAATTTGCAGAAAAAGAAAAAGAAAAACTGCATAAAAAAGTGTGAACAATGTGAACTTATTATTTATTTTTTCATTTCATTCTAGATAGCATTAAAAGAGCTTATTCAGCATAGGAATGATGTAATAGTAGGTAAATACTAACTATACTGCACAGGGCAGTACACATACATACCAGGTTTTGTCTACCTCTGCTGATGCTCACATAGAAACTGACAGTGTGAAATAGAGGCAACCTCAGGCAGTGAGTGACGCGTACTGGACATGTCGATGAGTCATCAGGGTTACTGAGTGACTTGTGTTCTGAAGCATACTTGTCAAAATACTTTTAGGTTACCACACACTTAGATACATATTTTTTCTTTCCTACTACTGTATATTAGTTTTTGATGTTTATTGTTATTTGGTTTAACTTTCTTACATACTTAAAATAGGTTTAATTTACAACTTTACATACTAAGACTAAGTTAACATTAATCCTAATATCAGCTACCTCAATGTTTTCTTGATTTTCAGAATTTTAACCTTTTTTCTGTCACCCCTCCATTACCCCTGATAAATTGTTAAATTACCCCCAGTTTGGGAACCACTGCCCTAGAGAAACTAAGTGTCACCAGGGTTGTAAGTGTGAGCATGGTATGGAGAGTTTCTAAAACTGTCACAAAGGGCTCTAGCTTACTTTCTCATTTAACATATCTAGCCTATTCATTAATGAAAGTACCGAAAGCAACATCTGTCCTTCATGGTGGTCTTTCATCCTAACATTATCAACATCTGTCCTTTACTGTGGTCTTTCATCCTAACATTATCAACATCTGTCCTTTACTGTGGTCTTTCATCCTAACATTATCAACATCTGTCCTTTACTGTGGTCTTTCATCCTAACATTATCAACATCTGTCCTTTACTGTGGTCTTCCATCCTAACATTATCAACATCTGTCCTTAACTGTGGTCTTTCATCCTAATATTATCAACATCTGTCCTTTACTGTGGTCTTTCATCCTAACATTATCAACATCTGTCCTTAACTGTGGTCTTTCATCCTAACATTATCAACATCTGTCCTTAACTGTGGTCTTTCATCCTAACATTATCAACATCTGTCCTTAACTGTGGTCTTTCATCCTAACATTATCAACATCTGTCCTTAACTGTGGTCTTTCATCCTAACATTATCAACATCTGTTCTTTACTGTGGTCTTCCATCCTAACATTATCAACATCTGTTCTTCACTGTGGTCTTCCATCCTAACATTATCAACATCTGTCCTTCACTGTGGTCTTTCATCCTAACATTATCCTTTACACTGAGAAGCATTTTATTCAAATCTCCAATCTCATACTGTAGAAATAAAAATAAAACTAGTGGTAGTTTCAAGAACTGTGATTTAAATTTGCAATATAATATGGTTCTTGATATATCATATAGCATGTCTATAGTTTTCTCAATAAAACATTTAATTCTAACTCTCTGTTTACTTTAGGACAAGTGCTTTTCAGATATGGGCATATCAAATATGAGCTTTATGATTATTTTGTATATACAAGAGGTTTTATGTTGGTATGTCATTAATGATAATAGTAGGCGTGTGAAGGTACTGTATTAAAATTAAAGGGTTTTTGGGACAGTTAATTTTTCTGGATAAATATGTTTTCATTACACACAAAAACAATCCTAATGGAGAAATGTTTTATCAACCATGAACTTTTAAGATGAGTTCTCATAGTGTCTAAAAAGATTACAACTAGTGGTGGCAGCTGTGAGAAAGATGGTGGCTCCCTCTAAAGATGAGGCTGATGATCTCCCCGACAAGAATGTAGCCAAAGACTTTTATGCCAGATATGAACCTAGAGAGGTTCTTGGTAGGTGAGTGACTTAAAATAATTTTGGAATTTGTATTCATTTTTCTTACTATTTTACTTGATAAAGTACTCAAACTTTTTTGATGCCAGTATAAACTAAAGAAACTAGGATATAAATTCTTAATACTTTGCCCCCTGCTACTACAGCAGTATGTCTACGAATTCACAATGCTAAAATAAAGGGTTTGATTCTCCTTGGTTGGCTCCATAGATAGCCCCATGTGGCTTTACTATCAGAAAAACAACAATCTTAATATTTTAAATAAAATGTTACTGTGATAAAAACAAACAAACAAACTTGTACATGAGTAAGGGCCGAGGACCATCTACTGGCTAGCGTGCTAGATTATAACTGAGTTGAATTTTTCTATCTCATTACAGGAACAAGAATACTGTACTCCATACATTTCAGCTATGGGCACATCATAATTGTCAAATACACTAGAGACAGAAGCAGTTCATGAATTGGTGATGGATGATATTGATTAGCTGCCTTCCTTCTAGTTGTTCATTTCAAAATTAGGCATGGTTAGTGCAGATTGCTGAAGTACCTTTATGAGAATGTCCCAAAAACAAATGAAAAAAAGCAATCTATTAAATGAGTAAATCTCAAAAGTATGAATAGATTTGAGAATGAGTGAAGGCTTTCAATTATGAGTGATTTCCAGTAGAAGATCAGCTGTAAACCCTGTTTTGGGGACATATAAATAATCAAAAGTTATAAATGTTTCATAATATTTTGCTTCTTCTCATATACAACTGTAGAGAAGTTACATTGGTAACATATTTAATAATCTTCAGCAGTCTTGCCTGATTGTTTCAGGTTGTTAGTACCAAGTGAATTGTAAGAAATTTAACAGGTTTGAGATGAGAACTATTCTTAGCTTTTGCATTGTTTATTTTAGCTCCAGTGAAGAATGTTGACAGGATTGGGTGTTCATTAATTATTTAGTAATCTTTGATGTAAATTAATATTAATAACAATCATATATAGTAATATGTTATTACACCAAACAAAAAACTTTTTGAAATATGATGATCTCCAGGAGAACAGGCTGGATTAACAGTGTTAAAATTAAGAGTTCACTTCCCCTTGGTGGACACAGCAAATTGTCCAGTTTGACTTTGGTATAAGAAAACAAAACACACATATTTTCTACTACACAATAGGCAGTGTATGGGAGGGCACGTAAATGTCTTGCATATCTCTATGGAGGGGTGCAATGAAAAAAATGGCTGTCAGTATTGTAATAATACATAAATTTAGATGAAGTTGATACAACAACAGTCATTGTAATGCTGATATCAAGAGCCATTTATTTTGACTTCACAACTTCTTCTGATAATACAAGTCTTTTACCAATGTCCATTAGTTAATTAACAACATGAAACAGCGTAGAAGGACAGTAAGAGGTGGGTGTTGAAAGCAGATAACAGAAAGCACCTCTAACACCACTACTTTGACCACAGACATCCTTGACCATTACACAGTGTATACCATGTTTTAAGCATATACTTAGTGAGCTGTTAAAACTTGTACAAAACTTTTGGTGAGGTAATAATGAATGCTGTAGTGATTTGTTGTAAATAAATTGTGTGAAAGTTAGGAATTTTGTATTATTTACCACAGATTTGCCCTCAAATTTTTTAAATTCATAATACAGGTAAAGGACAGGTACCCCAGCTTGTGGAAGATAAATGTTTCACTGAATGTATGGATACTTTTATAGGGGAGTTAGCAGTACAGTAAGACGATGTGTAGAAAAGGAATCGGGGAAGGAGTATGCAGCCAAAATCATTGACATCAGTGGAGATGCTGAAGATTTTCAGGGTTTATCAGTGAGAGACTCCACCTTACGAGAGATTAAGATACTAAAACTAGTTGCAGGTCATCCATACATCAGTAGGTATTGTTGTTTTTATCACCCCCAATCTCTTTCTATTCTCAATCTCCTCTTATGCTTACATTGATCAGTTTTTCCATCCACTACCTCTTTGTACGTTGTCCTCCTTCTTTGCTAGGTAGGAGATAACTCTCACATTTCCTGTTGCCTTTTTTTTTGTTATTTAACCTTGAGCTAAGAGTCATTCTGTTTATTTTAAACAAAATTGTCAAGTTATATTGAGACGTTGATGTGCACATTTTGGTTAGTGTTACAGTTGTATTATGAGTGAACAAACCATCTATAATTTTTAAAGAGAATTTATTACCAATCTCCCCTTAATTCAAATATAATTACACCCCCTCTAGTTGAATAAAATATTAGAGATAAAACAAGATGTTATAACTTGTATTCTATACTGAAATAGTTCTGTTTGACATATTCGTCAAATAAAACATGAGCAAACTAAGATTACAGAGATAATTTAATCTCTTGTACGTCTCAAGCAGATATTTTTGGCAGTAAACCCAATAATACCTTACAAGATTCAGCTAGCTTAGGAGATTTAGGTTAGTCCTAAATACGAATTCTAATATAATAGTAAAAAAACTGTATGTATATTGAACATTTTAACAAATACTGTTAATGAAATTAACATTAAAAAAAAAATAGAGTAGGGCATAATTACAATGTGTGTAAACATGCTAAATATTTAAGTAAATTTCTTTTAATTCTACTATTTATCTCATATGTAAGGTTTAATCACCAAAGGTTTGTGCTATATGTATTAATAAATGACTATTGATCAGAGAGGTGTGATATTTTTAAAGTTTAGAACTGAATATTTACCACGAATAATAAGTCACTATCATGGAGTGGTTTCTACATTTAAGGTTTTGCCAGTATTAACATTAATTGTTATTTTTTAGGACTTTTAAGTGTTTACAACAGGTCTGTGATGTTTTCATGTCCTGCTGCATTTATTTTTCAAATTATTTTCAAGTGGTACTTCACCATTTTGAACAATCACGTGCAACTTGTATTACAGTTACAGTATATGGCACACTGTTTGTAAAAAGTGACATAGAATAATTTTGATCACAATGTTAAGCATAGTGCAAAGCTTAGCATTTACCTCAGAGATGCAGCCCTGCATATTGGTTTTTAGAAGATAAGGTTACTAAATGATGTAAGAGGTGGATAGAGCAGGATGATGAATTATATCTGAAATGGCACATCAACTTTAAATAACAAGAAATATCTGTAGAATTTCCACCTGTTTTCATGTAGTTGGAAGGTGGTATAAGGAAGAGAAATATTAGGGTCATCTTACTGGAACTGTTTGTTCACGGGGTAAAATTGAGAGAATCCTGCACAGTGAATAACTGAAACCTTGTGTGTTTTGCTGCAAGGTTGTTTCCATTACCCAAACACAAGGTCTTTGGATTACTTAAGGTTCACAACAGTAAATGTTCGAAGAAATACGACATATAGCTTTAAAACACATCATGTAGCTTAACATCCTTAACTGTAGGTAATTTGATGTTGTAATGTATACTTTTGAATAACCCTGTATTTGGTGATGTATCTTGTAATTCTCTGGTATCTTCTGCAAAAACTTAGTTAAAATAACAAGAGGGAATCCTCAATAACCATGGCTCTTGAAAGTCTTTTAGGCAGGATTAGAGTAAATTAATTTGTGGGACCTTACCCGCTTGTTTTTATTTGCTATATTTTTGTGTGCTAGCAATATCATTAGGATGTTTACCAGCCTATCCTCAAATTTAAATTATTTTATTAAATTTAACTTAAAAGTATAGCGTTATTTATCTACACACACACACTATGTAGGACAGTAGGTTACATCTATCAGACTTCTGCTATTACAAGAAAGTTCTTGCCTAAACCTGGCTTTAAATAATTGTATTGCAAAAGGAAACTGGTAATTTAAATAAGTAGAATATTTTGTGAAAAAGAGAGAGAGAGAAGTATATGAATTAGCTAGACATGAAGCAATCTTGTAAAAGAAGTTGTAAACTGAATTTTCACCTCATTTAAAAATTTTGCTCTGATAATTTGTATGATGTGCAGTCATTACCATATCTATGCTATCATCTTGGTTAACTCACGAATGGGATCAAGGAGGTATCTGTTGCTCTGGTCATTCATGTGATGTGCCTTTTAATGGGAAAAGATTCTATGAAGATGAACACACAATGCGAAAGTAGACAATTTTTTTCCATTGGTGGATCATGTGACTTAAATAGAGATGAGTGTTTAATGGAATTTCATAATTAAGGCTAGGTTCATTAGCACTGTGTATGGCATTGGTCTGTTAGACTGACACCATGTTGAAGTTTGTTATTCACAAAAAAGAAAAAAACATGATTGTTTATTAAAGACTTTCTACAAAAGATTTGTCTGTGAATTTTGAAACTTTTACCGAGTCTAAACGAGGGACTGACAACAAATATACTTCTTCTTGAATTAAAGTTTTCTTATTTAATTTTCATAACCTGCAGAGCCTCCTAAATAATTATTAAAAGTTTGTTTTTCAGTAAAAATTTATTTGGTTTACTTTAGTTCTATCACTATTCAGCTGTACTAAAACTGTATCATAGTATAACACAATGAGGCAGCTTTGCTTAAATACACAGTCGAGTTATAATTTGCAATGAGTAGGATATTGAGTATTACATGGATTTTAATTTATCTTACCTTACTTAATAAATATACAATTTCTGTATTTCAATTACTTTCATGAAATTAAATAAAAACATAATTAAAGCAAACAAGAAATATAAAACTCGCATCTAGACTCTGACCTTTTGCTGGGAAGGATGAGACACTCAAAACCTCCTTTTTCATTGTGATGTTTGTGTAAGATATTGATCTTATAGCACAAAAAATATATCGGACATTACAACAGACTGTCCCAAAAGTATTTTGCTTTAAAAAGATTTAAATAGTTTGTTTTTTAGATGCTTGAAACTAACCACCATGATTGTAAATAATGAAAGTGAGGTAAAGTATCTTCATAAACATGGCCAAATTAAACAGTCCAATAGCAATGTTACTGAAAAATGTTATTTTTTTAAATGTAGAAAAGGTTATGATATGTGTTCAATTGTTTTCTTATATTTCAGTCAAGGGAGGAGATTGAAGGTTGTAATTTTACATTTTGGATTGTCAGTACATGTAATATGGGTTTGTTAGTAGATGAACACTTTACAATCAGTATATGAGCAGTTTGAAGCTCAAGGATGTTAAAGTAAACAGGAAAGTTAAGATTGAGAATTTGTTTAAAAACATTTTTTTGAAATTAAAAAAATAAAACTTAGTTTAAAAGTTTGAAATGTAAGGTGTGATTTGATGCCGAGCTTACTGATGTGCGTAAACAAAAATTTGTTTAATTAAAGTTGAATGTAACTCAGTGAAGAATCATCATATGAACACTTTGATCCTGCAGTAAACATAGCAAAATTGACAATAATAACAAGATGAACAACAATGAACTAATTAAAAATAATGAAAATTTATAATGGCAATATTTCAGTTACTTGAATGGTTGTAATAATCAGATATTGTTTACATGACTATAATAGTGGAATTTACTGTGTCTAAGACTTTATTCTTCTGGGAAATGGTCAAAAAAGAAAATGTCAACTATCTTCCATTTATCTAACTCAGTCAGTTAAATTCAGCTTATTTCTTGCTTCATTGTGACCTTTATCAACTTTTGTTGTTATTATCAGATGAGTTACGTGAGATAATTTGGCCAACCCTCTGACTTATTAAAGTTTGCCTACTAATAAGAAAAATAATTTGTGTAATACTAGGATAAAATGCTGGATGTGAATTTAGGATGGTGTGTCAGGTGTGAAGCCAGGGTAATATGTCATATGTGATTCAAGGATGGTGTGATATAAGGGTGTTGTGCCATTTCTGATATTAGCTTGATGCACCATGTGTGACATTAGGGTAATGCATGTTAATCATAACCTTTTTTGAAAATAAAATTGATTCAGACTAAATAAGAGAATAACTAATTTCGTCCTACCTGGCTATCAAGCTTGACATTTCTCTAAGTGGTTTGTTTTACTGACTTTAAGCCTTTCACAAAATATTTGTGAAATACATCTTACTATTTTAATTCTTTTCAGTTGAACTTCATGATGTATTTGAATCAGCAACGTTTATCTTTTTAGTATTTGAATTGTAAGTATTATCACTGTTTATTTTCAAAAATAAATTAAGTTTTTATAATATTTGAGAAAATATATACGTGTGTAATGTTATCTTCTCTCAAACTTTCACAACTGTAAGCTTACATCTGTTTGCGAAATTAATAAGAACTGACAAATGTGTAAAGCACGTCAATATACATACAACTCTTAACATATTTGGTCTTCTGTATTAGTTGTCAAGATGCACAACCAAACATTTGTTTTTAATTAGCATTTATAACTGAGCTCACTCTGTGTGTGCATGTAAACATTTGATGCCCATTTACTGCTAATTCACTATATAGGATAAGATTCCAGTTGTGTGTGAGTGTTCCACTTGTAGTGTATGGCTTGCAAACATTCTGCACGCATTTAGAGAAGCCACAGTTAATGGGTTAAAGGCTTTCCTGATTTATTAATTTTACAGAATTGTAAAGTATGGTGTAGATAGCTTATGCTTATTAAGACATATTTAAGTAGCATGCTTTGTTAAAACATACTACATAAGTGTTTAAATTATAATTTTTCAATGTATTTCTTCATAGTTTGCACAAAATTTTTTTGTTCATTTGTATATAACTATGAAAAATTCTTTATTTAATAGTAGTTTGACAAAACTTTTGTTACCCTAATTTTAACTTACAAACTCAAAATGTATCGCAAAAATCACATTAACTGCAAATTTGTTTTCCCCACATTCCTTTAGCTTTTTCATTGCAGGTGAAAAATGAGAAATGTGTGAAAAAAGCATTTCACATCCATATTTCACATTCCACAAGTTACTATCCAAGAAGCTTTTCATTCAAAACAAGAACCTATCAGTTGAGCTGGATGTTGAGAAACAAAATACCGTATGAAATTCTATTTACAAATGTGGTGTAATACTTAAATTCAAGTTTAAATACTGAAAGCTGGTAAACAATTGCTCCAAAATTGATAATAAAAATCAAATTAACTATGGGTGTTTTTGTGTTCTTTTTTTCCATTCCTTTTAATATTTTAATCTCATTTCAAGTAACAATGAACACATTAAAAGGAATGTGAAGAAAAAAGTGCAGATAACTTGATTTTATAACAAACTTCAGACCTATTGGTTTTTGATAATTTCATAGAAAAAAGTGAAAACTTGTATGTATATTTGATCTTTTATTTTCCCTTTAATAACTGTTCCCTGATGAGACAGTGGTGTAAGTCTAAGGATTTACAGTGCAAAAACCCAAGGTTTGATTCTCCACATTACACACAACAACCAAATCAATGACTATGTTCATTGTGCAGGATATGTATAATGATATGTTATAGAACAGTTTTTAGCAGAAACTTTTTTAGTACACGATACATCTGGGTAAGTAGTGGAACTTACTAATCCATTAATAGTACACGATACATCTGGGTAAGTAGTGGAACTTACTACTAATCCATTAATAGTACACGATACATCTAGGTAAGTAGCGGAATTTACTAATCCATTAATAGTACACAATACATCTAGGTAAGTAGTGGAATTTACTAATCCATTAATAGTACACGATACGTCTGGGTATGTGGTGGAACTTACCAATCCATTAATAGTACACGATACGTCTGGGTATGTGGTGGAACTTACCAATCCATTAATAGTACACGATACGTCTGGGTATGTGGTGGAACTTACCAATCCATTAATAGTACACGATACGTCTGGGTATGTGGTGGAACTTACCAATCCATTAATAGTACACGATACGTCTGGGTATGTGGTGGAGCTTACCAATCCATTAATAGTACACGATACGTCTGGGTATGTGGTGGAGCTTACCAATCCATTAATAGTACACGATACGTCTGGGTATGTGGTGGAACTTACCAATCCATTAATAGTACACGATACGTCTGGGTATGTGGTGGAACTTACCAATCCATTAATAGTACACGATACATCTGTGTAAGTAGTGGAATTTACTAATCCATTAATAGTACACTAAAAATCTGGGTAAGTAGTGGAACTTAATATTCTTTTAATAATACACGATACATCTGGGTATGTGGTGGAATTTACTAATCCATTAATCGTACGGGATACTTCTGGGTATGTGGTAGAATTTAATAATTCATTAATAGTACACGATACATCTGGGTATGTGGTGGAATATACTAATTCATTAATAGTACACGATACATCTGGGTATGCGGTGGAATTTACTAATCCATTAATAGTTCACGATACATCTGGGTATGTGGTGGAATTTACTAATCCATTAATAGTACACGATACGTCTGGGTATGTGGTGGAATTTACTAATCCATTAATAGTACACGATACATTAATCCAGATAATTATTCTTATCCAAGACTAAACTTCCAATCTTCAGTTGTTTTTTTGAACACATTTTCACACTACCCTTCATTTGGGTACAACAGATGAATTTCTCCTGTTTTACAAATTTTCTCAAGACTTGTATTATAGTGAACAAAGTAATTCTTCATGAAAAATAATTGTCCTAAGAATTCTTAAAACCATTAACAATTATTGTTACAGTGTGTGATAAATAATATATGGCTGAGTGAAAACAAATTCACCCTGCTGTCATAAAAACGGAAAGAGAGAGAGATAGAACAAGACTTACTATTATATTCTCAAGGCAGCTGGTTATCATGAAACACTATTGTATTCTCAAGGCAGCTGGTTATCATGAAACACTATTGTATTCTCAAGACAGCTAGTTATCATGAAACACTATTGTATTCTCAAAACAGCTGGTTATCACAAAACTATTGTATTCTCAAGATAGCTAGTTATCATGAAACATTTATTATCAGACAAGAGAACTTGTGATTATACTTTATTAGCTCAATGTAGATTTTAAAATGATTTATAAGATGGAACTTGAAGTTTTGTAAGAAATATTAAAACATGATAATGTTAAGAACGTTTTTATTTACTAACTTTCTGGTTCTTTTCTAAGTTTGTAATCTGTGAAAAATAAAAAATATATAGGTATAGAAACATTATTTTACATTAAAAATGGAAATTTTAAAAAAGGAACTTGTTAAAAATGATTTATGTTTACACTTTATGGTACAGGCCAGAAGAAACTGTGGAATGCAGAACATTCCAGTCTAGCAGAACTTTTGTAGTGCGATCTAAGTTTCAGGACGTGTTATAAAAATTGTTATAGTAGTTTTTGTGATAATATTTCATGTTTTGTTGTGTTTTTTTTCAAAACAGTTTTGTGTTATATAAAACACTCCTGGTGATAATTTTGTGAAAGAATTAGTTTCACCTTTTTCCAGTTTATGTAATTCTTACACAAATATTTAAGTCAATAATATATTTCTCGGAAGTTAGTCATTAAATTTAACTCAAATTTTGAAGGTTTGTTGTAATATGTTTATGCTTCTGTAGCATACAAATTCATACACGACAAAGACAAAGATTTTTATCTCTTGTATTTCCCTAAAGGTGTAAAAATGGAGAACTGTTTGATTATTTGACGAACGTGGTGGCACTTTCAGAAAAAAAGTCAAAGTAAGTTATTCTTTAATAGAAATTTTGAATGTAATTCTGATGTGTATCTCCACTCACAGGTTAGTATGTCGAGTGAGAAAAGTTTCTTTTCAATGTTTAAGAGGGCAGTAGAAGATCAAGGAATGTGTTGTGTGAGGGCAGGCAGGTATTTATTAGAAATCTGTTTTCAGTGTTCTGTATTTGTTACATTCTGAGTGTTAAAACATGATATTAATACAAGTGAATATGTGATGTTTTAGAGGAAGTCAGTATTAGATTATAAGATCTTGGTGATTAGTTGAATTTGCAAATTAATTAATCACTGAGATTACTAATCAGCTACAATCAACTAGTCAATTCTTCTTAGATTTGAATAATTGTAATAACTTAAAGTAATAATTGGAAACACTTATATTAATTGGGTGATTATTTTGCAGGACATTAATTGACATAATCAATGCTCCCAGGTAATCAAGTTAATCACCCAGCTCTGTATATGATGTAGCAATGTAAAAAAGACATTTTAGGACCTAACAAACAATCTTGGTTGAAAGGTACATTCATGCATGCAAAATGAAATTAATTCTGTTCCACAGAAATACTGCATGGGATATTTTTATGTACTGTGTCTATTTGTTCAATGTTTTCTGTATTTTCAGAACTATTATGAAGCAGCTTTTAGAAGTAGTACATCATATACACTCTAAGAATATAGTTCATCGAGACCTCAAGGTACATATAAATAGAATATAATATGCTACAGATATATGTACAAAATGAGTTGTTCTTTACTTGATACACATGTTCCTATAACAATTTTCTGTTATGTTAGGAATATACATGTATGGAAATTTAATCTGGAATCCTTCTAACTAAGTATCTTGTTTTAATATAGAAAATTGTAAAGGGTTTAGTAATTAGTACAATATTGTATTATAACCAGTTTCTGAATACTATAATTAAAATGTAAAGAATTTGTGTAAGTATATGCTACATATTTGAAACAGGTGTATTAGGAAAATTGAAATAAAACTAAGTGACCTTTTGTCTGTATATAATAATAATATTGAAGAAGAAACACAGAACTTACAGATTAATAGGACAGTACCATAAATGGAATTCCTTTTATATTTATTTCTTGGTCCAAGATTCATGCCAGCTGTTAACCTTATCACTTGTTAGCCCATGTTAGTTTTGTAGATTAGAAATGCTTGAAATGTACAATAGGTCTCTACCAATCTCCTCTCATTTGTGGTCTTATTTTGGCACTGTGAGAAAACCTTCAGAATTATAGGTAATCAATTTATTTAAGTTTGAGCATTTTAAGTAGTTTCTTACAACATTGAACTCAACATTCACATTGTGTGAGAGTGTGCATGTTAGAAATCGATGTTCTTATAGAAACTGAAGGTTTCTTTGGTTTAATAGAGAATTACTGAATTTAAATGGTTTATAAGATTTGAGAATTATTGTTCTTTCTTTTTATTTTAAGAGATAGTATTTGTGATAGCAAGTGTTTGTAAAACAAAATAATATTTCTGTCTATCTGACTTAAATCAACCACTTAGAGTTACATAATACTTTAGAAACACAATGATAATCAAAGTTAATATGGAGTTGCTGAAGATTCTGGAGACAATGTTGAAGTAAGTTGGAGTAACTCAAAGTATGAGGTGTATAAACAGTGTTACATTGAAGCTGAACAGAGCTGTAGAAGTATACTCACAGTGTTCAGTTGAAGCTACATAGGATGTTGGAAATTGCCAATGGTCTTAAATTAAATTAACGAAGACTGGAAATGGAGTGATAATGTAAAGTTGGAGTTATCCAAGACTGGAAATGTAGTGATAAGTGTTAACTTGGAGTTGTACAGGACTGTAAAAATACAGTGTTAAGTTGGAGCTTTATGAAATAACATGGAAATACAGCAGTAGTGTATATTTCACTCTTTCTATATTATTTGAAAAACATGCATCATTTACATTAAAACCTTAGTTTTTGGGTGAACAGAGTGGC
The DNA here is from genome assembly GCA_011833715.1 of Carcinoscorpius rotundicauda. Taxonomy (NCBI): domain Eukaryota; kingdom Metazoa; phylum Arthropoda; class Merostomata; order Xiphosura; family Limulidae; genus Carcinoscorpius; species Carcinoscorpius rotundicauda. The sequence goes on along the minus strand of CM022394.1, from coordinate 100,759,207 downwards.
ATTAAACAATTAGTACAACTGAACACATATTATTTTACACTGTTTGACCAATGCATCAGAGTTTTATCTTTGGATTGTCTTTGTTGCTGTCTTTATACAATTTTTATTTCTTTTAATTTTGTATCAGCCAGAAAATATACTTCTTGATGACAACTTCAACATCAAGCTTACAGACTTCGGGTTTGCCAAGGAAGTAAATCCTCAGGAGGATCAGTTTGGTAAGGTATACACATCTCTGAGTCATGCTAATGTTTTGTGTAATGCAGTTTGTGTGGTGATTTCTTTAGTTTCCATATACCATCCGCTTCCCATCTTTATAGACCCAATTCTGAAATCAACATTATTTATTGATTGTTTGATTACTTCTGAATTGCTTTTGGATCCAAGTCAGTAAGTTGAGATAATAAACCTGTTACTTACAGAGCTGTGTGGAACACCAGGTTATCTGGCTCCCGAGCTGCTTAAGGCCTCGATGTATGAGAATGCAAAAGGATACAATAAAGAAGTAGACATGTAGGTTTTTTTTGTACCATTTTAAAATCAGATAGATAAACATATAGGAATGCAAATATTTGTTTTGTAATATTAAAACATTCCCATGCAATTTGTGTCAAATCATATTGTGAATTGTTTTCTTCTTTTTAATTATACTTTGGTATACAGTTTCCTTTCTAATTAACTTGTAATTAACAGGCATTGTATGTTTAAAATAAATGTCATATAATATTGCATTTTTTCTTTTTTAAATCTGCTTTCAGACTGAGTTTTGTTTCTAATTAACAAATGTTATACATTTAGAATAACTGTATGTCAAATTATATTATAACTTATCCATTTTTAATTCTACTTTGGTGCATAATGTTTCTAATTAACTTGTAAGTAATGGTTCATAAGATATAATGTTTAATTATATTTAAATAATGTTTAAATTAAAAATTAAAATTGTATGTTCAGACAAGTGATAAATAATTTTTTATGACTGTGGTATATAATCTTAATTTTTTTTATTTTGTTTGTGGAGTGTAATATATAGTTTATCATAAAATGTCTTAGACTGTGGTATATAATCATGGTAATGTCTTTTTCTTGTTATGATTATATGATCATGTTAATGTTTAGACCAGATTATGGTATACAATTGTGACAATGTTTTAGTCTATATATTTGTAATATAACCAGTGTACTTGTTATGTTTTGACAGATGGGCATGTGGTGTCATCATGTACACCCTGTAAGTATTGTGGTTAGTTGTGTGTCTTAAACAGATTAACAAATATGATGTTCTGAAATGTATATTATGACATAAAAGTTTTTAGACAATGTCACCAGGTGCAAGGACAGTAACATGTTTTGTTAGTTATGAATTTGTTGTTGGCATCTAGTATTATGTAATATATACTCATGTTAATTTAACTAGTGAAAGAAGCCTGAATAAAATATTATATGGTCCAGTCTTGTTAAACTAATAGCTCATGCTGAGTTCTGTGTAAAACAACACAAGCTTTTAACAGAGATAACAGGATATTTCTAAACCTTAAAGCTTTCAACTCTCTTTCTACAAGTTGTGGGATCAAAACTCAGGGTCAAACGTGCTCACCTTTTCAGCCACATGAGTGTTATATTGTAATGGTCAGTATCTCTGTTTCTGACAAATATTAGCCAAATAGTTAGCAGTAAATGTATACAGTTAGTTGCAAATTCTCTCTGATTGGAAACTCAAAATTGGAAGTATTTATAGTAGATGTTCCGTAAACAAAGAAAGTAATATTGATTAGATTCATCATAATGGCCAGAAAATCACTTGAACTGAAAATGTATTCTCAAAACAACTGGTATTGGTAAAGTACAGAACAACATTTTGACCTTTGTAGGTCATATTCAGGTTAAAGTGCTCTGAATGTCAAAGTGAAGAAATTCAACCAAGCACGGGTAAACTGTGGGAGTAACTATGACTCTCTTGTAGTCATAAAACACTGCCGATGCACTGTCCATGGAGGTACCTCCCTGTGGTGTGGCTGGATGCAGGGTCACCTGTAGCTAAACCTCCACACGTGAAGGAGAACACTAAAAACCCGTATGATGAGCTTGGCGACCATCATATGTCCAAAGGCAAGAGTAGTCAACCCCAGACAAAGGAAGGAAAACCTCTCAAATTGTGACGAAGAGTTATCGAACTTGTCAGGTATGTGGTTACCTGGTAGGAGGTTGCAGCTCTACACTGTATTAGCATTTTGTAGGGACTGACCTACCCCACATAAGATCTGGTTGTTTATAAATATGGATAGTAAAATATATGATAAAATGGATGGTTTGGCGTACGTGGGGTGCCAGGGAGGTAACCAAACCCAGGCTACTTGGCACCACCGGGGGATGGTAGCTTTCGAGTGATCCCCTGGCAACGAGGGAAAGGATAGCCTAACATCCGGAATAGAGGTATTGAGTAAAACCTATTCCAACAACCAATCACATATCTAAGGTGATTGGGCTGCAACTAGTCAAACTGCATGGGAGACAGATGCCAAACCACTGAGGTGGACAGCCAAAGTTATAATTCCTCTGAAAATGAGGAAATAGAGACATTGAACAGCTGAACCACAGAGGTTGACAGCTCAAGTTACAATCCCTCAGTCAATGAGGAACCAGACACTAAAATACCGAATTATGACACAAATGAACCGAAAACTAAAAGGGTAGGCACAACAGTGTTTGTGAACCTACCCATAAAGAATAAACTTATGGCCTGTGACCTGTGTCCACTCGAGTTCACGGCTTTTCCTAAATTTGCAGACCACCTAGCAAATGCACATGACTCGGTGGCATAGGCACAATGTAAATACTGTGGAAAAGACGATAGTTACCATTGTGCTATTGCATGTCATGTACCAAAGTGTCGATACTGGCGTTCCGTAGTGTTCGCCATGCAGTCATTCAGCTTCGGCTGTGAAGTCTGCAGCCTGAAATTTAAGACCAAATCAGGCCTGTCTCAACATAAGAGACATTAACATCCAAGCATCAGGAATGCAGAGTGCATTCAGACAACTGGAGTTTGGATGCCGTTGGAGTATCCCCACCAGGTAATCTGGTCCGAGGAAGAAATACGAACCCTCCAATATGTGGAAGTAGTATACTCGAGCCAAAAGAACATCAACGTTCTCTGTGCAGAACATCTACCTGGCAAAACTCCAAAACAGATCTCTGACAAACGTTGAGTTCTTAATAAACAAAAACTGCCCGTCTGTATTGCTTCACTTACCATCAAGAGTTGTGGAGATCCTGCTGACGTTGTTCAGTACGAGGAGCTCAACTGGGAAGGGATTAATATCCCCGACCGGAACTCTTTGTTCTGTTCATACATATGTTAGCTGAGAGATCAGAAGGGACTCGACGAAGCATCCTGGCAGGAGGTTGAAGTTGTGACCAAACTATGGGTCAACGAGCTCACCCATTCACAGACGTCAAGGAGTAAAACGAGAGACCTTCGACGCAGGCTCTTAAAGTGCTTAATCCTGCTCGAAGGCCATTCAAAAGGTGGCTCCACAGAGTAGAACATTTTAAACGGTTCCAACGGATGTTCAATTTCAAACGAAAACGCCTGGCTAAGGAGATATTAGATGGTTGGGATGCTGTCTAGCTAAGGAGATATTAGATGCCCGGATGCTGTCTAGCTAAGGAGATATAAGATGTTAGCTGAGAGATCAGAAGGGACTCGACGAAGCATCCTGGCAGGAGGTTGAAGTTGTGACCAAACTATGGGTCAACGAGCTCACCCATTCACAGACGTCAAGGAGTAAAACGGAGACCTTCGACGCAGGCTCTTAAAGTGCTTAATCCTGCTCGAAGGCCATTCAAAAGGTGGCTCCACAGGGTAGAACATTTTAAACGGTTCCAACGGATGTTCAATTTCAAACGAAAACGCCTGGCTAAGGAGATATTAGATGGTTGGGATGCTGTCTAGCTAAGGAGATATTAGATGGTTGGGATGCTGTCTAGCTAAGGAGATATTAGATGGTTGGGATGCTGTCTAGCTAAGGAGATATTAGATGGTTGGGATGCTGTCTAGCTAAGGAGATATTAGATGGCCGGGATGCTGTCTAGCTAAGGAGATATTAGATGGCCGGGATGCTGTCTAGCTAAGGAGATATTAGATGGCCGGGATGCTGTCTAGCTAAGGAGATATTAGATGGCCGGGATGCTGTCTAGCTAAGGAAATATTAGATGGCCGGGATGCTGTCAGATGTCCCCTTAGTAAAGATCAGGTAAAAGACTATTACAATCAGGTCTACACATGAGATCCTCTCATCCGTAAGCTGGAAGAGGTTGGCCGAGGTGTATCGCTAGACAAGAAGCTGGATTCAGTTTCTACACTAGCATATGCTGATGACATGGTTGTGCTGGCTAAAGACCATGCTAGCCTCCAGGAAATGTTAAATATAGTAAATTACTACTGTTCGGGTAACGGCCTCTCCCTAAACATCTCAAAGAGTGCCAGAATGCTGATTAGAGGTCCAATAAGACCTTTACCGTCAACAATTGTCCATCATGGACAGTTAATCATACCATTATTTAGGGGCCAATGTCTGTCCATGGACCGGGGTGTACAGCGAGCCTGTAACTCCTCTCCTCGAGAAGTAGATAGATAACATCTCAAGGGTACCGCTAAAACCATACCAACGCATTGAGATTCTCCACAGATTTGCAGTACCCCGGCTCCTTTACCAACTCGAATTGGGTGAGTTGAGTGGTAAAATGTTAAGAGATATGGATAACTTAATTAAAAAGGCCTTGAAGAGCTGGTGTCATCTTCCGCCTTGCACGGCTGATGAGTTACTTTACTCCCGTTACAGAGACAAGAAGGTCAAAACATTGTTCTGTACTTTATTTTGATTAAAGTTTTAATACCCATTCCAGCTGTCATAAGCATGTTTTCATATAATTTCTAAAATTTATTGCATGGAAACTATCTACCATAAATTTGTGGTTACATGTATATCTAGATAATGCAGTTTGTTGATATAATATTTGTAGAATTTTATCACTTGTCTTTGAAACTGGGCAGTTTTGTAAAGTGTAATTTTATTGTGATACTGTTGAAACTGCATATAGATAATTGTTTATGAACTCTGAACCGTATAGATTAGTTGGTTTCCCTCCATTTTGGCACCGGAAGCAAATGGTTATGTTGAGGAACATAATGGAAGGAAATTACGAATTTTGCAGTCCAGAATGGGATGATATAACAGAGCTCCCTAAAGATCTAGTAAGTGTAAACTGCTGTCTATTTCACATCATTATATGTCAGTGCCTGATGTTCATCATATATTTTTAACATTGTTTAGGTTTAGATTAGTTTTGGATGATAAATTAAAGATTACAATTATTTATGCATTTGTAATTTTAAGTTGAAATATTTGTTATAATAATGTTAATTCTTTTTACTCTACAAAATTTATATCTTGCATATTATTTGCTTAATTGTGACAGAATTATTAAAATAATTTTTAAAAAATGAAGTTTTCTTTCAAACATTTTATCCCATCTTCAATTAATTTTATAGTTAATGTCTCTCTTTAACATCCTCCAAATCCAGTTTTGATTGATAAGACTTCATTCATTTTTTTTCTTTCATCACCTAACATTTTCAAACATGGACTATTGTATGTTCCCCCACCCTGCACTCTGCATCTGACTTTTTAATCTACTCTTTCTTTCTTCCTGTCAGATTACTGCAAGATGAAATATGTATTCAAAATTATCACTGGTCTGATTCTTTGCAAAACTACTAGTCATGTAGGAACTTAAATTATTTTATATAATTGTACATAAATTCTAATGAATAACATCTGGTTTGTACAGTGAACAGTACGAAAACAATGTGTTTAAATGAAGGTTTGCTTTTCTTCTTACAGATAAGAAAGATGTTGACTGTAACTCCTGAAAACAGATTAACCGCATCAGAAGCTTTAAAACATGAATTCTTCCAGATAGTAGTAAGTATAAATACATGTTGGACTTTACCAGAAATCTGGGTGCAGGTTGGTTCTTTGGTAGAGTTCTGAACTTCAGAGCTGGCAGAATCAGGTTTAATCCATGTGGTGCTACACTCTAAGTTGTGGATGCATCATAAGCATAGTGGTCAATCACTTATCATGAATGATTGGTGGGAGGAGCTGCTGACTGGCTACCTTCCCTCTGGTCAGGTGTTCAAAATTATGGACTGTAGCAGGTAGTCTTAATAGCAAGGCCATTTTTAGTTTCATAATACATTCTATGGATAATTCGCTGTTTGACTAACGTGAGGAGAGGTTAAATAAAATGCTGCTGGTGAGCTTTGAAAAAAAACAAAATATGGGAGTTCAGCTAAAAGATCAAGAGGTTGTTTTTTTTAACATGTCACGTTACAACCACATCTGCTTTACACTGTAAGATCCAAACTTGTGATACATAATTTGAAAAAAAGTTACAATTTCAATTTTGATAAAGTTATAATAATGTTTACTTTACTTTTTAGAGCTTTGGATTTTACTGTAAAATTTTTGAAGCTTATATTTTATTATACATTTCTTTTTATAGATCATTGTTTATTATATATTACATGTACTAACTGGGGTATCAGTACCCTGGATGGAAGTTGTGTAAATTCATGATACCCCAGCTAGTACATGAAAAGTTGTTTCATTTATATATAATTAATAAAACAACTATAAAAACAGCAAAAGACAAAATGTGCATAAATTTGCATGTATCTACTCATGAATCCAAAAAATCTTCATGCCAAATTTGATGAAGATTCATCAACAGAGGCAAAGTAGGGGTTAAAAAAAACTAGCAAGACACACTTAGAAACTGCAAAATGCAAAATTTGTCTCTGTTTCCCCATGGACCCAATGAACCTCCATCCCAATTTTGGTGAAGATCCATTCACACTCAATGAAGTATTTATGTGGGCATACAACAGACAGTACTATTATAGTTTATCTTTGTGTGACATTCATGACATCACATCTGCAGCCTGAGAATGGAGAAAAATAAAGTTATCCATGATATGAAATGGGGTCAAAACAGGAAAATTGTGACCCCTATGGTAAATCTACATGCACAAATGATAAAAACTTTGCAAAGTTGGAGGTTGCACATCTCATAATAAAAAGTTTTTTTCCAGTATCATGTAAGAAAGTGTTCCATTATAGTATGATATATTTATAGATTATCTTTTCTTATATCTGTATTTTTATATATTATCTATTATTATACATATTTTTGATAGCTCATCATTTATTATATACAATTTTATAGCTTATAGTTTATTATGTAATTTTTTTATGCATTATGTTTTATTATGATTATTTGCATAGACAACTAAAGGAAGAACCTTTGATGCACGGAAAACATTTCAGGTGAGGTTTTAGTGTTTTATGTGCTCTAAAGTTGTGGCCTTTAAATATTCTGTCTGTAAGAAGTTGTGTTTGTTGCTCCTTGCAGTAAACAAGACACTTAGGAGCATGTAGTGTATCTTATAGAAATAAAAGAATGGTTTTACACTGCATTTAAATATTATAATATTATTTTAAGTGGTTAATGTCTTTAGCTTGAAGTATAGAAGATAGGAATTCTAGAGTATGTGACTGAAGTTACTGTCTGAACTCCAGTTAACAGGACAGCATTCAGAGAATACCCTTGACTTGTGGTATGAAACAAAAATGTTTATTCTTAATTTTCACTAAAAAAAATCCAACAATTTTCCTGATTCAGTTCTCTTTATAAATCAACAGTTTTGGGGGATACTACTGATGTGTCATAAATAAATGGAAAGGCTTATAAATATAGTGGGATCAGTAATTATAATTATATGTAAATACATAATTATAGCAGAAGCAATAGTCAAAAAGAGTGAAATGTAGTAGAAGTAAAATAATAAGAAAAAGTTAAGGGCTAAATCTAAACATGTACTGAAATGAGACCCATTGGTAAAGAACTGTAATGGCTGCCCTCTCCCCCAAAGAAGGAGAGGGAGTGCAAAACCTCAAGACCTTTCTCTAAACTAATTTGATTTTAAAATAAACCAAAAGAAAGAAGTACCAAATAAAAATTTAACAAAACCTTTCAATATCAAGGATTATTTTTTACAAACGTATTTTGAAAATTCAAACTGCCAAATTAGGCTAAGCCTGACCACATAGTAATCAGTATAGAATGTTTCTAGTAACCACATAGCATGTAATGTTCTTTTAGAATATATGGTGAGTGTTCTTAAGCAAGTAAATAATTAGGCTCTTTAAAGTCTTTAGATGTAGAACAAAGCTTTAAAAACTTGAGGCAAAGGTTTTTAATTCAGGTTTTGGACTTTTTTTTTTATATACAAGTCTGTGTACCTTTAATACAGTCAGTTTCTTATGAAACTTTCTGCAACATGCATATATATGTATGTTCTGGAGTGTCCTGAAATATAAAAATTATTGTTACCTATTCTAAAAAAAAAGGGGGGGTTATATCATCTCTGTTCCATCTTTCAAGCCACATATTAATTTCCCAGCTGTTAAGACTTAAAAAGTGATAACTGTTAAAGACACAATATTTTCCTGTGGTCAGTTGATTTTGACTGTTTTTCTTTAGTTTGGAATGCTATGTGTACGAGCTATGGTTCGTCTCAAGAGACTGAAGTTTACTCCAGAGCCATTGTCTGTTGATGTAGCATGTAGTGATCCCTATAGGATTAAAACACTAAGAAAGGTAAGACTTACTTTTTTCTTCATGTTTTTTTTAAAGAGTACAAAGATGTCCTCCTGACGTACATGTGTGTGTGTGTGAATACGCTGTTTTACTTGTTAATACACTGTTTTTTCCAAGTTTAATGTTATGTGATTCTTTTCAATAAAATTTGACTTTATGTGTGTATCAGATTCTTTTCATAAAATTTTGACTATGTGTGTGTATCAGCTAACAGTACATTTTGTTTTCTGTTCCGTCAGGTTATTGATGGCTGTGCTTTCCGTGTGTACTGTCACTGGGTAAAGAGAGGTGAAGCCCAAAACCGTGCAGCACTTTTTGAAAACCGTCCAAAAACAGAACTTAAACAGATTTATACAAATGCATGGAAAATTTCCATGACATAATAAATGTCTCTAATCTAGGTATTCAAACTGCCAAGAAAAACTAAATTGTGAGTAGACCCCATGGGACTCTCAGCAGATAGAAATTTTAATGTCCAAAGATTGAGATAGAGCATTTTGTAAATAGTTTTGTTGTTTACCAGCATTTTGAAACCTGTCCCTTGATATGAAAGTGAGGGGTCTACTGTTATGAGAAGTTTTCACCATATTAATTCACGAGCATAATAAAACCTGAGTACTGTATTTATTCACAAAGTTTTAATTTCATGTAGTGTTATCTTTAACAAAAGTGATAATTTTCTAGACTTTTACAAAACCGTGTTGTTGTACTTTGTTGTTTTTTTTGGGGGGGTAGTGCTGAGATTGTTTTTGAAATTATTACAAGTTCAAAGAAAAATTTAAGAGAATTTTTTTTAATTAATCACAAATTTGTTTTCAAAGCTTTAATCAAGGTCAAAAGCAAGAAAAACAATTTTGTGGGTGTGCATCATGAAAAAAAACCTAATAGTTGACTAGATTGAAATAATTTATTTTTATAATAAGACTATACTATTCTGGAATATCTGGTTGTTTTATACTTTGAACTTGAATATACCATTTCTAGGTTATTGTTTTCATTCCTGTGAAGAAAGCTATAGAGTTCAACCTTTACTGACTGAATATTTTCAAGTATATTGTGTATGATATATAGAGGTGAACAAGTTATTATTGATTCTCAGTCAGAGCAAGTTACCTAGTTAGAGTAAGTCAACCTGGTAATGAGTACAGCTAATTAAATATACCTTTCTCACATTCTTACTTGTAAAGATGGGAATGCATTGCTTCATCAGTTTCATGTTGTTATTGTTTATGATAGTTTCAGCCATAAACCCAATAGCATCACAAAGTTTAACCAGCATAAGAGATTGAAATTAGTCCTTAGTCCTGAGTACTTATATTAACCCAACAATGCAAAACAATCTCTGTGATAAATGTATAATAAAATAGATTAAAACGAGTAAAATTATATATTTTACACATTCTGACCAGTGTTAGCAAAAGTAACAGTAGAGAAATAGAATATACCTCAGTTGAACACTTATGTTAAGTGTATTGATAATTTATCTAGTGTTACTGTTAAACTGTGAAGACTTTTGATGTTGGAAAATAAGCAGTGTTGTTGTTTAGTTACATAAAAAAAAAAAAAAATATATGTGTGTATCTAAGATTAATTAGCAGACCAACTCTGGCTTTTTTTGTCCCCCTCTAGGTTTTATTTTGGTATTTTCTCATCCTTGCTTCGTATAATTTTTGTAGTGTAATGTATACTTCATACTTTGAGGTTACACCTGATGTCTTATAGATTGTTGTTTATTTTAGACTGTTAGTGTTTACAGAATCTTTAAGAATAATCTGTTTTATTTAATAATAGATGTTATTAAGTTGACTATAGTTGTGTTCTATATGTGTTAGTAAACTGTCTGTAGAATTTCCATTAAGATGTGTGTAACCTGTATGCAATTTTATTTTATAAATTTTGGTATTTAGGCTGCAAAATGGTAGATGTGGGTCAAAATAAATTGACAGAGAATAATCAATTCATAAAAGAATAGTCATGCCATACATAATCATCACATCTAAGATATCACAAACCATCTGATGCAACCAAATATTGAAATATGTACAAGAAGAACTTAAAATCAAGTAAACTACTTTAGAAACTCTCTGAAAGTCCCACTTAGTATGAAACTAGTGATAGTTTAGTGAAACATCTGCATGATGTACATCACAGAAGAGTTAGAAGTAATGGATTGTGGTTATTAAACTTACTCTTAAAATGTAGTCTTAACAACTTCAGTAATCATTACAAGAAAGTAATTTCTTTCATTGACAATGAAAGAAAACACAAACTTGTTTTCAACAACAGTTGTTTTCTTTTAAAAAGCATTGTGGAACATCATACTTTGTGTAGATGGGTAGGACATTGTAGACAATCATAAGTGTTCTATTTATTTATTTAAGAAACTTAAGTTTATGACTATAATGGTACCAAGCTGATTTACATAACTATTTCCATATAGTAAGTTGTATTTTGTAGTGTACATTTGTTTTTTTTTTCTCGACAATGCATTAGAACACAAAAGAACTTGGAGATTCCTGTACTGATCTAACAGTATCAAGTAGGACCTTGTAAGTTGTGTTGTTGCTGCATTAAATGAATATGGACAAAGTGGGCCTATTGAACTGACCCAATCATGTTATTTGCACTTGCAGCACATCTGCGAATCTCTCACTCAGACTGTATGAAATTGTAATGCAAGGTGGTGTTCATAAGAAGAATAAAAATCATTTTAACCATCATACTGTTTCCATATTGCATTTGCACAGACTTTAGAACCTTCAAAATGTATACCTAGTTTTCTCAGTTTCTTTGTATATTATATCTGTAGCTATTCTCTTTTTCCCACAAACTGTCAGTGTAGGGTAAAATAAATACTTGATTATTCTGACATCAAATATGTAGTATCGTGTACACTGTGAAAGGTCATGACACGTGTATTTTGACCACAACTCATGCTCATAAAGTTAAAAATGAATTCAGAAATTTTGTGTGTTGGTACGGCAGTATTAAATGTTATATTAATCACTTCCACAAACAGCCATTTTTACTGAATTACGTATTACAAATACTAGAGAAACCATTCCTTTCTGGATATGTGACATTTATATATTGTATATGTGTAAAGAAATATAAAACATATCATAAAAACTCCAATAGATACCAGCACAAACATCATTTTCAGTGCCAGTGAACATTGAACAAATTTAGGCAAACAGTTAAAGGTATAGTGAGAAGTAGTTTGCCCAAATAAACTCAAGCTAAAGTTATTTTAAAACGCAAAGAACACCCAAGTTATCTGAGGCATATAACAGATGGGATTTAAAAAAAACAAAAAGACTTGAGCTATCATCCATTAATATGGCCATATTAACAGAATCTTTCAAATTGTTATCTAAAGTTTTACGGCTCAAGACTAGTTATGAAAGACTGGGAGGAGGATCACTGAGAGAAAAGTTTCTACTGCAAAAAAGGTGTTTAATTGTATAAATTCAGTGTTGTGTCTAAAGTCTCGCTTGTGTCTGAGTGGTGACTTTATTAGTGATATTATTTACATTTAAAAGTGTGATGTTATGAGTGACCACTAAGACTAAATGATTGACTTGTGTTGTAACGATAAAGTTATTTGTGCACCTTCAACAATTAATTGTGTAATTTGTTGCTTTGGTCATATTGGTTTATTTGATACTGGTACATTTTATTTGTTATATAATCCTGTTCTTTTTGTATGTAGTTATTTTATGCCCACTATATTTTGTTGTGCAGAGTCATCTGATCCAGTTGCATTTTTGTTTGATTGAATTATTTGATCCAAGTAAGTTTTGTGGTATTAAGTTACGAGATACAGGTCTGTTTTGTTGGTTTAAGCTGAAACAAGTTGAAATTCAAAAATGTTAAAACAAGTGTCTCTTCAGTGACATGAAACTCTATAACAATACTTAAACTGTTGGATAGATCAATTTTTTTTCCATTAAAAGTTTGAATTCACTGTATTTTGAAAGTATGAGTGTAACCAAACTATTTGAAATATATTTTGATGATTGTGAAGAAGATATTGTAGTATTTAGACACAGAGACATGTTATACTGTAGTTAAATACGAAAATCTGTAAAACTATATTTGAAGAAGTGATCCACTTGAGAAAGTTTTGAATAAATAATTACTGCATGTGTGTTTTCCTGAAATATAAGACGGATAAAAATTTGGCAACACAACCCCAGATTGAATCAGTGGTAGGCTTAAGGGGTTGTAACATTAAAATCCAAGGTTCTATTTCTTGTGCCTGATGGTTAGAACACTTGACTCATAATTTGCAAGTTATGGATTCAAATCCCCATCACCAAACGTGCTTACCCTTTCAGCTGTGGGGGCATTATAATATGACAGTTAATCCTACTATTTATTTGGAAAGAGTACTCCAAGAGTTGGTGGTAAGCGGTTAGGGACTAGACATCTTCTATCTAGTCTATCACTTCAAAACTATGGATGGTTTGTACAAATAGCCCTCGATATTCAATAAAGAAACCAGTCTAATTAATACAGTGCAAATAACCTTATCAGCAACTAACTGGTTACACTTTAAAACGTCCCCCAGTGATGCGGGGATATGTCTGCAGATGTACGACGCCGGAAACCAGATTCCAATCCCCATATTGGGCACAGCACAGATAGCCCAGTGTGTAGCTTTGTATTTAACTACAAACAAACAAAAATACATTTACTAGTATGTCAAGGTGTTTCAAGACAGCTATGAATAGTTAAAAAAATATTTTTATAAATTTATTTGTAATCATGCAGTAGTTCCTGTGATTTAAGGTGATCCGCAAGGTGAAAATCAGTAGCTTACTACTATCTCATGGTAGGGTTAACTTTTATGATGCCAAACAGTTTGTGAGGAAAACAAAGCAACTAAAAGTGTTATTAACTTAATACATCAAATAATAATACAATATTTGGAGTTTTCTGAGTCGTCTAGCCCATCAACACCTTGACGTCAGAAAGGGTGATGACAAAAGGAATCCTCTAAGGTTGCCTCATAGATTCAAATACTTTATCAGTACCAGAAGATTTATTTTCTCACTAAGTTTCCCCGATCCATTTTAAACAGGTTGGTTGCTATAGCCCCTAACCACTGAAATACACAGTGACATAGCAACGATAGCATAGCCCAGGAAACAAAAGGGCTATGCCACCAACCCTACCACAACTGACAAGATTCTATCAAGTTCATACCTGCATTTCAAAATTTAAAAAGGCCAGGTGGTTAGGGCGCTCGACTGCTAATCTGAGGATCGCGGGTTTGAAACCCCCTCACACCAAACATGTTTGCCCTTTTATCTGCGGAAGCATTATAAAGAACGGCGAATCCAACTATTCGTTAGTAAAAGATTTGGCAGTGATGACTAGCTGCCTTCCCTCTGGTCTTACACTGCTAAATTATGGAGAGTCAACGCAGATAGCTCTCGTGTGGCTTTGCACAAAATTCAAAAAAATTATGTAGAAGTCTTCAAACGTAGCAGTGAGGCTAGGGTTTGTAATCTACGGTTTTCATCAGTTTTTTTTTCTCTGCATATAGTTAGTACAGTGAAGAAGTTTTATTATTTGGGACTCATTGGTCCACTGATGTTTGAAAAAAGAAAAAAAGCACAAACGAACGTTTACAAGCTCGATGTTAGGTAGGTGTCTTTGGTCAAATTTTAGACGATATTCTCGAAGAAAATCTTTTTTGTGTGTGTTTTATTTACTGCAGACACTACATTAAAGGGCATTAAATTTCCTTTCAGATGATGTATACTCTAGCATTGCACCTTTCATATTACTCTCAAAATAAGGTCCTCTTTGAAGAATGGCCATTCGGCTATAAACGTCACAATTACGTTAATAATTATATCTGTAACTGAACAAATTTCAAGTCTGTGAATATGTAAGCAAAGTTGTGAGTTACCACGTGTACAACTATATAACTCAACAAAAACTGTAAGTCCAAATACTTAAACCGTACTCCGATTCCACGTAATGGACAGAAATCAGATAGCCATTATGAACCTTTGTTCTAAGAATAAAATTTTACCAAACGACGACGCTGGTGGCGTAAGTAATAAAGTTTCATAATTATAAGTATCAATATTGACTTTCCCTCACACTAATGATAATTGTAAGGCATGAAAATGATGTTGAGTATTAAAATACTTAAGAAAACAAACATTATTTTCATAATTATTGGTTTTGTTTGTTTGGAATTAAGCACGAAGCTGCACAATAGGCTATCTATGCTCTGCCCACCACAAGTATCGAAATCAAGTTTCTCGCAATGCGAGTCCATAGACATGCCGCTGTATCACTGGGGGCATAATGATTGGTCAAAGTTAAGTTGTATATAAGCAAATTAAAAAAATTATAACTCTAACATTTTCTGAAGAAGATTGTTTGCTTTTCTGTTTCAGACTAAAGTTACATTTAGCAGTCTGCTGTGTCCACCGCGTAGAATCTAACCCTGGATCTGTGCATTGTAAGTCCGTAGAACTTACCGTTGACCTATCGCAAGCAACTTTCCTTAGGACTAGACTGCAAATATCTCATTCAATTTCGAGTTTTCACAATGGTATCAGTTTGGATTTGAGCGTGCTGGACCGTGAATGTGTGGGCCCATAATTTGCGTTTAGTTTGCGCTGGAAAAAACAACAACAAAAGAACAGAAATCACACACTTCGCTTTTAGGTGAAAAGTGTGCAATCAAGGTAACAGTCATATTCCACTATTTAGCCTGACAAGAGTTTGAAATGAGTGATGTTGACTATTTGAGGCCCCCCCCCACTAGTACAACGGTAAGTCTACGGATTTACAACGCTAAAACCAGGGATTCGATTCCCCTCAGTAGATGTCCCGATGTGGCTTTGCTATAAGATAACACACACTATTAGAGGGATAGCTATCATAGATAACTATTAATTACTTTCACGCAAATACTTGAAAACATAATTTGCGATTTTTGACTCAAAACTTTCTGTTCGCCCTAAACAGTCGTCACTGTATTACTTTCAGATATTTTACTGCAGCATATCAGACGTTTTTAGTTGTTAACATTTTTTTCTAAGAAAATTTATCTATACGTTACTATCATTGTATTTGTTAAACAAAACTATACAATGAGCGATTGACATTCTCACGACGGTTAGAATCGAGCGCTGTATTTTAGCTTTCGAAATCAGTAAACTTTCCGCTGACCTACAGGGGAAGTCGAATTACTATCGATAATTAATTATCTATCAACTTGTATGTGTTTCTCGGAATTCACAGAAACCTATAAAAACAACAAACATTCCAACACCATGATTGTGTACAGTTTAGCTGTTGAATTCCTTGTGGCTTTGACGTGTTTTTCGTTGTTGTCAAATATTTGTATAAAAAATTGATAGTTGATAGTATTGATAGTATAAAAACAGAGAAGTTTAGATGAAACTTTAACATCACTTTTTTTTTGTTTCCTCTTTATAATATTTGTTTGTAGTTTCCCAAATTGGTAATGTACTTCGTTTCAGAATAATCTGTGTCATTTCCAGTTTATCTTGCTGCCTATTCATTTGACGACTGTCAAGGCGACATGTGGTGCGAAAGATGCACCAGTGAAACTAAGTGTGATGAGTTTCAACTGTTCAGATCTTATAAGACATTAAGAGTCCACTCTCAGCCGTCACCTTCGGCTTCGTCCGAAAAAATACCCAGTCTGTGACTTCACAGACCTCGTAACCTCTCTTTGAATCAAATTGAAAGACATAGCCAAAAGAGCCATTCCAAACAAAAGATAGAGGGCATCCAATCCTAGGGTCAGCTGATCATCTTCGGACAACACTGATGTACCAGGGACATCAATTCAATGGTTGTCAAGGTTATAAAGCAGAAATAAAAACTATTTAGAAAATTCCAGTTCTCCCATATATTAAAAAACACTGCTCCACCACAGATGTAACCAATTACAACCATTGAGCACAACCAAATAGGAACCGTGACTTCGTCCCCTCATCGCTGCGTGGGAGACAATGGTGGGACGCTGAAAGTTGGGGAGAGTCTGGATCAACAGAACTAAGTGAAAATTTTGTTGGAAGAAGTAGGTGATGATATATGAGGACTAAAGTAGCTATTTAGTAAACTTCCTCCAGGAGCATTATATTTTACACTTCATTTCGTAATGTCCGTATAGTCCAGGTTTGTAGTGTAGTCCGTCAGAGGGCTCCGATCCACCCAGTAGTGAGCGCTATGACGAAACGAGCCGGTTTCTCGGCGCTTCATGCGTGCTTTGACATAGAGGTAAAAAAAACTTTCCAGTAGATGAACATGAACGAATGTGCCATGACGTCCCCGATGTTAGACAAACACAATTGCATCTACTTTTTTTCGTTTTGCTTTTTTTTCTTGGGTCTAAACTTTTATATGTGATTATTTACACTGATATACCGTAGTAACAAACAGAACACTCCAAAACGAAATACTTTTTATCAGAATTGATTTCAGAGAAAGAATAATAGAAAATATGTCGATTTTTACAGAAGTAAATAAGCTGATTGTCTTGCAGCACCTCCAAACAAAGAGACAGTGGAATCAGTAGCTTGAAAATAATAGCATATTTTACAGACAATTCCAGAACAGTATTTTTGACGTAGCACTAATGAGTTTATCGTATTGCCCACCCTACGGACTCAACAGTATGCCAGTAGACTTATAACCCTGAAAACTGGTTTTCGATACCCGTAATGAGTAAAATATGGATAATCCCTTGTATAACTTAGGTCTTAGCAACAAACACCCACCCGAAAGTGGGGTCAATGGTCCCCTCTCCTTTTCAATCCGAGGATCGCGGGTTCGGATCCCCGTCACACCAAACATGCTCGCCCTTTCTGTTTCGGGGGCGTTATAATCCCACTATTCGTTGGTAAAAGAGTAGCGGTGGGTAGTGATGACAAGCTGCCCTCCCTCTAGTCTTACACTGCTAAATTAGTGACGGCTAACACGGATTGTCCTTATGCTGCTAAATAAGGAACGGCTAACACAGATAGCCCTTATGCTGCTAAATTAGGGATGACTAACACAGATTGTCCTCGTGTATCTTTGCGAGAAACTCAAAACAAACCAAAACCCTCTCGTTTTCACTACCTACTTTTATATTTGTGACACAAGTGTAAATAAAATATCACGATCATTAACAGATACCTGAAAAACAAACACCCGAAATTGTAGGTGCAGATTAAACCATACAGACGATAAAAAACAAACTGTTAAAGTAATTAACAAATGTAACCATTTTTTAAAAGGTCTCCCTTCTTATTCTGAGCTATCTTACTGGCTACCCATTGTAACATTGAGTGCTTGATTCGTGATTTGAGGATTGGGGGCTCGAATCCCCGTCCCACCAGATGTGCTCGCCTTTTCAGTCGTGTGGACGTTATATTATAATGTGTTGATCAATCCCACTATTCGTTGGTAAAAGAGCAGCCCAAGAGTGGTGACTAGCTGTCTCCCCGCTAGTGTTTCACAGCTAAGCTAGGGATGGCTGGCGCAGTTAGCACTCGTGTTGCTTTGCGCGAAATTCAAAACAGCCCACCCAAACCTACTGTCTGCCACTTTCGTATGTAACAGTTAAGGTCCCAAAATGAAGGAAGAATGAAATTATAAGAAGTCATCACAAAATATTTCTCAAAATATCTCAAATAAAAGTATATGAACTCCAGCAGTTATCCACCTTAAAGTTTCCGAAATAAAACCTCTTAAGTTTATTGGATACCACTATTACTGCTAATAATAGTAATACCGTGCTGAAAATCTATAGTTAATAAAATAATTATCAAAAGGTGACAGAATTGAACAGATTCTTTAGATAAATATCAAAAGAATGTTAATCTATAACAACAAACTATAACAGTGTTTCAGATATGCGAGGTTTGTCTTGAATTTAGCGAAAGCTGCTCTAGGGTTATCTGCACTTACCGTTCCTAATTAAGCAGTGAATCATCATCACCCACCGCCAACTCTTGTGCTACCCTTTTGCAAAGAACAGTAGGATTGTTTGTTTTTGAAATTGGCACAAAGCTACTCGAGGGCTATCTGTGCTAGCCGTCCCTAATTTAGCACTGTAAGATTAGAGGGAAGGCAGCTAGTCATCACCACCCACTGCCAACTCTTTTACCAACGAATAGCGGGACTAGCCGTCACATTATAACGCCCCCACGCTTGAAAGGGCGAGCATGTTTGGCGCGATGGGGATGCGAATCCGTGACCCTCAGATTACGATCCGCACGCCTTAACACGCTTGCGAAAGCCGGGCCTACAGTAGATGTTGTTTTGAATTAAGCACAAAGCTACACAATGGGCTATCTGTGCTCTGCCCACCACGGGTATCGAAACCCGAATTTTAGCGTCCGCAGACATACCGCTGAGCCACTGGGGGACACCTACAGTAGAATTAACTCGGCTTTTGAAATTCATTACTCAGTGTCCTGTTTATAGATCCCCTCTGGACTCTAATAAAAGTAGTGAATTTGTGCAAGGAAAATCTTGTTCAGCATCTGGTTGCGATCTAGCAGGTATGTCTTTAATAAACGTATCTCCGATAAAACAAAAATTATGAGAAGTCTTGACATATTTTTCAAAAGAAATGCATCTCTGTTTCATAATTCATAGGCCCGGCGTGCGTAATCTGAGGGTTGCGGGTTCGCGCTTGCGTCGCACCAAACATGCTCGCCCTCCCAGCCGTGGGGGCGTTATAATGTGACGGTCAATCCCACTATTCGTTGGTAAAAGAGTAGCCCAAGAGTTGGCGGTGGGTGGTGAAGACTAGCTGCCTTCCCTCTAGTCTTACACTCCTAAATTAGGGACGGCTAGCACAGATAGCCTTGGAGTAGCTTTGTGCGAAAAATCCAAAGCAAATCAACAAACATAATTTATTAAAATATGATTACTCTTTATTTCCAATGGTTCACAGATATACACTGCTGTCCAAAATCTTAAGGCCAAAGAACATAAAGAAAAAATATGCATTTTGCGTTGCTAGACTTAACCACTTATTTGAGTAGAGCTTCGAAAGATGAAAATCAGAAAAGGGAAAATAAAAAAAACTTTTATAGCATTTAATAGAGAAAATATGAACACAATGAAATTAGCCTAAATACTGGCTGGTCAAAAGTTTAAGACCGTACTGAAATGAAGCGTTAATCGGTAAACATGTAACGAAATTCAGTCATTTGTGTTCAAGCATTAGCGTTGTCATCATCTCCTGTGTTACACTGGGTAAAAATATGGCAAGTTGACATAGTTTGAATGTGGCAGGATTGTTGAGCAGTGCAAGCAAGGATTCTCTCAACGTCCCATCGCTGGTGAGATTAGGCGCAGTAAAACTGCTGTTGCAAATGTCTTAAAAGATCCTGAGGAATACGGAACGAGAATTTCAAGTGGTCGGTCTAAGAAAATTTCGTTGGCGTTGAGCAGTAGGACTCGACGGGTTGTAAAGCAAGATACCAGCCGATCGTCGATCCAGATTAAGGCCCTTAGTGACGCAGAATGCAGCTCAATAATAATAAGACGGCATCTACAAGAGAAAGGCTTTAAAAACTGTAAACGTCTTCAAAGGCCACGCCTTCATCCACACCACAAATCACCTCGGTTAATCTTTGCTGGGAAGCACCAAACATGGGACGTAGAAGAGTGGACGAAGGTTTTGTTCTCTGATGAAAAAACATTTAACCTCGATGGTCCAGATGGGTTCCAACGTTACTGGCACGATAAGGATATCCCACCAGAGACATTTTCTGTACGACACAGTAGAGAAGGTTCCATCATGATCTGGGGTGCTTTCTCCTTCCATAAAACGATGGAGCATCAGCCTCTCTTCTGGGCCAAACAGCAGCTGGCTACATTTCCATGTTGGAGAGAGCATTCTTATTGACTGAATGCCCTCGCTTGAGTGGAAGTGATTGGATCTTTTAGTAGAACAACACTGCAATCCACAATGCCTGCGGTACAAAGGACTTTTTCATGGCGAATAACATATCTTTTGCTCATCCAGAGTATGTTCGCCTGAACTGAACCCCATTGAAAATGTTTGGGGATGGATGGCAAGGGACGTCCATAGAAATGGACGTTAATTCCAAATTGTGCATGATCTTCGTGAAGCCATCTTCACCACTTGGAATGACATTCGAGCCAGTCTTCTGCAAACGCTCATATCGACCATGCCAAAACAAATGTTTGAAGTTATTTGCAATGACAGCCTTGCAACTCTACTGAGACCTCTTGTTGAGCATTTCCTATCCTGTTTAGGACTTCTTTTTGGTATGGTCTTAAACTTTTGACCAGCTAGTATTTAGGCTAATTTCATGGGGTTCACATTTTCCCTATTAAAAACTTTATTTTTATTTTCCCTTTTCTTATTTCCATCTTTCAAAGCTCCATTCAAATAAGTGGTTGAGTCTTACAACGCAAAATGCATATTTTTTCTTTATGTTCATTGGCCTTAAGATTTTGGCCAGCAATGTACCTAATAATCACGCCAACAATGAATACCTTTACTCATAAAATTTTATATTATATTTTTGTATATTATGGCCAAATTTTCAATATTTTTTATTTCTTCTACGTACTTAATATGAATGATATTTTAGATAACGTTTCGTCTATCCATTTCAGTTTCTTCCATATCAAAACTCAAAGTTATAAATTTCAATTTTTTTTCTATTATCATTGCGTTGCTTTAAAAACCTGCTTTATCTTATTTATCGATTTAAATATAGGATAAAGTATTGAATGGAATGTTTTGAATTTCGCGCTGAGCTACACGAGGGTTATCTGCGCTAACTGTCCCTCATTGAGCAGTGTAAGACTAGAGGGAAGACAAATAATTATAATAACCGACCATTAACTCTTAGAATAGTCTTTTACCAACGAATAGTTGGATTGACCGTCACGTTAAAACACTCCCATGGCTGAAAGGGCGAGCATATTTGGTTTTCTGGGATTCGAACCCTCGAAACTCAAATTATGAGTCGTGTGCCTTAACCATTTGTCCATACCTGGCTTTATTTGTTGATTTTCACTACATTAAATAAAATAATTAAACCTCTTACCTGAGGCACAAGTAACAATACGTTCAATGTTTGAGTAAAGAAGCACATTAGGCTGGTATTACTATTAACCAGTAGACAACGATGTATAAATAAACTCTTCAAAAAAAGAAACGCAAAAGTCAAAATTTGAGACAAATTGTTAACAAGTTTATTCCGGGTAGTTCTGTATGACATGTGTGAAACTTTGCACATTCCCTGCTGAACATCCAAAGTCTGCAAAGGGGAAGTCCACACTCACTAGTTTAAGTTTAACGTCACTCAACGTGAATAACGAGTATGCCCCCCGTGAGCATCAAAAACTGCTTACCATCTCCTGCCCATGGAAGCGATGAGATGATGAATCACATCCTGTGGAATGGCTGTCCACTCAGCCTGCAAAGCTGCTGCAAGCTGAGGTAGAGTCCGCAGTTAAGGTTGTCACTGTCGCAGACGTCGGTCCAACCCGTCCCAAAGATGTTCGATGGAGGTTAAATCAGGTGATCTGGAGGGCCAGAGAAGAACGTTGATGTTGTGGTGTCTCAAGAAGACATTGGTGAGTCGGACTATGTGAGGACGGGCGTTGTCATGTTGAAAAACGTCGTTGACGTTCACCATGATGGGTTGCACATGGGACCTAAGAATCTCGTCGACGTATCGTTGAGCCGTAAGATTCCCTCGAATGTGCAAAAGGTCTGTTCTGCCATTGTAGGCGATGGCAGCCCATATCATGACGCTGCCACCAACAAATCTGTCAACTTCCTGCACACAGTTTGTGCAAAACGTTCACCTCGGCGACGGTAAACACCGTTCTTCCATCCTGCCTGCGAAGCATAAAACGTGATTCATCGCTAAACCACACATGCCTCCATCGTCGATGAGGCCATACTCAATGTGCCCAAGTCCACTGCAGCCGTACTTGACGATGTTGCTGGGTGAAGATGACGCTTCTGACTAGACATCGAGGTCGGATTCCTGCATCTCGTAAACGGAAATCCTTCGCAGCCCTGGTATGTATGGTTGAGGCAGAAGCTAAATATGGTTGATGTTGTAAGAGACATTATCACAGATGAGAAAGGTAATTCAATTTGATTATCTCTACAGTTTTTTCCAAACAATACATTTCCTTTTTTAGTTTCTGGATAGCGTAGGAGAAAAGTTTGGTTACAAAATATTTTGTAACCAGGTTCAAATGGATAAAGTCCCGGCATGGCTAAGCGTGTTAAGGCGTGCGACTCGTAATCTGAGAGTCGCGGGTTCGCATCGCTGTCGCGCCAAACATGCTCGCCCTTTCAGCCGTGGGAACGTTATAATGTTACAGTCAATCCCACTATACGTTAGTAAAAGAGTAGCTGGCGGTGGGTGGTGATAACTAGCTGCCTTCCCTCTAGTCTTACAGTGCTAAATTAGGGACGGCTAGTACAAATAGCCCTCGAGTAGCTTCGTGCGAAATTCAAAAAACAAAATCAAAAGGATGACATGTTAAAAGAAATCTGGAACTTATCTCTTCATTTAGCCTTTATATTCTTATCATATTTTATTTCAAGGTTTAATGCCAGTGCTCAAGTTATTAAATAGGCTAAAAATTTCGTTAGAAATTTCTGGCATAAAATGGTACATCAGTAGACGGGCTAGAGATTAATATAATATATTGTAAGGTTTTGATCTTTAATGAAAGCTCTATTTATAAGGTTTGGGTGAAATCTCTGGAGAGCACTAGATTTTCTAAGTATTTCAGTTCAGTTTCTAATTTATCTTTGCAGATACAATGCCATAATAAAATGTAATAGTGAGTTTGTGAATTTGAGGTTCTCTAACCAAAAGTGAAAGTGCTCGCCCTTTCAACCGTGGGGGCGTTATAAGGTAACTATCAATCCTACTATTAGTTGGTAGTGATGACTAGCTGCCCTCCCACTAGTCTTATGCTGCTAAATTAGGGACGGCTAGCACAGATAGCCCTCGAGTAGCTTTGTGCGAAATTAAAACACAAGCAAACCAAAACTTTGCTCCTTTGCCGCTAGGCTAAACCTAGTTAAACGCTACTAGCCATATATCATTTTTGTTGTCAACATTTTCTACGGTCGTTTTCACTTATTTTGGGCCCTTAATTCTTGTATTTTTGAATGAAGGAGAGAAATTTGGTAAAGATATTTTACGTGACCTTGAAATAACCATACCAAATTTAGTCGCTATTTATGCCACCATATAAATATTCAAGCAAGTTTAATATATTTGACCAACTTCAACTATCGTTTTCCCTATACACTATTTAAGCCGTTTTGTATTCTAAGTAACGTTACTATGGTAACTTGTGAATTAAAGTATAGAATATGTAAACATCATTATATCTGCTATTCCCAAAGTTATCGAGGTCTTTTGTGTAATACCAGGACTGTACAGTCTGACTAGATACAGTAGATGTTGTAGTTGTTGAAACACTATTCATACTGTCTGAACAATAATTTTTAGTGTGAATCGTGTTATTTAACTTTATTTAAAATATTATTTACTATCGCTAAAGTACCGATTTATCAATATAACACTGTTTATTTAAATATTGATTGATCTTCTCTCATACACTTCACTTTTGTTAAATATTCTATGACAAATTCGTTATTTGTAATTATTGCTTCTATTACAGTGACTTTGCCCCGTACAATAACTCATCATTGAAAAAGCAGATCCAGGACGGTCTCCTAAATTCTTTCAGCCGTAAACATGTGTATAACGTCTATAAAGAGGAGAACAAAAGAATAATCATGGAAGATCCGATCATCCAGACTGAGTCCGGGATGGCGACTCGTAAGTTCCTTGTTTTATGGTTTAAATAGGATACCAAAATTTTAATATTGCATGTACTCAAAGTAATCATTGCATTAGAAAAGCCAAGTTTTAATACATGATCTGACTGTCGGCTTCGTCTTTCTTTATCCTGTCTAGTGAAGTTATAGAAGTAGGTAAACGGATTATTGTATCTCAGCTTTTTCCATGTTGTCAGGAACCCCCACGTACCTCCGGGTAATTTCTTCTTCACACTGCCCAACTTGGCTTTTTATTTGATTACTGACCAGAAAGGTACTTTAAGAATAAAATCTGAAACTCAACATGTATTTATAAGATCTTAAATTTCCCATTAGTTTTACATATAACAAGTTGTGAACATACCGTTAAACAAGAGGACTTCTGTTCGACGGTTCAATCAGTTTCAACTTATCAAACAATACCGACAAACATGGCGTGGTTGTACTTTAAATACAACTGCATTAGGCAACCAAATCATGGCTAAATAAATTTCATCAACTCATTCAAGTCAATGTAAAGAATTTATCTCCCAAGAGGAAAAAGTATGAACTGATCACAGAAAAACTATTGTTTTCTATTGTGAAATTGATGTGTTTCGTATCAGATCCCTTTTTAAAAGCACCTAAATAAAATTACAATGTAAAGATAATCGGTTACAAAGTCGTTGGCCCGGCATGGCCAGGTGGGTTAAGGCGTTCTACTCGTAATCCAAAGGTCTCGGGTTCGAATCGCAGTCATGCAAAACCTACTCGCCCTTTCAGCTATGGTGGCGTTATAAAGTGACTGTCAAT
This sequence comes from Carcinoscorpius rotundicauda, assembly GCA_011833715.1. NCBI lineage: Eukaryota > Metazoa > Arthropoda > Merostomata > Xiphosura > Limulidae > Carcinoscorpius > Carcinoscorpius rotundicauda. The sequence goes on along the minus strand of CM022394.1, from coordinate 100,733,823 downwards.
CCCACTCTTCATTGGGAAAAAAGAGTACCCAAGAGTTGGCGGTGGGTGGTGATGACTAGCTACTGCTAAATTAGGAACGGCTAGCACAGATAACCCTCGTGTATCTTTTTGCAGTCATACCTCATTATATTCATAAAACTGATTAAAATATTTTTTGTATTATATCTAACAATGAATTATCTAAAACTGTTTAAATACGAATAAATAACACAGGCTTCGTGTTACCTTTGATCTATTTTAATAAAATGAAAATGTTGAAATATGCAAAATACACTACAACTGTAAGTTACGAGTTACTTCTCTTTAAAAGTCAAACAAATCGTGGTTTTCAAAACCTGCAATCCTATACACTATTCCAGCCCTTTTTTATTCCGAGTACAGAAGAATGTGTAAACATCATTATAGCTGCTATACCCTAAGTTATAGGTCTTTCTTGTAATACCAGGACTGTACAGTTTGACTAGATACAGCAGTAATACCAGGACTATACAGTTTGACTAGATACAGCAGTAATACCAGGACTGTACAGTCTGACTAGATACGGTAGGTCTTCTAGTTGTTAAAACACTATTCATACTGTCTGAACAATAATTGTTTTAGTGTGAATCGTGTTATTTAACTTTATTTAAAATATTATTTACTATCGCTAAGGTACCAATGTATCAATATAACACTGTTTATTTAAATATTGATTGATCTTCTCTCATACACTTCACTTTTGTTAAATATATTATAACAAATTCATTATTTGTAATTATTGCTTCTATACCAGTAACTTTGTCCCGTAAAAGAGGACCATGTCGCTTGTTTTAAACATTTACATCACCATACAGTTGTGTGTTCTCTATCACTTTGTTAGTGTACACTAAAATGATGTCACATAAAGGACGCTTAACACTGCAATTTGCACATGCCATGAATCACAAGAATAATTATACAATCTGTAGGATACAACATAGTATGCCATATGAACTTGAAAAGCAACAAATAAAAATATTTGCTATCCTTCATTTTGTTTCTATCTGTTCTTGAAACAAAACACGTTAGAGGATCCTTCACCATTCATGTAGTTTATTAATATCTTTTGTGAGTGCAAATCTAACCAAAAATGAAAGTATTATGTGTTCAATTTATTATTTTCATGCTTATTTATTATAGGAAAAACAAAGTTATCGTGGCTATTTTTGTAACATAATCCTACAGAATATACGGTAACTGTTAATTCCAAATTACATTAACAATAATTTAAAACTCACGATAATCCCTCATCAACGGTCGCGTGTGTGCTTTCTCATAGCAAAGCTACATTGGGCTATTTGCTGAGCCCACCGAGGAGAATCGAACCCCTAATTTTAGCGTTATAAATCCATAGACATACCGCTACACATAGCGTGTAGCACCATGAAATGTCGCAACGATGTCTTCATTAAAAGTCATAATTTACCTCATTGTGAAGTTGCATGTTATTGTATTTTTAATTTAATTATTTAGAATATTCCTTACTAGATGTCAAGGTAAAGTTAGTTCAGTCGCTATTTAATTATTGTAGAGATCAGCATTTTTATTTTATTTCAGGGGAAAGTAAAAATTATCTAAATAATTGATTTCTTTTGAAATCATACATAGATGGTTTTTTTTACAATTTTGTGTTGGATTTATTAGTGAAAAGATGGACTAACAATCCGAAGTATTCTATACAGACTAGTTATAAAAGAATCAATCCAGGAAAATATATAATTTCTGCACAAAGCTTCACTGAATAAAACAGTTTTCCAGCCCCGACGGTCGGTTCGATTGAAAAATTTAACTGTTATTAGGTACCTGGTTCACGTGTCATTAGTTGTAAATACCTCAACAAATATGCAACGAACATCAGCGTATCAAATTATACAATCCTGAACTGATCACAAGCATACTTATTAAGAATGTCTTATTTCTTACTTTACCTTACCTTATAAATTTGTATTTTTACATTTTACTCACTGTTATAATATAATAAATAAAGAAAAGTATACAACTTCGTCTTTTCTCCTTTTTTGCTATCATAAAACGTGAGCTTACATTTTTATATATTAATGGTATTCGTGCAATAAATAATGCTTAATGTAATTAAACACACAGAAAACATTGTCCAATAAAAATGATGATTTCTGACTCTGCAAAAATATCCTTAAAGAAATTCAGCTAAGCTTTCCAGTGTAATTTCAAATGACAAAACAGGCAGTTTTGTAAAGAAATCAACAAACGTGTTGATATATTAAAACTTTAGCTCTCTCTTTGGAATAAATAATATTGTGTGAAACATTAAAGAGAACTATTGGTATTTGTAAAAGATGGAATGCAATAGGTGAGTCTGATTAACCAGGTTATGTTTTGTAGAATAATAACAATGAGAGATATAAACATGATAATTTGTTTATATTTTAATGAGAAATCTATAATAAATTTCTTATTTTTTGAAGAGATGTTCAATGAATTAGAGAAGAGGAAAGACCGAGAGATCAAATGTCAGAATTCTAATACCAGGAAAATTTATGATTTTTTTAAACACTTCTTTTTAAGAACAAGAACTAAAAACTAATATAATATCAAAATTGTGTTTGCTAACTATGTTTTTATACCAAGTTTATCTATGTATATTGATGATAAAGTCATTGATTTAAAATTTAAACATAACTCTGTAAAACACTGTGACATGTATTGAGCTACACGATGTAAAAGGCTTAACAAAGTAGATACCTTTAAACACAATCGTCACAAAAGTATTACAACTGAACACGTTCTCCAAGAACATTCAATAATAATATTAGAAAATTTACTTTAATTATCACAATTTTTTGGTTGTCAGGAGGTAGTTCAAATTGACCAACGTCGTACAGAGAAAATAACATGAAATATAGTTTTACTAAAAACAAACAATTGTATTTAAGAGGTTTTGTAGATAAAGTAAATATAGATGAAATTTTCAGATGATGATTGTTTTCAATCTCAACATTCACATCACTTTCCACACAGCCTAGTGACAAAAGTACTCAATATATTCACAGAAAAATTTTTTAGTTTATTACAAATATGTCACTAAAATGTTTTCTTTTTTTATGTGAAACACTTATAATTTTTACTGAGTCTGTCAAGGTTCTTAAAGATATATTTACTGCATTAACAGTTAGTAATATCAAAACTACAGGGTGGTCGCTAGAAAAGCGGAAATTTGAGGGTCAGATGAGATCATGAATAAAATGCGTGCTTACTCATTTCTATTTTGATTTCTTTACATCATGAATAAAATGCATGATTTTAATATCACGGACGACATTTTGAGCATCTATGAGTGTAATATAACATATGCCTTTAAAAAACTTTGTGAAAGTTATTCTTTGCAAAAATAAATAGCTGTTTGACAAATTTTCTGCTTTTCTAGCGACCACCCTGTATAAACAAGTAAACACAAAAACATAATGTGGAAAGTCAGCCAAAACTATGCTGAGACAGCTAAATCTACACAAGCTTTCCACTTACAACAGTCAAGAGAAAAGTGCATTTTGTGTGTTAACCACCGAAATGAAACTGGTTAAATATGTGAACTATAAATTAGTGAACCATGTCTTACATCACTTGATTATCTGTACTCTAGAATACTGCCATGAAGTGGTTAAATATCTGAAGTATCAATTAGGGTACCAGGACTTCAACTTGGATGTATTGTTAACATTTAAGTAATTCAAGTTCAAAATCAATTCCATTAATCAAATATTAGCTTCAGCACATACGTTACGTGGGAATTGTGAATTTTTTAAGTCTTTCACCATATATAAAAATACTGTATAAACACTGGTAATGTTAACATTCAAGCTTCTGAAAGAAATGAGAAGTGTTCTTCAAAAAGTAAACATTTAGTAACATACATGGTGAACACAGTATGGTTGAAATACTCACAGATGTACTCACCTAATTCTTGAAACTGAGGAACTAGATACAGCATGTAGTGTTTAAAAATGTAACAGATTTCTAATGTCTTATGGTAAGTATACTTAATTATAATCACACATTGCTAGCATTTACATCAATAACAACCAAAGTGAACCTGATATTGAGTTAACAATACTGACAATGAAAGAATTAGTTACTTTATAAGAGAGAGTAGATGACTTTTTAATAATACTGTTACACAATGGGTTGACAAGACTGACATTTAAGAATTTTAATACCTAAGAAAACAGCTTGATAGAAAACTGGTGGTTGCTTGATTGATTCAGTGTTTTATGGCACAAAGTAGCTAGGCTATCTGAGCCAAACGTCTGGTAAAAAGATGGTAAATGCAGTAAAATACATAAAAGGAAATGAAGGTAAAACAACACATCATTGAAACACAGAGAAAGTATAAAATCAATGCTGACACCTAGTCTACAATGTAAGATAGAAAGCAGAGTATAAGAAGTTGTAAAGTACTTACTCAAGCAAGATGGTAATGATCATAACCTACCAGGAAGACTAACATGTAAGTTCAAGAACCACCGTCAGTCACCTGAAGTTGGCCTTTCCAGTCCTGGTTCCGGGCTATGTGTCATAGTAGCCATTATCAAAATGTAAAAGAATAGAAGTTTTAAAAGACACATAGCAAAATCACAATAATGAGTAGCCAAATGTCCAGTAAAAAGGTAAAAGTAAAGTAAATGGAGTAAAATTTGTAAAAGTAAATGAAGGTAAAAACAAAACAGAAAATGGAGTAAAACCAATGTTGACATCCAGTCTACAAAGTTGTAAAGGGCTTCCCCTACAGCAGAATGGTAATGATCATAACCTGCCAGGAAGACTAACAGGTCTTTCCAGTCCTGGTTCCAGGTTATGTGTCATTATGGCCAGTACTAAAAGGTCAAGTAATAGAAGTGTTAAATGACATGCAACAAAAGTATAATAAGAACTCGCCAGGATAACTAACAAGTAGTTCAAACGGATAGTTCAAATAGCAGCATTAGTAACCTGAAGTTGGTCTTTCCAGTCCTGGTGTCAAGTTATTTAATGTTCACCATTTTACAATGTCAAATTGAACTAAAGAGATTGAGACTGAAAAGGGAACCACAATTAAAATGGTGTAATAAATAAATATCAAACACTTAAATGAGGTGAAAAAGATTAATGACCATTAAAAACTAAAAACTTTATCAAGATGGACAGTGTCACCATCACCAATAATACTGTCCAAATTTACAGATAAACCCTGGGAAAAAACATGTTTAAAATATTGCTGTCCTTGAGAATTGTAACAATGACAAGAAAGTAAAATGTGGCTGATAGTGATTTGAGTGTTAAACAAACAACACACTGGTGCATCAGATAAAAGAAAATGATAGAGTTAAAAAACTGTGACCAATGCATAGTCTAGTTAGAACAACTTCCTCCTTCCAAACCTTATGGAAGCTAGATGGCCAAAGCCCAAAATAGGGTTTTATTTGAAAAATCTTGTTGCATTGCTCACTTCAAGTAGACTGCCAGCTGGCACAGAGCCGATCCTTGAATTCAAGACCATAGTCCATGTACAGAATAGGCACAGTGGTGACAGTGCCGGAGCAGATAGATTTAGCTGTCGTGTCAGCAAGCTTGTTCCCACGAATACCAATATGGCCTGGAATCCAGAAAAACTGGATTGAAGTGGCAGTTAATGAGAAATGGGTCAGTCGATTTTGAATATTAGCGAGAATAGGGTGTGAGACAATGTGTAGTAATTCCAGAGCCAGTAGAGAACTAAGTGAGTCAGAATAAATAGTGCAGTTGGAGTACAGCTCAGCTTCAATATGATCCAGGGCAAGAGATATGATATATAGTTCAGCAGTGAACACAGAAGCTGTAGAGGGGATTCTGCACACAACCAACTGCAGCAAACCTTAGCAAAGTCCACTGAATTGCCTGATTTAAAACCATCTATATAAATGGGAATGGAATGATTGTTTGAGAAATGTTCATTAAATGAATGCTGATAATTCCAATCTGGAGTATCTTCCTTTTTCAGATGACTGAAAGAAAGGTCTCATTTGGAGGTTGTAATAAGCCATGGTGGGACGGGCTGACCTGTGGAAACTGCAATGTCATTCAAGGACACACCCAATTCATCCAATTGCGCCTGGATGCAAAGGCCAAATGGAGCAATGGCAGATCGTTTGTTCTAAAAAAGTACGACCCACTGAGGAAGGAAAACACATCCCCAGATGGGATGCTTTGTTAAGGAACAAAATTTTGAAGTATAAAGTAAAGATAGTTGCAAACGGTGAAGGTGCAGAGAAGGTTCATGAGATTCAACATACAAACTTTGAACTGGAGAGGTGCGGAAAGCCCCAGTGCAGAGTCAAAGTCCTTGGTGATGAATGGGGTCCAGCATCTTTAAGGCCAAGGGTCTGGCAGAGCCATAGACAATTGATCCATAGTCGAGTTTTGATCCAAAAGCAGCATGATATACCTTTAACACAGAACAGTAGAGAAGACACAGAGGATGTTCAGTGCTCTTGTGCATTTGACTCAAAGCTGCTTTAAGTGTGATATAAAGGTCAGCTTACAGTCAAAGATAACCCCCAAGAATTTGGTCTCAGGGACCACTGGCAGCTAAATTTCATCGATATGAAGTTCAGGATCAGGGTGAATACCCTGTTGAAGGCAAAAATGCATGCATATGGTTTTAGAGAGAGAGAAATTAAAGCTGTTTGCCTTAGTCCACTTCAGTACATGATTGAGGGCAGTTTGTAGTTGCTGCTCAATATACCCCATGTTCGACGACTGACATGAAGTGTGAAAGTCGTCGACATACAGCCCATTTGCAACAGTGAGAGGAAGTTGTTTACTAATGGCATTTATCTTTATACTGAAAAGTGTGACACTCAAAACACAGCCCTGAGGGACTCCAACTTCCTGTACAAAAGAACAGGAAAGTGTCGAACCCACACGAACGTGGAATCTCCTGTCCATTAAAAATTTTTAATAAACATGGGTAAATGGCCATGTAACCCATATGTATGGAGGTCTCGCAAAATGCCATACCTCCATGTTGTGTCATAAACCTTCTTAATGTCAAAGAATATTGATACAAGATGTTGGCATTTGAGAAAGGCTTCTCTAATTGATGTTTCAAGTCGAATTAGGTGGTCTCTGGTGGAGTGCTGGGTGGGTGAGAGAAGGTTGTTTGATTCGAGAAAACAAACAAGACGAGCATTAACCATCCTTTCTAAGGTCTTACAGAGACAGCTTATCAAAGCAATTGGACAGTAGTTTGAAAGAATCTTGGGATCTTTCCCTGGCTTAGAGAAAAGTAAAATAATAGCCTGGTGCCAGGCCTCAGGAAAAACATTCTCCTGCCAGATCCAGTTTAAGACAATTAGAAGGACATCAAGAGAAGCAGGAGATAGATGGTGCAGCATGTCATAGTGTACATCATCAGGTTCAACAGATGTACTGCCAGACCGATGAAGGGGTATTTTCAGTTCCACCAGTGTAAAGAAATAATTATAGTCAAAGAGACAGTCAGTTCGAAAGGAAAGAGGTGAACGCTCTGCCTGAGTCTTGATGGCCAAGAAGGTGGAGGCACAAGCAGAAGTGCTAGGTACCCAGCAAAAGATTTCATCTAGAGTATCAGCAATGCACTGGACATCAGCTACCTCTTGGCTATCAGAAAGTAAGATACCTCTCAACAATAACTCCGTGATGAATTCAAGGTAGCATGAAAGGTAACCTCAATAGGTATATTCCCAACTGCTGTTGAATTCAAGAGGAGTTCACTGTGATAGGTTGTGGATGTTTCACCTAATATGCCTCCAGATCAAAGCTTCTTTACTGACTTTGGAGAGCCAGCAAGACCCTCTAGTCCCCTCTGAATAAAAAGGGGAACAATTGCCCCAAAGGTTTTTCTGAAAGAGAATGTAATATAAGAAAATGAGGTACGTGTGTTACAGATGTTGAAGATTGCTGTTCAGGGTTTTCAAGACGTGGTCACTTACCTATTAACTGTTTTTTAACTATTTTATTTAAATTTTTTGAAGGAGGATCCATAGGAAATAAGAAAAATTTTGGTACCTACTGACCCCACCCATCATGGAGCCCTATAACAGAATACAGAACAATGTCATGCATGGACAATGCAGCAATGCCAGAATTTCGTGAGTACTATACCTAAACACCAGCATCAGGTACAATGTCCACAACACCCGTTGAGAACTTCCAACACTGGTACTTAGTTGACTCTAGCCCAAGTGAACCAGCTGACTGACCCAAGGGGGGGCTACCCGTCTACAGAAATTCAAAGCCAAAGTGGTATGTTCGAATTGGACCCCTCAACCACCAGGATCCTCTCCTCCCCTTCATTAAAAAAGGTCTTATGTATAAATTAAACAAACTAAAAGCATTACCAAGGAGGACAGTGTCACCATCACCAATAACTCTGTCTGACGTTATGGACATGTTTAAGATGGTGCCATCGTTCAGAGTCTGTAACAATGGCAAGAAAGTAAAATGTGGCTCATTATGACCTGAGTGTTACACAGACTACACACTAGGGCATCAGCTCCAGATAAAAGAAAACAATGAATTAGATACTGTGACCAATCTGTAGTCTAGTTAGAACAACTTCCTCTTTCTGATCCGTACTGAGGCAAGATGGCCAAAGTCTAATATAGGGTTTTATTTGGAAAAGCTTGTTGTTGCGTTGCTCACTACGAGTCGACTGCCAGCTGAACGCCTGATTTTTAGCGTTGTAAATCTGTACTTACTGCTGTACCAGCTGGGGGCTTAAAATATAAATAGATATTTATACATCTTCTAAGTGATAACGATATTTTTTCATTTCCACTCGTTACTGGTTTCTACTGATAAATTACCACTCTTACAACATGTTTTCTTATTGGCTTTTCACATAATTCTCGTGATCTTTTCTTCACTATGCCTGTCTTCTTAATTTAACTATAAGCTTTATTTATGGTAACAGTTATCTTTTACATTACATCACCCTTTTGATTTGTACAGTGGTTGCAAATTCAGCAGTTTTTGCAGAGAAAAGGTTAAAAAACAACAACATACAAACAGAAAAGGTGAACAATGGGTCGCAAATGCAAGACGAATGAGGACTACATTTCTAAACACAAAAGAACAAACAAAAAATATAGAAATGTTCAAGAGAAAAAGGGTGTTTTAATGAGTTATATGATTAAATTTGTTGAAGAATTATTTAGAATTAAGCTCAAGGCTACACAAAGGGCTGTTCTGGCCACCACGAGTATTGAAACCTGGTTTTTAGCAGTGAGGGTCTGCAAACATTCTGCTGTGCCACTGGTGGGAATGGACAATTCATGTAATAATACAGTAACCATACTGAAGCTCATTTAATTACCAATTTTTCCAGATATAATGGTATTCGAGTATGTAAATACTGTTTCTCTGTTTTCTGGGGAAATGAAAAAATACAGGGTGTTCGGAAAGTCACTGTGCACTTATATATTTATTAACAGACATGTTTCAATATAGAATACAGGAGGTAAATAAGAATGACAATTATAAACAATGTTGAAAGTGACCCCCAGTTGCATCAACACAGGCCTGGATCCTTCTTATTTTGTTTCTCAATACCGCTATCAGTTGCTGGCTTGAAATAGACTGAATGAATGCTGTTATCAGTGCTTTCAAAACTGCACAGTAACTTTCCAAACACCCTATATATCCCAAAAAAATCTCAGAAAATTTAAACATAAATAAATACCTAAAACTAATAATTCTGACAACACATGATAGGAAAGGAAGTTTAGAATACCATGACAACATAGTGTGCAACAGATCTTATAAAACCATTACAAAATATATACATTTTATTGTAGATGTATCAGATGAGAATAATTTACATGGTGTACTGGAAATGTGTTAACACGCTGACATGTTACTGGGATGTATGTACAACGGACACTTTACTCGTTATTAGTGTTTAGGTCTTATAGACCCTGGAGGATCAGATATGTCAACTTCTTTTTTCCCTTGTTAGAAGTGTATACAACGTATTTATTTCAAATGTAGTTCCAAAGTGATACCACTAAGTCGCCATTAGTGACAAAACTAATGGAAGAGTTGTGCATTTTTACACTAGCAAATGAAAGGTAAAACCACATGACAAAAGTAGAGTGAGTAGAATACAATACAGCAGGCATGAAATAAATTACAGGATAAACATGGTAATGAAAATATCTGAAAAAAATTATTTAAAAAGTCCCGCTGCCTCAAATGCTTAATTAAACAAATAACTAAAATTATTTTCTAAATTTTGATGTTGGTAGTTGTGGTCACACATTTGAGAATTCAAGCAATTTCTTAATGCAAATCAAACTGCTACACAATGAATAATAGAATATTTTTTTGTCAACTAACATTCTTTGTACATCTACCGTCCAATTAAATTGGTGACTTTTGTGATTTTCAGAATACATTGTGTTCATCTGCAAACATTTTTGCTTGCAAAAAAAAGAAAAGAGAAAATACTGTATGACGATTATACTCGTTACCATTACAGTTAAAGATAAATAATAATAGTTCGACTGAAGTTGTTTATATGGTTCAATCAGACAGCACTTGCGGTTTTTAAGGCAATCATTGTTGATTAAACGGAACATCGAGGTGCTTTTGCATGGTTCAGGGAAAATTGTTTATTACTTATGGAAATGTGAATTACGCTTTCATAATAAGTTTATACCTTCCATATTGATATGAATACAAGAAAGCATTTGGTCTGGTTTTAAAAACTGGAGTTAAATGGCCCGTCCGTTCGGGAAAATTTTCTGTAAATATAATTTCACAATAAGTTTGTGTGTCTATTCGGACAGGAGCACGAGAACGTTCTTGGTGTGGCTTTCGGAGTTGATTAAACGGCTTATCTGGGAACCTTCAAGTTAGTCAGGCAACATTTTTATGAATTAAAAGAAACAAATTATGATTCCACAATAATTATGTGTTATCTGTGCAAACAAAGGTATTTCGTGTGGGTGTTAAACCGACTGGAGTTAATTAAATGGACCGTACGGCAAATGTGTTCCAGTTGTCTTTCACCCATACCCCCGAATGGAGGCATGAAAGTATAGTGAAAAACAAAATACAATGATCATACACACATATGCAACCTGTGGCGTCTCAAATAATAATTATAATTATCATTTGTTTAAAAAATATCAATGTAATACGTTATTATGATACATACCAATAAAATTTACCTAATAACGTACGTACTGATTTATTAAACGCAAGTCTATTACTGAGGAATTCCATTAAGCACAGCCTTAGGCGTAATGTTTTCTGCTGCGCATAATTAGCTCCTTAGTAAAATGAAAGAAAAGAAAATGACATCGAAGTAGACAGTTATTTGTAATTTGCACACATACTCATCACAAACTTAAGAAAAAATCTCTCACGAACATTATTTAACTTACAAAAAAAACGTTTTCTTCCACGCTCCGTGTCAGTAACACATGACACCTTTCCTTCTGTAATATGGCGGCCGGAAATCATGTGCAATGCGCGCCGTTGGCCACTTTGGTGTTATTGAGAGCTCTTGGGACTTTTTTTTAGCTTTGATATATATCGATATAAAGAAATCTGTAAAAATAGCATGGTGAGCTAAAATGGCGAAAATCTTATAATTAATAATTATGTGATATATCTGTTGAAAATAAATATTTATATATCTCAGTTATTGTATTCTTATAAGAATTTTACATATATGTATATAGTGATATAACTTTAAAATGTCATAAGTAGTTGCAGATTTATGGTTATTGAAAGTTATAGCATCGAAAAATAGAACACAGTATTTTCATTACATTTAGATATACCCATGTATGATTTTTTTTTTGTAAATATGGGTCTGTTTTGTGCGAATGAAAGACTACAGCGCATGAATACATGGATCGTTACATGTAATACTTCGGCAGTTTGACCATTGAGGAAGCTCGCAGCCTTCAATGTGCTGAGAAATAAAAGGGTGTTTTCAGGTAGTCTGTCCGCCTGTTGTGGAAAAGATTATTTAAAAATTTGAAGAGGAAGTTCATATTATAATAGTTCAATTAGCTACAATATCAATTTTAAAAGTTTGTAAAGAGTTATTATTTCCTAAAGTTAAAATGACGGAAAGAGAAGACAAAGTGTATGAAGCCAAACTTGCCGAGCAGGCGGAACGTTATGACGGTGAGTATGAATTAGAATATTACTATTACACTTCTACAGGATTGAAGTAAGTATAGGCTTAAGAGAACTAATTTATTTGAAATAAAAATAGAAAGTATAACACACATTACTTCAAATACGATGTGGGTATTGTTAATTCTAATATTTATAGAATTATTTAATTAATTATGAATGTAACATTACTATAAATTTGACTTCCAATCTCGTTTACTTCATGATTTGTGTAATTTGAATTTCGTAGGTTACTGTTAAAAATCCAATTTGAAGTAAATTGTAATGATAATATAATATTGGAAATCATCAATATATCATAATATTTAATTGTTTTACATTTGTTTTATGGACGTATATCCATTACTTTAAGTTTTAAAAAATAACTGGAAGATTAAAAACTAGAATATTTAATGACTAGACAACGTGGAACATGCAGGCATTCTTTTATAAGATTTAATTTTTTTTTCATCTATGTACCCTGTGTATATATTTGTTTAAACAATTCAAATCTTGGCTTCTATATCTACTGTATTAGAAAATTCCTCTTACAAAATACAAATGATAATGCCTAAGTAAAGAAAGTTATAATGTAAATTTAAAAAAAAAAAATTTTTTTATCTGAAATTCCAACAAGAAAGGAAAAACTTGTGAAGTTTGTTACCCATATTGTGGTATCACTTATCTACAGCTAAAGTTTCTGTCAAAATTTTAAACAAACAATGACTTGTAAGCATACAGAAGTTTTATTGATGATGGAACATACTAAATGTTTCAATATAAGATTGGTATGTTCCTTGACCAATAAAATTCTGCCTTATGTTCATAAATTGTTGTTTGCTTATCTATTACCAGTTGATAAATAATTTAGAATAAATTTGAAATATTCTATCTATATGGGCTTAGGAAGTCAAATTTGATATAACTACTATTTAAATGAAATGATGAATAGGGTAAAATCAAAATGTGATTTAGTGAGCTTGTATTTAAAACATGTCAAATAAGATGCATATGGAAGGTAATTGAACCTAAATGGAAATTTCTTCTGTTGTTTTTGGAAAAATTAACAAAACAGAATAAAATAAAATTTGGAATAAGGTTGAAGTTTAGATTATAACAAAAATCCTAAATATTGGACCCTGACACATTCTGACAACAGTAATTAAACTGAAAAAAGATATCAGGTACCATAATTTGATAATGTGCATCTTAAGTTTTCACGTGGTTATGATTTACACAGTATTAATTTATAAATATCTTAACCAACTTGCATAAAAAAGAACCTGTGTAGTTTACAAAGTTTTTGCTAGTGATGGACAACTTGCTGAAGTATAGATGAGTAAAGTATAATTTGAAATTTTACAGCAACTTGTGTGTAAGTAGTACAGTTAATATCAGTATATTCAGTTGAAAAGGAAGCATTTGTAACTTAAGAAGTAAGGATTTTTTTAATGTTATAATCAGTTTTAGTAGAAAACTTTTACTGTGAGACAGCAATCAGCAATGGAATGTTATACTGTCCATGTTGGAACTGTGTACAATAAGAATGCATTCGCAAGGATATAAAAGGTTGAGTATACAGAATGACAAATCATGAGATAACCATATCTAAGATAAAAGACAAAGTGAAATGGCATGTATAAGAACTATATTTTGACATCTTCTGGTGTTTGCAGCAGTCTCTGATATCAAATCTGTGGCAAAAAACCCCCACATTTATACACATGATAATGTTTACGTGGGGCTGGTCCAGTGGACCTCATTCATACTGGAGAATTGCCATTAGCTATAATTCCAAATTTATAAATACATTTCTAGGAAGTTTGTCAAGTTTTTAGTGAAGGTGAAAAATAGTGGGTAGAAAAAGTGAGAATTGTTAATAATGTTTTTACAAAAAAAACTTAATTTATGTAGTTGGTACAATGAAACAGAATGCAATATGGTGTTCCTGTAATCTGTCTGTTATGATTTTGAATTTACCATATATATACACCCACAAAATTTGGTCTAGTTCTAGTAACTGTGTAAAGTATTTTTATAAAGTGTTTCTCTGAATTTATGTAGTCAGTTTGCAAGGTGGTTTTTATATTATCAACATAAATATGTATCTTAAAATTTCATTTAAATTATTTTAGTGAAACTTATCTGTTTTCTCTACTCTTAACACCATAAGTTGGCCATTTGATTTGACCTAATAATCACCACACACAAAATATAAATACTTTTATTTTTAGAATGACTTTTGATTGTAACAGACAATTTTTTTCCAGTTCTCTATTTTCAGACCTTTTTTTCACTTAGTTTTACTTGATTGCTATTTGAATTCTTATTACTAGACTTTGTCTAACAAAGCTAAAAATTGAGCTGTGAGCATTTAAGTTGTGTAACGTGCTTGCATCTAAAATGTATAATTAATTGAGAAACTATTTCATTTTCTTTTTTATTGATTTTTCCTTATTTAAAATAAGTTTTCAAGTTTTTAAAAACTTTTCAACAATGAAAGAAAATGCTGAAATTACTGCTTAACTCAGTTTTGTTGTCACATTGAGAATGTTAAATCTACTTTTAGTAGTGGTGGTACTGGTGTTTTTTGTGTTTTTTTTCAGTTATCCGCTTGAGAAAACAATAATAATAATAATGCACAAATAACTGTCAACATTCTATAACTTATTTAACTGGACTTCCAAAGTAAGGTATAAGTGCTTTAAAATGAACTGTTTTGCTGATTGATCTGAATGCAGTGACAGCAATTTGTAATTCAAGAACAGTAACTGACAAGCTGTCATGAGACCAAGTTAGCATTGTATATCATTCAGAACTTTTTTTATAGATCATAAATGATGTAATAGATGAGCATGGCAAATTGGTTTGACTTTGTGGCTAGATTCCATAAGGAAAGTAGATTGGACATTATAGAATTAGTCCCTGCCTTATTAACCCCATTGACATGGGTCAAAAATCAAGTCATTGCATTTGTTGACCCACATTCAAAATTTTACTGAACTATTATTTTATTAATGTATTGCAATTACTTTGATATATTATAAGTTATTTTTAATTTTAGTACTATATTTAGTTAAGTTTTAATTTAAAAGTAAATATGTAAAAAAAATACCTTAACTTTTTTTTGTTGAATGCAGTGTTGATTTGAGGTAGATATTTGCGATGCCCAAATACAAAGATAGCTTTTTACAAATTAGACTGGAAAAGTAGAATATAGAATTAAAAAAAAATTTTAACTTTTCTATTTTCTGAGGTACTAATATATTTATTGGTTCAATGAAGGTGGCCCTGCTGACTACAGTTTTTCAAATTACATGTGTATACAACACACAGTGGCATGTGTACGACCAATCAGAAGCTGAGAATGTCCTGGTGGCTTTCTCAGTCTTTTTGAAATTTTAGGGTAGAAAAAAATTCTTTTCATGCTAGATTTCAAGTGGTAAGACTAAAGTGAGCTCAAAATGTCAAATTTTTTATACCCAAATGTAGCACAGTTAATAAATAAGCATGATAAATTATTGTGAAATTATGTGGTATCAAAAGAGTAAATTCTGATTTTTTTGGTTATATCAGAATGTGTGTGAATTTTCCTTTCAACATCCTCCACGTGCAAAATTTTACAAAGCGTAACAACCTATAGCAAGCAGTAAATGAGTATAAAGCTTAACTAGAAGAGGTAATTGTTTGCTGTACAAGTTATTTACTGTTCAATGCTTTAAAAAAACTGAAATTTAATAACTTGTTTTTAAATAGTAACACACACACACACACACACACACACACACACACACACACACACACACACACACACACACACACACACACACACATTACTGTAATTACGTCTTTCCAAGAAAAATGTTATCTATTTATATGTAAGTATAAAAATATTTTTCTTCCTATTGTAGTTTTCACATTTCATTTGCATAACCTCTATAACCCCTAAATTAATATCAAAACTTTTAGTAAAGTAGATCCTTATTTTTCTTTTTCTTACCATATCGCTAACTAGCTATTATTATCAATATATAATACAGTTAATGATTAAAATTAGGACATAGAAAAAAAAATTCAGTGTTTTGTACAATATCTTTTAAAGATATTATTTTGCTTATATTAGTAGTCTCAGATGTTTTTTTTTGCATATAATTAATTTTTAATGTTTTATTTCCCTTTCTTGTCATTTACCATTTATTCTTTATTTTGACAGAAGTGCCTTCAAGGCATATTAGTGCTTCTTTCCATCAAGCAGCCAACAATACTACAGTCACATGTACTCCATCATGACAACTACATGTCAGTTTCAGAATAACTGTTCATAGATTATAGTGTTAAATTAGGTCTTTCTATTGACTATACTTGTGTGTGTTACTACTATATGTGGGCAATAAAGTTCAGACAAAGCTATTGAAGGTGAAGGTGACACCTATCAGGGGTTGAAATAATTTGAACCGCATTCATACAGAGATTTTTAAAATGTATGTATCAAAAGATTATGTAATTATCTTTGGGTCTAGATACACGTATATAACTATCATTGTATTATTGAAGATGAGATGCATAGTGCCTAAGAGGAGAATTTTTTTTCATAACTTTGGTCACATGACAACACAACTGAAGTTTAAGTATTTATTTTAAAAGTTTATTTTGAAATGAAAGACTTAACCATAACCTATATTATAATGTGAACTTAATTCATGCAAGTTGATAATAAGTGGTTAATTTTGAATATAACCTGGTGAGTTGTGCAGAAAATTGTTTAAAGGGTAAAAAGTTTTTATTATAGTCATATTTATTGTCAATTTATCATAAAATGTTAGTTTTTTCAGGTACTATTAGTAATTTTGAGAACTGGGCAGACAGTATAATACAACAGGAAACTGATGGTTTTTAAGAAAATATGTGAGAGCTCTTTCTAAGCAAAAGACTTATGCTAATTGAATAAATTTTAAAATTAATTTCAAGCCCTATTTCAGTTGTTAAACTTAGTCTGCTATAACTGGTTGCATGGATTACAATCCTGACTGAAGTAGGGGTTAAATATTTTCCAGCTAGTGTCACGTTTCTTGTTTACTGCAGCATTTGTTTAGAATACTCCTTATAGAAGTTCTACAAATAACCAACCATCTCTACTTTTCAATAAAATGTTTTTTCCATTTATTTGCTTAGTTTTGATGTCCATGGAGTAGACACATTTATAACTTTCACAAAAATTATAACCACCAACACTTTTTATCCACAGATAAATGAGTGTATAATGCTGTCAAAGTAGATTGAATTTTATATATTTATTGCTGTTTTTATTTTTTCTTCCAACACTTTTTGTAGTAGGATACTTGTTCCATTTTAAAATTCATAATTTTTAATATTCTTGTTTTATTCATATCTCCTGTAAAGTGTACTTCAGAAACTGTCCTGTGTATAGTTGTTGGTATGTTTGAATAATAATTGAATATTTGAAACATTATCTCATGAAAATGTTTTTGTGATAAATAATTTTGAAAATTATGTTAAAATAATCAATATGACTGATTTACATGAAAGTGTATTGTGTACAGGCAAACAGTTTTGCAATTTCCTTTAACATTTCATGGTGTGATATTTTAAAAAACGTGGGGCTCATTTAGCTGCTGTGCCTAACTGAAAGTCTTAACAGGAACATGTGTATACACTTGAGTTTCTTCCTTAAATATCTTTTTGTTTTAATTAAGAAATGGTGGAAGCTATGAAGTATGTAGCATCGTTGGATATTGAACTGACTGTAGAAGAAAGGAACCTACTTTCAGTAGCATACAAAAATGTCATCGGAGCAAGGCGAGCTTCTTGGAGAATAATCAGCAGCATCGAACAGAAAGAAGAGAACAAGGGGAATGAAGGAAAACTGGAGATGATTCATCAGTATCGGATTAAGGTAATATCTGTTTAATGTTTATAAATACAGCAATTACAAATAAGTAAATTGACTATTTCTGGTATGATCTGAGCTGCAGTGAAAAGGTGAATTGTGTGTTAGTCATGGGTGTTTTAGGTCTCATGAAAGTTACTGGATGAAAATTGTATCCTTACAGTTTTAAAATACTGTTATCTGTGGACTGATTGTTTAGTGTTATATTGAAGTACTCTATCTGTAAATAGTTTTTCTGGTGTTACTGTGTTTTTCACTGAAACCCTCTTTATCATAAAAATTTTTATGGTGTATCTTCTTACGTTATTCATTGTTTAATGTTTGAAAACAATTTAATTTTGCTATTTTCAGTGCTCCCTGAATTAGTGTGATTGTAGTGGATTGTGAACTTAAGAAAACAAAGAGTTAGCATTGTTATTAACTCTTTTTATATCTTATTTCCATTGTGATCACTCAATAGCAAGTACTCGGACAAATAAAAACAATTTTAACTGTATAAAATATTTAGATGCTGTTTCTTATAGGATGACAGGCATAAACTTGTTCTGTGTGGGTTACTAAAGTCTAAAAGTACCGGTATCATTAAATAAACATCTTGTGTGATTCTTTTTGAAACTCTTAAGGTGGAGAATGAACTTCGTGAAATCTGCCAAGACATCTTGGATGTTCTAGACAAACACCTTATACCTGCAGCTAACTCAGGAGAATCCAAAGTCTTTTACTATAAAATGTAAGCACTTATTTATTAAGGCTCATATTTTGGAGAAAATACTGAAATATGAATGGCATAAATTAATATTATGCATTTCATTGAAAGGTTGGTATATTTCACATTATCTCAGTTTTTGTGCAGTTAATGGATGCACTTGTAACTGTAATAAAATTATTTGTATATTTGAAACATTTTGTATAGAACTGTTCTTAAATTCTTATTAAGAGCATACTTCATGTTTTGGTGGCTCCTTGCTGGAATTCAGTTATAAATTTTGTCATATTCTCTTCTCATTAGGAGTAGAGCCATTCTAAATATAATGTACCCTTCATTCGTAAAGGGGAAAATCTACATTCTAGCTTTTAAAATTTCAGTGCTGGAACTTTATGATGATTGTGCTTATAATGATAAAAGATGTAATCTTGTCTAGAAGTAGATCCAGGGTAGCCCAGAGCCTCCCTGTCTTTCAGTGGAAGGAAGAAAAATCTTAGAGATCCAAGTCATAAAATAAATTTCTGCCCTTGTTCCTATATGGAAAAAGGGGTCTGTGTATCCTGTAACTTGTAAAATGCTGAAGATAGCCATAAAATGTATTTTCTACCAAAATCCACCACAGGTCTTTGAAGCAGTTTTTTACATTTGTATAAATATCAAACTTTACATCAGTCTTTCCAACCCATTAGTGAGATTGTACTTCATTTAGTTCATTTAGAGGGACACTTCAAGAACCAATTCAAATAATTTCCATGCACATGCTGTCATATTCAGGATAGGTTTAGTTACAAGAGAATAATTAACCCTTCTACAATGGTTAGCTTGTGAAGTAGGTGCATCACAACCTTTTACAGAATTAGATTTAATTAAACTGCTCTATCATTATTGTATTCAAATCAAGACATAATGTCTGCACTTCAATGTTATTTATATTTTAAATTTTAATTTTGCAATGAAATATTTAAATCCCCAGTTTCCCTTAGTATGAAAATTGACACATTTGCTCTCTAGGTCATCTCTCTTCTGACACAATTCAACATAAGTTATAATAAGGATAATACTTGGGCACAGCATAATTTTTAGATGCTGTTTAGCTGCTCATATAATAGCTTTTTTTTTTTTTTTCATGTACAAACTTTCAATCATAGCTCTGTCATCTCTTGACTGATTTTAGATTTGATTACAGTTTTAAATGTGGGAAATCAAACCCTTTTGATATCTTTTACCGTGCCTAAGGTCTCGTAGATTAATTTGCGCTAATATTGCATAAAAGAATTTCAAGTGCTGTGACTATTAAGGATTTCCTCTTGTTCTAGCCTTCAGTCTTATTTGTTTACAGAGCCATAAATTCGAAAATCAGACTCAATTTCCATGTGCAAGTGTAGAATCCTCATAAATTGACAATAGTTTTTTCTGGTTTCTTATACTGTATAATTTATAATTATTAGGGAGCCAAATTTTTCATTTCTCAAATGACTCCATGTTTCTCTATACAGATCGTTGTTTATTTTATTTCTCAGTTACAACTTTGTTCTCATGAGAATCACATGAATGAGCTTAGCTGAGTTTTTATAGGATCTTATCACATAGTTAGAAAGCCAGAAAAATTACAATAGTTGTAGGATTTTTTGTTTCATTTTCTTATCCTGTGTATTTAATTAAATAAAAAAATGATGTATTAGTACATTTAGTGTAAGAAAAGAAAAAAGTAGGCTTAAATTTCATCAACAGTCAACAACAACAAAAAAAAAAGTCCTGGGTAGGTACTATATTGCATTTATATTCTTTAATTTTTGTATCATGGAAGTAACTAAAATGTAAAAATTAGAAGCTTGTTAGGTTAGATTGGGTAGGATAGTGAAAAATAAAAGTTCTACACGAGGTATATTTATCAGCAGCTTGGTATATAATTTGATACAATAACCTGAGCTGCTTGTTCACAGGGCAATTTAAATCTTGTATGGTAGGATTATTAGATTGATATGGTTCAATGAACAAGGGAAGGATGATATAGGTATATTCTGTTACTAGCTTTAATCTAATTAGGATCAGTTTCCTGTTACAATTTATAATCAATCTAGATAATAAAAAGGGGTAATATACGTTTATTCCCTAATTTTTATGGTTGTTGTAAGGTCACTCAAATTGATCAAAAGGTATGAAGTTATAGTAGAAAACAATAGATAAAATGTTTTTTCTGAAAGAAAACATGCTTTATTTATTTGGAAGGTTTTATAATTTATGCAAATTGAACTTGCACATTTCTTCACCTGAACATTTTTTTTAATCATAACATAAAATCACATGGAACTTTTAGTCATCATCATTCTGAGTTTGTATATTTACAAAGAAATTTGTAGTAAAAGCACTTAATTAAAAATTCTTTATCTGCACCTGTTGCCAGTTGTTGTGACCTAACCACATAGCCAACTTCACTAGAAAGATTTTAGTTGTAAATCATGGGCATTTGTAGTTATCATTTAACTGCATATTTTTGGATTTATCTTAATATATCTGGATTATATATCTTGATTTTGCCTTGCCTTTCCTTGTTCTTAGGAAAGGGGATTACCATCGCTACCTTGCTGAATTTGCCACAGGAAATGACAGGAAAGAAGCAACTGAGAATAGTCTAGTAGCTTACAAGGCTGCCAATGATATTGCTATGACAGAGTTGCCACCAACTCATCCAATTAGATTGGGTTTGGCTCTTAACTTCTCTGTCTTTTATTACGAGATCTTGAATTCGCCCGACAGGGCATGTCGTTTGGCAAAGGCAGCATTTGATGATGCCATAGCTGAATTGGACACCCTCAGCGAGGAAAGCTACAAGGATTCCACTCTAATTATGCAACTGTTGCGTGATAATCTGACCCTGTGGACATCTGACATGCAACATGATGGTAAATAACTTTTGTCATGTTTTCAAGATAAGGTATTTGAGAGAAATGCTTATGAAAATATATAAAATGAAATTGATAAAAGTAAAATTTACTAATTTGTAAACAAAATACCCTACACATGTGTTATATTCTTTCACAGAAAACTTTTCTATATTAGTGCTTTGCTTTATCTGTGCAGATTTTCAACATTTGTCACTAGCCTTCTATGTTCCTCTTCTGTATATCCTGATGTAAATCATTATGCAAGAGCATGACACAGGTACAGTCATAACTGAGAACTCTCTCCATTTTCACTTGTTAACCACTTCTCAGTTGACAACAGCACTGTACCAACATGCTTGTTTTCTTTTGCACTACAGACTTAATTTTTCTTTCCTATATTTTTATTATTTCTTCATTCACAGAGGTCTTTTTGCTAGTATATTGTAGATCCCCCTCTACAATGAGTGGTATCTAACTGGGTATATTTTCTTTTTCGAAAATCCACATTGTTGCTGTTCCCACTTCAGATCTGATGTTCAATTCCAGATGCCTCTAGGTGTTTGCTGT
The DNA here is from genome assembly GCA_011833715.1 of Carcinoscorpius rotundicauda. Lineage (NCBI taxonomy): Eukaryota > Metazoa > Arthropoda > Merostomata > Xiphosura > Limulidae > Carcinoscorpius > Carcinoscorpius rotundicauda. The sequence goes on along the minus strand of CM022394.1, from coordinate 100,711,574 downwards.
GTGTCTCCATTCATTTGTTATCTGTACTGAAACAGTTATATCTTACGATTAAGTGTAGCGGTGAGGTGTTCCGTAGAACCGATAGGAGTTTACTCTTGTGGCCTTTTGCTTCATAAGTATGTTTGTCCCAGACCATACACTCATTGACACACGAGTAAAACAGACAGGGATTGCTTCTCATTTCTGATATTCTGTGGCATTGACTTTTCATGTCATGGACCTGACATATAATTCTAAATGATGCCAGGTGTTGGTTGAACGACTCCATTGAAATGGTAATTTAAAATAGGGTATTGAGATCACTTGATGCACTATTTCCAATGATGCAGTACTCCAGGCTTTCCAGTTTGTTTTTCCTCCTTTATTTTAGCAAAGTATGGAAATCCTTCCCATTTACCAATTCTTCCAGAGTTGATGGACTTGTCCTTCTGAGTAGTGCATCATACCATACAGTTGAGAGTAGGATGGTGACATTCTTTGTATGTCAATGTTGTATAGCACTTCCAACTGCAGACCTTATGTACAATTCCAGATAGAACCAGGTTTTGATTGAAGCACTTCAATTTTATGATTATTATGTATGGCAAAAGACCAAAAGAGAGAGAGAGAGAGAAAGAAATATATTGCAGTTTGTCCCTAAGGCTAAAATGTTTCTCCTTTCTGACATTTTTTTGGATGTTGTTCCTGAGGGGTCAGGTGTTGATTGGAGATGGTCCAGCTAAGTAAGTTTTCACGTGTGTTCTAACTGGTATCCTTCATACCACAGACTGGAGATGCATCCCTCAGTTTGAAGTATCCTTTTCTTCTATCTTTTGGATGTTGGTTTTTGACAGATCTGTTGTTTGGTTGTTGCTGGAAGCAGCACATGCATTTTCACTTGAGTACAGCTAGGTATCTTACTGTGTACTGGTTGAAGAATCATACCTAATTTCACAATGTTTTTGTTTTACAGTAGATACCATCTGCTGGATGTAGCTCATGGTGAAATGTGGTGGTTGGGATAGAATTGTGTGCAAGTGGAGACAAATTTTGTACAAAAGCTCATTTTCTCTACCAATATACAGAACTGCTGTACAGTTACACATACTGGGAGGTGTTGGACAAGATTGAACCACCAGTACAATCTGTCTTGCCCTAGTCATTCTGTGCCTAAGGGGGTACCATTTATGAGTAATACATATTATGGGATTCCTTCATGTTTTTCTACCTCTAATGTTCACAACACAGTCATAAAAGAGTGAAAAGTATACCTGGACCAGATGTGGTGCAGTCTTTTCTTGAAGTGTTTTCTTTTTTGGTTCCACACCTCACTCTTTTTGGGTATTTCATAAAAGAAAATCATTTTTTCAACAGCTCTCCACAAGTTCAGTGTGGAATTCTGTCAGTTTGTAAGTAGAAGTAAGGTATAGTAAGTTAACATTTTTCTAAACTGAATATGTATTTTCTACAGATACCTACCTTCTCTAACATTTTTCACCCACCTTCCACACTTCTTGTAGTATGTGGTGTGTGTCTTCTGACCAATTTTTAAGTGATTTAACTAAGGAGTACAAATGTGTAGAGGGTGCTTGTTACGAAAGGGGTTGTGTTGTGTTCCTATTTCTAAGAGCTACTGCATAATTATTTACATGTGGATATGTAGAAGTGGGAGGTGGAATGCTAGTTGTGAGCATTAAATGATTGTGCCCATAGAGGTCAGCACTAATCAAGAAAAGTATTTTGGAAGAGGAGGTAAGTACCCATTTGGAAATACATTTTCAGTTTAGGAAAATGTTAATTTAAAATAATGCTGATATATTTTGAAATGTAACACTTTTCATTACAAAGTTTAATTCCAATAGGGAATACCTAATAAGAAAATTCAGTATCTAATTAGGTGACATTGGTTTTCATATAGTGATAATACTACTTAAAATCTTATCTGCAGATGTGGGTTAATGAAAGGTTAATTTGATCCTTGTTACCAAATATCTGACTTTTTGATACAAACAACTGGGGCTTGTTATTTGGTGAAGTTTTTTTGTTTTTTTTCACTGTATAATGCACAAAGAACTTAAATTTTAACCACTAGGTCTTATTACGTACATGTGTTTAAAAACATAGTACTGTAACATTGTTTTTAATTTTTAAATATTGAATTGCTTGGTATGACAGTTTGTTTTTATTTAATATTTTTATATTTATTCAAAGTTATTGCCATAATAAATAAGTAACTCCACTGCCTTTTTTCTTCTTGCTACTAAAGAATACTTGTATTGGTATATTTTCAGAAAAAAGTATTACTTTTTAGATGCTTACATTCTTCTCACCTTTCAAGTTCCACTTTTTACAGATCCCTCTCTAAGCCTGAATATGGCATGCCAACGTGTGCAGGCTTTGGTATTGTTCCAAATATTAAGGATTACCAGCATTTTCTTTGCTTCCTGTAAGCTACTTCCATTGCTTACCTTGTATTGCACAATTCCACAGATATCAGTTATATCAACAACCATTATAACACGTGTTATTTCAAGCTCTATCCTTGAAATAAGGGTTATAAAATTTTCTACTTATTGAGTTAGCTGTGTATTAACTATAAAGTTTTCCTGATGTCCATACTTTTTTCAGTGGTTCCATTCTGACCAACTTACTAGTGTGTGTGTGTTTAGAATATCTTGGAATTTTCCTACTTTATTCAACTGCAGTTTCACATTCTCGGTAATACCTGTAATTAAAAAAAACAAAAACTTCTCGGTGCAACAAAACCATAATTTTAAAAGTATTAAAATTTTGTTTATGATTTTATTGTGGCACAAAATTAAGTTTCTTTTGAATTGACTTTAATAGTACAAATCTATACACCTGAAATATTTTTTTCCTTAAACTTACAAGTTAATAATAAAAGATTTAAGTGTGTACACATCTAGTAAGCAATATACTGTGGTTTTGAAGCTAATAATAGTTTAGTAGTGATATTTGTAAGCTTTTCTTTGACCTATAGATAATATCTTGTATTCTAGGAGAAGGTGAAAATGACCAACAGCCAAAGAAAGACGAAGTACAAGATATCGAAGAACAGGATGTATCTTAAATTGTGTCTGATAATGTGTGTAGATGTGTTTGAAAAATTACTCATTAACCCAAATATAAAATGCAGATTTGTATTCATTATGGTTGTTTTTAGTTACATGTTTGACCTGATCTTGTGAATAACCAGTAGAAGAGAAGCTAAAATTGTTTTTGTAATTTGTCACCGTAGGCACATTTTATCCTTCATGTAAGCCTCAAATCTCTGTAAAGCACTGTATTAACTTGTGTAGTTTTTCAAAAATCAAACCGAATCCTGCACTGTTTTCACTTTTATTCCCAAAAAATGGGACATCAAAACTACTTGTACACTTATTACTCAAGAAAATAATATTATGTAATGGTACACTAAACTTTAAAAATACAAAAAAAAATTAAAAATTTATTTCTTAGATTTTGTTGTATCTATTTCAAATTTATGTCCAAGTGCCTTGATTATTTGTTTAGTGTAAAATTATTTCTCTAACTTACTTTTGGGTAATTTTGTGATTTTTACTTTGAATTTTTTGTGACAATTTACCCATTTTTCAGTGATAAATTTTGACAAAAAATGAAGGGTTTTTGTGCGTTTGATTTTAAAAGTTACTGCATGAGTAGTTATCAACTTGAAGGTTATTTTTGGATCAGTTAAATTTTTGAACGTTTCTTTACAAATAATAACTTCTCACATTGTCTTTCTCTGTTAACACTCATTGAAATACACAAATGTATGTTTGTGTGTGTATTTTTTTTTACGTGTTTAATTGGTGAACTTCAATAAATTATGGCATTTAATGTATCTTTAAAACATTTTGAAAACATTATGGTTTTATTCTAGTGACATTGAACAATGCTTTTGGGAATCTATTCGTACAGAAAAGTATCATTTACTGAATGAAATTTCTTGTATTGTGACATTGTAGACATCATACAAAGTGGTTTAAGGGCCACTTAGATTGTTTAAATAAAGTAAATGGATTTTTAAAAAATTTGTGGGAATGTACTGAAAATTTTTGAGGAAATTTCTAGATACATAAATATCTGATTATTCAAAGTTATGAAAATTTGTTTCAGCTGACCAAATTGTTTGTGTGACAATTAACTGAAAGCAAGTATTTCAACATTTGCTGTTATCGTTTGTATCAGTATTTGATATGGTGGTAAGATATCTGAAAATCCAAGTTAATTAACTGTCAGTAATTAACAAAAAGAAATGGTATTATGCAACAAATATACTTTTGTTTGCAAGTGTTTTAATGATAAGACAGGTAAAGCATAATTTCTTTAAAGTCTGTAGAATATAATTACAAATAAGTAACTGCCTTGAGTCTTAATTTGAAAACTGAAGTTAATTGTACAATGAATACATCAAGTCTTATTATTAAATTAGAATTTCCTCATCAGGCAGCAGCTTTGATTTCTGATGTTATTAAGTGGCTTAAGTTAATTGGTTGATGTAAGTTAAGCTTGCTATTTACTGTGATCATAATTGAATTTACAAATTAAGTAAAATTGATGGACATTAAAGATTCTTTTCAAGCTTTAGCAGGGCTGAAGTTTTGTTATTATTCCAAAATGGTTGTTAAAGGTATGAAAGTAAGCAGCAAATGAAAACTCGGAAAGAAATAATTCATACTTGTGGTAAACCTGTAAAGTAAATGTGACAACACAAAATGTAAGATGTGTACATTTGAGTAATAGTGCAGTTTCTACAATGTCAAAATAGTGTTCTTTAAAGTGAAATATAATACTAACAACAGTTATTAATAATGTTTGTCTTTTGTTATAATTCTTGTCTAAAATGTCTGAAGTTAAATGCATAAATAAAGGGGTTACAACATGTTTAAAAAAGGTCTTTTGAAGATGTTTACAAACATTTTTACTTTGTGAGCAAATAACTTGTGCCAATCAAATGTTTTTTCTCATTCTCAAGAGAGGAAAAAAGATTGACAGAAAGCATTTGTCTAGCATAAACAATTTCACAAAGTATTAAAGTAGGTTGTCATGAAATTGGATCGTGGATTGTGTTAACAAACTAATGTTAAGAATATCTAGCTTCAACTTAATTCAGCTTTAAGTAGCATTTAATGTGGTAAAAATTATTTAAGAAATTTTGAAACTTGTTTGACTACAGGAAAGGAATTTGTACTTAAAATATCAAAGATTGTGGATTATAAAGTTACATTTTAGTTAATTCTTTAAGCATAGCAATAAAATCATTAGTTAAAGATAAATTTATTTACACTTTTTTATATTGTTTGAAACATTTAAATAAAAGTTTAATTAAACTGTGTTAGAGGAAACTTTACAACTGTTTCATAGTATAGGTACTTTGGTATCAACATTTGGATATGTATTCAAAATTTTGTAAGTATTTCTTAGCAGTCATTTGGTATAAATTAATATTTATTACATTTTTTAGCAAGAATTGGGTAAAAACAAGTCTTGTCTGTATCTACAGATTTTTTATATAATTATTCACAATCCTAAAATAGTTTTCTCTTAGGAAACTAAAACTTGCCTTTTGAATTCAATTTTTATACAGTATTTCTAGTTATTTTGAGAAACTTTTTTTTATGTTTCTTTTGAATACTTTAATGTAAACCACATTCCTTTGCCACTACTTCCATCAATATTTGTATTCTTTTTAACATATTTTTTTATTTTATTTTTTCAATGAATATTGATATTGTATTCAAAATGCTTTAGAATCAAAGTTATAAATGTATTGGATATAATGTTTTACTTACATTCCATAGTCGTATTGTTTTAATTGTACCTTTTTGTTTTCTTTCTTTTTATATACAATTGTTATTTTTGTATCTTTTCAGCTTAAAAACAGAAATTTCTTTATTCGCTATCATGAGCAATACTATGGAGGTACAATAATTTATATTAAATACAGGAAGGAAGTGTTTGTTAGCTAATCGGTTATTATAGCATAATAAGCTATTGTAATATAAAAGCTATATGATTTTTTCCCTGTATCTTTCACTTTTGTTTTAAGTGTTAACCCTTATTATTTCAGTTTTCTAATGAAAGAAAGCCTGACACTAATTAATTGGTTTTGAATTAGTTTCTCACTTAAATGCATTTTACCGTTATTTACCATATATCATTGTTTTGCCAGTTTAATTATGGAAGGTAAAATTTTCAATAATCGGTGTAGTGTCACGTGGATGAATCTGTATTTGGAACAGGTCAGCCATTTATACTGGTTATTTCTATTTAATCTGTGGTAGAATCTTTGATATGCCATTCAAGAGCTTCTGTGTTACTTGTCTTGTAAATGGGTCTATCTGTGTCAAATTAACTGCTTCAAATACTGTTACTACGTAAATCTTTTTGTGCTTTGTAGAAGCATTTTGCCTGAATACATTAATCCATTCTTGTTTAGTTAGCGGAAGGATGTCGAAGGTCACAACCATTTCACTTGTAGTCTTTCATATGGTGTACTAGTATGTGTTTCAGCAGCATTCTCACCTAATGACACATTCTGGCTTGTAAAGTTTTTGCCGTTGGTTGTCATTCTTGAATAAAATAATTAGTCACCTCTACCCTGTTTGTGATTTGTACTGCGCATGTCTCATTAGTTATTATTAAATATTAAACTGCCTCTAAACAAAACGTGAAAACATTACAGTCAAACGTATCGCTTCCATGTTTTAGTAGGACCGGCATGGCCATGTAGTTAAGGCACTTGACGTGTAAACCGAGAGAGTCGCGGGTTCGTATCCTCGTCACACCAAAATGCACGCCCTTTCAGCGGTGGGGCGTCAATACTATTCTTCGTTGGTAAAAAGAGTAGCCTAAAAGTTGATAATTCCCTTTCTTCTAGACTTACACTGCTAAATTAGGGACGGCTAACACAGATGGCCCTCGTGGCATGTAGCTTTGCGCGAAATTCAAAATAAACCAAACCCATAGTTTAGTCTAAAAAACATATTTCTAATGCATTGAATAGTGGGGGGGGGGGCTGAGGTAAACCGTGGAGGGGCTTCCAAAAAAAAAATACCATCACTATGAAGTATACATGTTAAATTATAATGTAAATACCAAGGTAGATTTTAGAAAGGTGGTATTTTGAATTGCGTTTTTATTGGAAACTCGTACTCTGATAAATAATTCATTATTACAAATTAGGAATCTGTTTATGAAAATATGTGTATATGTAAAAAGAAGCTCACCTAAATTCCACCCAAGTTAATACATAATAATAAAGAAAATCAAGATTAGCTTAGATTGAACATTTAATATTCCATTAAGAGTAAAGCTACAAATCAAAAGAATTATAACACAGCAGAAACGAATTATCCCATGTGAAGTTAATACACTCTGAGGAAAAGTAAGGTCAATATCAGGCTAACTATATTTCATCATGTTGTGTTTATAGTCAATATTACTTCAAAACAATGTACCTGTTTTGTTGTAACTTGAAATCAACGTGGTTATTAACTTTTTCGAAGTTCAAAATAGAACGGCATTACACAGGGAGCAACAATACAGTACGTTACTATGGGACACATGACACATACTTCCGTTTTAATGAAGTTGAGTTCTACAGATTGTCTGTTAATTGTTAAGCAACAACGACGATTGTGTTTTCAATATTTTATGAATATGTAGATAACAATAGTGGGAGGGAAATTGGCTCATTTTGGGGGCAAGCGCCACCATTGTGTAACATCTGTATACTTGTTATTCTTCAAATTTATTAAGGAAGTAATTTCGCGACATCATACATATTTAATGATTATGTGCGCGTGTCTGTTGAACAATTTATCATCAGAGGTAAAATTTAAAAGAATCGATGTAGAGGGCTAATGCTTTGTGATTGTCTCTACCCTTGTTGTGGACTGCAGTTTCATCTATTCAAGGATCGGTAGAGCAAACCAAAGAAATACAGTTCGGCTGCAAAGTTATTTGCCTATATAATAATTAAATAATTGTTCCGATATATATTATGGAATAATGATTTACACAACAAGATTTTCACACCTAGATGGTTGTAGGGTAATTTATTAGGGAATGAAAACATTACATTAAAACCTACAAGTCCTGTTTGTATGTATTATAACTAAATATTTAAGCCATAAACCAAAACGTATTAAACAAGTTTTGTTTTAATTGCGTGCTAATGTGTTGTGGTTTATGGTTTAAATATGTTTTACGCTTGTAAAAGTGGTTGTCGATTTGTTCTATTTAACGCAGTCTTTCCTAGAGATTTTGTTTATTCATATTCTTTCATTTAAATATAAGTTATTTAATTTCGTATAAATTTTAAGCCATAAACAAAAAGTTAAAATTAAAATACGCTGCATATTTTTTAAAAAAAGATGCAAGGGTACAAACTCCGTGAAATATATATTGGGTGATTGCGGAAGAAGGGCCTACATTGCGGTAAGGATAGACCGTCTATCAGTCTTAACTTCCAATTCGCTGGTCTGGTAAGATTAGAAATTAGGAGAGCGAGATGCGAGTTCAAGCCAACAATGTCCCACATCTATATCGTCCATCACTGTCTACAGTGAGTTGGGGGAAGGTGATTGCTCTCCAAAGTTAAAATAAGATAAATATTAGAATATGAAAAATAAAGACTAAGATACTACCGTCTGGGTGTAAGCAAGATAAAACTTATCTATTGAAGTTAGCATTCCTGCCCCCAACACGGTAGAGACACCATGTAGCATGATATCATTGAAGTGGTAGTTTAAATAAAAGCATTCGAGGGCGCTCAGAAGAGACCTTCTCTTTGCCCTATTCGTGAAGTAAAATTTAACCGGGCTAGTGATTGATTATTAATAGCTAAAACTGAAAAAGATTTAAAGTTAACGAATTTGTAATGCAATCGGGTGGCAAAGGCCCAATAATGGTCCGCGGGAGGATAGATATTGACTACAAAAAACAGATCCAAAAATTCAGAATTTACTGTGGGGGAAAACGGGAGTACCCCGAGAAAATCCACCCTGACAGTACTCTGAAGTTGCTGGAAAGAAAAAAAAATCAGGGTTATTAAAGCTCATAACAAAAACACTTAAAGAATATACAACGATAAAACACATGTATTAAGTCCGCCTTTGATTTAAAGATAGATCTGAGTTACCAGGAGGATAAAGATAGGCAGTTCGTGAAACGGAGTGATCGATTATATTTGTCTCAATGAGTCGTTCTCTTTCGGTCTGAGACGATTGGCGTCTTCTTGCTAAGCGTGATGTTGACGTCTGTAGTTTTAACGCGTGTGCGTTGAATCTGGCGTGAAGCTGTCTTCTTTGGTTTGGGTTGCTGCTGAGGGGTAACGTGAACATTGGTCGGAGTTTCCTTGTCTTTCTTCTCAGCAGAGATAATTGGCATATGTGAAGATGAAAACTTACTGGACTAGGGATACTTTGATAGATTTGACATTTTGAAAATTAGTTGCTCGACATCGGGGGCGTTCGGCACTACAATGAAGGTATTGTACGGTACATCCGTGGTTAAGTATAAAATTAGCTACGACTTTAACAAAGTAAGTGGGCTATCCTGTGGTCTTAGAATGAATTCTGTGAGCTACATGGAGTTTCGTGGAGGTTGTTGTTTCCAGAGTACGTTGAATTTCCATGGGAGTTATAGACAAATGAACATTCTTGATAAATATCAATTTGAACATTTAGTAGGATAGCACTGAACGTTGATATATGCTTTCTATGGTTTGCCCTAGATAATCATGGTCCTGGAGTGTTGAAGGTTGCATTAACATGCCTCCTCGGCGAAGGATTCTGGTTTTTTTAGGGGTCAACAGAGATGTTAGGTTTAAACTGGTCGATAAAAGCAGTAATTTGACGAGGGTAGAAATTCAACGGCAATCCGTCTAGAGTTATCGAGGATACTGATGATCTCAGCGTTAAAGGAAGCTTGTGCGATGAAGGGGCAGAGATAACTTCTCACGTCTGAACATTTCATGGGCTATTCATGGAATAAAATAGTAGTTTACAGTGACTGTTGTGCTTTTATATGCGACTCAAGGGTCATATCCACATAAAGTAGTGCCAAGTTCTTAAATGACCTTATTTTGAAATGAAAAATAATTGTTAGTAATTTTTTTTTACTTTCTGTGTATTTATTATGTAAAGTTCATGGCTTTAATTATCAATAGAAAATTTTCTTTGATATAATTAATTCAAGTAAAACAATGAATTACCTGCTAAGAAGAAAAATGACATATTCTACAACTTAGAAAAATGGACATGAGAAGTGATTGAAGTGAAATTATGATACTCTTCTAATTCTTAAAAATTTCGAAGGAGCTAGATAAAGAATGTTAAAAAGGCACTCATTTCATAACAATAATTGTGTAATGCTTTATTGCCCCCCAGTGGGTCAGCGGTATGTCTGCGGACTTACACGCTAAAATGCGGGTTTCGATACCCGTGGTGGGCAGAGCACAGATAGCCCATTGTGTAGCTTTGTGCTTAGTTCAAAACAACAACAAGTAATGCTTTATTATGAAAAATAATAAAGTAACTTGGGAATAATATATGTTATTTTTCATTTATTAAAACTAAACAAAACGGCTTTCCAGGTGAATGAGTTACGTCAAAGCCCCCTCCAAAAAAAAGGGAAGAAAAGTAATCCGAAAATCTATTGAGTTTGTAAAGTCATAACAATTAATTTTGAAAGGCTTAATTCCTATGTGAAGTACAAAAAATCGATGTGTCTATCTATATCTCTGTCTGTCTGCTATCTAATTTCCTCTAAATCGCTGGCTAGTTTCAACAAAACTTTATGGGATGATAGCTTGAAACGAGGAGCATGTCAATAAGGGAGTTATATCTTCTCCACCCGAATTATTACTGTTTTTGGAATTTATTATTTTGGATGTAAGTTAAGGGTAACTACTTTCACAGATAGTGCCATATCCTTACAATGAAAAATGTGTAATAAATTTCTATAACATAACATACGCACATAGTGTTGGGAAAGGTATGCAAACGTCTTACATGTACAGGGGAATGCAATGAATAACATGGCTAACATTCTTTAAAATATATAAACTAAGTTGCAGTTTCTGCTCCAATAGCCACTAGATCCGGCATGGCAAGGTGCGTTAAGGCGTTCGACTCGTAATCTGAGTGTCGCGGGTTCCAATCCCGGTCGCACCAAACATGCTCGCCCTTTCAGCCGTGAGGGCGTTATAATGTGCCGGTCAGTCCCACTATTCGTTGCTAAAAGAATAGCTCAAGAGTTGGTGGTGAGTGGTGATGACTAGCTGCCTTCCCTCTAGTCTTACACTGTTAAATTTGGGACGGCTAGCACAGATAGCCCTCAAGTAGCTTTGTGCAAAATTCAATAAACAAAACAAATAAACCAATAGCCATTATAAGGGTGATTTGAAGAGACATTTTTTGATTCGTTCCCCGCTGGTACAGCGGTAAGTCTACGAATTTACAACGCTAAAATCAGTAGTTCGATTCCTCTTGGTGGGCTCAGCAGATAGTCCGATGTGGATTTTCTTTGAGAAAAACATGCACATACATTTCTTGATTTTTACTCAATTCTTACTGTAAACCGTGACCTTTCATCTTCGGCTCGTAAGACATTTCTGAGGCCAACGATTGTAACTTAATCAAGTGAAACACTGTGAAAGGACATTGAAAGGTGGGTGTTGAAAGCTCTCCTACCCGCCACCCATGACCTTTACCTCTTCCTACAACGTTACCCTGACCATCTCGCAGTGTATTGTATACTATGTTTTAAGTTCATAATGAGTTAATATTGTTTACATAATACTTTTGGTGAGAAAATAATGAATATGGTAATAACATATTATGTGGGATTTTTGTGCTGTTTATCATTGCATTCATCCCCATATTTTAAAGCTGATAACACGGACAAACGACAGGCACCTCATCTTATAAATTATAATGCCTTTAAGTACAGTGGAGCGCCGTTAAGCCGCGGTATTGGCGAGTCAATTTGCTTAACCGCGGCTTAAACCTTTGTGACTGAAAAGCCAAAGTCGCCAATAGCTCCGCCGAGGGGCCTCATCCGGGCCATTGCGTGATCATTATAATATTATAATGATATACATTAATATTAATGTATAGACTATTCAGATACAATTGACAAGTGCCGTTTTAACACAAACGACCAATGCATTGTGATGGTTCGCTTTTCCCTGTAAAATTCCGTCTTCCCGTGTTGCATGCGGGCCGCCATGTCAATATAATATGCTCACTATTAATTCAAAAACTGAAGTGATTTCTATTGGGTTTGTGGCCAATATTTATACACTTCCATAAAAATATCGGATTATCGAATTAAAAATAATACTTTAATTATTGATCACTTTTTTTCACGGATTTACCGCGGATTAACTTTAATGTATGGAGAGGTATGATTCAATAACAATGGCGGCCTCCATAAAGCTGACATAGAGAGCGGATATGGTAGATTAACGGTTGATTTCAATTGTAATATATTTTATTTAATTCCCAAATTAAAGTAAATCCTTTTTAAATATCCCCTTGAAGTTATAAAGACAAGGAGAGTGTGAGAAACTTTTAAAAGCCAGGTAGTAGATTAAATACATCAAAAATTTTGGGACAAGACTTGCTACAGCGGCTTAAGCGATTTCGCGGTTTACTGGTCCGCGGCTTAATGATGCTCCGCTGTATATTGCATTGTTAAGCAAACACGCCCCCGACGGCATAGCGGAATGACTGGAGACTTACACCGCTATAAAATGGATTTCGATATTAGTGGTTTGGTTTTGGCTTGTTTTGAGTATCGCGCAAAGCTTCTTGAGGGTTATCTGCGTTAGCCGTTCCTAATTTAACAATGTAATACTAGAGGAAAGGCAGCTAGTCATCACTACCCACTGCCAACTCTTGGGCTACCTTTTTACCAACGAATAGTGGGATTGACCGTCACATTATAACACCTCACAACTGAAAGGGCGAGCATGTTTGGTGTGACCGGGTTTCGAACCCGCGGCCCTCAAATTACGTGTCGAGTGCCTAAACTACCTGGCCATGCTGGGCCTCGATATTAGGGATTGGCAGAGCACAGCTAGTCGTTTGTGCTTCATAACGAACAAACAAAGAAACTTCGAAATTGGTGAGATGGCAATGTATTTAGTCAATTTAATTTCAAATAGTTTTTATGGCCTGGCATGGCCTAGCGCGTTAAGGCGTGCGCTTCGTAATCTGAGGGTCGCGGGTTCGCGCCAAACATGCTCGCCCTCCCAGGCGTAGAGGCGTTATAATGTTACGGTAAATACCACTTTTCGTTGGTAAAAGAGTAGCCCAAGAGTTGGTGGTGGGTGGTGATGACTAGCTGCCTTCCCTCTAGTCTTACACTGCTAAATTAGGGACGGCTAGCGCAGATAGCCCTCGAGTAGCTTTGTGCGAAATTCCAAAAAAAACAAACAAATCAAATAGTTTTTTGTGTAATTTATGGAGTAGGTTTTCACCTTATACATTTTGTTAATGTTACTATGAGTTGCTTAAGTTGTAAACAAATATAAAACTTTTTTATGTTTAATATTTTAATGAAGGCAATTGAAGTTCAAAAATAATTCAACATCATGATAAAATTTATGTTTCAGCTTGATGGTTTTAAGGTCAAAATAACAAAGTCTATAATTCTTGATATTTTAGTTGAAGTAAATTTAATGATAAGGTACGCGATACTGCAGAATTTTAGTTTTAGGCCATCTTTTGCTGTATTATGGTTTGGCCCTTCTCACAGTTAAATGTTGTGAGCGTTTTCTTACACGTTCATGTAAGTTTTTCAAGTAATCAGTCTTGTTTGCTTGTTTCAGTGTTCTGTGCATATAATAGTGCCCGATTTTAGGATCATAAATTACACATGAGACATAATCACAAACACGTAGTGCGATTTAGTAACAGTTATCTCTTCCCACAAGTTCAAAAGTATTCTCTTGGTACCCGATGTAACAGTCTGAACCGTCAAAATCAAGTCTAGTTATCAGTTTTGCTGTAAATGAACACATCTTTTTTCTTTAAAAAAATCGATCAATGTTCATACTTCTTGTTTTGAATATATTCACACAGAGCTACACAGTGGCTATACTGCTCTAATCGTTCATAAAACTGAATTAAAGAACTAAAAACAAATACAAAAAGTGGTAGTAACAGCACCTACCGCAAACTCCTGAATATTCCAGCTTAGTAGTAAAAATTGGATATTATTTTGAATGAATATACAAAGAGCGATTTTGAGGCAGCCGGATGCAAATCATGGACCATTGAATTCACAGTTTGGCACTTTAACAAGTAGACCATGCTCTGTCTATATATCAGGAATGTTCCATACGTTAAAGTAAATATTTTCTTGCAGTGACCTGAAGAACTGTGTTTTTCAACACAATACATGATTTGTTGTTGTTTTGAATTAAGCACAAAGCTACACAATGGGCTATCTGTGCTCTGCCCACCACGGGTATCGAAACCCGGATTTTAGCGTGTAAGTCCGCAGACATACCGCTGAGCCACTGGGGGGCAAAATATATGATAGTAAAGAAATTATTTACAATGATAATATTTTTTTTTGAGTTCTCAAATAATTTATTCAAATTAAAAGCACAATTCTTTAAATTACAAAGCTGTTACCTATAAAATTATAAAAGAAAATGTTCAAACTATTTTAATAATATTTTGTTTCGAAAATAGCAGTATATTTTAGTATTCGTTTACCCTATTATTATGATAATATTATATTTCCGATTTTGAATTTCCGGTTTGTAGTATTTACTTGCTTTCTCACGTTGGTGAACTTTTAAAAGTAGAGGTATTATAAACTAGCTTAATTATATTTAATAATTGGAAGTAAAATCTGTAAATTTAATAAGATTTTCTTCGTATATGTTAAATGTGACACCGAAATTTTATTGGTGACATTTTATAGCATTATATTATTGAAGGAAAATAACCTGAACTAGGGACCATATGGTTTGGTGTCCGAATAACCCTTTGTTTTAAAGGAGAATGTATGGTCTACAGTTGCAGACAGCATCTCATCCCATAATGCAGTCATTCATTTACTCAGATGTTAGGAAAAAAACAACAACATTAGCCATTCTAGGCAATGTGCTTTTGCTAGCGCAAGAGCAAAAAGGATTTTCGGTTGTACTGTATCTGTAGGAATATTAAGCAGAAGTTTATTGTTTAATTTTATAGATTTCTGGTTAGGTTACACTTGGAGCTTTGAGCTTCTTACCATGAGATTGTCATAAGGGTTGAAAGAGGACATCTGAGATAGAAAGGCTGGCATACAAAGACAGGTTGAAATTTTTGAACATTTTTCTTTTGAAAAGAAAATGAAGAGTTGGTAGGAATTTGATTGTGTTGTTTGATATTTTTATGAGAAATGATAATGTATATGCATAATGTTTTTTATAATAATTAATATTGAAGATAAGACTACAGAACACAAATATCAATTTCACCATCTTAAGACTCGTTCTCAGTTAAGATAATTTTTCTAACAGGATTTTTGGCCTTTGGAATGGGTTGCCTTGAGATGTGGTGAATGCAGTAAATTTAAATGAGTATAAGGAAAGGAATGATAAATGTTTGAAGGGTAAAGACTCTTTAAGTGTTTTATTTTTATTCTAAAGTTTAATGGATAAGATGACCTAGATTGACCAAAAGGCAAACTTTGTCTTCAAATCATATGTTAAATTTTATTATCTTTGCTTGTACCACAGACCACTGTTCCAGTTAGTTGAGTGACTATTCCACGCTGTGCCTAATTTTTCCTTTTCAGTCATACTATTGAGTGGATTCCAATTTATATGAAATGTCTGATCTAAATTATGATAACCCAGATCCATTACTTTGGAATTTTTAGACCTAAAGGGTATTTTACAACTGTTTATATAACTTAATGTTTGATACAAGTCATTTCATAGTAAGTCAAAATTCTTAATACAGCTAGAAATACCTAAAAATTTATTTGGATTATAGGGAGGTTGAATAGATGCAAGCAGAAGATTACTATTAATGAAATCCACTCAAACTGAGATTTTTACTGGTGGAGTGCCTCAGGATTCAGTGTGTGTGTCTGTGTGTAAAGTGTTGCTTTGTCTTTTTGCATTAATAATATCAGTTGGAACATAATTAACATAATTATGTTGGTGTTATTAATTATTATTTTTCAGTCCATACTCATGTGATTTCCTTATATAATCATTTGTGTGGCACCTCATCAAAAACTTTGTCAAAACATAAATATACTATGTTCACGTCTTTACAGTCATCCAGATGTGGGAAATTATCCTACAGTTACCTTTTCCCTCGGATACAGACATTTGTTGGCATAATCATTACATGACATTACTTGTCTTGTATAATTGCACCCTTATTACATTACACACAGAGAACTTCTAATAATACCAAGATACAATGTTCCTACTTGCATTTTGTGCAATTTTCATGTCTAAGCATCTGATGTGGCTTGCATTGTGTTAATATAGAGTTGTGTTAATTACTGTGAACTTCTGATACCAACACATGCTGAACTTTTGCATATTAGTATGTATAGGAGAGAGTTAATAGCTTTTATTCTTAATATTGCTTGCAGAAGCCACATATGTTTCAGTCTACTGGTGTTAGGGTTTACTGTACAAATGAATTGGTATTTATACATGTGTCTCAGAATGTGATTGTTTTAGTTGTTCACTGTGTGAATGTCACTCTTCTAGTATTTTCGGATATTTCTTTATATGTAACAATCAGTTGTCAGAAATACTTCTGTTTTTATTGAGTTAGGGTTATTGTAATTATGTGATGAATTTTGAATATTTTATAATTATGTACACAATTTGCCAGCCTGTGAAATGATTTATCGCAATTCCTGTACATAGTTTGTAAAATTAGCATAGCAGTAATGAATACCATACAACTATTATCAGTTAACCTTAAAAAATACATTTTAAAAAGTATCTTAAGGTTTAGAAAGCAAAAATTGTTTTACAGAATAGGTACTCATATCGTTAAAGAAGCTATGTAATTTTCCTACTGTTTTAATACATTTTCTGATATAAGTATTAAATTGCTGTTCTGAATTGTTTTAGAATCCATTTAGACATATTTTATAATTGCATAACTACAGTACAAGTATTGTTGTAGACAAAGACATGAATTAATGTTTTGTATTGATATTGTAATTATAGTATATTAGGTGAGGTGTTTAAGACTAAAGGCTCAGGAAATATCTTAATGAAATGAGAGAAAATTGACTAGAAATCCAGATGCGTATCTTGTATAAATCATGTAAATTATGATATATGGATACACGTATAGTGCTGCCTCAGTTTTGTGGAATTTGTTAATTCTAATTGTATGAGAGTTCTGATTATTAAAATAAGACAAACTTGTATTCCAGGAGTCTTAGAGTTTGTGTAAGTAATACAAAAAATTATGTTGATTGAACATTTGGTAGATTGTGGTGCATTTAAGTTATAGCTATGTTTATATTGTGTCAATTTGTGTGTGTGCTTGTGTAATACCAAGATGTAATGTTAGAACTCTTTTCTTTATAGAAGAGGAATTGTTTTCATGCATTTCATTAATAATTAAAATATATTTTTCAGAAGTTTCATTGCATTAGACTAGAGCTGGGCATTTAACATAGTGTATAGTTTATATTTTTAAATTATCAAAGTTTTAATTTCTTAGTTTTAAAAGGAAATATTTAAAAAAAAAAAACTACATTCTCTTTTCATGTCACACTTGTGTTATTAATTCTCCATTTTAGTTGTTAACATTTTCCTAATCTGAAAATGTATTTCTGATAAGTATTCATCTCTTATCATCCAAAGCTACCTTGATCCTAGTCTGCTCTCTAAGCTTTCCTAAAATAAATATTCACTGTACCAGTTCTTATGCTCCATCAGTTTTGTGGCATTTTGGAATGTGCTGATCATGTGAATACAATCCACAAATTGAACTGCTCCATCTATACTGGCATAGCTGCCTTTCTATAATGTTCAAGTACAATCCTCACTTTCAAGAATTGGCAGGTACAAACCACTAACATTGGCATTTCACTGGGGAGGTTAGGTGGGAAGTGGGTGAGTGGAGGCAAGTCCCTATCAGAAATACATTTTCAGAGTAAGAAGATGCTAACTTCTGAAACAGTACTATTTCTACTTGCCTAAAGCTAGACTCTCACATATCCAAGGTGAAGGGACCAGTGAAGGGACATCAATCTCAAATAAAGTGGAAAGAGACTGCACTGAAAGTACAAGTGTGCTTGAATAGGAAAAGAAAACTCCCCAGTGGCATTCAGCACTACTTGTGGAGCAGATGTGCTCTTCACCCAGCAATCAATACAGTAACACAGTTAGGGTGGAACTGAAGTCACTAAAGAGATGTACAACACCAACACCTGCAACACTTGAAGGAAGTGCTGCATTACTATGACTTGAATCAGTATGGTGTTTACTAACCTGGAAAGGCTTATGAGTATGCAACCTCTCTTCCTGATATGTATTTGTCAAGGGAAGTGCCATGGGCTATATCAAATCATGCACAGTGCAGTCCATTCAGGTAAAACATCCAGTTGAAATGCTCCACGTTCATGCTATAATGAGCTATTGTAAGAAGCAAAACATAGTACCAAGCATGGTGATAGTGAATCATAGCACAATATCACTAAGTGGCCCAGAGAGAAACACAAAATAACAATACATGCCTAATGTTTAAGAAACATGAAGTGTGTTTGAATAGTGTGGTCTGCTCTGGTAAAAATCATCCAGGGGAAGTGTATGAAATATGTTGAATTATATCAAGTGTTTTCCACTGAGTGAAAACATGGCCCTCATCGGTACAGAGCTAGAATGCTTTATTTTATTTTTCAAAACCCACTTGGGAGAAACCTCCATAGTCCACCACTCTATCAACTGGGAACCGTGCTCTGCTTTAAGAAATAGTGAGGGAATATACATGTGGAGGAGTCCAGAAGAATGACACACCAGAGGCAGCAGTATGGGTGTCTGCAATTTAGTTTAAAAAGCAGATAGAACTTAATTGAAGGAAACATAGATCAGTATGGGTGGGCAGAAATCCCCCTGTGCTTTACATATGAGGTCCATGAGTGATGGTCCTTTTTAAATGAAACTAGTAATATTTGTTTAAAAAACACACACACATGCCATCGGACAAGTTGCCAGTGGTCTTACAGAAACACCTCATCTCAATAGCAAGAATTATGGAATTATTCATAACTTGTGCAAACATGATATGAAGCATACCATACCAAGCAACAGATATCACCTGATTGGATCCTGAAATATGATATACATCAACTAGAAATATATACAAAAACAGAATGTGTCAACTAACTCCAGTCAAAGGTGAACAGATGTGTGTGGAATTGCCACAGATTTACTGAAAAAACAACTATATTTCTGAGGAGATTCTTGAGATTGTATAAATGAAGTACAAAAACTGTAAGGTGAAAATAAGTGTATTTAGCATGAAAAAAATCATCTTTCACTTATGCAAATGGTTCTTAATTCACTGATAAATCTTTAGTAAAAAATATTTTATTATGGATTCTGATTTCTGCATACAACAAAGTTGTAATGTTTAATAACAGCTTGTTAAAAGTTATGAAAATGTACTTGGCACATTTAGAGTTATATATAGTTTTGTGATCACCTAGTGATGAAATTGGTGGACACTACCGATGATTAAATCAGCATGATAACATTAATGCACTAACTAAAACTGCTGTTTTCAGTTATTACTGTTTTTGATTATTCAAACCACCAGTTATTATTATATAGTTATGATTTTTCAGTATTATTTTTGATTAATTCAAGTTTGTTTAGCTTAGTCAACTATTCTCATAGCTCGTGAAAGTAATTCAAGGTATTGAAATATTATTATTATGTTTGTTTGTTGCGCTCTGCTTATTCTAGATATTAAAACCTAGTCTGTAGTATTATCAGTTGTTTTATTGTTCTGTCTTGTGAGAATAATTGATTAAAAACCTGAAGATCAGTTTGTTATCAGGTTCCAATAATCAGCCAGTTTTAATCATCATGTTGAGATGGTAATGTATATTTAACAAGGTTTTAAGAACTTTATTGATTAATGTTTCAAAGCTGCTTGTAGTTGATTGTGTTTAATACCCTAAAAGAAATTTTAGGATATTTTTTTTATTTTGTGTGAGTGTGGCAGGTAGTTGGAGAATTGTACTTTTATATTTGTAATATACTTTACAGGTAATTTGTTTCTTATTCACTTGAGAAAATGAAGACTTTCTATTCAGAAGTTATTCTTGGAATCTTAATTATTAGTACTTCAGAGCTAATAGCAGTTCGTTTGGGTCCTTATCAACATTTGTACCACATGAAAAGAGGAACATTGCAGGAGAAAATCAAAAGGTAATATTTCATTAACTGCCTAATTTTCTTATCCCTAAACTGTGTAACTCAGATAAAATTTGTGCTACTATAACGTAGTCAATGACAAAATTAGTGAATAGTTGAAAAATGAATTATAAATAATTTTTCTGTACAATTACAAGTTTCTGTTTTATTTGTTAAAAAAAGATTAATATTGCCTTAGAGAGGGATTCAAGTGTTATTTGGATAGTATTTGCTTTGATCATTCCTTTGAAATTATTTGTGAAAAAAAATAATCCAGTATTGCCTCAAGATATAGATTCAGGATAGTGGCAAACAATGTTTTTTGTGATTCCTCATTTCAGATAAATTGTATTATCTATAAGTCATATTTTGTAGCAGCATGGGGTTGTTTACAATGTAGTTGTGGTGTAAGTTATGACATTTCAACTACTTAAGGAAGTTCCAGTTTATGAAACAACTAAAATCTGTAATTGTTGCATTATTAATTGTAAACTATTATATATTATTTCTTTCCTTTAATAAATATGGAAAATTTATTGAACAAATATCATAATTTAAAGTTATGTATTCTCTCTGTCTGATTAATTGTCTTTTGAGATATAACGATATCTTGAGATGTACTTGTCTTCAAGATATGTATCTCACACAGTCAGAAATGTTCTTTGATGTGGTTCTTATTTTTATTTGAAGCAAATTAGATAACTTCTTCAATAGAGTATTGGTTCCAGAATTAAGCACAGGATTCACAGTACCTGAAAGTCTCAAAGATGAGAAACATGGAGTTAAAATGGGAATAGCCAGTTCTTTTTGTGATGATGGAAAGGTAAAGACAATAATAAGTCTTGAAATTTTTACACTTTCTTTAATTCTTTAATAAATTCTTTTTATAACTTGTATGAAGGTTGTAAAGCTTATTTATATAATACTTGTACACAAGATATAATACGACTTTTCTGTTTTGTCTCTACGCATGCAGTTTATTCCTTTTTACCACATTTTTCCTCTGTTTCTACTTGATAGCATAAATGACAGCTCCTGTTATGTTGGATCTAATCAAAAACATCTTATATGTGAAAAAAGTGTGGATACAAAAGGATTAAGCATGTGACTTAAAGGAACAAAATTAAAATTGGTGGTGAAACTGGTAGCTACACTTATAACACTGATAAACAATTTCCAACAAATATTCATTCCTTAGTTAACCAGGTTACATATTTTTTTTACCCACCATAATGCCCCAAGTTGAATAAAAAATGTGGTCTGGTTAACTTGTGAATGAATATTTGCTGCAAAATTTATATCATAACTGAACCTACCAGTTTGGCTGCCAATTTTGAGTTAATATTTCTATGTCGCATGCTAAATCCTTTTCTTCACATCTGAGGTGTTTTCAGTTAGATATCATGTCTTTGTGTCAACACACCAACATACCACAGCAGGTAAGAAAGTGACAGTTGATAGTAACCAACATTAGGTTTAGGATCAAAACCCTATTATTTAGAACAGAACTATACAACCAGATATTTAAAAATCTATAGTGGCACTTCTACAAGACAATGTTAATTAATAACTTCCTGTATAATAATGCCACGGAATCTAGATTAACAGTTTCTTGTCATTTTTCTGTATGCACTTGGCACAAGTACATTAAGCATCATTATTTACACCAGTTGCTAGTTAGCTAATATCACATGATTCCAATTAAATTTAACTACAAATTTTTAAAACCATTGTCATTTAATAGAGTCAACCTGGATAGTAATGTGTCTGTAAGGTTTTTATTGTTCATGTTAATACTGGTGCAAGAGAATATCAAGAAGAAATAGTAAGAATGTAAGATAACTTTTTTGTTTGTCCCATCTGCTTCTCATTTCTGAATTTTTGGAGGTTAATCCTAGGTGTATGCTGCAGGCTCACTGGACTAATCCTATATCTCTTGAGCTAGATGTAGTGATGCTTACTATAATTATGTATACTTTATCTGTTATTTACCGTATTTAACATTAACTCTAGTAAAATTCTCAGTGTACAGTGAAATGAAAAACTTGAAATTAAACAAATAATACTATTTTTTTTTCTAGAATTATTACAAACTGTAACAGACAATTAGTTATTTATCTTAGTTTTAACTCTAAACTTTTTCATGTCTGTTTTCTTTTAACTTTATTGCTATACTCTTGAAATCAAACTTGCACTCTTGACTTGTTAGGCTTACTTACATTGGCAATCCGCAGACTTATCTTTAGAATAAATACATTTGTAATACACTTGATGTTTTGTATAGTGTTGACAGATGGCTTGTCTCATTTTGTGTAGATATGCGTAATAAATTAGAAATTACAGTAATATTCATTCTCTAGGTTAGGGCTGGTCCAATGGACTGATCTTGTGCACCTTTAATTGATGTGTAGTTTATTCTTGTAAAAAGGACAACTAAAATTAATTAAAGAAATGAATGACATTTTCCATACTTTAGCTCTGTCTCTAAAGATCCATGTTTACATGGGGTTACTGTTACATTATGACTTGATTAATTGTGAAATAAATCAATGGACATGCTTGAGGTTATAATAGCAGGTGCATATAATTTAACTATATTTTTCAAATACAACATTAATTAGGTTTAGTCTTCAAGATTGTGCTTTGAGGGCTGTAGTTACTAATAAGAGGTGTGGAACTTGGGTTCACCTGAGTTGCCCCAAATAACACTAAATTTCAAAGTTCACAACTGACCCAGGTGTTTGCTTCTGTAGGTGCTTTAATCCTCTGTGGTTCAGCAGTAAGTTTGAGGACTTGTAATTCTAAAATCAGGGTTTGATAACCCAGTTAGGCAGAGCATAGACAACTCGTTATGTATTTTTGTAATCTTCATTAGTTATATCAATATAGTGTGATGTCATGTACATGATCCTTGTATTAATTTAACAAAATGAGAATCACTTGTAAAGTGTGGTTCAATCTAGTTGCTAGTTTTGAAAAAAAGACAAAAAATTCAAAGTATTCCTGCTATGCTGATAAAAAAAAGATTAAATAGTTATTAATATTGTAATTATGAATGTAGATTTTAAGGAACTGTATAATTTATGTTAATATTAATATACTCACCACCATTTTATTGTAAATTACTGATGTTTTATAATGAATGGTATTATCAGTTTATTCATTATTACCATCTAGCCTTGCTTAAGAAAAGTGTTAACAATATTTTTATTTAATGAGATCCCTGTCTAAATATTTTTCTATGTCATTAGTATAGACTGTAATCTTAACAAAACAACTACACTATTTGAAAATTTCTAATGAAAAATTTTCACAACAGACAGGTGTGGAAATTGACTGGAATGAATCACCT
This sequence comes from Carcinoscorpius rotundicauda, assembly GCA_011833715.1. Classification (NCBI taxonomy): domain Eukaryota; kingdom Metazoa; phylum Arthropoda; class Merostomata; order Xiphosura; family Limulidae; genus Carcinoscorpius; species Carcinoscorpius rotundicauda. Next base: position 100,687,794 of record CM022394.1, on the reverse strand, counting down.
GTGGAATATACTTGTTATAACCCCAAAAATCCACTTCCATTTCTTGAGGTGAGCTTCTATTAAAACTGTGATAAATTTTGTGTATGAAGTGTGGATATGAGTAAAAAAATATAAACACAAATACACATGAAAAAAACAAAAAATACATTTTTATTGTTGAGGTTCATGAGTGGTTTTTACACATTTTGATATCTTTGTTTCTATGAAATGTTATGTAGCCATATCATTATAGGCATAGCTAATTACTTTATTATTGCATATCTGGTTATAAAGATTAAGAATGCATTGTTTCCTAAGTTGGGTGCTGTTGATATTTTCAGCTTTAAAGTCCACAACATCTCAAAGTTTGGCCAGTTTAGGAAATTTAGGTTAGTCCTAAATACAAAACCTACCAATGAAAGCCAATTTTTTATGATATAAGCGTAAATACTTTTGATATAGTAACTAGTATTATTAATTTTGTCAATTGAAGGAGCAGTTATAGTAAACACTAACTTACCTTGCATTTTTTCATAAGTCTGTTTACTTGTAAATTTACTAAGTATTAGAGATATGCAGTATTATCAATATACCATATCAGCACATCCTGATGTCATTTTATTACAGTATGTATTGCTGTACTCTTTAAGAGTTTGGTGTGTCGAACTGCTTTGTTAATATTTCTGTAAAGTGATGTCAAGCAAGAGTCTTTTATGTTTCTAAGTGATGAGATATACTGATGTTCCAGGCATATGATTTACACAGTATTGTATGCAGAGTTCTTTCTGTATAGCAGCATGTGTGGTGACATTTTAACTTGAAAAAAACACAACACAAAACTGATTTAAAGGTGTAATGATTGAAGATATCAGCTAATATTCTCACCCAAAATATAGTGGTTAAGTTATAAGTTATTAAAAGATTTTGGAGACTTACCACCTTTTTATAGTCTATATCAGAATTTCCAGCTATTCTATAATGACCACATGTCTCACTGACTTGCATTTTTGTGTGCAAAACTCTGTGATAAGGTTGTCATGTTGAAAGCACTACTCTTTCATTTGCCTTTTCATAATCCATATAATGTACAAGCATGATGGTTTTCCAATTTTTAGGTTAACAGTGATCCCCAGAAATCTTCAGATGCTATCCCCAATGACTGGACAAGTACTCTGCATGGATTTGTATATGAATATCTGCTTTCATTCTCCAGTTTCTTGAGATATTCAATGTTTGAACAGAAGTGTTGTTAAAGAAACTTGTATAAACATGACTTGTGTAATTTTTTGAGGTAGAGATCCTCCTTGATTACATTTCTCACTGTTACCACTGGCCTTTCTGTTTGTGGATTCTTATATGCTACAAGATACCAGACTTTGATATTTAGCATATGTCACAGTTTTAATTACTTAAACTTTGTTTCTTATGTGTGTCTAATTTTAATAAGTGAAGTAAAGACGGAAATATTGTGAGTGAAGATCTGGGTTATTCCATGTCAAATGAGGTGACCCCTCAGAATGCCTTGAAAAAATTCACATGTGCTTATCTACCCATATAATGAAAAATTCCCAAAGATTTGATCAATATCTCTAATAGTTTCTGAGTTACAGCCCTGTAAAATTTAGTTAATTTCTAGTAAATTCATTTTGGGGCAAATTTGGCTGCTTAAAGCTTCAAGAGTAAAGGTGGTAAAAGGCTGAAATTCGCTACACTGACTGAATTAATCTTACAGAATTCAAAAATTGTTTCAAACCAAGTTTATCTCTCATAGGATTTTCACAGTGAGGCTGTAAACTCACCTGAAAACCCAAAATTGTAAAAAACATTTATTTAATAAGCCATAGCTCTAAGACTTAATATGATACAAAGCTGAATTTTGTTTGGAAATTTCCTATAACATATCAGTTGAGAAATTAGTAATTGTTGTGATTAAAAGTCTGTTAGATCTCTTGCAAAAAAAATTTAGTTTCATGCAACTTTTTATGATTTAGCTAAAAATAGCCCTACTTCAGGCCATAGTTTGAACCTGTTACCAGTTATTCAGCCTTTTCAGATTTTTACTATACATTCTTACATCTTATGATTTACAAAAAAATCAGGGTGGTGTTCAGTCTACTTTTTGAGTTATAATTGTTTAAAGTATCCTGTAACCATACGTTGTTTATTGAAAAAAAAATCAATTCAGGTGTGTTACTGTGTGCAGATATATCCATACAATTTTGAAATAATTGATGAATCCCATTGAAATATTCTAATCAGCCTTTACCATATATTTTTACATATCTGAATATGATCTTCAAAAAATCAAGGCTGTGAAAAATAATAAATTTATCAAATATTAAGTGTCTGATATGCGCCATTGGGCAAAGAACCACATTCAGGGAATTCAGTTCTTTCTTGTCAATCAGGAATGAGTCCTGCAGAATTGTGTAAAGTTTGATCAACTTGAATGCTATGAAAAATGCAAAACTGTGGCAGGTATTAGGTCACATCATAGCTTTATTCCCCACTCTACTAACAAATTGTACATGAGAAAAATATCAGATGATGATGTGTACACAGTCGTAACTGTTGGTAGTAGCAGTGAAAGTGATGCTGCAGCAGCTCAAATAGGGTCTAATGATAGTAATGACAATTATCAGCCAGGGAAACATGTAGCATGCATATAGATCATGAATGGTATGTGGGAAACATGAAAGATAGATCAGATGAACATTCCAATGTGTTGGTGTCATTTATGAAGACATAAAGAAAAACTGTTCTTATGGCCTGCAAGGTCACGTAAAGATGAAAGCTGGATTCCTTTCCAACATATTCTTTGCCTGATAAGTGCACCTACTGTGCAAGGCAGTGGTGCTCACCACTGTGTTTTAAGTCAAAGTGATCCCAACATAATCAAACTTCAATTTCAGAAATTTATTCAAGCTGTCTGAACAAAGCAATGTGTATTTGATGTTGTTAAGGCTAATTTATTGCCAAAGCAGTTTTTGAAACATTTCATTGTCACGATTATTGCAGTTTGTTGTGACTATAATTTTTCTCAGTTATCCCCTGTTGTAGCACTGTGCTTTTTGTGTCTGATTTACCTTTGTATTTATTATATTATGAATCTTAAACTCAGCTATATCTGCATAACTGTAATGCACACACAATATATTTGCATTGCCATGTGATCTAACTAGTTATGCCAATAAACTTGTTCAGAAATGAATTAATTCTTTCTTGTTTCTTACAACTTCATTATTTAACATTGTGAAAGGCTGGTTAGAATATTTCAGTTGGATTCATAAAATTCTGACAGGTATTTTTCAAAATTGTATGGATATATTTGCGCAGAGTAACACACCTGAACTGAATTTTTTTTTGTCAAGTAAACAACGTATGGTCAGAAGATACTTTAAAAAATTATAACTCAAAAAGTAGGTTGTACACCATCTTGATTTTTTTTTATCATATTCAGAGATGTAAGAATATATGGTAAAAATCTGAAAAGGCTGAATAACTTGTAACATGGTCAAACTGTGGCCTGAAGTAAGGCTATTTATAGCTAAATCATAAAAAGTTGCATGCAACTAAATATTTTTACATGAGATCTAATAAACTTTTAATTACAACAATTGCTGATTTATCAACTGATGTGTTATAGGAAATTTCCAAACAAAATTCAGCTTTGTATCATATTAAGTCTTAGAACTATGGCTTATTACATAAACCAATGTTTTTGTACAATTTTGGGTTTTCAGGTGAGTTTACAGCCTCACTATGTAAATCATAAGAGAGATAAACCAGGTTTGAAACCTTTTTTGAATTCTGTAAGATTAATTTAGTCAGTATAGCAAATTTCAGCCTTCTACCACCATTACTTTTGCAGCTTTAAGTGCCAAATTTGCCCAAAAATGAATTCACTAAAATTTAACTAAATTTTACAGAACTGTAAATCAGAAACTATTAGAGATGTTGATTTAATCTTTGGCAGTGTTTCATTATATGGATAGATGAGCACGTGAATTTTTCAAGGCAATCTGTGGGGGTCACCTGATTTGACATGGAATGACCCATCTGTCTTGTTACAGGCTTGTTTCTTGTGGGTCCTGGTGCCCCTAGTTCATCTGTATTCCTGTTTGTTTGTTTTCCAAATGCTCTTAATTATGAGAAATATCCCCATCTTTAAGAATCTAAAATCCTCAATTTAAACATATCTTTACGATCCAAGAGTTTAATTTTTTGATTTTTTTCAGAAAAGGCTGTTACATACCCTTCTGAAAATTAATTAGCTTTGGGTGGTATCACACTATTTAAAAAATGACAGGGAATACAAAAATATAGCTTTGATGTAAGCCATTCCACTGTGACTTTATTTCATACATGATTGTCACTTGGTTCATTGATTTGAATGTTCAAAATTGTTTTAATACAACATATCTTATAGTATAGCCTTCTGTAGCACTGTATATAACAATACAAAAATTGTAGACAATGTTCAGCTTCATTGTTGCTGTTGAAAATATTTCAACTTTCAGGTAGAACTAATTATGCAGAAAGATAGTTACATGTTTGTTAATGTGTTTAAAAAAGGTGGATAATTCACTGTTTGAATTTTTGACTCTCAAATTCTGTTTTGTGATTTAATAATTCTTAAAGAAAGGTAATGTGTGCTGTAGAAACTGTACTACATTGGTTATAAAACCATACGTTCAACTAGATAAAAATTTATGTGTCATAGTTGTGTTTATTTAAATATTCAATCTTCATTTTTTTATGTGTGTCTGATTTTTACATGTGAAGACTAACAAGTATTGTAAGTGGAATTATTTTTTAATTAAAAAAAGTGTACCACATGTTTTTTTTCACAGAATGTCCTACCAGTTGAAAAATGTGAAAATGTTCCATCTAATTATATCGTAAGTACAACAAGAAAAGTTATTTTTTCGGTCTTAAGTGCATGGAAGCAATACAAAAAAAGGAAACACTAGTCATCTTAATAAGTTGTTGAAATAATATTTTGGGAGGATCCGTAGAGCTTGTAGAAGTGTTCTTAGTAGCATTTTCTAGATAGTAAGTAATTATTTGGTGATAAGAGTATTGTAGCAAAACAGTCTTATTGGAATATTAAGTGCCCTGTTCCATATTGAGGTATTTGATATTCATGTATTGAGCATTAACAATCGGGAGACAAACCTGTTATGTTAGAATTACAGTGTGAGTGTGAATGTAACAATCCCTATATACTCTCATCCCTAAGACATGTCCTACAATGTCACTTCCAAACTCTCTCTTTCTTAACCTGAAGATGACCTAGGAAAATTGAAATGTTGTTCTCTCCTTATCAATAAAAATGTTAATACCCATACCAGCTATTCTGAGATACATGTTTATTTCAAGTGGGTTTCTCGTCATCAAGGAATACATTATAATGATATCTACTTATCTAGTACAAGGTTCTGATAAAATGACAGTTTGTTTGGTCAATGCCATCATCTATTCCACTGATTCACTGTATGTAAGTTCTACCCATACTTGCCTGGATTGTCTAATTTTTCCGTGTTCTCTTAATCCTTGAGTACTCTTAATTCTTTAGATGTTTAATAGTATCTTCTCATTCTGCAGTGGATGTATTATTGGTTTTTTTGTCTTAGGGAGTGGTGAAATGAAAGTTTATTTTAGATTCTTAAAAGCTAGTATTCAGATTGGCTGATGATGGAAACTTAAAGATAAACAAATCATTAATTTCAGTATCTAAACAAGAGTGTTCTTCAGGTAGCACACTGTTCAGTGACCATACTGATTGTGTTTATTTTGATGAGGAGCATAGGTTCTTAAAAATCCATCTGTGTGTTATTATGCCACTTTGTTATGCTAAATTATTCAAAGAATTTTTTAACTCTGAGTTAGCTTTATGCAATCATAAAATATATTATCACTTAGGAAGGTGATAAAAATTGTTCCAGTAATTATAGACTGTTTAGCTTTATATCAGTTGTGGGAAAAAAAATTTGGAAAATGTGTTGAAAGATGCTTTGCCAAAGGTATTTAACAAAGTTTAAAATTTTAGTGTATAGTCAATGTGGTTTCACTGAGAGAAAACCTTGCTTTACAAATCATTTGTTGTTATTTAAAAAGGTTAATGCTTTTGTAGGTGAGAGTAAGTGTATCGATTTTATGTTCTGGGATTATCAGAAAGCCTTTAATAAACTGCCACATGAAAGGCTTGTAAACAAAATTATCTCTATACATGTGGGGCATAATTAGCAAATGTGCTGGAAGAAAGCAGAGGGTTGTTTTAAATAGAGTTCAGTCACACTGAATTAATGCCCCATGTAGGGTACCTCAGGGTTCAGTATTAGGGCCTTAGCTTTTTTAGATTTACCTCAATGACATAGTAAAGGAGTGGTCCACTTAAGTGTATTTGAATGCACTTGACATGAGCCTCAATCATAGTTGCCTCTCTCTTGGTTATTTGTACTCTTTACACAGCCTCTGGTTGTCGATGCCTTCAGCCATGATTGATCTCACATGTACTTTTATGTATACCCTCAGATCTGATTTCTTCAATGGCTGATTTCTGTGGTACATGTCACTTGTTGTTCAGTCCTCCTGTTGTACTCCATTGGTCAGCATAACCTTGGTTTTTGAGACCCTAAAGTCTTTACCTATAACCACTTTTCCCTGTTTGTCCTCTCTTCAGTGTCAACCCTGATCCCCATTCCTGGATCTAGATGCCTTGTTTTTGTCTGGTATTTGGCAAGTAGGTACAGCTTCATACGTAGATTAATTTATTTGTTAGCTCCTTCCATTTGTCCATCTTCCATGGAAGTGTACCAGTTCAGGTGAAAGATCTTCTGCTGTTGGTCAGCTGGCAGGGAATTTCCTGCTTATTATCCTTCTGTGGCACAGATAGCAGAATTTTTCACCTGGCCTTTTACCTATGGGTCTTTAGTATCTATATCTTCTGGTTTTTAGGTTGCCCTCTTCTTCCAGTTTTCTAGTTTTTGTGTGGGGTTTTTACTTTCCCTCTTCTCACTCTGTTAAAACATTCCATCTGAATTCAGAGGCCTCCTAGGCACTGTTCCCTTCCTAATTGGGTCATTACTGTACACCTGTATGTTCTGACTTTACCTCTGTTTGAGCCACTTTCATTTTTCTCCTTGTTTTATTTTCTCTTTAAAACGTTTCTTTCTTCTCTTGGCCTGTAGATATTGGTAGTCAGGTTTGTTTGCCATTGACATTTCATGTACTTGCTATTGCCTTACCTCTCTTAACCTTTCTCCTAATCACTCTCCTTCATATCTTTATGAAGACTCAGTAATGTTGTTCCTTCTTTTCTCCTATGTCCCACCTTCTGTCTCCTAATTTTACCTTTGTCCTGACCTTGATAAACTCTGTCCAGTGAGGGATCTGAGGTGTGATGTTACACATACAACTACCTTCTGGGGTATGCACAACCATCTTGTTTATTCCCTTGCATTCTTCCTTTCTTTCGGATCCTTCTCCCTTACAAATTGGGTCCACTTTCTGGTCTGTTTGGCTTACTCCTCTCTACCTTCTTCGTCCCATACCTTAATCCTTATTTCCTCCCATCTACTCCATCTCCCACATTTTCCCCTCATTTCTCAAATTCATCATTCAATGGAGGAGATTCTCCACATTGGTGTGTGGACCATGTGCAGTAACTTTGTCTCCCACTTCTTCATCATATTATGCTTTTGTCCATGTTGAGGTTTCATCTTCCATCTGTGGCAGTGTTCCAGACTTTGGTGCAATTTTAACTGGTAAAATTTGTAAATTTTCCTTTTTTCCTTGCTTTGTTGTCCATGGTTCCATGCACTCACCATAGAGATGGATGTTTCAGAAGATTACTGGAAAATTATCTACCTTGTGATAATTGCTTCATAAACATGTTTGTTCCAGACTGTACCAACCATGGTCTGCACTGTCTATGGTGATAAAATTTCTTTGGACTTATCTTCTTTCTTTAAGTAGAATATGGGAGCTCTTATTATTTTCCAGTTTCAAGCCACTGGAGAGGTTCATCGTGGAGGCACTCTCCTGAATGGGTTCCACAGTAACGTTGACTATAATAATTTAGTTGAGAGTAGGGTAGTGGTGTTTTGCTGGTATAAATGCAATGTGGTCTCCACAGGAGTTGATCCACCACCTTACTGGATAATGTGGCCTCCTTACACTATTTACTGATTCAATGATATCCACAACCACTGGAGGTAATTCATAGCACCTTACAAGATGATGGGGTTTTTTATACCATTTATAATACAATGGAGTTGATCCATTACTGAACTGGTTGATGTGGCCTCCTGCTATAAATTTATACATACAGTTGTTGACTTGATCCATCATCTTACTGGTTGATATGGCCTCCTGTTACACATTCCATACCAACTGGAGTTGATCTGTTGCAAATGAAATTCACTCCTTTTGATTGGGAACTTTCATCTTACCCTCACAAGAACATCAATTCCCACTTTTGAGGTGTTGAATTTGAATAAACTATTCAACATAAGTCCTTGCTAAATCCATCCTCTCAGTGCTTGGATGGCCAGTCTTGGATTGTTGTAGGGTGTTGATTCTTGTGTAGTACCAAGTAATATGAGCGGATCTGAATATCTAATTACTGGGTTGGAAGTAAAGATGGTATGATCTTTATTCTACCCTCATGTGGATCTTGGTACCCTGTAGAGGATATAGTTGACTTGCCAAGTATGGTCTGATGCATCTTAGCCTTTTTACCTTATGATTTCCTTCCTTATGTTTAGGAATTATACACATGGGCAAAGACTATATCTGTCTCAGAAGTGGTGCAGGTCCCTTCTCTGATCTCCTGATATCTTTCTCTCATGATCAGGGGTATTCTTCAGACTCTTTCAGAGGTGCTTCTCTTATTTCCTTACACTGGCAATCCTACATCTTAATGAAGGATTCAAGTTCATATTATGAGGAGAGTTATATGCCATACTGTAAGTTATAATTTTTCTATGGTGAAAATGTATTTCTACCTTACCTCTACTCAGACTTCATATCATTCCTCCTCACAACTTTTGTCATATTTCAAAGTGAAGGTTTGTTAGAAGAATGTAGAGGGAGTTGCATGCCCTGCTACTAGTGGTTGATGGATAATTCATGATGATTTGTATGAGACACACCTTGGAATGCACTAATTCCAATGGGGGAGAGCACAAGGCTTGTGGCATCTGAAAATGAAAAGTTATCAAATAGAGGGCAGCACTGAATGAGAACAGTTAATCTTGTGAAAGGAGGTATTAGTATATCAGAATTTTATATGTAATTCAAATTATTATAACCTCCATGCATTATCTTGCATTCATTATAATTAAAATATGTCAGCTGTTTGTTTGCTCAAATCACTAGTGATCTAAATTCTTTTGTAAATCAGCAACAATGTCCTCATGGTCACCAATATCAAAGATCTCAATATCATCAATAAATTTAAGTAATTTTTTACCTTTTTTTTCATAATATCATTGATGTAAATCAAAAAGAGCTTAGGTCCAAAGACTGAGCCCTGAGACACCCTACTTGGGACATTATTCCAGTGTGACTGAACTCTATTTATAACAACCTTCTGCATTATTCTGTCCAATTTGCTAACTTATTCTCCATGCCTATAGGAATTTGGAATCTTTCAGGGGTGCTTCTGTTATTCCTTTACATTACCCCTAATTATCAGTGTAGGATTCTAGCTAATCTTATGAGTAGAGAGATAAGTAAGTTTTTGAAATATATTTTAAGTATATTGAAAGTAAGGAAAATTATAACTTTGGATAGGAATGTAATGAGAAGGGCATCCCGAACTTGCGTCGAATAGGTTTTTTTATATACAGCCTGATCTATAGTATAGAGTCAGTTATTAATTACAATATAGACATAAAAACCTTCTATTATTGCCCAAAGGGCTGTGGTTATTCCATGTATTTTTATTGTAAAAACCACAAGTGCATTATCAAACCTTACTGTTGAAAAGAGAGAGGTTTAAAAAGTTATAATTTTGTGTGGATCTCTATATTTAAACACCTGATTACATAATGGATGTAATTAGGGGTAGAATGAATTTTAAAAATCTGCTTTCTACTCTTTGTGTCAACCTTGATACACTATATGAGGAAAAACCATGTTTTATTGTTTAAGAAAGTAAAAATCTATATTGATGTATGATACATGTGCACACATGCATTTGCTAGGGCAAATGCCTATTTTGGGACTGTTGGCACAATCAACTGTGATAATCTTTTTTTAATTAATCATTAACAGTCACTATTATATATAGAGAATGGCCAGAAACACAACTGATTTTTATTAATTTAATGATATGTAAAATTTAATGCTGAAATAGTTAGTTCCTAAAATTTTGTTAATGCATGCATATTTTGTAAATATGGCACAAATGAAACGATAGTTGATGGAACTTTACATTATGGGTCTGATTGATTATAATCCAAAGATTAGTTTAGTTTATAATATGAGTTTATAGTTCTTTGTCCGAAAACACTCATAGAAAAAAAAATGTTTGCATAAAAGATCCATCTTTATTGAAACAAATATTATGATCCTGAATGTATAGTTTTAGCTGTGGTTGTCTGAAATATGTTTATAATAATGTATCAATTCTTTCCTTCCTTAAGCCGGTCCACTTATGCATGAACACAAAGATTGTCTATAACACCACTATACCAACTTAGTAAGTAATACTGTTTTAATCACTTTATTATAAAATGTCTTGAAAAACAATTGGAAAGGTATTGCTGTGTTTCTTTAAACATCAGTGCATATGAATATTTTTTATGGAAACAAAATGAATTTTAGTGGACCCATTAAGGGCCAGAACTATTTTACTTTATACTTTTGTGTTTAGAGTTAGTGATTTCATGAAAACATTATCTGATAAATGAATTTATTTTTGTACCAATCCAATATTTTTCATATGGTTAAACTTGTCAATATATTCAGTACTTACTTGCTGTACACATTATTTTCTTTGGAACTGAAAATAACCAAAGGAAGAAAGAGCCTATATATAAAAAGTTACTTGCTTGTGAGTGTGCAGTGCATTACTTACATTGTAGTTTCCAGGTATCATTCACAAACTGTCCAAGTTAACTTCACAGGTTTTAAAAGGTAACACTAAAATGCATGTTGTTTATAGCTTGTTATCAAGTGTTGTTGTTTTTTAAACACTGAAATGTTTCTGAGAAAGTGGTACATTTGAGGTGATGTTTAATTGGTCATTCGGGAAGTACACATCTCTCATTCTTGACCAACTGATCACACAACCTAAGATAGAGTTAAATTAGAAATAACTGTTAAAATATGCTTTGATACTGTCTTATGCACAAATTTGGTATACTTTTCATTGGTTTGTATTAAAGGTTTTCAAACAATTTTAAGAAAATAAGTCACTATGCTCAAGTTTCTGATGCCATATATAAGGTGTGCATAAGAGTTTGATTTTGTAGGTGTCTGTGACGTTTAAGAACAACCTAAGGTATTTGATTCTGTGTCATTTTCCATGTTTTGACAGATATTTTTTATGGACCACTTTTGGAAATGGAAAATCAAAAAACAAGTCCACAGGTCACAAGTCCATAAAACTTATTCTCATTCTACATATTTTTAAAGTGTACATGCCTGTTTCATAGGGTGTGGGATTACACTTTATCAAACAAAAGGACATGATAAATGTCATAGAATTATATTATGTCTTAACTATCAACCAGTAAGCAAAGCATAGCTTTGGAGTTTTATCAACCTGGATAAAATACTCATTAAAATGTCATCCAGGAATATCACTGTAACACAGTTAATATTCATTGAAACTCTGGTTATTAAAATTAAGAGACTGAATGATTGACATTGTGTATTAAGATTAAATCAGTTTTTAGAGCTATTATTAATGTTTTATCTAATTGACTTTCTCATGAAGTATTTGTGTTTGTAAATATTAGTTTTAGTTTATGATAAAAATGAAATGGAAACCCTATAATCTTCACGAGCAAACTGAAGAAGAAAGGTCCACCTTTCAAAAATGCTGGGGTTATAGGGTTTCCATTTCACTTTTATCAAGACTTCTTGGACCTACATGTTTTTAGAATGTTTTAGTTCATGTGTACACATTCTATTGTGTAGACAAACATTTGAAAATCACCTGATCTTTAAAGTGTAGGTGAATTAAATAAAATGTATTACAGAATGAAGTGTTTTTTTTTCTTCTCAGTGGTGATCATCGACCATTGTGGCCTGTTTATGGAGATTATCAATACGTTCCACCCCAGCGATGGTTGCATACCATAGAGGTACTCATATTTTGTACTTACACTTCAGTTAATACAGTTAGCTACCAACATGTGTTCCTAAAAAGTTAGAATGGTTTTCAGTTGTTTACAATAATGTTCTTAGAAGCAGTACATTGAAATTTGTTTGTATGTCACACAGGAAAAATCCATTGAAATAAAAAAAGGGGAATTTTCAGTGTTATCATTGTGTTTAACACATCAAAGTAAATATAACATACAGAAGTTATTTATCTTATTGTTTTAAATTTTCTGGGTCTCTGGGGAATACGACCAAAATATTTGTGTATTGTTATTTTGTTTTAGACACTGTTCTTAATGTCAAAATTATAAGGTCAAAAGTACAAAATATATTTGGTAATTACTGTTATTTTTATAAACTATTTTAAGGTTTACATGCAGAGCAGTTGTTGTATAATTTTTTGCATGTTTACAAAATCAGCTAAAAATGATGTGCTTGAAATAGAATATCATAAGAGGAAAAACAAACAAAAAATGGGATGTCTTGTTAAATAAGTATTGTAGTTTTTGGCTTTTTATCAAATTTTACATGTGCAAAGATTTTTTACTTATTTGCCTCAAACTTATTATGAGTATTGTTTCAGTGTTTCTATTAGGGTAGTCACTTTGAATACTAAGAAAGGAAGGGAATAACTGAGCACTATTCTACATACTTTTGAAGAAAAAAAACTTTTAAATTACTTGTTCTAAATTTTAAAAAACACAACTTTCTTGTTTATTGTTTACAGCATGGGGGGGTGGTGATGCTTTACCATCCGTGCACTCACCCTGCAATTGTTAAACAGCTGAAATCTCTGGTCACAAGGTGCATCCGTAAACATGTCATTACCCCTTACAGATTGTTACCCTTGGAGAGGGTGAGTGTAAAATGAGAAAATTGTTAGTTCATACATCTCAATTACTTTCTTAACATTTATTTAATAATAGAATAAATATAAAAAACCCATAAATTTTTAAGCTAAAACATATTTTGCTTAATTTTAAAGTGTTTTGTTTTAGCTTAAAAATTTATGGTTATGATATAATTAATCAGAAATTTGTTGTTTTTAATGCAGTCCTTCCTTGTGATTTTGTGTACTTATCTAGCTTCATTTGGATGTAATTATTTAATTTCACTAAAAAAAAAGTATATATGTATATAAACAGAAAATTATTATATCTTATATACAGTAGGTTTAGCAAACAAGTGAATTAAGAAATTGTCATACTAAAGGTGAATATAGGTCCAGCATGACCAGGTGGTTAAGGCAATCGACTCGTAATCTGAGGGTCACAGGTTCGAATCCCCCATCACACCAAACATGTTCACTCTTTCAGTTGTGGGGGCATTATAATATGATTGTCAGTTTCACTATTCATTGGTAAAAGAGAAGCCCAAGAGTTAGCAGTGGGTGGTGATGACTAGCTGTCTTCCTGCTAGTCTTACACTGCTAAATTAGGGATGGGTAGCACAGATATTCTTTGTGTAGCTTTGGTGAAATTCAAAACAAATCAAACCAAAAGGTGAATATTTTAGTTGAGTAAGTTAAACATGTTTTGTAATCAGTTCCAGTTTTGAGTCTATAGTCTGTACACTTATGGGTGTGTCTGTGTGAGGGGGGGATTAAACTTTAAGTTAATGAGAAATATTCACTTGTCTCAACTTTCAAAGAAAAAGAGAGAAACATTAAATAGACTCTGTATACTTTAAGCTTTCCATTTGTCTGTATGGTCAGTTGGATAGAATATTTGACTTGCAATTTGTGGTTTGATATCCCTGTTTCACCAAAAGTGCTCATCCTTTCAGCTATTGGTATGTTATAATCATTAGTAAAACAGTACTCCAAGACTTGGTGGTGGATGGTGCTGAATAGTTACTGTCCTGTAATGGACAGTAATTACAATCAAGTTCAACAAATCAATTCATGTGTCATTTGGATAAGAGGGTTAATAAGGGTAATCATAGCAATAATAATAATATACAGTATTGATTCAACAACCATTTAACAAAGATAGTTTAATTTGATGTTACAATCCATAATAACTTTTTGAGCAATGTCACATGAAAAGCTGGAAGTACAATGTATAGCATCTTTCAGCAGGAAAATTATTTCACTGTTCTAATTGAGTACAAGAACATAACTTTTGACTTTTAATATTGAAAACAGTAGTTATAATGGCTACAATGTATCTAACATAACTGAAAATAAAACATTTTTAAATCTTTTGACAAAATGTAAAAATGAACATTTAGTAATAATAATTTATATACATAATCATGACTTCCAGTATAAAATAAGTCCCCATGTCAATTTTAGGAGATTCCAACAGTTGAAGGGGTCTGTAAGCTATCAAAAGAACTAATGGGTCAAGAATAGCACCCTGGTTGAAAGATCAAGGAGGGGCAAAGCCACCCAAAAGTTCAAAGTTCTTGTGTTTTGTGAGAATATAGTTGATTTTTTTTAACTTTTTATATAACCCTATTGTCATGGAAATCTTTTACTGTATATAACACAAGGTTTTAGTGACTTACATTCAGAAGTTTATTAACCAACTTTTTGCTCATGTTATATCAATTAGTATAGCATAGTTAATAAACCATATTTTAATGGTATGTTAAGTGTCATCAACAACCAGAAGCAAGAAAAAAAGAAGTAATAAGTGAGAAACCCCCTTTAATGCGAACCCATCCATTCCAAAAAGTTTCCTTCTTACATTGAACTGATTTAACAAGACCAATCAGCCAATCTGCTCATCCTTAGATACTAACCTAAGCCTAACATTTAGCCCTACTTCCTATTTATAACTTCATCCCCACAATTAATTCTTGGCAATATTCCTGAAAAAATTAAGTCACATTTTTTTAAAAAAAATTATTTTATCCATTAGTTTCTGTGGCCTACTTTTCTCTGTGTCATTAACCCCAACAAAAACTCTATCTCTTCTTGCCCCCTTTATTATATCTCCTGCTCTGTCAGTTATATACTCTACTTGTTTCACTGGGTAACTTAATCATTTTTTCCCTATTTATCCCACAGACTATCCTATCTACATGCCTTATCAATTAATCACCTGCAACTAATCCTCCTTAAAATTATCGTTCATATTTGTCTCTGCTCCCCCTTTTCTTCTCTCCAATAGATCCTATTATGCAAAAGCCAAGTTTACAATTAAGTTCACTGCTGTTAACCCCAACAATACTCTTTTCAGCATCCTTCATTGTTAGGTGATGTAATATATTGTTATTGTATAAAGGTTTCATGATCTAATATAAGAAGCATTTCACACCTTCTATGGCTTTAACATTGTATTTTGGGGAAGGTATTTGTTTTACTTTGCCAAAAGTATCTGTGGCTGTGAAAACAATATCTCCTGGAGTGTCTTGGTCATCTTGTGGCTGAAAAATCCAAGGCAATGGGGACACATGAATTGATTAGTGCCCAGGGATGCCTGTTTCTAGGCTACAGGATCATTAATTGCCAATACATACACTGATGTACATGTGTCAGAAAAATGACAATTTGAAAGTTCGTGTAACACTAGACTTGCTCAAATGTCTAAACTGCAAGACAAAGAACCAATGAGTAGAACTTTACATACTACACTGTTACTATTAATATCAATATTTATTTAAAGAAAGAAAGAAAACTTATGAAATTGAAACTTGAAACAAAAACTTCTAAATTTGGGTGAAGTATATAACCTTTCCTCACATTGAATTTTGAGTGTAACACATTTGTGACATGCACAGAAAATATGTGTCTTTGGTGACAGGATTAACAATGAAACAAGAGGCTTATTGTTAAAGTAGTGTTTGGTTATATTTGAGTAGTCCTCTTTTGTATATCTGGAAATGCCTATCATATATATTTTTATTTTCCATTTCTTGGAATGCTATCATAGGGTTTTTTACTATGTGATTCATTCCTAGTGTCATGCCTTGCCCTTTGGACTTGTTTTGGTTCCATGTCTTTTGTGGGGCAGTCTGTTTCATTGTACCTGACTTTTACAGTTTACCAATACCATTCATTAGATGCCAAGCTTTGGTTAACTCCTTTCAAACAGAAGTAGTCTTAACATACTTATGTATTCCTTCCACAGTCAACTTGAGTAGTTAAGATTTTCTAATTGGGTATGTTATTCCTGTTACACACTTCATTTTCTAGTCTCTTTGAGGTGAATATTCTAAGACAACCATCTATCAGGACCAATCCATTCACCTACTCAAATATATTCAGTGGAGTTTTCTGTTATCTGAGCCAATGATTTGATTTTCCTCTTAATATTTATCCTTCCCTCTTTATCTATATGTTGATAGATGATCAAACCCTCCTTCAATGTTGGGATTACCACTTACTTCCTCTTTTATGGATTTTTTCTCTTTTTTGATGTGGTTTGATCAGTTGGAGGCTCCTGGATAATGTTCTATAGGTAAAGAGTCTTATCACTTTTGCACCCTGGTGCTTCTGTTAGTACAAAGTGTTTTGTTCACTTTCTTCTTTTTGACCAGATTTTATTATTTGTTGGTGGTGACTTCTATTTCTTCTTCCTTCTTCCTTTTGTGGTAGACATTGGATATCCCTTTTTTGTCCCCCTCAATGTGAATTCCTGTGCGTGGTGAGGGGACCTCCCAAGGAAGGTTCTGTTCTTTCAGTTTACCTCCCCTGGTATCTAAACATCCACCCATGTGTTTGCTGTTTGTGGCAACTTGTGAAGGTGGGAGAGGATCCTGGTAGTTGAGGGGTTCAGCTCTAACACACCACTTTGAGCTTGAATTCCTGTAGATGGGTGGTCCCCCTTTGGTCAACTGAATGGTCCACTTGGGTTAAGATCAGCCAATTACCAGTATTGGATGTTCTCAACAAGTGTTGTGGGCATTCAATTTGATGCTGGTGTTTGGGTATAGTGCTCACGAAACCCTGGCATTGGTGCAGTGTCCTTGTTTGGCATTGTAGTGCATTGCCTCATAGGGCTTCATGGTGGGTGGAGTCAATGGGCACCAAAATTTCCTTTTTTTATTGTGGATCCTCCAAATAAAAACTTGAATAAAATAGTGAAAAAACACTTTGTAGGTAAACGACCATGTATTAAAATATTCTGAGCAGCAATCTTCAACATCTGTAACACCTGTACCTCATTTTCTTACACTACATTATCTTTCAGGCAACCCTTTAGGGCAAATGACTCCCTTTTTCATTCAGAAGGGACTTGCTGGTTCTCCAAAGTCAGTAATGATGGCATATTGATGGAAACATCCACATCTCAACACAGCAAAAATTTCTTGCATTCAAAGGCAATTGGGATTATACCTATTGAAGTTACACCTAATACTACTTTAAATTCCTTACAAGGAGTTATTGTTAAGAGGGATTTGAAGAACATTCCCAAATCAGAAATTCTTGCTGGTTTCTCCAGTCAAGGAGTTTCTGCAGTGAGGCATATCTCCACTCACAAAGATGGAATAACAATACAGACCAATATCCTTGTTCTGACATTTACATCACCACATTCACCCGCCGTTATCAAGGCAGGTTATCTTAATTGCAGGGCACGGTCATACATTCCAAATGCTCTCCAGTGTTTCCAGTGTCAGTGGTTCGGTCACTCAAAGACATCATGTCGTGGTTCCTTGACGTGTGCTCATTGAGGTGGCAAGGGCCATGATGCCTATGAGTGTGAAATGGACCCTCATTGCATCAATTGCAATGGCTCTCACACATCCTACTTTTGTTTTGCCCTAAATAGTTGGAAGAAAAAGAGGTGCAGCATTTGAAAATGATTCATAACATTACTTATCTCGAAGCTCGAATGTTGCTGTCCTCCCCTTCATCTCGGATGTATTCTGCTGCACTTCATTGCACAAATACAGCTGGAATGCAGACAGGTCTCTCTGTACCTCCAAAAGAATCGTTTTCAAAACAAATGAAAAGTCTTTTGACCTTCATGGTTAAAAAGTTGATGAATCAACTTCAACACCCATCTCTGTTCCTTACATACACTCCAACAAATCCCAAGATACACTTCCTTTGGTTCCAGGTACAGGAATTTCCTTGGATACATCTTCTTCTCCTATCCCTAGATACAAAACGATCATCAGTTGCTGGAATCCCCTTCTAACATCAAAGACCTGCCCAGTTGACCCAGGGCAGGATCCATGGAGGTTGATAGACCTCCCTCAAATAAGGACAGTAAGGAAAAGAGATGTGGTCATAAAGAGAAGGGTTTTCAACCCTATTCACCTACACATAAATAAAAATAGCCACCTTGATACCATGGAACTGTTGAGGTTTACATTCTAATCTGGATGACATCAAAACACTGATTGCTTCCTAACATCTTGTGTTTCTTTCCTTACAGGAAACATTTCTGAAACCTTCTAATACAGTCACCTTTGGGCAGTTTTCTTTGTACAGAAATGACAGGCTGAGTGATAGTGCCAGGCTATTATCTTACCTTTCTCTAAGCCTGGGAAAGATCCCAAGATTCCTTCAAACTACTGCCCAATTGCTTTGACAAGTTGTCTTTGTAAGACCTTAGAGAAGATGGTTAATGCTTGTGCTGTTCGGTTCTTCAAATCCAACAACCTCCTCTCACCCACCCAGTGTGAGTTCCACTGACAGCACTCCACCACGGACCACCTAATTTGACTTGAAACATCAATCAAAGAAGCCTTTCTCAAATGACAACATTTTGTATCAATATTCTTTGACATTTTGAAGGTTTATGACACAACATGGAGGTATGGCATTTTGCGAGATTTCCATATATATGGGATAAGTTACCATTTACCCATGTGTATTAAACATTTTTTAAAGGACAGGAGATTCTAAGTTCATGTGGGTTTGACACTTTCCCATTTTTTTGTACAGGAACTTGGGGTTCCTCGGGCTGTGTTTTGAGTGTCACACTTTTCAATATAAAAATTAATGCCATCACTGAACAACTCCCTCACTGGATCACTGGTCAATGGCTCTGCCAGACTTTTGGCCTTAAAGATGCTGGACCCCATTTATGATCAAGGACTTCAACTCTGCACTGGGGCTTTCTGCATCTCCCCAGTTCAGAGCTTATACGTAGAATCTCATGAACCTTCTTTGCACCTCTGCCATTTACAACTGTCTTTACTACATGGTTTGAAACTTTGTTCCTTACCAAAGCATCCCACCTGAGGTTGTGTTTTTCTTCCTCGGTGGGCCATACTTTTCCAGAACAGATGATCTGCCATTGTTCCTTTTGGCCTTCGTATCCAGGTGCAGTTGGATGAATTGGGTCTGTTCTTGGATAACACTGCTGTATCCACTGGTCAGCCCATCCCTACCATGGCTTCTTACAGTCCCCAAATGTGATCTATTTTCAAAGTCGTTTAAGAAAAACAGACACTATTTCCAATTGGGAATGTCTGCTTTTCTCAGAAATTACAGAAGATCTTTCAAACAATCCTTCCATTCCTGTTTATACAGATGGTTCAAAATCAGGTGACTGTGTGGGCTATACCATGGTTTGTTGTGGTTTAGTGCTTGCATGCAGAATCCCTTCTACAGCTTCTGTGTTCACTGCTGAACTGTACGCCATTTCTCTTGCCCTGGACTACATACAAGCTGAGCAGTATTCAAATTGCCTTAATTATACTGACTCACTTATTTTATATGCAAAAATGGCTCGTTTGGTTTCAGAAAATATTTTAAATAGAAGAGCGAACAACGTTTCGACCTTCTTCGGTCATCGTCAGGTCATCGAAGAAGGTCAAAACGTTGTTTGCTCTTCTATTTAAAATATTTTCTAAACCCAAACGAGCCGTTTTTGCATATAAAATTCTCAACAAGTGGGTTTCTCGACATCTCTGACTCACTTAGTTCTCTACTAGCCCTGGAATTGCTTCATGTTAGTTCCCATCCTGTTTTCACCAATATTCAAAAGCAACTGGCCCTTTTCTCTTTAACATCTACTTCTATGCAGTTTTTCTGGATACCAGGCCACATTGGTATTTGCAGGAATGAGCTCACCAACACAGCAGCTAAATCTATCTGCTGTGGCACTATTACCACTGTGCCTGTTCCATACATGGACTGTGGTCCTGTATTCAAGGCATGGCTCCATGCCAGTTGGCAGTCGACTTGGAGTGAGCAACACAAAAACAAACTTTTCCAAATAAAACCCTATATTGGACTTTGGCCATCTTCCTTCCATAAGGATTGGAAAGAGGAAGTTGTTCTAACTAGACTATGATTTGGTAACAGTGTTTTAAATCATTTTTCTTTTACCTGGAACTGATGCATCAATTTGTTGTCTGTGCAACACTCAGGTCACAGTAAGCCAGATTTTACTTTCTTGCCATCATTACGACTCTCAACAACGGCACCATTTTAAGCATGTTTCATCTTAAGGTTTATTCATAATGTTAGACAGTGTTATTGGTGATGCTATCCACCTTGGTAATGTTTTTAGTTTTTTAAAGGCCATTAATCTTTTTAATGCCATTTAAGTTTTTTAATTTATACATTACAATTTTTTAATGTGATTCCCTTTGATTCTTAAAAGTCCATCTAGTTTTATTTGAAATTAGAAAATGACCATAATGTTAAATAACTTGAAGCCAGGACTGGGAAGGCCAACTTCAGTTGACTAACACTGCTGTTTGAACTACCCATTATTCATCCTGGCAAGTTATAATTAAAATTTTGCTATACGTCTTTTAAAACTTTTATTACTTTACTTTTTGAAAATGGCCATAACATGAAATAACTTGGAACCAGGACTGGAAAGGCCAAATTCAGGTAACTGACAGTGGGTTTTGTACTTACCTGGTAGTCTTTCTTGTGAGTTATTATAATTACAATTATGCTTCAGAAAGCCCTTTACAACTTGTATTTCTGTAGTCTTTTTTTAACATTGTAGACTATACGTAAACATTGGTTTTATGTTATTTATGTTTTTTAAAATTTCCTTTTATGAATTTTACTAAAATTACTTTAATTTTAACTTTTTACAAGATGTTTGGCACAGATAGCTTAGCTGCTTTATGCCATAAAACATTAAATCAATCAACCAACCCTTTTTGTCTTATGAACATGAGTTAAAAACTTTATGATCCTCTTTCTTATTCCTCATATTGATGTTTGTTTCTCATGGACTGAGTTTTGGATTGTAGTTGACTTGCTGATGGTGTGATCTTCATTCTGCCCCAACTGCCTGTGTTTCGGATGTAGTTTACTTGCCATGTAAGGTATTTCACACCCTAGTCACTCTACACCTGGAGGCACATCCTTTTATTCTCACCTACATTTATATAATATGTGATTGAAATTCGTGTATCATTTGGTTTTGATCTGTATCCAGCAATAGTTCTCTCCATATTGGATGTAGTTCTCTCTCTTTCTGCCGTTATCTGCAACACCTTTTTCCACACTTGAGGAAGAATATACATTTCAGAAGTGGTAAGTTTCCCCACATTAAGGCTTAGAATCTATCTTACCCTAGAGAGTGTTTTTTAAATGCTTTCAAATCATGCTTCTCTCTTTCCCTTGCACCAGTCTCTCTACCTGTTCAGTGTGGGATGTTAGCTATTTACGTGAGTTGGGATAATGTATAATATCAGAAGTTGTAATTTTCATTTAATAAAAATGTATTTCATTACCTCCTCTCACACTTCCCATCTTCTGTCAAATCTTGAAGTGGTAGTTCTTTAGAACTGAATAGGGGGAGTCACATACATCAAGAGATTTTGACACACTATTATTGATGGAGGGTTGTTTCATGACAATTTGCACGTGAGATGCCTTGGAATTGGTTGGTTCTAGATTAGTGATCTGGAAGGTTTGTGGCATGTAGTGAGAAAGTTAATGGAACAAAAGCAAATATTTTCTCTTGATTTGTATACTCACATAAGGTTTTAGTTTAGTGATGTTGACTGCTTGTTTACTAATCTTAAGCTGTTCAAATTGTTTTAAATAAAAATTAATTCCATATTTTTTTTAGCCCTTGGCCCTAGTGGCATGGGGATGTAAACTTCTGATGAATCATGCCAATAAGAGTACTGTTGTGAACTTTATAAAGGTACGTCACTTCTAATGACTCTAGTAGTAGTTGGTATGGAAGCACTTAGTAGGATAATAAAATAGAATGCATTGCTATATAGTCTTGACTAGTGATTTAACTCTTTCTGGACTGGGATATATTACTGATATCCGATGGGGGTTTTATTTCTCTTAGTGGAAGCATAATTAAGTTGCATGAAACTAGGATGAACTTGCTAAATAATATCTGGTTTTGGTTTGGAAAGATTCATACAATTCATTTATATTGTGAAATTTAGAAAATCTTGTAATAAGACGTATTTAAACATTAATAATACATAATTTCATTTCAGAATTTCAATATTTTTATTGTTGAGTAGAAAGTTTAATTTTACATATCTAGTTAATTTTCAAATGTTTTTGTGCTTCGTTATTCCAGTAACAGTAGTCAACACTTCTAGCTATAAATCTTAAAAAAACACTACATAAATTAACAAAGATTTATTAGTAACATAAGACCTGACCATTCCAAAATGTCATTAGGTCAGACTAGATAACAGCTCTTGCTAACAATGTTACTGATTGAGACCGAATTATATGTAATAAATATTCTTTCTCTTGTTTATGTATGGTTAATTTAAAATTAATAATAAATATTTCATTCACCTTACACCTAATAAAGCTTAAGTGGTGTTGTATCACAAAATAAAAATGTCATAGTTCTCAAACAAATTGTTTAACAATAAAATAATATTTAGAATGAAAGAACATATTAATGAACTATAAAACATTTTGTGTGTTTTGTTCAAGTCTTCTAAATTACCCATATGCTCTATTGTTCTTCTGTGGCCAAGTTTGTAATTTTCTAAGGAAACCATGAATTACTTGACACTGACATTAATCTGGTTTGTCCAGTGAACTTTATCTGTGCACATTTTCATGATCAGCATGATTAGTAATGTGCTCTTAGATCATAGAAAGGTGAGATACAAAAGTGAAACAGAATGAAAATCATGTGGACAACAAAACATTGGTCATTTCTTTCTCATGGAGGGATGACTTACTAGTTTGTTTTTTTCTTTTGGTATGAAAAATTAAAAAAATTCTGCTTACAGACAAGTCTACTTGGAGCTCTGTATATATGAATATTTTTCTTATTTCTATGCTCCCAGCACTTCATAAAACACAGAAAAGCTTATTGGTGTGTTTCTGTCTGCCTGTTCTTATTTTATGAATAAAAAAATCTTCAAAACACCAACTGGTTTTTGATATTACTTCTTCACAAAAAGTGGCTGTAAATGTATTTTATTTCCATTTCTATCTCTATTATTTCATATTTAATTGAGTGTTTTTGTTGGATTTCTAAATTTTTACTTTTTGTTTTTTTAGGTACCAAGATTACTCTTTTCTGTTGTTTACCAAACTTAGTTACTTGTATTTGAAACAAATTCTTATTGTGGTTAGAAGAGACACTTCACTTTAGTAACTTCTGGAGTTTTCTTATTTTCTTTTAGTTCTATCACAAACTTACCCACTAACCCTTATGTATATCAATTTATATTTCAAGTGTTTGTGATTATTGTAAGTTTTATTATTTGTCAGTTTTTCTTTTAATATCCATTTGAATTGTGATATTCTTACTTCCAACACAGACACGAGCACTACATGGCCCTGAAGGTAATTATACCAAGGAAGGTCAGTATTCTCTAGGACTAAGAGACAAAGCCAAACTTCCAATAGGTTCTGATGAAAAGGATTCTCATCTTTGCCCTGGATGGTAGAGGCTGTCCTACTAGCAAACAAGCTTGTAAACATTCCAAATGATCCACAAAAAAGAGTGTAGTTGTTTCTAACATAAAAACATCAACAGAAAAGAAGGTTTTATCCAGGGTCAATTTCATGTTACCACTATATTGGTATGCAAAAATAGACACTAATTTTTTTTTATACAAATGAAATCAGAAGTCTGTTTTGTTATTAAAATATTATTGGAAAGAACCTGATGAAGTGAATTATATGTGACAAACAGTTGTGAGTATTGTTAAGTCTTTTATTTTGTGAACTTGTGTGGTCCTTTTCTTGCATAACCTGTAGGAAACCTATGTCATGGTGCCAGATTTTTAATCTAAAATAAGGAAGGTTAAAGTTCCACACTGTCCAAAGTAGTTCAGTAGGTTTTATGTTAAAGAAAACGTGAAATATCATCTAATTAGTATTTTTGGATCATTGTCAATGTTTTATAATTCAGCAGAGAACTTGTCAAAATTCATTAATAATGATTAGCTAACTCTAAGATGAAAATAAAGCCAGATCTAGATGTTACAGAGGGGCTTTTCTTAGACCTTTTTAATTTGGGAGGGGGCAAAGAACTGGTGTGGAGGCAGAAAAAAGGTAATGCTATTATGTGAGTTTGGGTCACAATGTAGAGAATTTAGAAATCTTAAAAGACTATCTTAAATGGAGAGCAGAGCTTTCCAGTGGGGTGGTGGATGACACACCACTGATCTTACATGATGTTTTGCTTCAAATCTGAAGTGTGTAGATTTTACCAACATCCAGAATTGTATGTCTGTATGATGTTGGTTGGTTATAACAAAAAAAATATTAAATAACATAAACTTTAATACCAGTTTAAACTAAATAACGTAGGTTTTTATAATATTCTGAGATGGTTTATATAAGTTTTATGCCAAAACCTTCCAAAATTATCTAAAAATGTAATAAGCTAACCATTACATTAGAGTGTTACTTAAGATGTCTGGAGCTAAGTGAGATCTTTTTATTTGTGATGAAGAATTCACATTTTTGACTAAAATAAGAAATTATATATAAAAGGTATAACAAATATTTTTGGTGATGCTGTGGCAGTATTTTTAATGATTTTTTGTATTTCAACATCTAACTTCTATTGATTAAATACTAAATGTTTTTCATGTTCATATGCAGTTCTTGCTTAGTGGTCACCAGTTAATAGTTCATGGAAGAAATCACTGAAGACAAGTGTTAGTTAGTTCATTTGGAAAACATCATTTGCTTTTAAGAAATCAAAAGCTAGGTGGTTTTTGATTCTGGACAAAACCATACTTACCTGTTGTGATCATAAGATATTGAAACTTGTTTTCTTAACTATTCCTCTTTGTAAACAAACGTGCCTATGGAGATGTGCTGTTTAGTTATATAAGTGTGGATTAACATGCTGTTTCTTAACGGTCAAAGTGTATTTAAAAGAAATGTACTATTTAGTCACAAAGCCTTTTTTTTTAATCAAGAAATGGAATTTTCATTTTTATTATTTAAGAAATTATTTAGCTGTTTGCTATGTGATAGTAAAGAAAATTATCAAATGTTAGGAAAATTCAATATTTATTTTTTAATGTGTTGGCTGTACTATATTTGCATATATCCACTTGTCAGATTAAATGGAGGCCTCTAAGGATATAATAATTAATTATATTCATCAAAACCACTTAACTTAGCTGATATTTCTTAAATAGTTGGATGACAGTTGCACTTAACAGCAACCAAACAACTTAAATTATTTATGAAATAATAAAGTCCATAAAGGAAAATGTTACTTTGTTCTCAGATGCATTTGATGTTGTTTTGTACATCATGCTATCAGTTGTAAACTTTAAGTACAATGTTTTCACTGTGATGTTTTGAAAATATTATTTATTTATTTAATTTTAAAATATGCATGTGTAAATTATTTAGTTGTTCTAAAACAGATATTAATGTATAATTTTGTTATTCCAGTTGTCAGCAGTGATTTCACAGAAAGCTATACAAATTTTCTACCATCCTACTTATACACACATGTGTAATGCTTTAATTAAGTTGAATATTACTGTGACTAAGCTATGTCTGTGAGGCTTGAGGTGTCATAACTGTAAAATTAAATCCTGCTAACTTAAGTGAACATAGCCATAGAAGGGGCTAAACTAAACCTTAGGGTCTCTGCAACATAAAGTGCAATTTAGTTTGAAAATATCTAATAACTGTCTTTTATAACTAGCTTTACATATTCAAATTTAAAACTAATTAATAGTGCATATGAAACTATCCTTGCATTGGGTTCTAAATAATCAATATTTAATATTATTTAACTAGTTTACAACGTTTTATGTAATGTTTTTCTATGATCTTACTATGGTGAAGACATCACCACATATTAGCTGTTATTTACATTTAAAATATTGAAAATACAGGGCTTTTATTTATTTGTAACATAGTTTATATGCTGATTGCAGGTTATTTTTTTAATGTAACATTATCAAGTTTCATATGTGGCAATTATATATTTGATTATTACAATTTTCAAGGGTTTATAACTCTCTGGTTGGACCAGAAAAAGTGTTATTTATGACCAAATGTAATATCAGTACTACAACATTATCAAACCATTGTCTTCCTTTTATAAAGTTCTATTGAGCAAATGGTATATTTGATATGTGAACTGTAAAACAAACATCTATTAAATATATAGTCCATCTGTATTTTTGTCTTAGTAGTTTTACCCAAAGAACACTTGTCTTAATCAGCTGACATATTGTGATGTTTGTAGGCAGCCTGATACTGTCATCTGCAAATGGTAATATTAATTGTAGGATACTAAAATGTTTCTCTGTGGGTGGAACGGATTACTCTGAAATTGGTTTTTCTACAAAATGTTAAAACCTTTTTGTTCTAGTTATTACATCATTGATGCTGCTATTCAATTACTCGAACAACGAATTTTAAAATTTGTTTCTTATAATAAACTTGGCCATTTTCTTTCATCGTTCATTCATAGAATATGAAGACAACGTCAGTGTTACCTTCGTTGACGTATTTTATATTAGTAACGCTAACAGGGTAACCTACTTTTTAAGTCTTGGCTTTCAATTCATCAAATTCTCAGAATTAACACAAACATTTAAAAAAACATCACCGTGACGAATACAGCACTCAAACCTAACATTAACATAGTTTTATTTTCGTGATAACTACAGTATCTAAATAACATACAGTCATATGAACATCATAATTACAACACTCAAACTTCACACGGTTACACAGTCATGAGAATTACTACATCAGTACTTTATAGTTCACTAGTCATGGTAACTAACGTATCTTAACTTTAAACATGAACCTGATGATACCTTAACTGTGATACTTTACTATTCTTATCCATTAGTGCATAACTGGCTATTTTGGATGTAGATTACGGTAATAAATAGTACTACAGCGATAGTTTTTCATCCGTATTTGCATTTGCTTTTTGAAGTACTTAGTTTTATTGTAAAATACAGAAAGCGAAAAGGTTACAAAATTTTCACTACCACTAATTTTACTTTTAAGTGCATGATGACACAAATGAAGATAGTGAAAGAATTACACAAAGTGACCAAACGCATCTTTGTCCTACAGATCATTCTTCGCCATGACAAAACTTATTTTCGGAACTGACTACCAAAGTGAAATGTTCTATAAAGCGCTCGCACAAGAAAGCGAGGCGCGTTTAGCGACATCACGTCTAGTCTTAAACCCTTCTATTAGAAGCTAATGAAGTTGGGTTACATCAAGCCGAGTAATACAAACAAGTTTCACTATTGAAGCGCAATTTATCGAATTACGTTAATAAATTGTTCTGACCAATTTTCAGGTTAGTATAGTCGAAGTATTAGCATTAGAATAAAAACAGAGATTACGCATATAACATAGTTCATTTTCTTTTCTCCATAAACAAACTCGGGTGTGTATACTAATATAAAATAGTTAAAAAATATTCAAATATCGATAAGTACCAAAATCATATGTTTGTAAACTCCCAAAACAAATTAAACAAATATTTTTCATTTGTTAAAATTATTCGTAAATATGGAACATAATGTTCTTCAAACAAAATTCGATATCACAAACATAGAAGCTAATAAAAACACGTTCAAAAAGAGTACTCATTAATCATAAAAAAAAAGTTAAATTTATTTTAATAAAAAATTTAGACTAACAGTAGTGGGTCGCGCGGACAAGGAAAAAGCACGCGCTACCGAAAACAGGTAGCGATTGCAGCTTCTTTTCTCCACGTGATTGTTTATAAAACGGATCCTGCAAAACTCTCCCCTTTGTAACAGCTACACTGTAGATATTTCAGATTGGAAACCACCAACATGTTAACAGAGAGGACACACAACAAAAGAAATGAATCCTTGGAACCACTGCCAAGATTTAGCGTAGCAGAACCTCGTCATGTTGTCTATTTTTCGCACAACCAATCTATTTAATTTTCAAACCACAGCCATCGTCTCAATCTTTATCCAATTTCTTCAAATTAATGTCACTACTTTTTTCATGTTCACACTCCTAGCAGTAGTGATTATGGCTTAAAACAAATTTTGTGACCTACTGAACTTAATTTATTTAAAACACAATCTAGAGATTAAAATTATTTTAAAATCTGGAGAGATAGACAATACCATTACTTTTGTTTTTTTGAACAAATTCGTGGCATTCTGACGACTAGTGGCCTGGCATGGCCTGGCATCTGAGGGCTGCGGGTTCGCGCCACACATACTCGCCCTCCCAGCCGTGGGGGCGTAATTAGAGTGCAGAGTGTCCTTTGTGTAATTTCGCTTTGGAACAACAATAATCTTTAATAAAGGACATTGATCGCTAAAGTATGATTTGTTATTATTGGTTATTAATTTCGTTATCTGTATCAAAAATAAAAGGGTTTTGGTTATTTTTTTTTCAGGGTGGCCTGTAAGTCCCTACCCATCCATATATCTTATGTATCCAGTGTTTCTGTGTGCTGTCCCTCATTCTCGCTGCATAATATTATGCGATGCCATGTTCTGCGAGCCATTTTCCTCAACATAGCAGGGGTTATTGTTCCAAATGCCGCGGTAACAGCTGTCTTCAACTCATCATTAGTATTATAACGTTGTTGAGACACAATGTGGATGGACTTACGGGCCATCCTGTACAATGTATGAAAAACATTAGGGAACCTGATAAGTGTCTGAACAAATACAAGACAGTTTTGTTTTCTCTTGTATGCATATTTACGATCCAAAACAAGGCTTACATGCTTGGTCAGAGTTGTAGTAGCTTTTTTTTAAAAAAAATATCTGAAAAAACAGCTTCAGTGTGCTATATAATGATTAAATTTCATAACTACTTACCAGCGAGAAACTCTCTTTTACGTCTTTAAAATTCCGCATTACGTCGAATATGGATGCAACAGTGATTATTAACATAACAAAAAAAGTTTTATGGTTTAGTTTCCCACCAGGTTTAACGAGTGGTACATCACAGCTGCTTTACTGTGAAGGGAAGTATAACTCTCACGGCACAGGAAAATATGCAGTAAATATTTTAAAGCAAGCCAGTATTTAAACTTGCAAGACGTTCCAGGCCTAACGATAAAATAAAACATGAAGACTTCAACCATCAGAATTGTACGAATGCAACAAGGTTACGACTAAACTCAAAGATAAGGATAGGTTATTTCATCTGTAAAAATATTATGATAAAAGAAATGTGTTTAAAGAAGTATTATGGCAGTATCTGAGACTACTACATACTACTCTGCGTATATATAAATAACATTAGATTGGAAGTCGCGTAATTTTCGGCACTTGCAAGAAGAAGAATGTCGTCAGTATTTGGGTAATATAAGTTTATACTCTGGATGGTCAGGTTCTCTACAGCCTCTTCCTCCTGCCTGTACTAATATTTTTTTTTGGCTGTTTGTTATTTCGGCTGTGGACTGAATTTTTTATTTGGTCCTTTTCAGGGCAATGTCCATTATTTTGGCTCGTATACAGTTTTATTCTATTAGCAGAGTGTCATGTTTGCTGGTGGCATTTTTTAAATTAGATAAATAAATAAACTAAGAAGAATTTTTTTATTATTATTTTTTTTAACTTTATATATATATATTATTATTATTATTATTTATTTTTATATTTGAAATACAAATTAACTGGGGAGAGATGTTTAGAACTAGCTTCATCATGTATGAGGTACCGGTCTAGTTCACACATTAATTCGTTTTTTATCCAATTCTTATTAAAGTACATTATTGTAATATGCAGGAGTCTATCTGGTATGGTTGGTATGTTCGAGTATTTGTGAATGAATTGAGATGATATTGTTCTTGGAACTCTGTATGCTGTTGTGAGGAGTGTGTTTTGGATTGTTTGTAGCTTAGTTTTAATTATTTTATTGCTTACAGTTATCCATGCTGGAGCTGCATAATCTATTACTGGTCTAATATATGTTTTATAGATTTTTAGTATGTTATCTGTAGATGCTCCACTGTTTTTACCAGTTAGACTCCTAGCATAGTTAGTTTTTCGCCAAATTTTGTTATTAATTTCGTTGACATGATTGATCCAAGTTAGTTTTGAATCATAGGTCAGACCTAAAAATTTTGCCGATGGGGCAGTCTGGAGTAAAGTGCCGTTCACATATAGTTCTGGCTGTTGTTTTTTTGTGTTTGGTCGATTTCGTAAAAACTACGAGTTGTGTTTTTGCTGTGTTTATTTTGATTCCATATTTTTGACAGTATTCACTTATTCTATTTAGTTGTGGTTGTATGTTAGTGGGTGTTGCGGCACTTTTCCAGACTGCCACATCATCTGCGAACTGTGAAGAGAATCCATAATTTGGATCCCTCAGTGGCATATTGTTTACATAGATTATGAAGAGTATAGGGCTAACCACCCCTCCCTGTGGGACACCAGCTTGTGGAGTAAAGTATTCGGAAAAAGTTCCTTCAACATTTACTCTACATTTTCTGTTTTCCAAAAAGTTAGATAACCAGCGAATAATTCCTCACGGTAGTTCCATTTCATTCATTCAAAACCTTAGACCATCGTGCCAAACTGTGTCGAATGCTTTCTCGATATCGAGGAAGCAAGCGACTGTACATTCTTTTTTATTGAAGCTATCTATTATGGTTTCTATTAATCTGATTAGGTGGTCTGTCGTTTGTCTTAATTTCCTGAATCCATTTTGTTCTTTTGGTAATTTTGATGTTATCTCCAAGAATGTGGAGAGTCTATTACTGATTATTCTTTCAAGAATTTTGCCTACACAGCTGGTCAGGCTGATTGGTCCGTAGCTATTAGGTTTATTCGCTGGCTTTCCTTCCTTATGGAACATTAATATATTTGCAAGCTTCCAAGAGACTGGGATGTATCCTCAGGATAGAGATAGGTTAAAAAGTGAATTTAGGTGGTCAAACAATTTCGGAGTGCTCTTTTGTAGGAGGATAGCTTGTATTTCATCTTCACCTGGTGCTTTGTTTTTGTGTTTTTTATTGCTTCTAGTAGTTCCTGAAGGGATATTTCATGTGTTAGTAATGTGTTTGCATAATCTTTATCGGAGCTTGAATTTGTATCAGTTATGTTTGCTGGAAAAATTGGTTCAAATTGATGTTTATTGTTTACTATGTGATTTGTGACTTTATTGTAAAAAATACGTATTCATATCTGGATCAGTGTGAGTTTTAAATGTATTTTGAAGTTGGTCTTTGAAGGCTTCGGCTATTTCTTTGTTTGTGTGTGCTATAGTGTTATTATGTTCGAGTGGGGGATATTTCTTTGTGTTTTTATTTGTGAGTCTTTTAAGATGTGACCAGAATTTTTTCGGGTCAGTCTTATCATTTAGTTTATTGCAGTAATTGTCCCATTTATTTTGTTTTTGTTGTTTTATTTGTGTTCTGATGTGATTTCTAATGTTGTTTATTTGCGTTTTGGCTTCTCCGTTTCTTGTAATCATGCACTGTCTTCTTAATTGTCTTCGTTTTTTGATTAGATTGAATATTTCTGTGGTAGGTTTCCATGTGTTGTTTGTTATTTTCTGGTGTTGTTTTGGTATTGTTAACTTGGCTGCTTTCCGAAGGCATTCCGTAATTGTTTGACAATAGTTATCCATTTCGATATGCGTTTTAACTTCTTTTATAACTTTATTAGGTAATAGATTATCTAATTCCTGTTTATAATGTTGCCAATCTGCTTTTCTGTAATTAAATTTTTCTCTCCTATATGTTATACTTTTGTAGGGGGCGAGATTAAAGACACAATATATCGGGAGGTGATCACTGTCAACATCCTTTCCCACTTGAAATGTTATTAATTGCTGGCTTTGGTTATATGTACACATACATAGGTCAAGTATGTCACTGGAGTTAGTGGCATACACCGTATGTGTAGGGGTGGTATCATTTAATAAAGCTATGTTGTTATCGTCTATGAATTTTAATTAGTTTTCGACCATTGGAATTTGAACTTCGGCATCCAAAGGTAACATTTTTACTGTTTAAGTCCCCCATAACTATGGAGTTTTGGTTGTGGGAAAGAATGTTACTAAGTAATGTTATATCTATTTGTTTTTTAGGTGAGCAGTAAATCCCTGCTACTGTTACTTTAGTTTTATTTCTTTGCAGGATATCTACAGTAACATGCTCATTGCTACTGCTAAATTTAATTTCTTTTACTGAAAGCTCTACTTTGTAGAGCAGCATAATGCCTCTGTTTTCATTATTTCTATTTATTCTATCTTTTCTTATGGTTGAATAGTTTGGTATTTTAAATCTATTGTTATTATATATTAGGGTTTCGCTTACTATTATAATATGGGGGTTAGTTTCTTGTATTAGGTCTTCGATCTCATGTTTCTTGGAAGCTATTGCACCTTGGATGTTGATATATACTACTGTGAACATTGTAGTGTGAGCATATATCCAGTAAGTGTTGATATTATATAGGGTATGTGTGGTGTGATGTGTTTTTTGAAGATATTGATTAGTAGTTCAATAGAGTTAATTGTCTGGTTTGGTTTGGTGTATTCTGTTACTAATTCTGTGATTATGTTTTTGAGTATTGTTGTGAATAGGCTTGTTTTATCTGATGTGTTAATATTCGTTGCTTGTATGGTGGTGTTATTTTCTTCTGGTTTTGTGTTTGTGTTAAAGTGTTCTTGTCCTGGGTTTTAATGTTCTGTTCTTGCTGTTTGTGGGGTTGTTTTCCTTTTAGCATTTCTGCGTACGTGGTTTTTGATGTTTTATTGAATTCTGTTGGTATGTGTGTGTTAGGTGAGCTGTTTGTATTAGGTTGGTTTTGTTCTGTTGGTGTTTTGATCTGATAAATACGTTGTTTTATTTGTTTGTATTTATAACATCCTTTGTAATTTGCTGTGTGGGTTTGACCACAGTTACAACATTTAGGCCTTTACTTTTCTCTTTTACATTGGTTGATATGGTGTTCCCCGCCGCAGCCGCTTACAAGCAGCCTTCATTACCACCTGTTGAAATTTCAAAGCCCATCGTTCGAACCAGTAAGGGCAAAGCGCTCTTACGTCACAACTTATGGCCGTTTTCCATCTACAGCAGATACTGATAATTTTGTTATTTGATTTTAATAAACTTGGTTTGTTTTGTTTTGAATTTTCCGCAAAGCTATACGAGAGCTACATGCGCTAACCATCTCTAATTTAGCAGTGTCAGATTAGAAGGAAGGCAGCTAATCATCATCACCCACCGCCACGTCTAGGAATACTCTTTTACTAACGATGATAACTTTATAACGCTCCCATGGCTGAAAGGATAAATATGTTTGGTGTGACTTTCGGATAATAAATCTAGCAAGTCAAGATGATCTGAACTTGATTCTAACTAAGAAATTACACATGAACTGACCTATTATATAAAGAATGCATTGAATTTTAGATCACAGGGAAAATCCAATTTAAATTAAAATATTTTCTTTTTCCCGTGTTTATTATGTGTCACATAAAAATATGTATCTCAAATATTGTTGCCGACGGACAAGAGGTGGCGCATGACATTCTTTTCTGGTGGTGAGGATGATAAGAATGTTGCTTACATATCTGCAAACATTCAGTATTTTTAAATAAAGAAGAGAAAATGATTAAGAAAATATAGTAAAATTATTTCGGATTTATTTTAGAATTTGTAGCAAAAACTGATACAAATGCTTGAAATACATTAATATTTATATATAAAACAAAGTTCAAAAAAATTGTGGCCCAGCGTAGCCAGGTGGCTAAGGCACTCGACTCGTAATCTGAGGATCGCAGCTTTGAATCTCCGTCACACCAAACATGCTCTCCATTTCAGCCGTGGGGGAATATAATGTTACGGTCAATTCCACTATTCGTTGGTAAAAGAGTAGCCCAAGAGTTGACTGTCAGTGGTAATGACTAGCTGCCTTCCCTCTAGTCTTACACTGCAAAATTAGGAACAGCTAGCACAGATAGCCCTCGTGTAGCTTTGCGCGAAATTCAAAAAACAAACCAAATAAATAACACAAATTACTGCACCAGTTTCATCAGTGATGCATTATATATACTGTTCTAGATGTAAAAACAATGCATTTTTAAAGGACTTCCTTTTCCTCAATACTCGTATGGTCAAATAGTCATGTTTTCCTCACTTCCCTTCACTGACTGCTAGATATTGCAACTCAACTCATGTACAAAGTAATGTCTTATTGTGTAAAATAAATTCAGAATTCTATATAATACTGTAAATTCGGCGCCTTGGTTAAACACACTTTAAGTTATTTTACTAATATTACTATTTTGTAATGAAATGCTAACATTCTCCTCATTAGAACAGTGGTTTTCAAGATCACCATGCCATTAAGACCAAATGTTATTCCCCACAATGGGATAGTCTTTTGAATGTCAACGTAACATAGCCAAGCTAGTTACGTATGCAAAACATTTTATGTGAAAATCATACATTATCAGTGTAGTACAAGACACGTGTAGGTTAAAATATGAAAAGTGTTTACATTTCATCTGATGTTGACTTCAGAAAAATATGACAAGTTATGAAATTACAGATTATATTAACTTTTAAGTGAAAATAAATTTGTAAGTTTTAAATAGGGGATATAATTAATTAAAAGCGAATAAGATGTGTCTTATTTCATTATTCCAGCGTTGTCTAATTTGCATACCATATGTAACATTTGCATTAAATACCCGTGTACCTAAATCTACTGTTCTTAGATATGCAAGACTGTTTAATGTGTTATTATTTAGTTTATTTTGCGATTTAATATTTAATTATTGTTTAATTTGTATGAGTTTTGAAGATTGTTTTAAAAGTGTTATTTGCGACAAATGTTTATTGCGTAACTCTGGAAAGAAAACATAATTATTTACAGTTATTTAAATATAACTGTGATACGCTGTAGAATAAAAAAAATTGTTAGTACATTTGAGCTGTTTTGAATACATATATATATATATACACACTTTAAGACCAGTGGATTGTATACTACTCGTTTATTGTTCGAATTAATCGGAAACAAGTCACAGACACCAACTGCAAAAGAATCTACTCCTATCTAATCTTATAACCATTTACGTACCTAAATTTTCATGACTTGTATGTTTTTCCACCATAGACACTTCAGTACAATGCATAATAGTCCCTTTCCACTTTGTACAAATTTACATTTGTACAATAATTTTAGCCTACCAGCATTTATAATAGCAAATCAAAATATTAAAATATAAATCCAATTTTTCCTCAGTACTTTTTTTTTAATTTTAAGTAAATAGCCATGTGGTTAATGTACGCCACAGATTAGTGTACAGTGGATTAATTTCGAAAACACTACGGAAATACGATACATTTACATTTATCTATAACAGTTTTTACCTTATTTAGTAATTATATGTTAGCGCAATTTAGCTATCTCATGAAATTTTCAGAATGTGTCTGTCGACAATATTATTTTTAGACTTAAGTTTGAATTATTTCCTGGATAAACAATAACGTCATTGACTGAACTAGACTTGTATAAAGCCACACAAATTAACCCAGATTTTCTCTCATTCATTATGTGAAGTGAAATATTAAATACTCTTTTACCATGACACTAAGAAATCTGTTTGTTTGTTTTTGAATTTTGCGCAAAACTACACAAGGGCTATCTGCGCTAGACGTCCCTAATTTCGCAGTGTAAAACTAAAGGGAAGACAGCTTGTCATCTACCAACAAATAGTGGGATTGACCGTCATATTATAATGCACTCACGACTGAAAGGGCGAGCATGTTTGATGTAACGGAGATTCAAACCCGCGATCCTCGGATTACAAGTCGAGTGTTTTAACTCACCTGGCCATGCCGGGCCAACTCAGAAATAACAGAACTTGTATCCTTATCACTCCTACGAAAAAATATTTGCATCCACTAAATTGATTTTGGGGCCTTTCAGGCCCCATATATTTTTCCAATAGAAACACAGTGATTTAGCAACATTCATTACAAACAACTTTAGAATGGCTCTGACAAACAGTTCTTTTTACAATTTGAGCAAACAGTTTTCGACTCTCTATCTTTTCATCTGCCGCACAAATGACATCGTCCTCTTTTTGCCCTCTTAGCAGGCGGTTCACATGAGGTTGTTTTGTCATTATCTGTGCAGTAAATTTCTTTGATTTCAAGCACCAATTGCCGTATAAATTCTCTTCTGGCTCTTGATTTATGTTGACGAAGAAATTCTGGATGTTTAGTCGAGTATAGAACGAAAGCATTGTACGCAGATAAATCTAGAATGTTATAGAATATGCAGATTGACCAGCGCTTTGATCGCCTCTTTGTTGTATAATATCTCACTAGTTGATCGAGAGTGTCGACACCTGCCTTCGTTGCATTGTAAAGATTGACGATTTCGGGCTTTCCATTCTCTTCTACTTCACCAGACTGATGCTGAGAATTCAGTTGTAGCACATATTTTCCTGGTTTGTCTGAGTGCCTGAGAAGAGTGATGTCGTCATGGTAGAAAAACTTTGGTGATAACTCTCTAGATTTTGCATTTATTTCAGGAGGCAGGAAGGTTCTTGATTTCCGTATGGTTCCAACAAGATTTGTTCTTTTTGTTCGTAGGTACTTGGCAAGTGTCATTGTTGTGAAGAAATTATCTGTCGTTATTGCCCTTCCTTTTCCGAGAAATGGCTGACACAGTTCTCTGACTATTCTTTCTCTTTGATTTGTTTCTGTCGTATTTCCAACCTTTCCAGTATAAATTTGAGCGTTGAGGAGGTAACTTGTCTTTGCACCTGTTAGGCACCAAATCTTATTCCGTATTTGCTTGGCTTTGTTGGAATGTATGTTCTGAAGCCAATTCTTCCTTTGAAGTAACATAGTTGTTCATCCACTGTCAGGTATTCGCTTGGGTTGTAACTGTTTTTGCAATTTTCAATGAAAAAATTCCAGACTCCAGAGATGGCGGCATCTTTGATTTCTCTATTTCTTGGAGAGTGGATGTCAAATCTGATTTTTGAGCACATTTTTTTGAATTTGTCTTGTGTAATCAGTTTTCGCAAAAATGGCAAACCGAATTCGGTAGAAAACATTTCGTCTATCGATGCATTTTTAGATTTGCTTATTCCAAGGCAAAGATTAGCTGCGATCTATTTCCAGAGGTCTTCCTCAGAAATTGGTTCTTTCATGACGGTGTTTGTTGAGTGAATGATCTGTTCCATCATATTATCAGAAAAGAAAATTTTGAATGTTTCGAATGGTGTAGAGACTCTTGGAGCAGCTTGCCTAGTAATGGCTGGGTTCCCATTGAATATATTGAGAGCTGCGGTTCTCTTGTTGATCCTTGAAGGTGTTGTTGAATAACTAAAATTCTTATCTTTGGACAAAAGTTCGTTCACTGGCATCGTAGTAAGATCTTCTTGATTACTTTCTTCACTTTCAGAAGGGTACGGCGCGATTTGTTCATCATTTTCGGTTTCAGAAGGATTATCATCACAACTTTCAGAGTAGTCTTCGACATTATCATGTTCACTTTCATCGTCGGATGGTTTTGTCAGTAAATGTAAAGCTTCACCAAGAGATATCATTTTTGACACGGTTTGAAGATTTCAGCTCCTTTATATATATAGGATTTGTGGATTCTTATAGAATATTCTAGAAGCTTCAAGAATATTCTAGATTATTCTAAATACTTCTGTAAAGTTTCTAGAATGTTCTAGAACAGGCGTGGGCAAACTAGGCAATAATCAGGACCGTCTAAAATTATTGTTGGAGTAGAGTTATTATCCTAAATATCCATCTTTTGAAAAGAAGTTGTAAAATTGATATATTTTTATTATAATTTGCTTTTTTCGGTTGCCCAGGCCTGTTCTAGAATTATTCAGAAAATAAATAA
This sequence comes from Carcinoscorpius rotundicauda, assembly GCA_011833715.1. NCBI lineage: Eukaryota > Metazoa > Arthropoda > Merostomata > Xiphosura > Limulidae > Carcinoscorpius > Carcinoscorpius rotundicauda. The sequence goes on along the minus strand of CM022394.1, from coordinate 100,649,292 downwards.
AGTCATTTTTATGTTTTTTGATCTGGGGCCTATTAGGCCCCATAAATACCCTTAGTGGATGTTTAAAAAAATTAAATATTATTCCGCAAATGTCTGAAAAGTCAAAATATTATTGTTCCTTAAAATATAAAGGGATAGGGTCAGTTAATGACAATTTCATTTAAGTACAAAATTATTAGCCTAATATTAATAACCTTTCAAGTTGCTCTGGGGCCTATTAAGCCCCAATTTTCGTAGGAGTGTTAACAGATAGTGTATTCTTTAGCAGTGTCTCTGTTACGTATTTTTTATGTTTTATGTTTTTCGTAGACTAAACGCAACAGAAAAACACAGATAACAGCTTGTATAATTTATTACACTAAACTATTAACAGATATAACATAAATTATATAATAACAATGACAGATATTAAGTTACAACATTCGAAATTAATTACAAAACAAAATAATACTAGTTTCAAACTTCAAAATTAATCACAATACAAAATGGTACTGGCCTGTATCTAATATAATGATCTAAAATGAAAGTCTCAAATTCCAGTCTAGGGTGTGAATTTGGTCCCACGAAGAAATTCCGAAACTTAAATAAAGAAATTCAGAAACAGTTCACATTTCAATAAATTCGACGAAGTTCCTTTCACGAAGCCTCCGATGAACGTCACAAATTCGCCGACTCTCAGCACAAGCAGTAATTCAGATGAATCGTAGAGATTGACGAAATAAAATCACAGCTTCCGTAGATCTAACTTCAGTCACAAATCCAAGTTGAATATTCACAGCAAACACTTAATCTTTCTCAAATAACTAACTCTCTTCTTTTGAAATAAAACTAATGTCTGGCTCTCCTTTTTTCTCTTGCATCTTCGTCTGTTTATATATTGTAGGCCTAGACCCCTCGAATAACCGCGAAATTTCTACAGATCTCCAGAGCAATCCGCGCGTGTCCGTTCTTGCACGAGACTAAACGTCTAGATACGAAGTCGCCAGCATTTCATTTACAAACATACGATTGGTCTACTTAATTCAAGAAAATTCTAAATGTTACCCTAAATGAATAACAACATATTTTATTAGTTTAAACTTCGAAAGAATAATATAAATATGGAAACATAGATAATAGAAATGAAAATCCAAACACAACACGACATGTTGTCGTTTACAAAATATTTACACATTTACATAACAGTCTCTTTATTGTCTGACTAGCCAGAAGGCTACATTAGAATGCCGTGGATAGTTATTCCAACTTTATTGTCAGCATTACAGATAAAAAAAAATTGTCAAATTGTCATTCCGACTTGTGTTTTGTAAAATGCCTTTCAAAAAACACAAAAATAATCGCATATATAATTTAAAAGTAGATGGAGACATCCACATCAGTTCGATGTCGCCCACTGTAATTTAACATATTTAAGAAAAAAATAAGTATTTACTCACCTGTGGAATGCAACACCCTCCGCCTTAGACTCTTGGTCACTATGTGTGTAACAGTTAATGGCATATCACTATCCACCCTTCCTTCTATCGAATTGTGGTTCAAATGCACGACTGTCATTCTCAGCCATCTTACATTGTTTACCAGTTCAAAGTTTAACACAAAGCAATGGCAGCTGCATGCGAACATGCTTCTCATTGATAAAGAATAGTGACTCGCTAATCTAGTTTTATTTACACCATGAATACAACAAATCCATTTATATTACAAGAAAGAGTGCCACATATATATATTTATTCTCAGCTTCCCTCTTCTCAAATTTTCTAATCATGGCTGGGCTTAGGCTTAAGTTATAAATAAGGACATTCATTTTTCAAACTTTTTTAACTTCAATTGTGTGTTATATTGCTACTTGATAAAAAAAGAAAAAACCGGAAAAAACGAAAGACCCTATAATAATGTCTTACCGTTGATAATTATCATTAAAGAGTATCACGTTAATGACAATTTTGCAACACAATAAAGAACATGTAAAACCATTTTTAAAATAGAAACGAATCTTATTGGTGACAACAAAATGATTGTAACATCGCAAAAACAAGAAAGCTGTAATTCTCGAAGTAAAGATGGATACCATATTCCAAGAGGTTTGTTAACTTTCCAAAAGTTGACAGAGTTTGAACGTGGTGGAATTGTTGAGCTGCAAAAGCAAGGTCTCTCTCAACGTGCCATCGCTGGTGACATAGGGCATTGTAAAACTGCTGTTGCAAATTTCTTAACAGACCCTGAGGGATACGGAACGAAAATTTCTAGTGGTCGGCCAAAGAAAATTTCGCCGGCGTTGAGCAGGAGAATTCGATGGGTTATCTGGCAAGACACCAGCCGATCGTCGAACCAGATTAAGGCCCTTACGGACGCAGAATGAAGCTCAAGAACAATAAGACGGCATCTACGAGAAAAAAGCTTTAAAAACCGTAAACGTCTTTAAAGACCACGCCTCCTTCTACACCACGAAACAATCTGGTTAAACTTTGCTGAGAAGCACCAAACATGGGACTTAGAAAAGTGGAAGAAGGTTTAGTTCTCTGATGAGAAAACATTTAACCTGGATGGTCCAGATGGCTTTCAATTTTACTAGCACGATAAGGATATCCTACCGGAGACATTTTCTACACATCACAGTGGAGGAGGTTCCATTATGATGTGCGGTGCTTTCTCCTTCCATGAAGCAATGGAGCTTTAGATTATACAGGGGCGTTAAACAGCAGCTGGCTACATTGACAGGTTGAAGAGAGTATCCTTATTGATTGAAGGCCCTCGCTTGTGTGGAAATGACTGGATCTTTCAGCAGGACAACGCTGCAATCCACAATACCCGCAGGACAAAGGATTTTTTCATGGCGAATAACGTGTTTCTTTTAGATCATCCAGCGTGTTCGCCCGAACTGAACTCCATTGAAAATGTTTGGGGGTGGATAACAAGGGAAGTCTATAGAAATGGACGTCAATTCCAAACAGTGCATGATCTTCGTGAAGCTGTCTTCACCACTTGGAATAACATTCCTGGCAGCCTTCTGCAAACGCTTATATTGACCATGCCAAAGCAAATATCTGAAGTTATTCGCAATGACGGTTGTGCAACTCACTACTGAGACCTCTTGTTGTGGTCCTACCCTGTTTAGGACTTCATTTTGGTATGGCCTTAAACTTTTGACCGGCTAGTATTTACGCTAATTTCATCGTGTTCATATTTTCTCTATTTAATGCTAAAAATGTTCTCTTTTCTTATTTCCATCTGTTGAAGCTCTATTCAAATAAGTGGTTGAGTCTAACAACGCAAAATGCTTATTTTTTATGTGCATTGGTCTTAAGATTTTGGTCAGCAGTGTACATGTATTTTACTTATAAAGCCAGATACATTATAGTAGTTTTTAGATACTCTATTATAACAACAGGTGTGTATATTTTGTGTTCTGAGATGCATATCCGAGAGCAACATGATTTTTAAAATATAAATTAACCTTATGATTATTTCAAAATTGCATTCTGTTTATGTAAACCAGAATTCGTGTGTTCAAAGAGTAAGGCAATAAAATGATAAAATTAAAAGAAAAACATACGTGAAAAAGGTAACAGACTAAACAGTCTAAATAAGCAATTCGAGAAAACAAAAGTAAAACATGTATTCTAAGAAGTCACATAAGAAGGAATTATTCATTCTATTTAATATTTTCAACTTATTTTACTGTACATTTGTGATTTATTTATAATTAAATGTCAGGAAAGAAAAAAATAGGAAACAGAATACAAAATTTTTCGCAAAACAAAAATATTGATGCAGTAAGTTCTAGAAGTTATGTAATTAGAGTATGTTGTTGTTTTGATTTAAGCACAAAGCTACACAATGGGCCATCTGTGCTCTGCCCACATCGAAACCCCGTTTTTAGCGTCGTAAGTCCGCAGACATACCGCTGAACCACTGGAGGTTTATTTAAGTATACAAACTGTGAGGTTAAAAGAAACATTTTTATTCTTAACAAAAAAATTTGCCTTTCATTTCGATTGACCCAATAAGAGATTCGGAAAGTCTTAAAAATCAGATATTTAGCAAAGTATATCTTAAAGATGTGTCAATATACAACACATTTGTAATATTTACCAAATAATACACATAGTAAACTCAGAATTATAATATACAATGTTGTATAAAGCTTCACAAATACGGTGTTAGTCCAACAACTTCGCTGTTTTATATCACAACTGTAAAGCCAAAGGGTAATTTAGGCATTGTCTTATTAAATGGCGAAAATTACCGTAAGGCTTGCATTAGTCATCATATACAGCATTAATACTTATGAGCATATAAGTGTTATTCATTTTATATGGCATCGAATATACAAGTAAATATAAAAACACTTTTGTCTTTATGCTCCATATTCTGCACGTTTTAATGTTCTTTCGCCATAAATTACTTACAGTATCTTTTGTTAATGAATGCCAGGTAGAAGTCCATTTTACTGTTTATTTCCACTTTAACGAGTAAAACTAGGCGAAGTATTCTAATTATTTAGAATAATAATTGCGTTGACAATATTTTCTTTTGGCTTTTTTCATGTGCTTGTTTTATCACGAATGTGGTATTATAATTTACTATCTGAAATGTCTTTTATCGCATTTTACACTATAAAATATTCGAGCTTCCTATTCTTTGGAAGATAAGTACCTTATGATCTTTGATTTTAAAAGCTCAGTTTTGAAAGTTGATCACATCTACCTTTGTTATAAACCTAGAGAGATACTAATGGTTCATAAATCGGATTTACATATGTGCTACGAACTCTTGAAATTTCTTCTGTCTGCCAAGATAATCCACCAGATTGGCGGTAAAGTCGCAAGATACATGCACTCTGCAAAAAGTAACGAACTTTCTTTCATTATCAATCATTATTATGAACTCGGAAAATAAATAAATAAAACGTTTTTGTTCGAGGTAATTATTTTGGGTATCATTTATTAATGATCGTTTTAAATAAGTGTTAGAACCTATAAACCGTAGCTGCAATAGCATTAGGACAGTTAACAATTGATTTTTTTCCTCGCTTTTGATTAGGCCTAATTATCTGATTATGATACATTAGTTTTTAACGTACTGTTTTCCGAATTGATTATAGAAATAAGGTCTAGAGTTTAGGCTACGAAGTTGTCCCTTTCATGGATTAAGTTAAAAAACACACACATTCACAAAATGAAGAATTAACGAAAAAACACTGTTATCAGTTATTAAGAAGAAGAAGGATTTCCTATCTAACTGCGCACACAAATGTAAGTACCACTTCACAGTTCATTTTACCGGACGTAGTTTAGCAACGCATTCTCAATTTTTATTTACAGTTCAACGTATTTGAAATTGCATCACGGAATTTAACCAAATATTTTAATTTTATTTCTCAGCAACATCCAGTAACTTGTAAACATGCAATATCAAATTTTATTTTTCGATTTTGATACTTCAATTACCATTTAAAATAGCTATTTTTTCTTATCTCAAGTAGTATTATTAATAATCTGATTTTTTTCTTAGGGAACACTCAACAAGTCTACACAGTTCTCATATTTTAAACATAAATAAATTTGAATTTCAGTTTGCGAAAGTACATTTGAATTTGTACTAGGTGAATATTTACAAATGATAATAAAATACCAATAAAATTACACAAAATAATATAACTTATTTTGTAAGTTGCGTTTAAAGTTCAAGTTCGTGAATCATTAAGGTTCTAAGGTGAACAGATGAATTTTATTATACATAAATTAATGAAACAAGTGTTTGATGTACTGTAAATTAACATAACCAGTTATTGGCCTTACAACCTAAAAGGATATAATGGAACGCATTACTTTTAATACAGTTTATTTTTCCAAGTTGTTAAAATAAAAAAGTACAAATCCCAAACAGTACATACAGTTACGTTGTTTAGAATATCCTGTTTCATTACACACACCCTTTTTTTAACATCGATTTTCAAAACTGTCACCTTATAAAGTCGATAACCACCCAAACCTTTTTTATTAAATAAATGTACATTTTCAAAAGTACAGCTAATAAGGAAATATCACAAAATGATGTCTGGGGGAGGGGAGGTGTAAAAATATGGTTATGGATTTTAGACACTAAAATATGTCCAGATAAAGTAAAATTATTTTATCTTAAATATATTTTATCAGTTACTCTGTTCCATGCACATTTTTCAGTTTCATAAATAATCCCCCAAAAAATGTCAATATGAAAATTGCATTCAGACTATGGTAAATATACATGGAATAACCTAAACTAAGGAGAGCAAGTTATCCTATTGTAATAGATTAGTGAATGTTTGATATCTTGGTGGAGTGAGTAATAGTACCCATGTGTGATATGTTTGTCTGAAGTTAATCATAAAGCAACACAATGGGCCATCTGTACTCTGCCCACTACGGGTATCGAAAACAAATTCTAGCTAATATTAAAAATTGAACACAACAATGAAAAATATTGACAGATAAAAAATTGTATTTATATAAGGATGCACCGTTAAATTAGTTAATAAGTTTCAAAAAGTATTTATTTATGCAGTTCTCGCTTGCTTTATATTTCGAAAGATGTGTCAAGCAAGAGGGCGGTATCATTTCCACCACTGGTTAATCCATTAAGGTTTTAATGATCGAATATTATTGAAAGAAAAATGGCGGTGTTCGTGAAATCGTGTTTAGTGTAACCGACGAAAGAACATGACAGTTCACTTATTATTTGTAGCTTAAAAATAGTGTAGTGATACTTGTACTTAAAACATCAAAACGCGCAGAGTCATCCTAAAAGCGACGGTTTGTCGTTCTAGAAACATCATAGAATAGACAGTTTCCACATCACTCCAGAAACATCTCACGATCGGCATCTTTATTCCTTTATCTCATCGAGACAAATATATTTGTTTAAACGTTTTGAACTATTGAGAGGTCCAAAGCTATGTTGGTCCGATATCAAACATGTTGAGGGTGAGGTGGAGTGTGACTGATCCTCTCTACTATATTACAACTATTTTATTTTTACACATTATATATATCTATAACTTATGATAATTTAGGAATGATGTTGTGTACAGCTATGCATTTCAAAAGGCCCTGAAAAACTAGGATTAGTTTGAAATAATATCAATGTCGCTATATTTAACACAACTATTCGTGTGGCGTTTATTTTAAGACATAACACTTTTCCAAAATAATTGCCTCGTATACAGTTTGTGGCAGACTTTTAGTACTTCAAATAACTTTTTTTGATAATTTTTTTATATTAAATTTTTACATCTACCAACCTTTAGGCTTATAAAAAGGATTTTTTTCTTCCCAATTTATTTTATTCTTTTCCATTTCTGATAGGATCATAAAAAGACCTTAATTGCTTCAAATACAGTTTAACGATTTTTATTATATTGATACTGGACACGTTTTAAAATAAATCAGACATAAGACAAATAATCCACGCTTGTTGTCACCCAAAGTAGTCAGACATTAAAAATAAACGATGCTGTATTTTAACAAATACTCTTAGGTTATAAACATATGAAGTTCAAATGTTTTCAGTTGAGCTAAAACAGAATCTTCAGAGGCTCTGCTGACTTCTTTCTATACCATAAATCCCGTATCTTCAAAGCGAAGTCCACTTCAAAATCTACAAAGAAAAGTTTAATTTTATCTATTTTTTTTCTTGGAGATGGCCCAACAAGTAAAAATAAACGGACAGGTTTCTCGTTGCCCTAAAATTATATGTACTTGTGTGTATAATTCCTTAGGTTCAGTGACTGATTCATCTATCGGTATTTCAACAACACAAATTTCTAGATTCTTATACATTAAAAAAACATATCCTACATCATCACCTGTTATTTTTATGACCTGGTTTTATAATAACGTCGCATGCAGTGCAACTAAACAGCTATAAAGTATAAACACGGTCTAACAATATAACACTAACGAAGTACACATGCGATACTACATGGTGTTCGGAAAGTCACTGTGTACTTATGTATATAATTATAAAACTGCACAGTGACTTTCCGAACACCCTGTAGTATGGTCGCATAACGCGATGCTAAACCTATGCACCTCAGAACGGCTAGTATGGGTATTAACACTTTCATTGATAAGAAGCGAACAACGTTTCAACCGTCATCTTCAAGTTAAGAAGAGAGTTTGAAGGTCACCGTTGCCAAATACGTCTTGTTTATATAAACAAACGCAAAATTAAAAAAGGCTTACTTATACAGCAACTATAACCGAAATTAAACCAACATAAAGAAACAAATGTTAATACTATTTCCACCCGTTCCGATATTTTCTTTTTCCAAGTTGGTTTTTCGTCATCAAAAATATAAAGGAACACCTTTATACCAACAATAATTAATAACCTCACATCCACCTGCAACGTGCCTACAATACCGTACCCGTTTATACTTTCGTCCCTAATATATATGTCCGGCAACGGTCACTTTGAAACTCTTTTTTAACTTGAAGATGACCTAGGAAGTTCGAAACGTTTTATCTCCTTATCAGTAAGTGTTAATACTCATACCAAACGTTCTGAAATATATTATTTCAAGTGGTGTTCTCGTCATCAACAATACCAAAGTTAACTGTGCATAGGCCTCTGAATATGTTCTTTTAACACGACATAAGTAATATACAAGTTTTAGATATAGTATTAATAATGTAACAACCAAGGGCAAAGAAAGAAAACATAAGATATTAAATTATTAATAATTTTACATTTCACTGTATGATAGTAGAAAACTTGTTTATCATGCTCTCGTTTAGATATGAAACGGCTGATCTGCAGGCGTTTGATATTTTCTTAGCATTTTCTTCTTCAATGTACACAATTATTTGTCGCTTGAAATAAATTACACGTATAAAATAACAACGTGCTATAACTAAGTTTAGTAAGGACATTGACAGATAAGAAACATCAATATTGTATTGTGTTAGATATCACGACCTCTTAAAGGTTTCATAAAGTTGTCTAACACCATGTATCGTGGAATTTACACGATGCTAGCACGTCAAAAATGACTGTACAAGTACTACCACCCCCACTCCAGAGTATATCCTAACCTCACATTTCATCATGTTTAGTGGTCTTTCAAGATTTCTCGTGCACGTTAGAGAGATTTAGACATTTTGATAAAAAGTTTAGAAATCTCTTATTTTAACCTTTGCAGCTTCATCGGGGATAATGCACGCAACTGTACGAAATTAGAATATTCGATGGTTAAAATACGGATTTTTTTTTATCAGCACCTGGAGTATAAAAGCAGTTTTTTCCAAACTTTTTATTCAAGTCACATCTCCGAGCTGACTGAAATAAATAAACTTTGAGAAATCAAGCTTGACCAACAAAGTCAGATGAGTGATCCACCGCCAAATCTTAGGCTACTCTTTTACCAATGAATAGTGATATTGACAGTCACATTATAACGGCTTAAAGGGCGGACAAATTTGGTGTGACGAGGATTCGAACCCGCCACCATCAGATTACAAGTTGAGTGCCTTAACCATCTGGCCATGCCAGGCTATGGATCAGACGAGTGTGCAGCTAAGTTAACATTGTTCAGTAATATAAAAACACTTAAGACGTTTTATATATATCTAATTTTATCCATAGATGGCACTTATATATGCAAAAATGGCTCGTTTGGGTTGAGAAAATATTTTTCGTTTGCTCTTCTACGTAAAATATTTTCTCAACCCAAACGAGCCGTTTTTGCATATATATTTCTCTACAAGTGGGATTTCTCGACATCACTGATAGATGACACTTATTTCCAATATTAATTTAAGTATTCTTTCTCGGGATTTGGGTAATCATATGCACCCAACTAGTAGAGTATTTTTAACGATTTAAGACGAATCAAAAATTCATTTATAGAGAAAGAACAACTCGTACTAACCAAAACATTCGAAATCTTTGTACTGACAAAAAAAGGGATTAGGCGTAAGTGCAAATGCAGTTATATATTTTTCTCTATTCCTCTATGATTTTAATAAAACTGAAGTTTCTTGAAGGAAGCCTACCGTTCGTATTTAGCAAATATTTTGTTTCTGTGCATTAGGCCTATCTTTTGTATTTGGACGACCAGTTAACACAGATCATTTAAAAGCTATATAAAATGAATAACCCCAAGTTATCAGAAGAACAAAAGTTTCTATAACAAGTGGAAGTTTTTGAAACAAATCCAATCATCTTTGTTCAAAATATCTTGCGTACTTATCACAAAAGAAAGCTAACAAAGTTCGACATTTATCTACCTCTATCTATTCCCACAACCAATAAATCTATAACAGCATAAGAGAGCGTCTTTTGTACTTACCTGAGTAAAACACATTTACTTTATAGAAAGGCAGGATATGCATACAGGTAATGACAAATTCGATTCCCAGTTGTGAAACTATATCAGCATATCTAACAAATGAATCGACAATTCTGGAGACTGCCTTATATTTCGCAAACCCTTCTCGAATCGAACAATAAAATTATCCAGCAAATGTCGAAGTTGATTGGCACACCACTTTACAAATATTTATACATCTCAAAGTATCAGTTCTAGAATATATTGTACAAAATTTACTAATAGCATAATTACTGACTTAAAGAATTAACATATTTATGTTCCCATACTGTAAGGCTGTGTTTATAATGTTTAGCTTTTAACTAAGCAATAACAGAAAAAACAAGCTCACACAAGTCCGATTGTTTGAATGTTTAAAACAGTAGTACTTTAAGTATAGAACAGGAAACTGTGCTTCTATTTTTTAACATAATAAATGTTAGAAGTGCAATAAAAAACACATATAGGTACCAATACTAAAAAGAAAGACTATTTTCAAGAATTATATCAATATGGAATTAGATGGGGGGTTCATGCCATCCCGTGTCAGTGTGTCAAATTTGGTGCTTATTAACTAAAAAGTGTGCAAATGTAAAACTGATATACACCGAGTTCGAATCTCGGTCACACCAAACATGCTCGCCCTTTCAGCCATGGGGGCATTATAATGTGACGGTTAGTCCCACTATTCGTTGGTAAAAGAGTAACCCAAGAGTTGGCGGTGGGTGGTGATGACTAGCTGCCCTCCCTCTAGTCTTACACTACAAAATTAGGGATGACTAGCGCAGATAGCCCTCGCGTATCTTTGCGCGAAATTCAAACCAAACTAACACAAACACACAGTGAAGTTTATGTATTAAGAAACCAGTAACTGTTTCATCAGTTTTCTACGTGCCATTTTAGTTATGAATTACGAGTGTGTTAACTACATATAATTCTACAAGTTCGCGTTGTTTTTGGTGCTGTAAAGACATAAGCACTCTGTGTAGTTAAGAGTAGTGAAATATGAAAAATAACATTTAAAAAAGGTTCAAAATAGTACAAATAAAGAAATAAAAATAAATCGATTTTATTGTTTGTTTTGAAATTTCGCACAAAGCTACTCGAGGGCTATCTGTGCTAGCCGTCCCTAATTTAGCAGTGTAAGACTAGAGAGAAGGCAGCTAGTCATCACCACCCACCGCCAACTCTTGGGCTACTCTTTTACCAACGAATAGTGGGATTGACCGTCACATTATACACCCCCACGGCTGGGAGGGCGAGCATGTTTAGCGCGACGCGGGCGCGAACCCGCGACCCTCGGATTACGAGTGCACGCCTTAACGCGCTAGGCCATGCCAGGCCTCGATTTTATTACTTCATGACTTGACGTACTGCAGTAACACTGATGTATACCAATGATAACATTAGCCCAGTACAGAATATTCCAAACGTGCATAACTACAACACGGCCCCTCAGTGGCTCAGCGGTATGTCTGCGGACTTACACGCTAAAATCCGGGTTTCGATACCCGTGGTGGGCAGAGCCCAGATAGCCCATTGTGCAGCTTTGTGCCTGATTCTAAACAACAATAAACAACAACTACAACACGTACCAATATTCCTAAAGAGAGAGACAGGAAAATGTCACTGGGTAGTCTGAGTGTCCACATTAGCTGACTCCGACGTAACTTCCAACAATGGACACTAGGATAACCACCAGCATAGCCAGGCATACAAGAATTATGATTTTCTTCTGTCGAAGTTGGAACCATCATAAAAACATATTATATGTAAGGACTTCTATTTTCAACAGATGTTTGTCTATAAATTGGGATTTTTACGAAAACATCGCCCCACCCCCTCCAGAAGCAATAAATTAATGATAAATGGGACATTAATAATAAATACTAATTCTAATTTATACACCAAAGACGCTTCTAAACATTCAAAGACAATGGGTTATTTTGGAGACTCGTGGAAAAGAAATAGTTAAGTTATAAATACAGAATAAATTAATCTCCATTAGTTAACGTCTGGGTTAGTAGTAAAACACAAAACTACATTATGACATTAACTTCACGCACACCAACTTGTAGAGATCAATATTGGTAGAATTCTCTCTCTTTCTCTCTCTCTCTCGTTTAGCTCTCTTATTTTAATTTTGTGGAAATATGCAGGTTTAGCAGCTCAGATTATTGTCTCTATTTATCGAGAACCAATATAAAAACTCGAAACTTTCAGTTTTTACATCAAGAAACTAAGTGATTAGTTGAAAAACATAAAACACGACAGTTTGTAAAGATAGGATAGAAAAGACAAAAAAGTATGCATGAATTCTCAACTACCAGTATAACTCTGACTATAATTAACTTTTATAAACCTACAGCACTGCTTATTAATGTCGTCTCATGTCGGCTTTTGTAGACGTAATTGAATACACGTTTGTGAACAAAAAGACAAGTTCGTAAAAATCATCTGCGCATGCGCTACTTAAAATCGATTAAGAATAATATACCATTTGATACAGCTCTGAAAGGTAAAAACATTATTATAATAGAAGAAAAAAAAGCCTAAAAAGAAATTTCTGCTGATGGATCTGTTACAACGACGTACTTTAATCTGGAGGTTTTATTCGTGCACCAAGATATACAAATTCACATTTCTTATGGGAGTTAACACTGGAAATGAAAGATGCATAACGCATAAACGAGCAGTTAAGACTGATAAATTACAAATTTTCATTCGAAATTAGAGCTCATTTATTATTAAAATGATCATAAATAGAATATATACTTTTAATTTAATGTGATTTATATACCGAATAAATAAATATTCGTAAATAACTACATACACCAGGGTGCAGTTATGTCAATTAAATCCTTTGCTTCAAACAATAACTATTTCGTTGAAGGAAAGAATATCGTTATTCCAAGGCTGGAAGATGAGTTTCCACGTCGGTAAAAGAAAGTTACGTTGACATTGTGTGTACATATGGAGGCTCAGCTGAACTCAGAATATTTTAATTTCTCTTCATCACATGGATTAACTTGTCCGACGAAGCATTAAACCAAAAATATTTAGTTTACTTTTATGTAGTTATACTTAGTGACGTTTGAAGTACCTTTAAAATCACCTGTGTCTTCTAACTTAATATTTGAAATAAAATGATTTTTTGCACTTGTTGGGTCCCCCGCTAGTACAGCGGTATACACATAGATTATCATAGATGTGTGTTACATGACTCATTGTCTTTTATTCATTGTATCAATATAACGGTAGGTTGGTTACAAAGGAGTACACGGATACCTGTTATGTGCTTTGTTAAGATAAAATATATTCTTTTCTAAAATTGAGTTTTCTTTTTTTTTATCACAGTGTTCCATTCTTTTCATCGTTCTGTTAAGGTTTTTGGTGTATTTTGATTTAAAAATTACAGCTAATTATCACTTCTTTTATATTTTTAACACATTTTACACCTGTTGTAATTTTTAGCAAGGTATCTTACACTGTTTTTTCGGGTTTTTTCCATATGCTAATTACTTATTTAGTGTTTCATTTACTGTATCACTATAATGGGAGGTTGGTAACAAAGATACCTGTTATATGCTTTGTTAAGATGAAGTGTATTCTTTTCTACAAGTTTTCTTTTTATCACAAGTGTTCCATTCTTTTATTAATGTTTTTCGTGTAATTTGATTTAGATACTTACCGCTAACCATGACTTCTTTTATATTTTCTAATTCATTTTATACCTTTTGTTGTAATTTTTTAACAAGGTGGTTTTCTGCAATGTTTTCTCTCCATATGCTAATTATTTAACTTAGGTTTTATTTCATATATTTTTGTTTATATCCCCTCTTTGAGGTGGGATGAATAAAGAGAAAAAAATCCGGATTTACAACGCTAAAATCAGGGGTTCGATTCCCGTCGGTGGGCTGAGCAGATAGCCCGATGTGGCTTTGCTATAAGAAACACACACACACACACTTGTTGGTGCATTCCAACACTTTGGACGGTTTTTTTTTTTTAAAGTACGTGGTAAGTCAGATCCAACAAGAGGGCTGGATTCTTTCGGAGACAAAAAAAAGAAATCAGAGGGTTCGAAAAAAGTTTCAGTGGTGCTGATAATATTTTCTAGTACTATATTTCATATGGTCGGGCCGTTTTAGTATTATCGTTAAAAAAGTATATATATATATATATATTCCCGATAGGACTACAGAATAAAATTCACTACCTTTCGATATTCCACATTCTTAACTGAAGTGATACTTAATGCTACGTTATAAAATACTAATACCGATGGTTTGGTAAAACAGTTACATCATAAGGTTATCGAAACATCATAGCATTTTTAAAAAAAAGATATCTCACAACAGTGCAATTTATCGTCTGCATTTATTAGTCAAATAATATACATTAAAATGATTAAAAATTCATTAAAAACTGGCGTATTTTTTTATGAAAATATGGACAATACTAAGAACCTATATGCAGATACATGAAGTTCTTTTTGTAAATATGAGTATTGATTCACCACCGGCATGAAGTAACTTTTCCCCGTAAATCCTTGTATTTAGGGCATTTTACTAGAAACATTTAGAACTGAAACTCGTCACCAAATATACTCACCCTTTCAGCCATGGGTACGTTATAATTTTACGGTCAATCCCACTGTTTGTTGGTGAAAAGCATCTCAAGGTTGGCAATAAATGTTGACCTGTTTAGTTGCATTCATTCTATTTTAGCACTTCAAAATTAGAGATGACATGCACAGATAGTTCTCGAATGTGAAATTTAACAAGCAACCAATTAATCACGAAGTTTGAAGGAGACAAAGTAATGACGTTATAAATACTTGAATTTTGAATATAATATTCATTGGCTGCTGTTTTTCGCAAGTGCTGAAAACGAAAATGTAAATTAAATGAGTGAGATAAAGATATTTAGTATTTCATTTGTAATACAGAAATAGGCCCAGCATGGCCAGATGGTTAAGGCACTCAACTCGTAATCTGGGTTGCGGGTTCGAATCCCCGTCACACCACACATGCTCGCCCTTTCAACCGTTGGGGTGTTATAATGTGACGGTAAATCTCACTATTCCTTGGTAAGAGTAGCCCAAGAGTTGGCGGATGGGGGTGATGACCAACTGCCTTCCCTCTAGTCTTCACTCCTAAATTAGAGACGGCTAGTGCAGATAGCCCTCGCCTATCTTTGCACGAGTTTGAAAACAAACCAAACAAAGTATAGAAATAACATATCATTCCAACTAGTTCGATTATTTCGAATTCTTAACGGTTTATGAACGATCTAATACTGAACGAGGAAAACTAGGCCTATTGCAGGTTTTGTCAAATTCGGGATATTTTTTCCTTTGAACTCGCTCATGAAATTTAGCTTTCGAACACATTTTCTAGCCTTTAGTAACAATTTATTGAACGTAATTATAAGCCTATCTGCTATGGCGTCGAGAGTATAAACTTAAGCGACCTTTCCGAAACTAGTACAAAATGTGATTAGAATTCTCGAGTGTAAAATCAATACAAATTACCATTGTACGACAGATGATAAGAGATAATTGTCACTGCATAAGTAACAAGTAAGCTTTTTCTAACAAAAAACAACAAGAAAAAGTACTGAGTAGGGTAACCTGAAATGGCGCTCGTCTGACTTTGTCCAGAAGAAAAAGATTATATTTAGTTAGGCCTACAATGAAATAATATTTATAATAATAATACATCTGTGCTAATTCAGTTTTGTGTTCCAAGTAATACAGATTCAAATGGTTATTTACAGGTTTGTGCTTTGATAATCCGAGCCTCTTAACTATCAAATCTTACAATTTTTAAATAAGAACGACTAATCAGGATTCATAAGGCTTGTTTTTGTCTTAGTGGCGTGGAATGAATGAATATTTCATTTGATTCAGCGAAGTTTCGATTATGTTATTTGATTTTTGTTTGCCAGGAGTAAATAACATTCAGCTAGAAACACGTTAAATGGTTATACATATAAATAGATACACAGACATTTTAAAAGGGTCATACATGTAACTAATCTGCTTCCAAACAAAAGTATGTATTTTCTGATTTCTATAATTTATATTATTCAGTGAATAATCAGTTATTCTCGTGGACAATACAGAGTAGGCAATGAAATACCAATAGGGGAAAATAAAACAGAAGGAATGTGTTGTATACTTCACAGTTAAAGATGCACAGAACTTAACAATCAAAGGTTAGAAGTGTTTGGTATAGCTGTAATCCAAACATTATTTCCAAACTCTTGAATTCTACCCATAAATATTTCAGCAAAACAAGGCCTAACAATATTTGCTCATTTGTATAAAATTTTGCGCAAAGCTACAAGAGTGCCATTTGCAATGGCCGTCCATAATTTAGTAGTTTAAGACTAGAAGGAAGGCGGCTAGCAGAAGTGTAGATTTTTTACACCCGATGGGGGGATGATTTTTGCAACCACTTACGTGAACCTGAAAACTGTAAACATGCAGTCAGAGTAATCTTGTTGCCACGATACTTCAAGGTTTCCATGTAGGTTGTGTAAGTGAGGTGTTGTGAACAGTTTTCAAAATGTTAATAGAATAAAGTCAAATTTGTTACAAATTAACTGCCACATGAATTTATTCCTGCACACTGCACAGTAAAAAAGATGGCCATTATACTTGACAAGGTTACTAATAACTTTCACTGCATGAATTACGTTTCCAAATATTAATAAAATTAGCAATTACCATTAATAAGTTTATATTTACTGAAAAATTGTTCATGTTCGATAAAAATAATTAAAATATCTTTAGCGAACTTTTGAAAATTGCTTCACCAAACATCTGCTGGCTTGTTTTATGCATTTTACAGTAAGCATCCTTCGCATCTTTCAGAAATACTGCTTTTGTTGTTCTTTTGAACATGAGCAACTGAAACTCGAGTCGTTGTGGAGAGATTTCTGGATAGAAGTTTATAATCGAGTTGTCCATCTTGCCAGATGTGATCATGTTCTCAAGTGCCAGATATTGCCTCAAGTCATTGTTGTCTGCATTGAATCTAGTGGTTAGATGTTCTATGACTGTGCCCACGAATCAAAATATTGGTTTCTGTAGTAATCTCTAGGTGTTGCAGAATGGTGTGTTGAACCATCATCTGTGATCCTTCTGGAGGGTCTGCGAATGCGTGGTAGTTCAATAGGCACCAGATCTAGGGAAGTTACCTTTTTCTCAGCTTCATCAAACATCTTGTTGTAATTTTCCTCTGTTCGCAATATTCGCTATTGCTCAACTGTCATTGCAGATGCTTCAATCATGCCAGATACTGTCGCCTCGCCGATTTTGCTTGGAATGCACGGTTTAGTTCCTCTAATGCAGCTAATGGATGTTAAGCCATCAACAACCCTAAAACTGTCTTTCCTTTGTCAAATCTGTTCAGCAGACTTCGTGCTTTCACTACTACATCTGATTTTTCCTTTGCTAATTCAGATAATGAATCAACAATATCACTGAAGTGATCATTAGCACATGTAATTGCAGATAGGCGGCACAGCCAATGTGTTGGACACAGTGTGCAGATGTATTTAACTGGACCATTATGACTGTCTGACGATACAATATTTTCAAAGATTGTCTTGCATTTGCCTGACCTCTGAAGCAAGACACCAAGTTCATGTACCCACTGAATAGAATCTCGAACACATTCACAAGCTTCAACTGCATGTTGCATTATTAAATTAGCCTTGGGTGCTCTGCAGTGAAAAAACAAAACTGACGGTTGTTTTTCATTTTTTGCCTGGCATCCACTGTACGCACCACTCATGTCAGCAGCTCCATTATAAATTTGTTCTCTTAATCCTGACAGTGGTAAATTGAGTCTTGCCACTCACTACATCAAGTATAGTCGAGGATATTGTTTCACCAGTTGTATTGGAAACACTGTACAAACCAATAAATGTCTCATGGACGTCAAGGTTCTCATCTACGTATTGTACACATACTGCTTCCTGTTCGGCACCTGTAACATCTTGAGTACCATTAATCATTAATGCAAATACTTTACTTTGCTGCACACTTCATGCACTATGTTCCTCAGTATTTGATGGCTAAACATCTCCATTACTTCATTATGAGCATGGGGTGATGTGAATGCGGTTTTCTTTGACAAGTAGGCCGTCAACTCAGGATCTTCCTCTTCCAGGAGCTTCATTAACTGCAGGATGTTCCCCTCCATATCAATATGTCCACGGAATGCTAAACCTTGACGCTGTAAAAAACGTAAACTTATGAATATTTTGGCTAAGTTCTTTTTCCATCATCTAGCTGGACAGTCACTGGAGTTACATCAAGTGAAACTTCTGGAGATATAGTGAATCTGTGTTGAGAGAAAGATTGGTGTTCGTTGAATTTCTCTTTTGCCTTTTTCCTGTTGAAAAAACCGGTGGACATTAAAGTATACTTCACTGGCCTCTCCAATTTCCCTGTAAAAAGACCTCTATTTTACGCCTTAGCACACACAAAAAAAACAACATAGGACTTTCTGAGTCTGACTGTCGGAGTGCAGCCGTGGGAATTCATCAAACCACTTTCCCTGGAAGTTGATATTTTGAGATTTTGCTTTCTGTCGTGGTACTAGTTGTGCGTCTCGATGATATGGCTTTCCACACTGTATCTGTGGAGTGTCAGATTTTTCATTATTACACAAACTTGTTTCCCAAGTATCTGGTGGTTCATGATGTGCATAGTTGCACAAGCATTTTCAGACTCGTCCTCTGATGAACATAGTATTTCCTCTGTATTGCAAGTTTCTATTCCTTTGCTTGAGGTTGTTGGATTATTTGTATCTGCATTGTCACTTGTAGTGCTAGTAATTGGCTTGCAGAACTGTCTAATATCGGAAAGTTTCAGACGCTTGCTTGTCATAATTGGAATCTGTTTCCCAGATGACTCAACAAACTAAAATACAGTCTTTATTGAAAAACTCTAACGCACAACGAACGAAGATAGAACGGAATGGAAGTCGGTTGATTGGTTTAGTGTTTTATGACAAAACAGCTAGGCTATCTGCGCAAAACGTCCAGTAAAAAGGTAAAAGTAAATTAAATGTAGTAAAATACATAAAAGAGAATGAAAGTAAAACAAAACATCATTGAAAACCATAAAAAGTATAAAACCAATGTTGACACCTGGTCTACAATATTAAGAGAGAAAGCAGAGCAAGAGAAGTTGTAAAGGACTTCCTGCAGCAAAATGGTAATGATCATAACCCTCCAGGAAGACTAACAGGTCAGTTCAAGACCCACCGTCAGTCACCTCAATTTGGTCTTTTCAGTCCTGGTTCCAGGTTATGTTTCATAGTAGCTATTATCAAAATGTAATGTAATAAAAGTTTTAAAAGACACTCAGCAAAATCGTAATAAAGAGTAGCCAAATGTCCAGTAAAAAGATAAAAGTCAAGTAAATGGAGTAAAATTTGTAAAAGTAATTGAAGATAAAAGCACAACGGCAATTAAAACAGAAAATGGCGCAAAAACCAATGTTGACATCCAGTCAACAAAGTTGTAAAGGACTACTTGCAGCAGAATGGTAATGATCATAACCCGTCAGGAAGACTAACAGGTAAGTATAAAAACCACCGTCAGTCACCTGAAATTGGTCTTTCCAGTCCTGGTTCCGGGTTATGAGTCATTATAGCCAGTACTAAAAGGTAAAGTAGTGAAATGATATGCAGCAAAAGTATAATAACAACTCGCCAGGACGACTAACGGATAGTTCAAAGAGTAGCGTTAGTCACCTGAAGTTGGCCTTTCCAGTCCTGGTGTCGAGTTAATGTTCTGGTCATTGTCCAATGTTAAATTGAATTAGAGAGATTAAAACTGTAAAAAGGGAACCACAATTAAAAAGGTGTAATGAATAAATATGCAACACTGAAATGAGATTAAAAAGATTAATGACCATTAAAAAATTAAAAACGTTGTCAAGGTGGACAGAGTCACCATCACGAATAACACTGTCCAATGTTACAGATTGACCCTGGGAAAAAATATGTTTAAAATACTGACGTCGTTGAGAATTGTAACGATGGCAAGAAAGTAAAACGTGGCTGATAGTGATTTGAGTGTTACACAAACTACACATTGGTGCATCAGTTCCAGATAAAAGAAAACGATGAGTTAAAAAACTGTGACCAATGGGTAGCCTAGTGAGAACAACTTCTTCCTTCCGAACTTTACGGAAGCTAGATGGCCAAAGTCCAATACAGGGTTTGATTTGAAAACGTTTGTTGTCGCGTTGCTCACTCCAAGTGGACTGCCAGCTGGCACGGAGCCTAGCCATAGTCCATGAACGGAATAGGCACAGGGGTGATGGTGCTGGAGCAGACAGATTTAGCTGCCATGTCTGCAAGCGCATTCCCATGAATACCAACATGGCCTGGTATCCAGAAAAATTGGATTGAAGTAGCTGTTAATGAGAAATGGGCCAGTCGGTTTTGGATATCAGCGAGAATGGGATGTGAGCAACCGTGTAGCGATTCCAAGGCAAGTATAGAACTAAGCGAGTCAGTATAAATAGTGCAGTTGGAGTACTGCTCAGCTGCAATATGATCCAGGGCAAGAGATATGGCATACAGTTCAGCAGTGAACACAGAAGCTGTAGAGGGAATTCTGCACGCAACTACTGAATCACAGCAAACCATTGCAAAGCCCACTGAATTACCTGATTTGGAACCATCTGTATAAATGGGAACTGAATGATTGTTTGAAAGATATTCATTGAATAAAAGACGGTACTTTTAATCTGGAGCATCTGCCTTTTTTAGGTGACTGAAAGAAAAGTCACATTTGGGGGCTGTAATAAGCCATGATGGGATGGACCGACCTGTGGAATCTGCAATGTTATCCAAGGACAGACTCAATTCATCCAACTGTGCCCGGATGCGAAGGCCAAACGGAGCAATGACAGATCGTCTGTTCTGAAAAAGTATTGCCCACCGAGGAAGGAAAACACATTCCCAGGTGGGATGTTTTGGTAAGGAACGAAGTTTCGAAGTATATTCTAAAGATAGTTGCAAACGGCGAAGGTGCAAAGAAGGTTCATGAGATTCAATGTATATGCTTTGAACTGGAGAGGTACGGAAAGCCACAGTGCAGTCCTTGGTGATGAATGGGTCCAGCATCTTTAAGGCCGAGGGTCTGGCAGAGCCATAGACCATTGATCCATAGTCGAGTTTCGATCGAATAAGTGCACGAGAAACCTTCAACATTGAACATCGATCTGCCCCCAACTGGTAGAAGAGAGGACACGGAGGATGTTCAGTGCTCTTGTGCATTTGACCCGAAGCTGCTTTAAGTGTTGTATAAAGGTCAGTTTACGATCAAAGATAAGCCCCAAGAACTTGGTCTCCGGGACCACTGGCAGTAAAAATTCGCCGATATGAAGTTTAGGATCAGGGTGAATACCCCGTCGACGGCAAAATTGCATGCATACGGTTTTAGAGAGAGAGAAATTAAAGCCGTTCGCCAGAGTCCACTTCAGTACACGATTGAGGGCAGTTTGTATTTGCCGCTCAATATATCGCATGTTTGACGATTGACATGAGATGTGAAAGTCGTCGACATACAGCCCATTCGCAACAGTGAGAGGGAGTTGTTCAGTGATGGCAGTTATCTTTATACTGAAAAGAGTGACACTCAATATACAGCCTTGATGGACTCCAAGTTCCTGTACAAAAGAACGGGAAAGTGTCGAACCCACACAACCTTGGAATCTTCGGTCCATTAAAAAAAAATTCAACAAACATGGGTAGATGGCCACGTAACCCATATGTATGGAGGTCTCGCAAAACGCCATACCTCCATGTTGTGTCGTAAGCCTTCTCTATATCAAATAATATTGATACAAGATGTTTGCGGTTGAGAAAGGCTTCTCTGATAGATGTTTCAAGACGAATTAGGTGGTCTGTGGTGGAATGCTATCGACGGAACCCACACTGGGTGGGCGAGAGGAGGTTGTTTGATTCAAGAAACCAAACAAGACGAGCATTAACCATCCTTTCTAAGGTCTTACAGAGACAGCTCGTCAAAGCAATTGGACGGTAGTTTGAAGGAATCTTGGGATCTTTCCCTGGCTTAGAAAAGGTGAAATAATAGCCTGGCGCCAGGCATCGGGAAAAACATTCTCTTGCCAGATCCGGTTGAAGACAATCAGAAGGACATCAAGAGAAACAGGAGACAGATGGTGCAGCGTGTCATAATGAATATCATCAAGTCCAACAGATGTACTGGCAGACCGATGAAGGGACATTTTTAGTTCCACCAGGGTAAAGGGACAATTACAGTCAAAGAAACAGTCAGTGCGAAAGGAAAGAGGTGATCGCTTTGCCCGAGTCTTAATGGCCAAGAAGGTGGAGGAACAAGCAGAAGTGCTAGGTACCCGGCAAAAGCTTTCACCTAGAGTATCAGCAATGCTCCGGAAATCAATCACCTCCTGACCATCAGAGACTAAGATCGAGAGGGGGACAGAATTGTAGTGCCCATTAACCTTTCGAATCCTATCCCATATGACCTTGGAACTGGTGGTAGAAGATATGCTGGTTGTGAACTTAATCCAAGATTCCTTCTGGCTTTGACGTCTTACCCACCTAGCATGTGCACGGGCACGTTGGAAAGCAACACGGTTTGAAAGTGTGGGATATCTATGAAAAGTATCCCAGGCCCGTTTCTA
Organism: Carcinoscorpius rotundicauda; assembly: GCA_011833715.1. Classification (NCBI taxonomy): domain Eukaryota; kingdom Metazoa; phylum Arthropoda; class Merostomata; order Xiphosura; family Limulidae; genus Carcinoscorpius; species Carcinoscorpius rotundicauda. The sequence continues at coordinate 100,626,232 of CM022394.1, read as the reverse complement.
AGTCTTCCGTGCTAAGTGGCAAGCAGGATTCCACCACGGACGAGGATATCGTGGAAAACGTGTCGAGGTTTAAGGAATGCACCGAGCAGTTGTTTGTATAATACAGTCAGTCACCGCTGCAACACAGTCGTCTACTGATGGCTGATGTACGATGGCAGGATCAAGTTCTGCGAGAGCAGTGAAAGCGGACCAGTCTGTCTGATCCAGCTTCCACCGGGGCACGCGGGTTGGGTGGCATCAACCACAGCCAGTCTCTCTCAAAAGGATCGGAAAATGATTTCTGCCTAGTGGATTACTGTCAACCCTCCATGAAAAATGGGAGAATAATGAATGGGAGCAAACCGAGAGATCAATAGCGGTAAAGGACGGACTTGGTGCGTGAAAATAAGTGGAAGAACCAGTATTGAAAAGAGAAAGATTGTGATCAGAGAGCATCCGTTCTGCAGATCGACCCCTACCATCAACAACAGCACTTCTCCAGAGGGTATGATGTCCATTGAAATCCCCATGATAAGAAATGGAGACGGCAACTGTTCAACGAGAGCATCAAGGTCTGATTGATCATGTCTCTCCAGGGGACAGGTACAGAGAACAAACAGTGATGATATGACCCACGGAAACACGGATGGCTATGGCCTCCAAGGGTGTGTTGAGTGACAAAGACAGGGTGGGCACATGCTGATCATCCAATAGTGCCACCCCTCCATGTACTCGTCCATGAAACAGCCTGTCATTTCTGTACAGAGAAAACTGCCGAATGGTGACTATATCAGCAGATTTGAGAAATGTTTCTTGTAAAAAAATACAAACAGGATGGTAGGAAGCAATCAGCGTTTTGATATCATCCAGATTAGAACGTAAACCTCGACAGTTCCATTGTATCAAGGTAGCCATTTTTAAGAACTGGTAGGTGAAGTGGCTGGAGAACCCTTCGGTTTACGACCACGTCTTTTTTCTTTACTGTCTTTAGTCGGAGGAGGTTATCAACCTCCATGGATCGTGCCCTGGGTCGAGTGGGCAGGTTTTTGTTATTGGAAGGGGATTCCAGCGACTGAGGACGCGAACGAATGATTATTGTGCATCTTGGGGCGAGAAAAAGAGATGTATCAGAAGAAATGCCTGTATTTGAAACTGTAGGATGTGGATCTTGAGATTTGTTGGAATGTATGAGAGAAACAGAGATGGATGTAAAAGTCGATTTATCAACATTTTTAACCATGAGGTCAAAATACTTTTCATTTGTTTTGAAAATGATTCTCTTGGAGGTACAGAGAGATCTGTCTGCAGTCCACCTGCAGTTGTGAAATGAAGTGCAGCAGCATATATCCGAAATGGAGTGGTGGACAGCAACTTCCGAGCCTCAGACTAACTAATGTTATGTGCCATTTTCAAATGCTGCACCTTATTTTCCTCCCACCATTTTTAGCAAGAACGAAAGTAGGAAGGGTGGGAACTATTGCAGTTGACACAATGTGGGTCCGTGTCACACTCATAGGCTTCGTGATCCTTGCCTCCACAACGAACACATGTCAAGGAACCATGACAGGACGTCTTTGAGTGGCGGAACCTCTGACATTGGAACATCAAAGAGGGTTTGGAATCTATGGCCGTACCCTGTAAATGAGATAACCTGCCTTGATGGTGGCAGGTGCACGTGGTGATGTAAATGTCAAAACGAGGATATTTGTCAGCAGTGTAACTCCGTCTTTGCGAGTGGAGATGCACCCCACTGCAGAAACTCCTTGAGTGGAGAGACCAGCAAGAATCTCTGACTTAGAGACGTTCTTCAAATCCCTCTCAACTGTAACTCCTCGTGATGAGTTCAAGGAAGCATGAGGAGTAACCTTAATAGGTACATCCCAATTGCCTTTGAATTTAAGAGGAGTTCACTGTGTGAGGATGTGGTTGTTTCAACAAAAATGTCTCCAGATCGAAGCTTCTTTACTGATTTTGGAGAGCCAGCAAGTCTCTTTAGTCCCTTCTGAATAAGAAAAGGGGGACATTTGCCCTAAAAGTTTTTCTGAAAGAAAATGTAATCTTAGAAAATGAGGTACGTGTGTTACAGATGTTGAAGATTGCTGCTAAGAGTCTTCAAGACGTGGTCGTTTACCAATTGACTGTTTTTTCACTATTTTATTTAATTTTTTTGTTGCAGGATCCACAAGAAAAAAGAAAATTTCGGTACCCACTGACCCCACCCACTATGGAGCCCCGACATTACAGCAACGCCAGGGTTTCGTGAGCACTACACCCAAACACCAGCATCATACACAATGTCAACAACACCCCTTGAGAACTTCCAACACAGGTACTTGGTTGACTCTAGATCAAATGGACTAGCCGATTGACCCAAGGGAGGCCACCCAAAGGCCACCTATAGGACTTCAAGGGCAAAGTGGTGTGTTTGGGTTGGACCCCTCAACCACCAAAATCTCTCCTCCCTTTCACAGGTCGCCACGCACGGCAAACACGTGGGTGGATGTTTAAATCTTAAAGAGGTAAACTGAAAGAACAGAACCTTCTCTGGGAGGTCCCCTCACCACGAACAGGAATCCACACCGAGGGGTGGAAGTAGGACTGAATTGTACAATGTATTTAAGTCGAACGCACGAACCTCACAGTGACATCCGAGCCGACTGACCTCCTGGGCATCGGTGGGACAATAATGTGTGCTAGTTACAACACAAGTAATTACAAGTTTCTCGAAAAATACTTAAACAATCACAAATATATTATATTCCTGTTAAAGCTCATTAAAAGGCAAACACGTTGTGATATAATGTCTAACAGCACGTCTATTAAATAAAAACACCTAAACAACAACTAGCAGTACAATTCGAGTGGAGACTTCAGGCCGTTGAAATCGCTCCTTTTGTGTTCTAATTATGCAAGAAAGTACAATATTTTTACTGTCTCTGATAAGAGAATATATTGTTCTTTTACCATAAAGTACCAGTACTTTATTAGAGGGTGGTGATAATCTGAAATTCCATAGATTAATGAGGGCCACAAACACAGGTCTAATGAGCCATGTTGTAAAATTGAGGTTCTAACTAAAGAGAGCGGAAAGGGTGATGTAGGGCGCGTCTGGATCCAAGGGGTCCGTAACTGTCGTTAACTGTATACTAAGCGTACACTATGATTAGCGCCTTCGGCAGCTAAGGAGAGTAAGGCGTTCGACAATAAAACCAGCTAGACATGCATAAGAACAGATGGCGTTGGAAAACCGCACAATATACACATAAGACTGATGCAGCTACAAGCTACAAATGGCCTACCAGATCTAGATCACAGGACTTTACGCTTGGGAGTAATATTTTCGAATTTCATGCTCTGTTCAGTCTGTTGTGATGAAAATTTTACTTAATCTTACACTATGTACAAGACGTAGGTAGATTCTGTGATAGTGCTTGCAAGCCTTGCATGTATACTTAGGCCTACTAACTGATAATTACGAACTATCGCTTACATCGAAAAGCTTAGAAGCACGTCTATATTAAATATGTACATTTCGACTACTGAGAAAGCCTACATCTAGGCTTAATTATGTAATTCGATTGGTAAGAACACGAGAATAACAAGAACAAACACACAATTTGTAGAATTGTGATGCAATAAAACAATTCAACAGATCAAACTGTAGGGAGGGATGATTGTATGCACCATAAAATCATACCTAAAGTGAAAGGGGGATGTATCTTCCCAGGATCTGTTCCCCTTAAATTTTCCTTAAAGTCATAATTTCCCACCGTCAAAACTTGGGCAACTCTCTTACTTAGGAAAAATGGAATTGACCGTCACATTTTAACGCCACACGGCTGAATGGGAGATCATGTTTGGTGGGACAGAGATTAGAATCCGTGACCATTAGATTTGCCAGGCCAAAAACTGACAGTGTAGAAACAAGCAAAACACATTAATAATTGCACTCACTTCAACAACATTAGATCAAATATATTTTCGACTCAGCGGTAAATCTGAGGGATTTTAACGCTAAAATTAGAAAATCAATTAACGTAGCAGGTACAGCGAGGACAGCCCATTTTTCAGCGGGGCGCTGAAACAAAACACAGTTCAGGCTATTTTTGTATTAAAATTTAAATGAACATTTAAGCGTTAAGAAAAACAAATCTACCCATCTGTCTGCCATGAACTAGTGGTTCTAACACGACTTAGGTGAATATAATGTGGTATGTAGAATGCTTAATAATTTTGTACATCGGTTGCTTGTTATTCTATCATGAATTTCGTGTCCTCACATAGAAGCAACATTCAGTGATGCTATGGCACGTCTTCCCTCGAATCAAGTATGTACAAAAGCAATGCTATGTATGATATTTATCTGCGATATATTGGCAATATCATGACAAGTCACGTTTCTCCATAATGGTCACTTTCTTGTACGTTAGAATATAAACTGTATTTAAAGGGCTCCTACAATTCGGTCTGTAATGTGGAACCAAGCTGTTGAGAAATTCTAAAAATATACAGGAATTTGAGTAACAACAAGAAAAATCCAACAACAAATAATTTCAGGGACAAAGGATCGGATTTATTTCTTGTTTTTTTACATTCAAAAAAACAAAACAAATTGCGTCTCTTCAGTTTTTGACCTTTCATAACAATGTATTTAAAAGAACAAGCTCTGTCTTCTGATGAATGAGAAAATGTAAAGTCCCTCATACTTATTTCAGTATTTGTAAGTTTATTGCTATAAAAACGGTAAAACGAATACCGCGAAGATAATTTTGGACACGTACCATGGAGACCTAGAGTGTGTTAGTTGATGAAACAATCAACACGAATAAGATTCATCAGTTCTACAAAAATGATGATGACTAGAGAAAAACGAGAAACATCCACGAAATTTGTTGCAAGTTTTTGTTTCTCATAATGTTCTTAATTTGATTGCATTTTCATGATTTTGATGGCGTTGTTATGGTTAGCATCAACACAATTAAAAATATTAACTTGATAAGTCTTCTGTCCAATTCAATTAGGGCCCTTTTTTTATATAGAAGATAGTTTGAGAATTTCGACTTCTCGTGATACAACCCTTCCCCTTCCATGCACCCTTCTAGTAGCCCTTCTCTGATTCCTTTCCAAAAACTCAATGTAAAGTGCCCAAGACCAAACAATATTCCAAATGTGGTCTGACCAATGACTTTGTAACAAGGAAATTAACCTCTACAGACTCGCATTGAAGATTTCTGTAAATACAACTTAAAATCCTGTTTTTCCTACCATTAACAACAGCACGCTGCTTGAATAGCTTTAGATTGATCAACTATTACACCAAGATCCTCTTCTTTCTTGTTAAAGTTATTCTCATCAAATTATGATAACACATACATTTCCTTGCATTTATTAGAACTGAAACTCATTTGTCCTTTATTTACTCAACTTAATACATGATCTAAATCATAACAGCAGCATCTTCGTAGCTAAACAATACCCGAGACTTTAATAACATCAGAAAATGAAATTACTTTATCAGAGATGCCAACTATTTCAAATGACTGAGCGTAATCATTGTAGACAGAGCCCTTTCACAGTTTTAGGCCTTTTAAATTTTCCAAGATAATTTAGTGAACGAGGCCTCTTTATTTTTTCCATCTTGTGAACGACCGCAATGGTGTTTCTATGCCGCTTAGAAAACAAGAAATACCCATCCACGCGAGCGCTGATTGGCTGATAAGTACTGATGACGTAACTACTGATTCCCCCACGTACCAAGTATGGAGAAGCTCTGCACTCAAACTATTGGTAGACGTCGGAGATACAAATATTTTTTATTATTTCAATCACAAACATGATTATCGCAATTAGCCATTTGGACTATGCCTTTTCTTTATTATAAAAATTATTGGTATCTCATAAAAATTTTCTTTTCATCCCTTTCAAGCTCTGGGGGAACAATTTATCACTTTATTATATAAGCCTATATAATATATAATAAGTTGGGAGTTGCGACAAGTCGTAATTTTATCTGTTTGAGCGTACAGTCGTAATGTATACATTAAAATCGTAGTGATAATGCTCAAATCGTAATGGTTGGCATCTCTGCTTTATTGACCATTCTTTCACCTATATCACTGATGTAAATAAAGAAGAATAAAGGTCCTAATAACCCCTAGTTGTTCCACTTGTAACATTAATCCTGTTTAACTGAATTCTCTGCTTTTTTCATCCAGCTACTCTTCTATACAATTTCCTAACTTATCCCCTCCACATCTACAGAGATAATTTTTACAAGGCTTTTATGCTACATTGTCAAATGTTTTCTGAAAATCCAGATATACCAAATCTAGACTCTTATCCTCATCAACATAGGCAGTAACCTTTTTCAAAGAATCTCAAAAGATTTGTTAGGCACGATTTTTTTTGAGTGAAACCATATTGATTATTCAATAAAATTCTAAGCTTCGTTAAATGACTTTGCAAAGCATCTTAGAACAATCATTTCAAAACGTTTCCCACAACTGACACGTTTACGATTATTGGGGCAATTTATATCACCTCCCTTGAAAAAGAGGAGTTACATAGGCTACTTCTAATCCTCTGGTACCCGCCCACTATCCAAAGACTGAAAAAAGTAGCAAATTCAATCTTTAACCTCTTTCAAAATAGTTAGAGAAATATAATCTGGTTTAAGAGCTTTATTTTTTTAACTTTTAAAAATATTTCTCAACCAGCTAAGAATTAAGGCAGTTATCTTGTTTACAGCTGTGAACTATTCAATATGTGAAATACCATTTAAATTTTCGTTAGTAAAATTCGAACAAAAAAGCAGAATTTAATGAACTAACCTTTTTTGTTTGTTTGTTTTTTGAATTTCGCACAAAGCTACTCGAAGGTTATCTGTGCCAGCCGTCCCTAATTTAGCAGTGTAAAACTAGAGAGAAGGCAGCTGGTCATCACCACCCACCGCCAACTCTTGGGCTACTCTTTTACCAACGAATAGTGGGATTGACCGAAACATTATAACGTCCACACGGCTGGGAGGACGAGCATGTTTGGCGCGACAGGGATGCGAACCCGCGACCCTCAGATTACGAGTCGCACGCCTTAACATGCTTGGCCATGCCGGGCCTAATAAACCAAACATCATATAATTGTTAGATACGAGCCTTCCTTTATCATTACTAAAGTGAACTATGTCCATTCTTACATTTTGTTTAGTTTTAATGCGTTTAAAGAAATAGTTAATAATAATTTTCATACTACAATAAATATATTTATAAATATAAAATGAAAGTAATGTTATTTGAGTAACAACAATGTACTTAACATTTTGATTTAAAATCTTGTTTATTCGCTTAGTGATACCGTAAAAAGAATTTCAATAATTTGATAACATTGACAAACTTTCAACTCGTAAAATTTAAAATAATAATAATAATTATTAATAATTCGAAGAAGTTCATACAGAAACGCCAAACATGCTAGCTTCAGAAGTGAGAACAAAGATGAGACCATGGACCTTTAATCGATGTAAGAGCAGAAGTTTACGACCTTGCGAAATCCTGTCAACACGGATATGATAAACTAAATTCAGGATAATTTATATACCTTAATAACAACGTATATTATATATACTAGGAATAGGAGGATAAAATTATTAGCAGCTATAAACACGACATTCTGTTGGTCCGAGATTGGATTGCGTAATTTAATATTCTATTTTTTTTCGAGGGATTACCTTTATTGTAAATTTCCTGAAAACCTGCCATGAAAGAATGATACATGTAAAATATTTATCACTTATCACTGTAAAGTTTGGGCAGTTAGGGTGAAAACGGAAAGTATAAACAGTTTGTAAATAATTTTATTACTGAACAAGTTTTTTTTTTTTAAATAAAAAAGTTGCCTCCATTTCATGCCTATTTCGTTCTTAAAGCAAATGGAATTTATACAAGCATAACAAATGTCTAACACGTAACAAGCTGAAAACCTAGTTCCCGAAGCAGTCACTTTATTAACCAGTTATATAGATGGTTCTTCATTTAGAAACCAGGTGTGAAAGTGCTTTCAAGGTCCATTTTGTACGTATTTCTACTAAATAAATATTTACAGATTTACTAATTAATTTAACCAACTTTCATCTTAAAACTATAAACAGACGACTGTTAAAATCATGAAATTAGAAAAGTGTAAGCAACTTCGCTGGCAATAAATATTAACAAGTTTTATCTGTCTGGGGAATGTTTGTTCTCTTCATCTGATGTCATTTATTATTCATGCTCCAAATGAAGCAAGCTGGTTCTAATATGTTATTTTTATTTCTTTACTTTAAAATTATTTAGTTGAATCTCTTCAACCGTTGCTGCTTACAGGTGAAAGATGAGGAGAAAGAGAGAGAGAAACATAAAACTGTTTTTCTTTGGACATTAAAATTAATACAGCAGAAGAAAAAAATGCAATTTTATTATATTAATATACTGAATTCTCATAATACCAAAAGCATATATCTCTTGGTCTCTTCGTAATTCGTGAATGAATATGAATTAGTTCTAAAAACACGATGATGTTAATCAACAAAAGAGTCCAAGTCCAAAGAAACTTGAACAACAATGGTTCATATTGTTCATACCAGCATTAGTTTTGAATGATCTAATTGTTACTGCAAAACAATGTTGATAGTTTGTATTAAGGTTTGTTATTATAACTGAATTTGTCTAATGAATGTTGTAACTTATTCTTACATGACAAAATATTTTACAAAGAGATCACAATTAAATATTTTTGATGAGATGAATTTTTACCATCTTAAAGGTTTACTTGTACTTATATATGAATATCACAATTAGTCAACTACATGGTAAATGATCGATGTTAGTAAAAATATGTTAAAATTTCAAAGCAATTCTACATAAAAAATCATTGAAGATGTATATTAATTTAAATTTAACGAGTCAAACCTTTAAAAATTGTAAAAGAGTACAACAATTATTGAAAATTTATAAAAAATAATTGAGGTTAAAAAAATTTTTAATGACTGACTAAACAATCTCAGCATACACTTATCACTTTCTATGATTTTTCTACGTCATTTATAGTTGAAAAAAAACTACTTTTTTAAACTCTATATTACAATTATAGAAGCTCTTAGCTAGAAAAAAAAATTATGCCAGTAATATAATTTCTACTTCAAAGTTTTAGCTAAAAGTAGAGCAGATTATTAAAGATTTTTAATTCGAAGAGAAAGGTTAAGTTAGTACATTCAAGAGAGCATGCAGAATTATCATCTTGATGGAGAAACAGGTGTTAGTAGTAAGACAAAAGAGGGGGACTCACCCGTCTTGATTTACTCTGATATTTCACTGCTTTCTTGGTGTCCCTCTTTGCAGCATCAATATAGTCCACTGATTGCTGCACATTATATTCTATCCTGTCTATCATCTCTCCCTAGATTCGATTGTTATAGTTACAGTCAATCGGAAGTTGTTGATAAGAATAAATAACAAGTCACAATCTGATTGATTACAGTTGCAACCAGACAGAATTTAACTGTCGGTGCTCAAAACTAAGAACAAATGAACTACTTATAACATTAAATAATTAAATCGATTACTTCTGGAAGTGTATTGGAACCACATAAAATAAGTTTGGATACAAAAATTAGACCCAAGTTTAAAGAGGATACAAGTTTAATTGGTTTGCTCATACATTTTTGACATGTAATTAAAAATAATACACCTTTGAAAAGTCATTTGTTATGGTAAAATAAATATATTTTGCCACATGTTCCGACCACATTTTTTGGGTTGGGGGGTTGGGGCGTCATCAGGTAGAAAGTAGACAAGAGAATGATATTTTTATTATATATATATTTAAAAGAAGCTTGTTGTATGTAAATGAAACAATATAAGTCAACATACGTACATGTGTGTGTGTGTGTGTAAATAAATACAAACTATGCGTAAGGTTAGGTTTCGAACATAATTCTAACACAATATATACTGTTAATATATACATGTCTGTAGAATATTTACTCAAGTACTACTAAAATATTGAAATTCTATGATCTTTGTCTTTACTTGAAGAAAATCGCTGCGTTTATTAGTTCCATCGACAGTTTTTTCATTCATTACTTACGGAGCAAATTAGTGTGGTGTCATTTCATAGGAGACAATGATTAAAATTAAAGGTAGGTTGTACTGCACGTGAAATATCGCAAGTTTTATTTTTTACTGTAAGTGTGTATTCATTCAGGCGACACATTCGTTGAGGAATTGTTTGACCGATTTATACAAAACATTGGACCATCTGCTGTGTCTACCACAACGAATCGAACTCTGAATTTTAGCACCATTCAACCTCGGGAAAATAAAATATCTTCATCTTACATTTATTTATAAACAGGTGAAAGTTTGGTAAGGCTAGACAAATTTATTTGAAGAAATATTTTATTAACAACACTAGGAATGGTTACTGAGTGGTATCCTCCTATATATGACCAAATGTTCAAGATAGCTAATATCAATGGGTAGGTCAAAATCACTGGACGAAAAACGAACCTCTGCACAAGTTTGTTTGTTTTGAATTTCGCGCAAAGCTACTCGAGGCCTATCTGCGCTAGCCGTCCCTAATTTAGAAGTGTAAGACTAAAGGGAAGGCAACTAGTCATCACCACCCACCGCCAACTCTTGGGCTACAATTACAAACGAATAGTGGGATTGATCATCGCATTATAACGCCCCCAAGGCTGAAAGGTCGAGCATGTTTGGTGCGACTGGGATTCAAACCCGCGACCCTTGGATTACGAGTCGAACGCCTCAACACGCTCAGCCATGCCGGGCCCCCTCTGCATAAGGTAGAGAACGGAAGGCACTAAGATTTATAGAAAAAGAGATGACAAATCTTTCTGTTGTAGAACAGTGGGCGCAAAATGTTTTTGAAAAGTTGACATGTGTGGCGAAAAAAACGTATTCTCTACATATCCCATCTGGAGTTCGAGTGTAAGTGACAGTTCAGAAAGAATTATTTCAAAATCACCCATAAAAATATCGCAGAAAAGTGGATGGAAGAGAGACCCCACAGGCAGTCCGTGAGATCGAGAATAGATAAAGAGAGCATAATACAAGATTCTTTTTTTAACATTAAATTCAACCAGGAAAATGTGATTCCGAATTAATCTGTCTGCAAAAACAAGTATTTTGGTGTAATTGTACATGAAACGTAAGATTATTAGAACTATTAACTTTGTTTAACGCAAATCAAAGTACAAGAAATTTTCATAAATGTAAATAAAATCACGACCTATATTTCCAGAGTGTAACTTTATTAGCTCAATATTTCGCTATTGCTGCTTTGTGAAAAGCAATCCGACAAAATAAGGAAATATTAACAGCTCATGATGTAATAGCGAAATACTGAACTAATAAAATTCCCTTCTGGAGACACAGCTCATTGATTACAGGGAAACCAGTTAATAAATTAACACGAATAAAACAGAAGATTGACTGACTGAAAACAATAACACAATGGACTATGTGCTACATCTAGCCAAGCTGAGTGCAATCTTTTTTCCATCCTAACTGACAAAGATCTTACAACTTGAGAGCACAGCAAAAGACATTAAATAAATACAAAATCAACAAAATAATTTTAACAAGATACACGTATGTCACTATTCGTACCCTAAAGAGCAAAAACTGTACCCAAACTGCTTGATTTAAATATTACATGGGCAAAAGAAAGAAACGACTTTCAGCTCTAAAGAAACGAAACAAGTGTGTAATAGGAGTATTTCGTCTTACACCTTCGGTTTGGATACAAATGTGATGTCACTTCGTAACCTCACCAACATTGCGCAAGTCCTCATCCTTCGTGCGTGATGTCATTTAGTAACCTCGCCACCATTGCGTTCATCCTAATCCTTGATGCCTGATGTCACATAATAACCTCACCAGTAGTGTACTAGTTCTAATTCTTGATACGTGATGTCGCAGCTTACTCAGAGATTCTTAAGAATACCATTCATGAATTATTTTAACTTTTTATACAGATCGTAGTTTTTGCATTTCGTTTAAACTTTTACGAATACAAAATTCAAAATACTTGAATTATTGTGTGTTTTTTTTAATTACACGAGGGCTATCTGTGCTAGCCGTCCCTAATTTAGCAATGTAAGACTAGAGGGAAACAGTTAGTTATCACGATCCACCGTCAACCCTTGAGCTACTATTTTATTAACGTATAGTGGGACTGAACGTCACATTATATCGCCCGCACGGCTGAAAGAGCGAGCATGTTTGGCAGGACGGGGCTTCGGATTACGAGTCGAGCGCTCTGACCATCTTGCTCTGCCGGGTGTAATATTTGTATTAAATAATTTTCTTGCTCTGAAGGCTAATTTCTCATATATCATTACTTCACACGTGAAAAAATTTTTAATTGTTCATTGTTTATTATTAAAGATAATTAATTTATAAATATAATTATAACCATACTAGGAACTGTAAACTCCGAGTGTAGCTCAGTTGTACGTCTGATGATACCAATGACTGAGATGGTCGATTATTTGAATTCGTTAATCGATTAATCACTCAGCTCATAAATTATTCTCACGAGATGAATAAAACAAAACTAATGATAATATTACAAGTCGGAGTTTTGATAACGAGAGTGTGTAGAGCATGAATGAACCATCGTGTGACTTTGAACTTGTAGCAACAAAAATAACGACAACAACATGGACAACTGGAATGATCGAAAATCTCAATAATCTGAAACCCTAATATTGATTAATCGATTCTTTTGCATGACGCTTGCAAAAGTAATCGATGCTCTTAAATAATCGAGTTAACTAACCAACTCTCAAATTAACACAGATCCCTTCTTTCCTACTGGAGGCGTCTCAGTGACAGGGATTAGTTGTAAAACAAATCTCGTATTTATCCCATTTTGATGAAAAGTACCCAGGAAGTAGCACGCGATAAGCATTTCTAGTTTACAAACTGGGCAGAATTGACCAAGTTATGACCGGCCATATTCCTACAGTTAATATCATTTTTCGTTCTGTAATACAGCTTTCTTTGCCCTTCGTTTCGTCTGTTTTTCAGACCAGGGCCCAATAGTTCTTCACAAGATTATTTCTAGTCTCGCTGACCATGACTGGAACTTTGCTATTCGTCAGTTTGTCATCATCAAATATCATTTTTCCTTCCATTACCTGCACGTGCACGGTTCAAAGATGCTCGACCTGCAACTTTTTCAACCGCTATGGATGCGATTACGATGAGTTTTCTGACAACCAGTGTTAAGGCAAATACACTTCTCAAAGATGCTGTGACAGCACTCGAAGAAATGAGTTTGTTGCTGACAAGGACAATAGCAATCGTACCAGCAGGTTGAGATCAAGTCTTCCAACCTCAAACAGGCAACGAAGAAACGTCACATAATTTGACTCGACTACAAATAAAGAAACTATAATCAATTCTTATGTCTGATTGGTTCTAGCTTGGTAGTGTGGCCACTCTGAGAAGCTGTCTTTTTAATTAGTCGTAACAGCCAACAACTGAAATACGTTACGGTTTGTATACATACAGAAGATTCAGGATTTAAACGTAGTTCTTGTTCCTTGTTCTGCCATCAATAAAACACTGCTTTAACTCTGGTCAGAGAAAGGATCCTATGTTTGGTTTGATAGATTGTAAGCACAATGCTACATGAAGAGCTATCTGTGTTGAAGCCCGACTTTCAGCACTGGAAGTATATAAACTTACCACTGAATAACTGTGGAGAGGGGGACCGTGTGTTAATTCAGCACGAATTGTGCATCTCAGAACGGCTAGTGTGGTATTAACACTTTTACTAAGAAAGCAGAACGTTATTATTATGTCAAATTATTATTCTTATCATGCTATTATACAGCTCCCTTTAAAAATATTTCATAGTTACACTTGAAAATTACAGTTACACCTCATGTAGCTTCATCATTTGACTTGTAACATAACATGACAATGTTTCTTTTTAGTAGTATTTCATGGTTAAATTTCAATATTAGGCTTGCATCACATCTCGCTCAAATTACATTGCAGCTATTAACACGTTAAAATTACGACAATATCAAAATAAATTCACGTGAGTTGCTTCTAATTGTTAACAATTTTTAGTCTCAAGACTTATTTGTACGTGGATTTAAAACAATAAAATTCACATTTGGAATATCTGACTGCATTTAAATCTCGCAGATAATTTCAAATATGTATTGGATTTTTAATAATTCTGAAAGAAAAACTCTTCACATTTGAATATACTTAAAATCTCTGAAGTATTAATTATACTTCGTATTCTTTAAAGATAAATAATAACACTAAATTTTTTCGCTAGTTTAATTAGAGACTCGAAATTAAATTACTGAAGTACAAAAGAAAATGTTTACCTGACTCTCCACTAACATCGCCATGTCCATGAACATGTCGTGAAGTTCTTTGATACTTCTTTCCAATTTTATAATGTCCGCATGTCTGGCCTCGATGTCCTCTAACGTCTGTTTTGCTTTCTGCGTTTCAATTACTATCTGAATGGAAAAGTGTGGAAGCATATTTAAAAACAAAACACAAACCTAACGCTGTAATTTTTTTTTACTAATTAAAATAATAAAAATTTAATCTTCATTTAACAGAAAACCAAGGAAGAATGAAAGTTTTTTAAAGAATAAAAAATAATTTTACATAAATACGTAAAAGAAAATATTATAAATAGAGTATGTGTGTGTGTTTTCTTACAGCAAAGCCACATCGGGCTATCTGCTGAGCCCACCGAGTGGAACCAAACCCCTGATTTTAGCGTTGTAAATCCGTAGACTTAACGCTGTACTAGCGGGAGACTATAGAGACTAACCATAATAGCTTATTGAATTTATTGACACTGGAATAACTGATTTTAGTCATATCACAATAACTAATTGAATTTAGTCAAACTAAAAAAGAAGAAGTGAATTCAGCCACACCAGAATAGCGAATCATATTTAGTCAAACTATAACGACGAATTGAATTTAGTCCACTACGATTCCCCAACAAATATAATGGTACATCAACTAAAATCAAATCAATCGGTATTTTTGACGAAGTCATTCATGTTATTTTATTTTATACTATTCAAACACATTTAAATTAGTTACGAATTAACAATGAAAGTGTATCTAATGAATTATTAGAGTAAACTTTACAGTGTGGTTTCATTATCTTTACAGTACATCAAAATTCTGGCAAGCCAGCTAACCGAGTTGCAGCTATAACCATATATAACGTATTAATACTATCTTAAAAATATATATTTCGTTTTGTAAATCTTCCTTGCTGTCTAGCTCTCAGAAAGAGAGAGTCATCAAGTTACCCCTTGTGTAAATATTGCTGGATTATCACTTTCTAGCATCTCTTCCAGTTCGTCATCAGTAGTGGTCCGACCAGCTGGAAAAAAAAAAGAAAAGATCTCTCAGTCCCTGTGATGATGATTTTTAAGCCTTGTGTAAATTTGGTAAAATTAACCTTTGTCATGATGTTTAGTTGTAATGCAAGTTATACATTTTAAGTCAGTTACGAGCGACAAATTAAAGGATTGTTTTAGTGATTTTCTTAAGGATTATATTGAACAATATTTAAAGGCCAGTTAGTTTTCCGATATGTGTAAAACAATATTATTTGTTATATAAGAAAGATTCAATGAATTTTATTAGCTATTGATGTTTGAAATAACAATATTATTACTTCATGTTTGTAAGATGTACACAAATGTGGTTAGGTTTGTTTTGAATGTTGCGCAAAGCTACACCAGGGCTATCTGCACTAGCCGTCCCTAATTTAGCGGTGTAAGACTAGAGGGAAGGCAGCTAGTCATTGCCAATTCTTGGTAATCTTTTACCAACGAATAGTGGGATTGGCCGTCACAATATAACGCCCCCACTGTTGAAAGGGCGAGCATGTTTGATGTGGCGGGATTCAAACCCGCGACCCTCGGATTACGAGTCGAACGCATTAGCCACTTGGTCATGCAGGGCCACATAAATGTGTATGTGAGATCCATACTAAGTGGGTATAAACTAGTCTTCATGTCTTTAGAACTCGAAAAACCTTTAACCACCCACCACTAATTACTCAGCAGTAAGTCTGCAAGCTTACAATGTTAAAATATGGGTTTCGATACCCGTGGTGGTCAAAATATCGGAGCACCCACGGCCTGTTATGTAGCTTTGTGGCAAACAACAACTAAACCGAAACTAAAACCTTTGAAATCATGGTACAAAATGTATGCAATTATTTATTTTCTTACCTGACTGGAGTACACTTATTATCATAATATGAAGTAAACAGAATACTGCAAGCCAATAGAAAAAGATAAAAACTCACTTATTTCTAGCTGTCGTTGAATACGATCCTTGCATCTTTCTCTGTAATCAGTTTGGGTTTTGTTGTAGTCTGTCATAATTTCTACAAACTTTCTTGAAAGTGTGGTATGCTGTAAAAAACAAAACAAAAACCATTTAATTAAAATTTTATGTTACAAATTGGAGTAGAAAAAGAGGTGATATTCTCTGGTAATCAGTGCTGGTATTCAGATGTTTGTTTATTTATTTTGGAATTTCGCACAAAGCTACTCGAGGGCTATCTGTATTAGCCGTCCCTAATTTAGCACTGTAAGATTAGAGGGAAGGCAGCTAGTCATCACAATCCACCGCCAACTCTTGGGCTACTCTTTTACCAACGAATAGTGGAATTGATCGTCACATTATAACGCCCCCACGGCTGAAAGGGCGAGCATGTTTAGCGCGACCCTCAGATTACGCTTGGCCATGCCGGGCCGAAGGCAAGAAAACAGCGAAATATCTCTGGAAACTTCACTCATTTTACATGAAATAAATCTTCAGACAGAAGACAGACAAAAGTGTTGGAATCGTATTCATAAGACGGCTAGTATGGGTGTTAAAACTTTAAAATAAACTTCAGAACCTGTAAACCTGAAGATGACCTAAGAAGGTGGAAACGTTGTTCTGTACTTTATTTTCATTAAAGTGTTAATACGCATACCAGCCGTCTTATGAATAGACTTTTTACTTCAAGTGGGTTTCTCGTCATCATGAACGTTAGAATCGACAATGTTTATATCTCTTGTAGCTTTCCAAGCGACATTAGAAACATAATATTTTGGATTAAAAAACAGACTTTTTTATTAATATAATTTAAAATTCCATTTTTGTTTGATCATAGAATGAAATTTACAATGTTACCTGAGTTTTCCTTATTCTCAGGTCCGCTTGTGAGCTTGTATCTGCCTGTTCATCTTGTTCGATTTTGTGTTCCATCACTAAGGTAAAGATGTATAATTACTAATGGCAGTATCTTTATCAGTTTCTTCAAGTTTCAAATTAATGAAAAACAGTGAAACATATATAGATTTTTTTTTCTTCAAAAGAACTAGGAGTTTCTATTTTAGAACGAATCACTAGTTTTATTTGCGATTTTTATGGTTTTACCTTTGCGAGTTAATAAGAATAAGAGAAACATTCACTACCCAACGTTCACAAGCCTAAAGCTCTTATTAATGAAAAAGATGATAAGAAAAAGCAAATTGTACCAAATTCTTATAATCCGTTAATATTTCATGTACTGGAACTAGGTGTAACAAGTGTTCTCTGTGTGATACATCAGTAAACTGTTGAAAAACAAAACTTACTTTTCAGTTTAGTTCGGACTTTATTGGCCATTTTTTTTATGTCCGCCATAAAATATTCCAGTTCCTGTTTCATCCCTTGAAAATCATAAAGTAAAAATACAATAAATTTAGTTTGTATTATTTCTTAAGCGAACCAAATACAGGAAGGAAATGAACAGGTTTTTGGGGAAATATTCGACATTTGATAGAACAAAACCTTAAGTAGCACTCTTAGAGACAACTGAACACTATTCTCTTTACAACTGCAAATCTCAGATTGACACTAGATGCTTATTGAATTATTTTAATAAACGTAATGGTAATACATTACACGATAAAAAGAAAATGATAATATTCTAACTAAAGAAATTCAAGACGTTTACAATATTATGACAACATTTAAGAGCAGAGATTTTATCTTCTTTCGTACATGGTTAGATATTAAATATAATAGCTGATTGTATCCTCATTGCTGTGGAGGTCCTACATTAAAAGATACCTCTTTTTTTGTGGCGTTCTTGTTTGTACCTTAGTTTTATTCGTCTGCTTTTAATTTTATGCATGTCGCTTTTCATTCTTGCCTTTATTATCTGAAAAATGTTTTACAATATAAATACAATTAAGAAAACATTTTTTGTGCTTTCTTTACTATAGTTGTTAAACAAGCAAGACTTGGAAAATAAATAAAAACTAGTTAAAGCAGCTTTTTCTGGACAAAAGTTGTGCAAATTCATAAAAATTGAAAAACACAATGTAAAACCGAAAATTTATTTGCATGTCCACGTGGACCCAACAAATCTTGATGACAACTTGAAAGATTTATCAACAGGTGGTGAAGTAGTGGAAAAAAAACGTAAAACTGCCCATAGAAACTGCATAAAAGTGAAATTTATATATCTCCACATTGATTGGGTAAATAAAAATACCAAATTTGATGAGGGTTTATCCACATCCTGCGAAGTAGTTACATGAATGTGCAAACAATACTATTACATTTATGTATATTATTGAATTTTATTTATATTTAAATTTACGGTTGATAGAAAGGTATATCTGACAAGTATGTCAAATTAATCACGTTTGTTTCACAGACTGTATAAGTTCCTATCATTGAGAATCATATACAGAGTTGAGTGTTACCTTAAAACGATATTTGTATCAAATTCAGAAACCTACATGACAGCTACAGTAAATATAAAGTTGCGGTGAAAAGGCATGCACCAGAACTGTTTTTTTTTATATTATTTCGTGTTATTTACGTAATGTGACACCAACAACAACTGATTTTCGAGGGAAGGATACGTAACAGTCCTTTCAGACTCGAATATTAATGCACATTGGTAAGGGATTTAGAATTTAAGAAATTTATTTACATTGTTCTCAATGATATAAAACAACGAATATGAATCAATATAGGATACTAGGACCACCTAAAAGCAGACCTGTAACAAGTCATACCCCAGCCAGGTAAAAAAAAATACAGCTTTTTTTAACAGATGAGAATTCTCGAACAGAAAGTTTAATGGAAAATCCATTCACATGCTTTTTACAACAGTAAGAAACAATCGAGAGCTTTTCAAAGGCAAGAGAACTTCGTAAGAGGTTGGCCCCTCCCCTTCACAGGTTCTTTTTGGCGTTATGATTTCTCACCTACGTTAATATATTCTTTCTGCACAATTTAATATCTGCATTCAAACTGGTTTTACAAGCGTGTTTGTTTTTGAATTTCGCACAAAGCTACACGAGGGCTATCTGCACTAACCGTCCCTAATTTTGCAGTGTAAGACTAGAGGGAATGCAACTAGTCATCACCACCCACCGCCAACTCATGGGCTACTTCTTGACCAACGAAAAGTGGGATCGACCGTCACATTATAACGCCCTCAAGGCTGATAATGGAGGAGCATGTTTGATGTGTCGGGGATTCGAAACCGCGAATGAAACAAGTTAAGGTAAATTAAAATCAGGATGCCGTAAAGAAAACACCACGAGAATACTCGGGGATAATCTGGCTTCCTCTTTCCATATAATTGAGTAAAGTTAACCGATTACGAGAAACTGCTGATTATCACCTTTATTGGGTGGTTAACTTTAATCATTTACTGAGTTACACGTGAAAGTCCAAGAAGATAGTGATTACAAAGTTTTCGAGCCCTTGCTGCTTGGTTTTCTTTCAAAGTTTTTGATTTTACTTCTAGGCTTAAGTTATAGATAGGAATGTCGAAAATAAACGAGCATTTGATATTTGCAGAGGTGAAACTGTCATAACGAATGACGCTCTCTCGTGCGAGAGGAAAAAACTTTGTGCCAGCATGCATGTAACATACACTTCATGCATTCGAAGACGTTAAATATCACATTACCTCCAGAAACCATCACATTTTAAAGCATAATTTGTTGTTATTGTTCATGTACCATCCAGTATATAAATAACATTCAATTGAACAATTGTAATAACGAATCATGTCTCAAAACGTGATGGTATATGACAATTATAATGCGTTATTATTGTTATTCAATGTTATTTATGTACTAGATGGTACAATGTGTTGTAGTTAATTAGTAAATTTAGTTACAGTTGATCTAGTGTGTGAAAAGATAACACAAATAAGCAAAAAATGTAAAAAGTTCATCCTTGTAGCAAAAAAGTAATAACTAAAACAAAAGAGATTACATATGTAAATGTGTAATAAATTACAGAATGCAAAGTATTTGATATAACTGATATTAAAGTATAAAAATAAACAAGTTTAAGGAATGTTTCAAAAACATGTGAACAACTCGTTTGTCTTGTATTATTGTGTTGCAGGTTTTTACCTCTACATAAGATATTGAACGTCGACCCACTAAGTTTTAAGTGGCGTACACCTCTGATTTTTTTAACAAAGGGCTATCTTACTGCTTAAAGCACGTTTCTAAAGGAAAACCGAATTGTTAACAAGAAATATTTCCGAAGGAACATCGAGTTGTTAACAAGAAATGATTCCGACAGCCAGGAGATTCTACTCTATGAATGGGAAAAAAATAATTCAAAGGAAACTACGAATTTCACGAGTACTAATACATTCTTCAAACTATAAGGTTTGAAACTCTTAGTCACAGATTTTATAGTTTAAGTAGCTTTGCGCAAAAATTCTGATTTAGAGTTAGGCTCTCTGCGCATAATCATCCCGAATTTTGATTAATAAACTCGAATAAAGGCTGCTTGCGAAAAGTAACCACCCTCGACTCTCAGGCTACTCTTATTTGACAGAATAGTGGGATTTGACCATCACTCTTAACTCTCTCACGGCCTCAAGTTTTGAGCCTATTTTTGGTACAGAAGACCACATCCAGAACACCGATCTTTGAATTTACAGCTCCAGCATATTAGCTGAATGTCAACTTCGGCTCCAGTTTTATGGAATTTAATATTAATTACCCATCAATAAATGTATTTTATATTTATTTTATCTCAGGGTTTCATGAATTTCTAATTAAATATCCATACTTTATGTAATGTAATTTATTATCAGATTCGCAAAATTTGGTATTAAACATCCACGTTGTGTACAATATATAAGTATATTACATGCGACTTATTTCTATCAGTGTCAAGCTGTTACCAGATACGCTATCCAAGATCACAAACACGCAAAACTTGGGTTATAATAATCGGTTTTGCTGGATTCACGAAGCTACGTAGAGCTACTGCAAAATATCAAAATAAAGTTCATTTACGCATGATTAGGAAGTTTAGAATTTTGTTATTAAAATAGTTTTTATCAAGAAGGTGGCAGCACTATCTATGTAGAGATAATTCACATCGTTCATCAAAATATTTTAAATTATTCTCAACAGGTCATCAGAAGATTACAATACTATACAGCGTTTCCTTTTATAACAATATATATGTGATGTCCGAGTCAAGTTCTAAAAATGTCTAAATATCACAGTAGAATGTTTTAATTTCTTGGTTGTTTTTTTTCCACCTTCTGATTATTCATTGAAAGATGACAAAAACCGAAACAACTGCGACAATAAACTTTACTGAGTTGATATGGTTTTAAATGAAGCATTCGCGTTTATGATTAATTAGTGATAGTTTTAAAAAATCATAATTTGTTTTATCATAAACAATGATATGAATCAGGACACATAAAACCAGGAATTTAACACCGCCGTTAATAAGCACGGCTAGGACTTCCATTCACCTAAAATTAGTCCAGAAACAAAAGTATAAACTTAGGACACGTAAAATCGGGAATTTAGCAACGTATTTAATGTGCAAGGCTAAAGTTTTTATTCATTTAAAGTCAGCGCCTCCTACTCTACTGGGATACTTGGAGAAATGTTTGTCACTTTCATAGTTATCAGTTAATCGTTTGTTTCTACTACGGCCCATTTCTAAATGATTGTTTACGAAAATCCTTACCTAACCGTTTGTCTCTTAGAGTCATTGTCTAACCGTTGATTTCTATATAGTCCACTTCTAAATGTTTGTCTACAAAGATCCTTGTCTAAATGTTTGTCTCTCCATGGTAGCCATATTTATATGTTGACTTTGACCAGTTGTCGGATGAAAAGTGCTGATTCGTGAAACCGCAACACAGCATGTGATATTAATAACACTTCATTCTACATTGTATAAAGAGAATATCTTTATATAAAATAAATATGACAAATAAACACGAAATAGAAGATTAGCTGGAAAGTAACGCTCCCTTAACAACAGTGGACTGTATAAGTTGTCGTTACTGCACTCTTCTCACAACAATAAAAAATATACCTTATTGTTATAACATTTATAACAACGGGCAATATAATTTTTTTTTAGAATACCAGAGTTACGAAACGGTACAAGAATTTCTTCTGGCGTTAATCTCGAATGGTAAGTTTAATAATTAATGTGCTGATTTGTAATATTTACTTAAAGGATGTACAACGACACGGTAACTGAATCATCCATAAATGTTTTACTTGGTTACGACTTTCGAAGAAATGAAAACAAACTGCCTTTGTCTCTCGGCCTAATATCGACAAATGTTACTTTTTACACTTGTGGTATGGCAAGATTCAATGGAATAAATATACATAAACAAAATGATGATTTAATATCCGATTAGGGTTAAAGTAGAGAGATAAAGTAATGCAGGTCTATCATGAGGGGTTCGGCGTTTATATATTTTTAAATGTTTTTATCTTCAGATGTATTATAGTTTTATCTTATCTTACAATAATTTTTTTTCGAAGTTTTCGCGCTTCATACTGTGATGAATATTATGAAGATTCTCTTTACATTAATGTTTCTATTATGGAAGTAATAACTGTGATTAGACAAATTTCGATGCATGCCAGAGATTTGTGAGAGTAGCTAATATTTTACACAAAATTGTACAAACAAGTTTACTAGTGAAGTGAAAAACTGCTGACGTAAAATTAAACTCAATAATATTTCCGGTGTTTTTGTTTGTGTTTGTTTTGCTTATGTAGGAGGCGTTTTATCGGTGTTTGTCGGTTTAATACGAATATTAGATTTAGTTTGTTTTGAATTTCAGGCAAAGCTACAAGATTACCCTCGGATTACGAGTCGAGTACTTTAACCACCTGGCCATGTTAAGGTCCTATCGTTTGGTTCCTGACATACTTGTTTAATCCTAACGTTATTGAAGCAGAAATGCAACCTGTTTACTGCATTAAACAGAATCTATATACGAATGACCCGAGTTAACTGTGTTCACTGCAAGAATCAAATACCGGGATTCTCTTTTATGGATCCTGACCGTTGAGCCATTGAAAGAAAATAACAATGTCGAAAACTAATGTTATTCGCCACTTTTCTTTAAGCTATGAACAAATGTACAAAGTTCATCAAAATAAAATTCTTTTAGGAAGATCGTTACTTAATGCAGTCGTCTTGCAAGGATTTTCAATTGAACTAATATACAAACCCTGGTCTAATTAATGCGATTCTTAATAACAAGCACCTAATATTACTAAGTTAAATATTTGTTATAACCAATTGTCCCTCTCTCACTTTTTGTCTGCATCTGCTTTTCCTAAATCAAGTCTAAAAAAAAACTGTGTATAAAATGATCTAGTTTAATTTGGTTTGAATTTCTAGTAAAGCTACAGGAGGACTATCTGCGCTAGCCGTCCCTTATTTTACAGTGCAAGACTAGAGGGAAAGCAGCTTGTCATCACCACCAACTGCAAATTCTTGGGCTACTCTTTTACCAATGAATAGTGGGATTGAGTGCAACTTTATAACGCCAACACGGCTGAAAGGGCGAGCATGTTTGGCGCGACGGGGATTCAAACCCGCGACCCTCAGATTACGAGTTGAGTACCTTAACTACCTGGCCATGCTGGGCCGATCTATTTTGAACAAAGCGAGTTGAATTTTTTCTCCAAACTGCAGTTCTCAGAGGATAGATATTTTTGTTAAACATGAACAAACATGTTTCATAAACTGACTTGATTTCCACCAAGGGTATAACATTTTTAGAGCCACTGTTTCGCGGATTTAAAAACAAAACAAAACTCAACGTCATATAAAGGGACGTTTTTAATGATTCAACATAAGTTTTGACAATTTAAACATTCATTTTCATTACTGTTTATTGTTTTGATAGAGCTATTATGCATTTTCCACTGAGACAGTTCTCTAGAATGTTATTTGGTGTTTGAGGTTTCGAAAATTACCTACTGGATCGAGCACAGTTAACAGATGCAAACATTATAAAATCATACAACAATAGCTTTAAGCCAAAAGTACGTTTAAAATGTCGTGGCAATAGCTTTAGCTCACTGTACGTTTTGAAACCTGCTAGCAATAACAATACGTTATTAAATTCCAAGCAATACCTTTAGCCTGCTGAATGTTATTAAATTTCTAGCAATAACGTTAGCCTGCTGTACATTTTAAAACAAACTAGCAATACCTTTATTCTACAATACGTTATTAAGTTCCAACTGAAACCTTTAGTCAACTGTACACGTTTTAAAGCTCCATAAATAGCTAACAAAGTTAACATATTAAACATATGTGGTTTGGTTTGAATTTTGCAAAAACATGCATAAGGGATATCTGCACTAGCCGTTCCTAATTTAGTAGTGTAAGTCTAGAGGGAAGGCAGCTAGTCATAACCACACACCGTCAACTCTTGTGCTACTCTTTTACTAACGAAGTGAGATTGACCGTCACATTTTAACGCCCCCACGCAGTAATTTCAATTCTTTGATGATGGAGTTGCGCAAAGACGCTCTCTTTCGGCTAGTTTTATTGTTTCGGAAGTCGCAGTCAGAAAGTAAACAATACTGTTGGTTTCCGTTACTGGTATTTCACTTCGACAGGTAGCGCTTTTCTACGTAAATTATTTATCTTTTAAGTTTGACAAAATTACCTAAAAGTTGGATACCCTTAATAATTAACATTCGTTTAATTGACGATTAAAAGTTGTGGAATAAATTTTGGTAATACTACTGAAAGAAGTAATGTTTTTGAAGATATCTGCCTGACTCCTAAACCCTTTATGGTATTCATTTAACTTTATGTTTAAATCTTCCTAGAAATTCTTAATGTATTTTCAAATAAACTTGCAGATGTTTAGCCAGCCCATGATTTATAATACCCGAAAATACAGATTCACTCAAAGTACCAGAGTGAGACAGCGGTAAGTCTATGGATTTACAACTTTAAGATCCGGGATTCGATTCCCCGTAGTGGACACAGAAGATAGCCCATTGTGGTTTTGGTCGAAAAACACAGATAAATACAAGTAATGAATATAATCATATAACTAAAACATATATGAACATATAAATCATATGATTTCATAACATCAGAGGACTCAGTTACATAACAAACAAATGGAACAGGATGTGGTCTGTAGTGTAAACATAGAGGGAAGCACAATGTTCTAGCCGCTATACACCATAAACATGAAAGTGGGTAGACATCGGCCTTTTACTTCGAACCTAGACATCAGTCAGGGACTAACGACAGAGACTGGATAACATTTATATATGGTGGCTAAAGTAAACTAGTGTCAAAACTTTCTAACATCTTTCAACTAAACCAATTTTTAACTATTCCATCAGTGTGAATTGGCGTACCGCCATTTTGGTACAGACCGGCTCCGTTTGAGATTGCTTTTCATCACAGAGTTAAAATGGTCTGAAATAAGGTTTATATAACCATTTGAAGTCCTTTTTGCCTTTCAATGAGACCATATATACTAAACCATTACCAACAACGTGTCCATACTAGCACAAAGCCTTCACAGTGTTTAACTGATGGCATAAAACATTCGGGGCATTAACCTTCTTTTAGCCTTGTTCCCACATACAAATTAATTTAATGCAAAACTCTGAAACGTTATTTTATTTTGATTCAGATTTTGCCTTTTACAGTGGCGTTCTTTTGTTGTTCTTGTTTGTTTTTTTTAATGGTCATCCTGCTAATTTCCCTTCCAGTTGTTTTGACAGAAAGTTGGTTCATTTTATAAATCTATGTTGAAACACTGCAAAAAAACAACAAACGTTTCTACAGTGTTTATCACTTAACCTTTTGAAATGAAATAGAAAAACAAGTACAACGAAAAAATAAAATTAGAAAAAAATCTCATGAGAAAACGAAAACACTGACTCGCTCTAACTCACAAATAAATTCCACTCAGATTAGGCCATATTTTGAAACCAATTATTGAATCAAATAACAAAAAAAAATCCGAATTGATTTGTTACTCTAAAGTTCATAGCTGACAGTGCTAGTTACCTTTGTAACTATAACCTTTAAAACGTTGTCCAGTAACTTAAGATAATTGTTCTTTTATGTGTTAAACAAAACAGACGTAAAATATGACACTGTAAAACACGTTACTCCAAAGCTTTCTGGAAAACGTTTGTTGAAATATTTTAGTTTCTAGTACGAGAAATTTTAAACTTGTATTACTGAAAGAAAAATGGAAATACAAATCTCCGGTGGTTCTATATGATGTAGGAGGTTATTAATACTATTGCTATGTTTACTTAATGTAAATCGCCAGTGTTTAAAACGTTATTATATATTTTATTTAGAAGGTTGAACAAGCTACAATAAAGCGATTTTAAATGTGCATATCCACAAGCTACGTGGAAACTACAGCCGGTATAAAGCCAGGGTGAAACGGGATGTATCAGAACTATATTTTGACGTTATTTAGTGTTACACAGGTAGTGTAATAGCATGAAAATTCTTCTCTCTTGGGTATTGTATGCAAGTTTTTCCAACAAAGAATATTCATACACATATATATCAGGAAGATATGTTTAGGTATCTTATGTTTATCATCATCTTGTTAAACCTGTGAATTTTGGTATTAAAAAAAATTCTCTTGGCACTGACTTGTGGGGAACAAAAGATACATCTGAAATACTACTATTTCTTTCATCTAATTTCGAATCCGAAAAACAAATTGAGGAAGGTGTAAATGAATAGCTGTAGTTATGTAATTTGGCCACAAAGTTTAGACGCTCTATAAAGATTTATTTAGAAGATAATGCAAGCTGGAGAATGGAATATACGTTTGGGAAATAAGACCAAATTATAACTTTAAACAACGTTAGAAATAACGGGGTCCAGGTCTAATTTGTTTTTAATTTCTGAGAATATTACACGTTCTAGTATTTTTGTTTGGAGAAAAGGTTATTTCCATCTAAACAGCATCAGAAAGCTGTCGTAACATATGAGGAAATGTTGGTAACTAAGATTTTTGGTTGTGTTTAGTGCTGTGGTTGTACTTAATTATTAAAAATTATAATTACAATGTTATACGTTAGGTGAATTCAAAATTAACACCAAACGAAATGTGCAAATGCAACCTTAGGTATGTATATTCACGCTGAGTGTAAACGGGAAGTTTAGATTTTATGCAATATTTTATTTAAAAAATCATTAAAAATGTTTAAGTCTAGTAGAACTGTGCTGCGATATATTGTAAGATTCCTCAAGTGTCGTGTAACTCACAATTTTACAGAAGTTTTATTAAAAATGTCCTTATGGTTTGTCAATTGGAAAGCAATTTTTCTGAAGATAAGACGTTACTGTTTCTTTTTGACACAGGATGAGGAACTTAGCACCCGAGATTTATTTATGACTCGGAGACCAGAAAACTTTCATTTTTTAAACAATTACCATTTGACTTTAGGATTAAATTATTTGCCCAGTTTCGTGTGTTCTCGAAATAGTTAAAATCACGAACTGAGATTCTTTATGACTTAAGGTCTAAGGTATTTAGATTATATTTGAGTTTGGTGTGAATTTCGCGCAAGGTTACACGAGGGCTATCTGCGCTAGCCGTCCCTATTTTACCAATGAAAGAACAGACGGAAGTGAGCTAGTCATTACCACTCATTGCCAACTCTTGAATTGCTCTTTTACTAACGAATAATGGGATTGACCTTCACATTGAAGTCCACACGGCTGATAAGGCGAGCAAGTTCGGCTTTACAGTCTTTCGAACCCGCGACCTTAAATTGTGCCCTAATTGACGGGCCATTTATCTCTGGGTAAGCTCGATAGTGCTTTGGTTATTTCATAAAATCTAGAAAACTATCTTAAGAATACAGCAATTTGTCACCATCGTCGTGCTTTCTTATAACATTTGTTTCATAACTTTTTTGTTTTGTTTTTAATTCAGTGCATTGTGCGTTTCTTCGTTTTAAACCCAAAATGAGTTATACAACAAAATGCATTTGTATCGTTTGAACCGTTTTCTTTTTATTGGGACCACGAGTCCACTTAAACAAAGATACTTCTATACTCAGAATATTTATTCCTCGAGGCCTTACTAACGTCTGTTCTTTCCTTCCTATTTCAGTACGTATCCCAAGGCTACGTTCGATGTTTCTTTGTTTAAAACTGTTGGTTTTAAAAGAAATGTATCTGCCCAGACGTCACTAACTTTCAACGAGTTTCGAAAATTCGAATTAACTGGAGGAAATAAAGGGCTATTCGAAGGTCTAGTTTCCAATAAAACAATATACATATAGAAACAAGACGTATTTCATACAAACCTCAGATGATACCAACTCAATTAATTACCGCTCGAGTTTGAGTCTTACTGATTTCAATATCCTAACTTTGAAACGATGCACATTAACAATGATTTTCAACTCAAGAAACACTCGCATGAGCGCGGAATGATAATTATATTCAGAATTTCTTCCACGCAGCAAATAATTAAAACAGCTCATCAGAAATTTCGTTACTGAACGCGGTATTGATTAAATATCCAATGGCAAAACGTCTTACGTCAGGTGCTCAAGACCAAACAACACTGGACATTACTTCTCAGGAACCTGTGAACAGAAAAATCACGCAAGGATACAACTTACTTACATATGGAAAACAGATAAGATACGTAACAGTCGAACATTATCATATTTATACACTAATCATATTTACATAATTATTTTATACACTTAACCCAGTTGTTATATTCGAAATTAATTTTGTGTATTTTCTCCACCTTCGTCAAAAGTTTTCACAACAGTCAAAAAGTTAGATATAATAAACATTCGATTAAAACCTAATAACTAAAGACCGAAATTTATTTTATAGCAATTTCACTAAAAAAAACCCTTTTCTTTTTCTTTTATAGCAAAGCCAAACAAGGTTCATCCACGGAATTTAACTCCTGATTTTAGTTTTGTAATTTGGTAAATTTATAACTGTCCCCATCGAAGGACGCGAAATAAGCCCCCCCAAAAGAAAAGTTATTTCTAAACTCTACCAAAAATTCTTTTGTTTAAGAGGAACTATTTATTTTTAATGTTTGTTATGAAATAAAACATTGTTTCCAAGTGGTTTGTTAGCATACACACTCAAACAGGTGAGAACTATGGATGTTTATATAAGATTCTAGATATAGCTATACATTATTAAGGTTCTGCGAGTATTGGCGGAAATTTTTTAAATCCATGCGTTCGTTAAGATAGAGCTGTTGGAATGTACTGTTATTTTGTGACTTCTGTAGAAGTTTATTTGGAATTTCGCGAAAAGCTACACGAGGGTTATCTGCTTTAGCCGTCCCTAATTTAGCAGTGTAACACCAGAGGGAAAGCCAATAGTCAACATCACCCACCGCCAAACTCTTGGGCTATGCTTTTACCAACGAATACCGGGATTGATCGTACATTATAAAGCCTCCACGGCTGAAAGGACGAACATATTTAGTGTGACAGGAATTAAATCCCGCGACCCTCGGATGACGAGTTAAATGCCTTAACCAATTGACCATCCCGGCCCGGCGAGAGTTTTTTTTTTTTTTTTAATTTCGTGCAAAGCTACTATGGTTATCTGCGTTAGCCATCCCTAATTTTGCAATGTAAGACTAAAGGGAAAGCAGCTAGTTAACACTACCCACCGCCAACTTAGGCTACTCTTTTACCAACAAATAGTGGAATTGACCGTAACATTATAACGCTCCCCACGGTTGAAAGGGCAAACATGTTTGGTGTTACAGGGATTCGAACCCGCGACTCTCGGATTAAGAGTCGAGTGTCTTAACCACCTGGCCATATCGGGGACTGTAAAAGAGGAAATGAATGTATTTTTCATAATTGTATTCATACCAAACTTACAAAACTCGTCAGTACTTTTCAATGAACTTATGAACGATATGGAACTTGAAAACATTTTAAGCGGTACCTTCATCGCTTAAAAAAAGGAAAGTTTAAATACACATGAAAAATGGATGTGGATTTCCAAAGTTTCTCTGCACAAGGGACTCTAAAATATATTTAACATCTTGACTCATACCACTAAAGAATGGATATACAAATACTGTGTAGCCAAATCCCGTGTATTTGGAGTCTTCACAAATTCCCTCCAAGCACTTTCCCATGTCCTTACTAGGGGGTATCTGCGGATCTCAGTTTGAAAATTTTGAAATACACAAGCCTACATGATCAGCAGAACTAATCTCATACATCTGTGTCACTATATACAAACCAACGGAAATTTGCGTCACTATACACAAACGACCTTAAAAATATGTCAGTACATTTAATATTTCTTTATTTGATGATCTCACCGAGGATGTTACATTACAGCATCAATTTATTTTATACTGGTTACATTTTATCATGGTTCCTATTGCACCAATTTCGAACCGTGGTAATTAATACAAATGTTTAAAAGAAAAGGTTTAATTTCCAAGAAAAACATTTGCTTGTGCTGACTTTGACCTAGATCACTTCTAACACCCAACTTGTATCTAAAAAAGGTCCAAGGAAACATTCTAAAAATCTAATCATTATTGAACTTGTTTTAAAAATCTATATTCATCTGTTTGTTCATCATGAAGACTCAGATACAAGATTTCAGAAAATAAAAATTTCAGGTTTTTTAAGTGAATTTCAGGCATTTCACTTCATGTCATATTTTAAGTCAGAAACTCGAAGAAAATACATGGAATATATAACTGAAGCAACCTAAATTATCAGTTAAATCACATTTTGAGCTTTTAATGAATATTCAGGCCATTTCACTTGTCATATTTCAGGTCAGAAACTCAAAGTTAAAAATATGGAATGTATAATCGAAGCAAGTTCTTCACACCTGCCTTCTAAAGGTCTAGTCCAATCACTATGCTTACTAGAGATAAAGGTTGAATTGCAAGTGGTAAAAACATGAAACTAATATAGAAGTTTGAGTTGTATATTGACTGGGAAAACTGAAGGCTTATTTACAACTACATTTAAGTTTGGGATGCTTTGACGATTTGGCAAGGCGTCGCCTATAGAGTGAAATAAAATACTGAGAAGAAATCAAGGCAATTATCTTTCTTTGAAATGTGTCAGAATCTAGAGATAACAGAAAATAGTGATAATAGTAAATAAACTTTACCCTTTAGAGTGTCGTTAAATTTTAATGTAAAACTAAACATTTTTATACCGTGCGTGACACACACAGCCCAAACACTAACGTGACAAAGGAAATTTGAAATATGCAAATTTCCGTGTATAAAAACTAACGTAGGAGGCACATTCTTTGGATGATATAAAGTGACGTGGCACAAGCCACAAAATAAACGTCAAATCTTATCTCGCACATCCCAGTAAACCATATGAACTTTAAATGTTAGGAGAAAATACATACTTTCGTCGGTTTGTGGCGCCGACAGAATCACACTGTGTTTCTTCTTTACCTCAGAAACATTGTATTCAATTTTGTCTATCGTCTGACCTATGTCTTCCACCTAAAAATATATATAACAAATAAAATAAGCGTAATTACTCTAGTGCAAAAGAAGTTTTAAAACACACTTCTGCAAAGCCATTATTATCTATTCTTACTTCCTATAGTTAATTTTTTTTCTGTACCAATATTTTTATATTTTGTTTTTTTAATTTAACTTTAATGATAATACAAAATAATCAGAACACCAACCTTATCGCTAACCGTGGGAAGTTTAAAAATGATTTGCATGTTTGAAGAAATACGAGACATCGATTTGTTTGTTTTGGAAGTTCGCACAAAGCTACTCGAGGGCTATCTGTGCTAGCCGTCCCTAATTTTGCAGTGTAAGACTAGAGGGAAGGCAGCTAGTCATCACCACCCACCGCCAACTCTTGGGCTACTCTTTTACCAACGAATAGTGGGATTGACCGTCACATTATACACCCCCACGGCTGGGAGGGCGAGCATGTTTAGCGCGATGCGGGCGCGAACCCGAGACCCTCGGATTACGAGTGCACGCCTTAACGCGCTCGGCCATGCCAGGCCACGAGACATCGATCGCTTGTAGAAATAAAAATAAGTAAATAAATACAATTTTTTAATAATTACTTTATTTATATGTCTTTATATTAAAATATTAAAATTTCACGTTAGGAATAAAATTATTTAGCATTTGCTTTCTTTCAAGTCATTTTATCATTTTGTTTGCCCCTAATATTAATTACCATTTTTACCGCCTGGTGGATATTTCAAACGTCACGTTGTATGTGCCAACTTGCCTCTCTCTATCACTCACAAACATATACACTATATATTATTTTACTTTATGTAACTTCTTTCATGTCCCCAAGAATGTATTTTTACTTCGTAAGGCTTTATCCTGCGACATACAGTTAGTCATAGGACACCATGTCAAAAATAACGATCTTCACTCGCGTAATATGACATGAGAAACAACAATTATAACTGCACTATAAACAATAGGCCTAAGTGTACTATACGTGTTAATACACGTATTATTTATACCAGTATATTTTAAACAAAATTGTTCATACCACATGGATCAACAACAAACAAAAACACTCGAATTTTCTGGAAGCCAGTGACAGGACTGTGAAAAAAAATAAAAATATATGGTATTATATGTACATAAGTTCGTATACTGCTGTAATACATTCAACACTTACACACGCCATGACTCATATGGATCACTGCGCATGTTCAAAATTATTATTCATATTAGATTCAGTTAAATATGCTGTTTTGAGGAAATGTCGATTGATTTGTGATTTAAACATCTCCAGCAACCACAGCACTGTTTCGTTTGCAGAGAGGAACTGATTGATACGAAATTCACTTTGCAAAGCATGTTGAAAATACATAAAAAAATCCTTTACACCGTGTAGGAATAATCAGAATTTTTAGTCAACACGATAAAAGACTTTGGCCCAACTTTGTTTAGATTTACATAAATCTCAAATAATCTAGGATATATTATAACTTCTGAATTTAAAATAAAAAAAAAACGTCTGGAATACCAGTGTAATACAAAACCACAGAAATGAAACAGAAGTCGTTACAATACAAAGCAGAACGATATAATTATGTAAAAACGATATTTGAAATAGGCAATCTTAAACGATTTGCATTTAAACCTGGAGATATTCTGGTGCAAGTTCGTATGAACCTGTCTTGCCTCTTAGTACAGGCTGCAGACGTATACACACGCGTACAAACACTTTTATATACTAGACACTTGTGCAGTGTTCCTAAGAGTTCTATTTACATAATAAATAAAAATCAATATTAACAATAACTTTATTTCTTGCTCTTCAAATTGATATGTCGTCTTGTAGCCTGAAGAGTGCATAATTTTTCTCATGATTCATGGCATGTGCACGCATTACTGACTTACGACAGTACATGTTGCAACGCTAAACGTCGCTGTCAGACAACAGGCTAATATATAACGGTGCGAATGGTTAAAACCGGTAAACCGTCAAGGCAGTCTTCGGTTCCCTTTCGGAGAAACAAGCGAACCCGTGGACATATGATAGTTCGTTTTTCACGGGGCTATAATGTAAACGTAACACGAGAACGACTTACTGTTTTCCACTTTAACTATCACTACCGCTATAATGCAAATTTAATTTCTTTAATTAAGTTATGAACAGTAATTGGTAGGACCACTTATTTACGTGCTCTAACGTAAATCAATGTTGGTATGCTTTCACGAAATCTCCGGACCCTAAAGAATTGGGTGTTACACTTATGCAGACGTTCAAACCGAAACAAAGTTCATGAGTTTAGCAATTCAAGAGTTACTTAACACAGACAGACGATAAAATTACACAGACGTTAAAACTTCATAACGAAAAATACCATTACTTTACAGCGTTCTCTAAATCTATACAAAGTTAAATGGATGAAATGACAAAAGGATGTCAGAAAAGCAACAACGTTTTGTACAACTTAGCACGAAACTCTACAAAGAATGCCACATTATCTTCGCGTCTCGTAGTACCAGTTTGTCCTGACTGGTTGGTTGGTTTGGCCTTTTATGGGGCAAAGCAACCACTCTATCTGCGCCAAACATCCGGTAAAAAGTTAAAATTTAAGTAAAATTAGTAAAATTCATAAAAGAAAATTAAGGTAAAAGAAAGTCCAATTTTTGAATTAAAAAACAATAAAAACATAAATAGCATTAAAACCAATGTTTACATCTAGTCTACAATGTTAAGAGAAAACTACACTAATGCATGTTGTAAAGGACTGTGTAGTATAATTGTACTCATCATAACTCGCCAGGAAGACTAACAGGTAAGTACAAAAACCACTGTCAGTCACCTGAAATTGATTTTCCAGTCCTGGTTTCGAGTTATTTGACGTTACGCAATAGTTTAATTTCAAATCGAATTAGATGTACCTTAATTCTTAGAAGGGAATCACATTCACAAAATGTCTAATGTAAAAATTTAAAAAAATAAATAGCATTAGAAAATAAAAGACCTTTAAATTTTTTTTAAAAAATTCTAACGGTTTTAGAGGGAGAGAAATTAAAGCCGTTCGCTGTGGTCCACTTCAAAAAACGATTGAGGGCAGTCTGCAGCTGCCACTTACTATACCTCACGTTGCCCCCATGTGGCTCAGTGGTGTGTCTACGGTCTTACAATGCTAAAAACCGGGTTTCGATACCCGAGGTTGGCAAAACACAGATAGCCCATTGTGCAGCTTTGTGCTTAATTCAAAACAACAACAAATACCTCAAGTTCGATGACTGACATGAGATATGAAAGTCGTCGACATTGAGCTCGTTCAGTGATGGTATTAATCTTTACATTCCATATTGTATCACAAGCCTTCTCAATGTCAAAGAATGTTGATACAAGGAGTTGTCGTTTGAGAATGGCTTCTCTAATTGACATTTGATGTTTCAAGACGAACCAGGTGGCCAATGGTGGAACGCTGTCGTCGGAACCCACAGTGGGTGGGCGAGAGGTTACTTGACTCGAGGAACCAAACAAAATGAGCATTAACCATCCTCTCTGAGGTCTTACAGAGACAGCTCGTCAAAGCAGTTGGATGGTAGATTGAAGAAATCTTGGTATCCTTCCTAGGGTTAGGAAAAGGTAGGACAATAGCCTGCTTCTAGCCTATTTAGCAGTGTAAGACTAGAGGGAAGGCAACTAGTCATTACAACCCACTACTAACTCTTGGGCTACTCTTTTACCAAGGAATAGTGGGATTGACCCTCACATTATAACGCTCCCATGCCTAAAAGGGTAAGGAAGTTTGGTGCGACCAGGATTCGAACCAACGATCCTCAGATTACGAGTTGAACGCCTTAACCCACGACTAGGTGCGTGAAAATAAGTGGAAGAACCATTATTGAAAAGAAAAAGGTTGTGATAAGAGAGCATATGCTCTACGTAGCGACCCCTCCCCTCTATATCAGCACTTCCCCAGAGGGGGATGTCCATTAAAGTCCCCCAGGATTAAAAAGGGAGATAACAACTGTTCAATGAGAGCATTAAATTCTGATTGATCATATGTCTCTCGAGGCGACAATGATGGTATGACCCAAGGTAACACGAATGGCTACGGCCTCCAAGGGTGCGTCGAGTAGCAGAGACAGGGTGGGCACATGCTGGTCAACCATAAGTGACATCCCTCCATGCACTCGTCCATCACAAGCCTGACATTTCTATACAAAGAAAACCGCCTAAAGGTGACTGTATCGGAAGGTTTCAGAAACATTTCCTGAAAGGAAAGACATACAGGATGATAGGAAGCAATCAGTGCTTTGGTGTCATCTAGATTAGAATATAAACCTCGATAGTTCCATTGTATCAAATTGGCTATTTTTATTTACGTGTAGGCGAATCAGGTAGAGAGCCCTTCTGATTACGACCACGCCTTTTTTCTTTATTGTTTTTATTCGAGAGAGGTCTGTCAACTTCCATGGATCCTGTCCTTGGGTCGATTGGGCAGGTCTTTGCTGTTAGAAGAGGGATTCCAACGACTGAGGATGTGAACAAATGATCGTTTTGCATCTTGGGAGGGTTGTAGAAGATATACCAGAAGAAATGCTCGAACCTGGAACCAAAGGAAGTGCATCTTTGGGTTTCATGGAATGTATGTTAAAAAGAGAGGTGGGTGTTGACATTAATTCAACTTTAACCACGTAGGCCAAACGATTCTTTTGGAGGCACAGAGAGGTCTGTCTACACTCCCACTGTAGTTGTGGAATGAAGTGCAGCAACATACATCTGAGATGAAGTGGTGGACAGTAACGTTCGAGCCTCATGTTAAGTAACGTTATGAATCGTTTTCAAATGATGCACCTTTTTTTCTTTCAATCAATAGGGCAAAAACGAAAATAGAACAGGTGAGAGCCATTGTAATTGACGCAATAAGGGTCCGTTTCACACTTAGAGGCATCGCATCCTTTGCCACCACCACCACGAGCACACGTCAAGGAACCACGACATGAGGACTTTGAGTGACCAAACTACTGACACTGGAAATATCGGAGAGGGTATTGAATGCATAGCCGTACCCTGCAATTAAGATAACCTACTTTAATGGTGGCTGGTAGACGTGGTGATGTAAATGTCAGAATGAAAACATTGGTCTGCATTCTAATTCCATCTTTACGCTTCACTGCCAAACAAGGATGCTACAGCAACAGCAGGGTTCCTTGAGCACTACATCCAAACATCAGCATCAGATGCACCTGTTGAGAACATCCAATACTGGTACTTGGTTGACCTTAGCCATAGTGGACCAGCCGATTGACCCAAGGTGATCCACCCCAAAGCCCCCCGTCTATAGGAATTCAAGACCGCAGTGGTGTGTTAGGGTTGGATCCCTCAACCACCAGGATTCTCTCCTCTCCTTCATGGGAAACCGCGCATGGCAAACACTTGGGTGGATGGTTAGATCCCAGAGGAGGTAAAATGAAAGAACAGCCTTCCCTGGGAGTCCCCTAACCACGTGCAGTAATCCACACCGAGAAATTTTCCCGATTGTTTGGTGGGTTTGATAGTTGCTAAAACTCTCGACTTACAAGTGTTGTTTTTGTAACCTTTATTTTAAGTTATCATGATATTGTTTATCTGAGATGTTCATGGAAACTATAGAGATGAGGTCTTGTAGTTTGGGTGTTCAACTCGCATTCTCTAAATCACGAGACCTAAACCCGACGCCCTGTATGTATGAATATTTTGATGGGTGAGAATAAAAAAATAAAGTTTACATATTATAGTAATGAAAAACTAAACAAATAAATTAACATAAAACTGCACATGAAAAAGTCATTAAATGACGTACTTCTTATGTTAATGTTGTTTTCACACATGGTAGGATCAGTTTGTCATGCGAGTATGAGAACGGATGAGATCATCTTTGCTTCGTAAAAGAATCCAAGAAAAAGATTGTGGGCCACTGCTTCAGTGGACTTTAGAGCATTAACCTGTAACACAGATTTCTGGAATGAATATTTCTGACAGTTCTAGTATGTTCTTTAAAGTTTCAGATCATAACGTAACGGTGAAAATCAGACACGTTATAGTAAAACCAAAGACCGAAACCATTTTAATGACAGTGAAACTGGAGCCTCATATCACATCCATTGCAGTGCAGCTAAAGCCCGATGCTAAACCCACAAAACTCCAACTGAAAAGTGAAACTAAAAATTTGATCCAAACACAGCGATCTAACGTAACGAAACTGTTGTAAAGAAATTGATAACGATTTCTCTCCAGTTTTTAATACTGTTTTATATTCTTATTAATTACCTATGTATCAGAGTTTAAATTGGATAACTTAATTAATCCAGAAAATATATGGCGAAGAATATTTGATATTATCTAAAATAATACCTTACATTACTATACGCTTACAAAGTGAAAAAATATTTATTGTATATCGACTAAAAGTACTAAAAAAAAGGGTTCTATAAGTTATTTCGTATCTGATTGGGTTAAAAAAGGATACTATGTTTAAATAATTTCGTGTCTCTTGAACTTAGCCTAAGACTGTTTCAAGCCTATCTGTGCTTGACATCCCAAATTTCGAAATGATAAGACCAGAAAACTAGTCAACATTATCCACTGCCAACTCTTTACCAGCGAACAGTGGGACTGAGCGTCACATCACTATGTCTTCAAGGTTTAAAGAATGAGGACGTCATCTAAAAAGGTACACGCAGAAGCTATTTTCGGTTTTATGAGAGACTAGGTTAATACCGTACAAAGGAATCATTTCACAACACACACACTGAAAAACAGTTCGTTTCTTCCAGATTTTAGTTGCGAATTAATCTGTATTCATGATAACATAAGTTTCAGAATTTAAAATTTTCGTCTATTGTTTTACCATTTTCGCATCTAATATCGTGATCTTAGCCATAAGATTAATAGCTAGAGTTTAAAAGAAAGAATGAAGTCGGGTATGGCCTTTATATTAGCATGCCGGACTGCGAATTCTAGAGTCTATTGTTCATCTACTGATGTCGTAAAAATCGCGTTTGGTCTTTTGGAACTGTGGGTACGTTATAAGAGTTAAGTCCTACTATTCGACTTGAGTAAATGTTGAGTATTTATTTTTGCACTAGGAGGTCTTTGAGTAGGTAGCTTTGCTTTGCACACATCTTCTAAACAAATAAGTGTGGTGTGGTTAAAAATGAAAAATGTTATGCGACTTGTGTGTGAATAAACAATGTACCTGTGTAGTAAATTCTCGAAATGGTTGGTTTGTTTAGAATTTCGTGCAAAGCTACACGAGGTTATCTGCGCTAGCCGTTGTTAATTTGGTACTGTAAGACTAGAGGGAAGATAGCTGATCATCACCACCCACCGCCAACTCTTGGGCTACTATTTTATTAACGATTAGTGATTTGACCGTCACATTATAACGCCACCATGGCTGAAAGGGCGAGCATGCTTGGCGCGACGAGGATTCAAACCCGTGACCCTCGAATTACGAGTCGAGTGCCTTAACCACCTGGCCACGACGGTCTCCAAGGGACAGAATAGTGCTGAAGTATAATAGAACCAATAGTAATATCTTATATCAAGCGGAATTAAAGTTTTGTTTGTAAATTGTCATGGTACAGTGTATGTACTCTTGTAGCTACGTCACAAGTTTGTGGAGGCAGGTTTAGTTTTATTTCTATGTTTTTGTTGTAGTTACTCATGTCACAAGAATATTGCACGATTTGTTTTATAAATCACATCGTAGAGAAATAACGGCACCCTCTGATATATGGGTCAAAAATACACTTTTTTACTGAGCACGACAAAAATAAAGAACCGAATCAGACAAGATGAATTGATACATTTGTTATATACTTATTTATAATAAAAACTCGCTCATACACAATATGTTTTAATACAATAAATGAAGGGGAAAAAAAGGTAATCGTTTTTTCTAATTTCACGAAAAGCTACTAGAGGGCTATCTGCACTAGTCGTCCCTAATTTAGCAGTGTAAAACTAGAGAGAAGGCAGCTAGTCATCACCACCCACCGCCAACTCTTGGGCTACACTTTTACCAACATGAACGCAGGGGAATCTGGGCCAAACAAGTCGATATAACTGCAATGTCCCCGAAATTGTTCTCTTTGAAGAGTAAATAAAACCAAAATTATGAGTAACAACTTTTTTTTTATTATTTCTTGATTCTGAAGTTCATATGTCATGACGTGTTGTACCAAACAGAGTGAATAATTCTTCACACGCATATAAGCACGTGGGTTTGTCATCATGCAGGTGTATAAAAAACATGTAGCACTAGCATCCTGAAGATATATAAACATGTAGCTATAAGCATCATAGATATACAGTGCTTTGGGAAAAAATATTCACTTGTACCACTAATGTCACATTTTGATGAAACAGAAATAATGTAAACACTTTTTAAATAAACTTATTTTAATCAAAACTCCAATGATCAAACTTTACACTGTTAAGTGTTAAGGGGACTGAATGTCAGCGACCCCCTACAAAAGAAAAAAATATACAAATTAACTGATTTCATATGTATTCAGCCCCTTAACTTAATAGTTGGTGGAAAAATCTGTGGCAGCAATTAGGGTAGGTTACCATCAGGTCAGAACAATTGGAATGATGTAATTTTTGTCCATTCCTCCTGGCAAAATTACTCCACTTTGATAAGTTCCTTGTTCTTTTGTGTTAAGTGTTAGTGGGATTAATATAACGTTTGATTCAGTGATGAGTTACTTTATTATCTCAATGATCAAGGTTTATTCTGGTAATTGTGTTAAACCTTTATGCTTTTATTTATTTTTATTTATTCTCGTAAGACAGTTTCTTTGACCAGGTCCTGGCATAGCCAGGTGACTAAGGCATTCGACTCGTAATCCGAGGGTCGCGGGTTCGAATCCCCGTCACACCAAACTTGTCCGCCCTTTCAGCCGTTAGGACGTTATAATGTGACGGTTAATCTCACTATCCGTTAGTAAAAGAATAGCCTAAGAGTTGGCGGTGGGTGGTGATGACTAGCTACCTTCCCTCTAGTTTTACACTATTAAGTACGGCTAGCGCAGATAGCCGTCGTATAGCTTTGTGCAGAATTCAAACCAAACCAAATCTGTTTGACCCCCCATAGGATCTTGCTGATACTCCTCAGTTAATGTCACTGATTTCCAGAATGTCGCACGTATGATGTTAGTATTATTTTACACCGGTAGGGTTGCCGAATCCAGACTATCGTAACAAGAAACTTATAAACAACAATTACACTGACAAATAAAATTGATACATTTGGTCGATATTTGAACAGTATGTATTAAAACATTTCTTTATATATTATTTCTAAAATCCTAAATTACAAGATATTCTATACGACAAACGCTTGAAAACAATATATTTATCACAAAAAACAAAACGCGAGCCATTTTTTTCTTTTTAACACTTCTGCTTGTA
Organism: Carcinoscorpius rotundicauda; assembly: GCA_011833715.1. Lineage (NCBI taxonomy): Eukaryota > Metazoa > Arthropoda > Merostomata > Xiphosura > Limulidae > Carcinoscorpius > Carcinoscorpius rotundicauda. The sequence goes on along the minus strand of CM022394.1, from coordinate 100,584,918 downwards.
GTGTACTTTAAAGCTAAACTAATCTGAGTTTTACTTTTTCTATGCATTTGCTGTAGTTACAAGAACACCGTTACGGTTATACAAGTGAAATAAATAGTACCACAGAGAAATAAAGACATAGACTTAAAAACAGATTTTTGCTAATACTAAAAATACCAACTGTTCCACGAAATGGACCACAATCACACAAGATGAATGAAAATGGCTTTTTCATGTTATAAATGAAGTATCGACAACATGAAATGTGTAGAGACAAGGAGTTATGTATTAATAAAACAATAAAATACTTTAAAAAGTGTTTGACATAAGTAACAACACATAGAAGAATTTCATATTGATTGCAATGTTTCTGGCAAAAGCCTTTCGTCAGGCGGTAGAAATAAAATATATTGGTCTAATACAAATATTTAATGTAAAGCGATTTGGTTTGGTCTGAATTTCGTGCAAAGCTACTCGATGGCTATCTGCGCTATAATATTCTCACAGCTGAAAGTGCGAGTATGTTTGGTGGACGGGGATTCGAACTCGCGACTCTCGGTTGGCAAGCCTCAACCACCTGGCCATACTGGACCAAAGCGATTTGGTTCACATATGAAACAAAATGCCCTAGAACAGATATTTAGTATAAAGCGATTTGGTGCATATATAGTAACGTGAATATACATGAGTGTTGGGCTCAGGATTTTTCTACAGTGAGTGTTTGTGACTTCTTGGTGATAAATTTGATAAACAAACGAACGGTGCGCATTCCATTTGTTTTTAAAACAATGTAATTCCAAACAAGTTAAACACTTGTATGTAAATGTTTTACATAATGGAGATCATAATTCTGTCTTAAACGCTACACGGTTTTATTTTTGTCAAAAGTTCATTTCGGCCAATTTAATCGCTTTAGAATTCAGTTGACAAGCCGAAGCATTTTTTTCGGTTTTTATTGCAATAGTATCCGCATATTATTCACTTATGCTATTGTACGAGCAACTGCAATAGTATCCTAGGCTTCCGATAATCCTCTGCTTTTGTGCTAGTTCACGCAAGCGGGTTTACTTACTTCAAAATACCCTTTGACAAGACAAATTATTCTCTATCTCCTCCAAACTGTTAATCTCACTCTGACGTATCAAGCATTTCGCCATTCATTCCCGATACAGTTAACTTCACGTTTTCTAACTTTTCTCTGACCGAATTTCTCTTTCACGTGATTTTACTTTTACTCTCTTTCCACTAGATGACTAGAATGATCGCAGTTGGTTTGTTTGTAAATTTCGCGCAAAGCTTCACGAGAGCTATCTGCAGTAACCGTCCCTAATTCAGCAGTGTAAGACTACAGGAAAGGAAGCTAATTATCACCACCCATAACAAATTCTCTGTTTTAGCAGAGAATAATGTTATTAACATTAACTTTACAATTCCCGCCGGCTGAAAGGGGCGAGCATGTTTGGTGTGACATGGATACGAACCCGCAACCCTCATATTACGAGTTGAATGCCTTAACCAACTAACCACGCCGAGCCAGAATAGCCACAGCTGTTTATTAATTTATCACTTAGATCTCCTAGAAAACTCTCTAGCCTCGACATACACGGATTGCAAAAAATGTTCGATGTTACCGATGAAGTAAAAATAAGTGATATTATTACTATCTACTCTAAAGTCTTTTCTACCCAACAATAAGCCCTGTTAGAGAAATATATATGATATATTTCTCACTATGTACAAAGATTGTTTTCACCTCATGTAATAAACCTTTTCATATAGTCTATACCAACATTTAGTTTTATTGTTGGTATATATTTTCACATATCGCTCCACCTTGACAGGATCCCTTTTCTGCATCTTTATCTTGGGTTTCTTGAGATGCGTATTTCCTGATCCATCTGTATATTGGCAAAGTAAATCATGTTCCTCTTTCTATCGAGCACTGCCATAAAATTTCTGTAGTAAAGTTTTCATTCTGCTCCTCCTTCAATTCATATGAACCTACATTCGGGATGTCACTTTGAGCTTTAAGAGATCTTGCTTGATTTTTGTTCCTTTTAGCTTTTCCGATTACTTCAGCCTTTTTCATCTAGATCCTCCAAATTTTTACTCCCTGATATATTTTTCAATCACCAAGTACCTTTAAGTATACGGCCTCAAGATGTCCTACACAATATGGAGCATCCACTTTCATTTTTGCAATGAGAAACTTCATTTTCTCATCTGTTAGCGCACAGAGATGCATTTTGTATTTTCTTTAATCATCAGATACTAGAATGGTTCTCACTGTTTCACGACTGCACCCAGTGTTTCTTAGAAACTTCAAGTTCTTATCTACAATATATCATCTCACTTACTGGTATGTTGTAATTTAATATCACTTCTTGACGTTTGTCACACGCTCCAAATACTACTAGCACTATTGATGCATTTGCTAACTCGAGCTAACCATTAGTCGTCCAGTGAAAAACCATAGCATTGGCAGTTCCTTCTTGTGGTGAATCTAACACGTTTTCTTGATTATGTTTCTTCTGGTACTAGCATCCATGATGCCAATCATTCTTTTCTTGTTTCTTACTAGCACTGTCTTTGGAAATAGCTCCAGCTGCTTTATGATGAGGCTTCTGTTGTTGATTGCTGGTGATAGACTTACATTCCTCAGCAATGTGTTCAATTTAATAACAAGTACATCATCTCTTCTCACATTTGTCTGTTAGTCTCCTGTAACCTTTGGTAGACTCTTGCTTCTGGTTAACAATACTTGTTTGGAATATAACTGGATATTTTTGGACATACCAGTTACATTCCAGCTTGATCATTTCCTCCACATCTCTTGGTGCTCTACATGTAAGATCAGTAACATGTCAGTAGATCGCATGACCATGAACTGTTCATCAAGTAATAGGTCTGCCAGTCCTTCAAAAGTATCGTTACATTTGGCCATGTCAGTCCACCTTATGCCGGAAATAAAATGAGACAGATTACCCAGTCGCCTTTGTCCCAGTTTTGACTTTGGGCAAATTTTTCCACGAAAGCATCTATGTCATCAACTTTCTGTTAATTAAATTTAACAAACTTAGACTTGCTGGCCCTGACTCCACTGCCATTCTCCAGTCCTTGTTTTGATTGGTTGAGCTGTGCAATATAAATTTGTGTTCTTATTCTCTCCACTTTTAGTCTTTTTATTCTTTCTCAATTTATGTTTTATTCTGTCTATTTCCAGTCGTTCCTTCCTCTCCATTTCTTTCTTTTCTCGTCTCTCTTCCCTATCTAATTCTTCTTCTTGTTTAACAAAATCCAACAGTTCACTGTTTTTAACCTGAAAAACTCTCCTCTTTCTAGCCATTTATCAAAATGTGAAATAGTTATACAAAACCTAATTGTAACCTCCACACTGTTTGTGCTACACCGTCAGTTGTGCGTACACAGCCCAACTTATTTCGGTTGTCAATCACGTTTTTTTCTACCGCCGTTTATAACTGTGTTATTGTGGCTGACTCGCCAAATATCAAAAACTCACTTTTTAGCAGCATATACTATATAGCAATGTAAACTGTGTTGGATTAAGTATTATTCTACACTAGGTGTCTGGGACTTGTTGGCGATAAATTCGACAATAAACTAACGGCACGAACTACTTATTTTTAAAATATATATTCGAACCAAGTTAAATGTGCGTACAAAATTCCTTCACATATATACTTAAAAAGTGGCATACTATGGATATATAATGTTAAGTGATATCGTGCATATGTTAAGTATAGTGGCTTGGTATAGATATTATATGCAAAGTAGTCCGGTATACCAATTAAAGGTTTTTTCTTCTAATCCGTGATGACGAGAAAACATACTTGAAGAGAAATATATTGAAAAACGAGCATGACGATGACCGAAGAAGGTCGAAACGTTGTTCGCTCATCTATAGTGCTTTCTCTACCCATACCAGCCGTTTTTACACATACAATTGTTTTTAGTGATATTTCGCAAATTTGAAATGCTCTTAGAAATGTCCATAGATATGTCTATATCAGGTTTTCGGATTGCAGAGAAACTAATCGAAGCAGCACTTGCATTTGAGACTGCTTGCTTGTCAAGAGTTGATTTTCAGTAACCAATCTACACAGAAATACAGTTTAAAACATTAGCGCGTGGCGTCTGTGTTCACAACCACGTAGTACAGTGAATTATAAAATGATTTATTACAAAAGCTTGTTACTCCTGTCACGATAACAACGTTGTTACAGATACCTGCTTTATGGATATTTATGCTCCGAGTTATTAAAATGCAGAATAAGTAGTGTAAGTTTTAGTGTGAATGGTACATTGTGCGTACGTTAATTAAACGGCCAGGTCAGAGACCTCTAAGGTTCTGGTATGCAGACACCCCTAATTTTTAAACTACTGAACAGACCTGATATCGTTTTCATTGGGATTCAGTCCATGTTATGAACCAGAGAGGATCAGAAAGTGATACTTTACTTTACATTTCCAATCTTCGTTGTTGACCTGAATATGACCTGAGAAGGTCGAAAAGCTGTTCTGTATTTTAATTAAAATTTTACAACCCATTCCAGCCGTCTTTAGAATACATTTTACTTCATCGCCATCGTGTTTTCTTAATTTCGCGCGCAGATACACGCTAGACGTCCCAAGATGGTAGGCAGCTAGTTACCACCACCCACCGCCAACTCTTGGGCTACTATTTTATTAAAGAATAATGGGATTTGACCATCATATTATAACGCCACCATGGCTGAAAGGGCGAGCATGCTTGGCGCGACGGGGATTCAAATCCGTGACCCTCGAATTACGAGTCGAGTGCCTTAACCACCTGGCCACGACGGTCTCCAAGGGACAGAATAGTGCTGAAGTATAATAAAACCATTAGTAATATCTTATAACAAGTGGAATTAAAGTTTTGTTTGTAAATTGTTATGGTAGTGTATGTACTCTTGTAGCTACGTTACAAGTTTCTAGATGTAAGTTTTAGTTTTCCTTTATTTCTATGTTTTCGTTGCAGTTACTCATGTGACAAGGATATTGTACGATTTGTTTTATGAATTACATCGTAGAAAAATAATAGCACCCTCTGATATATAGGTCAAAAACACTTTTTCTGAACACGGCAAAATAAAGAACTTAATCATACAAGATGAATTAATAGTATTTATTATTTATTTATAATAAAAACTCGATCATACTCAATATGCTCTAATACAATTATTAAGTGAAAAAAATGTTTGTTTTGAATTTCGCACAAAGCTACTCGAGGGCTATCTGTGCTAGCCGTCCCTCATTTTGCAGTGTAAGACTAGAGAGAAGAAAACTGATCATCACCACCCATCGCCAACTCTTGGGCTACTATTTTATTAACGAATAGTGGGATTTGACCGTCGCATTATAACGCCACCATGGTTGAAAGGGTAAGCATGCCTGGCGCGACGGGGATTCAAACCCATGACCCTCGGACTACGAGTCGAGTACCTTAATCATATGGCCATGCTAGGCCTTGTTATCATGAACAAACTGATTAATGGAACAATGTTTTCTACAGACTATGTTCACTTTGACACAAATTGTAAGCCTAATTTCACGAATTAATGAATATTTCAATTTAAACTTTAAAACTACCATAGGCTTAATATGCGAACAACATTTAACACTGGTGGATGAGCAAATGCTGTTTAACTTGCAGATCAGCTTACAGAAACGTTAACTCTTATTGAATAACTTTATTCAACCAATCTTCTTTCGATCATTCACACATTAAATACTTCACTCTATTCCATGGACTAATTGAACCAAACCCATGGGTAAATATCAGTCAAAATGTTCGACTTTTTTGTACAAACGTTCAACATATTTTAAAACAAGTGGATTGTCAAACAGTGGAAGTCAACAAGGCTTCATCGAGATAGTGAAAAAAAACAAAAAACAGTGGAAGTCAGAAAGGCTTAACCGGGGAAGTGACAAAAACATAAACAATGGAATCAGAATTTTGTTTGTTTGAAGTTAATTCCAAAACTATGCAATAGGTTATCTGTACTCTGTGCACCACTGGTAACTAAACCTGGTTTCAAGCATCACAAGTACATACCGATGTACCACTAGGGAGAGGGGCGGAAGCCGAAAAAGCTAAACCGAGGAGGTAATGACAAAACAGAAATCAAGCAATGGACGTCTGATGAATGACTCAAATTATTTCGTCTGAAGCTTTACGTGTTGCATGCCAGCTTTTAAAGCTCTGGTATTGAGCGAAAAATACCACAGGCAACAACGTGAAACACGTAAATGATGCAGTTGAAAACGAAACTGAAACAAATTTAAGCTGGCCTCCACTATACCATGAATTCTTCACGTTTTAAAAATTGACGAAAAAACAAAACAAACTAAGATCCATCCAGTTAGTGGCAACTTTTCCTTCTTTGATGCCATTTTACTTCAATTAGATCTCAGACTCGATAAATGGAAATATTCTGATTTTCAGATCTCCTGATCTATGTCAGTGTAAGAGTTGGTCGATATATTAGGGCTACACTATTACCACTCATAGCTGTAGTTCAACTATTTATTCATTTATTACTAATTAAAATTACTAATAAAATACACATTAACACTTAATGTAATATTGTTTTGATAACGAATACAGTTATGACATAAACCTCAGAAACTTTGTTGTTTAGTATTGTAAATCGTACACTTGTAATCTTCTCACGAAGAAAAGTATTTTAAATAAAACTAGTCGAGTACACAAATGAATAATTCCCGACAATATGCTCGGCCTACCGAACCCAAAGTATCTACGCATGCTCATATAGTCATTCACAAATAACAGTAACCAATAACTCTGCTCCATGAAGAGTTTTGTTTTTAGGTCTCTCCAATACCCATAGATAAAATATATACCCTAAAGCAGTGGTTCCCAACCAGGGGTGAGCGTTCCAGGAGGTGCGAGGTAACATTTTTTGTTGTTGTTTATATTAAGGGTACTGTCCTACATATTCAAAAATTACGTTCGATTTTTATTTCTTATTTTTCTTGTTACAGACGTAGCTTTTCACCTCGTTACGATAAACTATCGTTTCTATCGTCACCGTCGCAGACCGAATTCTTAATGTACAACTGTAAACAAACACACGAAACGTAAACATGAGCTAAATACTCGACACAGCTAATTAGGTTACGTTCGTGAACGCCTTCTTAAATTCTTTTATTTATGTTATGTATTCACGTGATCGTGACTCGAGAAACTTCCAGAAGTATCCAGAATTAATCGATGACGTCATGTGGCGTATATTCGAGAATGTTCTAGAAAGTTTCGCAGAGTATATAAACCCATGCGAAGTCAGTACATTGTTGATTCTGTGTTCGTGCAAAATAGACTTCATTGTGTCAAAGAAAAGGGAATGATGATTATGTAAAATTAGGTTTCACTTGCATTAGAACAGCTGAGGATCTGCAAAAACCCCAGTGCATGCTTTGTGACGCTTTCCTTTCAAGCGCAAAGTTAAAGCCATCTAAGCTGCAGGGACACTTCAACAACCAGTATGTTGCAGGCCATGATGCTGAATCGTTGGAAGGTAAAAGGGCCAGCTTTGATTCTCGAGCAACCTTTCCAAAATTAGGTTTTATATCTGCTGACAAACCACTGCTGATGGCGTATAAAGTAGCCAAATCAAAGAAGCCCCATACAATTGCAGAAGAGGTGATAAACCTGTGTGCATTGGAAATGACAACAATTGTTCTGGGAAAAGAAGCCTCAAACAAGCTTAAATTAGTGCCGTTATCAAATAATGGTATTCAAAACCGAATTGGTGATTTGAGTTCGGGCACTTTGGACCAAGTTATCGCAGATATCAGGGATAGTCCCTTGAAAATCTCTCCAATTTGAAGAAACAACTGATGTTGCAAACTGCAGTCAACTCATCACACTAGTGAGGTATGTCCATGATGGTGCCATGATGGAAGATTTCCTGTTCTATGAAGATCTGAAAACAACCACATAAGGGAAAGGTGTCTTACAGTGTCTGAAGGGCTTCTTTGCAAAATATGATTTAGATACCCAAATTATTGGTTTTCTGTGTACCGACGGTGCCTCTGCTATACTGGAAATAAATCGGGATTTTTTGCACTGATGAAACAAGAGATTCCGTACTTGCAAGGTACTCACTGTTTTCTTTATCGACATTTTCTTTATGGCATCAAAAACATTGCCTCCAAAGTTGAAAAAGGTCCTCGACACTTCTGTGAAGACCATCAACTGGATTAGGGGTCGCGCTCTGAACCACCGCCTCTTCAAGTCGCTTTGTGAAGATTTTGGAAGTGAGCATTCAGTTTTGCTTTTCCACACAGAAGTCCGCTGGCTGTCACGTGGGATAAATTTAACGCGTTTCTTTGAACTGCGAGAAGAAAACAAAACTTTTCTGAAGGAACGTGAGTAAGATTTGCTCAGAGAAAAAGAATCACAAGAATTCAACCAAATGCTAGTCTATTTAAGTGATATTTTCATTCGTATGAATGACCTGAGTGCATCTCTTCAAGGGAAAACAAACATATTGAAATGCTGCGAAAAGTTAAATGCTTTCAAAGAAAAGTTTTATCTTTGTTAACGAGTTAAAAGAGGAAATCTTTCAAATTTTCCATCACTCGAAGAAATGGTAGGTGAGGATGAGTCCCTAATTCCATGTGTGTGTGAAGAAGTTGTGGATCATTTGGAAATACTACCAAAGTTATTTGATGGATATTTTGGAGAACTGGAAACTTCTGAAGAATGGATTATGAATCCATACTCCTTCATTTGGAGAATGTGTTGGGTGATGAAGAACTGAAGGATGGTCTTATTGAACTGAGCACAAATCGAGTTTTTGAAATGCAGTTTGAAAGCAAAACTTTGGAACAATATTGATGTTTGGCAATAGACATGTTTCCAAGACTTTGTGAAAAAGCACTAAATGTGCTCATCCCATTCGCGACGAGATACTTATGCGAGTTTGGATTTAGTGCTCTTTTGTCAATCAAGACAAAATCTAGAAATCGTTCGAGTGCACAGGCAGACTTGCGAATTGCTATCAGCAACAAAGTGCCACGCTTTGAAAAACTCCCAAGAAATAAACAGGAACAAAAGAGTCATTAAATTTAAATTGCCTTATGAACATTTGAACATTTCAAGTTCAAAGAAGTTTCATTTCATGCATGGATGAAAGTTTATTTTTTGTGGGCCATGTAGGGTTTATGTAACTTTTAGTTTGTTGTAATATGTTTTCTTTTCCAAATGTTTCGTTTTTTGTTTATATATCATTAAAAACTAATTATAAAAATTTCTTTTGGCCACCTTCACCTTTGTTCTTAAATAAATAATTACTGTAAGGGGTGCGAGAACAAATTTTTTTAGGAGTGCGGTGCATAAAAAAGGTTGGGAACCATTGCCCTGAAGTGACATGTTTCTCAAATAGGTACCAAAAAAAACGCATACTCAGAAGTAATACAATTGATTCGAAGGATCTATTATGTTCAAGCCACAAATTAATATAATATGTGGACACTAACTTATTAAATGAAAAATACAACAAACTAGAAATATATACAAGTTCAACTTGATGGATGTTCTGAATGTTTTATCTTTTCTCAAGCTTCAAGGTACAAATCATATGGAAGGTCACTCAATATCCAAACTGTTAATAATACGAACTTGCACAAACAAAAAACCACTGAGATAAGCTAGTTTATATCGTTAAATAAAACACGAAATAACACGTTGATACAATACAAAATGATATTTTTCTTCCGTACAGCTGGTTTCTTGGAAACAATAAAGTTGGATACAATATTAAGCCAGAATTTCCTTTACAATCTACATAAAATAAAATCACTTAACGATTTACTATAAGACAACATCACAGGGAAATAAGTTGTAAATGTTACTCTTGTTGCAGGATTTCCGCTTACTGATATGGATGAGACCAATGAATTGTGTAAACATAATTTACGATAATAAAAGTAACTTTGAGGTTCTATTCAAAGTATTTCAGAAATAGTGAAAAAATAGCAGTGAAAACATTTTGTGTTTAATGTAAAAGGTAAGTGAACAAATAAACGAAGTTATTGTGGGGACTGTTATCAGGAAAAAAAAATTAGTTATATGCATAAAACACATATATTATTTATAAAACTAATCTTTAGTCACTCGACTAATTTCAACCAAACTTTGTGGGTTAATAGTTGAAACAAGGGGCATATTACTGGGAGTTCACATCCCATTCCACCCCATTAGTACTTTTATTGAGCGTTTATTATCTTTTATTGAGTTTACGTTATATATGCATAGATGGCTCTGCGTCATTTTTTTTTTGTAATATAACAGTTTTAGAAGAGCGCGCAAACATCTTATACATCTTACACACTATGGTCGTCACTATTACAATAATACTAAACTGTAGTTTTTGCTCCAACAGATACAATAAGGCTGATATGAAGAACCGTTTAAGTTGTAGCCACTTCCTACTTTGACCCGTGACCACGCTCCGGTCCGTAAACCAATTCTGCAGCCAGTGACCGTCAATTAATCAATCACGTGAAACAATTTGTTTGTTTTGAAATTTCGCACAAAGCTACTCGAGGGCTATCTGCGCTCACGTGAAACAAGGAAAAGGGCATTAAGAGCTAGGTGTTGAAAGAATAACAAAAAGCACCCACTACCGCGACTACTTTGTAGATTCCTCTTCTTAAAAGGCCATCCTGACCGTCACACAATGTATATAAAGCTTTAAATATACACGAATTGAGTGTTTAAATCTTAAGTAAAACCTCTGGTAAGGTGAGGTAATAATGAACATTCCAATAATGTTATAAAAAGTGCGATAAGGTTATGACTTTTGTATTGTTTGTCATAACATTCACACCTACAATTATTTAAGTTCGTTGTTTGTTTTGAATTTCGTGCAAAGCTACTCGAAGATTACCTGCGTTAGCCGTCCCTAATTTAGCAGTGTAAAACTAGAGGGAAGGCAGCTAGTCATCACCCCCCACCGCCAACTCTTGGGTTACTCTTTTACCAAAGAATAGTGGGATTAACCGTCACATTATAACACCCTCACGGCTGAATGGGCGAGCATGTGCTGGTGCGACCGGGATTCGAACTTACGACTCTCGAATTACGAGTTGAACGCCTTAACACACTTGACCATGATGGACCTATTTGAGTTCATAACACGGACAAAGGAAGGGTGCCTAAGCTTGTTAGCATATAAATGTAAAACAGGTGAATTTCAACATAAAAGTAACTACACGAGACTCAGCCTTTCTTTTAGAAGCCGAATAACAACTGCTGGTATCTTTTGTAAGGGAACAAAGTCACGACTATTAAGCGAGTTTTCGCTTGTTAGTATTGATAAGGGAAAATCTGGCATGAAAAGTCACGTGACTGTCGAGTGTTATCTCCCGCGTAGAAATAAAATCAACAATAAAGAATTCACGCGACAAATTTAAAAACCATCAAATTTACATACATGTATAACGTACTTTTGTTCTAACGTGCAACAGAAGCTGAAAAACAGACTTTCCTACTGAAAGGTACTTGCTTGACACTAAATGTCTGTGTGGCGTTGTATAATTCTGTCATGCGCGTACCCTTGAAAACAGAAATAAACGATAATACAAAACATGACATTTTTCTCAATGTCATCAAATCTGTGCTTTCTATTTGGCAGAACATATTTGCATTAAAACGCTAATTTCTTTGTTATAGCAGCTTCGATTATTTAAGTTCAAATACAATAATCAGAACATTATAACGCCCCTACGGTTGAAAAGGCGAGCATGTTTGGTGAGACCGGTATTCGAACCCGCGACCCTCAGATTACGAGTCGAACACTTTAACCCACCTGGCCATGCCGGGCATGATCCAGGATACTGTTGACCAACTGAATTACCCATATAGTGTGCCTGTTCAACGTTAGGGGATATTATGTGCGTAACTTGGCGTATCAAATTCTAAAGAAACAAATTATCATCAGTCAGAAAACAAATTCTGCTCCGAGAACACCCGTATTATTGTTCTAACCCCACATGATGTTCTCATACAGTTTATGCCTCACACCTCTCTCTCTCTCCACTACATAGAGGTTTTGTAACATTTATGTATAAATTAAAACAAATTACCCCTAATGAATTCATTTTTGATGCAATATCGTTTCCTGGTGTGTCGCTCTGCCATACACGAGCGTTTAAAGCATTGTTTGAAATTCTTTCACATGCCTAATGCTTCTATAATTCACTTCCGTGTGGAATGTCTTGTGTTTATTTTAACAAAATCTCCAACGGTCATTTTTTAATTCGTGTGAAGCATTAAAAATTGATGTATCAAAATATTTTTAATAAATGAAAAATATACACTGAAAACAGTTCACGTTGAAAATGCCAAAGTTTTCCGAATGAATTCATTTAATCGTTTGTGTGTCGGTTGAAACCTAAAGGTTGTATTTTTTTCTGGACCGAGCGAGGCACCCTAGCATTACAAGTCTCAATGCTCACAAGAGATTTGTTTTTCTTTAATTACTCATGTGTTTTGGTTATAGCCATAATATTTAGCATAAAGCCACATAATAGACATTCGGAGATATATCTACAATATGGATAAAACGACAGCTTTCAAGCTTACCATTAGTAATTATAGGCAACCATTCAAATATTGATGTATTTATGTTTCGACCAGCTGTTTAAAGTTCAAAGTCACCATACATCTAACACACCATTCATTTTTTATCCCGATAAGTCACTAATAGAACCAGGAGAATAACAATTAGCTACAGAACCTCATACAAAGATGGTATAATCAGTAGGTTAAACATCGACAGCAGTCTGGTGAAAGGTACTTCATACGGCACGTGATTAGTTCAGTAATACAGTTTTGTCGTTTTCATCTCAGCTAAATCGATTAAAAGACTATTCAAACAAGTTTCATGTTGTTACGTTTTTTTATGTTTTATGTTTTTCGTAGACTAAACGCAACAGAAAAACACAGATAACAGCTTGTATAATTTATTACTGTTACGTATTTTTTATGTTTTATGTTCTTCGTAGACTAAACGCAACAGAAAAACACAGATAACAGCTTATATAATTTATTACACTAAACTATTAACAAATATAACAGATATAACATAAATTATATGATAACAGTGACAGATATTAAGTTACAACATTCGAAATTAATTACAACACAAAATAATACTAGTTTCAAACTTCAAAATTAATCACAATACAAAATGGTACTGGTCTGTATCTAATATAATGATCTAAAATGAAAGTCTCAAATTCCAGTCTAGGGTGTGAATTTGGTCCCACGAAGAAATTCCGAAACTTAAATGAAGAAGTTCAGGAACAGTTCAATAAATTCGCCGACTCTCAGCACAAGCAGTAATTCAGATGAATCGTAGAGATTGACGAAATAAAATCACAGCTCCCGTAGATCTAACTTTAGTCACAAATCCAAGTTGAATAATCACAGCAAACACTTAATCTTTCACAAATAACTGAGTCTCTTCTTTCTCTTCGAATAATAACTGATGTCTGAATCTCTCTCTTGTCTCTCGCATCTTCGTCTGTTTATATATTGTAGGCCTAAACTCCCCGAAAGACCGCGAAAATTCTACAGGTCTCCAGAGCATTCCACGCATGTGCGTTCTTGCACGAGACTACACGTCTAGACACGAAGTCACCAGCACCTCTTTTACAAACATACGATTGGTCTATTTAATTCAAGAAAATTCTAAATGTTACCCTAAATGAATAACAACATATTTTATTAGTTTAAACCTCGAAACAATAATATAAATATGGAAATATAGATAATAGAAATGAAAATTTAAACACAACACGACATGTTGTCGTTTACAAAATATTTACACGACATTTAAATAACACATGTGTTTTCAGATGATGGCTATAGCCCGAGGTAAATCTATTGGGAAAGATTAAAATCACCTCTCCAGGCTCTCTTTCGTTACCAAGGAACACAGATCCGTAGGTTGAAACAAAAATGAATACTATAAATATTAAGTATTATGTTATATCAGATTTACATTGCGGTATAGGGGATCACTATTATAAATAATAATTTAACTCAAATATAGGTAGGAAAAAATATGCAAGAGACTGAGGGAATATATCCAAGTGAACAGCGATAAATCACTCGTGCCTACAATATGTACGAAAATGTTACCCTAAATGAATAACAACATATTTTATTAGTTTAAACCTCGAAACAATAATATAAATATAGAAAAATGAATAATGAAAATTTAAACACAACACGACATGTCGTTTACAAAATATTTACACATACATAACACTCTCCCCCTTAAAAGTAAAAAAAAGTTTGAACTTGTGAAAACTTTTTTGTTTTGCTTATTTGTCTTTTTAAACCAACTTAAAAGGGTTAAATCCAGTAGATTCTGAAATAACCTCACGAACTTCAAACAATAACAAGGAAACACCCTCAACCCAGTTCTTTGAGTGTTTGTGGCAGTAATTTGGTGGAAACGATCAAAAATACCTTATGACTCAGGATGGTATGCACTGGATGAAACTTGATGGAGGTTTAGATCATGCATGGCTTGTTCAAATATATTGGACATAAAATTTAAGCCTTGATCTGATTGCACAACTTTTGGAATCCCGAACATGGTAAAGAATTTAATAAGAGCCTTGACAATGTTGGGAGCAGTGATTTTTCTCAAAGGGATTGCCTCAGGGAAACGTGTAGAAGCACACATGATCGTCAAGATGTATTCATTTCCTGCTTTGCTTTTTGGCATTGGGCCAACCCAGTCGATAATGACCCTTGAGAACGGTTCTTCAAAGGCAGGAATAGGCTGCAGTCGTGCTTTTGGAATCCCCTGATTTGGTTTTCCAGTCATTTGGCAAGAATGGCATGTCTTACAAAAGTCAACAACATCTTGGCGCATCTTTGGCCAATAGAAATGTCGTCGGATACGATCTAAGGTTTTTCTTACACCTAAGTGTCCCGACAATACATGGTCATGAGCAAGACTAAGAATATCATTCCGATAGCATTTTGGAATGACGATTTGGTGAATAACATTCCACTCTTCATCAGCAGCAACGTCAGGAGGTCTGTATTTTCTCATTAACACACCTGACTTCTGGTAGTAACAAATAGGGACAGTTCCTATTTCATTTTCATTAACAGCCAGTTGTAGAAGAGAACGAGTTTCAGGATCATTGTCCTGTTCCTCAATAAGTTTGTTACGATGAAGAGAGTCGGAAAATGTCTTAGAGTCATCAGTAGAACTTAAAGTTGAGTCAGAAATCTCATCGATGTGAGACATAAATGTATCAGATAAAAAGAAATCCTCTTTGGACTCCTGAGAACGTGTCTGAGAACGAGTAACAGCACAGGCGGGAAAAACATCAGGGAACTCTTCAACGAGTTACTCTGTACTGGGACTAATAACAGGTGCTTCAACAACACGAACCTCTGGTACCACCTTACTACCAGCCAAATCATTCCCCAAAAGCATAGACACACCTTCAACAGGCAATGAAGCTTTAATACCCACAGTCACTGGGCCTGAAACTAAGTCCGAATGTAAATCCAATCTATGAAGAGGAATAGAAACGACGCCACCTTCTACACCAGAAATGAGCACACTGGCCCCAACGGATGACTTTTCAGAAAACGGAAGTACACCTTCCAAAATCAAACTCTGAAAAGCTCCAGTATCCTGCAGGATTTTAATTGGTTGCAGACGTGAATCGCCAACAAAAGAAACAAAACCTTCAGTGATGAAAGGCTTAAATTTGTCCTCAACAAGATTTTCAGGTACATCAATAACATTGGACTTGGAATCCACAGTGGACTGGACAGGGTCAAAATCATTGGAAACCAATGATATATCCAACAAGGGCGAAATGAAACTATTGGGTGATGGCTTGTTTTTGAGCTTATAGCACTCAGAAATCAGATGGCCAGGTTTCTTACAATAAGCACATGTTTTGGATGAGAATGACACGTTTTGGGTAGATGACGAGCTTTGAGAACAAGATGGAGTCTTCGTTTGAGAATTAGAAGTTTGCTCTTTTTTGTCTCTGTCGACATTTGCATAATATTTGAATGAGTTATTGGGTTTCTTTGCTGTGTGATTTGTTTTGCTTTTGTATGAGAAATCTTTGTGAGTCAAAGCATACTCATCTGCCAAGACAGCAGCATCATAAATTTTTGAAGCTTTTTGTTCATCAATACAAGTTTTTAGCTCTACGGGAACACATCTTTTAAACTCTTCAACTAACACGAGTTCTCTGAGTTTTGTATAATCATCTTTAATTTCTTTGGAATCACACCACCTGTCGAACAGAGTTTCTTTTTCACGACCAAATTCGACATAAGTTTGGCTGTCAAACTTTTTGTAACCACGAAATTTTTGTCTATATGCCTCTGGCACCAATTCATAAGCATTCAAAATATATTTTTTGACGTGCTCATAATCATAACTTTGCTCGGCCGTGAGTTTGGAAAATACTTCCTGAGCTTTACCCTTGAGAACACTCTGGAGTAATACTGTCCAATATTCGGTTGGCAATTTTAGCCTAAGGGCCAATTATTCAAATTGCTGAAAATATCTATCTACACCTTTTTCATTGAATGGAGGTACTAAACGAATTTGTTTGGAAGCATCAAAATTATCCAACCGCATTTGAACAACCTTTTCTTCTGTCTGTGCCTTTCTCATACTGATTTCTTTATCAGCTTTAATACGTTCTATTTGTATTTCGGCATCAAGAACAAGGCGTTTGTTTTCTTGTTCTGCCTCAATACGTTTTTGTTCTGCCTCAAGTCGTTTGCTTTCAATTTCTAAACGAAATTTCATTTCCATTTCCATTTTTTTTAATTCGAAATCTGGGTCAAAATGAGCGACAGGCAATTGTGCAACTTTTTGAGGTAAAACTTTTTGGCTGACCAAATGTTCAACAATAATTTGTTTAATATCTGCTTTCTTCATTGATTGCTTCACTTCTAAATTAAAATGTTTACCAACATCAGGCAATTCAGATTTTTTTAATTCACTGATTAATTCGAAAGAGGGATTCTGATTAAATTCGTTTATAAAATCTTCAAGTTGGAATGCCATTTTGAATATACAAGCTGTCTATCTGTATATAATATAAATCTTATTTTATAATAAAATTAAATTGTTTGTTCGATATCCCGGACGGGCCCCCAATTTTCTGTTACGTATTTTTTATGTTTTATGTTCTTCGTAGACTAAACGCAACAGAAAAACACAGATAACAGCTTATATAATTTATTACACTAAACTATTAACAAATATAACAGATATAACAAATTATATGATAACAGTGACAAATATTAAGTTACAACATTCGAAATTAATTACAAAACAAAATAAAACTAGTTTCAAACTTCAAAATTAATCACAATACAAAATGGTACTGGCCTGTATCTAATATAATGATCTAAAATGAAAGTCTCAAATTCCAGTCTAGGGTGTGAATTTGGTCCCACGAAGAAATTCCGAAGTTTAAATGAAGTTCAGAAGCAATTCACAGTTCAGTAAATTCGACGAAGTTCTTTTCACGATGCCTTTGATGAACGTCATAAAATTGTCGCCTTTAATTTTTTCGATTTCCCGTAAATTGTTCCACACGTGTTAACTTACAGTATAACCACTAATTCGGATAAATCGTAGAGATTGACGAAATAAAATCACAGCTTTCGTAGATCTAACTTTAGTCACAAATCCAAGTTGAATAATCACAGCAAACACTTAATCTTTCTCAAATAACTGACTGTCTCCTTTTGAAATAAAACTAATGTCTGACTCTTTTTATTTCTCGCATCTTCGTCTGTTTATATATTGTAGGCCTAGACTCCCCGAAACACCGCGAAATTTCTACAGATCTCCAGAGCAACCCGCGCATGTCCGTTCTTGCACGAGACTAAACGTCTAGACACGAAGTCGCCAGCATTTCATTTACAAACATACGATTGGTCTATTTAATTCAAGAAAATTCTAAATGTTACCCTAAATGAATAACAACATATTTTATTAGTTTAAACCTCGAAACAATAATATAAATATGGAAATATAGATAATAGAAATGAAAATTTAAACACAACACGACATGTTGTCGTTTACAAAATATTTACACGACATTTAAATAACACATGTGTTTTCAGATGATGGCTATAGCCCGAGGTAAATCTATTGGGAAAGATTAAAATCACCTCTCCAGGCTCTCTTTCGTTACCAAGGAACACAGATCCGTAGGTTGAAACAAAAATGAATACTATAAATATTAAGTATTATGTTATATCAGATTTACATTGCGGTATAGGGGATCACTATTATAAATAATAATTTAACTCAAATATAGGTAGGAAAAATATGCAAGAGACTGAGGGAATATATCCAAGTGAACAGCGATAAATCACTCGTGCCTACAATATGTACGAAAAAAAGACAAGCGTACAAGAGTGCAACTAAATAAAAGTTAATTGTTGTTGCCACATTAGTAAAGCCACGTGAGACTATATTCCGTGTCCACTGTGGGGAATGAAACCCCAAACCTCGGATTTGGTGTTGCAATTACAAGTTCGTATACTTACCGCTGTCCCTCCGAGGGACAAAAGTAACAATACAAGAAAAAATAAACTGTCAACACAACCAGTATCGTGTTCTTGTCACAATCATTATCATCATCTAAGCCTAAAAATACAAACATTACTGACAAACTACAAAAAAAATAAGAGGGGAGAGTTTCAATTCAGAAATCATATCGAAACGTTCTTGATGTCATTAAACAGTTACGATTTAAACACACACGGAATAAGGCGACGCCCGAAACGTTGTAAGAAACGTATTCAGCTTTAATTGGTAGTGAAAGAGTGGCGTAGCTACATTTTTGTTTAGTTTTGTTTGTTTTGAATATCGCACAAAACTACTCGAGGGTTATCTGCGCTACCCGTCCCTAATTTTGCAGTGCAAGATTAAAGAGGAGTCAGCTAGTCATCACCACCCACCGCCAACTGTTGGACCACTCTTTTACCAACGAATAGTGGGATTGACCGAAATATCTTAACGCCCCCAAGGCCGAAAAGGTGAGTGTGCTTGGTGTGACGGGGATCCGAACTCACGACCCTCGGATTGCGAGTCGAGTTCCTTAGCCACCTGGCCACGCCGGACCATTTTATTTATTTATAGATGCAGGTTTTTGTAGAAGAAATAAAATACTTCATTTCTCCATGTACCATTGTTTTACTTAGCTTCATATCCACAACTATTCTCAAATATTTTATCTTTCTTCAACCCTTATTACGTATTGAACGCCAATCAATACGTCTTTCTGTTGTTCTTGAACTTCACGTAAAGCTACATGTAAACTATATGCGCTAACCGTCCGTATTTTAAAGTAAATCATCATATAGAAAGCAAATGAGCAAACAACACCCCCTACAAACTCTTGAGCTACTCTTTATCAACGAATAATGGGCCCTAATCAGACAATGCCAAATAAACATTTCTATTTCGCCACTCAAAAGTATCTCAGTAAAAAGATATTTAGTAATAATAATATATATCAACATTACTTTCAATCACATTTTGAAAACGTATCACTGCTGTATTTATTTAATATTGTAACAGATTTTCTGGTTTACATTCAGTTTAATATCTACATTTGTTTCAGTATATTTTTTATGCATGTGACGTATATTGTCAGATATGTATTGGGCAAGTCCCACCTGTCCTTCAAATTTGAATAAGATTCTAGAGAGGAAGAATAACCAATATGCAGTTTACGGAAATACTAGATTATCTTCAAACATTGTTGAACGTTCAAGAATCTAGCGTGATTAGTATAAAGCTAGAGGGAGACGCTGATATAACTTTGTCATATACAGTCAGTATACTACAGAGTGGCCCGTAAGTCCCTACCCATCCATATATCTTATGTATCCAGTGTATCTGTATGCCGTTCCTTATTCTCGCTGTATAATATTATGCGACGCTATGTTCAGCGAAACATTTTCCTCAACATGGGCTTACATCAGCTTTATGTCTCTGAAAAAAAAGATAAACAAATTAATAATATATGCGTAATTGAATATAACGTATGGATGAGTTGGGACTTACGGGCCACCATGTATAAGCCTCGGAAGCTATGCTTGCGATTATCGCTTATTTATCAGAAAAATACAGAATTCGACCAGTAACGTTTATAGGCTTCGAACATTAAAAAACGTTCAACTTCAGAACATTAACTTTCAGTATTTCTACGAGGACATTAGATACGTCTTCCTTTATGAAAGGTAAGCTTATAAACCACGTTAGGCCAAACAAGAACAGTTTGTTTGTTTGTTTTTTGGAATTTCGCACAAAGCTACTCGAGGGCTATCTGTGCTAGCCGTCCCTAATTTAGCAGTGTAAGACTAGAGGGAAGGCAGCTAGTCATCACCACCCACCGACAACTCTTGGGCTACTCTTTCACCAACGAATAGTGGGATTGACCGGCACATTATACACCCCCACGGCTGGGAGGGTGAGCATGTTTAGCGCGACGCGGGCGCGAACCCGCGACCCTCGGATTACGAGTGCACGCCTTAACGCGCTCGGCCATGCCAGGCCTCAACATTTTAAACTTTCTTTTTCAAAAATGAAGTTGTTGTTTTTGAATTAAGCACAAAGCTACACAATGGGCCGTGTAGCCCACCACGGGTATCGAAACCCGGATTTTAGCGTGTAAGTCCGCAGACATACCGCTGAGCCACTGGGGACCAACAAGAACAGAGCTAGCTAGTATTTCCGTCAAGTGAAATGTATCTGTGCCTCAACATAAAAGTAATTCGCTCATCGTAGACCTGAAACGTCGATAAAATATTCAATCAGTGATGTCGAGAAACCCACTTGTTGAGAATTTTATATGCAAAAACGGCTCGTTTGGGTTCAGAAAATATTTTAAATAGAAGAGCGAACAACGTTTCGACCTTCTATTTAAAATATTTTCTGAACCCAAACGAGCCGTTTTTGCATATAAGATAAAATATTCAGTTCCAGACCAAATAGAAGACTCAATTTTATTTATGTTTGCAAAACGTTTTGTATATATATAATGATTTGTATTAACTATTTGTAATACATGTTATTATGAGTTGTATTGTTGCTTGCAAACTAAACTATTAAGAATATTGTGTGTATCAATCTTTTTGGCAAATATCACAAATTTGGCAGGTATTAACATTTAACTTTAAAATTATTTGAAATCGTAAATATGTAACGTAAGTAGCACAATAAAGCAGAGATCCGAGATAAATTATAATACATAATATTCGCTACAATATCTATAATTTAAATACATAAGGCAAATTTGTACGACTTGATTACTCTAAAATCAAATTCTGTAAAACTTATACCAATGTCAAATGCACTTTCGTGTATCTAATTTTTCACATTTATAAAGAGACTGTCTGTGAATCAACTAAACTCTAGATTAAATGTATAGCATTTCTTATTGACAAGTTATTTTCGTGTGTGAAAAAAGAAAGAAGCAAGAGAGTTTGGTTCTAAAAAAAAAGTCAAACAGGTGTGTGTGAACCCAGTTTCTTGCGTTGCAAGTCCGAAGGTGGGGGATCATTAAAATAAATATAATTTGTTTTCAACATGAGGTCAGACGGAAGCCTAGAAACTATGATCAAATTTATTAATTTGTCTTCAAACTGCGCTTAAGGAAACTTACAAAGAATACTAAGTAATAAAAACACTACATTTAACACAAACCAACTGTTTACTAAGCTTCTTTACGAGTACATAATTAAAAAACAAAAAAATCTAATGAAACTCAAGATTATAAAACTAGAAACTAGGTAATATTAAAGTGGGGATAATTATTGCTTGGTTTTATTACATTTGTGTTGATATTTTACTTTTCTGAAAATACTTTTTGAAAATGTTTTTCCAAGTTCTTAGTAAATTTTCAGTGGTACTTCGAAATCGAGATGGTTTATAGAACAAGGTGTGTATATTATCACGAAAAGGCTTAACTTTGACCCTATTATGTTTCATTCAGAATGTGTTTTACAAGATCACTTGCTAGTAGGCGAAGCTTTCCACTGTGCCCTAACCTGGATTATTACAGATGATTTGTTACTGTACAGTTTTCAGTAAAATTCAGCGTCAGTCTTGAATTGTATTTGGGACAAAGAAACAAATCAATGTGCGTGTTACTTCTACAAACTTCGGTAAGCAATGTACGCTTGACATTGGTTATAAAAAAATTTGTCGCCGGCAGAGAAGACGGTAAGGTGTTGCTGGAGTAAGGTACATCAGGACGTGTCTTAGCTTCTCCTATGGCTTCGCACCCAACGAGAAATGATTACCGCAAATACTACAGTATGTCAAGTGTAGCTCCCTCAATATGTCGTCTAGTTCGCCTTACACCTTCCCCAGGGAAAAGGGCTGTTTAGTTAAAACTACAAATTAAAACTATACGGACGTAAATTGAAGGGATCCCTTTTGTTGTCGAGTGTGTTAATGTTTGTCGGATCTATAAAGACCCACCTAATATTAAACCTTCCCGTACAGCATTTGATACATGGAACCGAATAGTACGTATGGATACATTGATGCGAAAGAGATGTCAAACGGGAGAACATTGAGGGTCAATTTGTAAGATAATCAGTATATCAGTGCTGCAAAAAACACAGATTTTCAGAAAAAGTTCACAAAGTGTTGTTTTCTTTTTCTGTATCATTAAGTTCAGTTTGCACGACAGTGCTTGCAAGCGTTGCATGTATGCTTAGGTGGGCCCGGTACGGCCAAGTGTGTTAAGGCGTTCGACTCGCAATCCGAGGGTCGCGGGTTCAAATCCGGGTCGCACCAAACATGCTTGCCCTTTCAACTGTGGGGGCGTTATAATGTGACAATCAATCCCACTATTCGTTGGTAAAAGAGTAGCTCAAGAGTTGGAGGTGGGTGGTGATGACTAGCTGTCTTCCCTCTAGTCTTACACCGCTAAATTGGGGACGGCTAGCGCAGATAGCCCTCGAGTAGCTTTGCGCGAAATTATAAAACAAACAAACAAGTATACTTAGGCCTACAGACTGATACTTACGAACTATGGCTTAGATCGAAAAGCTTAGAAGCACGCCTATATTAAATATATACATTTCGGCTACTGGAAAAAGCCTACATCTAGGCCTAATTATGTAATTCGATTGGTAAGAACACGAGAATCACAAAAACAAGCACACAGTTTGTAGGCCTGTGATACAATAAAACATTTCAACAAACCAAACAGTAGGGAGGTATCCACCATAACCCCCACCTATAGTGAGGGAGGATGCATCTCCACAAGATCTACGCCCCTAGCATAGATAACACTGACTCAAGACAGCGTCAGTAGTTAGACATTCAAACCTCTTCGCATGCAATTGTCTTGCACGTGCTAAGATATGCACGTGTACATCTGAAAATCACAATACACAAATCGAATTCCAAATACGAAGCAGGAAGGAAGGCATAATTGCAGCTTAAGATATACGTCATTACGACAAGGTTGGGTGAGGAACAGATACAACGAAACGAGTACAATTAAAAGTTAATGACGCAGGTATCTAGGAATAAAAAATGAAACTTTGACAACCATTAATTGGCGGGGGGATGTTTTGAATTTCGCGCAACGAAACATGAGAGCTAATTATGCTAGCCGTTCTTAATTTAGTAGTGTGACACTAGAGGGAAAGCAGTTAGTCATCACCACCCACCTCCAACACTTGGACTACTCTTTAGGACGAACATTTTTGGTGTGAGTTTCGAACCCACGATCTTTGGATTACGAGTCGATGCATTAACCATCTGGCCATGCCGAGCCCTAATTATGTGGGGGAGGAGGAAAAGTTAACGACAGTAAACATGCACCGCGCGAAGTTTTGCAACCAATGTAGCGTGTTGTTTAACTGGCAGTGATAACAACCACGTCTACACGCATGTGTCATATTAATGTAAGGTCTTATACACAGTTAATCAGCACTATATTAAGCAATAAATGTAATTTAACAGTGAATAGACTAAGAATCGATTCTAAATCAGTGGCGTAAAGAAGCCTGAGGGGGGATGCTCCCCTCACTTTCCCATGTTTACTGATAAAAACATTCCTAATTTTGATACATTATTCTTAGGAAAAGCAGAGAGGTGCATGAAATTTAATCCCAAATCCCAAAGCTTCCAGGGAGCCCAAGACCCAGCCGTAATGGAGGCGTCTGTGGCACGCATTCTTCCATTTCGCTCGGTCAAAGAACCCTTGGGCCCTCATCCACTTTTAATTTGCTTCCTACACCTGTAAAGGTATATGGTTACTGTATTTATTTCTGAGACAAAACGTTTTTCGTGTGTGTATTACATGGGTCCATAGTTTATTGCAGCCTCGGAAAATACTGGAAAATATGGTCATTTGGGGTCTAACTGTTTAGTCTCTAACTCTGCTTCAAAACAAAACTCACACCGTACACCTGAGTTTTAAAGTCAAAACTAAAGTTCGTCAATTATATTTCATAGTGGACCTGGCGATGGTGTTTAATTTAATAGAAACGGTTCCTCAGATATTTTGTAATGATGTTCCAATACAGTTTTACGTGCCTCGGTATACAAAACAGCTAGTTACAAACATCCTCTGCACAAGTTAGATATGTTTTCATGTTGTGAAAAAAAATTGATTTTCATCTAAGAGAAGATTGATTGTCAACTCCAACAACTTTCGATGCATTGACTCTTCTGGAAAGGAAGTCAGGGTATTTTCAGGTGAGAGAGAGATGATTGTGAACTCCAATCTCCAATGCATGGAATCCTCTAGACGAGAAAGTCGGTGTTTTCATGACGATAAAAAGACTGATTACCGTTTGAAACATTAACTCTTTTGGACTACAACGCTTCGGCTACAGTTTCAGTCATGAATTGGACCCATAACAAAAATATGGAACTGTTTAATGAGCATAATAAAGACATATGTGGAACGAGATATTTATATTCATCACGCGTGATGTAAAAGCGTTTGAAGTAGCTCCACTAACTTTGTGACATGAACTGTTTAAATGATACTCAAGAAATGTGAAAGTGTTTATATTAACGTGATCACGAGATATGTAATGAGAGGGCAGAAAGTTCATTAAAGAGCTCCACATCTTGTAGTGATTTCATCTGAGTCGTATCTGTAAATTTTATCTAAACAAAATGGTTGGTAATGGTTCTTAACGGATTTCATGTTTAAGCATCTTGAGAGAGTATTATACAGATCTTTAAGGTCTTCATTCCATGAACATTAAATGTTGAAGAAAACTTAATACAACAAGAAAGAGAAAACTACACACACACACACACACACACAATTTGAACAATTCATTTTCTTTATCCTACTTTACTCCAAAACGCATGTACATGTTAGGCCAATCATTTGAACCACACTCACATACTTCTGTCGTATTTAATACCATAAATAGTATTATATGACTAGCATATAGTTTGACATCAAATGCCACGTAACCGTTCAGTGCAGTTAGCTGACCACTGAGTTGATGTGTAATAAATTTTACGTTCAATCCCGGAGAAAGGAAGCGTTACACTGGTACAACTGTGACCTTAAAGGGAGAAAGAAACAGTGTCTAGTTAGGTCTCGGATTAACTTATCGCCGTCCTCTAGTTTGAACTCTAACTTGACACATGCTTTATGTATATTTGCAAATATTGTTATTTTTTGGGGGAAAACTTATCTAATTCAGCCTGAAAAACACAGTCGATTGAAATCTACAAGCCTTACCAGAATATGGCACCTCATGTTTTGTAAAAAGGTGATTCAATTTTATAGCATTGTACCTTGATATACCTTCAAGCTTTTTGTGACAGTAAAAAGATTTTTGTAATTAAGCGCGTTGAAACAAAATGGACTATCTGATGTGACCACCACGGGTATCAAAACCCTATTTTTAGCGTTATAAGTCTGCAGTCTTACACTATGCCACTGGTAGGATAACATTATAACAATGCGATTTAATTTTACAAACCCTTACCCAGGTACATTTCCTCTTGACAGCACGGCAAAGTGATTAATTTTACAAACCCTTACCCAGGTACATTTCCACACTTTGTGGTATAATAACGTTATTTTATTTTACAAACTCTTTCCAGGATGAATGTTTGTACTGTTGTAACAAATAAATATAATTTTGTTATCGTATTAACCTTTTTCTGTGGTTAAATAACGCTTGTATTGTTTTGTTTCAGATCAGTAGCTTAATCTGAAAGATACAGATATATTCTCTTAACTGTATGCAAGTCTTCAACAGATACTTTTATCCACTTTTATAAAAATTACAGTTAAAGTGTGTAAAGAAATTCTAATAACTCGAAAGGATTCACGAGCTGGTCTTTGAAAATGCACAAGTAAACGTGACATACTGGATGGTTGAGTGAAACTGATGAAGGGATAAGTCATGCATACCAAGCCCTTTTCTCAAGTGCTTTAACACTAAGTGAGTGGCTTTACTCATCTAGCTACATCACCAAAAATGTTATAATAAAAAAATAATTAGAATTAAAGAGTTTCAACCTCAACCTTACTAAAAATAATCGAATGTTATTACGAAGTTCTGACAATCTTTTTGGTTTTTGCTACACATTTCTGTAGCTAACTTCTTTGAATGTCATCTGAGGGGAATATATATGTTAACCTAAACGTTGCTACAAGTTTCTATCGAAATACAGACAAGAAAATTTGGATCTATTTTTCTTTTGTTGTGTGGATGTATTAACACAATGAAATGCACGTTTGTGAGTATTCAAATATTGATTGTTAAAATATTTTTAGAACATTCAATTTCTTCAAATTGATTAAGCGATAAGATAGGTTATTACCCGAAGTTTAATCAGGGATAGATGTAGAAACACCATTATTAGAGTATAATTCATAGAATAAGAGCAAGTCTTTACAACTTTCAAAAGGGGCATTACGATTACTGTACGTTCGATAGGCATGTGACCACTGACCAATAAAAATGTAGCATAACAGAAATAGAAATATCTTCAATATCGATCTATTTATGCCAGAGAAAGCCATTCAATGAAATGAATAATACTAAAACGGTGGGATTTGAACACACAAAATTACAAAGATAAAATAAAAACCTACATCTATCTGACTGATAACAATTCAGCTAGCTCAGAAAAGTCAGAAAATCCAAAACAGTTCACTTACTGTTTTAATTGCTAATTAATTCAAGGTCTGAAAGGAAAGAATCCTATCAAATGTACACTGCTGGCCAAAATCTTAAGTCCAATGAACATAAAGAAGAAAACATGCATTTTGCGTTGTTGGACTGAACCATTTATTTGAGTAAAGCTTCGATAGATGACAATAAGAAATGGGAAAAAAAATAGAATTTTCCAGCATTTAATAGGGAAAATGTGAACACTATGAAATTACCCTAAATACAAGCTGGTCAAAAGTTTAAGACCATACAGAAACGAAGCGTTAATCGGTAAACACGTAACGAAATTTAATCATTTGTGTTCAAGCGATAGCGTTCTCAACATTTTCCACTGACATCTCCTGTGTTACATTAAGTAAAAACATGGCAATGGCTAAAAAGTTGACAGAGTTTGAAAGTGATAGAATTGTCGAGCTGAAAAAGCAAGGTCTCTCTCGATGTTTGTCAGCCAAAAGCGAATGTTTGCAGTTATTCGCAAAGACGGCCGTGCATCTCACTACTGAGATCTCTTGTTGAGCATTTCCCACCCTGTTTAGGACTTCTTTTTGGTATGGTCTTAAACTTTTAACTAGCTAGTATTTAGGCTAATTTCAGTGTTCGCATTTTTCCTATTAAATGCTAAAAATGTTTATTTTTATTTTCCATTTTCTTATTTTCAGATTTCGAAGCTCTGCTCAAATAAGTGGTTGAGTCTAACAACGCAAAATGCACATTTTTTTCTTTGTGTTCATTGGCTTTAAATATTTTAGTCAGCAATGTTTAGTCCAACTTTTCTAACAAGACCAAAGATCGAATTCCCACTAGCATCACATGGTTCCTTTCAAGTCTTACACAAAGGTGGCAGTAGTATAGCAACCAAAACTAGAGATAAAAACAAATAGTTCTAATAAATAAAATTCGAACAAGATGGTAATGTAAGCAAAAACCTGTGACAATAATTGATATCTGATTGGCACGGCCTTACTTTAAGTACTTAAAGCTTAACCTGACGTCACATCATTGACTTTTCACCACAGTTCTAAGGAAATGAAACGATTCATTCGCAGAATCGACGCGAGCCGAATTCGATTGTTAACGAACTCCTTTAAAGAAAGCGACTATTAACAAAATTCGTTACTTCTGTCGTACACATCTCACATGTGGTAAGGTGTAAAGTCTCAATCACTTTATCTCAAAGAAGTGTCCACATAATCAATACTAATCTCTCCTCATTCCACGGTTTGGTGATAACAGATACAATCTCTTCTTGTACCGAATTACAGTAGTTGAGCTGTACACCTATACGTTTGACAGTACTACAGAAACTATTTGTAATAAGTGATTCTTTTCCAGGAACTATGATTTTAAAGATAAGAGAAAGACCATTTTTAAAGATAGAATGTTACGAATCAAAAAACACATTAAAACTGGAGATATCGTATGCAAGTAACGTTTACTTGGTGAAGAAAATCCTTTCTTTTTGAGAATTAATGTCTTTTAGGATTCCCAGATTTCCGATAAGGCAATTGATAAAGTATAGTGATTACCAAACAGTTTTAAGACCAACACTAACAGATGATGCATTTTCCAAAGATAGTAACACAGTAAATACAATTAAGGTTTAAGGATTGCCACACACGTTGGATAGAGTAGTTTACATATACATGTTCTTGACATAACATTTATAATTTATATTTAATATTTCCAAATTTTTACCACGATAATTAATGCAATTTCTCATTACGCCTTAGTTTAACCCATTGACTGCTGACTTGCTGTGTAGAACACAGTTCGTCTCCGACAGTCGTGTCCGAGTTTGCTTTATACTGTGTACGTGTTACGAAAATTCCGAGTTTACATTGTTATTTTAGACAAGCATAAAGTTACACAATGGGTTATCTGTGCTCTACTAACCACAGATATCGAAACCCGGATTCAAACGTTGCGTGTGTTGTTTTTATAGCAAAGCCATATTGGACTATCTACTGTGTCCACCGAGGGGAATCGAGTACCTAATTTTAGCGTTGTAAATCCGAAGACTTACAACTGTTCCAGCGGGTGACTCTTGCGTTGCAAGTCTGCAGACATGCCGCTGTGCTACGCCACTAGGGGTAACCGGGTGTTTAGAGTAACCGTAGATAATAGGTTTAAATTTAATCTGTTACAGAATTAAAAAAAATAGAGGGAGAAACGTACGTTTCACAACATTTATTCACGACCGCGGTTTCAGCGATAAAAATACTGGTGAAATCATGGTCGTGAATAAATGATGCTTCTGTGAAACGTTTTGTTTTCCTCTTTTCTGTTCTGTAATTAAGGAGCTTTACCGCGTACCGTAGGTTAAGAATTCATTATTTAGCTAAATTTTAAATATCTTCTGAAATTTTCAGTACTGAGTTCTAAACAAAATAGGCTTAGTAGAAATTAGCTAAACAGCTAACCAACTCCCGAATAAGATAGTTTGAATACAGTTATATTATTTACAATATCTACAAGTATGAACAACATCAAATTATCACTAGGATGTAGCTAAACATGTTATTTTAAAGACCTAGTATTCAGAAATCAGACATGCTAGTGCGAATCGAAATAAAAAAATTGTATACAACTTGTATATACACACGACTAACAGTACCTAGCTCTTTCCCTCATATACATACATACGTAGGTACACATTTAGTCACATAACACTGGAATTTACTTTATTATTATTAATCTCTTCTACTGCTTTCGTGACTTCAAAGGTCACTTCTTCAGGCATCAGTTTTACTGAGAATTTCCTTTTCTGTAATCAGTATGGATTCCTTTCGGATAACTGCCCTTTGTACGGTGTCACAAAAATGTACAGATAGTTCTTTTATTCACGAAACATTTCATAAAAACAACAACAGTTCAAATACCTATCTCGTAAATTTGTTGTAAACATTGTCCGCATATACGTGTATAAACTGTGAAATCACGAAGTGACCAAAGTTTGATTGATGTCCTGCTGAATTGGTTAACAACGTTGTTATGGAAACTTGAATAAACCCCTATGGAACTTCTAACATATCGCCACGCAGTGTGCAATATTTGATTTTGCTAACATCAGCACTTGTGCACGTACACCACTACTCCAAGTACTTCTCTTATACAACCTCATCCCACGTGCGCAACCTTCACTGCACCTCAGTAGAAGCCGACCCAGTAACTTTTGAAACGCTGCATCAGTTATGTCACGAGGCGGAAGCAGGTTCCTTGAGGCGAGTAGTTGGAACATTGTAATTAAACTTACCACACATTCCTTTTGGTCAGCGATTTAGTACAGCTTTACACAGTCTGACGAAATAGATAGAACACAATATAAATACAAGCACGTGTTATAAATAACATCCCGTATTTCAACAACACTCACGTAAATACCTAATATACAAGTAACATTTAATGCTTGTGGAATATGAAGTGCTTATTTTCAATTTCTACCTAAACAACTATGTGACTGAAAAAGATAAATTTACGAACTGAACAGTTTCAGCGTTCATTCGTTTATGTACAACATGTTAAACTATACAGTATACAAGTACAACCAATACTGAAGGAATTAACTGTATAGATACGATATAACAAATACACTTTGCGGAAGACAAAGAGCTGGATAACAGAGAGCATACCACACACTTCTTAGTTACCCACTATTTTTTTCTTTATTATTATTATAAAATATTTTGTTTGCAATATGTTAGAACTTTACAAGGAGAATAGATCCACACATTACTGGCTTTCCACCACTTTGCCTATTGAAAGCTTGGTGTTCAAATGGAATCTCATTTTATCTTTATAACTTTCCTAAACTTTAAAATATTACTTATGACAATTTTATAGTATAATTACCTTTCACGATTGGAATTTCTGGTTCTATTCGTTTTGCCAGTGATGTATGGATTTTATTCTCCATGTAAAGTCGAAACAGCCTAGTCTGCTCTGTGATCACTAACCCAGTGATGAAGCCAGTGATGTATGGATTTTATTCTCCATGTGAAGTCGAGACGGCCTGGTCTGCCAAGTGATCACTAACCAATCAAATATATCCACTTCTATCCCCATCTTGATTAGTTCCTTTTTTCAGGTTCAGTAGTCAGTTATAATTTATTTGGAGGTGATTTCTTTCCATTAAGCACGTTTGTTTACTTTTTGTTTATAAGATGACGCATGTGGGTTATGTGACATTCGAAAATAATAATGAAATTGGTAGCCAAAGATCCTTTTGTTTTATTTAATAACACTGCTACTGCGAGAACTAGATCGACTCTAAGCCTGTTGGAAAATAATGATAAACGAAAATAATAAATCCCGGTTTTGGCTATTTGCCAATTTGAGTTTGGGACGCTCTGGAAAAGCGACGTATACACTGGAGACACAGCGAATGTACCAGGAAACTACTTATATTCAGCTTCTGATAACCTGCGCGTGTATATTCTTTAATTTTTATTACTTCTTCATTTCATACATAATATCGAGGTTGACTCCCTAAAAACACCAACTGTATAATGCACAAAGCATTGAGTATTCTACATGTTACAGCCATTTAATGTTGTTGGGTTTTTTCTATTATTAACTAGTGATGCCTGTTTCACCCTGTATTTAAGTTTTTTTTTTTATAAGAACAGAAAGTGTCTAAGAAAACTAACTTCAAGTTGAAGCAACATCGCTTACATTAGAATTATGAATTTTTCACTTTAAATTTTGCATCAGATAGTAATAAAATAGGTAGTCAAAGATTGCAAAGGCAGTTTTGTTTTATGAAATTATAAAGTTATAGTTACTTATAGAACAAGGTAGGCGCGTTCGGCCTGTCGAAAAAAAAAAGATGAAAAATTAATAAATCTCGATTTTGGCTGTTCATCTGTTTTTGACTTTGGGACGCTCTAGATAGCTAAAAAGCGGCATACCTCTCCATAATTAGTTTCTGATGACCAGTGGAGAAGAAAATCCAGATGATCTTTAATTGTTTTAATTCGAGCGTCTGTGGCATTCCCACAGAGTGCTGGTGCACTTTCAGATAGTACAAAGTTTTTACAAATATGGTGTGTGTCATTAATGTCAATCAGCACCAAGACAATTAATAGCATTATCAAGTGCAGAACTTTATAAAACTATGTTAACGCTGAGGTTTGGATTTGAGTTTTGCGCAAAACCACTTCAGGGATATCTGTGCTTGATGATGTTCCTAATTTAGAAGTAACGGATTAAAAGAAACGCAGCTAGTTAACACTACCAACCACCAATTCTAACACAAAGTGGAACTGACAGAAAAATTACACTAATCTATTTTTTCACGAGTCTGTATTTTTAATTACTTTAATTTATTTAACATGTCGATGCCCCTGAGCTAAAAGTGATAGATTAAAATGAATGCAGTTAGTTAACACTATCCACCACAGCATTACACCACCTTCTATTTCTACGAATTTTTTAATTGCTTTAATTTAGTTAACATGTTACACAAAATATGATTGCGGCGAGAACAAAACTAAATTATTGTTATCCGACACTTGTGTTATTTAATTAGTGTAAAAGTATACGGTCAAGACAGATCAATTAGACGATGACTTTAAATGGTATTTCTTTATACAAAAAGTTTTTGAGTTCTATGTTTCTAAAAAAATAAACAATCTTCAATTATTTGTTGTTTGTTTGTTTGTTTTGGAATTTCGCACAAAGCTACTCGAGGGCTATCTGTGCTAGTCGTCCCTAATTTAGCAGTGTAAGACTAGAGGGAAGGCAGCTAGTCATCACCACCCACCGCCAACTCTTGGGCTACTCTTTTACCAAAGAATAGTGGAACCGTCACATTATACACCCCACGGCTGGGAGGGCGAGCATATTTAGCGCGACGCGGGCGCGAACCCGCGACCCTCGAATTACGAGTCACACGCCTTACGCGCTCGGCCATGCCAGGCCAATTTATTGTTAAGCACGAAGCCGAACAACCAGCAATATGCGCTGTGCTCAAGACGAAAGAAAGTAGTAACACTGCTTCTCGTGGTGGTGACGGAATGTGGGTAGGATGAATTTTATTGATTCGAAAAGTTGAAACATTTTTATCAAATTCTCGGCAAAATGGTTCAGTTACTTTTAATAGGAGAATCTTAAAACTAACTCTCGGGTTGACATGACAGCAACGAAAAACCTGAAACATATGAATGATAAAACTTTGACTTATGACATCGACATGATAGCAAAAACCTCAAGTGTATGGATGTTAAAGCAATGACAAATACTAAAAAATGTTAAATATCTAGTCGTTACAACATCAACGTGACAGCAAGACAGTAATTTGAAACTTCATCGACACTTCATAATAATTTTACAAGTTGTAATGATTTGTATTCCGATATAATTTGCTTATTACAACACAAATTACTTATTAATGGAGACACTAAAAATTTGTAACCTTACTTTTAGTGATGTTGACTGAAACACCGTTACAGATGGAGAATCAGGTGTTGATTCAGCTTGTTCCTTTTCTGTGGAGCATTAATATACATTGCTGTTCATGTTTACCATCTGTTGAAGTTAAATAATGATAATGTCCAACCTGGACGACCGTAACTTTACGTATGAAGAAATATTTGCTCGCTGCTTTAAAGATACAAGTATTCTTAGGACTTAAAATAAATATTTAGAACCTTAAGATAGTTTCTCAGCGTCTAACTGCTGTTCGCATAGCGACATATTTTATCAAATGTGTTTAGGATGACGACTCTTGTTACATTTGGCGAATCATCAACAAACATCTACGTAGGACTAAAAACGTTATGCAAAGATAACACGCATTTATAACACAAATTCTTGTGGTAGTGACCCTACTGGTAATTAGAAACGACTGTTTTAGTAGACAGGGTGTTACTCCTACTAACACTGAGTGTCAAGATAAGGCTATTAAACGATTTATCTTACACCTGTAACCATGACAGAAATTTCAGGCTGCATCAAAAGGAAGTCCCAAGGTCTTCAGCTGGATGGGATGATGTTCTACCACCAGTGGTTAAACCTGCTAGTAAACCTTCAAGTTAAATCTCAACTGAAGTTGTAAGTAATATACATACAACTGGAAATTTTCCGGAGATTTTTCAAACTGCTAAAATTAATCGTATATAGCAGCTGCGTATCCTGATCTTGTGGAAGAATATCAGCCTACTTCCATCTTATCTTCATTCATTCTTTAATAAACGTATATTTTACAGAATTATTGCGTTTCTTGCAAAAAATAATTCACACTGCGGTCTCAGTAAATACAGTTTTACTGAAGTGTTAATTGGCTATTACTACGAAACCTATTAATGTTTGTGAGGATAAGAAATCTCTGCTAGTCTGTGATCTTGATGTTACTACCAAGGAATTTGATAGCATTAACTTTCCTTAAGTATACTCGTAATAGATAAAGTGGTAATATTTATGATAATCTTAAAACCTGATTTGACTTTAGTAAGCACACCTTAATAAATGGATTCATTTCTTATTTCTCAAGTTTCCATTGTAGAGTTCCTCAAGGTTCAATCCTTAACCCTCTGTTATTTATTATTTATGCTAGTTATTTGATATAGTATGTTCGAAATATACTTGTCATCTGTATGCTGTTTTGATTCACCAGAGAGGTTATCTTTATTATTATTTTACAATAGTCAAAGTTGTTTCCCATGGATACCTTACTTGTAGACAACTAGTTTTAAGTAAGTCACAACAGTTATTTAAGTTTCAAAGGAAATATACTATTTAGAAGTGATTCAACGAAAGTTCCTGGAGTTATATAGAATAGTTGCAGGTGGGTTAACCATGTTAGAAGCATCTCAATAAAACTCGCCACATTATATATTTAGTCGGTCCAAAAGGGTTTTTCCAATGAGAGCCCAGTAATAAATTTATTACGCCATCTTCTACAAAGTTTTGAAGCTGATGATAGATAGGTCTTCCTCATAGAGCATCGGTTCCAAACAAACTTGAATATGGGCTTTTTTGAACTGTTACATTTACTATTTATCAAGCCTTTTTTACTGTTACATTTGTGTTACAAGATACTTTATATTTAATCCTTAAATGAATTTATTAATCTCTTTAAACGTTTTTTTTGTTATGACGAAACAAATATAAAGTATCCGTTACTGTTCAAAAAGTACTTTCCATTTTGAGTTCTAAGTGTTCATTATTATTTGGCTCTACCGAATTTAAACATATTAGACCTTGATGACTGACCAATCTCCAGTATAGTTATTTAGTAATTGTTCCATGTTTGGTTTAACGTATGTGTAAATAGTTTTTCATTCATGATTACTTAAACTCCATGGCTGTAACTTTATAATTACAAATAAAACACATGGCATCAAAATCAACTTAAACATTATTTAAGTAAATATTTTTCCGTATAATAATGGCTAATAACTAAAGGTGGGATGCTTTAGTAAGGAGCGAAGTTGCAAAAAATACGGTAAAAACAGTTGCAAACAGCGAAGATGCAGAGAAAGTTCGTGAGATTCTACGTATAAGCTCTAAACTGGGGAAGTACAGAAAGCCCCAGTGCAAAGTCGAAGTTCTTGATGATGAATGGGGTCCAGCATCTTTAAGGCCGAGGGTCTGGCAGAGCCGTAGACCACTGATCCATAGTCGAGTTTTGAATGAATAAGAACACGATATATCTTTAACATAGAACATCAATCCGCTCTCCAATTGGCAGTACAGAGAGCACAAAGTGTGTTCAGTGCTCTTGTGCATTTGACCCACAGCTGCTTTAAGTGTGGTATAAAGATCAGTTTATGGTCAAAGATAAGTCATTCGACAATGTATGGCACAACGCCATCAAATACAAACTAAACCACCTGCAAATAAATCCCACGATAGTAAAATGGATTTCAAATTTCTTAACAAATAGAACAGCACAAGTCAATAAAACTACATCCAAATCATTTAATATAACGGCAGGAGTGCCCCAAGGATGAGTTCTTTCTCTATTTGTATACATAATTTTCGTCAGTGCCATACCTTTTCCAAATCTAACATACACACACAATTCACAATACGCAGACGACATCGCAATCTGGAGCACCTCCAGAAACCCAGTGATGGCCATGTCTCGCGTACAAGAATCACTAAACAACGTCTCAACATGGAGCAACAAGTGGAGAGTCGTGTTAAATCCAACGAAAACACAAGCAATCACCTTCTATAGGAAACTAAAGAAGCAAAGAAAAAATCTATAAAAAATAAAACTATCACTTAGAAACACAACCATAAACATGAGCAAAAACATCACATTCCTTGGCATCACTTTCGACACAATTGATTGATTGATTGATTGATTTAGTGTTTTATGGCACAAAGCAACGAGGCTATCTGCGCCAGACAACCGGTAAAAATATAGTAAATGTAGTAAGACATAAATGGAAATGAAGGTAAAACAAAAAAAGTATAAAACCAATGTTGACACCTAGTCTACAAGGTTAAGATAGAAGACAAAGTGTAAAAAGTTGTAAGGTATTTACTCTATCAAAAAGGTATAATCATAACCCGCCAGGAAGACTAACAGGCAGGTACAAGACCCACCGTCAGTCACCTGAAGTTGGTCTTTCCAGTCCTGGTTCTGGGTTGTGTCATAGCAACCAGTATCAAAATGTAAAATAATAGAAGTATTATAAGACACACAGTAAAATCACAACGAGTAGCCAAATGTTCAGTAAAAAGAGAAAAGTCACGTAAATGGAGTAAAATTTGTAAAAGAAAATGAAGGTAATAACAAAACAGCAATTAAAACAGAAAATGGTGTAAAAACCAATGGTGACATTTAATCTTCAAAGTTATAAACTATTTACTCATAGCATAATAATAATGATCATAACCCGCCAGGAAGACTAACGAATAAGTTCAAGAACCACCGTCAGTCACCTGAAGTTGGCCTTTCCAGTCCTGGTTCCGGGTTATGTGTCATAGTAGCTATTATCAAAATGTAATGGAATAAAAGTTTTAAAAGACACTCAGCAAAATCGTAATAAAGAGGAGCCAAATGTCCAGTAAAAAGATAAAAGTCAAGTAAATGGAGTAAAATGTGTAAAGGTAATTGAAGATAAAAGCAAAATGGCAATTAAAACAGGAAATGGTGCAAAAATCAATGACCACATCCAGTCAACAAAGTTGTAAAGGACAACCTGTAGCAGAATGGGAATGATCATAACCCGCCAGGAAGACTAACAGGTAGTATATAAACCACCGTCAGCCACCTGAAGTTGGTCTTTCCGTCCTGGTTCCGGGTTATGAGTCAATATGGCCAGTACAAAAAGGTTGTAAAAGTGCAAAATGATATGCAGCGAAAGTATAATAGTAACTCGCCAGGAAGACTAACGAGTAGTTCAAACAGAAGCGTTAGTCACCTGAAGTTGGCCTTTCCAGTCCTGGTGTCGAGTTATTTAATGTTCTGGCCATTGTTTAATGTCACATTGAATGAGAGAGAATAAAACTTTAAAAAAGGAGCCACGATTAAAAAGGTGTAATAAATAAACATACCACCCTTAAATGAGATTAAAAAGATTAATGGCTATTAAAAAATTAAAAACGTTATTAAGGTGGACAGAGTCACCATCACCAATAACTCTGTCCAATGTTACAGACTGACGCTGGGAAAAAATATGTTTAAAGTATTGCCGTCGTTGAGAATTGTAACGATGGCAAGAAAGTAAAACATGGCTGATAGTGATTTGAGTGTTACACAAACTACACATTGGTGCATCAGTTCCAGATAAAAGAAAATGATGAGTTAAAAAACTGTGACCAATGCGTAGCCTAGTGAGAACAACTTCTTCCCTCCGAACTTTACGGAAGCTGGATGGCCAAACTCCAATTTTGGGTTTGATTTGAAAAAGTTTGTTCTATCCAAGTGGACTGCCAACTGGCACGGAGCCGAGCCTTGAAGACAACACCATAGTCCATGTACGGAATAGGCATAGGGGTGATGGTGCTGAGGCAGACAGATTTAGCTGCCATGTCTGCAAGCTCGTTCCCATGAATACCAACATGGCCTGGTATCCAGAAAAACTGGATTGAAGTAGCTGCTAATGAGAAATGGGCCAGTCGGTTTCGAATATCTGCGAGAATAGGATGTGAGCTAATGTGAAGTGATTCCAAGGCAAGTATAGAACTAAGCGAGTCAGTATAAATAGTGCAGTTGGAGTACTGCTCAGCTGCAATATGATCAAGGGCAAGAGATATGGCATACAGTTCAGCAGTGAACACAGAAGCTGTAGAGGGGATTCTGCGTGCAACTACTGACCCACAGCAAACCATAGCAGAGCCCACTGAATTACCTGATTTGGAACCATCTGTATAAATAGGAACTGAATGATTGTTTGAAAGATATTCATTGAATAAAAGACGGTACTTCCAGTCTGGAGTATCCGCCTTTTTTAGGTGATTGAAAGAAAGGTCACACTTGGGGGCTGTAATAAGCCATGGTGGGATGCGTCGACCTGTGGAATCTGCAATGTTATCCAAGGACAGACCCAATTCATCCAACTGTGCCCGGATGCGAAGGCCAAACGGAGCAATGACAGATCGTCTGTTCTGAAAAAGTATTGCCCACCGAGGAAGGAAAACACATTCCCAGGTGGGATGTTTTGGTAAGGAACGAAGTTTTGAAGTATATTGTAAAGATAGTTGCAAACGGCGAAGGTGTAGTGGAGGTTCATGAGATTCAATGTATATGCTTTGAACTGGAGAGGTACGGAAAGTTCCAGTGCAGAGTCGAAGTCCTTGGTGATGAATGGGGTCCAGTATCTTTAAGGCCGAGGGTCTGGCAGAGCCATAGACCATTGATCCATAGTCAAGTTTCGATCTAATAAGTGCACGATGTATCTTTAACATTGAACGGCGATCTGCCCCCCAACTGGTAGAAGAGAGGACACGGAGGATGTTCAGTGTTCTTGTGCATTTGACCCGAAGCTGCTTTATGTGTGGTATAAAGGTCAGTTTACGATCAAAGATAAGCCACAAGAACTTTGTCTCCGGGACCACTGGCAGCAAAACTTCACCGATATAAAGTTCAGGATCAGGGTGAATACCTCGTCGACGGCAAAAGTGCATGCATACAGTTTTGGAAAGAGAGAAATTAAAGCCATTCGCAAGAGTCCACTTCTGTACACGATTGGGGGCAGTTTGTAGTTGCCGCTCAATATATCTCATGTTTGATGACTGACATGAGATGTGAAAGTCGTCAACATACAGCCCATTCGTAACAGTGAGAGGGAGTTGTTCAGTGATGGCATTTATCTTTATACTGAAAAGTGTGACACTCAATATACAGCCTTGAGGGACTCCAAGTTCCTGTACAAAAGAACGTGAAAGTGCCGAACCTACACGAACTTGGAATCTCCTGTCCATTAAAAATTTTTAATAAACATGGGTAGATGGACACGTAACCCATATGTATGGATGTCTCGCAAAACACCATACCTCCATGTTGTGTCGTAAGGCTTCTCTACGTCAAAGAATATCGATACAAGGTGTTGGCGGTTGAGAAAGGCCTCTCTGATAGATGTTTCAAGACGAATTAGGTGGTCTATGGTGAAGTGCTGTCGACGGAACCCACACTGGGGGGGCGAGAGGAGGTTGTTTGATTCAAGGAACCAAACAAGACGAGCATTAACCATCCTTTCTAAGGTCTTACAGAGACAGCTCATCAAAGCAATTGGACGATAGTTTGAAGGAATCTTCGGATCTTTCCCTGGCTTAGAGAAAGGTAAAATAATAGCCTGGCGCCAGGCATCAAGAAAAACATTCTCCTGCCAAATCCGGTTGAAGATAATCAGAAGGACAACAAGAGAATCAGGAGATAGATGGTGCAGCATGTCATAATGAATATCATCAGGTACAACAGATGTACTGCCTGACCAATGAAAGGCCATTTTCAGTTCCACCAATGTAAAGGAACAATTATAGTAAAAAGACAGTTGGTACGAAAGGAAATAGGTGAACGCTCTGCACGAGTCTTGATGACCAAGAAGGTGGAGGAACATGTAGAAGTGCTAGATACCCGGCAAAAGCTTTCACCTAGAGAATCGGCGATGCTCTGGACATCAGCTACCTCTTGGCCATCAGAGAGTAAGATGGAGGGGAGACAGAGTTGTAGTGCTCATTGATCTTTCGAATCCTGTCCCATATGACCTTGGAACTGGTGGTAGAAGATATGATAGTTGTGAACTTAATCCAAGATTCTTTCTAGCTTTGACGTCTTACCCACCTAGCATGTGCACGGGCCCGTTGAAAAGTGAAGCAGTTCAAAAGTGTTGGATATCTACGGAAAGTATCCCAGGCCCGTTTTTGAGGCCTCTGTCCCAAGTGGCAAGCAGAATTCTACCACGGACGAAACTATCGTGAAAAACGTATCGAGGTATTAGGAATATATTGAGCAGCTGCTTGTATAATACAATCATTTACCGCTGCAACACAGTCGTCTAGTGATGGCTGATCTACGATGGCAGGATCAAGTTCTGCGAGAGCAGTGAAAGTGGACCAGTTTGCCTAATCCAGCTTCCACCGGGGCATTTGGGTAGGGTGGCAATGACCACGGCCAGTCTCTCTCAAAAGGATCGGAAAATTATCAATGCCTAGTGGATTACTGTCGATCCTCCATGAAAAATGGGAGAATAATGAAGGGGAGCAAACCGAAATATCGATAGCGGTAAAGGACGGACTAGGTGCGTAAAAACAAGTAGAAGAACCAGTACTGAAAAGAGAAAGATTGTGATCAGAGAGAATACGCTCTACAGAGCGACTCCTATCAATAACAGCACTTCCCCCAGAGAGAATGATCCTCATTAAAGTCCCCCAGGATTAGAAATGGAGACAGCAACTGTTCAACGAAAGCATCAAGATCTGATTGATCATATGTCTTTCTAGGGAACAGGTAGAGAACAAACAGTGATGATATGACCCATGGAAACACGGATGGCTACGGCCTCCAAGGGTGTGTTAAGTGACAAAGACAGGGTGGGCACATGCTGATCAACCAATAGTGCCACCCCTCCATGTACTCGTCCATCAGACAGCCTGTCATTTCTGTACAGAGAAAACTGCTGAATGGTGACTATATCAGCAGTTTTTAGAAATATTTCCTGTAAGGAAAGACAACAGGATAGTAGGAAGCAATCAGCGTTTTGATATCATCCAGATTAGAACGTAAACCTCGACAGTTCCATTGTATCAAGGTGGCCATTTTTTTTTATGACGAGTAGGCGAAGTGGCTGGAGAACCCTTCTGTTTACGACCACGTCTTTCTTTCCTTACTGTCCTTAGTTGGAGGAGGTCTATCGACCTACATGGATCCTGACGTGGGTCATTGTTATTGGAAGGAGATTCCAGTGACTGAGGACGCGAACGAATGATTATTTGCATCTTGAGGTGGGAGAAAAATATGCATAAAAAGAAATGCTTGTATTTCAAACTGAAGGGCATGGATCTTGAGGTTTGTTGGAAGGTATGGGAGGAACAGAGATGGGTGTGGAATTCGATTCATCGACTTTTTTTAACCACGGAGGTCAAAAGGCTT
The DNA here is from genome assembly GCA_011833715.1 of Carcinoscorpius rotundicauda. NCBI lineage: Eukaryota > Metazoa > Arthropoda > Merostomata > Xiphosura > Limulidae > Carcinoscorpius > Carcinoscorpius rotundicauda. The sequence continues at coordinate 100,543,105 of CM022394.1, read as the reverse complement.
TTCATTTTTTTTGAAAACGATTTTCTTGGAGGGACAGAGATCTGTCTGCACTTCCACTGTAGTTGTGGGATGAAGTGCAGCAACATATGTCCGAGATGGAGTGGCGGACAGCAATTTCCGAGCCTCAGGATAACTAATGTTATGTGGTCCGCGCCACCACAACGAGCACATGTCAGGGAACCACGTCATGACGTCTTGGAGGAGCCGAACCTCTAACATTGAAAACATCGGAGAATATTTAAAATGTACGGCCGTTTCCCTCAAATGAGATAATCTGCCTAGATGGTGGCAGGTGCACGTGGTGATGTAAATGTTAAAACGAGGGTATTTGTTGGCAGTGTAACTCCGTCTTTGCGAGTGGAGATGCGTCTCACTGCAGAAACTCCTTGAGTGGAAAGACCAGCGAGAATCTCCGATTCAGGAACATTCTTCAAATCCCTTTCAACAATAACTCCTCGTGAAGTATTCAAAGTAGCATGGGGTGTAACCTCAATAGGTATATCGCCAATTGCCTTTGATTTCAAGAGGAGTTCACTGTGTCGAGTTGTGGATGTTTCAACCAATGTCTCCAGATCGAAGCTTCTTTACGGACTTTGGAGAGCCAGCAGGACCGTTATGTCCCTTCTGAATAAAGAAGGGGAACATTTGCCCTAAAGGTTTTTCTGAAAGAGAATTTAATTTAAGAAAATGGGGTACGTGTGTTACAGATGTTGAAGATTGCTGCTCAGTCTTCAAGATGTGGTCGTTTACCTATTGACTGTTTTTTTACAGTTTTATTTAAATTTTTGGAGGATCCATAGAAAAAAAGAAAAATTTCGGTACCCATTGACCCCACCCACCATGGAGCCCTACAAGGGGACCCACTACAAAGTCATGCAAGGACAATGCAGCAACGCCAGGGTTTCGTGAGCACTATACTCAAACATCAGCATCAGGCACAATGTCCACAACACCCGTTGAGAACTTTTAAAACTGGTACTTGGTTGACTCTAGCCCAAATGGACCAGCCGATTAACCCAAGGGGAGCCACCCAAAGGTCGCCCGTCTACAGCAATACTAGGCCAAAGTGGTGTGTTAGGGTTGAACCCTTCAACCACCAGGATCCTCTCCTCCCCTTCACGGGTCGCCACGCACGGCAAACACGTGGGTGGATATTTAGATCCCAGAGGAGGTAAACTGAAAGAACAGAACCTTCCCCTGGGAGGTCCCTCACACCACGTACAGGAATCCACACAGACGGGCCTTTACTGTCAAAACAAATGAAATATTTGTGAAATGTTCAATTGTTTCTATCTTCCTCAAATTTGTAATGTAACATTTTTGTCAGATATAAAAAATCTCGCTTTTTATAGCCTTTCTATGCAACTTGTTTATTAATAACTTCATCAGGTCTTCTTGGAGAACATTAACAGAAAAAAAAAACAGACCGATCAACAATTTACACTTTACTAGCAGTGTAAAATGAAGAATAAAACAAACCTGATGTTATTATAGTAACCATAACAATATTCAGCATCTGTGTAAACAACGTTCCCTGTTTAAAATATCAATTATATGTGTAACTTCGTTCTAAAATTAATTATACAATATGTTTAACGAATGCGTAATTAAATTTTTTATTAGATCAAAATAAATTGTCCCTTAATGTAAAACACACCAAATTCACGTTTTTTAATCGTCAATACAACTATTGGAATTAGGTTTTACGGAGTGTTATTACATGACTGTCTTTTTTTTTTAAATAAATGATTTATTTACGAAGTTCTGGACTATCGGATTGCAGTTAGTCTTTGTGGATTTAAAGTGGATTATTGTTGTAAATACTTGTAAAGTTTTTCATGATTATCACATTAGTGAAGGTAAAGATTTATATTTTAAACCAACTGTACTTGAACTAAAAATGGATTTCAGGACTGCTGGTATGGGTATTAACACTTCTGATAAAGCAGAGAACAACGTTTCGACCTTCTTAGGTCATCTTCAGGTTAACAAAGAGATTAATCTAAAAGTAAGTGTTAATACCCATACCAGAAGTCCTGAAGTACATTTAAACCTGTAATTGTAGACAGGGTACATATAAAAGGACTCTTGTTGGCTTTTTAATTGCATCAGGTTTGTAAACCATTTGCAGGATCTCTTAATAGCAAAATGTCATCCACACACGTTCGTAAATTTAATGAAAATACCGTCCATACTACAGTTAACTCCACTAGCTAGGGATTATTTTATATTTCATTTGAAAATAATTGAGTGATTTCTTCTCAATCTTAAGATCGTTACAGTAGGTGCTGTAAAGAGCAATGTGTGTGGACTCCACCGGTGGAAAAAGGTATATTTAAAAAAGTAATATCATGGTGGACTGATGTCATGGAGACAGTAAAAATGCTTGTAAACTGCTATTCCTAAAGCAGCAAATCCATTATAGTCCCCACTTAATGTTGTTATTCAAGCTTTGAAGAGGCCCAGAGGAAGGTATGAAAATTTATGACGCCAAAATTTAAACGAGTTTATCCATGGTGGACACAGCACAGATGGTCTATTGTGTACTGTGCAACTTTGTGCTTAACAGCAGGAAAAAATACTAATTTGATGAGTAGCGACAACAAAACATTTCAGGCCTATCGTTTGCCTCTAAACTTGGTTTCATGTTAACCACCAGTATACAAAATTACATACTGATCATCTCCTCTCTCCACGAGTTTATTTTTTAGTGGTTCTTACTTGTAAACTAAGAAATGTGCGGATGTAATTCTATTATGGATATCAGACATAACAAGACTTTTTTTCTGTTAGTCCAAGATAGTCCAATCTTTGCTCTGCCCACCTGAGCCCGACTTTTATTCTAACAAGCCCAAAGGCTTACCATTGAACCATGGGGAGGGACAACAATTGAAAGAATAGTTGTGCGAACTACAAAAATAGACATAATATTATTCAAGCCTAATGTGATATCCTGAGAGCACCACACAGTTCATTTGGCTACATAACGTTCTTTTAAACTATTGGAGTTCATAAAATGGGTGTCTTGTATGTTCCTTTATACAATGAGAACTATACATACATCTTCTGGTGTATTTACCGAGAAACTTGTTTGTTTTATTTTTCGAGTGCTTAGCTGATAGAACTGAAATCTGGTTTCCTGGAAGTGGATACCAGACAAGAAATACTCGACAAATGCTAAGTCCGACACCTCTAAACTTAAAATTTTAAACAAGTGTGTTAAACTGACGGAACTGATAGGTCAAAAATTTAGAACATAATGAAAGCGTTAAAGGAATGTTACCGTGGATATATATATATACACACACAATTATATGATACACTAGAGAAATGGGCAGGAATCTGACACACACTATATTAGGAAAAATCAAACTATTTATTGAGAAAACAAACGTCTGAAAACTAAAAGGGAAGGTGAGATTATAAGTCAAGTGACACAAGGTTATCTGTACTTAATAGAATAGAAATTTACAGTTTACAGTACTTTTCAATTTTCAATTAAAAAACTTGATGTAAAAATATGTATCTCTGAAACAAACATCCAGTCATTCAATTACTTTACAAAATGGCTAATCATCGTTACCACCGAAACAGTTTCTTAATTGGAATAGTGAGTAATGAATCCCCTTATTGGTTAGTCAGTCTTTTCAAATTTGTTTCCCCATCGTGACCTTAAAATGGGCATGACAAGCAAATATCTGTGCAAAATTTTAAGGAAATCAGGCGACTTTATCAAAAGGTAAATTTTTGATACAAAGTATACCTTTCAAACGTAAGTATTAACAATATAGGCCTAGTTGTTAGGGCATTCGGATATCAATACACGAATCACGGATTCGAATTCAATTACCGAACATGTTCACCATTTCAGCCCTTAAAGTATAATGTGTTGGTCAATCTCACCGTTTCTTCGTCAAAAATTAGTCCGAAAGTTGACAGTTGGTGGTATTGACTGACTGCATTTCTTCTATTGCTTCAAAATTATGGACGATTAGTGCAGATAAGACTTGAGCATTTTCACTTGAAATTCAAATAAATTAGCATTTTAACAAAAAAAATCATCATTTTACCTTAGCACACGCCCCAGTATGATCAGGTGGTTAAGGCACTCGATTCATAATCTGAGGGTCGCAGGTTTGAATCCCCGTCACACTAAATATGCTTGCACTTTAAGCCGTGAGGGCGCTATAACGTTACGGTCAATCCCACTATTCGTTGATAAAGAGTAGGCCAAGAGTTGGCGGTGGGTGGTGATGACTAGCCGCTTTCCCTTTAGTCTTACAATGTTAAATTTGGGACAGCCAGCGCAGATAGCCCTCGAGTAGCTTTGTGCAAAATTCAAAACAAACCAAACCTTTCGCACAGAAATGCGTTGGTTTACCAAAATCCATGACAATGCAATTTATGCATAGTGTAGGAAAAAAGTCTGTGGTAACAAAGTTTGATACTTAAAACTAAGAGAATAACGAATAATTCTCAGCTATCACGTGCATTCATTCTTAAGATAGTCGAGTCCCAAAATGTTCTGATCACATCTTTGGCGCTAACTCTGAAGCAAGTATGTCTTGTAGTTGTGACTGAAAAAAATTGAACCTAGTGGCAGGTTATAAATTAATCAACTTTAAACAGTCACCAGGAAAATCTATTTGGTATTAAAGTAACTTTTTTTTTTTATAGTCTAGTTGTTCTACTACTTCTTTTAGTTTTTATTAACTTTGTCTACTTCGTCTTCGAATACGATGATATTTTCTTTACGTGCAGTCCGTTATTTTTCTGTACATTCATTTTTATAAACCCTATATTACACATCTCTTGGTTGTATGTTTTTGAATCTTGCACAAATCTGCGGAGGGTTATCTGCACTGACCGTCCCTAATTTAGCGCTGAAAAACTAGAAGGAAAGCAGATAGTCACGCACCGCCAACTCTTAGGCTACTCTTTTACCAATAAATAATGGGACTTACCGTCACATTATAAAGCCCCACAGTTGAAATGACGAGTATATTTGGTAGGGCGGCGATTTGAACCCGCGATCTTTAGACTGGGGGTTAAACACTAACCATCTGAGCATGGTGGGTCTGAATGTACTTGCAAGTTATTAAAACACCTTTGGTCTGAAAAATAAATGCAGATAAAGGATTGGGCACGAGACTTAAAGGAATGAAGTAAAAATTGGTCAAACTGGTAGCTACACTTAGAAAGTTGAAATCCATATTATAATACAGCAAATATTCATTCATTAGTTAGCCAGACCGCGTGTTGTTGTTGTTATCTACCATCATGTCACAACTTAACTATTAATGAGTAACTACTTGGAGTAAAATTCCTATCAATGCTACAAGTATATTTATCAGTATTATCACCAATTTTGATTCCATGTTGCACGCTCAATCTGTTTTGGCCTGCATCTTTTTTATCACACCTTAGGTGTCTTTGATTAGATACGACTTTTTCTTCACTACAACAAACCTAAGCAAATAAGAAATTGACACTCGATAGTTACCAAATTTAGCTTTAGAATCGCAACCCTATTATTCGGAATAGACCTATACTTTGCAGAACGAACCAGATTTTTTAAAATATGTAAAAGTAGTTTGTTTTCTTTCTCCCTGAAACAGTGTTAATTAATAACATTATTTTTAATAGCTTTGTTTGTTGCAACGCCATGAAATCTAAATTAACAGTTTCCGGTCATCACCCGCATCAACTCGGCACAGCAAATATCAAGCAGTTATTTACGCCAATTGTTAAAGATATCACGTGACGTTGAAAGCTCTTTAATTAAGCGGATTTCATAAACCTTTGCAAATCTGTGCTGAAAAATTGGCAATAAATAATAACCGTCCACTAGTACGATTATTTTGAACACTTGAAGTAGAAACCACTAATCCAGTTTGTTTAACCAATACTTGAGTTCTCACCCTACAGATTTACTATTCTAAATTAGTCGTGTTTAGTCCAAATGAAAACAAAAACGACAGCAACTTAAAACGGTGAAGTTTTATTTTTAGATGATACTGTAGTAAAAACTTTAGACCAACAGCTCTCGTGCCTTTTTATGTAGGCGTACGTACAAATTTTGGCCTAATGTTATCGGCTTTTGTACAACAATTTTGCACATGTGGCATTAAATGAATCAAATTTGACACCTAATTCTGGTTTTAAAGATCAATCGTCGTACGAAATTTGAAGAGTGTTCATGAAAGTGATGCATGTTTTTGTATTAAATAAACTTTCCGTACTTTCGATGCAAAGGGAGGGGATAATTTAACCAAAATTTGGAGGTTTTATACCGTCTGTATTTCTCAATGGATTCTCTTGAAATCTAGTATGTGAAGTATGGGTCTGGTAGAATACATCCACTGAAAATATGGAATAGTTTGGAATTCCATAGGAAAAGAAAAATCGCTAAATTATCACTTGTTTATAATAGTTTGCCCTCCAAGTTGTTTTGACCAAACAATACCACGTGTCTTGATATATCTTAGACACGTTAAAAGTTTTTCTCATAGTAATTTTATGGTTGATAAAACATTAATTTAAAGTAATGAACATACACAGGTATGTAATAATCTTAGTCTGCGAGGACTGATGGTTTAATTACCTGGTAGGTATACCATAAACTGTTCTGTAACGTACACAAATAATTTACAAACCCTTCCCCAAATTTATGCTTTAATTGTAACGCATTCGATCTAACAAGTGAATACTAGCTGTGCATAATTGCTAAGGAAGCGAAATTTATATAAAGACCAGTGTTAGATAATGCTACCTTTCCTTTTCTTATAAAGTCCCTAATGAGCTCATTTGATGCTAATTGCATACACTGCTCTAGGAATGGTTAAAATCGACACATTTAGATATACGATGTAGTTTCAGCACTTTCAATTTAACTTAATAAATCTATTAACAAGTTTTCTTGACTCTTAAATTGAGTGATCGAAAACGTGCGATCACTGGAATTAATTTTACGTTAGTAAACACTAAAACAGAAAAACTTTTTTGAAGTGGAACATTGTATTTTAAACTGGAATATTGATAAAGCCACTAAAGAAAGAAAAGTATTTTATAATTAACTTTCTATTTGTTGACACTAAAGTTAGAAAAATATATAAAATTAATAAACAAATGTCACAGCTCGAGACTGAATTTGACCATACGAGCTTGTTTTGAATATCGCGCAAAGTTACATTATCTGCGCTAGCCGTCCTTAATTTTGCAGTAGAACACTGTCCACTGCAAACTCTTGGGCTACTCTTTCACCAACGACTGAAAGGGCGAGGGTGCTTGATGTAACGTGGATTCGATCCCGCGACCCTCGGATTACGCGTCGAGTGCCTTAACCACCTGGCCATAATGAGCCTCCGCAGGGAAAGTATCAAACGAAAAACAACTAAACCTCGATTATTTTTAGTCCATTTTTTTTTTAACAATAAAATATTATATTTTTAAATACGTCAAAAACAGCAGCATTAAGTTCCAGGTTCATTAAAATACTGATAAATACATTACAAACAGTTCTGACAGTTAATCTTTCCGTTTTGCTTCAAAATTTAAAATTGAAGTGACTTAAGTTTTGATAAACTGTTCATGTTTGATTTTTCGATGTCACTGAAAACTTTTCAAATTTCACATATGAACTTAGAACGTAATAACTCCAAGTGCATAGATACTCACAGTTTAAGTTTGGTAATTAACACATTAGTTGATACCATACAAATGTTAAGAAATATAGTTGTGGTTTATTGTTACATGGAGTCTCACATATCTTTTTTTAAAAGTAGCAACGTGTTAGAGTTTTACTCGTGTAATGCGAGTCTTTCTATAACAAATCCTTTAAAAATTGTATTAGAAACTGTATCTTTGTAGACCTACAGGCGTAATACTCTGGAAACCAGTAGACCTCAACGGACGTATTGATTACTTGACGAAAAAGTGCAGAGACTAGTAACAAGCTAGGAAGCTGTTAGATCTGTGGAGGAGAAATGAAACCTATAGCCAAGAGCTGTGCAGAACTACAGTGCAACAGTTTATACAGCTAACAGTTCATGAGCAACAAGAACATTCAATGCCTTGTCGCAGATAATACAATTTTTTTCTTTCTTGGTATGTCATTAAACAGGCGGTTGAAATTCAAATGAAATTTGAAACTATGGAAGAACTAATAAAAAAATGTCTTAATGAATAGTTTAAATACCATTCATGTATAAGAAACCAAAACATCTCTGTTCTTAGTTTCATTTTGGTTACGAGTGTTACCAAAATAACGAACTTCTGTGGTGTACGTTAGATATAACCCGAGGAAAATAAGACAACAGAAATATCTACTACGTTGCCATATTTTGCAGCGCTATACGAACCTGGCGAGATTCGTAATGTTAACAAGCCTAATTTGAACAATAATATACAACCCCTGAGGCGAGTATTTCAAAACAAATATCACAAGCTTGTGTCTATTATTTTGAAAATTAATAGCTTGATACACAAACACACACACACTGCTTTTTTAATATGAAAAAAATTTTGATGCTGCGGCGAACTACCGGAACCATATATTCATCCTATTCGCTGAGGCCCGGCGTTTCTACGACAAGCACTCGACTCGTAATCCGAGAGTTGTGTGTGTGTGTGGGGGGGGGGGTTACAATGTTACGGTCAATCCCACTATTCGTTGGTAAAAGAGTAGCCCAAGAGTTGGCGGTGGGTGTTGATGACCAGCTGCCTTCCCTCTTGTCTTACACTGCTAAATTAGGGACGCCTAGCGCAGATAGCCCTAGTTTAGCTTCGCGTGAAATTCAAACCAAACTTCTTCGCCATGTTGCGGTTATTGCTTAGTTATGACCCAGTTATTATATACAAATAGAACAGTAGATATACAAATTTATCAACCCTAAAATCTTACACAACCGAGGTTGGATTTAAAATAGTAGAATAAGTAACATGATACTTCTAATGCACCACAACATGCAAAATGTAGGCTTAGGTATAAAGAAAATTTTAAGATTGTGATCACTGAATAAACTACCTATATTTAATATGACAACTTTTTCTACTTTCAAATATTTATCATTATGACGATTTAGTGCTATGAATACGATGAAAACGTGTCGTGCGTGCGCGTGCGAGCAAGAGAGACTGTACGTTGATAGGAAATATGGACGCAAATCTCTCACATATCTATGACGAAGCAACAATTTAATATTTTAATACAGTTATTATGACTTGTCAGGTTTGGTTTGTAATTTAGCTCAAAGCTACACAATGAGCTATATGTGCTAACTTATCAATGTATTATTTTTTTGCACCACTTTCTCTAGTTAACATTTAAACACACTTCACATTAGCAGCAGTAGTATAACACATAATATTGTATAATATAAAAGAGCAAAATAAAAATGTTATGGTTTATTACGGTATAGTTCAGCGCAGTAGTGTTGTTACGTCATTCGTTCTGTACTTCATATTAAAGTTTCAATACCCATACTAGACAAATTTAGAAAACATTTTTAATTCAAGCGAGTGTCTCGTCGTCAGGAATAAGCATTGGATTTCTTAGTAAATGGTAAAACGATGTATTATTATAATTAAAGTGGTTTCAGAGCTGTTACAGTATCACTCCGCACAGGAAACATTTTTATACGACATTCTCACTCATAAAATCCACTAACCCTAAATTATATCAAAATCAGTTTACGCGAAACAAACATTTTCAAATACTTAGCAAATAGAAGTTATGTGTAATAAAGAGGGCAGTCAGGGTTGAATAGTAAATGGTGTAAATAAGAAGTTTGTGGAGGCTTTTTTTTAATTTTTCTTATCACTAACATAGAAATACTCGCTGATTTATATCAACTATACGGTATTTATGTAGTTTTTAATACCTAGCCAGTAAGAAACCACTTTTTATTTTTGTTATACAGAACCTTGTGTTAGACGTGTTTACGCTGTAGCTGACTAGAAAAGTATCATTATTACAAAGTGGATGAGGAAGGGGGGTTTAACGTTCGTTTCTACAGGTGTAAGTAAAGTTTGGATAAGCGAGTTAACAACATAAACCGTTATACGGTTACTGTTAATCCAATATTTTTAAGAGTCGTTGCCGCTACTCGATAATTCGATTTATCTTTTGTCTTTTCATGAGAACTATAACAGATGTTGAGTCATACGACTGGTTCGTAATGTTCAGGCCCGATATGAGAAAGAGTTAGGGAGCTCGAATCGCAATCTGAGAGTCGTGGTTCGAATCCCCGTCACACAAAACACGATCGTCTTCGAGTCATGGAAGCGTTTTTGTGATGGTCAGTCCAATTATTCGTAGTTAAAAGAACAGCTCATGAGTTTGCGGTGGGTGGAGAGGATTAGCTGCTTTCCCTTCAGTCTTAAACTGCTAAATAAAGGACGGATAACGCAGATAGTCCTCGAGTAACTTTGTGCGAAAAGTTATAAACAAATCATATTGTTCACTAGTCTACAACTATAAAATCGGTATTTTGTTGCGCACGGTACAACTAATCACAACTTGTTACAAATGGAAATGAATAGATAACCACAATTGAAATTAAATCATTGTTGTTTTTTTTAATTTGTAAAGCTTCACGTGCCACGTCTTGTCGGCCAGTATTGTTCAAGGAACAGGTCTTCAGTGTTTCTTGGTTATTGTTAAACCATACAATGGACCACTGGTGCCATGCTCATCGAGATAGTCGAAACAAAGATTTTAGCAAACTTTCAGATTTACTGCCGAGCCACTGGGATTGAGTTTGTAAGGTAATAACAAAGTAAAGTAAAATACAAAGAAACACAAGTAGCTTTTAAAACTCGTGTTAAGGTACTTTTCAATGGAGTCAAAAGCATACCAGATCCCTGGGTACAATTTCTCCGAAAACTGCATCCATATAATTTCATATGATTTATCTCAACCACTTCTTTTATTGGGAAAAATCCACGAATAGACAGAGGAAGTACGCGTCATAGAAATGTACGAAGCATCGATTTTAAATATATGATAGTTTTAAACACTTCAAATTCGCTCCTTTTAATATCAAACCAACTTCCTTTTACGGGAATTGTGTAAAATTAATGTTCGATCCCCTACTTTTACCTATGAGTGCTGTTTGTTCAACAAGGCAAAATGAGGGGGTTCTCAGGAGTATTCAAACGTGACGAAAACTAAAGTATTTTCGCGTGCAAACAGTGGATTAAGCAGGCGCTATTTATTTGTGAATAAGCGATGAAATTATCAAGTACATGCACTTATTACATAAACAGTTTATTTTAAACAAGTTGAAATACAAGCTTTTAAAAGCTTTAACTTTCATTTTTTTTCTTCTAAAGTAGTATGCATTAGACGTTTGTCAATGATTTAAGGCAAATTTCTAGTTTCTTCATGAATTTGTTTGTTTGGTTGTTTTTCAATTTTACACAAAGATGCTTTAGGGCTAACTGTGCTAGCCGTCCCTAATTTAGCAGTGTAAGACTATAGGGAAGACAGCTAGTCATCACCACCCACCGCCAACTCTTGGGCTACTCTTTTACCAACAAATTGTGAGATTGGCCGTCACATTATAACGCCCCCACGCCTGATAGGGCGAGCATATTTGGCACGACGGGGATGGGAGCCCGCGACCCTCAGATTACGAGTCGCGCGCCTTAACGCGCTTGGTCATCCCGGGCCTTCTTCATGAACTGTCGAACAACTGCAAAATAGCTACAATGTGCATGTGGATTAAAGAGTTGTGAAATGTGAAAAGTGCATGTTCATCGCAGCAAAGATATACCTTGACAACTATTTCGTTGTCAGTTCAACAGCAAGTAATGAAACGTATATGCGACTATGTGAATTTTATATAACGCCAGAAAACATTATGAGCCAATGTATCTAACACATACGAACTCCAATACCATCCACCATTCGTCATTATAGACAGTAAAAGATCGATAAACCTTAAACCATGGATCTGAAGTACATTTTATTGGAATTCCATAGGATTTCAATAATGTGAAACTTCACGTATGGTTCCAGTTTTTTCAGAGAGCAAATTGCATACGTTATATTCATGGTAAAGAACATCATTTTATTTATAATTTGCACATGATTTTCTTCATTTTATTTTTCACCACAGTTTATTACACACGATTCAGTTGTTACATCTAACATAGAGAATAACGGATTTATTTCATACAAGCTGGTGATATATACAAGTAAAATTAAAATTGTAGATATGATGAGTTATCGGTTATTTTTAATTTTTACAGAATGACCCGCCCTCTCTCGGTATAATATTTATCTAACACTGATCTCGTGCGACAAAACAAAATGAAAGCCTTTTGCTAGAATTACTTGCATTTTAGTGTCGCGAATTCATATTCTTAAAGCGACAAGTTAGAGGTCAGACGCGTATTCAAGTAACACTAATTTATTATTTATAGCCAGCACAACTAATTCATATAAAACGTTTTTATTTTAATTTATATTAATGCAAACATATTCGCAGACTTCAATTGTATGCTTAAGTGTATTAAACACCCAAAGTTAAAGATATAATTTAAAATCGTATACATGATACTTTTCCAACATTTTAAGATCAGTTTATGTACACATATTAAGATCATTCTAGGAAAGGTTTCCTTCCTTGTTCAATGTGGTCACATGTACACACACACACAGGCATGACGAATTATTTTCGTAAATGCGTTTGACGTCAGATTACAGCATTGTTTCACTTGTTTCGAACAGAAAGTCGCCGTTAGATTGACCACAAATGGCTGAAAGAGGCATGACGTACATTTTAAATGTTTATAGTTCGTTCATTTTAATTATTTACTTGGAACTTGTACAAAGACTGCAGACGAGAAAAGCGAAATGCTAGAACATTAATACATTACATTTAATACCAGGCGAAAATGATTACCGACAGTTTCTATAGTTTTCCCGGAAATCTGAGATGTACCTTTACATATATATTCAGTTGTTAAATACGGGCTGCACGGGTCGGGACACCATTTCGCTTCTTGAGGATTCCAGATTAGTTTGGTTTCAATTTCGCGCAAAGCGACACGAGGGGCTATCAGCGGTGGCCGTCCTTAATTTAGCAGAAAAAACTATAGGGAAGACAGCTAGTCATCACAACCAACAGCTAACTCTTGGGCCACTCTTACCAACGACTAGTGGGATTGACCGTCACATAACGTTCCCACGGCTGAAAAGGCGAACATGTTTGGTGTGACGGGGATTCGAACTCGCTATCCTCGGACTACGAGTCGAGTCCCTTAACCACCTAGCCAAAAGTATTTGATGTAACAAAATGTTTAAGTGAAATCCCTTAGAAATAATTGTAAACTTCTGATAGGTTCTGATAAGAACTCAAAAAGTTTTTGAAGTTTAATGTACTTAATATTCATTTAAATTTTCTGGAAAAATTATAAACAAATACAGTTTAATAACGCCCCCACGACTGACAACGCAAGCATGTTTGGTGTGACGGAGATTCGAACCTACGGCCTATCGAATTATGAGTTGAGCATCCCATGGCCATGCCGATGATTCCAGATATCGGTATTCCTTGTCTTATAATTCGACCACTCCGCCACTACAAAGTGGACCACAAGAGGGCGCTTTGTCTCTAAAAACATTTCACTTTAAACGTCGTATAAGGAGAATCCAAAACTGTTACTGAAAGTGATAAAACGCTAATATTTATAGTTTTAGAATGACTGTGCACGATAAGGTACATAAACTATTAATTAGATCCACATTTATTACGAATCCGTTTAACAGTCCTGGTATTAGTTCGTGTAATATTGATGTACTAACAATTAAAACAAATTACAGTGATGTTACAAAGATAGTGTATGCAGACAGTGTAGTGATTAAAATTAAATACCACTACTGTTTTGATATTTTAACCACAGGAAAATTATTCAAGTTTAATGAGAAACTAAAATATGACAAAAGATTGTTATTTTCGCGAATCAAACTTTAACAGGTGGGGTCGGCTCTTTAAATGTTAATTACACGTACACACTGCCAATTCTTGTATGCTCTACAAGCCATAATCAAGTACTGTAAATTTGAAATGGACTATCAGCACGATATTTTAAAAAAGTTATTTTCTACCTTCCAATACATTGTTTCACAATAAAACTAATAAACATTTAAAGAAACACAACAATGAGGCGATCTCACCAGACTGACCAAAAATAATAATTTAACAAAAGCGCCAATTATTAATCTTTGGGCTTGTGCAAATCCCAAAACAAAAATCACGATTTCGTTTAATTTCGGTTCATTGTGGAAAGTTACCTTGATGAAATTTCGCCTATAAAGATATATTACATAATGTTAAAAAATGGCGCGATGAAAGCCAATAGCTATCTTCGGAAGTACGAATTATGCTAGAAAGACAACCATTTAGTTATTTTTCACCGTGCAGTGCCTCTGATTTTCAGGCGCTGCATGTGCATCAGTGTCGACTTTAAATCCTGTTCTAGAAAGAATGATTATTGGTTGGAAACTAACTTCACTTTCCATTTCCTTGATGAATACTTTAGATAACACGCCTCGGGTATTTTTAAACATGAATCAAAATTTCCATGGAAGTACAAAATGTGTAGGAATTACGAACAATTACGGGTTTAGAAGAATTCAGAATACTTACAATGATTGTCTTCTGTTATAAAAAATAAAAAAGTGATGTGTACATGCACCAACCTCATCGTTTGGCCAAAACTAGAGTTGTTTAACGAACATCGGTACAAGTTAAAAAGGTGTTTTATTACAAGGGATCACGAGATCGACGACTTGTTGTATTCGGTAGTTTATTGATTCAAATTTATAACGCACATCAAACGTACTCATTTATTAAACAAATTGTAGTATTAAAAGAAAAGGCTTAACCAATTAAGATAAATATTTACATGAAAAGCATATCCGAAAAATTATCTATTAGCTCCAAAAGATGTCTAATAGTATTTTTAAAATGGCAGTTTTGTTTTTTCTCTTGTTTTTACACTATCTGGTAAAAAAAAAAGCTAGAGAGAGAGAGAGAGAGAGAGAGACGTAATTGCTATGAAGCAAATTATAACTGGTAGCCATTTTTTTATTATTTGTGAGTGTGTAGTTATTAAATAGTTTGGAAAATTACCAATAGAAGAGATGGCAAAGAACAGAGGAATGTTTTACTTTCAAACAACTGTTAAGACTATAAAATCAATATTTAGGCAACAAAAGCTTCAAATATTTTAATGGTTTAAGAGAAATTCACACGTGTAAAATATTTTATATGTTTTACTTAGTGAATAGAATTATTTGACAATTTACCAGCGTTGTGAAGTTAAGATTGTAAACCTTAATATATTCTATTTTTTTATTTATTGTTCTTTTCCTTAATAATATTTATTATACCAGTTATTATACAATTATCTTTCATTTGCATTTATTTATTGTTACACTTATTATAAACATTGATTTTGACTGTTAGTTTGGAACTTTTAAATCTCCCAAGCTAACCGAGAGTTTTGAGGTCACGATCTAAAATATCGCTAATAGTGATGGTATCCAACTGAAAATACGGTACATTACAATCGTTTAAAATATATTTAATTAGCTATAGTAATGGCCAAGTTAGTTTTTAATTTCGCTCTAAGAACACAGCTCACTCTTATCAGAAGTTATCATTAATTTTATATCGTGAAAATGTAAGATATTGGATAGTATATCTACCTCAACATCATTTAACAGGGGGTAGATATAGTACATCTCTTGTTTTTCACAAAACAGGTACAGTACTTCTGATAAAAACTAACCTCACCTCTTTAAAAAATTCTTCCAGTGTTCCTTCCATGTGCTCCATTTCAACACAGATAAGATTATGGGATTCATCCTCTTCACTCTGAGTCTGAATTACAAATGAAATTAAATTTATGAGAATTATATTATAGCTTTGAAAATTAACTTTCTATTAATCTTATGAATAAAAAATCATTTTTGAAATAAAAATATGAATAGTAAGGGTAAGTTTTGTTTTGGAATTTCGCACAGAGCTACTCGAGGGCTATCTGTGCTAGCCGTCCCTAATTTAGCAGTGTAAGACTAGAGGGAAGGCAGCTAGTCATCACCACCCACCGCCAACTCTTGGGCTACTTTTAACAACGAATAGTGGGATTGACCGTCACATTATACACCCCCACGGCTGGGAGGGCGAGCATGTTTAGTGCGACGCGGGCGCGAACCCGAGACCATCGGATTACGAGTGCACGCCTTAACGCGCTCGGCCATGCCAGGCCCTTAAGGGTAAGAAGCTAAAGCACTGGAAGAATAGATACTTGTTTAAAAACAAAGATTTGGAGTAAAGTTGTAAAACGGTTTGTCTAACGGCGTAAAGTGTAGTATTACTTTTAATTATTTTAAGCATTTATAAGATAGACACGAGAATGTGAAGAACTATATTTTGATTGTGATGCATGATTGGGTGAGCTTGACAGATCAAACAGCTTTCATATTGCTCCGTTATGTTCTAAAGGAAATAGTTGGATAAGTTGTAACTGTATAGCCATTCACCATACATAGTGAACATTCCCTGGCGGTAGGTGTTTCAGATTTATAACATGCCTAAAACTGATAGTTACATTTTTGGCATTAATACCCTTACAAATGTCCTACCAGTATACAATATTTCACACAATATATTACTAAATGAAGATTTATTGGAATGACTTAATTGCTAATATACTTATACAGCCTTAAAACTTGTTTTTATGACAATTTAGTCAAAGTATAAGAAAATTTCTTATTTATATAATTTAAACAAACTTACATTTTTCTCACATCCAAAGAGAAAACCCAATTACTGCTTGAAATTAATTAAACGATAACTGAAATTTCGAAATATTAGTTTAAAATTTGTAGTGGCACAATAAGCTATTCAATATATAAACTGTACTAATCACGAATGTGTTTTAAAGAATAAAAAAAATTCAACAAAGTGTAATATAAAACAAAAAAAGAAAAAGGATTTCATATAATCTTAACCAAAGATATGCACTGAAAAAATATAAATATGAATATTCATAATTCTCTGCATAGAATACAAATTACCGATAGCTTTTTTTACATAAAAACAATACTATAGAAAAAAAATCAATCAATTAATCCTTGGGTTTTTGCTATTTTAAATCACTTACCGCTTTTAAAGCTCCAAGCCTGTCTTTAATCATGGTGCGAGTTCTTAAATTTCAGATGCTTCTAACGTTTTCCTTCAGAAAGGTTTATTAAATGCTGCTGGTTTATTTTTTTCGCCGTTTACACTCTATGTTATTAATATTATTAATAATAATAGTACGATTATAACCAAACAGATCCTCGTTTGCTGTCTCTTTACTTAAAAGAAAAACCGATTTTTTGAAAATCGCGAATTTCTAATCCATTACACGCTTAATATCAGAACTCAGGTTCACCACTGTCACAATTTGATTCATTGCTCACGTACTATTTTACCAAAGTTATTAATGTACATCAGCAAACTTAGAAAACGTGTTACATATTTGTACATTAATTACGCTACCTTTCGTACCTATATTACTAAAACTAAACTTTTAAGTTACGTGAAAGAACTTGTTAAAGCAATATGCTTTCCAGTTTCACAAGTTTTTACAACATAACCATATTGGAGTACCAAGTACACAGTATTAATTATAAAAAGATGCAATAATCTTGGTACCGAGAATCAGTTATATACATATTTAACAGTACATTCTTTTAAATAGAAATTTCCTCATACTTTTCATGATAACGATGGTAATTACAACATGCGAAAGCATGCTAAACTGTCCTAACTTCAATTAAAATAACAGTCGCACGTTAGAAAATCAGTAATGACAAATGCCCAACATTTTTTCTCACAGTTAAGATAACAACGTACTAAATCATAACAACAATCCTTTTCGATTATTCCCCATCTCTTGTATTTTGAACTTAGTTCATTCCCTTACCGTTTGAAAGCTTCTAAAACTCTTCACTGAAATACCCGCTTAGCTGGGCGTCATCCACGTAGCTCGTCGAAAATTATACATGACGTAAATTTGATTACGTCATATAATTTTTTATATGAATATATAAGTATAATAATGATTTGTTATTATAAATTATTTAAATCTGAGTATTATCTTATAATTTACCGTAATGTAACTATGAAATTTTACATTTTTTCATGTAGTTTGTTTTTGATACGAGCCTCGCACAAACCGCGGCAAAATCATTCTAGCTAAGTTAAGCGTTCTACTGCTTAGTGGCTCCCCAATTAACATATATATTAAACATAAAGAAGCCCCCCCCCTCAGTGGCTCAGCGGTATGTCTGCGGACTAACACGCTAAAATCCGGGTTGCGATACCCGTGGTGGGCAGAGCACAGATAGCCCATTGTGTAGCTTTGTGCTTAATTCAAAACAACAACAACAACAACGACAACAAACATAAAGAAAAATAAATTAAAGTAAAATATGTATGTATATAAACTTTAAATCTTGTATTTATTGTTTACATATTTATGTATTTTAAAATAATAATAAGATAAAATAAATAAATTGCCACCAGCAAGCTTGACTACTGTGAATAAGAGACTATAAATGGACATTGCCCTGAAAAGGACCTAACATACAAACAGTTAGGGAAAATACGTTCAGGAAGGAGGAAGAGGTCAAAGTGAACCTGACCCTCCAGGGCAAAATACCCAAATACCATTGACCAAGGAACTGCTTAGTGGTACCTCATACATGATGAAGAAAATCCTAAATATCTCTCCCCAGTTAACATATATTTTAAATATAAAGATAAATACATTTAAGTAAAATATGTATGTATATAAACTTTAAATATTGTATTTATAGTTTACATATTTATGTATTAAAAAAAAATTGCCACCAGCTAACTTGACCTACTGTGAATTATATAAACATTTAAAACAAATAAAAGACTATAAATGGACATTGCCCTGAGAAGGACCTAACATACAAACAGTTATGGAAAATAAGTTCAGGAAAGAGGAAGAGGTCAAAGAGAACCTGACCCTCCAGGGCAAAATACCCAAATACCATTGATCCGATCGGAACTGCTTAGTGCTAATAATTATCTTTAGTTTGTTGATTTTTCGCGTAACGATTTTGTTTTGTTTGTTTTTTTGGAAATTCGCACAAAGCTACTCGAGGGCTATCTGTGCTAGCCGTCCCTAATTTTGCAGTGTAAGACTAGAGGGAAGGCACCTAGTCATCACCACCCACCGCCAACTCTTGGGCTACTCTTATTAACGAATAGTGGGATTGACCGTCACATTATACACTCCCACGGCTGGGAGGGCGAGCATGTTTGGTGCGACTCGGGCGCGAACCCGCGACCCTCGGATTACGAGTGCACGCCTTAACGCGCTCGGCCATTCGCGTAACGAAGGAAGTAATTTGTGTAGCCCCCTTTTAGGGTGAGTGCGCGTGTATTAAATTCCAATTAATTAATTAATTTTCCACACACATGTTATTTTTATTTTATGACTTACTTCCATCCAATCAAAATTAAGTCGTATTTTATGATATTTTATAAATTATAAAACATATACATGGTGAAACAAAGCAACGGCGATTAATAACTTGCAAAGTATCGTTGCATATGATGTATGCCCAATATCGCTGAAAAGTTATACGGATCCTTTGAACTGTTACTGACCAGGAACTTTGAAGTTCAAAACTAAATATTTTGTAATTATAATAATGTTCTTGTACACCAATATCAAATTATATTTCATTTCGAGTTCTAGAGAATAAAGAAAAAAACTTATTTTTTTATTTATTTTCTAAGCTCCCAGTAACCAGTTAATGTTATAAACTGTATGACACAAAGCTCTAAAACCAATTATAACTGAATACTTCACCAAATTAAATTAATTATAAATCGGCGCTTCTTGTAGATCTAAGTTTCTTAAAAAAAGGAAAATTTAATCTTGTAATCCGTGGGGGCGTATAATGTTGCGGTCAATCCCACTATTCGTTGGTAAAAGATTAGCCCAAAAGTTGGCGGTGGGTGGTGATAACTAGCTGCCTTCCCTCTAGTCTTACACTGCTAAATTAGGGACGGCTAGCACAGATAGCCCTCGAGTAGCTTTGTGCGAAATTCCAAAACAAACAAACAAACCTTCTATGGTAATCCACATTTTCCTGGTACAATCCCAGCAACCTGCTTCTGAATATTCTCCAATTCTTGTAGTAACAGATTGCAGAAATACACATATTACTAGATTTATTACATTTTTAATTATGTCTTTATTTTATTCAAACATTAGGTCTAATTAATGATTTGTACAGTGAAATGACGGTCTCTTTAAACTATAACTATTTTTGTTTGATAGCTTTCTACTAAAAGTTGATTTTACAGTACAACTAAAAAGTACTTTATTACCACGTATCAGATACCTCTAAGACTTATATACACCGACATAATAATATGTAATATTAGTTAGAAGTATTAAAGTAATGACAGCATAAAGTGAAATGTCTGATTTACACAATATATAGGGACAACCAAGGGACATATTGGTCTATCTAGGCAATACCATTCTTTAAACTAAACTATTAAAAAAAATAATAAAATTCCTCAAATCCAGTCATTATCATTTATATAATTATGAAGATTTCTCTTGAACTAGTTTAAATTTGCTGCCTCCACAATATTCAGTGGTAACTCATTCCAGGGATCAACCACTCAGTTAGAAAAATAAACTGGCTCAGCTAAAGATGACTCATATCTTGCCAAATTATATTTGATTTACAATGCTAAATTCAGGGATTTGATTCCCCTTGGTAGACTCAGCAGATAGCCTAATGTGGCTTTGCTATAAGAAAACACACATCTCAGGTACCATTCTGGTAACCCTTCTCGGAAATCTTTCCAGTAATTCAGTGTCCTTCAAAAGGTAAGGAGCCCAAGACTGAACACAATACACCAAATGTAGTGTAACCAGTGACCTATGACATGAAATGAGCTTCTTTACACTTGTATTTAATATTTCTGTAGATACAACCTAAAATCTTATTTGCCATACCATGAGCAACAATACATTGCTTCAATGTGTTCACAGACTGATTAACTATCACCCCAAGATTTTGTACTGAAAACAATGGCAAGTACTGTTTTTAAAGTTTTATGGTTGTTATTAACAAAGGAGTGAAAAGGGTACCAAACATAATCTTATTTTGTTTATTGGGAGTCCTCATTATATGCATCCTCAGAATTTGAGAATTTCCCTAATGTGAGTTCTCTATTTCTATCAAAAATTCACTATATACCAGAAAAATTCATCCTTATGCAGTCAAGCATGGAAGAATATAGTTCAAATAAGTTATAATGTGCCTCTCAGCACCACAGTATTTATTTTAGGCTGCTGCTCACAGCTGATGTAAATAGTGGATTGTGGATATATTTGGGCTACTGGCATTCAAGGTATTACATTCCTGCTACTTCAGTCATTGTTCTATGCAGAGCTTACTTTTTGTGTACATTTTGCAGAATATGTAAGTTCAATTCCTGTGTAGCAGCTATGGCTTATAAACATTATTTTAGTTCATCACCTAGCTTTAGCTCACCCATGAAATGGAAGAGGACTGCATTGATGTGTTGAAGGTGGTAAAAGTCTCTGTGGTTGGTCTTGCCTACAACCCTGGCAAGTTGACTACATGCTCCATTACGAAGAATTCTGGTAAATTAATAGCTCAGTGAAACATTCAATGTCACCATTAAAAAGGTGGTGACTAAAGTATGGAGTCTACTGCTAGAGAAAATGCCAGGACTTTGGACTGAAAATCAAAACCAGAAGAAAATTAATCTTAGTTGCATCAATATTGGAAGTGAAGCTTTGAAAATTTAAGAAGGCTAGGTTTGCTAAGTTTATTCTGTGTCAGGTAACAGGTGAATCTGCAAGTGCTGACTGTACTGTTGCTACCAGATATTCAGGAGAACTGAAAGTAGCCATTGAAGCAGAGGGTTAAAGACCTAAGCAAACTTTTAATGATGATGAAACTGGGCTGTTTTTGAAGAAGATGCTTTCTCAGACATCATTTTTAAAGGAGGAGATAGCATCCAGTTTTGAGGCAGTGAAAGAAAAAATGACACTGCTATTATGTGTAAATGCAACAAGTAACTTTAAGATGAAATCACTGCTTGTATATCTTTCTCTGAATTACTGTTCTCTCAATGGCTTCGACAAGAAAAGGTTTACCATGTACTGGACTGCCAACAAAAAGATATGGGTTTCTGGCCAAGTATTTGAAGAATGGTTTAATAATCACTTTTTCTTTGGAGAATGAGCAATATTTCAGTGAGGCTAACTTTACATTTAAGGTGCTGTTTGTCATTTATAATAACGGCACCCAAAACATGAGAAAAATATTAATCCTAAGGTCAGAAATTTGTTTTTATTCCCTAATCCTACATTACTGTTCCAGCTCCTTGATCAAGAAGTTATCAGCCAGCTTCTGGATCTGATGCACCAACATTTTATGACTGGTGAAAGCTATACAACATCAAACCATTATGAGATGAAAATAATTACTCTTCCATGAACTGTGGATGTACAACATTATGAAAGGATTTTGTTAATGTTTCCCAAGGGTTTCCTAAATGTTTAACAACAATGTAAGGGGTTGTTAAACTTTGACATAAGGTGGGTTGGGAATGTTTCTCATACTTTGAGAAACCTAATACCATGGAAATCATAGAATCCTTTAATAAGTAAGTAAGTGTTGATGATGTCAATGAAATGTCTGCTGCTAACAAAGAAGAAAAAGTGGTTTTTGCTGTCAAGGGCATGACACTGAAGACACTAGCTGAAATTGAATAAATGATATACACACTTGTATTGTTTACATCCAATGATTATTCTGTATTATTCCAAAGGGTATATTTGTTTAATGGTTAGAATAAACTTTTGTTAATTTTGTCTTAAATATAATTGATTTAAAATATCAATATAAAATTATACAAATGTAATTGTAGGATTAAAGTGATCTATCTAGAATTTTAGTGAAACTAAAGCAGAGAAGAGAAAAAAACAAACCTGAAAGTGTAAATAAATATTGCATATGGAATCAGTTGTCAATTTTTTTCTAGTGTCAGTAAGAAAAGAATGCCATGCTAAAGAAACTATTAATATTCCTTTTCCATAGCTGAGGCATGTGAGAAATAAATATTCCAAGTCTTCTGTTTTAAAACTGACATTGAAGATTGGATTATAAGCAATTATAAACCTTCAAAGAGCTTTCTCTGATTATGTGGGTTCTAATAATTCATGTGAAACAAGTTTTATTTAACATTTTATCAAATTCTATTTTTTAGAAACAACTGGTACAAATGCACACACACACTGGTACATTTGTAGTTTGAATTATTTTTTTAATTTTTTCTGTAGGTGAAATTAGCCATATTTCTCTCCATGGAACTTGTATTGGAAGAAGATGGTGGTAAAGGAAAAAGAAACACTTCTGTGAGAAGACATGTTACTAAAGAATTGCAAAAGAAAGACTGGTAAATTTGGATACACATTTATTGTTTGTATTTATATATGTTTGAATAGTAAATTTATATGACACCATGCTTATATAGGTGGCTTTTGGTGCTGCTGTGGTGTGTGGTGTATCCAGATTCTGTCATCATCGCTGTTTTAATTGACACCAGTTATTATAAATAATGCTTCCAAACTAATAAAGTACAAGATATTATTACATAAAGTTTGTGTTACAAACAAAACTAGTACAATTATATTTTAAACTTAAGGATTAAGGTACTATTTTAGAACACACAATTTATTAAATTATTATTTACAAAACACAAACATAAATAGATATAAATCATCTAGCAAGAAATTATGTTTTAGCAGATCATTAAAACAGTGATAATGGATGCAGAACACACTCTTTCATGTAAATCTTTGTAGACCACACACTATGGTAGCACCTATTTCTTTTTGTTGTTTTTCAAAAAAATTATAATTTTTCTACTTCTAAAAAATGCAAACCTACTAATGATTAATAATTTTGAGAAACACTTGCTTGGTAAATAATAGTTTAATTTTTAGTACATTTTGGGACTACAAGAGAAAACTATAATGCTAATATATTTTTAATTAAACATTAATGAATACAGAAATAATAAAAAAATTACCAAAGTAATACAACTTTTATATTTTTCAAGTGTTTTTTTTTAATTATTAAAATTATATATCTCATTGAAGTTGTTGTCATTTGTGTTTAAAATATGTTTACAAAATAAAAGATCAGATATTTTTGGATATCAGCAAAAAACAAACAGAGAATCTTTATATAGACAAAATTAAGCAAGTTAGTCAATTTTTTGATATTAACACAACATAAAATTGATTGTGATTTTTAGTAAAGTATGGTAATTAATGTTTAAATGTTATGAAAGTTAAGGTATAAGTTTATTTCCAGCAGCAATTATGTTACATTTTCAGCAAACTTTGTGTTGAATTCCATCTGTTAGTGTTTCCAACCAACCATTGTCTCGTCTAATTTCATATGTTGGATACAGCGGGTCATATAAAATCTGAACTATTACCTGTTGGTCAGTACACTTAAGGTGAATTATTAGTCTAAGGACTTAAGTGTAGAAGTCTTAAACATTAATTGGTTAATATATCTGCGCAGTCCAGTATTAATTGCTATGACAATCAAAGTTCATTATAATTGGCCACAAGTAAAACATAGAGTAATTAATCTTTGGCAAAATGTGAGAGACATTTGTCAAATAAAAGTTTACTGTAATAAACAGTATAATCGTACTGTTTTCTCAGTTTTCTCTGTGTTCAGTAAGTACCATGTACAACAAGTTTTGATATTCAACCTGTAATAATGGTTGTTAAAAAGGAATGCTGTGTCAAAACTGAACACTAGTCAAGAATACACTTGTGATATTCAAAACTGTCTCATCACAGTTGCTTGAGTAAATATAGATTCCACTTCATTAGCAAGTAATACTAGAGAAATAAAAGCTCAAGTCCTAATTATGTCTCAGTTAAATACCAGTTACAATAATGTGGAAACCAAGTATTCTACTTGATAACTTACTTATGTGACTTCCACTTTGTTAAGGTGTGATGTGTCAGCTGTATATGGGCAGAGTTACTTGTTAGTAAACTGTGTCATTGAGTTCAGCATTCAATACCTATTAGTAAAAGTTATACATTAACACTAAAATACATCTGTGCAGGAGGTACTTGAAAGGCCTGGCTTTCTAGGTACAAATAGTTGTGTGGTTATTATACATGTAAATTAACCCAAATTCTTTCATTGAATAAATGAGTAGATACATGTCTCATTAGATGGAACAAATTTGTCCCTGCAGTAAATTGAAACCATTTACTTGGTCAAGTGGGTTAATTTAGAAATACAAGTCTTCATCTAAAGGTTAAAATGCTATTATTGTTTCATATTTGTCAGTCACTGAAACCAAATTTCTCCACATGAATTGCAAAATGCAAGCTTACTTTTCACGTCTGTATGCTGTAAGTTGTTCACACTAAATCTTCTATAAACCAGCTCACTTGTAAATTGTGAACTTTGAATAACGATTGGCTATTTCACTAAAAAAATTATATCAAAGCTTATTTGTTGAGTGGCTGATGTTCTCATACTGTAAAACAGGTATGAAATAAAATTTGCTTTATGAAACTTTTATGACATATAATCCAATGTAGAAAGTAACCTAAAAATTAGTTTTGATTAGATTTTGTCCACTCAAAATAGTTTTGTCATTTACTTAGAAAGTAGTTATTTTTTGTTTTGCTAGTCATATGTTTGAAAACTTACTGAAGTAAAATATTTGCAAGTTACATCTAATGAAAATTATTTATAAGGGATTATGTCATACCCTCATTATTGAAAAAAACAAATTATATTTTGAAACGTTCATTATTGTGTTGTGATATTTGAAATACACTCATCTCATAGAGATGTTTCTCTGTGTAATTTCAAAAGAACAAAAATAAATTTTGAGATTGGAATAAACTATTCTGACTTAATAAGATATCTCTTGTGAGAGTATTGTGAAACATTCTGCTTCCTTCGTTGGTCTGTTGGTACAAGATTAATGTTCAGTATTTTCCAATTTAATGCTCGTATATTATTTGCTTTAATATAATTTAAATTACAAAACTGTGTTCCACTAACCAGAGAGCTATATTATTATGAAAATTTTAAACCTAAAATAAAGATAGAAAACAAATAACTGTAGTCAGTTTACTTCTTTATTATATCAACACCTGAGTTCTTTTAATGGTTTTAAACATTTCGTTGTATCTCAGCATTCTCATTACAAATGTTTATGATTGTTCAGAGACTTCAATTCAGTTCTTGAGGCGGTGTTTGTAATTTTTGTTTTGCACTTACAGTAGAAATTTGTTGAAGATGGAATGTGTGTGTTACAGAACATTTAATAAATATTTTGCTCATTTGTCTGTGGTTGTGTAGTTCATTATCAGACCAAGTACTTTGCATTTTCCACCACTTGTTTTGCTTATCTGTAGGATTTGTATAATACCTCTTAATTGTCTCAATGCAGTTATCTAATTGTTTCACAAAAGTTCTGATGTGGTACTTACTTCAACTCACAAGATTAATTATTCCTATTCAGTGTTGCTCTCTAAATGCAAACTTTTCTTTACACATGACACAAGCCTTCTGCTTCCCACCCTTATTAAAATTACAAGTTTCCAGCATGTTTGATGCCAGTCATCATGTATTACATTCTTATTAATAGAAACACAACATGCTCACCTGACATGTGTGACTTCCTTTGCCAAACTATCACTTCTCATTTGGTGGTGTTTGAGTTCAGAGGTGCTCTTTTGTGTGCTTATTGTTTCATGTTCAACGTTGGTTTCCTCACAAAGTAGTTATTTTTCAACTTAGTTTGCTTTCATTCAACCCAAATCCTATGTTATTTTAATCAGTGAATTCTAGTTGCTTTACTTCTGCACTTGACATTGGTGAACCTTTTCTGTGTAATAAATTCTGAAGTTAACATCACCACTTCAGTGGTTATACCAGCAATTTGACAGTAGATTTATCTTTTTTTATACATTTAGAGATCAAATGTTACATGGGACAGTGTTTGTCCCTAGATATTGCTGAGTTTTCTTTGGAGCTAGCTGAGCCTGTACAGGATGATAAGGACTTTGAATGTCTTTTTCTACCAGCAGAGTTTGTTGTTTCTTCTCTTTTACAATCTGAGGAGTCTCCTAGGCCTAATTCAGTTATTATATATTAATGAATTTTGCCTTTGAGGTACGTGATATTCCATCCCTTTCACCTATTTTTTTAACATTATCCTTCCTTATTGTATAAACAATCTTCCCAACCCATTTTGATCTTCCACCTCACCTTATATTTAAATTCATGCTGATGAATAAATTTACTTCTGATCAGTTTACCCATTTTTACTATTGTGCAGACTATCCAGTTTTATACCATGCTGCAACTTTGAAAAGAACAGCTTTTTAAAACTCAAAATTGAGTTTGATAGTTCGTTTGAGAAGAAAGATAAAAGTTAATATAAAATTGAGTTTAACTTTTATTTTATCCTAATATTAATTTGACAAATAATCAAACTTTTTAAAATCAAAATCATCTGGAAATTACATCATTTTTTTTTAGTATAACAGCAGATAATATTATCTAGAACTAGCAATTAAAGTCTTAGTATTAAATGCTTTTATATATATTTAGGAAAACCAGTTAGTTGATTTATTCACTTTGTGAAATGATGGTGATTTTGACCAAATTGTTACATCTGGTTTGGAGCATAAAAAAACTGAAGGACTAATATCAGTTCCAAGATTAAAATATATCCATTCAATGGTCGTTCTCTGGTTGAGAAAGAATTTTTTTTATCAACATAATTATTATGACCAAGATATTTATTTTGATAATGTACGTAAAGTGCTAATACACCTTTTTTTTATTATATATCTTTGAAACTGCAGTTTTTGTCTGTTCATAACATCAGTCTTCAATGACGTGAAATGTAACCTCCATGACAGTATACCCTGGCCTAATAAGTTAATAATTTGTTGCACTGATTAGTTGGTTTGAATTTCTTGCCCGATATCAAATGTAAAACAAATTATTTGAATATGACCATATCTGTAAAGCATGAAACGTATATAACTTTTAAGAAAAGCTTTTCAACAGTGCTTATTTAACTAAGTTTGATAGTAATACACGAGGGTGATTAGGATATAGTCATTTGATACTCAGTTGTTTTTGTTTTTTTTATTAACCATTCAGTACCTTGATGTCAGGTACATAAATGTATTCTGGTCCTTTCCTTAGTTTGATGGTATTGTAGTATTCAATGTATTTTTTGTAGTCTGCAAAGAAGTGATGGGTAGCGTTCTCAGTCATATACAGATTTGCCAAACATGCTTGTTCAATATCACGAAAAACAGCAGTTGGCACATGAAACATAAACTTATAAAACACAGAACTATTACTTATTGGGACAAATATTTATGTACAACATCCACTAAACAGCAGTCCAAATAAATTTCATCAGTAAAATAATGTTTTAAGGTTTACTTTCTCCCTGTGGGAAGAAGTGTGTTTATTCTTTAAATATTTGTTTTCATAGATGAAGACTTTTGTTTGTTTGTTTGTTTTGGAAATTCGCACAAAGCTACTCGAGGGCTATCTGTGCTAGCCGTCCCTAATTTTGCAGTGTAAGACTAGAGGGAAGGCAGCTAGTCATCACCACCCACCGCCAACTCTTGGGCTACTCTTTTAACAACGAATAGTGGGATTGACCGTCACATTATACACCCCCACGGCTGGGAGGGCGAGCATGTTTAGCGCGACGCGGGCGCGAACCCGAGACCATCGGATTACGAGTGCACGCCTTAACGCGCTCGGCCATGCCAGGCCCATAGATGAAGACAAGGGAGACTTATTAAAAATTCCAAACTTCCAAATGTGGAATTCATCCGACATTAATAATTAAACTCCTGAAAGCATTTATTTCTGTTTTCTAATCACAACTGTGGATCCAAAATGAAGAATTATGCACAGTAACACATACTTTAATATATAATAGGCTGATTGTAATTAAAGAAGGCAAGCTTCTAAACACGTTATTACAATGATGCCTTTGAGTAGTGACGTGGCAGTTTTGGGAATAACAGATAAATCATATACAGATGAGTCCTAGTTAAATGTTTTGTTTATGGTTTAACATGTTTGAACTATCATTTCTAAGTTCAACCTCTCAACAATTACAGAATCATTTTTCAGAGAAGTGCTACCCCATGTTGTGAACTATTCCCCATACATAAACCTTGCAAGAAGTTTGGGGCAGTTGATGTCCTGAGTAAGGTCACAACAATTCTTGTTTTTCACCTAAACTTTTATGTGTTGCTGGTCATTCAGCATCTGGTTGTGAACACACTAATGACTAATTCCAAGTAATTAAGGTACATCATCTTGTATGCTTATACACACTTATGGCAAATGATAAGCTGTTGGTAAGTGTGCCTCCATGTTGATAGTTAAGAGCTCTATAAATGTATGACAAGCAGGCTCTGAATTCTTGTTATGATTTGATACATACACCTTTTGCTGTTTTTATGTCCATCAAATTCCAAAATTTATCAAACATATATTGATGATAAGCTTTAATATCATCTCTGAAATTATAAATGACAGATATTTGATAGTGCTGTAAATTGTAACTTCATTTAATGTATGCTCTATGTCTTGAATGCAGCCATCCATTTAATGGGTGCTCTATGTATTGAATATAACCACCCATTTAATGGGTGCTCTGAATGTTGAATATCATGAACGTCCATGTCTATGTCATTTTTCACTCCAGACAGTTTTTTTCGTGATTTCTCTTTCTTTCTCAATTCATTATTTTTTATGAGTTCCTTCCGTTGGCTAACTACATCTATTTGTATTTTTGTAGAGCTTAATCCACAGCATATTTGTGTTATACATTGCTAGGCTTGTCTGACATGTTATTCTTGCTCCTATTTACGGCAATATCTTCAATTTGTTTTTTGTTTTGTTTGTTTTTGGAATTTCGCACAAAGCTACTCGAGGGCTATCTGTGCTAGCCGTCCCTAATTTGGCAGTGTAAGACTAGAGGGAAGGCAGCTAGTCATCACCACCCACCGCCAACTCTTGGGCTACTCTTTTACAAATGAATAGTGGGATTGACCGTCACATTATACACCCCCACGGCTGAAAGGGCGAGCATGTTTGGCGCGACGGGGATGCGAACCCGCGACCCTCAGATTACGAGTCGCGCTCCTTAACACGCTTGGTCATGCCGGGCCGGTTTGGTTTTCGAATTTTGCCCAAAACTACACGATGGTTTGTTTATTTTACATTTCGCGTAAAGCTATTCGAGGGCTATCTGCGCTAGCCGTCCCTAATTTAACAGTGTGAGACTAGATGGAAGACAGCAAGTCATCACTAACCACCGCCAACTCTTGGGCTACTCTTTTACAAATGAATAGTGGGATTGACCGTCACATTATACACCCCCACGGCTGGGAGGGCGAGCATGTTTAGCGCGACTCGGGCGCGAACCCGCGACCCTCGGATTACGAGTGCACGCCTTAACGCGCTCGGCCATGCCAGGCCAATATCTTCAATAATTATACATTATGTTACTATTATATATTGTAGGAACCTAACTTTAAGACTTCTTCAGAGGAATATTCACTGTCACTATCCTCTACTGGTTCTAGCCTAGTTATCCAGGCCACTTATTTTGTTTTACATGCCACAATGCCAAAAGTTGAACAAAAAATGCAGCCTGGCTGACTTATGAATAAATATTTGCTGTAAGATTCTTATCAATGTTATAAGTCTAGCTGCCATTTCTGCTGCACTTTTTTTATTAAACATTTAAGGTGTTGTTGATTAGATTATTATTACATCAACTTTGATTGGAGCATGTGTTGAAGGTTTCTTGGTTTAATAATGAATAGGCTGCTTTCCTAATATTCTACATAAAAACGCATATATGCAGGCTGTCTCCCTGTAGCTCAGCGGTAACTCACTGGTCTTTATAATATTTAAAATTCAGGTTTCAATACCCAAGGTGGGCAGAGCAAAAATAGCCCACTGTGTAACTGTATACTTAAGAACAAACAAACATGTGCTTCGTGAATTCGAATCCCCTCATTAAATGTACTTTCAGCAGTGAAAGGTCGTTGGTAAAAGAGTAGAGACTAAGAGCTGGCGGTGGTTTGACCAGCCACCTATTACTCCTAATTTAAGGACGGCTAAAGCAAATAACACTATAGTAGCTTTGTGAAAAAGTCAACAAACAAACAAAGACGTGCTAGCTTTCGTCTTAAGAATAAAGACTACATAACATTGTCTGCATAAAAGGATTAGCATATATTTATAACCTTTTAACATCCACTGAACATGGATGCCATTAACTATATGGATATTTTTTTTTGGAACTTCGCACAAAGCTACTCGAGGGCTATCTGTGCTAGCCTCCCCTAATTTAGCAGTGGAAGTATAAAGGGAAGGCAGCTAGTCATCACCACCCACCGCCAACTCACAGGCTACTCTTTTACCAATCAATAGTTGGATTGACCGTCACATTATAACAGGAGGGCGAGCATATTTAGCGCGACGCGGGCGCGAACCCGCGACCCTCGGATTAGGAGTCGCACGCCTTACGCGCTTGGCCATGCCAGGCCCTATATGGACATATCATGTGAATTTAGAAAACAATCAATGTGATATGTTCTGTACTAGTTACAAAAGGATGAAACTGGTAGCTGTTTTTGCTGTTAAGGATTAGGTTACGAAATCCTAAGTTGTGCATATTGTCATTTCTTGAAGGTAATTTTCCAGCTAGTGTTCTTGTTCCAGCCACGTTTATTAAGTGTTATTATTTTTAACATATATATTTACATTATTACATTTTGTGTCATTTATGGAATGGGTGCTCGACTCGCCATTTGAGGGTCGTGGGTTCAAGTTCGCGTCCCACCAAACATGCTCACCTTTTCAACCGTGGGGGTGTTATTAAGTGACAGTCAATCTCACTATTCTTTATTAATAGAGTAGCTTAAGAGTTGACGGTGGGTATTAATGACTAATTGCCTTTCCTCTAGTCTTTCACTGCTAAATTAGGTAGGGTTAGCGCAGACACCCCTTGCGTAGATTTACACGAAATTCAAACCAAATCATTTGTGGAAGTTCGTTTTAATTCTGGGATTTTGTACAAGTGAGAAAACGTCTTTAACAGTAAATATAATTCTACTATTTTATGTTCTAAACGTTGACTGTAGCTGGCTGAACTGACATTCTTACCCGATACAGTGGTTCGTTCTTGATGTTTCGTTTTTAATTCCAAATTATAAGGTTTGTATGTAGTGATTCACAGTTTGTTTTATAATTAGTTGTTACACGGTTTAGTGATGATAGAGTGCACGTGGTGATTACAGTTCCGCCTCATATTTGATTGTTACAAGGCTTAGTGATGATTGTGTATGTCGTGATTTACATATATGATTATTACACGTTCTGGGTGGCATTTCTTTCGTACGTTGTTTGTTGGTAAGTGACGTATTTCACGTTATCTTGTATCGAATTATACGTTGACTGTTAGAAATATTACTCTACCAATAGGTTTAAAAACAAGTTACACAGTTATCTGTTAAAAACAATACCCTAGTAACAGGTTTAACAACAAATTCCACAATTATCTGTTAAAAACAATACTTTACCAATAGGTTTAAAAACAAATTACACAATTATCTGTTAAAAACAATACTTTAGCAATAGGTTTAAAAACAAATTACACAGCTGTTTGTCAAAAACAATACCCTAGTAATAGGTTTAAAAACAAATTGCACAATTATCTGTTAAAAACAATACTTTACCAATAGGTTTAAAAACAAATTGCACAATTATCTGTTAAAACAATACTTTACCAATAGGTTTAAAAACAAATTACACAATTATCTGTTAAAACAATACTTTACCAATAGGTTTAAAAACAAATTACAGAGTTGTCTGTTAAAAACAATACTCTAGTAACAGGTTTAAAAACAAATTACACAACTATCTGTTAAAAACAATACTTTAGCAATAGGTTTAAAAACAAATTACATAGTTGTCTGTTAAAAACAATACCCTAGTAACAGGTTTAAAAACAAATAACCCATTTGTCTGGTAAAAACATTTCTTTAGCAGCAGATTTAAAAACAAACTAGAAATATTTCACAAAGGGTTAAATGGTTATTGTGTAATAAACATTTCCATATTTTTATTTCCCGAAATGTTCCCTTGGATTTGAAACATATGTTAAGAATTGACCAGGCTGTATTAATGGTAAATCACTATGTGAGTGTGTTGTTATTTTTTCACTAATAACGTTATGTACTAATGGTTGTACAGAGAATAATAATTTATGTTTTATCTTTATCATAACCTGTGCTTGGGTTCATTGTTTGGTAAGCCTAAACACTTATTTACTCAAAACGTACTCATTGCTATTGTCAGCCTTCTCAGTAATTTTACCTATTGCATGTTATTTCATATTGGAAGCCGTAGTAAACTGTTCGGTAAGCCTTTCATATTTATATAAATGTCTCGTCGCCGCTGGTGGCTCAGCGGAAGGTCCATGGGCTTCTCTCGCTACAGATCGAGTTTTGATACCTGCGGCAGGCACAGGATAACTCATTAAGTGTTTTGCACTTAACAACAAACAAACTGGTGGTCGTTCCACTTTCACTTTGCGAGTCGCCAGTTCGAACCACCGTCACACCAAAGATGCTTCCTTTTTGAGCTGTAGGTGCATTGCAATGTAACGTTCAATCCAACTATTCGTTGGTAAAATAGCAACTCAACAGTTGGCAGTGGGTGTTATTGACTAGCTGCCTTCATTCTAGTCTATCATTCCTGTATTAGTGACAGCTAGCGTAGATAGCCCACGTGTAGTTCTGGGCAACATTCAGAACGAATTGTTTCGTAATTTGTTGGTATTTATTGAGAGGAAGAAGTGTAAATAGTGTGTAAACCCCACACGTTGCGCACAACAGAATACTGACCACGACAGAATGCAGGTTTGTCATTCGTTTAATTTTTTGTCTTCTTTCTTTTCCTTACCAAATGTCTCACTCCCCAGTGTTTCAGAGTATGAAGGTTTTCAATGCTAAATGTATGGTTTTGATATTCGCCGTGAAGAGCATAGCATTATGTGTTCTGTGTTATTACCGACTTTTCAAGTTACTTACATATTTCAAATATACAAATAATGACCTGCATTACATTTTGCACAATGTGTATATATATATATATACTAACTCGAGTACCCGCCCCCTGAACGGAAGTTATGTAAATTCATGATAAATGAAAGATTACCTTAGGACATGAAAAATTGTTTCCCGTATATGCAACAATAGAAAATGCACATTAAAAAGCAGCTGCTGAATAGGAAATGTGAAACCGCAAATTTGCAGGTATTTCCCCACCTATCCGATGAATCTATTCCAAAAATCTATTACCAAACTTGGTTAAGATCCATCTACGAGGGGCGAAGAAGTGGTAAAAATACCCATACAAACCGTAAAACGCAAAAATGAAAAGTGTATTTTGTAATAACGAGAAACCCACTCGAAGTAAAAATGAATCTCAGTATGAGTGTAACACATTTAGTGACAAAGCAGTGAACAAGTTTCGACCTTCTTACGTCATGTTCAGGTTACCTGACGTAACTTAAAAGATTTATATATGATTTATTTGGCTGAACTTCGAATGATAAAGATTCGAGTGAACTAATCATGAGCACTTAAAAACATACAATGGAGTTTTTAAGTCTTGATCTCACAGACATGTTATGCTCTTACTTATAAAATTCTGGTTTCAAAGTAAACCGCATTTCATAAAATTGCAGCAGTAACTTTGTTTTTAATGTATTTATCAGTTTATATTTCAAACATAAGTTTTCGTTAATCGAATTCCAACTTTTGTTCTTTCTCTAAAACGTGCTCAGTCACTGAGCTGAAAAAATGCATCTCATCAGGGTCTCATTTTATGTCTGGTATAGAACGTGGGCGGATCAAGTGTGTGTCGTATCTTGTTACTTGTTTCCTTAGTCGTTGTGTTCTTACACTTACGGCAGTTTTCTGTATTCTGTAGAGATGACGTAGGTTGAGTCGACCAACCACTTGTGAGATAAACAAAACAAGATGACTGGTCGGTTCGCTGTGTATACTGAATGTGTTTCTTTCTCGAGTTTTGAGGCCTGGCATGGCCGAGCGCGTTAAGGCGTGCGCTCGTAATCCGAGGGTCGCGGGTTCGCGCCCGCGTCGCGCCAAACATGCTCGCCCTCCCAGCCG
The DNA here is from genome assembly GCA_011833715.1 of Carcinoscorpius rotundicauda. Lineage (NCBI taxonomy): Eukaryota > Metazoa > Arthropoda > Merostomata > Xiphosura > Limulidae > Carcinoscorpius > Carcinoscorpius rotundicauda. The sequence goes on along the minus strand of CM022394.1, from coordinate 100,507,684 downwards.
TGGGGGCGTTATAAAGTGCAGTCAATCCCACTATTCGTTGGTAAAAGAGTAGCCCAAGAGTTGGCGGTGGGTGGTGATGACTAGCTGCCTTCCCTTTAGTCTTACACTGCTAAATTAGGGACGGCTAGCACAGATAGCCCTCGAGTAGCTTTGTGCGAAATTCCAAAACAAACAAACAAACAATTATCGAGTTTTGGGTATTATATGTATCCTGGAGGGTCAGGTGCTCTTTGACCACTTCCTTTTTCCTTTCCTTGTATAGTGATACAGTGTTGGTTGGTATGATCACTGCTTTAGGATTAGAGTGGGCTTAATTTACTCCGACCCTTTTCAGGACAATGTCCATGTACTGGTATACATTTACAGATATTTTTTTGCCCTATAGGTAGGAAGTCTAGTTTGATGGTGGCTTTTTTTCCCCTATATGTATATATATATATATATATTTTCATTTATTTTTGCGTTTAAAATATTTGTTGATCGGGAAGAGGTGTTTAGGACTATCTTCATCATGTGTGAGGTGCCTATCTAGTTCGCATAATGATTAATTTTTCATCCAGTTATTATCAAAACACGTTATTGTACTATGTAAGAAGTATATCTGGTATGTTTGAATATTTATGTATGAATTAGGATCACGTTGCTCTGGGGACTCTGTATGCTGTTGGATTTTGTATTGTTTGTAGTTTGGTTTTAATTGTTTTGTCACTTAGAGTTATCCATGCTGGAGCTGCATAGTCGATTACTGGTCTAATGTATGTTTTTTAAATTTTTAGTATGTTTTCTGTTGATAATCCACTATTCTTGTCAGTTAGACATAGTTGGTTCTTTACTAGACTTTACTTTTAAATTTCATTTACATGGTTAATCCATGTTTATTTTGACTCATAGGTTAGACCTAGAAATTTTGCCGATGTGGTAGTCTGAAATAGTGTTCCATTCATATATAATTCAGGCTGTAGTTTTTTGTATTTTGTCAGCTTGGAAAGACAAGTTGTGTTATTTCTCTATTTATTTTTATTCTGTATGTTTGACAGTATTCACTTATTTCATTTAGTCATGGTTGTATGTTTGTGGCTGCTATTGTTGGTATTGTGACACTTTTCCAGGCTGCCTCATCATAAGCGAACTGTGAGGAGAACCCATGATTAGAATCATTCAATGGAAAATTGTTTATATACGTGATGAAGAGTATAGGGCTAACCACCCCTCCCTGAGGGACGTCAGCTTATGAAGTAAAGTACTCAAAAAAAGTTCCCTCTACATTTTCTGTTGGATGTGTGATTATAGCCTATTTAGTTTTTGCAGTTATCTTTATTACTGACGTAGGTACAAATCCATTATAAGTAATTTTATTGGACGACATCTACAATTGTATTTTATGCTGTGTAAAAACTATCGTTTTAATAAACAAAATAAATTCCTTCTTCGTTCAGCAGGTTTGGTTTGTTTTGAAGTGCTAGCCGTCCCTAATTTAGTAGTGTAAGACTAGAGGGAAAGCAGCTAGTCATTACCGCCCACCACCAACCCTTGGGCTACTCTTTTAATAACGGACAGTAGGATTGACCGTAACATTATAACGCACCAACGGCTGGGAGGGCGAGCATATTTGGCGTGACGGGGATTCGAACCCGCGACCCTCAGATTACGAGTTGGAGTGCCTTAACAACTTGGCCATGCCGGGCCTTTAGCAGGTTTACCTCACAGATGTTTCACCTTAGTTTCAGATTAAAGGAGTCGACTATAATTTATACATGTGACATTTAAAGGCTATTTTTAAACACGGGATACATCACGCGATGTACGGCGAATCGCCTACTAAAAAAATAAAGTAAAACAAAGTGTTACAAAAATGTTTTCATGTTTAAGTTGAAATTACAGGATTGAATCAGTCTAATATTACAAATGTATAATATGTGTGTGTGTGTTTTCTTATAGCAAAGCCACATCGGGCTGTCTGCGGAGCCCTCCGAGGGGAATCGAACACCCGATTTTAGCGTTGTAAATCCGTAGGCTTACCACTGTACTGTTGTTTTGATGTTGTTGTTTTGAATTTGTTTTGTTTGTTTTTGGAATTTCGCACAAAGCTACTCGAGGGCTATCTGTGCTAGCCGTCCCTAATTTAGCAGTGTAAGACTAGAGGGAAGGCAGCTAGTCATCACCACCCACCGCCAACTCTTGGGCTACTCTTTTACAAACGAATAGTGGGATTGACCGTCACATTATACACCCCCACGGCTGGGAGGGCGAGCATGTTTAGCGCGACTCGGGCGCGAACCCGCGACCCTCGGATTACGAGCGCACGCCTTAACGCGCTCGGCCAGTTTTGAATTAAGCACAAAGCTACACAATGGGCTATCTGTGCTCTGCCCACCACGGGTATCGAAACCCGGATTTTAGCGTGTAAGTCCGCAGACATACCGCTGAGCCACTGGGGGGCTACCACTGTACTAACGGGGGGCATTTAAGATGTAAAATAAAGTCTTTGTAAAACTAGCTGCTTCTGAAGTTTCATTTATATTATATACTCGCATGTGTTTGTCTCTCCAAAAGCAAACATTAATGGCTTTCGCGGTGAAAAAGTATAATTTTTGTGTGCTTTCATAGTCTAATTTTATCATAGTTTACAAATCTCCTGTCGTTCATACAGGGCTATCGAAAATGTCTCTGACACGAATGTTCTACAATACATGTGAAATTGGCATGCGACTATTAATCTGCTTTGGGAATATGAATGACATTTGAATGTTAATATTCAGTACTGACTTGAGACGTGGGCAGTTAAAATGGCTCTCACTTTCTCCAGTTCGTTCCTGGGCATCATAAAATAAAGTATTAGAAATAAAAGATATTTAAATATCTTTAGATATTCAGAAATATAATTACACCATTTTGAATTTTCTCAGGATATATTCAGTTTTAGGACATCAACCAAAAATAAAATTAACCTTTGTTGTTATTATTTGCAATTAAGCACAAAACTACACCACGGGTACTGAACAACAGTTTTTAGCGTTGTAAGTCCGCTGACCTTGGGAGGGCAATGACCTTCCTTCAAAATAGCAGACATTACATTTGTAGGAGCAATCACGACTTTTTGTTTGCGGGTGGTTGAAACACTGAGTTCAACTTTTTAAGTTTTCTCTAGTTATTCCTAAACTGTCATGTACGAGTTGTAATTCAATTTCAGAAGATGGTCTTCTTAGAAGAGTAAACAAAGTTCAGCGTCTGCAGAAAGAAAAGTAACTTTGTTATATTTCTTGATTTTTTTTATAAAATATCTGAAGAGTGAAAACTGCATATATCTTTCCCAATGTTGGAAATTAATGGCATATGATGGATATTGTACTGACTAGGATGAGGATCTACCATGGCAACTGAGAACAGATCAGTAGATTGTTCGTCTGGCCTTTCATGTTAGGCAGGAAATCCTGTTGTCCGTCAGTGTGATGCAGGGCCTTCCCTGAAAGCCAATGTCCCACAAGCATATATGAAGAAGAAAAGGTCTGCATTAGTCGATTCGTGAGCTTGCAAATTTAGAGCTAGAAAACGCCACCATTCATGAAAAGAAGTGTTAAAGATATAAAAGGAATTAGCATTTAATGTAACACCATGAGAATTGGTGTGGCTTTGGTACATGCCATCGCCATGGAATTGGAGCACGAGTTAGTCCATAGATAGAAGTTACTGCAGTTATGAAGCATGTAAAAGTGAATAGTAAGTGTTGACCCAACTGCATCTGTACTTGACTAATTATCCCCTTGTGAATTGACTTGTCCAGGAATCGGTAAATGAAACTGGCAAGTGTTGTCTTACCACCTTGACCCAGCAGAGGGGAAAAGAGACGAGAGTACTTAACTAACTATTTACAGTGAGCCAGATGAATTAATGCTAGATATCGAGGTAAGAGGCAGCTCCAAAAGCTGATCGAGTCACGACTGTTGTTCCCTAGATTGTAAAGGGAATCAAGAATTATCATTAGCTAGCATGGCTAGTGTGAGAAGATGTAATCTTTAGTGTAGGAACAGTTTGTGCAACTGTAAATGATAGTTTGAAGTTCAAACCCTCGACTGAAAAGTCATTACAACTGTGGCTTTTGAGCAACTAACTGAATTTCTGTGGCAAAAGTTTAACAATCACTCACAAGGTATACCACACAGCTCTTCCTCTATACCTTAAGAGTCTGTATATGCTCTACATATTTGGTGAGGGAAATTTGTTTATATTTAGTATATATTGATATATAATATAGAACAGTGCAGATATCAGTCCTGACTTCTAAGAATACTAGTAAACAAAATTTGGCTGAATTCTTCTAACGACTTTTTACGATTTCTCAAAAAATAAGTGTTGAATTTGACAGTTCATAGATAGCAGTACATTACGAGACCGCAGCTATTCAGGCGTAATTTTGGAAAGTAACCCTAGAAAGTTACTGAAATAAATTGTGTGACTGGTGTACGTCACAGTTTGTTATGTAGATATATGTATATAGCAATATATGTGAATAAATAAATTTGTAGGTTGATACATAAGTTCATCAGTGTTGAATAGTATAAACAATTGAAATTGATAACAACTGTCAAATAATATTTGGTTTGGTTTGAATTTCGCGCTAGCAGTGTAAGACCAGAGGAAAGGCAGCTAGTCGTCACCACCCACCGCCAATTCTTTTACCAACGAATAGTGGTATTGACCGTTACATTATAATGCCCCCACGGCTGAAAGGGCGAGCATGACGGAGATTGGAACCCGCGACCTTCAGAGTCGAGTGTCTTAACCACCTGGCTTGGCCGGGCCTAACAATATTAGTGTAGAAATAAAGATGTAATTCGGATGTTAAGACCTTTTGATATGAGATTAACTGTGATTACACTATGTAACACAAATTTTGTTCTGGATAATATGTTATTTCTGAATTGCTTATGTTGTAAAAGTACAGAAAATGGCCATTATTCCCTTCAAACTTCATGGTAATGATACAACGCACCTGAATCGTTTCTTTTCTGCATATTTGGATACAAAACTTTCTTACGGCTCGGAAGACCACATTATTAGCTTGGGAACTTTTCACAGTCTTAGGCTAAGGTATTTTAAAACAAAGTTATTTCAAAATGTTTCAAACGTTCACAGGGTGGTGGTTACGTTATGTCTCTACTGGATCGTTATGCAGCTGGTTACTCCATTCTGTTCGCTGTTTTCTTCGAATCCCTTGCAGTATCTTGGATTTATGGTAGGCCTAGTGTATACCACATTACCATGAACATACACGATGTATAGTGTAATACCACACTACCTTGAACATACATCATGTCTAACGTTACACTGCCTTGAATATACACCATTTCTAGAGTAATGTTAAACTACCTTGAACATGCACTATGTGTAGTGTAATGTTACATTACACGCTGTCTAATGTTGTACAACCTTGAATATAAACCATGTCTAGAGTAGTGTTACACTATATATTGAACAAACTTACATTTACAGTAATATTACACTATCCCGAATATACACCGCTTATAGAGAAATGTTTCACTATGTTTAACTTATTGTAATATTACCATTTCCTGAATATATGTACAATTATTGTAATATAAGTAAAATGTTGATGAGTATTTTTCATATTTATTTTCTTTGCAACTGCTTCTGTCATTCGAAGAACGTTTAAAATCATACTGTCAGATGTACACGATGTATCTAAAATCATACTGTCAGATATCACCGATATGTTTAAAATCAAACTGTCAGATATACACGATGTATCTAAAATCATATTGTCAGATATCACCGATATGTTTAAAATCATACTGTCAGATATACACGATATGTTTAAAATCAAACTGTCAGATATGCACGATATGTTTAAAATCATTCTGTCAGATATCCACGATATGTTAAAAATCATTCTGTCAGATATACACAATCTGTTAAAAATCATACTGTCAGATATACGCGATGTATCTAAAATCATACTGTCAGATATACACGATGTATCTAAAATCATACTGACATATATACACTACTGTTCATTTTAAGTTTAATACAAATAATATATAGTCGCCCATCACGTTTTCGTTATACGCTCACATGTCACAAAAGCAAAGTACGAATAGAAAAATAGGTCTTTTCCATTTACTTTAGGCATAAGCAATTGAGAAATAACCCTTTATGCTCAGTAACAAGTAAAAATTTTGTTACATTGTGTTATTAAACTATGAGGTATTTATTATTTGAAGGTACAGTGCACTTGTTATCGTCAACCCAGTAAGTGATAAATTTATAGACTTACAATTTTATACACCGAGGTTCAATTCACTGTAGTGGACAGCGCATAAATAATCCATCGCATACTTTTGTGCTTAAGAACGAATACCTATTACTTTCACGAATGCTAGTAAAATAATGTTTCAATTTTAACATTGAAATTCAAAGGCAGTCTGTTCTGTAATTTGTAGTAATGCACTATAAATATATCATTCTTAAAGTTGTTTCTAGTTGTTTGGAATTAACCACAAAGCTACACAAATGGGCTATCTGTGCCCTGCCCACCACAGGTATTGAAACCCAGTTTGCAGACAGATGGGGGGAAGGCAAAAAGTTTTATTGTCCATGTGGCATGCAATTGTTTAGAGGGGGAAAGAATGCCACAGTGTATCTCAGGACGGCTGGTATGGATATGAACACTTTTACTAATAAAACGGAGAACAAAATTTAGATCTCCTTAGGTCTTCTTCAGGTTAACAAAGAGAGTTTGCAACTGACCGTTGTCGGGCACACGGGTCTTAGGGTTTGGTTTGTTTTGGAATTTCGCACAAAGCTACTCGAGGGCCATCTGTGCTAGCCGTCCCTAGTTTAGCAGTGTAAGACCAGAGGGAAGGCAGCTAGTCATCACCACCCACCGCCAACTCTTGGGCTACTCTTTTACCAACGAAAAGTGGGATTGACCGTCACTTTATAACGCCCAACGGCTGGGAGGGCGAGCATGTTTGGCGCGAACCCGCGACCCTCGGATTATGAGTCGCGCGCCTTACGCGCTTGGCCATGCTAGGCCCATTTCTATTTTGAATGGGGTATCAGTTCTAGTGATCTTGGGGTTAAAAAATGTTATTTGTTTAGTTTTTTTCCTGTTCACAAGTGAGCTTAATGTTCGAGTGTACAGAGTTAACGTAGTTGAAAAACTAAGTGTCTTTTGTAGATGTGAATTTGGCAATTATATCAACATTCCTGTACCAGTATAGTGGTGGCTGTAAGCCTGAATTGATCGCTTGAGATTCAATTTGTGTTATAAAAATGTTGGCTAGAACTGGTGACACGGGATTTCCCATACTTAGGCCACTCATTTGTAGGTAGTTTTTGATTATTGAACTTCAATTAATTTTGGTGGTATCGAAGTGTATAAGGATTGCTAATTAGTTTCTGGGGACGTGTATGAATGGGTTGAGGTCTTAGATATAAAGTTCTAAAGCTCTCTTGCAGGCTTCGGTGGTTGGGATTTCTGTAAAGAAGGTTATAGTTCTGTGAGAATGTACAATTAAATTGTTTTGAAATTTAAATTTATATTGACTTGAGAACAGGCCTGCACTAAAGCGGTGAGAGGAATAGTGAAGTATGTAGGCACATCATACATTTTCTACTTTCTTATTTCTTCTTCTACACCTGGAGAATATGGCTGTAAAATTGAATATTGTTTATGAAAGTGGAGTAGTTTTCTCCTAGAATAGGTAAGCTGATACCTGAAAATCATAACACCTATTATTTCCAAATGTAAATGATCATTCATGCAGGTAGCATTATTCATCGTAAGAAGATACAACCCTCTGTATTTTAACTATACAACAAATTGATGTGAAATTTGTCAAGACTGGTGGAGGTTTAAGTTATTGTGATCCAGTAGGTGATGTGATGAACCAACAGTTCTTCAATTCTTTACTAAAGGTGATCGATCACCTTCCATGTTGAAGTAATAAACATGCTATATTTATATTTTGAGATGTTGGTAGGTATTTAAAAGGTTTGGAGCTCAGCCCTATAAGAATGGGAATTTTAGTATCATATTGACCAAGACTTTCTATTGAGTTTTCAAGGCATCAATTGAGGATTCAGCACATGGGTGAGTGCTCAACAACACTTATATACATTTATATTCAGTTTACTTCTCACTGTTAGTTAGTGAATTCATTGTTGATATGTAATAAATATCTTTTTCAAATCTCCTGTTATTCTGCAAACTTATGGTGTCACTGTTAGGAAAATCAGTGGGATATGAAAGTATGATATACATACAAGGAGATACTTTGGAAAACGTTTTGAAAAATACAGAAAAATAATTGTGCAGTTTATTTGGTGAAATACTTTCTTAGATTACAGAAAGAGAGAGAGAAAAAAGGCTTCTAAAGGTACTGGAATATATTTATTTTTTCCAATTAAAAATACTTAAACTTGACTGGTCACTGCTGTTCATAACTTTTCCCTTCTTTGATTTGTCACAAATTTTATGAAGAATACAGAGATAAAATGTCAATTTAATTTACCAAGAATTATTTAGGGCACCTAAACAAACTTTCTTAATACGTATGGTGATCTGGTTTGTTTTGAATTCACACAAAGCTACATGAGGGCTCTGTGGTAAGTGTCCCTAATTGAGCAGTGTAGACTGCCCACTTCCAACTCTTGGGCTACTCTTTTACCAACAAATAGTGGGATTGATCATAATAATATAACACACCCACAGCTGAAAGGATGAGCATACTTGGTGTCCCATATGATGGAATCACATTTTATTAAACATTCTATTCACAGTAATGTGCATTACCTTACCAAAACAAAACTGTATTTTACTATGCAAAAGAAAAAACAGCATTAACTTTTTTTTTTTTAAAGGAAATCACCATAAATGTAAGTAGTGGTTAGTGAGGAGAAATTTAAATCAAATACTAAAGTTGTATAGATAGTCTGAAAGTTCATTTTAAAATTTATATAAAGATTTGATGGAATAGATCTTGAAGCATCTGTATCAACCTACTATTAAAACTATTCTAGATAGCTTACAACACCACACTTTTGTACATAAATAATAAACGAAACAGAAGGACATGAATACATTTTAATCGCATCAACAAATGAATATGAAAAACAATCTCCAGCATTAAATTCATTTGGAGATTTTTGTGTGTGCTTACATTATACCGTTTAAAAATTAAGTAATAGTATTTTTGATTCCTTTAACAACGTATGATTAAGCAAAACTAGAAAGTAGCCACGAGGTCCATTTTAATATTTCTTTGTCCTTACAGAAGTACAAAACCAGATGTTCTCTAATATTTTTGCTTATGACTTGATTTCTGACAAATTGTTAAAAAAGACAATCTTTTGTATACTATTTATTGGTTATTTTTCTTCTATTAATAAATAATGAAACAAAGCAAATACGAATATGTAATTAGAGTAGAGCAAGCATAAACTGATAACTTTCAATTGGCACCGTGCTTTGTTCACCATAGGGATCAAAACCCAGTTTCTATCATCAAAAGCCTAAAGATATACCACAGGTACTCTGCATTTTTTATTAATTTAATCTATAACTAGTGTATTATTATTCTAAATTATTTGGGAAAATTTGGTTTATATTGAAAAACATATTTATCAAAACGGTGACATATGTCATCTTTTCCCACATTAATAGCAGAAAAGAAATGCACAAATGAAATTACAAAACCTGAAACACTACTTGAAGTTTTCTTTTCTTAAGCCTAACAAAACTTATTAAAAAAACAAAACCATTTATCCTTTTTAGGCTTTAAAAACTCATTGTTTTGCCACCTTAGGCCTTTTACATCATTATACAAAGTCTTAAGAAATTTTTAGTTTAACTATAAACATCAACACAAGATTAGCCCTCTCAGTAAGTCATTAAAAGATTCCTTTTTTTCTAGAAAAAGAGGAAATTGTGATTTCACAAATAAAATATAGGTTTAAATGTAAAAACACAAATTTACAATGGCAAATTACAATTTACAATTTACTAATGGCAAACGTATTTCTACACCCATCTATAAAATTTTGTGTACATCATTACCGATATTTTACCAAGTATGTTCTGATAATGAAGACTGAATTATTCATTTGAAACATAAATGCTGAAACTTTGTCATATTTCCAGAGATCCATTTAAAATATTTATGGTAAAATTGTTTTGTAGTGTTTGTTCTGAAAAAAAAATGCTTACCTTAAAATCTAAATTTTCGAGCATAAGTAGGACACACAAATAAAAATAACACTGCTTTTTTCATTAGGCTTCACTGGGAAGTCTGAATGCTAAACATCTTTAAAAGAAATACTAAAATTTAACTATTTTTTTAAGGTTATGAAAAACTGATTTATACAGTAACTTTTGCTATAATATATTCACATTGTAACACTGAAATCTTATTTGTAATAGAAAAAAATAATATACATATATATATATACATAAAGAAAATTAATGAATTTAAGAAGTAAATATACAACGTGGTTAACAGTTATTTGGTTGGTGACATTGTATTGCTTGTAGAAGCACCATAGGTTTGCTTCATGTAGCATTTAAAAATTAGCACTACCTTACTCTAGGTTCAGAAATTTTGGTGGATTTAAGTTCCTATATACTCCTTCCCATGGCTAACCTGCTGACCTAACAATCATTGAAACAACTTTGATTTTGACTACAATAATAACAAATTCCAAAGGACGAGTATCAACAAAAAAGTAGTTTTATTAAACTTCAAAAGTCTACACAGTGTGAATGAACTTACACTAAACATATGGAATTCAATTCTAATAAACCTTTATTTATTTAAATGACAACACAGCACACACTGAATTAAAAGTTTCAATTCTGACTATGTTTTGGATTTTTAACAAGGTACTAACATTATCTATACAGCTATTTGTTGTGTACTTTCATAATGAAAGCCCCAAGTTTGAAAAACAAACAAAAAACATTTACATCAAAATCTAAGTATTTTTACAGATGAACCACTAATTGGTTTTTATCTTAATTTTAGAATTAAGGGTAGATTTTATTCCTATGGTTTCATTATTACGTTTTCTTTTTCAAACATAGACAGACGTGAGAAAACTGCATCAGGAGTTTCTATTTGTCATTAAATAAATTTAATTAAGTGTAGTAACTTCATTTTTGCCTATTCTTCATAATATGTACGTGTATATATCGAGCGATTCAAAAAAAAGAAATGGAATAGCAAAATAAAAGTGTCATATGTAGGTCTACCCTGCGACTAAACTACTGAGGTTATTTCCTTTCAAACTTTTATCAACGTGAACCATGTACTAAAAATGTTTATTGCGAAATCATAGACCATAATAAATAAAACATTTTGAACTAAAAACGAGAGAATCCTCAACAGCTGAAACACTTGAAATTATTTCAGGCAGGATTAGAATAAAGTAATCTAAAAGACCTTGGGTATAGTCAGGTACAACAGTTGAAAGGCTTTTAACCTTCTGAATCAACAATTGTAGTTAGATCTCTAATTGACCAAGATGTGATGAAGCTATGAGTTAAATGTTTGTACATTGGGGGGATTAAAATTTCTCCATGACAACAACTCTTAAAGGCATAAAATTGAGGGGGGTGTTAAAATTGCTCCATGACAATAACTGTTAGAGGCCTAAATTTAGAGAAGAAAAACATCAAAATAGTATTATGAAATGGTAAAAAACCAAATGCTGCCAAAATGTGACAACTGGAATTATGGCAACTTTATTGCCAATTTTGTGTGGTGTTGTCTGTCTACCCATGTGGTAATTATGTGTATAAATGTGCTTGCAGCTGCTGACACACACACATTTTGTATCATCTGCCATGGTTGACACATTTATGCGGTAACTGTTCACCTAATACTGTGGTAGCAGCTGAGGCATTCTCTTGATGTTCCGTACAGGATTACATTAAACTACTGATCAATACAATACTGTGTTGTTACTTTGGTGATATGGGAGAGCAGTTGCAGCACACGTTACCTAACATAGATGGCTCTTATATTAATAGTTCCATCGTTTTGACACTTTCAAAGATGTTGTGATCTGTTTATAGATAACTTTGATCTTGCAAATCAAACCTAGATTTGTGTTAGAACCTTGATTAAAGTAGTATTCAATAATCTGTGGCACAAACTGAAAGGGGTGAATATAAATTATTCTTCTTTAGGAGCATTTTTGATAATTTTTAGTTTAAAATGTTTCAGTTGTTCCTGTCTGTACCTTTGTCACAGATAGTCTGACTTATGAAATACAGTTATTGCTAAAATATCCAAAGGACATGACCTTGATTAATCTTAAATAATGTTGTCTGGGGAAATATTAAAAGTGAAGGTATACCACTCATTTGTGTCAGTATTTAAAAAAAAAACAAAAAAACTCAGCCTAAAGAAAAAATGTATATTATATACCATTACCAATATATACTCATCATATTCTGTTCAGTTCCCTAGCTTGAAGTAATGTAACAATCAAGTTAGTCTTCAACCATTTGGTTAAATAAAGCACTAGGTGTTCCTTCTGATCAAATTAACCCATTGTAGTCTTCAATTGTTTGGTTTAATAAAGCATTCCTACTGATCAAGTTAATACATCTTTTATTAAGATATAGTCTTGAACTATTTGGTTCAATAAAACATTAAGTACTGATAAAATTAATCCACTTGTTTCACCAAAATTGCCTCTTTTCAGAAAATATAAAGCATTATGTCTAATAAAGATTCACTTTAGTTATTAAGATTATCTAATCTTATACTGCTTGTATTTGAAGCAAGCTTATCTTGTTTTAATATGAGATCACATAATCTTGTCACTTTTCTGAAAAGTATTAAGTACTAATACTAATGAAGCTAATCCATTTAGTTAATAAAAACTACCTTGTTTTAAATCACCTTTGTTAAGTGTAAAGTATCATTATTATTGAATATAATTGACTGGTCTAATTAAAACCAGTTTGTTTTTAGTCACCTGTGTTATTGAAGTATTGAAGCTAACTGATTGGCCTAATTAAGACCAGCTTGTCTTTAATCACCTGTGTTATTGAAGTATTAAGTATCATTATTGTTGAAGCTAACTGATTGGTCGAATTAAGACCAGCTTGTTTTTAATCACCTATGTATGAAGTATCACTATTGATGAAGCTAATAAAAACATCGTATCTTGAATCAACTGTTTTAAGGAAAGATCAGTATTATTACTGACCAAATTTTAGTCACAAGACTGTGCTAGAAAATTACTTAGTATTCTTACTAATGACCTAACCTAACTCTTCTTTCTAGAGAATCTAATTTAATGCAGAGTTTTCTGTAACCATCGGTTAATATAATCAGTGATTCTGACCTGTGGTCTGACTGCAGTGTTTTACATTTATGTTATCTTGCACAGATTTATCCATGAATATCTTTATGCTATAATTTAGGTTATCTGACACTACAAATATCTGTTATAAATGTGGCAGAAAGGTAAAAAAATTATTACAATAAAACATTTAATTGGTGAATTTTGTTTACATTTTCCAGGTTGTAGAGAAATAGAACACCTTCAGATAACCTAAATTTTATTTTGCCACCTACTTAAGTACACTTCAGTTGAATATTTGAGGGCTTTAGTATTCAGAGCACCAAGGTTCTAGTTAGGAAGCTTGGGTATTGTAATTGGATTTCCTACACAAACATATTACACAAGTATATTCCTCCAAATAGAATGGTACTTCATTCATTAAACATATATTAAAGCAACAATGAGCAAATTTATTAATGGCTTAAACATTCAATGATTTTAAACTGATTTTTGTAAAAAAAAACATCGAATTAAAGATACTTTGAAACATTCATGCAAGAATATTGTTCTAGATGAAATACAAGAGACTTTAAGGGTTTTATTAAACACAAAAAATATTTGCAATGAACTAAGTATTAGGCAGTAACACAGTCATAGAGAAGGGACTGTATTATATACTTCACAATTTTTTACAAGGTGAGACTTTCCCAATTCATCAAGCTGATGAGCATTTTTAGCAGTCAAATGACTGAAAAAATCTATTCATGTTTCTTAATTATAAGAAAAATATTAACAATCAATAATTTAAAAATGACAAAAATCAAGCAATTAACTGAATTCTTTACTCATGCAGTTTTGTTACAAAGAAGGGCCAAAATGTGGTTGGCTTGCCACGCTTACCAACTGATAAAGTAGGTACTTAACAGCAAATGACTTGTGTACACTTCTGTTAGATACTAGAGAAAATATAGGATTTTTCCTAGTTTCTAGTGGATTTTCTAATTGAAAGTAATGAAAACATTACATTGTAGTGTTGTTTAATAGTTTCTTTATTTGCTCACATGTTAGAAGAGAGCAGAAATATAATGTCAAAACAACAAGATCAAGGAACAAATATAAAAAGCACTCGAGTAATAAAGGCCAAATCAGATCTACAACAGAAGGCTCTGATGCCAGTATTATATTAAAAGAAAATATAAGACCATATCAGTACTAAAGACTGCACTGATATTTTTATGCTGGGATTTTTCAAATGTGTTTTAAAAATTGTGAAAGGAATAATCTTTTGGAAAAAAAATCTAACAAACAAACATGTTTAATTATCTACAATGACTCATACTTCTTGTTTCTATTCTACAGAAAATTATGAGTAGTAATTGAGAGAAATATAATCAAGCAATTTTTTTTTGGGGGGGGAGTTTTGCTTCAAGAGCAAGGAGAAAAACTATTACTTATGGTTAAAACACTTGTACACATAATAACATGATGAAACATGCAGTAAATATACAATCTAACTTTACATTTATACCTGGGACAGCATTTATGATATTCTTAATACACTTTTCAATTCTACAATCTCTGACACAAAAGAAAACATATCAAAACACACGAGATCCATATGCTGATTTTTGCTTCAATAACAATGAAAGTTTGTCAACCAAGTAACAGCAAAATTCTTATTAATTTAATATTATACAGGCCAGTAAGATAGGTGAGTTATTGCAACAATACTGTTCTGTATTCACGGTCTTTCCACACCAGTTACTATAAGGCTCTGTGTATGGTGAACTCCCCATTTAACCTACGTAGAAGAATCACGAGAAAATGGCAGCCATGACTGGCTGGTGTGAGTAATTTAGAAGGCCACTTCCTAGTTTTGTTTAATAAACCCTAAACTAGGAAAAAGGAGAGGTAAGTAGACCATTTAACATTTTAAAATACTTGTAGTGCAGATAAACTGGGAAGTGTAGCTTGTGGAGGCTTTTCTTGGCAATGGAGCTTGACACAATGAGTTATACAAGTAAAGTAACATCTTAAGGAGGTAATGTGCTGGAACTGTTATTTTCAATACTGAAGTGACTCTGGAAGTCGGGAGATTTTACCATCATCTTATCTTTAATTATTGTACTTGTAAATTCTGTCAGCCGTAAATTCTATTTCTGCTTGAAACTAATAAATAAATCATTCTAAAGTAACCTTTTTTTTTTCAACGACATATCTTTCAAATTCCCGTACAACACCCATGAACAACAACAATCATGTGCACATTCACGACAGCTGGGTGAGTATCTGCACAAAAAATTAGCAAATTTGTATCTAAACCACATAAGGTAAATGACAAAACATTATGTGAAAATGCTGAATAAACTTGTTTAATGTTATAATCCGTTTAACACTAGAACAGGTTTTAATACCATGTTACATGACAATGAAGTGTAAAAATGTTTAGATGTTGAAAAAAAACACTAATCCTCACACTGTGAAAATAAGAAGTCATTATTTTTAATATCGCAGTAACTATTATGTGATACTGAATGTAGACTGACCTTGTACATTTCCAGATCCTCCTTCAAGAAACAAGTTTTAAAAAGTTGTTGTTACAAGGAAGTATTTTCAGATGTTTAAATAGTAAACAACACATATTTCTCTCATCAAATGCATGGTATATTGCAAAAGCTGAAGTCCTCTAACTTGCTCAGGGATAAAAAGAAATTTCATGTTTTATTTTTGTTACTATAATCTTATATCTTACCTACTTCAAACAAACTTTATATGAACCCTCCCATATTTAAAAGGTCAAGATTAGAAGTCCTCCACTGTTAAAAGGGTGTAATAATAAAGATTAAAATGTTTGTTAAAATAATGGTGGACATTAGTTTATTAATCCAGGAGTCTGCAGTCTTAAAAAATTGTTACATTATCTCAATGAGGTCAAATTCTTCTAGACCAATGAGAGTTGAAATATTCAGATCAATGGAGGTTCTTTATCAGGGTGTACTGATAAAGGGGAAAAATTCATATAAACTGATATATATTCACACATGCATCCTCACACATTTACTTAGATTCCTTTTAGTTTAAGTAAGGGCCACATCAGATAGTATCACACCTACGTGTGTGTTTAAATGTATAAACACACACACACATATATACAGAAAAAATTTCATGATTAAAGGGAAAGATATGTAATAATAAGAGTTAAGATCATTGGGTAAATAAAGGGGGGGAGATTAAATGTTTCAGGGTCATTGAAGTCAATTAATAACAACTATGAAAAAATAAATAATTACAAAAAAAACATTCACGGGACTTACAAACCATGTGTCACATTTAAAAAAGCTAAAGCCTTCAGCTAATTTCAGCATTACCACTGTGTGTGGGTAAACATTCCACACGGCTGCAGAGCACATGGGAGGAAAAAGAGAAGAGAGACACCTTCACATCCCTAGATACCCTCCCAGAGTAGACACCAAGATCACCACCAAGATGATAACACAGATCATTATCATAATTTTTTTCTGTTGGAGCAAGAAAAAAACAAAACAAATGATATTAGATAACACTAGGAAAAAAAACAGGAATATTTAATGAGTTAATACCAACACACAGTTTAATAAAAAAAGAATGATTTTTAAAATATGGAATAAACAGCTATTTTTTGTCAGAATAAATTATAGTGGAAATGAGGAAAAAATGAAACAAATATATGATTTAATTGTTAATTAGATTGTTAATGAAATATTTGGTCATAACAGTTTCCATATTTTAAACTTTTGTACCACAACAGAAGTTTGGACAATTTTTAAGAAGCACCTGAATTACATGAACAGATTTTATGACCTAAATGAAATTAAACGAATAAAAGAATAGCCCCAACTGCTTGTAAACTTACCCACATCTATGTACACAGGTACCATAATATCATGTGAGAACAATCTAATTTGTACATAGAAATGCTTACACGTACTAAATGCTTCAGAGCCAATAAAGAAAAAAATTTTTACAAATACACTGGGGTAATGTTAAGTTAGATAAGCAATACATTTCACATACATGGCTGTTTAAGTATATTGGATCATGTTTAGAAAGAACATAAAATTCACTCATGTAAGTGTAACACATTTATACAGGTAAACGACCATTGAAGTAAATATCTTTGTCATCTTCAGAAATAAAATAACTAACACCTAATTCCACCCACAAAAAACAGGTTCTTTGTTTCTACAAGCTTAAGTTAATGCACTCCAAGTGAAATAAATATGTATTTATATCAGTGACATCTAGATGTGGTAACTTTTAACTTTCTTTAGATTAAAATAGAAAAATAAGCCATATTTTCTATCTCTATACTAGAATTAAATTCTTAGAAAAAGTAACTTTACCTTTATTATTCATTAACATGTTATGAATGTATCAATTAAGTGACTTTCTGATGTTAATTAAAAGAACACATTAATCCACATTTTTAAGTGTACAAATGCATGATCCATTTGTTTTTTTAGACAGAAAGTATCTGCCATCTCAAAGTGCTGACAGATTATTGGGTTTCTTGCAACGGAATTTTATTTTTATACTACTGTTTCCAATCATTAAACTTTCATAAATATTTATGTTACTTTTAATAGTTAAAAGTACTAAATGATATCAAACCATACACATTTTCACATAAGCAACAAAAATTTAAATCTATTAGCTGTTCTTCTACTGTTGAATGTATATTTTCATAAACCTTTGTACAAAAAAATAACTTGATGTTATCACAGCATAGATGAAAAAAAAATAGTTATTTAGTTTAATTCTGTGTTTTATTCTTAAACTGAAAAAATATATTAAATAGTAAAATAAAATAGAGAAAACTAATATCAGTAGAATATGAGAAGTGATATTCATGAGATCTGATGAAAGTGTACTGTTTTAATCAGCAGGTGAGAAGCCACAATATTTTGTTATATAATCAGATCTCATAAGAAGCTCTGATAAAACTGACTTGTAGTAAAGTTCAGTGCTAATTCATTTCTGACAATGTTCTGTTTGTTTGTTTTCCTTTGGGACACCACCAAGCTAAGTTTCATGAAGTAAAAAAAACTAATATAATTCTGGATGATATAACAACCTTTACCCAGTTGTATCATTTTAAAACTGGATGAGCCCACATCTTCATCAGGTTTAAAAGAACATCTTCACTAAGCAAGTTGAACTCTGGCTTTAAACCACCAGATGGGAAT
The DNA here is from genome assembly GCA_011833715.1 of Carcinoscorpius rotundicauda. Classification (NCBI taxonomy): domain Eukaryota; kingdom Metazoa; phylum Arthropoda; class Merostomata; order Xiphosura; family Limulidae; genus Carcinoscorpius; species Carcinoscorpius rotundicauda. The sequence continues at coordinate 100,489,142 of CM022394.1, read as the reverse complement.
AAACCTCATTGCATTTTCCAAAACAAAATTACCTAGCAATTAAAACCTCTTTTAAACAACTCTCCAATAGTTTTTTGTTGTTTTTTTAATAAAAGAAATGCAGGTAAAGATATCAAGTTTGGACAAAATACGTTGTGATAAATCAGACTCACTAACAAAATGATAAATGTGAAAAGTACACGATATTGCAAATAGTTTCCCTAAATATGAATTGTTTTTACAAAGTTCTGAAAACCCAAACTCCAAAGCTTTCACTGTTGTAAGAAACCTGATAACCTGAACCCTCAAATTCTGCTCCTTAAACACTTTTTTTTAAAAACCAAATTGGCAACTAATGGACCTAAGTAATTCTGACTCAGTAGATTCATAACGTGTATAAACTGTAACTGTGTATCCTTTACCTTAATAATGAAAATGTTTCATTAGAAAGCTTTCAGATAAACAGCACTGAATAAAATTAATTAGCACTAGAACAACTACACTGTATGCAGTTGTGTTCACTTACGTATACAGGGTGTCTCAAAAATATGTATTCAATGAGCATTGTATTGTATATTTGTTTAGGATACACAAAAAACATGAGTGAATGTGTTTGTAAGCTGAAGAATTGTTGAAATAAAGCTTAACAGTGAATTCTGCCTACAAGTGGGAACCTTGAGACACACATATATTAACTGAAAAAATGTGTTACAAACTTTAAAGAGATTCTTGGAAATAAACTTTCACATGTACCTTATATCAGGGTCAGGTTCTAACATAAAACTAATGAGTGGTATGTATATTGTTGGCCAACATGGAAATAAAATGACAAAACTCAAATCTTCCAACAATTACTACTCAAGACAAATAATGGTGCCAATAGCATTCAGAAAAATGGTGTTTCCCCCAAAATCTTGAGTGCATATAATTGGCCCTTGAGTTTAACACTACCTATCATACTTAATACATGCTGGAATTTCTTTTTGTCTCTATTTTTACACAATCTGAGCACATCACAAGTGCAACCTTATGAATAGGGCAAAATGAATTTATATTTTGTAAATGTATCTATTAAATTAATTTAAAAATAACAAACTTGAACAACACATTAACAATCAACAGTCAAAAATTAATTATTACTAAAATTAACAAGTTTTTGTTAAGTCAACCAAAAAGTGATAAAAAGATTAACAAAATGAAACAAAAACCATTAACAGTGATGGAATAAAAACAAACTACATTCTCATAAATTCATAATACAAGTATAAGGGTCTACCTCAGTATCTTTATGTGAATTACAATACTCGTTAAATAACATGAAATATTTTCAAGACGTGTGTAACACATGCTGACAAGCTTCAAGGTTCCAATGGCATAATGGAGAAATAAATTTATGATTTAAAATATAAACAAAATATATTGCAAGGTCGGAAATCAATTTACTTCACCAGGCAGGGTATGTTTTCATCACTATTTACACCACAAATTTGGAATGTGCAGACCCACTAATACCAGAGGATGTTTGATCCATACACGATAAATACCTGAGGTAAAATCCACTGTTGATAGGCCTAGGATTGCTCTTTAAAATGATTATTTTCACTTCACCTTTTTCATCACTTTATCAAACACACCACTAAGGAATAGCACCGATGGAAATTGCAATGATAAGGGCTAATACTCCAATCAATACTATGGCCAGGATAATTATATAAAACTTTTTCTAGGAAAAGAAATAAAAAAAAAGGTGAACAACAAAAGAAAAATATAAAAATAAAGAATTATTCAAAATAAAACAGTGATGCAATAAAATGTATATTAATTTAGAACAAATGATTCACTAATAGTGCACAAAATAAAAATAAATCAATGAAATAACAACTTAATACACAAAAGAAAATACTTGAAAAATTTTCTCAAATGAAAAAGTAAAATTATACAACTAAAACAAATATAATTTGGAAATTATTCTGATTTATAAATTAGGAAGAAATAATTTCAAAGCACCAACAAAAGTGAACATTATTTTGTACAAAGTTACATCTAAACTCAGTTGAAAAACTTAAGTCACACTTGACATTTAATGTGAAAAATGAACATGAATTAACAGCAGTTTTGAAATTCATATTGAATTTCCAGACATATTTCATGAACATTTAATTCTTCTTGTAAATATAGAAAGCATCCCTAACACCATAGAATACACATCTGTTTGTTAAATCTCAAAGTCAAGGAAAACGTTTGAGATTTGAACAAGTGTAGGAATTATTTGGTTTATATTCTATTGCAGAACGTTTAATGAAAAAAATGCATTTCTAAGTGGTACATAGCTAGAGAACAATGACAGGAATGGCTGACCTGTATTGCTCTTTTCATCTGTTCTAGTCCAGCAGTTGTAGAATTACTGCACAAAAATGCTTTTTGAAATATTTTGAGTAGGTCCAATTATGAATCACCCATACTGACTGAAACTTAGCTTTACAGTTATTAGTCAATATTATAAATTGCACTTTTCACATCTCCTGAGGACTAGCATTTACAAAAAGTGCCAATTTTTATAATTGCTGTGAATGTAGATCTTGATCTCGATGTAGTGTCACTTCCCTTAACGTAACCAAGTTATGCTACCATATATCTCAAAGATCTACTACAACAGGATCTTTCAAACAGGTTAGTTTGACTCCTTCCTTGGAACACTAATTAGCAGCCCCACATTCTCATTACTTACCTTCAGGTTAGTTTGACTCATTCCTTGGAACACTAATTAGTAGCCCCACATTCTCATTACTTACCTTCAGGTTAGTTTGACTCATTCCTTGGAACACTAATTAGTAGCCCCACATTCTCATTACTTACCTTCAGGTTAGTTTGACTCATTCCTTGGAACACTAATTAGCAGCCCCACATTCTCATTACTTACCTTCAGGTTAGTTTGACTCATTCCTTGGAACACTAATTAGCAGCCCCACATTCTCATTACTTACCTTCAGGTTAGTTTGACTCATTCCTTGGAACACTAATTAGTAGCCCCACATTCTCATTACTTACCTTCAGGTTAGTTTGACTCATTCCTTGGAACACTAATTAGCAGCCCCACATTCTCATTACTTACCTTCAGGTTAGTTTGACTCATTCCTTGGAACACTAATTAGTAGCCCCACATTCTCATTACTTACCTTCAGGTTAGTTTGACTCATTCCTTGGAACACTAATTAGCAGCTCAACATTCTCATTACTTACCCTTCTAGCTTTACTCTGATAAACAAGAGCCTTTTTTGTATCCTGTTTAGCTGCTTCTATGTAATCTTTGGCATGTTCCACTTGATATTCAATTCTATCAATCATTTCTCCCTACAGGTGAAGACAAAACAAAGGTTACAAACTTACAGTCTGACCTTGTACTCTAAACTGTTATAGAAAATAACAAAAACTTGCTTTTTGCTAACAACAAAAGTTACGTATTTGATGCAAATTCCAAACATTTTCTACTGTTCACAGAATTCATGTGGTGACTAAAATGTACTTATTTTAAAGTGATTTTGGAACTACTTAGGAAAGGCTATAAAAAAGTAATGCTAAATAAGTTGGTCGACTTTTATCTGTTTCACATCCCATTTAACTGATTCTAACATATTAATTTAATTCAACCTCATTCAAACTCGATGAGTTTCACTAAATACAAAGCAAAATAGTGACATCTCAATCAACTCAGCCCTTGGGTACAACCATTACCTACCTGACTTTCAACTAGCATAGCCATGTCCATAAACATATCGTGTAGTTCTCGGATGCTATTCTCCAACTTAATTATATCATTGTGACGGGCTTCAATATCAGCTAGTGTTTGTTTGGCTTGCTGTGTCTCCATAATAATCTGTAAAAAATAAAAACAAAATATTTTTAATAAAATATTAAAAAAATGTTTCAAGTGAACCAATGTACACTACTTAACATTACTACGGAACCACTTAAAGACCACAGTATTTAGTTTGGTAATTGTTGATGTATACCTGTTGAAGCATCCCCAAGTGTATTAATAACAGTAGTAGTATTCACTGTTGTAATTGTTGACATATGGCTGTTGAAACATCTACAACTGTATTAATAACAGTAGTAGTATTCAGTGTTGTAACTGTTGACATATGGCTGTTGAAACATCTACAACTGTATTAATAACAGTAGTAGTATTCAGTGTTGTAACTGTTGACATATGGCTGTTGAAACATCTACAACTGTATTAATAACAGTAGTAGTATTCAGTGTTGTAACTGTTGACATATGGCTGTTGAAACATCTGCAACTGTATTAATAACAGTAGTAGTTTTCAGTGTGGTAATTGTTAAAACATCCACAACTGTGTTAACAGCAGTAGTAAAAGTTATGTGTGATCTCCATTTGAACATAAATTCCATGAGACAATACTAGATAAAAAAATATATAAAACCATATATGCTGTACTAACCTACTTTAATATAGAAAGAAGTTGTCTTTAATACTAAATGAAGTTACTCCTGTTTTAATTGCAGTATTGGATTGAATTCATAAGTCAAATATGAAAGAATATAAAAAGAAATGAAGTCTTCAAAAGGTATTAAAAATGTTACAATACCGAACTAACACTCTTACTAAGTCAAAATCCTAAAAACCTGCCTTCTCAATTTTATCAGTTTATTTACTCATATAATCATAGTTATGTGAAGAACATTTGAAACTTGATAAAAACTAATTAGTGTACAACTCAATAATCATTGATGAGAAGTGATTTAAATTAAAGTAAATGATGTCCTCCATGAATTATAGCATCTTTCTAATCCCAGAATTTTACTTTCTTTTTAAACCTTTGTGTGAAAAAAATTAAAAGTATCGACTCACTCCTTGTGTGAAAATTGCAGGATTTCCAGTCTCCAACATATCTTCTAATTCTTCATTTGTTGTTACTTTACCCGCTGTAAAAGTAAAGTGTAAAAATCAATAGCACTCAAACAAAAAGAAGCAAAAGACAGTTACTGCAAGGTTTATATTTTAACAAAAATAATGAGTTAGAAAAAAATTGTGTGTAATTTTTAGTAATTAATAAGCAGTAAATTATTTCATACAGAGGTGCACAGGTGTTTTTGCTTTGACAAATACACCGTTTGTGGCTTTTCACACATGTTAACAGTTTGGATCTTCATTAGTAGAAATTTCCAGTATTAAAAATGAGTAATATTCTTTATAATACTCATGATTCTTTTGACTAATTGCAAAATGATTTTGTAACACTTTAAAGTAAATTGGAAGATACTGTTTAAATTTAATAATATGATGGATGCTCAGTATTTGTTATTTGGAGATGAGTTTTGTTCCACGTGTATGTAGTGTTTATCTGTATTCCAGCAACATGAATTGAGTTGGAAAAACAGAACAGGTTTTGTATATTAATCTTACAGTTACTGATGTTTTATATACACAGTTTTAAAGTATTTATCTATCAAATAGCTTATTGGTTGCAGGGTCTGAAGTACCTTATGAGTCATACAAAAAGAATCCAAATAAAAACTACCAAAACACTGCACTTAACTCCATGAACTGTTTATGGGTTTCCTCATGTATTATATATGTTGACTTTACTTGCTTCTCTTTTTTTTCACCTGGTTCTGTACACTGATTTTTGTAAAATGTAAATCATAAAATTACCCAATTTGATGGAATATGTTGATCCTACCAGTAGTGAATCATAAATAAAGTAGTACCTTTAGGGTTAACCTACAAGTTCACATAATTATATATATAATCTTATTACTTATTACAAAAAGTTAATAAAAGACACTTATTGAGAGTAATTTTCTAACTACTCACTAATTTCCAACTGCCGCTGAATCCGTGCCTTACACCTTTCTCTGTAATCTGTTTGTGTCTTATTGTAGTCTGTCATAACCTCCACAAACTTTTGGGACAGCATAGAATGCTAGAAAGGTGAATTTCCCACAAAAGTCAATTATACTTATTACAAATCTGTCTCTTATGATGTTTATTTAAACGTGTACTAAATAAATCTGTATCATACAATTTTTATAAAATATGCATTACACACAATTGTAACAGATGTTTCAAAAATAAAACAACATACTTGAGTTTTGCGTATCCTAAAATCTGCTGACATCATGCTTGTCTGTTCTTGCTGTTCTATATTTTGTTCCATCACTAGAAATAAACAAGATACACAATGACATTTTTTTTATCACATTGCAGTATAAAGAAGCAAATATTCATACCAGAAAATATTATGAAGAAAAATATATCACAGCAACATATTATTCCCTTAAAAATAAGTTTACTTACTCAAGTAACTGGGTTCCACTGGTTTATTTCTTTAACCTGTTGACTGCTAAGTATTTCAGCTGCTACAATACAACTCTAATGCTTCTTCATTTTGTAACTTTTTCGTGACGCCATTTTGGATCGAAAGTGAAACAATTTGTAAGTAGGTCAAATGCATGTATGGTGCTGACAACTAGCGTTGAAGTAGGATATTATTGAGAATGAATTAACTCATCCATGGCACTGTGTTACCAATCAGCTTGGACGAGTTATCTCGTCTATGGCACTGAACAGGTTAAGTTTACAAAGTATGGGAGAGTCTTAACAAAGTCTTTACCTTTTAACTTGGTGCGAACCTTATTGGCAGCCTTTTTTATATCAGCCATGAGATCTTCTAATTCTTGTTTGACCTCTGTAAGTAACCACATTAATACAAATTAGGTGTATAATAAATATAATGCAAGGGTAATACAAAAAAACTAACATCAATTCAAGATTTACCATACAAAGAAGTATACACACACAGAAGTATTTTCTTATTAAAAATATTTTAATGAATAATATCCAGGTAAGCCAAATTAAAGATTTCAACAGGATCTGTGAATACTATGAAATAAATAATTAACTGCATATTTAGAGCCAATTTCATGTTAGTGGTATTACATCAGAGTAAGGAAACAATATATTAATCCTTAAACAATGAATGTTGTAGGTAGCAGCTCACCACAGGCATAAAAATCTGAGAAATGTCTTACACAGTCTTTAGCATTTTGAAAAAATATATTAAAAAAAGCATAATAAAGACAATTTATTACAAGTTCAAATGTTTTTTTAGGGTAATGAAAATCATGAAAACATTCTACAATACACAGTGCTCCTCTACATTCTTTACGACAAGTAGTCACCATCTTTCTCTTCTTTTCTTCTCTTGTTGTGTGCATATGTATGTGACATTGTCTTCGTCCACTTTTTCTAGCTTCTGAGAATGGAACGTTTTCTAAAAACTGCTGAGAAAATGCTTCTTTTCAAACAAGCTTATCAGGATCAGTAAGGCTATGTCTTCCATACCTTTTCAGTAACTGGTAAATTACATTGTAACTAAATTGCCTCAGTGATGTCATCTTGCCAGTTTCTACTAAATGCATGTTATAAGAATTCAACATTGTGATATCAATAAAGTTAAAAAGTGAGCTCCTTGTACCACTTAACACATTTATGAAGGTAATCAATCTGTCCAATCTGCATGCAACTTTTGCCAACTAGCCTCATGTTGGTAGAGTTATCTAAAGCCATATCAGGTTTGGTTATTGGTTGTTTAGTTTTGTGATCATCCTTTCTACTGTATTTAATTTCACCTTTATGTACTGTACTAAAAAAATGTAACAGGATGATCATCTTTCCATTGAAGTGTTAAAATATTCTCTTGCTACTTGGTCTCAACATCTCCCTTCTTCAGGGATATAAATTTAGGCATGTTCTTCCGAAAAGTCCTAACTGTTCTTATTTTCAAAAAGAAAGTTGCATAATTCTAGTTTTGTTTAATAAGTATCACTGTATAATATATGTCATTTCCAAGGTATTCTTTCATCAACTGCTTGACAACTGATCATGAAAATCCTAATCAGGAATCTTTGGGGACATCTACATCACTTGCAGAATAGATACATGTCTATTACAATTGTTCCAAATCAATGAGGCTTGCTTGAAATGAATGTATTGCTTGAAAACAATACAAATCTTAAAAAGGAATTAAAGAATCATCAATAACTACTTTTTGAAACGGAGAAAAAGATTTCTTAGCTTTATTCTTCACTGTTGTAAACATTTCTTGAACTTTTCACAATTGGCTGTTTGCATTTGGTTCTTAGTTATTTGCAAAATGCAAATATCTAAGAATCTCCCTAAATCAACCTCAAGTAATGTATTTTGGAAAAAAACTGGAGTTCCTATAAGGGAATCTTCTTACAGTAATCAGCCAGCATATACTTTTTCAGTATATGGCATAAGCATGACCAGAGTAAAAACAAGTGTGCATTTCCTCAGTACAGTGTACACAGATTATCATACTTACTCTCATCTGTCTGTGGTGCTGACAATATAGCACTGTGTTTTTTTTTCACTTCTTCCACATTAGCCTGTATCTTCTCTATGTTTTCTCGGATTTCTTCAACCTGTACGAAGAAAAAAATTCGGAGCTCGTTAGGAAGCTCTGCCACACTCTTAATTTGATAGTACTAACCTAAAATTCAAACTAGCCCTGGTGTTTTCTTTAAGAACTGTTTGTTTTGTTTTTTACATTTCTATAATTAATCATGAGGCATAAACAAGTAACATTCATGAGTTTGATTTCTTAAAAATCTATAACCTGAATGAGATGAAATTCAACCTGTGAACACATACACTTCATCTTCTGAAGGATTTGTCTAAGTTATGTGGCAGAAACTATTTAACAAAACATTTCAAACACCTCATTCCAAAACATGATTCTTCAAAATAATTAAAAAACTTTAAGAAGAAAATTTGCTCTTCTCAAAGACCCATGTGTTTGACAAGACATTTTTACATAGGGATAAAAGGATAAAAGTCTTAGTTTATCTATTATCTTGATTTGTTGTTGTGTTGAATTAAGAACAAAGCTTCACAATGGGCTACCTGTGCTCTGCCAACCATGGGGTATCAAAACCCAGTTTTTAGCATTGCAAGTCCACTGGGGAACTTTTATCTTGATCTTATTGGAATTGTTCAAAAGCAGTCCAACTGTTAATTCACTCTTTTAAAAATATTGGTAGTGGTGAAAATGTATTAGTGTTTTGAATATCTTGGTGATATTGCATTATTTTACCAGAAAAACTAACCTAAACTTCACCTGGTTGGAAAATAAAACTTCATATAGAAATATTTCACAAGGTTAAAAATTATTCTAGATACCAGCCAGTTGAAGAGTTACACTGAATAGAAAGGCTTCATAATTTCCTTAGATTAAATTCATCATATCATAAAAATATGCCAATTTAAGAATTGTCAATATAAAATGATTAAAAAACCTCCATAACCCAATTTCTTTTGAAAGGTGGACCTTTCTTCTTAAGGGGAACTTCCCAGTTTGCTCCTGAAGAAGAAAGATCCATCTTTCATAAGTGCTTGGGTTATAGGGGTTTTATCCTATCATTAGATCAAAAATGTTCATAGTTAACTCCTTCCTTAATACAAAGCACAGAGCTACACAATGGCCAATTTGTGTTATGCACACCATGGATATCAAAACTTAGTTTTTAGCATTGTAAGCCTTCAGATTTGTGTGCTGAGCTACTGAGTGGCACATATGATACTGAAATGCATTGTAGTTATTGACCCAAAACTTAATATTCATTTTGATAAAAGTATTTTATATTAGTGATCATGTTGTTGCAAATTTGAGGGTTTTATTTCTAAATGATGCAGAAAAACTAGGTGCTGTTGATTCTGGACTGTTTCAGCTTAATCTTAAAATCAAATCTTGGAAAATGCAACTAGACTATATTTGTGGGCCTACTGCACCTTTCGCAAGCAAACAATCTGTGCTGCTTCAATCACCAAACAAAATCCTCCCCAAGAAACATATGGGAAATAAAAACATCTAATGTGAAATAACTATTATAATGCTGTTAAAGTGACATTCAAAATAGCTTTAAAAAGTTACTTATGGTTTAATTTTTGTGTTTTGTTGTTAAGAAAACTGATAATCATTTGATGCAAGATTTTGGAGCAAAAATTCAATTTTGCAGTTTTTACTTTCTTTCAATTGTAATTAAAAGTCTTGGAGTTACACTCAGACTGTAAGCAATAAAAAGATGTACATTTGGGGTTATAAGTAACATTATATAAACTTACAGTAGTTGAACAAAAATAATGAATATTTCAATTTTACTTGGACAAGAATTTGGGTGTGATGGCCTGAAATATTTGATAAAAGTGATTGTGTATTAACGTAACCTTGCTCACATCAATGTAGTTTGTCAAAAATAGTGTCAGATCACTACTGAGTTTGTAGTATCTCATTCGATCTGATAAGCCCTCATACATAACAAAAGTCCTTGTCTGCTCTAGATGTACTGATAGTGTGGTTGGCATAGTGGTACGATAGTATTCTTTGCCTTGTCTCTCACATTCTTACAATATATCTGGATTAATGGACTATTTCCAAATTTTAATATTTTGATACTTGATGGTAACATCTTAAAATAGATTATGTGTGAATGTTGATGTCTGGATTGTTATTGAAGAACGATCGACAAGTTTCCGATTGTAACTGAAATTACAGGGGCTAATAACTGAATGAAAAATACAAAAGATATACAAACCCACATATAAGAACAAAAAAGAAACCTTTGAGGCAGTGATTTGGCAATTTGCCAGCCAGTTTGCTTCAAGAAGCTACACCCCTTTACTAGCATACTACTAACTGGTCTAGAAAGCAGCATACTTGAGTTCCAACTGACAAAAGGAGTGTAATCACTAGTATGACTTAATTCACAAAATGCTTCTCTCATATCGACCAACAAGCGGAGAGATAGAGATAATTCCTCAAGGCTGTACAGATCTTGTCAATACAATACTTGTATCAAACGATGGGCGGAGTGAATGGGTCAGAATTATTTAGAGCTGTCTTGAAAGGGAGAACACAAAAGTGCAGGACAGTGAGAAATTGGATCTTCAAGTCTGACACATCATGTTGAATACCAAAACTTGCCAATTATGCATTGCTTTTCCACTTACCAGTAATATGTAATTTTAATTAATAATGTCACCTCTACAATTTCTCGAAATTCTCTTATTGGCCATAAAGTGCTTGATTTATATTCTTAATTATACAGGTGTAATAAAAACGTAGCTTATACAAGAGAGTTTATTCCATGTAAAATTCAAAACTAAACATTTCAAGAACTCAGTGTACAGTTTTAAAAATAATATTTACATCCACTAGGAGAATACAACACCCAAAACTAGAAAAATCTCAACTTAATGATTTGTTCGTTTAAGTTCATGTAAAGCTACTCGAGGGTTAGTTGCGATAGCCAGCCCTAAATTAGAAGTGATGGACTGGATGGAACACTGGACTTTGGGCTATTCTTTTACCAACAAACAGTTGGATTGACCATCGCATAATAGCGCCCTTCATTCTGAAAGGGTCGAGTCTGCCACTGTCGGTATGAATAGTTAGTTATGTGAAGCTTGTCCCTGCTTAACTCTTGTGCACACCCCTGCGAAATTTTGCAGGAAAAACAAACTTAAAATGCAAATCACCAGTAATTTATGTCCGCATAGTATATACGTAGGTGAATTCAAAGCTGTGGCAGTATCGATTGTGGTCAGGAGTTCTCTTTAATTATGAATTCGAGTTTCGTAAGCGTGAGAGCAAGTCTACATTAGTAAAACTGATAAACCTAACTGATTGGGTTTGGTTTGAATTTAGACGTCCCTAATTTAGCAGTGTAAGACTACAGAGAAGGCAGCTAGTCATCACCACCCACAGTCAACTCTTGAGCTACTCTTTTACCAACGAATAGTTGGATTGACGGAAACATTATAACGCTCCCACGGCTGAAAGGTCGAACATGTTTGATGTAACGGGGATTTGAACTCGCGACCCTCGGATTACGAGTCAAGTGCCTTAACCACCTGGCCATGTTGGGCTAAACCTAATTGAAGTTGCATTATTAATCGTTTATCAAAAGGATTAAATCAGATCCGTGAAGTCCGCTGGCAAAACGAGATTATTTTAGTTCTAACTAGAACTACAGTAGCGCTAAGAAAACGAACAATTTTTTAACGTTTTCCAGCGTCAGAAAGTCGTCGAATTATACACTTAGTAATCAAATTAAGCCATATCGAAATAAAAATCCATTCCTCATGACTGATCAAAACTAAACACACTAAACCACACGTATATGATTGTAACTTGAAATATAACTACCTCGAATTGTTACCTGGTGAAACAGCGGTAGGTCTACAGAATTACAGCGCTAAAATTGAAGTTTCGATCCCCATTGGCAAGCAGAACAGATACCCCGATGTGGCTTTGTTGTAACGGACACACACAAGTACAAAGGTCTTTTGACGTTAACGAAATACGAGATGTTTAGAAATTATGTTAAAATTGTTTATTTGCATTTCTGTGAAAAACCTTGATCCAGCATTAATAAAATTACGTAGGTACGTTGGATAATAAATATTTGGAAATAACAATTATCTGATAATAAACAATGTTTTAAATATCATTCACAAATTTCGTACAACAACAGGTATTGTATGGTACTACAAATTCGTAAGTCATAAAAATAATGTAACAGACAATCAGTATACACGGTAAAGACAAATTTCATTAAAAACGTAATATTTAGATTCTGCTAGAGGGTTGCAGTCATTTTTCATTTCAGCTGGCAAAGTCAGCCACCTGCAGAGAAAAAACACTAAATAAAGAATTGTGGTTAACAAAATATTGTTAGTAGAATTTCCCGAGACCAATTTCACGGAAAAACCAAGTTTTATTAATTGTTCAGAACAAAACAAAACAGGTTTATCACTTGCAGAGTACGAAAAAAATAGTTCTCTCTCTCTTAGAGTACGAAAAAAATTGTATTCGTAGATAAAACTAAGATTTTATCATTGGCGCAGTTTTAAGAAGAAAGAGTTTTATCATTCGCAGAGTTTTAATATTGACACAGCTTTAAATCAGCAACATTTTAATTAAAGACCTATAAAAAGTCCTAGTGAATTAATATTTTCCCCCTACAAACCAGCGTTTATGTCAATAAAAGAATGAATCATTACGTGTAATATAACGAAATGTTTTATTTGTTTGATTTTCGCACAAATCTACTCGACGGTCATTTGCGCTTGCCATCCCTAATTTAACAGTGACAGACTAGACATAAGGCAGCTAATCAACGCCACCCACCGCCAACGTTTAAGTTGCTTCTTTACCAATAAATAATGATATCGACCGTCATATTATAACATCCCCCAAGGCGGTAAAGGCAAACATTTTCGGCGAGAGGGATTTGAATCCGCAGCCTGCGAGTCGAGCGTCCTAACCACCATGCCATGCCCCATATTACGACTGGAAAGAGGGAGTTGCAACTGCGTATCAGGCAAATTCTTGTGTATCTTACAAGTGGGAAGAAGATGAGACCGATTATCATGACACGAAATTCTGGGCAAAGGAAGCATTAATTGTTCATCTCTCCCAAGTGGTTCTTTCAGAAGTTGGGGCTCTGGGAACGCCTTTACTGCTGCCCCACTGCAATATGACAGAGGACAACTAAAGATAAAGACAAACACACGTGGTTAACAACGAAGGAGGGTAAAGGAAAACGAATAATGTTTCTTGTAAACTACACAAGTTCAAACAATAACAATCAACGTCCCTTGGTACTAATGTACTTTTCGTGCATCTTATTCCAAAGTCTAACTCGGCATGGCCGGGTGGGTTAAGGCACTTGACTTGTATTCCGAGAGTCGCGGGTTCGAATCTCCGTCGCACCAAAAATGCTCACCCTTTCAGCCGTGGGGGCGTTATAAACTTACAGTCAATCCCACTATTAGTTGGTAAAAAGGAGAACCTAAGAGTTGGCGGTGGGTGGTGATGACTAGTTGCCTTTCCTCTAGTCTTATACTGCAAAATTAGAGACGGTTGGCGCAGATATCCCTCCTGTAGCTTTGCGCGAAATTCAGAAAAACTTATTCCAAAATTCTAGATGCATTCTAATAATGCTATCCGTCAGGGTAACTGGGACGCTTCAGTAAGCGAACCACTCCAGTAATGGCGTGATTAGTTTATTTTATGGTGGCAGTTTTATTTGTAAAATGATTAAAGTCTCAAGACGATCCAAAAATGCTAACTTAGTTAGCAAAAGCCCAATTGTTTATTAAAGTAAAATCCTGACATTCGACACGTAAATAACGAAATCCATCACTTAAAAAACAAAAACATTTCACTGATTTTGAATAGTTACTTTTGAGATATCTTTAAAATGAATAAAATCTGACTTAAATGTAGTTTCTGACCTTTTGTGAGTAGTTTTAAACATTAAAAAACGGACACAATTTTAGGGCTAGTTTCTGTAAATATGGTATTCGTCGTTTCAAAAAACTGAAAAATTTCAACATTATAATTATCCACTAATCGACTATAAAATAATAACATATGATAAACACGCTTAACATGGCAATATATATTTACTGAGAGATTAAAATAACGTTTTCGTACATACAAAATACGGAGTTCTTGATGATGCAGGAAAAAACTGATGCTGAAGTTATAATTTGAAAGAAAGCTTAAGTTTCGGTTTTGTTTGTTTTGAATCTCGCGCAGAGCAGCACGAAAGCTATATGCGCTAGCCGTCTCTAATTTTGCAGCGTAAGACTATAGGGACGGCAGCGAGTCAACGCTACCCACCGCCAACTGTTGGGCTACTCTTTTACCAACGAATAGTGGGATTGGTCGTGCACTATAACAAACCCAAGGCTGAAAGGGCGAGCATGTTTGGTGTGACGGGAATTGAAACCCGCGACCCTCGGATTACGAGTCCAGTGTCACAACTACCTGCTCATCCTGGGCCGTTTTAGTTACAAGCCTCTGAAAACAGTAATAAATTACAAATTCCTGGATGTATCAAACTACAGACAATAAGTAAGGCAAACAAGGAAAGAATGTATGTCTGCCACGGTCAATATAAATAGGTACTATGTTCATAGAAAATAAGCGTTTCCAAACAACCTTTATCCCTCAATTAAAGTTAATTAATACTATTAATGGTGTGGAGGATAAAACTGAAGTAAAGGATAAATGTGTGTGTGTGTTTTATTATAGCAAAGCCACATCGGGCTATCTGCTGAGTCCACCGAAGGGAATCGAATCGCTGATTTTAGCATCGTAAATCCTTAGACTTACCGCTGTACCAGCGAGAAACAAAAGATAAATGTAGAATGTATTACATTTATTTTTGTTGTGGTTTAAGTAGTACTGAACAGACAAGTCGAAATTTGAAATACAGAACTAAAGAATAAAAACGCGTCACTGTTGTTGTTTTGAATTAACCACAAAGCTACACAATGGGCTATCTGTGCTCTGCCCACCACGAGTATCGAAACCCGGATTTTAGCGTGCAAGTCCACAGACATACCGCTGAGCCACTAGGGGGCACGCGTCACTGATTTGGTTTGTTTTGTTTAAATTTCACACAAGCCGTCCCTTATTTAGTAGTGGAAAAACAGCTAGTTATCACCATTCACCACCAACTCTTGGACTACCCTTTTGCCAAAGACTGACTGGAACATTAAAACGTCCCCATTGCTGAAAGGACAAGCGTCCTAACCACCTGACCATGCAAAGCTCCATTAATTGGGACACTGTAAAAATATTTAAAGGTCATTAACGAAAAATACAAGAGAATCGTTAGAAACTGTTTCGAAACGAAATGATTTTCAACGGAGATCAAGTCCCGGTGCCACGGAATTTCTAGAAATGATTTTTGTTGTGTCTTTCTTGTCCTTGTCTCTAGAAGAACACGAACTATGTTCTACCGTGGCGTGTAGAGGGCGATCTATTTTATTATTGTTTTTAAACTTAAAACAAAAAACTGTGAATTTTAAAACGTAGGAGTCGTCAACAACACTAGTTTCACGTGATCTTTTCATTTCCCCTTCACCACCTGCTGAAACACGAAATTCGTACACTGCACTGTGGCCCTCAATATCCATGACTTGATTTCTACACGTCTCTGTTCCGAGACTCAAAAATGCATTGCCACGCTCCTATTGGGAATGGTTTGACTACATTTATTCACATAAGCAATATGCTAGTGAAGCACCGTGTGATTGGTTAACTAATAGCCAATCCCATTGTAAACTTAGCAAGTCCCGTGCAGTTTATTTTCTCACCAAAAAGAGGGTTCGGTTTGTTTTGTTTTGAATATCACACAATGCTACACGAGGGCTATCTGCGCTAGCCGTCCCTAATTTAGCAGTGTAAGACTAGAGGGAAGGCAGCTAGTCATCACCACCCACCGCCAACTCTTGGGCTACTCTTTTACCAAAGAATAGTGAAACTGACCATTACATTATAACGCCTCCACAGCTAAAAGGGCGAGCATGTTTGGTATGACGGAGATTCGAACCCGCGACCCTCGGATTACGAGCCGAGTGCTTTATCCACCTGGTCATGCCAGGCCCAAACAAAAGGGAAAGCAATCCTATAATTTTTGCAATTAATTCACTGTTTCCCTAATTATTTTCAATATTTTACACGTATAGATGGAGAAAATAAGTTAAAGAAAATTTCCACTCATCAAACGCATCTCTCAGATAAATATACATATAAACAAGTCTGTTGTCGTAAATAAAGTAAAACCGAGTTTCGCTTACTTTTCTAGTTTATCATACACAACATTCTCTTTAAGGATCTACCCTCTTTTATCTAGGCAGTGCGAACATCACGCGCTTACCACTATTATTATTGTATGTCGTGTGACGTCCAAGATGATCAATATTAAATGACGACTCGGAGCACGAGAGTACGTCGACCAGCATGAAGACAAATATGAGTTTAAAAACTCCGGATTATTTGCTTAAAAATGGAAGGACAGATAGACAAACTGTGAGATAAACACTAGAAATTAAACAACTTAAGTTAACAAGAATATTCTACACTGCGTAGTAACAAACTTTTTTCCATTAACACAAAAGAATGTAACGTTTATGTAATAGACAAACATAGAAGGAATATTTATTGAATTTCGCACAAAGCTACACGAGGGTTATCTGCGCTAGCCGTCCGTAATTTAGCAGTGTAAGACTAGAGGAAAGGTAACTAGACATTACCACCCACCGCAAATAGCAGGATTGACCGCCCATTTATAACGCCCACACGAATGAAAGAGCAAGCACGTTTGTTGTTACTGGGATTCGAACCCGCGCTCTTTTTTTTAAATGGGAGACAGACGAACGTGTCTTCCCCTGGTACAGCGGTAAGTCTACGGACATACAACGTTAAAATCAGGGGCTCGATTTCCCTCGGTAAACTCAGCAGATAGCCCGATGTGGCTTTGCTATAAGTTTGTTTTGTTTTGAATTTCGCACAAAGCTGTACGAGGGCTATCTGCGCTAGCCGTCCCTAATTTAACAGGTAAGTCTAGAGGACAGGTACTTAGTCATCACTACTCACCGCCAACTTTTGGTAAATCTTTTGCCAATGAATAGTGGGATTGACCGACACATTATAACGTCCCCACGGCTGAAAGGGCAAGCACGTTTGGTGTTAGGGAGATTCAAACCTGCGACCCTCGAATTACGAGTCGATTATCTTAACCACCTATCCATACCGGGCCCTTTGCTATAGGAAAACACACAGATGAGACAGACACCACGATTCGCAAGATATACAAGATATGATTCAGTTTTCCCATCCCACTTGTAATTTGTGGGTTAATACACTTTAGAGATGCGTTATTGTTTGTGGAAGGGCGCGGAAAGGTGTGAATGTGTGTGTGAAACTAGAGTTTTGGAGATGAATCATTTAAAAACTGGTAGTAATTTATTTTTTTCGAGGCGCTTGGAACAAACGATTTTTTTAAAAGTCAGAAACAAACCCGTGTGGCTTGAAACGTTGCAAAGAAAATAAATTAATACCATAGGTTTTTAAATATGATTCATTTTTAAAAGTCTGATGTCTTTATTATATCAAATTCGCATTACTTATATGTATATATGGGTCGCTATCACTAGAAGGAAGCTGATTTCTTCACTTCTAGAGAGGCCCGTAATCCGAGGGTCGCGGGTTCGAATTCCTATCGTACCAAACATGCTCGCCCTTTGAGCCGTGGGGGCGTTATAAATTGACGGTTAATCTCACTATTCGTTGGTAAGAGTAGCCAAACGATTGGCGGTGGGTAGTGATGACTAGATGCCTTCCCTCTACTCTTACACTGCTAAATTAGAACGGGTAGCGTAGATAGCTCTCGTGTAGCATTGCGTGATATTCAAACAAACAAGTTCACTTCTGGAATACAAGATTTATAAGAGGATATCCGTAATCTGTTCTAAATTTCTTATTTGTTATTATCACAAAATCTAAAACAAATACCTTTCTTGCAAATATTCCCCACACTCTTGTACTAAAGCCAACCTGTAACTCGATAAATACTTTATAACTTGTGTATTCAAACCATTCCAATGTAATGATTATTCATTATGTTCCCTTACTGCCCTCAGTCGGTGAACTTACTTACAGATGAACTTCCTGAGTTGCACGTTACAGTTAAGAAAATGAAGTAAACTGCAACTTATATTTAGAAGTTAATTAAATGTCGATATGTGACCAATTTATGATGCTTGTCAACAAGATTGATACACAAGTTCTTTTTAATACAAATATATTTTAATATACGAAAAATACAAGTTACAATAAGTTATTATAAATAATGTAAAAAATTCTCTAAAGTTACAAACAATCGTAAATTTTAAAGCCATAAACAAAATACGCTGCATATTTTTAAAAGGATCCTAGTGTACAAACTACAACATGGGATTATAAATTGTATCCTAGGTTTTGGAGGTGAGTGCGGAAGTAGGGCCCCTCCTCCTACACACATACAACGATTCCCTCCGATAAGACAGCTTTCTGGAATCCTTATGTATTGACGTTTTTATGTGTGTGTAATACATACACGCGCATTCTGGAATATCATAACAAACCTCAGGTCATTGACACAAGTACCATTTTTACGCTTTTTGCTTCTGTTAGCCATACCAAACTGTTCCTATACAACCAAGCCAATACTTCTACAATGTACACAGCCCAAAGCTTAGTACTGTTTTGTCATTTTATTTCTCATGTTTACGTTGGACTTCGAAGTGCAATAAACCCTTCATAGGACATTTAAGAAATTTTCCCTTTTTTTCAGAAAAAATTACCTGAACCAAAATACAGTAAAATATTTGTATCTTCGTCATTTATATCTATATCCGTATAAAAATGTCATGGAATCTGTGCATAAGAACAAAACAAACAAAAAGAACGAACAAGCACTTTCTCTCAGAGTACACTTTCTTAAGTACCGGAATAAACGGTTTTACAACCGATATTAAAACTAAAATAGACCCAGATGGCAGCATACACAAGATACAAGAGCATCATTTGATTCTAAGGAAACAACAGCGGTTTTTCAAAGCTGCAATATCTATCAGATAAAACAATTTCGTGCAGCGAGAGTGACAACCGATGATGGACGCCATTTCCAGGTACAAGGTTTGTGGAATCATACGTCATTAAGGTTTTATATTCTTAGCACGGGAATAAGGAACCATGATCGAAACAGTAATATAGGGTGTTTATGTACAACATACATTTACACTAACATTGCAAATTCTCCGTACGTATGTATACAAGGACGATTCTGTAGTTTCATAGACGTACAACATACGTGAACACTGACGTTGCAAATTCCAAATGCGTAGAGTGTGTAGTCTCAAGTATATACAAACATATACATATATTAACCGTTGCTTATTTCTCTTAAATGGCGTATTCACAGCCGATTCTGTAGTCTCACGTAGTATAACATACAATGCACAGTAATTTCAAGTACTCAGTGTGTGTACGTAACCGACTTTGTAGACGCACGTATCTACAACATACAATATATATTAATTTCAAGTACATGTTTAAAAGACTCACATACACTTTCGTCACGAAATCGTCTTTCGGAGAGGCTAGTAAATATAAACTGGAATCCTCCGTCGGATCAGGTGATATACAGTGTTAAAAAGTATGTAACACCAGATCCACAAAGTGAATCAAAACTGCTATCCAGATGTTAAGAACTTACTTAACGTAGTGCAGGGCTTCATCTCAGTATTTCATCAGCTGTTCCATAAGCACTTTATACTCACAACGACATTACCTCAGTGTATTTTGTAAACTATTTCATTGCAATCTGCCCGAAGTTTAAAACTGGCAGGCTCTCTTATCAACTTTTAAAGTTAATCAGTGAAATACATTTCAATCTTTAATATTTCAAAGAAAAAAAACAGGCCAAACACTGATGCCCACACACGACCGTCAGTAAGTTTAAGCCTCTGGATCTTCATAACAACATATAGGGAGGGGTCCATGAAGCCTGGAGACATAGGATACTTAAAATTTAAGTTCTATATTGGAGATACAGTTGTGCAATGTGCTCTCCTGAGTCAATACATATTTGAAGTCGATTACAACGTTTTCCGTTAACACGTCTCAACAAATCAGTATTATTTTCTACACTTTTCACGTATATACGTCCAATAAGATGCTCCGTGATCTTAATTTTCACACCGTAAACTTTATGTAACCTTAAAAACAAATCCATAAAACTAAGGTCCATTTCACAAGGTCACGTGGTTCAATCACAAAAATTGTTATTTAGTTGAGATGACGCTCCATCTTGTTGAAATCATTGTGGTGAACGTATGTGTTTTTCTTACGGCAGAGTCACAGCGTGGTACCTGCTGAGTACACAGAGGGGAATCGAACCCCTAAGTTTAGCGTTATGGTGTATGTTAGACGATTTCATACAGTTCTTCCATCAATTGGTCACCCAACATTGTTTTTTTTTTTCCCAATAGCACTTTCAGCGAACAAAAACGAACCTAGAACACGTGATGTCTTCAGTCGTTCCTTGCGCTTTTGCAGAAGAAAACCAATGTAATTGACAAATAAATTTAGGTTGGTTGGTCGGTTCATTTGTTGTTTTATGGCGCAAAGCAACTAAGCTATCTGCGCCAAACATCCGGTAAAAAGTTAAAATTATTAAAATTCATAAAAAGAAATCAAGGTAAAACAAAACAAACTTTAATTTTTGAATTAATAACATAAATAGCATTAAAACTAATTTTTACGTCTAGTTTACAGCAGTAAGAGAAAAACTACAGTAATACAAGTTGTAAAGGACTTTCTGTAACATGACTGCAATTATCATAACTCGCCAGGAAGACCAACAGGTAAGTACAAAAACTACTGTCAGTCACCTGAAGTTGGCCTTTCCAGTCCTGGTTCCGAGTTATTTGACTTTATGGCCATCTTCAAAGAGTAATAAAATTTTTAAAAGACTTGTAGCAAAATGTTATTTATTATAACTCGCCAGGATGACTAACGGGTAAGTTAAAAAAATCAGTGTTAGTCACCTGAAGTTGGATTTTCCAGTCATGGTTTCGAATTATTTGATGTAACGACCATTTTCTAATTTCAAACCGAACTCGACGTACTTTAATTCTTAAAAGGGAATCATATTAAAAAAAAAGGTCTGAGTTATAAATTTTAAAAAACTTAAATCGCATTAAAAAGGTTAATGGCCTTTAGAAAACTAAACACAATTCTAAGGTGGACAGTGTCACTATCGCCAATAACACTGTCTCACGTTACGGATAAGCATTAGGGCAAAACATGTTGAGAGTCATAACGACAGTATGACAGTGCAATATGGCTTATTGTGACCTGAGTACTACACACACAATACATTGGTGCATCAGTCCCAGATAAAAGAAAACAACTAGTAGCCAATGCTTGTTGTAGTTACGTCAACTTCCGATCCTTATGAAAGCAAGACGGCCAATGTCCAACAGAGGGTTTTATCAGGGAAAGCTTGTTTTCACGTTGCTCAATCCAAGTCAACTGCCAGCTGAATACAGTAACAAAGTCCATATATGTAACAGGCACAGCGGTGATAGTACTAGAGCAGATAGATTTATCTTCGGTGTCGACAGGCTCATTTCCGTGAATACCAACACGGCTCGGTATCCAGTAAGACTGGAGAGAAGTAGATGTTAAAGAGAAATGGACCAGTCTCAATATCGGCGAAAACATGGTGTGAACTAACGTGAAGCGATTCCAGGTACAGTAGAGAACTAAGCGAGTAACTATAAATAGTTCAGTTGAAGTACTGCTTAACTTCTATGTGATGAATGACAAGAGAAATGACGTACAGTTCAGCAGTGAACATAGAAACTGTATAGAGGATTCTGCGCGCAACCACGAACCACAACAAACCATGGCAGAGCCCACAGAGTCACATGATTTCGAACCATCTGTTTCAATAGGAATGAAAGGATGGTTTGAAAAATGTTCAGCAAATAACAGACAGTATTTCCAATCGGGAGTGTCTGCTTTTCTAAGATGACTTAAAGATAGATGACATTTGGGGACTGTAATAAGCCTTGATAGGATGGGCTGACCAGTGGAAAGAGCAATTTCATCCAAGGACAGACCCAATTCATCCAAATGCACTTGGATACGAAGGTCAAAAGGAGATATGGCAGATCGTTTGTTCCGAAAAAAGCAACGCCCATCAAGTAAGGATAACACAACCCCAAGTGGGATGATTTAGTAAGAAATGAAGTTTCAAAGCATACAGTAAAAATAGTTGCAAATGGCAGAGGTGCAAAGAAGATTCATGAGACTCTGTGTATAAGCTCTGAACTGTGGAAGTTAAGAAAGCCCCATTGCAAAGCCAAAGTCCCTGATGATGAATGTGATCCAGCATCTTTAAGGCCTAGGGTCTAGCAAAGCTATAGACAAGTGATCCACAGTCGGGTTTTAATGGAATAAGGGTACAATATGCCTTTAACACAGAACATCGATCCTCTCCCCAAGTGGTGGAAGAAAGGACATGGAGAATGTTCAGTGCTCTTGTACATTTGACCCATGGCCGCTTGATGTGCGGTGTAAAAGAGAGCTTACAGTCAATGATAAGCTAAAGAACTTTGTCTCAAGGACCAAAGGCAGCACAAATTCAGTAATACAAGTCCAGGTACAGGGTGAGCATGTGCACAGGCCTGCTGCAAAGCGATACGGTGTGAATGTGTAGGATACCTACAAAAAGTATCCCAGGCCCGTTTTTGAGTCTTCTGTGCCATGTGGCATGCAGGAGTCCACCACGGACGGAGATATCGTGGAAAATGTGTCGAGGTTTATGGAATACATTGAACAACTGCCTGTATAATACAGTCAGATACTGCTGCCACAAAGTCGTTTATTAATGGCTTACAGACGATGGTAGGATCAAGTTTTGTGAAAGCAGTAAAAGAGGGCCAGTTTGCGTGACCCACATTCCACTGGGGCACGCGGGTCAGGTGGCATCGATCACGGCCAATCTCTTTCAAAATTATAGGAAAATTACCACTACCTCGTCGATTATTGTCAACCCTCCATGAAAAATGGGAGAATAATGAAGGGGAGCAAACTGAGAGATCAATAGCAGTACAGGACTGACTTGGTGCATGAAAATAAGAACCAGTATTGAAAAGAGAAAGGTTATGATCAGAGAGCATATGCTCAACAGAGAAACCCCTCCTACCAATATCAGCACTTCCCCAGAGGAGATAATGTCCATTAAAATCACCCAGGATTAAAAAGGGAGACGGCAACTGTTCAATGACAGCATAAAGGTCTGTTGATCATGTGTCTCTAGACCACAGGTAGAGAGAAGAAACAGTGATGGTATGACCCAAGAAAACACGGATGGCTACGGCCTCCAAGGGTGTGTCGAGTGGCAAAAGCAGGGAGACGCATGCTGATCAACCAACAGTGCCATCCCTCCATGTACTCACCCATCACACAGCCTGTCACTTCTGTACAGAAAAAATTGCCGAAAGGTGACTCTATCAGCAGGTTTCAGAAATGCTTCCTTGAAGGAAAGACATACAGAATGGTAGGAAGCAATTAGTGCTTTTATGTGATACAGATTAGAACGTAAACCTAGACAGTTCCGTTGTATCAAGGTGGGTATTTTTATTTATGTGAAGGCAGATTGGATGGAGAGCTCTTCTGTTTACCACCACGTATTTTTTCGTCATTGATTTTATTCCAGAGAGGTCTGTCGACCTCCATAGATCCTGCCCTGGATCAATTGAACAGGTCTTTGTTATTGGAAGAGGGTTCCAGCTGCAGAGAACGTGAATGAATGATCGTTTTGCATCTTGGGGTGGGAGATGATGACGTACCCGAGGATATGCCTGTATCTGGAACCAAAGGAAGTGGATCTTGGGGTTTGCTGAAATATACGTTAGGGACAGAGATTGGTGTTAAAGTTGACTCATCAACCTTTTAACCATGGAGGTCAAAAGACTTTTCATTTGGTTTGAGAACGATTATTTTGGAGGCATAGTGAGATCTGTCTACATTCCCACTGCAGAAGAAGAACGAAGTGCAGCAGCATTCGTTAAGATGAAGCTGTGGACAGCAAATTTCAAGCCTCAGGATAAGTAATGTTAAAAATCGTTGTCAAATGCTGCTCATCGTTTTCTTCCAACCATTTAGGGCAAGAACGAAAGTAGTGGTGAGAGCCATTGCAATTGGTGCAATGATGATCTGTTTTACACTCACAAGCATCATGGTTCTTGTCACTGCAATAAACACACTTCAAGGAACCACAACATGATGTCTTTGAGTGACTGAACTGCTGACACTGGAAACATCTGAGAGCGTTTGGAATGTATGACTATACCTTGCAAATAAGATAACCTGCCTTGATGGTGGCAGGTGGACGTGGTAATGTAAATGCCAAAATGAAGACACTGATTAGCATCATAATTCCATCTTTGAGAGTGGGATACGCCTCAATGCAGAAACTCCTTGGGTGGAGAAACCAACGAAATTCTCCTACTCGGGGATGTTCTTCAAACCCCTTTCAACAATAACTCCTTATGATGAATTTAAAGTAGCCTGTGGCATAACCTCAATAGGTACATCTCCAATCGCCTCTGAATGTGGGAGGAGTTCACTGTGTTAAATGTGGATGCTTCCAATGTCACCAGAGCAAAGTTTTTCGACTGACTCAAGAGAGAGAGAGCAAGTCCATCTAGTCCTTTCTGAACGAAAAGGGGGACATTTGCCCTAAAGGTTTGTCTGAAAGAGAATGTAGTTCAAGAAAATGTGGTACAACAGGTGTTACAGATATTGAAGATTTCTGCTCAGAATATTCAATACTCAATATTCATTTACCAGTAGACCGTTTTTTCACTATTTTAGTTAAATTTTTATTTGGAGGATCCATAATAAAAACGAAATTTTCGGTTTCCACTGACTCCACCCACCATGGAGCCCTACATGGGAACGCAATACAATGCCAAACAAGGACACTGTTGTAATGCCAGGGATTCGTGAGCACTACACCCAAACACCAGCATCAGATACAATGTGCACAACACCTGTTGAAAACATCCAACACTGTAACTTGGTTGACTCCAACCCAAGTGAACCAGCTGATTGACCCTAGAAGAAGTCACGCCAAGGCCACCCGTCTTCAGGAATTTGAGGCCAAAGTGGTGTGTTAGGGTTGGACCCCTCAACCACCAGGATCCTCTCCTCCCCTTCACGGGTCGCCACGCACGGTAAACACGTGGATGGATGTTCAGATACCAGAGGAGGTAAACTGAAAGAACAGAACCTTCCCTGGAAGATCTCTCATTACGTATAGGAATCCACACCTAGGGGCAAATTTTGGTTACGATAAATATATGTACGTGTGTGAGTGTGTATGTTCGAATTATGGTAAAGATAAATTTTTCCCTATATCTTCAGACTTTATAAACATCTTGTATACATATATTATTTCATAACACACACACACACATTTATTGAAAGTGTTATTGGAGAAACATATTAAACATAGCTAGTGGATACCTGATACGGTTCTGGATGTTTTACTGTAGCTAAAGATTATGTGTTCGCATTATTCGAAATATAGCATGTTAAGATGCAGCTGAGATTCTCATGGAGGTTTATCTGAGATTATACTGAACATTTACAATTTCTTTATAACTAAATCCTCTATATAATGCATAGCAATGGGTAAATATATGCCTAGTCTAAGATACATCTTCCTACAAAACGCACATAAAAAGTTTACCATTTGGAAAGCAGCCTTTTAAAATAAAACCTTCACAACTAACACCTTTTATTGATGAGGAAAGAACAACGTTTCGACCTTCCTAGGTCATCTTATACGGATTGTACGGGATTGTAGAGGGCGTTGCAGTTGGATGTTAGATTATTAATATAGGTATAAAGGAAAGGTGTTTCTTTATATTGGTTTAATTTTGATTTCTGTTGCTGTATAAATCGGACTTCTTTGATGTTACGTTTGTTTCCCTACTTAGTATCTGGATATTTTCTATGGTTATGCGTATTTGACATGCAGTGTTCAAAAACGTGTGAAGGTGTTTTCTTGTGTTCTTTGAATCTAGTTTCCATTTTTCTACTTTTTTCTCCATTTCATAAATTATGTTGATGTTTTGCTTGTCAGTGTAGTTTTTATATAATATGGGCTTTAGTTTTGAATAAATCTGGTATTACTGAAATGTTTTGTTGTCATATTTTTCCAAATGTTAATTATTATTTTTTCTGATGTTAGAAACGTGTGTGAAACAATCCAAGGTTTTTGTAGTTTGTTGTATCTTGGGATTTATTGTTTTTTGTTGGTCTAGGTGCGTGAGTATAGTTTTTTCCACGGTTGTTTGTGGAAATTTGTTAATATTAAGTTTTATTTTGGTGATTTTATCGTTAATTTTAATCAGGTGAGCATAGTTTTGTGGCTGTGTTTATTTGGTTTATTAATATGTCGAGTTTTTGTTTTATGTGCTGAGTCTCAGAGAATGTATATTAAGTGTGGGTGATTTTTCTGTGGATTTCTGTTTTGAATTGTGTATCAGTTCTAGTCACACTGAGGTTAAGAAATACTATTTGGTTAGTTTTTTTCCTGTTCACAGGTGAACTTAATGTTGGGGTGTATTGAGTTAACGTGATTGAAAAAACTAAGTGTGTGTTCAGTATATGTGAATCCAGCAATTATGTCATCACATATCTGTACCAGTATAGTGGTGGCTGTAAGGCCAAATTGATCGCTTGAGATTCAATCTGTGTCATAAAAATGTTTACTAGAACTGGTGACACGGGATTCCCCATACTTAATCCATTTATTTGAAGGTAGTTTTTGATTATTGAACACAAAGTTAGTTTTGGTAGTACTGAATTCTACAAGGATTGCTAGTGGTTACTGGGAATGTGTATCAATTAGTTGAGATCTTGGATATAAAGTTCTAAAGTATTTTATAGGCTTCAGTTGTGATTTCTGTGAAGAGGGAGATTATATCAAAACTGGCCATTAAGGCTTTATGATTTAGTTGACTAAGAATATTTAAAGTTAA
Source organism: Carcinoscorpius rotundicauda (assembly GCA_011833715.1). NCBI lineage: Eukaryota > Metazoa > Arthropoda > Merostomata > Xiphosura > Limulidae > Carcinoscorpius > Carcinoscorpius rotundicauda. The sequence goes on along the minus strand of CM022394.1, from coordinate 100,461,647 downwards.
AGGAGTCTTTAAAAAGGAGTCGTTTGATGTTGCATATTTAGAAAATGCCCACGCTATATATTTACCGAGGTTGTAAATAAATTATTCATAGGCCAACATTATGGGTCGAATGGACAATCAGGTTTGTGAAATTTGAGGATGCCGTATAGTTCTGGTGTGTGCGAGTCGGTCTTTTGTAGATAAGAATAAATGTTTTCTAAGATTGTGTTAGTTTTTCCATTGTAACATATTTTGTTTAATTGTTTTTCGTGTGTTTTTGTTAGATTTGTGTTTAGTAGTTTAAATTTGTTTGTATCTGGTAAGATGTTGTTCATTTTTGAATGTATTCATTCATTATAACTATATCATTGCCTTAATCTGCTTTTAGAATTTTAATGTTGTTGTCTTATTTTAAGTTGTTTGTATAATTAATATTTTGTTCGTGTGAGGTTGTTGATGTTAGGTTATTAGAACAAGTATAAAGGTGTTCCTTTATAATAGTTTAATTCCAACAACCAACTGCAACGCCCCCTAAAATCCCGTACTCGTTTATATTCTCGTCCCTAAGACGTGTCCGACATCGGTCATTTGCAACCTCTCTCTTTTGTAACCTGAAGATGACCTAGAAAGGTCGAAACGTTGTTCTCTCCTTATCAATAAAAATGTTAATTCTCATACAAGCTGTTCTGAGATACTACGGTCTCTGTATGACTATCCTTCATGGATGATAGCACCTACAATGAAATGTTTAGTTACTCTCGTGTGATTAAATAGCGGGGTATAATTGCTTCTCCTATAGTACGCTTAGGGCCTAAATTTGCGAAATGCATTTTTGTCACTACGGATCATGAACCATTAATTTCCATTCATGGTCTTAACATGGTAAATACTAAGAATCTTCCATCGTTATTTAAGGGTTGATTTCAAATTTATAAACTAAACTCTTACCGCGGGGGAGGGGAGGATTCTGTCGCAAAATAACGGGTTCGAATGGTAAACAATATACATAGGATAATACTTTTTAACATTCTGAAACATTTGATTAAAATGTGAAGTAATTAATTCGTAACCTGCGAGATAAAAGAACGAAATATATTAATATGGAGAGAAATATAAACGAGCATTTACAGAATAAACAAAATCTACTTCCACATAAACCGTTTCGATTGCAACGATTCCTTGTTTCCAGAGGTAAAATTATAGAGTTAATCTGTCTGATAAACGTACCTTGCTTATCTATCCTACGCTGGAGATTTTGTTTTTTTTTTTGGTTTTTTAAACGATTCCATTGGTGTTAAACCAATGAATCCGCCTCAAAACTGGTCAAATAAAACAAAAGTATCCTTAAGATTTATATCGTCGTGTCTCTACAGATCTGATACATCAGCAATAAAGATACAATATTTCTGAAATAAGATATTGCTCAGAAACGTGTACACCCTCTCCCCCTCATTTAGAAGTCAAAATAAAATGATCAAAATCCGCTATTATCCTATAATTACTTGTATAGTTACCTCAAATGTGGCGGAGCTGTAGCTCCCACACCATAAAACCGAGGACACCCGCCCATATTGATTTGTGTCTCGAGTATGGTCCTGCTAGCTTGTGAATGAGGTTACGAATGGAGTTTCAAATATGTCGCTTCTTGGTTCATGAGGGGAGGGGGCAGAAACACAAAATTTGATGCTATATTTGAGAGTTCAAAGACCATAAAAACCTACTACAAGACGCCTTTCAGATTTTAGTGATACTACGGGCGCGTTTTAACCCCCTCCCGGTACCCTCAAAAAATAAGGTACCATCCTCCTAGTTCACCCTAAGTCTCCTTGCTGAGTTTACTCCAGCCAGCACATGGCGAGTTGTTCGCTACCAAACAAACACACAATGCTCAATAACACCTACTGTAATAACTGAGAGTATCAAAACTCGATTCTTAGCGTTACAATCCCTCGGACTTACCGCTGAGCTAACGATATGAATGTGAGAGGATTAATTACATTTGATTTCCTTCTGCTGTCAGGAATACGTTTACAAAAAGATAAATATACAAGAATATATTTACAGAACGAAACATAATATCAGTAAAATATTACGTTTACTTCGCCAACAACACCAAGAAATTGCATATAGTGTTTCGTAAACGTCTATTAAGTTTCATTACGAACGCATACTTTGAGACATTGTATTACCTTTCTGACGCAAAATACTCATTTAAGATATAAATAGCATAAAATTAAAATTAGACTATATTGGTAACAATGACTGCACTATAACTTGTAGGTTCTTGAAATGTTATATAAACGTAACCCGAGTATGTCTTTTGCGTCATGAACGCGAAAATTACATGTAGGCTTAAAATATTGTTTTTTAGTTTCCACATCATACTTACAGTTGATATTAGATTCACAAAACATATATACGTCTTTTTCATCTCATAGTCTTATCTATAAATATTCTTTGGGCTAAAGAGTAAAACTATAAAATGAAACCGTTACGATATATATGTATGCGCATGCGTCAAGAAGAAACAATTGTGCAAAGAAATATATATGCAAAAACGGCTCGTTTGGGTAGAGAAGATATTTTACGTAGAAGAGCAAACAACGTTTCGATCCGTTTTTGCATATATATTTCTCTACAAGTGGGTTTTCTCGACATCACCAACTGTGCAAAGAACGTTTGTGTCACTTTATTTATTTATTATTATTCCGTTTTTGTTAAGATAATTTAATATGACAAACTGAAAGGGCATAGTTTAATGTTTTACATTCAATATAATCGCCCTCTACTATAGAAGACAACTACTACTAATATTAAATTATCGTAGAATCAGAACTATCTAATCCTTTTTTTTTCTCCAAAGACTTAACAGTATGTGACCTTTTACAACTTTCACTCAATCCCACTCGTGTACCTTTGACGTTATACGCTGCAATTTCTAATCTATAATCGATTTCTTTCTCGTTGCGAATTTTCTTGACGACCCACGTTTACACACGCTGTTAGTTTATCAAGTTGGATATAAAATTCACCGTTTAAAAAAAACAAACTTCCATGACGTTTCCCGCCTACATTACACATGTACAAACTTCAAAGAGAAATAACCATGCATCAAAATACATCAATGATATATCTCCATCACACAAACGTATTTAAAGAATCCTTTTAGTTGATCTAATTGCCTTTTCTGATGATTAAGTTTAGCGCCTTTTTCCTATATTATTACAAAATTATTTAATATTAATGAACGAAGACATATACAGTGACACACCCCTTCCAAAGTTTCCGATATTTTTGTTATTGTGTTACTGTAAATGTAAGTTTCATGTGAACTTCGTAAATGGATATGTTGACTGTTGATCAACTTTTGATCCTTTTTATACTGCACTATGTTCGTATGAAACTTGCATTTACAGGAGTGGTCACTGTAACACGAACACTACTTATACAGTAGTAGTCACTACAAATATCACTTCTTACTGGACTAGACACCACAAATAACACTAGTATTGTTCATGTAAGACTTGGCATTGTAAATAACTGACACTATCCATATAGAAGTAGTCACTACAAATAACACTGACACTACTCATACAGGAGTGGTCACTACAAATAACATTAAAAACTCATTTTACTTTGAAAGACATTTTGAAAATGTACCAAAACTTGGTAAATTCATTTGGTTTCTTTCTACACCACAAACGGTTTCCTTATAATTTGTTCAAGAAGCAACTGTAGTGGCACCCACTTCTCTGTGGTCAAACAAACCCTTGATTAAAATGTAAACTAATTACAGAAGAAACTACGAGGTATCATTCTAGCATGTGTGTCACAGACGAACTAATGGTCAATGACCGCTTTGTTTTCTCTCCTGAAAAAGTCACAGGAGTCCAACTCATCATTAAGATCACGGTAAATTGAAGATAATATGCCTCCGACACACATTACTGAAGACAAAGAATATATTTAAGAAATAAAACTCAAGCCTTAAGACAGATTGGAACTTTGATAAGTTCTGTATTTAGGTTCGAGAAAGCATTATACGAAATTTACACAAGCACACCTATATACACTCAGAGTAATGTATCAGCAAACTCACCGATTTCTTAAACTATTTCTTAAACTCAGCCTAATCTTCAAACAAACTGTTTAACTTTGGTTTCTCCATAAAGCGAGCCCACTATTTCCCCAAATAACTTCTGTACTATATAAACTAAGTGGTTAATATTACCTTCCCGGGCTTCAATTATTTGTAAGGTACAACTCAAATGACTGTATTTTAAATTTGTGACTGAAGTTATTGTCTAGCTTGCCAGTACTGTTTGTTGCTTATTCTCTTGCCCATGTTCATTAACGTGTAACATTTGGAAACGTAAACGTACACCATCTTACCAGTCAGCATGTTTTAAAGTATGATCCATAAGTTTCCAAAAATGTTCTCAGCATATACTTGTGATAAGAACAAAATAAAGTGAGTGCTGCAAGTGTTAGGAAAAGTAATTTGTTTGTTAAAATAACATAAAATTATATTATGATGTAAGCTGACTTTCATGTTTGCCCCTAAATAAGAAAGGTCTACCCTTTGAAAGCGCTTGGTTTTTATTCGTGTTATTCACTATACTATTTTGTTTAACCCTCATACACACGGTGAGGGTCAAAAATGGGTCCACTTGTGTTTAAGTTGTTATAGAAATATCAAAGGTGTGACTTTCGGGCCTAAAAATGTACCTAATTTAATCTATACTAATAACATACTATACTAATACGTTTAACATGTATTTTATGCAAATGGGGTATTACACCCCTTGTCTAATGTCGAAATTCACGTTTTCCACATTGGGGGTCATTTTTGACCCCCGTTTAAAAAAACTCAATTACATTTCTGGTAAACAATCAAATAATATATTGATATGAAATTTTGTGTTCTAGAACATTCTAGAACACTCTATAAATGTTTTCGAGCATTCTAGAATATTCTAGGATGTTCTGGAACACAAAATTTCTACATAAATGGAGAGAATTTTTCCCAACATCAACATCAAGATGAATTCACACGAAGCGTTGGAAGCACTGCTGGAAGAATTCGGAAGAGATGAAACTGGCCTTTTGAATGATGAAAATGATTCTGAGCTCAGTGATCAGATTATTGAAGACCCAAATTTTGACAGTGAAGAAATTCAAGCAGACGTAGAAGAAATTCAAACAGATGCAGAATCATTCAAATCAAAGGATGGTGAAATATGGTTTGACCAACCCAACTTGAATCAAAGGCGAACCAACTCTGAACACATTCTAAAATTCAGGGAAGGGTTCAAACCTCAAGCATTGAGAAATTCAGACACTCCTCTAAGGGCATTCAAGAACTTTATCGACGATAAGATGATATGTTTGGTTCTAGAATCTACCAATTCATACATTGAAAATTATCGACCTGACCTATCAAAAATAGCATCAGAGGACATTTGGAAATTCATTGGACTCATGAAGGGTAAGAATATGGATGTCAGGGAATTTTGGTCAAAAAAGTATGGGCAGCCAACTATATACAAATCAATTTCCATTAGACATTTTGAAAAGATTTCTGCTTGTTTGCGATTTGACCAAAGTGTTTCAAGGATAAGGTCGGACAAATTAGCGCCTATAAGGTCAATTTTTGACATGTTCGTGGATAATTGTAAAAGGCATTATGTCCCAAGCGACCAGGTCACGATAGATGAGCAGTTAGTGACGTTCCGTGGTAGATGTGGGTTCAAGATGTATATTCCTAGTAAATCAGGGCGTTAAGGATTGAAAGTATGGGCACTATGTGATGTAAAAATGCATATTTGTATAATGCAAAACTCTATCTTGGTAAAGAAAATGACAGACCAGAATCTAACCAAGGGGAGAATGCAGTGAAGACCCTTTGTGAGCCTCTATAAACGTCACCACCGACAATTTTTTTTACTACTCTTGGTCTCGCAAGATTCCTTTTGGGCCAAAAAATGACAATTGTTGAAGCCGTGTGTAAAAATAAAGGGTTTTTAACCCAAGAATTTCAATCATCAAAAGGTCAGCCTGGTGACAGCAAATTTTTGTTCAATGACAAGGCAACATTGGTCAAATATAACCCAAAAAAGGATAAATCTGTGGTGCTCTTATCTACGTTGCATAGAGAGCCCTCAATCGATGATGAATCAGGAAAACCTGAAATAATATCATACTATAACTCCACCAAAGGACGAGTCGTTACACTAGACCAAATAGTTAGATTCTTTTCCACAAAAAGAAAGACCAGAAGGTGGCCAATGGCACTATTTTATAACATTCTTGATGCTGCCGCATACAATGCTTACCTTCTCTATCGCCAGCGCCATCCAGAATTCGCATCAAAGTACCAAAAAAGAGCAAGACGTGAATTTCTGAAATTGCTTACTGATGAATTACTGCCTGAAGAAGATATAAATGAAGTGATCCCTCCAAAAAGACAAAAAGTTGCTGAAGAGAACGTTCGGAAATGGTGTCAAATATGCGCACGTGATTCAAGGAAAAAAAACTTCTTCAAAGTGTATCGAATGTAGTAAAATGGCTTCCAATGACCATAAAGTTACCCAGAGTGTATGCATAAATTGTATAGAATAAATATTTTGTCCAAATTTATACTTTGCTTATATGAAAATAAATTTTCTTTAATATTTTTGGTGGGGGTCAAAAAATGACCCCCAGTGTGGGCAACGTAATTTTTTTGAGTGTGTGTACTAGGGTTAAGTTAACCTTGCTTTTACTAATCTGTAATAGCTTCAGAAGCTTGGTGGTCACTGCAACGTGTTTTCTCTTCAGACTGAGTTTCATCACGAGCGCAACAACCTATCTTCCAGGACAACGAGTACCCTGCGTAGCCTTCTGGGGACCCTACAACATTCGTTAAGAGTCCCCTTGAGGTTTAGTTGCGCCACTAGGTTTCATGTGATAAATCATCTGCATTTCTAGTGAGCACTTCCCGTGCCTATCAATATGAGCTTGCCACACTGTATGCCACATATTTGTACGAAGTTGTTAGGTGCAAAGCTTTTGATGGTTTATTTTTTGTAAATAAGTATTAAAAGCTCATTAGTATAACCTGTGTAACTTGACATCAAGAATAATGATTAAATTATTCCAACGTTGGAATAGTATAACCTGTGTAACTTGACATCTAGAATAATGATTAAATTATTCCAACGTTGGAACCAAAAATTCCCGAGTACGTTTTTAATAGAAACGTTTGTTTATTTTCATTTTTGTGCGTCTGGTTAAAACCATTAAATACATTAAACAGCATTGTTACCACCGGGTATGTCACTATAAGACACTTTTACATCTGACGAGTGTGTTGTGCGAGGTACGTATGCGTAACAGAACTCACCACAATGAAAACGGAAAAATACAGATTTTTAATCTGTTTAATTTGACAATTAATTCAGAAATATCTTAACGGATTGGTAATTACAGACAATGTATGACCAAAACACGGATTAAATGTATTAGAAAATTTAAGGAATATGATTATCCTGAAATTACTCAAAATAAATATTTTTTTTTCTGGATAATTCATGATACTTTTATATAGATTACAAAATTACGTTTCATTTAGGCTTAATTTCTTTATAAAAGTTCTTACTCAAGGCTTAAATTTATTCAACAATCAAACTGAAGGATTCTTTCGAAGCAAAACACTATTTTAAAGCATTTAGAACATTGATTTATATAACAAAAAAACAACAGACAATAAAAATGACTCAAAGCTATGATTACCTTAAATAGTGTGCTAATAAATTAATACAGTATCGTGTAAAGATGTTAGGACAAAGTTAAACATTAGGCTTCAGACTATTTGCAAAGTACACTTGAAAGTAAATCACAGGCGAAACATTAACATTGTATTAATACTCATGTTTAGAACAACAGAAACTCAGTGAAAGTGCTTGAGTTTAGCAAACAGTTAATATTTTGTGTTTCCCTTTAGCTTTAATAACTGCAGTCTTTCAGACATGGTTGCAACATATTTATTCAAGTGTCTTTTGAGATTTAATTCCAAAAGTCTCCAATACACTCCCATAAAGTTGAAAGTAACTTTTGATCTTTCAAATTTTTAGTTTGCTAAGTCCCAGATCTGTTCACTTATGTTGAGATCAGGGCTCTGTGGAGCCTTTGCACGACTTCAATGAATCTAGCAGCTTCTTTCTTTGCTAAATAATTTATGTCTTGGTTAGATGAGTGTTTGGGGGTCATTGTATTCTTAAAAATAAAATAAATCACGCAAACCTCCGGGTATACCACGACGGATCAGTATGGGATGCTATTCGAGCTGGTCCATCATTCTATCTATTCTGCAAATATCTCCTTTTATATCAGCAGAAAAGCACACCCAAGTCGTAATGCTATCTCTCATGCTTCATGGCAGGTGTTATGCATCGAGGTAAGTATACGAAGCATTAATATAGTGTTGAAATTTACATTCTGTAATGGATGGGATAATTAGTCATATAGAATGAAAACAATGGCAAAATATTCTATTATTCTAACGCTTTTGCACAGCATGGTATGTCAGGACTTACAGCCTGAAGAATCACTGCTCGCGTCCCACTGTCACAAAACTGCACAATCTGGTGCGCTACAAAAGTTTGGTCAGACAAGAGTATCCTAAAAGTTAGGGTTGGGTGCTGTGTTTTTTTTGCGTTTTTTTTTTTTTTTTGAAGAAATCGTTTTCCAGAAAGCTCTCGTTTGATATCCAGGTTTAGACAGTTTGAAAATTTTCGTTTACGTTTTGAAAAATAGCGTTCCTCAACCTTCATTTCTGTTAATACATTTCCATACATTTCTATTAATACAATAAACAGCACTGTTTAAGTATTTTGATACAAAGCACTTAACATCTTAGGGGTGTGTAGTGTGAAATACGGACGTGCAACAGAAATCATCACAATAAAAGTAGAAAACAAGATCGAGTCAAAGTAAAAAAATGAAACTTGTAATAACAATTGAATTTCTTACTACAAATAGAAAATAAGCATATATTTGTTTACTACACATAAAAAGCATGAACACTTTCAAGTACGGGTGATTACAATAATGTTAAGTGGTTCACATCATGGCAATATTTGACAGTTAACGTCGTAGAGACAGATTTACTAGAATTTTCAACCTGAACGCATATTACGTGCACATTAAACGTCCAGTTCATAGACCCTCCGAGTTTAGGTGTAATTACGAACTTCCGACTAGAGAGAAACAGTAAGCAACATCTGTCGTCACAAAGATTGTTCGAATAATGGGAGAGCTTGTCACTTTGAAAACATTCCCACGGTTGAAACAGGGACCTTCGTCAGTGATATCACGTCTCTAAAGCCGGATTCTTCGATATAAACCCCGATACGCTAACCACTAGGCCACACTCGACATAGAATTGAGATCCAAAACAGAATAACTTTTAATCATAGATTTATTTAGTGGTTCATTTTTTTAAAAGAACTGGCATACTTTGGCAGTCCTGGCTTCAGATGCACAGTTAAGTTTTAAACTATAACGAACCTTGAACGTATCAATGTATCTCTTGATGACAAAAAACCCACTTGAAATAAAAATGCAACTTATTTCAAACACAACTTACCAAATAAATGTTATCATTTGACACTAACTGAAGAAATTATTTTCAAATTATTTCTCAACCAGGAACTGCTAAACTTTTTTAAATTTATCATAAACAGTCCATCCTCCATGTCTGTTAATAACTGGTATTTGAGAAAATCAAAACCTGTTTACAATCCTCCAGTGTACCTGTGGTGAGTCACACTAGTTTTTACACATAATATTTAAAGTTATTTCTCTAAGTATTAACAAAGTATTAGTTTTCGTATTTGTAAAAAAAAAATACAATAGCCATTATGAGGAACGGATAGAGGTTTTGACTTTAGAGGATGGGTGATTTTGTATTATATTATAAAACCACCTCTCTGTTGTGTGAACACAAAATGGTGCTCTTGTTTTCGCCTCTGATACATCACGCAGGTCTCACGAGCCTAAAAACAAGGTAAAGTTTTTTTCTGGTGACGTGTTTGATTCATTTTCATGACTTATGTGCACAGCCTTCGTTTACTTTACATGGCTTGTCCCCAGACTCTTCTGTAAGCCGCCTACTCCTTCAATATGTTTTTAACTTTGGCACGTTGTTTGTTACTGCTAATTACCACTGAGGTGGTATTTTAAAGTTTCATTAAAATCCCATTGCTTCTTGAAATAACCAAAAGAAAGTTTTCTTGACAACATTTTACTACCAACGGGAGCTAGCATCAAAGAATGAATAAAATTACATACGATGGTAATGGCTTATGACATCTCAACTATTGTGTTATTAATAAAGTACATGGTGTGTCATCGAGCCCACAACATACTGGTTAAACGCGTTGCCAAACAAATACGATAGCTCTTGATGACCAGAAACTCGCTTGAAATAAAAATGAAGATCACCTCGGAAGGTCGAAACGTTGTTCTCTTCTTGTCAATAAAAATGTTAATACCCAAACCAACCGTTCTGAGATACAAACCATGATAGCATAGTTTTAATCTCGTGTCGTCACTACAAAAGCTGTTTAGATCAGTTTCCGACAGAGTTATAATGTATTGAAGAAATAACCAGAGACAACTAGGTTTCATATTTTTAACTATAATTATTATGAATGAGGTCTAGCAAAAATTATGAAAGTTGATTGGTTATTTCGGCAACGTTAATATGTTAAAGGGTCATAAAATTGTTTATACAAGGAGTTGAGTCAATACGGACGAAGATGATTGCCAACAAATGCATAATGCATAGTTTCAACACGCAGTCAAACAACAACAACGTATTAAATCAATACGTTATGCCCTTTTCACAATGATTTACAGTACCATAATGCATTGGTTGAAGTTCTGCTCCTTAACCATCACGTTAATGTCACGATGACTACCATTTACGTTAGTATTGATCCAACGTCTTGAATCAACACATTATGGCCTCGTTTACTACCATCTATGTTAGTGCTGATTCAACGTTTTGAATCAACACATTACACTCTCGATTACTACCATCTACGTTAGTACTCATACAACATCTTGAATCAACACATTATACTCTTGATTATTACCGTCTACGTTAGTACTGATTCAACGTCTTAAACCAACACATTTTGGTCTCGATTACTACCATCTATATGAGTGCTGACTCAACAGTGGCTTGCCATAGATGTTACAAGTCCCAAAAATCCGTGTTTATATTCCTCAAATAGTTGAAATATAAATGTATTGGAAGTTTTAAGTATACTGTTTAGTAGTTGTTAATTACAGAACTATACTATAGGCCCGCCGCAAATACTGAACCTCAACATTATGGCGTCATAAGCCCTCAAAATTTTGACCAATCTGGAAGTGTTTCAAATATCATAAATACAATGACGTAAATACGTTATGGAAGATTACGGAATAATCTTTATAAAGTATCACAGAACGACATCTAATAAAATAAAGATGGCAAGTATTAAAGAATCAGTAGGTTTGGTTTGTTTTGAATTTCGCACAAAACTCCACGAGGACTATTTGCGCTAGGCGTCCCTAATTTACTAGTGTAAGAATAGAGGGAACGCAGCTAGTCATCACCACCAACCGCCAACTCTTGGGCTACTCTTACCAACGAATAGTGATATTGGCCGCAACGTTATAACGCCCCCACGGCTGAAAGGACGAGCATGTTTGGTGCGACGGGAAATTGAACCCACAACCCTCATATTACGAGGAATCGAGTGCCTTAACCATCTGGCCATGCCGGGCCAGATCGATGGGACCCAACAATTAGTTACATTTTACTTCGAATGGTGCGAGACGATCAATCAATGTACATCTTTGTCCAAAAGAGTTATCATTGATGTACTGTTTCGTTGCCGTCTAGTATTTATGTAATTCTGTCTGGTTCTATGAACCATACATATATTACAATAATTACATAAAAAAGCACCAACACGCCCCACTGTACACACTCTTTTAGTCCCAAAATTCTTCACACGGGGTCATCTTCTACGACAGCTGATTAGTTACGTCTGATCTTCAGCTGACACTTCGTAACGTCATGTGCTTTGCAATATCCAGATTACTAAAACAAAATTGCCAAATATTTTAATTATTATTTGTTGACTTTGGTGCAAAACTATTGGATGGCTATCTGCGATGGCCGTTCTTAATATCAAAACTATAGAATATAGAAGGAAAGCAGCTACTCAATATCATCCACCGCCAACTCTCGGGCTACTATAATCGAATAATGGGATTTGTCCGTCACTGTTTCCGCGCATCTACAGCCCCAAAATTCGGGGCAGGCTTTTATTTTTATTTTTGAACGGTATAAAGTAAGACACTGTATTCACCGGTATATCACGTAAGTACCCAATGAGTAGTTTATATCATAGCAGCATTTATGTCTGAATGTTTATTGTACGAAGTAATACACGGAAACTTTACATATACTGTAAATATGTGTGCGCACACGCGTGTTGTGGATGGATACGTAACCAGTTCAAATACGCCATAAACAATTATAACATTTATACATTCAACCTCAGCGACATCTTACACGACAGACTGATTAAACGGTCAGATCACAGTTTCCTAATTTTAAGCCCAGGCGTTCTTGATTTAGAGTTTCTGATAACACAGAGGGAAAACAGTCAGCAGCGCCCGCCGCATACTTTATATTGAAAAGCAAGGATGACTGGTCACCTTTAAAACGCGCGTGAAACTGAAATTGTAGAACAAATTCACCGGTATATCACTTGGCTCGGACCTTGAATTCTCAGACCGATACACTAACCACCAAGTCACGTCTACAAGGTTTATTTTTTTGTACCTCACCTAAGGCCAGGAGGTTAAGGCACTCGACTCGTAATCTGAGAGTCACGGGTTCGAATCCCCGTCACATCAAACATATAACATGACGGTCAATCGTTAGTAAAAGAGTAGCCCAAGAGTTGGCGGTGAGTGGTTAATACTAGTTGCCTTCACTCTACTTTGGACGTAATAAAGTGAGACACGTACTCGGACCGTGTTGGGAGGAGCAGTTTTAGTTTTGGGGAAGATTATTCAATTTAATTATCACTGTAAAAATATTAAGGAGACTATATCGTCTCCTCTTCCTCCTAAACCTGCACCTGATTTTCATCTATCATAAAGAAGAAAAGGAAAGAATAATATTCAAATTGAAAAAATATATATATTCTTTCATATTTTTATTAGTATCTCGTACACATGATGAAAAGTTTCACGAATGGAATCTTTTCCTATCAAACTCTTGAACTTTAAATTATTATTATTTTTTAAATTAATACAAGTTTTGCATGAGCAGAGATGCCAACTATTTCAAATGACTACATTTGCGGCTACTAGGCTTGACCAATGTCTCTAAGCTGTTTATTATTATAACTATTATTATTTATTACTTGCTCATTTATGACTGTGTTTTGTGTATTTAATAAATACATTTTTAAAAATTTCTTTTGAAATTCTTTTTCATAAATGTCGTTACCTGCATTGTTTTTGTCTTCGATACCCGTGGTAGGCAGAGCACAGATAGCCCATTGTGCAGCTTTGTGCTTAATTCTAAACAACAAGTTTTTGTCTTCGCCTCAGCCTTTTGTTGGTGAGATGCCAATTTTGTATGTCTGAAACAATCGTTTATCCCGCCATGCGCTACAGAAAAATCGATGTGACAAACTGTACAAAACGCATGACTGTCACTGACTTTTGATGTAATGACCGCATATTTTGCACTATACTCTTTCCTAAATTTTTGATTCACAGTTTTAATCCTTTTAGATTTGCTAAAAACAAGACAAACCCTTGTGAACGATCGCATTGGTGTTTCTATGCCGCTTAGAAAGCGAGAAATACCCATCTGCGCGAGCGCTGACTGGCTGACAAGCACTGATCACGTAACTATAGATTCCTCCACGTACGCAGTATGGAGAAGCATCAAACTCAAACTTTTGGTAGAGGTCGGAGCTACAAATATTTGTTATTATTTCAATCACAAACATGATTATCGCAAGTAGCCATTTGGACTGTCTTTTATTTATTATAAAAATTATTGGTATCTCATAAAAATTTTCTTTTCATCCATTTCAAGCCCTGGGGGAATAATTTATCACTTTATTGTATAGGCCTACATAATATATAATAATTTGGAAGTTGCAACAAGTCATAATATTTGTCTGTATGAGTGTATAGTCGTAATGTATACAAGAAAATCGTAATGATTACGCTCAAATGTAACGCTTTCTAACGTGGTCTTCAACATATAACGAGTGCAATATCTCTGGTATGTGATGGCGCATGTAATGTGGTAAACCAGTATAGACCGCATGGTGTTGTATATACCTTATTTTAGTCGATATTTGATATGTTTTATTTAAACCGCACGCCCTCACAATTATGTCAAATACTCTAAGGTTGACATATAGCCTTTCCCTAATTTAGGACTGCTGACTAGAGGAGGACAGCCAATTAGTCGTACATCCCGCCCACTCTCAAATAAGTAGTGCGATTGACTGTCATTTTGATAACGTTTCCACAGTGGAAAATGCAAAGCGTGTTCAAAGGCATGTCGCGGGCGCAAACACTGAACCCTCAGAATCCCCGCCTAAGACGCTAACTAGTTAGATCACGCTAGGCCATCCTTATTGGAATTAAGCTGATGCATCACGATAAACCAATTTAAATAGAAACGATAGCATGGTTCCTTTTATACATACATACATATATTATGATTATTAATTTGATGTGTACATCAGCATTTTATCTGCTAATGTCAGTTTTGTTCCAACAGCCTAGTTTAATGTATTATATAAGATTACTAGTTGGTCCATCATTTATCAATGGGTTTTTCAGGTTCAGAAAAAAACAACCAGTATGGACATACGATAATCCGTTTTAGTTTCCCCTTCTTAATACTATGATGAGTTTTGTTTGTTGTTGTTTTTTAATTTCGCGCAAAGTTACTGAGGGCTATCTGCGCTAGCCATCCCTAATTTAGCAGTGTAAGAGTAGAGGGAAGGCAGATAGTCACCAGCACCCACCGCCAACTCTTGGACGACTCTTTTTTACCAACGATTAGTAAGACTGAACATTTTAACTCCCCAACGACTGAAAAAACGGGCATGTTTGGGGATTCGAATCCGGGACCCTCAGATTTCGAGTCGAGCGCCCTAACCATCTGGTCATGCCGGGCCATCCATGATGAGAGAAAAACATTTACAGCGTGCTTTTCAGCAATGAACGACATGGTGATGAAAAATTTCAAAACTTGGTGTGTTTTTTTCAAGTTTACTTCATTTATTAAGTTGAAACGGGTATTCGCTTTACGTTTTCTTTCTTTTCTCTACGGAGGAAACGATAAAATACGTCGTTGGCTTTCAACATGTATTACAAGTTGCAAAAAATTTAATGGTCTGATATAAAACAATCAAAAGATGATAAGAAGACCAAAAAAGTACAACGTGTGGTTCGTGTAGTAGTGGTGTCTTTACAGGATTTAATTGTTGTGTCACATATTGCTTGTTTGGCTTCACGCAAAGCTACTAGAGGGATATCTGCGTTTGCCATCTCTAATTTATAACTGATAGGCTAAAACATAGGAAGCTAGACAATACTACTCTTTATCGACGAAGTGGGATTTATCGTTACATTATAACGCCCATACGGCTTAAAAGGTATGTTCCTTATGGGACTCGAATCCGTGACCTTCTGGTGTTCAATAGAAAGCCCTAAACGCAATGCCATAAAAGGCCTTACTTTTCGGTGTAGATACAACACTAAATATGTCAAATTTATTAACTAGAGGGGACGTCATGAATTATATGTTTAAGGATATTCACGCTGTCCCTAATTTTGAATTGAAAAATAAAACATTTTATCCATACGTCAGGATGATTGAGTCCGTTTCCATCAGTGCATTCAGAACGACGGAATCTGTTTCAATCAACACATTAGAATGATCGAGTCTGTTTCAATCAACACATTAGAATGATTGTTTTTACTAACATATTAGGTTTTATTAGAAGGTACTTAATGTTCAAAGTATTGGATTCCATTGTTAAGCCATACGCTGAAGCAAAGATTGTTGCATTTGAACTAATGAAAATTGAAGGTTTTGAGCCCATACACTGTTCCGCTTTAAAGTATAATTTATATAATACATAAATCACGAGGTTTTTTACAAAATCCGAAGACAACCGTTTCAAAACGCCAACCACCCTCTTAGAAAAGTGAAACTTAGTTGAAGATGACTCCTACCCTGCCACAATTTACACTAGTGTCCCACAGTCCTACTATTCCACTATTAAGTGGAAAAAATATGAATTTCCTTTACAATTTCAAAATACTCAATTAGATCCCACCCTAAATCTTCTATTTTTAAGAGTAAACAATCTGAAAAATTTCGACCTCTCTTCGTATGACAAACCCTCCATTAGGGGCACCATTCTAGTTACCCTTCTATGAATCCTTTCCAACAATTCAATGTTTTTCATGAGGTAAGAAGCCCAAAAAATGGTGATAAAACTTGCACTACACTTTATCTTGGTCAGCTACGTATGAAATGTAAATGTAAACCATGATTTTCGCTCGGTATATGAGCTCCTAAGGTTCGCTAGGCTACGTCAGCAAAGCGATACGTTCTTCATCAAATGATGTGCTACATAAAACCTTCTTGTGCGATATTTTTAGTTGAAAGTCCATAAAGAATTGGTTAAGTGCCATGATTTTAAAAGCTTTGGTTGTGCCACTATTTCACATTTTGTGGCCTGTAAATATCTTAATCTTTTCAGGTTTGTTTTTTTATTTCGTGCAAAGCTACACGAGGGCTATCTGCGCTAGCTGTCCCTGATCTAGAGTATAAAACTAGAGGGAAGGCAGCTATTCATCACCACCCACCGCCATCTCTTGAGCTACTCTTAGACCAACGAACAGTGGGATTAACCAGCTGAAAAGGCGAGAATGTTTGATGCAACAGGGATTCGAACCCACGACCCTCAGATTACAAGTCAAGTGCCTCAACTACAATTTTTTTCAGGCTTCGTCGTTTTAGACTTATAATTTTGGTGTCAAAACATAAATCTATAAATAACGTTCAGTGTTTTTAAGACAAGTCCTACACAACTGATTTATGTGTGGCTTAAACAAAACACTGTAAACTGTGAGTGTTGTGAGAATACATAAAATTATGTTTAGGAATTATGGATAAGAAATATGAAACACACCCACACAAATTATACGCACTTTATTATTTTTATAAATGTTTTATGTCAAAACTGTATATAAATACTATATAATTGCGTACGGCTTGGTTTGTTAAATTTCGCACAAAGCATTACGAGGTCTACCTCCGCTAGCCGTCCCATATTCATCAGTAAAAGACCAGAGGGAAAGCAGCTAGTCATCACTACCTCCAGCCAACTCTTGGGTTACAATGTCACCAACGTACAGTGAGATTGACCGTCAATATATAATAACTCCACGGCTGAAAGAGGGAGTATATTTGGTAGGACGGGGATTCAAACATGCAGCCCTCAGATTACGAATCAAACCCCCTAACCACCAGGCCATGTAGGGCCAATTCCGTATGAATATTTCTGCCAACGGCTGGATTAAGTTGTAAGCTTATAATTAAATAGTTTGACAAAGTTGCACGAACATTGACTTTTCCTGACGATAGGTGGCTTACAACATCAGCCTTTTTTTACAGTTGGAAATATTAAATTGATTATTGGTCTAACTTTTGAGAATTACACAGAACATTACCTCCCACGCTATTAACAAGCTCTTCTTCTCCATGTTATCGGAGTTCTATTACAATTGTTTGAAAAAGTTCATTTATACATATATATATCATGTATGACCCAACGATAAATTCAAGGTCATAGCTGATGTATATACAAACAGTTTCATTGTTAATTGAAGTAACGTCAAAATGAATTAAATACAATACAGATTACGTTGTATTGATATATACAAGATATTTCTACATCACAGACAGATCGATTGTATTTTTGTACAATAATAAATCTTATTAACGAAAAGAAAGTTGGCACACTGACAGATTTTACCCACACACTGTTTCTTCCCTTTCTTTAAAGATGAAATTCGCTGTTTTGTACCACGTCAATAATATAATATATAAAAACTGTTTTTATGTGTTGTCCTATCCACTGATTACGTGAAAAACGTGCGATATGGTAATTCTTGAAACAGCTGGTAACCACAAACATTTGAAAAATTTCACATTTATAAATGTTCCGTCAAGAAGCCATAATCAACTGCTTTTTTCTCAATCCAAAAAATATTTACCTAGATAATTCAAGTTATTTTACTTATGTATGTTAATATGGTGTACACATCAGAAAACAAATGCACACGTATATAATTTGTTTAATACAAAACATACAAAAATCGTAATGATTATTAGTATGTCGCTCCTGTTCTTCGTGCAAATGAAAATGTTTAGTCTCGTGCTCTCAGTAATTACGTATATAAAACAAAAATATTAGATGTCTTATTATTGGAAATGATTTACGAATTGAATGTCATAGCTCCAACAAAGAAAGGTGAATCAATCAATGTTTCATTTAAAGTAAATGGAATTCCATCAAAACGAGTCCAGCCTGTAATTATTGCTCTCCATATCTATATAATGATGTTTCTGGTAACCAAAACTTCTGTAGTTTTTGTTTAATTATATCAAATATGGAGGGAAAAAAATCGAAATCCACTTGCATATCTTGATAGTTCCAAGTATACTTGTAAAGGATTTAGACACCATACATGCTTACTAAAAATTATAAATTAAAAAAAAAATCATAAACATTTTGACATTATGAATAATTTGGTCACTTAAAAAAAGAAAAGAGTACAAACATAAAATTAATTAAACGACAATCAATTAGAAATGAAACATTCTCAAATTACCTTCTCATCCTGAATACAGTGTACTAACAGTAATATACTACATAAGGCTAAATTTCATATAGTTTAATACACTTAAACGTTAACTAATCTATTCCAATATCGCAATAAAGTCGAAATACCAGCATAATATGCTGTGTAGTCAAAAAATCTTTCTATTTAAATACGTCATTTCAATTATTTCGAGAAATTACCACTTTTGAATCAAAAGATACCAACTTAGCGATAAAAAATAACAATTAAATTGTCATATTAATTAGACAATTTATGGCCATCAAAGTGCACAACTCTCGATTATTGCAGACATGGAAGTATCTCCAAATACGATACGAAATGTCCGGTAAGCAAGTAATTTGTGACTGAGCATGCTCCAAAACATTACCATTCATTCACCCACAGTACAGATATATGAACATTAGCAATGCAAGCAAAACCAAAAACGAAACACCAGCTGCTGGTTCTCTTATCCTGTACTCAGCCTACAACGATGCGCCTGTAGAACTTGCTTCACTGCCAAACAAACCAGTTAAACAATTTCGCCCATATCACAACGACAAAATAAGGTGTTTTATGAAGCTGGGGAAACATGTTCATGAAACGCATTTGATGTCAGAAAAATAGAAAATCTTCCGTCGAACAGCATATGAAAACTATAGTATCAAAAAAACCGGGCACACACAAATATACGAAATTCCATTACCAGATGCTTTGAAGAGAGATGCAAGTAGACTTGATAATTCTTAACTTAGATTATCTTGATGTCTATAACTATTGAAGAAAACAATGATCCTTTAACATTCCTATGCTTTATTTAGATAAAAATAATAAAAACACGCGATAATCCTTCTTTAACTGTCCTACACTTTAATTCACACGAAAATAATAAAAACACGCGATGATCCTTCTTCAACTGTCCTACACTTTATTCACACGTAAATAATAAAAACACGCGATGATCCTTCTTCAACTGTCCTACACTTTATTCACACGTAAATAATAAAAACACGCGATGATCCTTCTTTACCTGTCCTACGCTATTAACACGAAGGTAATATAAACATGTGATTAAGTTTTAATTGTCCTACACTAAATATGTGTGCGTGTGTAAAGTGCACTATTACTTCTCTCTTCCCCACAGATTTTTTGTGCATTTGTCTAAAAAGAAAACCCAACAAAACAGTAATATTCTTATAACAATCATAGTTCACTCACTTACTCACTGCAAAAAACAACATATATATGAAACTTTTTATCTGAACAAGTACCTCCTAGCACATGAACTCTGTATTATTTTCTAAGTGCAAAGTTAAACAGTGAGCAATATGCATTCTGTTTACAGCAAAGAATCGAGCCCGGATTTAGCATTGTACTTCCGTACACTTGAAAATCAGAGTAAATTTCCAGAAGAGGGCAGAGCTGGCAGCTCCATTTTATGGCCATCATTGTTAACAATAAAAATCAAGACCTTAAAATTAATTTTCCATGAAAGCCCAGTCATTACTAAAGAAAGGCTTAACATGGCCAGGTGGTTAAGGCACTCGACTCGTAATCCAAGGGTCACGGGTTCAAATCCCACACACCAAACATGCTCGCCTTTTCAGCCGTGGGGGCGTTATAATGTTACATTCAATCCCACTATTCGTTGGTAAAAGAGTAGCCCAAGAGTTAGCGATGGATGGTGGTGACTAATTGCCTTCCCTCTACTCTCACACTGATAAATTACGGATAGCTAGAGCAGATAGCCCTCGTGCAACTTTGCGCAAATTTAAAAAACAAACAAACGAACTAAAGAAGTAAAAATTGAGCGCTGTCTCAAAGTCACAATGTCGAAAATGTGGGTTGGTTTGTTCCGAATTTCGCACAAAACTCCACGAGGACTATTTGCGCTATGCGTCCCTAATTTAGTAGTGTAAAGAATAAAGGGAACGTAACTAGTCATATAATGAGTTACTCTTTTACCAACAAATAGTGAGATTGATCGTAACATTTTAACGCCCCCACGCTACAATAAAAATTATTCCTTATAAGTTTGGTAATATACACATTAAAACTTCACTAAACTCCCATATGTTGCTGAAAAACTCAGCAAAAAGATGAACATTCCAAAACTATCTACAACACTGTTTCAAACCTGTAAAAAGGTATCTGTTTACCAAATCCCATGTACATTGATCGAATTACGGCGGAAAAATTGCCAAATAATCCAAAAAGTATTTTTCTGAGAACATCTCCACACCCCTATAATTATACAAAATGGGCAAGTTTATTTTTGTTATCATTGTGTGTTGCCTGTAGAAAAGCATATCAGTAACATATTCCACGTAAGTTGGCCGAAACAAGGTAAGGTAATTGACCAAAATCCCTAAAATTATAGGTAATTTAACCACTAATCTCCCTAAAATGGGTACATCTCCCAATTTTTGTATGTATAAATATGAAACCCGTAAAATCATATCTCTATAGCAAATCTCATGTAATGTAGCCGAAATACAACGAATTGTCAAAAGCCCACAAAATTATACTTTGTGGTTTTTTACCTTCCCCAGAATTATTAAAAATGGGCAAGTCCACCATTTTGGTTTGCCAGTGTGCGTTTTCTTAAAGCAAAGCCACATCAGGCTATTTGCTGAGTCCACAGAGAGGAACCGAACCCCTGATTTTAGGGTTGTAAATCCTTAGACTTTCCGCTGTGTGGGAACGGAAAGAATGAATCTTTGCCACAGCCCATGAAAACTGGTTGAAATATGAACGAGTAATAAACTGATCAAAATCCCCGAAATTATACTTTATTTGTGAACTCTGATTCCCCAAAGACTTCCAATGAGCAAATCAATTTTCTGAACACGTGGAAATTTATAATTGAGTTAATTTATCTTGATTTCTGTAAATATGATCGCGAAAGAACCCAAAACATATTTTGGGGTTGTTTGGGCTTCGACAAAAAAATACTTAAAAACACTTAACGAAAACAATTAAAAATGCATTTGGGTGTATTGGATCAAAGTATAGTCGTAACAAGTTTCAAGTGAACTTACCTAGAAATTAAGTAATGGTAGCAAATTTAAAAGTATACGGAAGAATAAAACGAAACAACTGAAAAATAAACTACGTTTCTTTGCAGATTCATAGTGAATCAGTGACATTTTTAACATGCGTTTTATCATGCTAAAATTCTCAAAAAGCCTCACTGATCGAATTTAAAACTGTATTATGCGTACGTATACATTATACATGTATAGTTGACTCCAAAAGACTGAACATCAGGAGCCTATATTCGTCTTTTTATAACTACTACGACCTGAAATTAGCCCTTTAGCCATTTCTCTGTTACTTTACCCACGCGATAAGCCTTAAATAGTAAAAAAAATATGGCGTTTCCAAAAAGAAGAAAGATAAAGGTATATGAATCGATTTTGAAAAATGTTTGAAATGCCAAAATTCTAGTCTCAGAGTTAAGAAAAAGACTTTTCCCTTTTAAAAATCTGACTTCGAAAGATAAGTCTGGTCGGTTTTGTCGGTAATTACATTTAGACTTGGTTGTTTTGTTGAGTTCGTGTGTGAGATTATCTGACCGAAAATGAAGTTCACGAAACGGTTGATATACATTTAAATAATATGATGTTACTTTTATCTTAAAACACAACCATCTCATTTGACACTTTGGATCTCATCTGTTTGATCTATAATTTTCACTCATAACAAGCTACGTGTATAGAGAATCAATTTATGAAATAAACACCCATCTACACGTCTCTGACAACGAACGCCTGATAAATATACCGGCTATAAAATTTGATACACCTTATTTCTGTCGTGGTTTCTACTTTTCCATTTATATTTTTTCTTACAATTTTAGTAGAGTAAAAACAGTGGCAGTAAGTACCCAATGAGTAGTTTATATCATAGCAGCATTTATGTCTGAATGTTTATTGTACGAAGTAATACACGGAAACTTTACATATACTGTGAATATGTGTGCGCACGCGCGTGTTGTGGATGGATACGTAACCAGTTCAAGTACGCCATAAACAATTATAACATTTATACATTCAACCTCAGCGACATCTTACACGACAGACTGATTAAACGGTCAGATCACAGTTTCCTAATTTTAAGCCCAGGCGTTCTTGATTTAGAGTTTCTGATAACACAGAGGGAAAACAGTCAGCAGCGCCCGCCGCATACTTTATATTGAAAAGTAAGGATGACTGGTCACCTTTAAAACGCGCGTGAAACTGAAATTGTAGAACAAATTCACCGGTATATCACTTGGCTCGGACCTTGAATTCTCAGACCGATACACTAACCACCAAGTCACGTCTACAAGGTTTATTTTTTTGTACCTCACCTAAGGCCAGGAGGTTAAGGCACTCGACTCGTAATCTGAGAGTCACGGGTTCGAATCCCCATCACATCAAACATATAACATGACGGTCAATCGTTAGTAAAAGAGTAGCCCAAGAGTTGGCGGTGGGTGGTGAATACCAGCTGTCTTCACTCTACTCTTACACTGCTAAATTAGGAATGGCTAGCTCAGACAACCCTCGTGTAGCTTTGTGCGAAATTCAAAACAAACGAAATCTCATTTATAATTACACAAGACGTTATCCTGAACACGTAACTAATCCAAATGATTCAGGAATTTTAAAAAGTCTTTCAAAATTTGCAGTGCATACCAGAAGGATTTATACAAAAACAAAATGTATAAAGAAGGACCTTTATAGTTCAGGTATATATAAGATAATTATATCATTTTAACCAACATATTGCCTTTGAGACTGCATCACGTTTGATTCATATAATTGTCCGACATCAGAACATTCGATAAATTATAAAACTGCTTGTGAATGTATATAAAGGTCGTTTTAACTAAACGTTCTATAAAACTAGAATTAAATACTCATTTGCTAACAATATTTGATATGTAAAAATTTATTAAAGCTAGAACAATAATTATTGTTCACAGTAACATATAGATGCGTGATAATTTTGAATTTAGTGAAAAAGTTACACGAGGACTGTCTGCGCTAGCCATCCATAATTCAGCAGTGGAAGACTAAAAGGAAGGCAGCTATTCATCACCACCCGCTGCCAACTTTTGTGCTGCTATTTAACAACAAATTATACCATCACATTATAACCCCCCCCCCACGGCTGGAATTCGAACTCGTGACCCTAAGATTCTGAGCCGAACGCCCTAACCACCTTGCAATGCCGGACCTGCTTACTTACTACCAATACTTGATACATAGAGATTTTTCAATACAAAATTTTATAATCAGAAGTAATCAGAAATCGGTCTTTTATGAAACGCATGAAATCAGCAACTAAAATAAAAAATTACAAGCGAGAGTAACATGTTCAAAAGGTATGTTAAATACACGAACGACTTATTAATATTAAAATACAAATGTATTGACATAATAACAGCAATGGAAGTAATAATTAAAATATATGATAACCCTAATGTCCCTACGGCAAATATACATTCTGACAATATACTTTAATAAATATAATTTACCTGAATCAAACAAGTTGGAGAAACGACAACTTGGAAGCGGAAATCATATTTTGTTAAACTTAAAGTTAGTATTAAAATGGTATAAAACGTGTTCACAGAATTGGCTCCCTACTGGCTAGCGGTATGTCTGCGAACTCACACTGCTAGACCGAGTTTCGATACCCCTGGTGGGCAGAGCACAGATGGCCCATTGTGTCGCTTTGTGCTTAATTTCAATCACTCCTATACTTAACAGGATGTAAACGTGTCTGCAAATGACCGAATCTTTTTAATGTAAAAAAACTAAAATATAAGTGGACTCTTAAAAAACATTTTTATTAATCATTAATACATCACGTTGCTTGTGGGTCCAAGACTGTTCCGGTTACAGGGTCTCCAATTATAAACAAATGACACAGCAAAACGTAAAACCAACTTTCATCACCAGTGTAATTAACCTCACTAATTACTGCTGGCGTTCATTACTGGTCTTATACAAAACATGAGTGACTTCACATCATTTTGTAGGCCAGTTCGTAACACTTGGTGTTATAGCAAGTAAAAACACAAAACTGTTCTATATGATGTGATATGTGAACCACACAAGTAGCGATAGACACAACTCAATATGATGCGATAT
Organism: Carcinoscorpius rotundicauda; assembly: GCA_011833715.1. Taxonomy (NCBI): domain Eukaryota; kingdom Metazoa; phylum Arthropoda; class Merostomata; order Xiphosura; family Limulidae; genus Carcinoscorpius; species Carcinoscorpius rotundicauda. The sequence continues at coordinate 100,436,532 of CM022394.1, read as the reverse complement.
GTGAACCACACAAGTAGCGATAGACACAACTCAATATGATGCGATATGTGAACCACACAAGTAGTGATTGACACAAACAACTCAATATGATGAGATATTCACATAAACAAGTCGGTAATATTTCACGTTTGACGTCACGAATGCATGTCTGTAGATCATTTGTAGGCTATAATTAAAAAAAAAAATTCAGCATAATGATTACAAATTTACCAATGGTATATAGATCGGAAAATACCAAAGATATGTCTATCTTTGTGTTTTCGTTCATTTGCTAGTTTGTCCTGTTTTTCAGACCTTAATGACGGAACATGCAGTAGAAAGCTGTCAGTCCTTTCCAAAACTTTCCAATGTCCACATTCTCCTTTCCTGAGAACTACAAGAACGAATTATGATTCCAAGTACAGACAAAGACGTAAAAGTGGTTTGGTTTGATTAAACTGCATGTTATTTACATCTATTACGGAAAAAAAGTGGTCTTATTACACAATTCAAAGGACCGCAACAGTGATCTGAACCCGGAATGTATAGGTCTGGAAATAATTTCAGTAATCCAACTTGTGTTAAACATGCGTGAATTGAGAGATACCGAATTAATATTTACGTTAACGAATCCTATTGCGTTCCCTTTTCTAAAGTCAGAAACCAAAGTAAGATTGGTCCCAATAAAAGTTTTAATTCACACGACTTAGTCCCGCCAGAAGATTCCCTCTTTAAATTAGCATCGACAGGAATTCAAACTGAAACGAGTATTGCTTCCTAGTAAAATGCTTCCCAACTATCGTTCCGCTTGCCGCAACGATTCGTGGGGTTATACAAAAATCAAGAAACAGACAGAATATTCGCATGTTAATCGTAAGTGGTCTTCATACTGTTTAAACCAACAGCTCAGAGAAACAGCTAATCGATTCCTGATACTGAAAAGGTTGAAGAACGCTAACTAATATAACACATTCGTGTCATCTAATAGACACACGAATATAAACTGCAGCTGTTTGGAATACACATCAATATTAATAACATGACTGACTTTCTAGGAACGAAAAAATGTTTACAGTTTAACTCCACAAAGTTTTTACAACTGACCTTACGAACATATATCACGTGTAGTTTTATCTTTCTGGACTCTATAGTAGCATTTCTCAACCTTTTTAACACAAGGGATACACTCGCTACCTTCCTAAACTGTCAGGGTACAAAGAAAAACCATTACTACTTACATGTGGTTATTTTTGCATAATTCTATTTTTGTCCGTTTATGTAAAATTCCATAACCCGTCAAAGTTATTGAGAAACAATGTTGTGTACTTATATAACCTTAATACATATTCACATACACACATACATAACCATCTAAGTCAGTCCTCGCATTCTCTCATTAACTTGTGAGCCAGAATAGAGGGAAATTGAATGCAGGAACCTTCTCAATTTCATAACCACATTTTAAGGACATGACCATACGAAAATACAGAGAAATTAAACACAGTCAAAGACAGAACTGCTTTAAACTTGACAGACTTACGACGGTGCCTTTCGTAATGGAAAATACGCTACAGGGCTATTAACAAGAATTCATGGTCTTCTGACAGGGTATCACAAGACTTGCTAAATTCGGCTTTAACGTAATTAGACTCCATAGTAACCTTAAAACAATGTATTCTAAATGTATTACATGAGATTTACATTTCTATCACTATTTACAAACTGATTGGGGTAATTCGTGATGACGAGAAACTTACTCGAAGTAAAAATGTCTTTTCAAGACAGCTGGTATGGGCATTAAAACTTTAAAATAAAGTACAGAACAACGTTTCGACCTTCTTAGGTCATTTTCAGGTTAACCTCGCAGTAGTTTTAAAGACGAACCCAATTATGTTATCCTTCTTAATCGAAGGAGACAATACCTTCTCATTCAGCCTGGTTAGGATGAGTGTGTGATCTAGTATAGATTCCGTTTTTAAGATTTTAATTTAAAGGCTTAGCTTCACAACAACACACTTTAGCTTTAACGAATACCTCGGTAGTAGGTGTAACATCTTTCAGAGGGTACGCAAAAGCCTTTGAAAGCATTAAAAAGGAAATAAGATAGACACCTGTATAGTACAATAAAGTATTTCGATAAAAATTGAATGGAAAATGAATCATTATGCGAACTAAATACGTACTGCATACATGATAAAGATAGTCCAAAACATCTCTCTCCGATCAACATATAAACACACAAAAATTATATATATAAATAAGAAAAAAAGGTCACCATCAAACTAGACTACCTACTGATAGGGCAAATTCATATCGACAAATGCACGAAAATAATACATGTGCATTGCCATAAAAAGGGTCGGAGTAAACTCAGACCACTCTGATCCTAAAGTAGTAGCTATATCTACTCAAACTGCATGACTATGAAAGTGAAGGAAGAAGGTAGAGGTCAAAGTGTACCTGACCCTCCAGAGTACATGAGATCACCCAAATCCCGAGGGAGAGAGAACCACGTCTAAGAATTAGGGAGTAGTAACGTAAAACTATCGACCTATTTCAGCAGCCAATGATGGTTCGCGTATTTCTAACTTAGCCTTGAATTATTTAGTTTATCTTTTTATTAATATAAACTGCTTAGATATTTAAATTATACGTGTCAAGTTTATGAATTTGGGTCAAAAATGTGACTGGGCATGAGCGACATAAAAAAGGTTAAAAATCCCTTGCGTAGGCTTGTTTTATGTTAGAGCAAACCTACATTTGGCTATCGATTGTGTCTACCACAGGGAATCGAACCTTTGAACTTAGAACTTTAAATCTGTACATTTACTACTGTTCCACTAAGGGACCCCTTATATAGTGCATTATGCTCACTGATATTCTGTATGATATAGTTTGTATCATAGAATACGTTTAAAGTTAATAAAATACGCTTTTCCTAGCGGACATTAGAGTGTGTGTGTGAGTTAACTTCTGAAATGGAAAACAAATGGAACTTTTTCAAGACAGTTTAGAAACGTCATAGTGCTAGTGGAGATGTTTTGACAAATTTACAAGAAGCACGTAATATCCTTTTTATTCTCGAACTTCATTTTCTAATTTCAACGTTTCGATTATACACTGCTGGACAAAATCTTAAGGCCAATGAACATAAAGAAAAAATAAGCATTGTGCGTTGTTAGACTGAACCACTTATTTGAGTAGAGCTTCGAAATATGAAACTAAGAAAAGGTAAAATAAAAATAATCTTTTTTAGCATTTAATAGGGAAAATGTGAACACTATGAAATTAGCCTAAATACTAGCTGTTCGAAAGTTTAAGATCATACCTAAAAGAAGTTCTAAACAGGGTAGTAAATGTCCGACCAGAAGTCTTAGTAGTGAGTTGCACGGCCGCCACTGCGAAGAACTTCAAACATTCGCTTTGACATGGTCGATATAAGCGTTTGCAGAAGGCTGGCTGGAATATTATTCCAAGTAGTGAAGATGGCTTTACGAAGATCATGCACTGTTTGGAATTGACGTCCATTTCAATAGACTTCCCTTGCCATCCACCCCCAAACATTTTCAATGGGGTTCAGTTCGAGCGCACATGTTGAATGGTCCAAAAGAATCACGTTATTCGCCATGAAAAAGTCCTTTGTCCTACTGACATTGTGAATTCCAGCGTTGTTTTGCTGAAAGATCCAGTCATTTCCACACAAGCAAGGGTCTTCAGTCAAAAAGGATGCTCTCTCCAACATGGAAAGGTAGCCAGCCGCTGTTTGACGTTCCTGTATAACCTAAAGCTCCATTGTTCCATGGAAGGAGAAAGCACCCCAGATCATGATGGAACCTCTTCCACTGTGTAAAAAATGTCTCCGGTGGGATATCCTTATCGTGCCAATAACGTTGGAAGCCATCTGGAATATCCAGGTTAAATTGTTTCTCATCAGAGAACAAAACCTTCTTCCACTTTTCTACGTCCCATCTTCGGCACTTCTCACCAAAGTTCAACAGAGTTGTTTCGTGATGTGGAAAGAGGGGTGGCTTTTGAAGGCGTTTACAGTTTTTAAGGCTTTTCTCTCGTAGATGCCGTCTTATTGTTCTTGAGCTGCATTCTGCGTCCGTAAAGGTCTTAATCTGGTTCAACGATCGGCTGATGTCTTGCCGGACAACCCGTCAATACTTCCTGCTCAACGCCGGCAAAATTTTATTAAGCCGACCACTTGAAATTCTCGTTCCGTTTCCCTCAGAATCTTTTAAGAAATTTGCAACAGCAGTTTTATTATACCAAATCTCATCAGCGATGGCACGTTGAGAGAGACCTTGCTTTTGCATTTCGACAATTCTGCCACGTTCAAACTCTGTCTTTTTAGCCTTTGCCATATTTTTATCCAATGTAATACAAGAGAAGTCAGTGGGAGATGTTGACAACGCTATCGCTTGAACACAAACGACTGAATTTCGTTACGTGTTTATCGATTAACGCTTCGTTTCAGCAAGTTCTTAATATTTTGACCAGCTAGTATTTAGGCTAATTTCATAGTGTTCACATTTTCCCTATTAAATGTTAATTTCTTCTCTTTTTTTTCACCTTTTCTTATTTTCATCTTTCGAACCTCTACTCAAATAAGTGGTTGAGTCTAACAACGCAAAATGCATATTTTTATTTATGTTCATTGGCCTTAAGATTTTGGCCATCAGTGTATGCACACACATACAAAAGATCTTTATTAAACTACTATCAACCATAGCTTCATAATAAACTACAGTCCAATTGGTTCTTCATACGAACAACTCTGCCTTATACACACATTTATATAGATAGCTACAGCTGTAAATAAGATTTCTTGCGTTGAGTATCATTTGTTATAACCCAATAATTACACTCCACTATTCGTTAGTAAAATAGTCTAAAAACTGGCTGAGGGTGGTGTTGACTATCTTACTTTCCTCTATTAGTTCACTGCTATATAAAGGGGCGACTACTCGGAGGGGAGATGAACACCATCAGATAAATGTGCATGGCCGAGCGCATTAAGGCGTGCACTCGTAATCCGAGGGTCGCGGGTTCGCGCCCGCGTCGCGCTAAACATGCTCGCCCTCCCAGCCGTGGGGGTGTATAATGTGACGGTCAATCCCACTATTCGTTGGTAAAAGAGTAGCCCAAGAGTTGGCGGTGGGTGGTGATGACTAGCTGCCTTCCCTCTAGTCTTACACTGCTAAATTAGGGACGGCTAGCACAGATAGCCCTCGAGTAGCTTTGTGCGAAATTCCAAAACAAACAAACAAACAAACAAACAGATAAATGTGTCCGAGAATCCCAGATGGTGCATCAGCGATCTTAGAAGCTCTAATGGTCACAAGGGGAATCGGGACTTTAAAAAATAGCATTATACAGTTAAATAATGTTGTTTACAATTATATGACAGGAATATATGAAACATTTCCACCAGTTTTTATATTTCTTATTAATTTAGCTATATTTATTGTCTTTATATTCTGCCGTCGAAAATGTGTTTGTTAAAACGCCGCCACGAAGAGGAAAATTCATATTATTACAGATTTGTTAAGCATTTCGCGCAAAGTTACACGAGGTCTATCTGCAACAGACGTCCTTAATTTAGTAGAGAAAGACTCGAGGGAAAGCAGTTACCCGAAAACTCTTGAGCTATTCCTTACCACGTGTTGGCCGTCAATGCTGAAAGGGATTCGAACCCGTGACCGGCAAATCGCGAATCAAACGCATTAATTACCTGGCCGTGCAGGAACCATTATTAAAAACACTTTAAAAGTATTGTCTCTAAATAACAATAAATATGACTTAATGTAATGTTTTGTGTTTCTATAAAAATTAACTTCAACTAATATCTAGTTTTAGTTCAATAACTTGTGAAAAACAGGTAATATTTACAAGGTGAAAAAACTTGGGTTTATCTTTTCTTACAACACCAAACCTCGGAAGATTAATTATTTTCAACAGGAAAGATTAGGATTTCACTGATAAAATTTTGTAAGTTATTAAAATCGATACATTCCCATTATTCGTTTTTAAAACACCCATTTTACAAGAGACGAAAAATCCATTTAGAATCACAAGACGTCTGGAAAAGATTTACGTTTAAATGATTTCCAATATAAAAGGATGCGATAAATTTGATGCACTCTTTTCCGACCCTTTATTATATATACAGGGGTTGGAAAACACGATATATCAGAAACCGGTTGGATCATTGTTTATTTCCCTTTTCTACTTACAGAATCCACTGTTATTTGCTCTTATAAATGATTGCCTAGTTTTGTTTTTTGGCTTTATTAGCAGGTTTTACACACGCAGTTCTCTTAACTTTCAAAATATTTCGCGTGACTTGTGCAAGTCTTTTTAACAAAAGCTATTTTAACTTTTTTAATAGTTCAGTAAATATCCGGAAGAGGGAGCACTACTTACAAAAGACCGCACAACTTGAGACGATGATCTTGTTTGACAAGTTCAAAGTGAGGCTTAATAACACAACTTACGTGAATAATACTTCAATATAACAGTTAAATCCTTAGTCTGTGGGTTGTTGTGTTAATTTTTATTACTCACAATTTGATTTCTTCTAACAATAATGAACAATAGTTTTAACATAGAGAGAACCGTTAACCTGTTAAAAAACACCGTGCCTTTATTTGCTATTCACAGTAAACGATAAGCCTTGTAATGTAATGTTAAAAGGCGGGTTTCGTTTCCCGCGGTGGGAAGTGCACAGATAGCCGATTGTTTAGCTTTGTGACAAACAACAAACAAGCAACTGATGGTACATGTTCCATCTTATAACATCCGGCATGGAACTGTGCCTGTGCTAAATCAGTAAAAAGAGAAAATATTCTGTATAACTGTGCATATTTTTCAAGTATACAGTTTATGTAGCATAATATATACCGTTTTATAAAGTTGCCCATTCGTAAACTACTTATCAAATGGGCACACATTTCAACTTTGAATAATTACAATAAAACACATTAATTACAACAACAATTTTCGGTCATCTGATATGATGCTCTTTCACCATTAAAAAATGAAAATTGGAAAGCTAATTCTTTAGTTCTGAGAAAACAGATTATATCAATTCGACGTTACACATATCTCAAAATGTGATTTTTCTGTTATTAGAAACATCTGTATGAATTTTAATAAGCGCTAACCAATCAACGATATTAAAATGTGAAAAGCAATCGATATTCCAGAATTATTTGTGTTACGTATACACCAATCCTTGTCAAGCCTCTCGTAATCAACCCATGTGATGAACTCTCTAATGATACCTGTATAATTTGACAAATATTGACGGCAGATTTTATCCAGTTAAGCCTTACATTTAAGATAATAAAAACCCAAGTTGCAAAATTATTTTGTTTTCCTTTCGTTAACTTTGATTCCAAATCAGTGGCGCGCGTGTGAAAATGGCATCTCAGGTCTGTCTTTTGTTTACCAAGAGCCCCCTCGTCGAACATGTGCAGTTTTTAGCGATTTTTATCAAAGAGAAATACTACGCAATACTAAGTTTCAATGCTCGCCAATTTTCAGCATTTAAAATCGTACAACTTATTCGTTTCGTTAAAACATTAAAGCAGTGTCATAGACAATTCTCAATTTTGGACGTTTTTCACCCCTCTGGTTCAATTTCACAGTATAACGTGTCACAGACACCTGAAATTAACTCGCTCGTTGAACAAAAACAAGCTGTTTAGTAGTTAGTGTTTCCATTAAACATTCGGAAATCAACTTTACGACTATGTGAAAGAAATAGTGGGCTGTGTATTTAAGAGTAAATATATCTCATGAAGATTTTTATCTGTAAAGAAGGAAAATAGCTACATACTGATAAAAGATTAAATCTGGGGTCTGGTCTTCATTTAGATAAACTACCTTAAAATATTTGTGAGCCATGCGTTCTTCTAAATCAGTTGCAGATAATGGAGACATACACGTGGTATCATATAGAATATTAATCATATAACATTATCTAATTACGGATAACATTTGTTGTATGCACAACCCATTACAAAAAAAAACGTCACGTATAATCAGACCACCAAGAAGTTAAGATTTCACAAACAAGCAAAACTGTTACATTTTCGTCTGGATCATCCTCAATTAAATGTCTCACAGCAAGTCGTATTTGGAAATATTAACGGACAACCAAACACAGCATCGATTCATTTCGTGGGTAACATATTTTAATGTTTTGTAAATAAAATGACACAACCAGAAGTAAATATGCAGGACTTATATACGAGTTTAGACACAGTAGAATTTTAACATTAAGATAACTTGTATACAATGAAGTTCAAATTGTAATATATTAAACGCCCCACATACGGTCATATTGAGTTCAGAAGGTCAACTATAATCCGTCAATCACCACGTATAAGGTCATATCTCGGTAAAATATACCAGCAATATAGTATACTTTATACAAAGCATACAGTCATTAGTTAGATAGGCCAATATTTTGTATTACCAATCATCGTGTCCAGATAAGAACAAGAATGCGGTAAGGTTAACCAGTGACTAAATATTTGCAGTAAATTTATCACCAACGTTATTAGTACAGCTTCCAGTTTGACCATCAATTTTAGTTTCATACCTTTAAGTTGCACTACGAATCTTTTCTAGGCACCTTTTTCACACCTGAGGTGTTTTTGATCACATTATAATTGAGCACAAAGCTACACTATAAATTATCTCTGCTCTGCTCACTGTGGGTATTAAAAAAACACTTTTGTTAATGTTATACGCTCTTAGACTGACGAAGTAACCACCACAACAGATCGAGAACTAAAATGACAAAATGTTGATATCTTGGAGAGTCACACAAATTCACTGGTTCGAAATTTCATACGACGTACTGTTAGTCGCTTGGTTTGAATATCGCGCAAAACTGCACGCGGACTATCTGCGCTAGCTATTCCTAATTTGATAGTGACAAGCTAAATGGAAGGTAAATTATCAATACCACTCACTCTCAAACTTTTGGACTGATCTTTTATCAACGAATAGTACGATAGACTCTCACATTATAACGCTTACCCGTCTGGAAGAGCAAACATGTATGGTGTGATGGAGATTCAAACCCTCGACCCGCAGTTTGAGAATCGAGCGCCCTAACCTGGTGACTCTATTGTAAGAAATATTCGATTTTACGATAACTCTCTATATTTCTATGTTATTATATTTTATCACAGTAAATTTCATTTACTTACAGTACACGTAAAACATAATCGCATTTGTTATGACGTGTTGTTAACGTTTTACTTAAAACTCATTTGGAAACCCAAAAAACAATCCTGTTGTTGGCATTACCCGATAAAGGTAGGACTGTGTAAAAAACAAGTAAAAATTACCCAATAAAAATGTGGAAGCAAATATACGTGATTATAATATCCATACCAGCCGCCCAAGATACATTTTTACAACAAGCAGGATTAGCGATAAAGTTAACAGTAAATACACAGCAAATGAGAATAAACTTTAAATTGGAAACATGGAAACTTAACAACCACAAGTAGGCATAAGGATAATGTTAACATCAAAGTGTGAATACAAAATACAAAAATAAAGGTGTAAAATGTCTGTGTATAAACTAACAACGATAAGCAGGAGTGAAGGTCATAGTAAAGTGTATAATACATAAAGCCAAGCTGGTGCAGTCGCTACTTATACACCATATATCACCAAGGTTGATTCACAACAAAACAACCCTTCTACCTCGATATTCATTAGGCGATTACTCTGACATAACCAAAGAATAAACAAACATACATGTGTTGTTTCACAGACACAGGTACATAACATAATGAAAGCTAGTTGTGATCAATACAAAAACAAATACGAAACGCTTTCAACAAATTTTCTGTGAATAAACGACCTTGTAATAAATACTAAAGTATGGTTTTTATTTTAGACACTCGACGTTTCGCCTTCCAGAATCTTCAGCAGCGTTTCTATAATTCATTACGCATTACAGAAATTAAATAACATTTTCACTTATGCATATAATGTAATTAGACTTGCAATATATTACACGTATCTTACAACGTAACCTAATTATGTCTGTAATATTATATGTGAGCATAGTAACTGGCTTTTAACAATGTTATATCTGCATTCACATAAATGGCGATATTTAAAATTAAAGGCTGTGAACTGAATTGTACGAGTTTTTATAATACATCATGATTTAATATCTTCGTATTTAAAATTATTTCAGTTCGAAATAAGCCCGGTATGGCCAGGTGATTCAAGCAATCGAATATTAATCTGAGGGTCTCGGGTTCGAATCCCACTCACACCAAACATGCTCGCCCTTTCAGCCACAGGGGCATTATAATGTAATGATCAATCTAACTATTCGCTGGTAAAAAGGTAGCCCAAGAATTGGTGGTGGCTAGCTGCCTACCATCTAGTCGTAAACTGCTAAATTAGGGAGGGCTAGCGCAGATAACCATCGTGTAGCTTTGAGCGAAATTCAAAAACAATCAGCTCAATATAAAAACGAACGAAGCGGAAACGACGTTGCAGAAAACTAATGAAGCTATTTTCACTCATTACATCATCTTCAACGAGATTCGGCCAAGGTTATGGACTAGGAAAGGTAAGGTTCAGCACTGACCTCTTCATTCCTCTCAGGAATTGTTATTGTATTTGTGCTCTTACTAAATTCCAGGTAATAACCCTTATCACGTTGTCGTATTACCCACTGTATGTTACATTCTGTTCACTATCAGGAGTTTTATATGGCTCGCCATAACCAGGAGGTTAAGGCACTCCACTCGTAATCCGAAGATCGCAGGTTCGAATCTCCGTCACACAAAACAAGCTCACCTTTTCAGCCATGAGGGGGTTATAATATGACGGTCAATCCCACCATTCGTTGAGTTGGTGGTGTGTGGTGATGACTAGCTGTCTTCCCTGTAGTCTTATACTGCAAAATTAGGGACGGCTAGCGCAGAGTCATTGTGCAGCTTTGCACGAAATTAAAAAAAAAAGTTTTAATTAATATACCGTTTTCGAGTCATGTCCAGTTCTTGGGGTAATGTTAGCGCGTATATTTTCACTAACTTCACTCATATATCATTGCACTATGAGTCTCTGTTCACAATATAGTTCTGCTTAGCAGTAGTACACACATAATCCTATTTTCCACACAAAACCCTTTTGAAATAGATTTATGTTTAGGTCTAGGATTCAGTAACTCTAACACTGATTGGTCTGTAAGTTTTTTTTATTGATAAAGATTAGAGGGGAGAGGTATTTAGGACTGGGTTCATCGTGTTTTATGTATCTTTCTAATTCACTCACCAGTTAATTTTTATTAATTTTTTTTATAATATTGAAGCAAGTTATTTAGATGTTGGCGTGTTTGAAGAGTTGTGTAGAAATACTGAGCTTGTTGATGGTGGGACTTTCGTTAAAATACAGTTTTGTATTTGCTGCATTTTTTTATGTGTTTTTGATACACTTATCCATGTCATACAGACATTCTACGACCAGTCCTATGTGTGTTCTGTAAATCTTTAACATGTTTTCTAGTGAATCTCCTTGTTTATTGCCAGTCAGACTCCTAAGGTAACTATCTCTTTTATCAAATTCTGAATTTTTGACGCTATTAACGTGTGGTATCCAGTTTCAATCAAAGGTTATCCGTACGATTTCTGTCGATTTTGTTACTTATAAGATATTATACTCTATATATAACTGTGATGTTGATTTGTTTTGTGCGATTTTGTTAGTAATATGACGTGTGTTTTGTGTGCATTAATTTTAATTATCCACTTTTTACAGTACAACTCTATTTGGTTTAATAGTGGTTGTATATTGTATGTTGCTGTTATTGGGTTTGGGGCGCTCTTCCAAACTGTAACATCATCTGTAAACCGTGATTACAAAACGTGGTTTGTTTGGTATTGAGAGGCAAGTCGCTTACATACATGACAAACACGGCAGGGATAAGTACTCCTCCTTGAGGAAGACTTGCCTCCGGAAGTACTTGGAGTAGGTGCCCTTAAAATTCACTCTGATGTTTCTATCTTCCGAAAAGTTAGTTTGTTTATTTGTTTGCTGTTGTGTTAAACAAAGCAACTAGACTAATTGCGCCAAACATCCGGTAAAACAATTGAAAGAAAATTAAAATTAGTAAATTCATAAACAGTAATCATGCTAAAACAAAACAGTCTTTAATTCTTGAACAAAAACAAATTGTATTAAATCCAATTTTTATATCAAGTCTACAGTTGTGAAGGAAGAACTACAGTAATACAAGTTGCAAGGGACTTTCTGTAGCATAACTGTAATTACCACAACTCGCCAGAAAGACCAACAGGTAAGTTCAAAAACCAGCGTTAGTCACCTGAAGTTGGTTTTTTCAGTTCTGGTTCAGAGTTATTTCATGTTATGGCCGTTTTCAGAAAGTAAGTAATAAAGGTTTTCAAAGGCTTGTAGCAAAATTTTAAGTATAACTTGTCAGGATAACTAACAGGTAGTTCAAACACCAGCATTAGTCACCTTAAGTTGGCCTATCCAGTCCTGGTTTCGAGTTATTTGACGTTACAGCCATTTCCGGAAAGTAAAGTAATAAACGTTTTAAAAGACTTGCACCAAAATTTTAATTATAACTCACTAGGATGACTATCGGGAAGTTCAAACGTCATGGCCATTTTCTAATTCCAAATCGAACGAAATAGACTGTGGTTCTTAAAAGGGTTTGATTGATTGATTGATTTAGTGTTTTATGGCACAAAGCAACGAGGCTATCTGCGCCAAACAACCGGTAAAAATGTAGTAAAAGACATAAATGGAAATGAAGGTAAAACAAAAAAAAGTATAAAACCAGTGTTGACACCTAGTCTACAAGGTTAAGATAGAAGGCAAAGTGTAAAAAGTTTTAAGGTAGGTATTCTATCAAAAAGGTATAATCATAACCCGCCAGGAAGACTAACAGGCAGGTACAAGACCCACCGTCAGTCACCTGAAGTTGGTCTTTCCAGTCCTGGTTCTGGGTTATGTGTCATAGCAACTAGTATCAAAATGTAAAAGAATAGAAGTATTAAAAAACACACTGCAAAAGCGCAACAATGAGTAACCAAATGTTCAGTAAAAAGAGAAAAGTCACGTAAATGGAGTAAAATTTGTAATGGAAAATGAAGGTAAAAACAAAATGGCAATTAAAACAGAAAATGGTGTAAAAACCAATGGTGACACCCAGTCTTCAAAGTTATAAACTATTTACTCTAGCATAACAATAATGATCATAACCCGCCAGGAAGACTAACGAACAAGTTCAAGAACCACCGTCAGTCACCTGAAGTTGGCCTTTCCAGTCCTGGTTCTGGGTTATGTGTCATAGTAGCTATTATCAAAATGTAATGGAATAAAAGTTTTAAAAGACACTCAGCAAAATCGTAATAAAGAGTAGCCAAATGTCCAGTAAAAAGATAAAAGTCAAGTAAATGGAGTAAAATGTGTAAAGGTAATTGAAGATAAAAACAAAATGGCAATTAAAACAGGAAATGGTGCAAAAACCAATGACGACATCCAGTCAACAAAGTTGTAAAGGACAACCTGTAGCAGAATGGGAATGATCATAACCCGCCAGGAAGACTAACAGGTAGTATATAAACCACCGTCAGCCACCTGAAGTTGGTCTTTCCGTCCTGGTTCCGGGTTATGAGTCAATATGGCCAGTACAAAAAGGTTGTAAAAGTACGAAATGATTTGCAGCGAAAGTATAACAGTAACTCGCCAGGAAGACTAACGAGTAGTTCAAACAAACAGTTCAAACAGAAGCGTTAGTCACCTGAAGTTGGCCTTTCCAGTCCTGGTGTCGAGTTATTTAATGTTCTGGCCATTGTTTAATGTCGCATTGAATGAGAGAGAATAAAACTTTAAAAAGGAGCCACAATTAAAAAGGTGTAATAAATAAATATACCACACTTAAATAAGATTAAAAAGATTAATGGCCATTAAAAAATTAAAAACGTTATTAAGGTGGACATAGTCACCATCACCAATAACTCTGTCCAATGTTACAGATTGACGCTGGGAAAAAATATGTTTAAAGTATTGCCGTCGTTGAGGATTGTAACGATGGCAAGAAAGTAAAACATGGCTGATAGTGATTTGAGTGTTACACAAACTACACATTGGTGCATCAGTTCCAGATAAAAGAAAATGATGAGTTAAAAAACTGTGACCCATGCGTAGCCTAGTGAGAACAACTTCTTCCCTCCGAACTTTACGGAAGCTAGATGGCAAAACTCCAATTTTGGGTTTAATTTGAAAAAGTTTATTGTCGCGTTGTTCACTCCAAGTGGACTGCCAACTGGCACGGAGCTGAGCTTTGAAGACAACACCATAGTCCATGTACGGAATAGGCATAGGGGTGATGGAGCTGAGGCATACATATTTAGCTGCCATGTCTGCAAGCTCGTTCCCACGAATACCAACATGGCCTGGTATCCAGAAAAACTGAATTGAAGTAGCTGCTAATGAGAAATGGGCCAGTCGGTTTCGAATACCTGCTAGAATAGGATGTGAGCTAATGTGAAGTGATTCCAAGGCAAGAATAGAACTAAGCGAGTCAGTATAAATAGTGCAGTTGGAGTACTGCTCAGCTGCAATATGATCAAGGGCAAGAGATATTGCATACAGTTCAGCAGTGAACACAGAAGCTGTAGAGGGGATTCTGTGTGCAACTACTGACCCACAGCAAACCATAGCAGAGCCCACTGAATTTCCTGATTTGGAACCATCTGTATAAATGGGAACTGAATGATTGTTTGAAAGATATTCATTGAATAAAAGACGGTACTTCCATTCTGGAGTATCCGCCTTTTTTAGGTGATTGAAAGAAAGGTCACACTTGGGGGCTGTAATAAGCCATGGTGGGATGCATCGACATGTGGAATCTGCAATATTATCCAAGGACAGACCCAATTCATCCAATTGCGCCCGGATGCGAAGGCCAAACGGAGCAATGACAGATCGTCTATTCTGAAAAAGTACTGCCCACCGAGGAAGGAAAACACATTCCCAGGTGGGATGCTTTGGTAAGGAACGAAGTTTCGAAGTATATTGTAAAGACAGTTGCAAACGGCGAAGGTGTAGAGGAGGTTCATGAGATTCAATGTATATGCTTTGAACTGGATAGGTACGGAAAGCTCCGGTGCAGAGTCGAAGACCTTGGTGATGAAGGGGGTCCAGTATCTTTAAGGCCGAGGGTCTGGCAGAGCCATAGACCATTGATCCATAGTCAAGTTTCGATCGAATAAGAGCACGATATATCTTTAACATTGAACGGCGATCTGCCCCCCAACTGGTAGAAGAGAGGACACGAAGGATGTTCAGTGTTCTTGTGCATTTGACCCGAAGCTGCTTTAAGTGTGGTATAAAGGTCAATTTACGATCAAAGATAAGCCCCAAGAACTTGGTCTCCGGGACCACTGGCAACAAAACTTCACCGATATGAAGTTCAGGATCAGGGTGAATACCTCGTCGGCGGCAAAAGTGCATGCATACAGTTTTGGAAAGAGAGAAATTAAAGCCATTCGCAAGAGTCCACTTCTGTACACGATTGAGGGCAGTTTGTAGTTGCCGCTCAATATATCTCATGTTTGATGACTGACATGAGATGTGAAAGTCGTCAACATATAGCCCATTCATAACGGTGAGAGAAAGTTGTTCAGTGATGGCATTTATCCTTATACTGAAAAGTGTGACACTCAATATACAGCCTTGAAGGACTCCAAGTTCCTGTACAAAAGAACGTGAAAGTGCCGAAACTACACGAACTTGGAATCTCCTGTCCATTAAAAATTTTTTAATAAACATGGGTAGATGGCCACGTAACCCATATGTATGGAGGTCTCGCAAAACGCCATACCTCCATGTTGTGTCGTAAGCCTTCTCTATGTCAAAGAATATCGATACAAGGTGTTGGCAGTTGAGAAAGGCCTCTCTGATAGATGTTTCAAGACGAATTAGGTGGTCTATGGTGGAGTGCTGTCGACGGAACCCACACTGGGTGGGTGAGAGGAGGTTGTTTGATTCAAGGAACCAAACAAGACGAGCATTAACCATCCTTTCTAAGGTCTTACAGAGACAGCTCGTCAGAGCAATTGGACGATAGTTTGAAGGAATCTTCGGATCTTTCCCTGGCTTAGAGAAAGGTAAAATAATAGCCTGGCGCCAGGCATCAGGAAAAACATTCTCCTGCCAAATCCGGTTGAAGATAGTCACAAGGACATCAAGAGAATCAGGAGAGAGATGGTGTAGCATGTCATAATGAATATCATCAGGTCCAACAGATGTACTGGCAGACCGATGAAGGGACATTTTTAGTTCCACCAGGGTAAAGGGACTATTATAGTCAAAGAAACAGTCAGTTTGAAAGGAAAGAGGTGATCGCTCTGCCCGAGTCTTGATGGCCAGGAAGGTGGAGGAACAAGCAGAAGTGCTAGATACCCGGCAAAAGCTTTCACCTAGAGTGTTAGCGATGTTTCGGACATCAGTCACCTCCTGACCATCAGAGAGTAAGATCGAGAGGGGAACAGAAGTGTAGTGCCCATTAACCTTTCGAATCTTGTCCCATACGATCTTGGAACTGGTGGTAGAAGATATGCTGGTTGTGAACTTAATCCAAGATTCCTTCTGGCTTTGACGTCTTACCCACCTAGCATGTGCTCGGGCCCGCTGGAAAGCAACCCGATTTGAAAGTGTGGGATATCTGCGAAAAGTGTCCCAGGCCCGTTTTTGAGCCTTCCGTGCTAAGTTGCAAGCAGAATTCCACCATGGACGAGGATATCGTGGGAAACGTGTCGAGGTTTTAGGAATACACTGAGCAGCTGCATGTATAATACAATCAGTTACCGCTGCAACACAGTTGTCTATTGATGGCTGATTTACGATGACAGGATCAAGTTCTGCGAGAGCAGTGAAAGTGGACCAGTCTGCCTGATCCAGCTTCCACCGGGCCACGCGGGTAGGGTGGCATCGACCACGGCCAGTCTCTCTCAAAATGATCGGAAAATGATCACTGCCTAGTGGATTACTGTCAACCCTCCATGAAAAATGGGAGAATAATGAAGGGGAGCAAACTGAGAGATCAATTGCAGTGAATGACTGACTTGGTGCATGAAAGTAAGTGGAAGAACCAGTATTGAAAAGAGAAAGATCGTGATCAGAGAGCATCTGCTCTACAGATCGACCCCTCCCATCAATAACAGCACTTCCCCAGAGGGGATGGTGTCCATTAAAATCCCCCAGGATTAGAAATGGAGATGGTAACTGTTCAACGAGAGCATCCAGGTCTGATTGATCATATGTCTCTCCAGGGGACAGGTACAGAGAACAAACAGTGATGGTACGACCCAAGGAAATACGGATGGCTACGGCCTCCAAGGGTGTATTGAGTGACAAAGACAGGGTGGGCACATGTTGATCAACCAAAAGTGCCACCCCTCCATGTACTCGACCATCACACAACTTGTCATTTCTGTACAGAGAAAACTGCCGAATGGAGACTGTATCAGCAGATTTGAGAAATGTTTCTTGTAGGGAAAGACAAACAGGATGGTAGGAAGCAATCAGCGTTTTGATATCATCCAGATTAGAACGTAAACCTCGACAGTTCCATTGTATCAAGGTGGCCATTTTTAAGGATGGGCAGGTGAAGTGGTTGGAGAACCCTTCGGTTTACGACCTCGTCTTTTGTCTTTACTGTCTTTCTTCGGAGGAGGTCTATCAACCTCCATGGATCCTGCTCTGGGTCGAGTGGACAGGTTTTTGTTATTGGAAGAGGAATCAAGTGACTGAGGATGCGGACGAGTAATTTTTTGTTTATTGTGGTCGGAGAAAATGATGTATCAGAAGAAATGCCTGTATTTGAAACTGAAGGACATTAATCTTGAGGTTTGTTGGAAGTTATGGGAGGAACAGAGACGGGTGTGGAAGTCGATTCATCTACTGTTTTAACCACGGAGGTCAAAAGGCTTTTCATTTGTTTTGAAAACGATTCTTTTGGAGGCACAGAGAGATCTGTCTGCACTTCCACTGTAGTTGTGGAATGGAGTGCAGCAGCATATGTCCGAGATGGGATTGTGGACATCAATTTCCGAGCCTCAGGATAACTAATGTTATGTGTCGTTTTCAAACGCTGCACCTCTTTTTCCTCCAACCATTTTGGACAAGAATGAAAGTAAGAGGGGTGAGAACCATTGCAGTTGACGCAATGTGGTTTTATGTCACAATCATAGGCATCGTGGTCCTTGCCTCCACAACGAGCACATGTCAGGGAACCACGACAAGATGTCTTTGAGTGGCCGAATCTCTGACATTGAAAACATCGAAGAGGGTTTAGAATGTATGGCCGAACCCTGCAAATGAGATAACCTGCTTTGATGGTGGCGGGTGCTCGTGGTGAAGTGAATGTTAAAACAAGGGTATTTGTTGGCAGTGTAACTTCATCTTTGCGAGTGGAGATGCGCCTCACTGCAGAAACTCCTTGAGTGGAGAGACCAGCGAGAATCTCCGATTCAGGAACATTCTTCAAATCCCTTTCAACAATAACTCCTCGTGAAGTATTCAAAGTAGCATGGGGTGTAACCTCAATAGGTATATCGCCAATTACCTTTGATTTCAAGAGGAGTTCACTGTGTTGGGATGTGGATGTTTCAACCAGTATGTCACCAGATCGAAGCTTCTTTACTGACTTTGGAAAGCCAGCAAGTCCCTCTAGCCCCTTTTGAATAAAAAAAGGGGACATTTGCCCTAAAGGTTTTTCTGAAAGAGAATGCAATATCAGAAAATGAGGTACGTGTGTTACTGATGTTGGAGATTGCTGTTCTGAGTATTCAAGATTTGGTCGCTTACCCATTGTCTGTTATTTTACAATTTTATTTAAATTTTTTGAAGGATCCATAGGAAAAAGAAAAGTTTTGGTACTTACTGACCCCACCCACCATGGAGCCCTACAAGGGGACGCACTACAAAGTCATGCAAGGACAATGCAGCAACGCCAGGGTTTCGTGAGCACTATACCCAAACACCAGCATCAGGCACAATGTCCAAAACACCCGTTGAGAACTTCCAACACTGGTACTTGGTTGGCTCTAGCCCAGGTGGACCAGCCGATTGACCCAAGGGTGCCACCCAAGGGCCGCCCGTCTACAGGAATTCGAGGCCAAAGTGGTGTGTTAGGGTTGGACCCCTCAACCACCAGGATCCTCTCCTCCCCTTCACGGGTCGCCACGCACGGCAAACACGTGGGTGGATGTTTAGATCCCAGAGAAGGTAACCAGACAGAACAGAACCTTCCCTGGGAGGTCCCCTCACCACGTACAGGAATCCACTCCGAGGGGTCTTAAAAGGGAATCACATTAAAAAAGTCTAATGTATAAACGCAAAACTCAAATAGTATTAAATGATTAATGGCCTTTAAATAATTAAAAACATTTCTAAGGTAGATAGTGTCACCATCACCAATAACACTGTCTAATGTTACGAATAAAAACATGTTTAAGATGGTGCCGTCGTTATGACTCTTAACGACGGCAAGACAGTAAAGTGTGGCTTATTGTGACCTGAGTGTTACACAGACAACACATTAGTGCATCAGACCCAAACAAAAGCAAATGACGGTTAAAAAACTATGACCAATGCGTAGTCCAGTTAAAACAACTTCCTCTTTCCGATCTATACGAAAGCAAGACAGCCAGAGTCCAACAAAGGATTTTATTTGGAAAAGCTTATTTTCACCTTGCTCAATCAAAGTCGACTTTCAGCTGGCAAGGGGCCGAGCCTTGAATACAGGACCATAGTCCATGTATGGAACAGGCACAACGGTGATAGTGCCAAAGAAGACAGATTTAGCTGCGGTGTCGACAAGCTCGTTTCCACAAATACCAACGTGGCCCAATATCCAGTAAAACTGGATAGAAGTAGATGTTAAAGAAAAATGGACCAGTCGGTTTTCAATATCGGCGAAAACAGGGTGTGAACTAACGTTAAGCGATTCCAGAGCCAATAGAGAACTAAGTGAGTCAGTATAAATAGAGCAATTTGAGTACTGCTTAACTTCTATGCGATCCAGGGCGAGAGAAATGGCATACAGTTTAGCAGAAGCTATAAAGGGGATTCTGCATGCAACCACCGAACCACAACAAACCATGGCAGAGCCCACAAAGTCACCTGATTTCGAACCCTCTGTATAAAAAGTAATGGAAGAATGGTTCAAAAGATGTTAAGAAAATAACAGACAGTACTTCCAATCGGGAGTTTCTGCTTTTCTGAGATGACCTAAAGATAGGTCACATTTGGGGACCATAATAAGCCATGATGGGACGGGTTAACTAGTGGATACAGCAATGGTATCTAAAAACAGACCCAATTCATCAAACTGCACCTAGATACAAAGGCCAAAAGGAACAATGGGAGATCATCTGTTCTGAAAAAGTACAGCCCACTAAGGAAGGAAAACAAAACATCAGGTGGGATGCTTTGGAAAGGAATAAAGTTTCGAAGCATATAGTACAGACAGTTGCAGACAGCAGAGGTACAAAGATGGTTCATGAGACTCTGTGTATAAGCTTTGAACTGAGGAAGGGCAAAAAGCCCCGGTACAGTGCCATAGTCCTTGATGATGAACAAGGTCGAGTATCTTTAAGGCCGAGATCCTGGAAGATTCATAGACCAATGATCCATAAGCGAAGTTCAATCGAATAAGAGCATGATATATCTTTAGCATAGAACATTGATCTGCTCCCCAAGTGGTAAAAGAGAGGACATGGAAGATATTCAGTGCCCTTCTACATCGGACCAATAGTTACTTGATGTGTGGTATAAATGGCAGCTAATGGTCAAAGATAAGCCCAAGAACTTTGTCTCGGGGACTACAGACAGCACAGCTTTATCAATACAGAGTTCATGATAAGGACGAATTCCCCGTTATCAACAAAAGTGCAGTTAAACGGTTTTAGAGAGAGAAATTGAAGCCCTTTGCTGTAGTCCACTTCAGTAAACGATTGAGGGCAGTCTGCAGCTGCTACTCAATATACCTCATGTTCGATGACTGACGTGAGATATGAAAGTCGTCGACATAGAATCCGTTTGCAACAGTGATAGGGAATTGTTCAGTGATGCCATTATCTTTATACTGAAAAGTGTGACACTCAAAGCAGTCCTGATGGACTCCAATTTCCTGCAGAAAAGAATAGAAAGTGTCGAATCCCCACGAACTTGGAATCGCCTCTCCATTAAAACACTTCTAATAAAAAATGGGTAAATGGCCGCGTAACCCACATATATGGAGGTCTCGCAAAATGCCATACCTCCATATTGTATCACAAGCCTTCTCAATAGCAAAGAATATTGATACAAGATGTTATTGTTTGAGAAAGGCTTATCTGATTGATGTTTCAAGTCGAATCAGGTGGTCCATAGTAGAACTCTGTCGTCGGAGCCCACACTGGGTGGGCGAGAGGAGGTTGTTGGATTCGAGGAATCAAACAATACGAGCATTAACCATCCTCTCTAAGGTCTTATAGAGACAGCTCGTCAAAGCAAGTGGATGGTAGTTTGAAAGAATCTTGGGATCCTTCCCTGGCTTAGAAAAACGTTGGACAATACCCAAGTGCCACACATCAAGAAAAACATTCTCCTGCGAGATCTGGTTAAAAACAATCAGAAGAATAGCAAGAGAAGCAGGAGATAGATGACGCAGCATTTCAGTGTGTCTGTTTAATGTACTGCCAAACTGATGAAGAGCCAGTTAGAGTTCCACCAGTTTAAACAAACGATAATAGATATAGAGACAATCAGCTCAAAAGTTAAGGGGTGATCGCTTGACCTGAGCCTTGATGAATAAGAAGGTGGAGGATGAAGCAGAAATGCTAAATACCTAGCAAAAGCTTTCATCTAGAGTATCAGCTACTTCCTGGCCATCAGAGAGCAAAATCGAGAGTGAGAGAGAAACAGAATTATACTGCCCATTGACCTTTCGAACTTTGTCCCATACGAATTTGGAACTGGTGGTAGAATATATGCTGGTTGTAAAATTTATCCAAGAGTCCTTCTGGCTTTGACGTCTTACCCACTGAGCATGTGCACGGTCCTGCTGAAAAGCAGTGGTGCAAGAGTGTGGGATACCTACGAAAAGTATCCCAGGCTCGTTTTTGAGCCTTCTGAGCAATGTGTCAGGCAGGATTCCACCATGAACGAGGATATCGTGGAAAACGTGTCGAGGTTTTAGGACTCCATTAAGCAGCTGCCTGTCTAATACAGTCAGTTACTGCTGCCACACAGTCGTCTACTGATGGCTTACAAATGATAGCAGGATCAAGTTCTGATCAAGCTTCCATCGGAGCGCGCAGGTCGTGTGGCATCGACAACAGCCAGTCTCTCTCAAAATTATAGGAAAAGGATCACAGCCCCATGGATTATTGTCAACCCTCCATGCAAAATGGGAGAATAGTGGAGGGAGCAAACTGAGAGATCAATAGCAGTAAAGGGCTGACTATGCACAAAGAAATAAGTGTAAGAACCACTACTGAAAAGAGAAAAGTTGTGATCAGAGAGCATACGCTCTACAGAGCAACACCTCCCATCAATATCAGCACTCCCCGAAAGGGGATGATATCCATTAAAGTCCCCCAGGATTAAAAGAGGAGACGGCAACTATTCAATGAGAGCATCAAGGTCTGACTAATCATAGGTCTCTCCAGGCAACAGGTAGAGAGAAGAAAGGGTGTGTCGAGTGGCAAAGGCAGTGTGAGGCATGCTGGTCAACCAACAGTGCCATCCAACCATGCACTCGTCCATCATTTAGCCTATCATTTCTATACAAAGAAAACCGCCCAGAGATGACTGTATCAGCAGGTTTCAGAAATGTTTCCTGTAAGAAAAGACATGGAGGATGGTAGCAAGCAATCAGTTTTGATGTCTTCTAGATTAGAATGTAAACCTCGATAGTTCCATTGTATCAAGGTGGCCCTTTTTATTTATGTCCAGGCAAATTAGGTGGAGAGCCCTTTTGTGTTTGTCTTTTTCTTATATAAATCCAGACTTACCTATGATCTAGTGGAGGGCAGGAGAGCACTTCTGTTTACGACCACGTCTTTTTTCTTGATCGTCTTTATTCAAGAGGTCTGTCGACTTTCATGGATCCTGTCCTGGGTCGATTTGATAGGTCTTTTCTGTTGGAAGAAGATCCCAGTGACTGAGAACGTAAATGAATGATCGTTTGCATCTTAGAATGAGAAAAGTTGTACCCAAGGAAATGCCTGTACCTGGAACCAAAGGAAGTGGCTCTTGGGGTTTGCTGGAATGTATGTTCGGGACAGAGATGGGTGTTGGCATTGATTCATCAACTTTTTTAACCATAGAGGTCAAAGGAATTTTCATTTGGTTTGAATTCGATTCTTTCGAAAGCACAGAGATCCGTCTGCACCCCCACTCTAGTACGTCCAAGATGAAGCAGTGAACAACAACTTTCTAACCTCAGGATAAGTAATGTTTTGAATCGTTTTCAAACGCTGCACCTACTTTTTCTTCCAACCATTTAGCGCAAAAATGAAAGTTGAACGCGTGAGAACCATTTCAACTGACGCAATAAGGGTTTGTTTCACACTCACAGGCATCGTGTTCGTTGCCACCACAACATAATGTCTTCGAGTGACCAAACCGCTGACACAGGAAACATCTTAAAGGGTATGAAATGTATGGCCATACCTTGCAATTAAGATAACCAGCCTTGATGGTGGCAAGTGGACGTGGTAATGTAAATGTCAAAATGAGGACACTGATCGGCATCATAATTCTATCTTTGCCAGTGGAGATACGCCTAACTGCAGAAATTCCTTGAGTGGATACACCAGCAAGAATCTCTGATTTAAGGATGTTCTTCAAATCCCTCTCAACGATTAATTCTCATGACGAATGCAAAGTAACATGGGGAGTAACCTCAATGGGTATATCCCTAGTTGCCTTAGAATGTAAGAGAAGTTCACTGAGTTTAGATGTTGATGTTTCTACCAATATATCACCAGACGAAGCTTTTTGACTGACTTTGAAGAGCCAGCAAGTCTCTCTAGTCCCTTCTGAATAAAAAAGGGAGACATTTACCCCGAAGATTTGTCTGAAAAATAATGTAACATAAGAAAATGAGGTATATGTGTTACAGATATTGAAGATTTCTTCTTAGAATCTTCAAGATGTGGTTGTTTACCTATAGACTGTTTTTCACTATTTTATTTAAGTTTTTATTTGAGGGACCCATAATAAAAATAAAAAAATGTTTCGGCTCTCATTGACCCCACCCACCATGAAGCTCTATAAAGGGACGCACTACAATGCCAAACAAGGACACTGCAGCAATGCCAAGGATTCGTGAGCACTACACCCAAACACCAGCATCAGATACAGTGTCCACAACTCCTGTTAAAAACATCCAACACGATAACTTGGTTGACCCCAGCCCAAGTGGACCAGTTGATTGACCATAGGAGTCACCCCAAGGCCAAAGTGGTGTGTTAGAGTTGGACCCCTCAACTACTAGGATGGATGTTTAGATCCCAGAGGAGGTAAACTGAAAGAACAGAACCTTCCCTGGAAGATCCCTCACCACATACAGGAATCCACGCCGAGAGGCAAAGTGAGAGATCAATAGCAGTAAAAGACTGACTAGGTGCATGAAAATAAGTATAAGAACCACTATTAAAGAAAGAAAGAAAAGATATTATCTGGGAGCATAACTCTATGGAGCGACCCATCAACATCAGCACCTCTCCAGAAGAGATAATGTTTATTACAGTCCCCCAGTATTGAACCGGTGGTGGGCAGAGCACAAACAGCTCATTGTGTAGCTTTGTGCTTAATTCAAAACAACAAATTCAGCGTTTACCACAAAACCACTCAAGAAAATGAATTAAAGTCTAAACATAAGTTGTAAATATATCATTCGATTCATGATTAACTACAACTTCAATGCGTATTAACTTAGTCATGCAAATACTGTTAACATGATGTATAAAGTTTAATGCAAATGGCAAAAAACTCCAAATCACATTTCACCAATAAACCCTTGTTCAAATAGTTAATATAAAGTTGTTAGACGTTTGATATTTACCTATGTACACTCGTTACCACTGGTTTTCGCCTAACATTGGCATGTTTGGCAATTAGCAAGGTATATTCTTAAATTCATTGTTTTAAAACGCGAGTCTTACAACGAGTTCCATTTTTCTTCATTAATACCCCACGAATTTGATTTATCACTGTCTCAGGCATTACGTTGCCCACACAACGAAAACCACCAAGTGGCTTTCTTCCGTTTTTCGGCAAAATGCAATTAAAATAACCGTGAGAAATAGAACACACTTCTGTCTAAGCTCTTATAATTACAATACGTTACTCAAGGAAATAATAAAGTTGCATAATTTGGTTTATGACTCAGCATATTTAGTCTGAACAAAAGTAGATGTACGTGATGTTAATAACGTTCGCTAGTTTTTATTTTATTTTATATATATATTACCCTACCTATTTCAGCTAATATATAAACAGTATAGAGGTCTTTCTGCAGGACTTACTGAAGCCCACACAACAAATTCGTTCCAGTCAATGGTCATTTCATTCACGCGAAGACTATGAATATTTATGAAATACTTTTACATATTTATTTCTACAAATAGTCTTTATTTTATTTCAATGAAATAATAATAATAACATCACAAGTCTTGCAATTCTTTACACACGGATATACCAAGCACGAGTTCAAAAACTCAGATTTTCTAACATGAACTTTTCCTCGTTGTTAAGGTTGGGTTAAGGCGTGCGACTCGTAATCTAAGGGTCGTGGGTTCGCATCCCCGTCGCACCAAACCTGCTCGCCCTTTCAGCCGTGAGGGCATTATAATTTTACGTTCATTCCCACTATTCGTTGATAGAATAGTAGCCCAAGAGTTGGCGGAGGGTGGTAATGACTAGCTGCCTTTCCTCTAGTCTTACACTGCTAAATTAGAGACGGTTAGCACATATAGCCCTTGAGTATCTTTGTGCGAAATTCAAAAACAAAACAAACACAATGGGTTATCTGTGCTGTGACCACAGGGAATATGGTCACCCAGTTTTTAAGCCACAAAAGAACAGAATGATGTTTAATTGTTTGTTTTCGAATTTCGCGCAAAACTACACGAGGGCTATCTGCACTAGCCGTCCCTAATCTAGCAGTGTAAAACAAGAGGGAAGGCAGCTAATTACCACCACCCACCTCTTTCGCCAAAAAATAAAGGGATTGATTAACACATTATAATGGCCCCACGACTGAGAAGACGAGCATGTTTGGTGCGATGGAGATTTTAACTCGCAAGCCTCAGATTATGAATCAAATGCCTTATCCCCACCTGACCATGCCAGGCCTATATTTAATATGAAAGATGTGGAATGTTAATGAAATATTATGGCAACTAATTATTTTTTACAACATTATTAACGAATATACTAAATAAATTCGAATACAATGAGGCAACAGCAACTAGGTTCTTCCACTTCTTGTTATACTGCCATTCATTATCAGTTGGTTTCATGGGATGTTTCTGTTTATCACATCACTCAGTGTCAAGCTCAAACAAACTGGATGAAATAACCTATCCTGTGCCTTAAATTCATAAGGATTCCAAGCATTAAATAGTGTGGTTAATTAATTGTTGTATTAATGGTACATTTGTTTACACTGTAACCAACAAAGTTGCAAACCCATAAGAGATTTATTACACTAACAGTTTGGTTAAATGTGTTTGGAAAGCCCACATGGATTCCACTGATACTTTTTAGGTTAAAGAACTGACAAATGATTAAACAGCTTTAACAAACAGAGTACTGTATTACAGTGGTAATAATATTAAGATTTCAATAATTGTAAACTTTGTTCTCAGCAACAATAAATGTGTTTAATTCACAGGGATGAATCTGTCATTGTACTGACTTTGAAGACTTCATTTTTGACTTCTGTGTAAAGCTACAAGGGAACTATCTGCACTAGATGTCCCTAATTTAGCAGTGAAAGACTAGAAGGAAGGTAGCTAGTCATTACCACCCACTGCCAGCTCTCAGGCTACTCTTTTACCAATGACTAGTGGGATTGGCCATCACATTATAATGCACCATGGCTGAAAGGATGAACATATTTGGTGGTTGTGGAGATTTGAACCCACAGCTCTCAGATTGCAAGTTGAGCTCCCTTACCACCAGACCCTCAGAATGCAAGTAAAGCTCCCTTACCACCTAACCATGTCAGACCAACTTTGAAGACAATAATCACATTCTTTCAATTTCAGACAGGATAATTTATGACACTTCTACCCACACATTAAAGAAATATTTTAACAGAATATCACTTAATAATCACCTCTAAATTTCCAGGTTCTGGCCAAGACTATAAGAAAATATGAATTTATTTAGCAGCTAGTGAAATTCTTCAGGATATTAACAGTGGGTGTGTAAAAATATGTAAAAAAAATGCATTGAAGTGTATCCCTCCCCTTCTTATAACTGGAGAAAAAAATGTATGTGAATATTTTATTTAAAATTATATTTGAAAAAAAAAAACTGTTTCAATGACTAAATTAGGTGCAAAAAACAAATTTAAACAAGGCGATGTTCTGCACTGGGCAATGACTTGTCTCCACCTGGAAAACCCACAACTACAAACATTATTAAACATTTTTTGTTTGTGATATCTCTCAGATAAAAGGTCTCAAACGTTTATGCAAGGAAATTGTTTTTAAATTATTTATTGTTAATCTTTAAATGTTATACCACCTAAAAACATTGTGTATCAGAAATAAACTTCACATCACACTCATTATCTCTTTCTTGTTTTCCAATACAAATATGGGATTTATGTATTTTGTAAAACACTTGCAATTCTGATTTAACATAAAACAAAGGGCAATAAGATATAACAGAACTTTAATCATATTAAACACAAGGATGTTTTAATTTGAAAGAAATGAAGTTTTAAAATCAACTTAAAATCAGATATATTATAAACTTTTGCATCAGAAAATGCATTTAACAACAGACTGAAAGAAGATTAGAATAGCATCCATACAAGGTGATAAATGTTTATGCAGTAGTAGTGAATTCAACTGGAGCTTGCTTGAATATTATGCGATTACTTCAAAACATATTACTGAATATTTTTAAAAGCAGCTAAGCCTGAAGTTATAGGTTTGTGACAGTATATATATATAAATGAAGGAGAAATGAATCAATTACTGGACAAGATTAAAGATGTAATGAGTAGATAATTTTTAGCTTTCATAAAATTAAGAGCTCTTTCAACAGTTTATATAAGTTTTTTATGGAATTTCACTGACTTGAAAAAACTGTTCTTTAAGTGAGCAAACATGCAAGGAAAATTGAGAAACTTTACAAATGTAGCTAATTAGTGAATAGAATACATCCATGCAGACATTTTTACACTTACCTCTTGGAAGAATTCATCCATATACCCTCCACCTCTAACGTCTTCAACAGCAACAGACACATCATCATCCCCTTGAGACTGAAAAAAAAAATTACCTGCATGATATATATTAGGACATAAAACTTTATTACTAATGTAAAAATCAAATAATGTGTGAATACTTAATAACATATGTCATGCTTATTTCTGATTTCTAACTACAAAACTGTGTATCCAATTTCAATCTTCATCTCACCCATTAAAACACAAGCAGTGGTTTCATATTTATTAATCCATTTCTCATCATTACACAAACTAGTTATTTTATGCTTATGTACATGTAAAAATGTATTAAAATAGTTAGTGTCTTATTCTGTCTTTAACCATTTAGTTTCTATTGAGTAATATTAATTTAATGCTTGGTTTCTTCCCAAAAGACTTACATCACAAATTAGAAAAATGTTGGTAAAATGTAATAGAAAAATTAATAATGTGCAAATAGTATCATTGTTCTTATAAATACTTTTCATAAACGTATTTTAAAACAGTGATAAAACATGTTTTAATAATATATAATATAACAAGTGTTTGGTCATCAAACATTCATTATGTTATGTGTAACTAAAGCATGTTTATGGTTGATATTATATCTATAGTTTTAAAAATATACACAAATAAAAAACAAAGCTGTTTAAACATCACATTATTAACATACAAGTAATAACAAATATTTCTGGTATTTTTATTTTGACCCTAACTATGAGCAGAACAACTTAAATTGTGTAAACATATCCTTTATCAGGCACGTTTGTTGTTGAAGTACATTTTCTACCTACATATTAAGTGTTTCCCATCCTCACATTGGTGTAAAGCAGTCAAGCCTCACACAACTGTGATTAATATATAATTCTTCTTTTCAAATTAAGTTCTTAAAAAAAAAGCATTCCTCATTAAAGTGATATCACATATGTCATTTAAATAAGTACTTCCAAGATTTATTGTATTTGAAAAAGTAAACAATTTTGTCTTCAGGTTCAAACTGACCTTACAGCCATTTAAAATATAAACTGATAAATTAATTCTGAAAATTTCCACATGTTCATTTTTTAAATTAAATAAACAAAGACTGAAAAGCTTCCCATTCAACAAACACTACCACTGATCTGTACATACAAAAGTTAAATCAGGTTACTGACATTTAATACAGTTTAATTTGTCTATTTTGTAACTATCGACTTAATTATCTCTAGGTTTATAAAGTGTTTATTAGTTCTACAATTTACTACCTTATTACTAAACATTTTCATGTGTTCATAACTTACACAACAAAGCAGTTCACCAAAGAGTTACTTTAGATCTTTCCTTAAGAAAAAACTTATACCACTTAAATGGACCCATTCAGACAGCTTAACCCAGACCTTAACAATTTTAAATTCACAGGGATAACTTCTAGTTCTTTGCATCTCCATGTAGAAAGATACAGAATTGTGGTTATCATGTATTTTTTATATCTCAAGCTTATAAACTCAAGAATAATTCTAGTACATCTACTTTACACCTATTTATTGTCTCAATATTCTTCAAACACAATAGGAACTAAAACTGGTGAATACTATATTGAGATTACTATTGATTAAAATCTTATACAATATAATAACAACATATTTTTATTTTTTAATTGAAAATTTCTATGTAAAACATTATTATCAAAGCTTAACTATAAATTTCAAGTTTTCTGCCAACAAAACACCCATCATTGTGTATCCACTTTCAATCTAAGTTTCTCACACAACAGAAGTATTCTAAATCACAAGCTTATTTTTATTATTTAATGTTTAAGTGTTTCCAAGTTCTTGCTAACTAAATTCTAACTTCAAAACTATTTTTAAAAACAAGAAAAGTTTTAGTATGACAAATGATCACAATATGGTTGCCCCTATACCATAAAAAATAACTTCAATTTTTCAAAGGACAACGTTATTTTTTACTGCCAAAACTCTTTCTTTTTTGAAACCAGTATAGAAATCAAACTTTATAAATTTATTTTCCGCTTGGCAGCTGTCCAAAGTTTTAGTTACTCTATTTTATATAGTGTAAAGATGGGGAATCAAGTTCAGAACACAAGTTATAACTCACTCACGCAAAAAAAATAAATAAATAAATAAAGTCATATGAGTTTTGATTTCAGTTCTATATATTGTACAACAAATGAATCGAAATTCATACGGCTACCTAGCCTACTGTGATAAGATACCAAGCTAAAAATCAAAGTTTTAAATTATATTTACGAAGTATTATACAATATTAACCGTAGGACTTGAGCTCAAATAAATAGCATTAGATTTAAATGTTAAAATGTCTTATCTCGACGAAATTAGCAATTTCAGTTCTTGTTGAAAAAACAAAAATATCAATTGGTACCGCTAACAGTAATAAGTTACGAAGCCAATTACATCAAGGAGTAAGTTCAAACTTTATATCACAGAAATAAATATAGTAACACATAATTTACAGTTACGTAAAGCTGAACTGAAATCTTACATCAGAACCTATTAAGTTCACTTTAAAATACCCTAATAAGCTGGCTAGTACTAACAGTTGATTGTTGGTAACATTGAACGAAAATAATTACTTGCAACTTGCAAGCTCAGATTGTCCTTACCGCTTTCAACGCTGCCAATCGATCCTTCGTCATTCTGAACTGAACACCGTGTTCAAAAATATCTTTTCAAACTGAAGTACTATTTGTTTAAGGTTCTTGTAATAAATAAACTTTCTTTTCGCACATTATGCGTTCAAACTATCCAAAAGCAACATCTAAGTCTCGCGAAACTTATAAGCCTACGAATGAATTAATCTTAACTAGTATTACTCCGACTCTTTATCAGTATCACAACCAAAGTGAAGTCCAAATCTAGCGACCTCTTTAATGTATCTGTTTTCCAACACTAGAGGGCATGAACAACTGATTAGGTTTGTTTAAAGTGGCTGCGATAACTAATTTTTAGAATATGATGAAGTTGAACTACTTCATTTAATATTAGTCGTCTTGTTACATAAATAAAATTTTATTCAAAAGGAAGTAAACTGAAGTCGCTCAGATACATATCGACTATTATCAAAGGTAAGGAAATGTCAAAGGTATGAGTAAAGAAGTCACATTAGAAATTGAGTTCGAGTCTTTGACTCGCAGTTAAGTTCCCAGTATAAGTAACTACTACTACTTGAAGTAGAAATAACTTTGTTTCTTATTTCGTAGTGCATATCCTAAAATGTAGTGAACTTATAATGCATGCTTTTACATGATAAGATGATTTTAAGATGTATAATTATAACTAAGCACGATTAAAATGTAACTGGGCGTAAGTGAAAAAAAATATTGAAAGATGGAATCTAACTGTAGTAAGTACACCACCAAGAGCAGTTAGTGTATAATTACAAACATTAATGACCATAGGCTGAATGACCACTTGTTTTCATTTTAGATCAAACAACTGATCATCATATATCTAATTTGCATAAAAATATAACTGAGTTCCTTGACTGATATTATTTTGTCTGTGATTTTATCTGGTCATAAATTTAGAATGACAAATTGAGTTTATATGTTAAGGGTTTTGAAACAATATACTGTGGTTAATGTATACTTGCTTCAGATGGGGAATCCATAACTGTTCATAGCTGGTCAAGTAAGGCTTAACTAGTGACTTGCTAGAGATAATTATCTCTCTAAACACTTATTGTGCATGCTGCAGGAATTTGTAATTTTTAATAAAAGTTAAAAAAATGGTTAATTTTTAAAATTGTTAATGGTTAATAAATCCACAATAACATTTTGTTGGCTTGATCCAATTGATACAAGTCATTCTGTTATACCTCAACAACTTTAATACAGCTAGAAATATGTAAGTGCTTGTCCAGTCATGGCTGTCTCATTCATTTCATCAAATACACATCTGCCTATATACCCAGGTCTAATTTTTTTTAAAGTATTCATCAAGTCTTCTTTTGAACTCATTTAATCTGGTTGCACCTACCATATCAGAAATAAATCCTTTACAGAGGGTGAACACTGTTTGAAAAATAAAATAGACTACTTTACAGATGAAATTTATCCTGCCATATCTTGATTCTATGTCCCCTAATCATACCACTGTATCCATTAAACACATACGAAAAAGAAATGATGCATCAGTCATATTTCTTACCTTTATAATTTTAAATACTTCAATCGCATTCCCTTTAACCCAGAAGGTTTCATTAATTTATTACTTATTCTCCCTTTCAATGCAATTAAAATAAATAAGGAAAGGTGATGGTCCAAATGCTGACTTGTGTGGCAGTGTTCAGTTTCATTTGACTCTATTAACAACCTTTTGGTTTCTTTCATCCACAAAACTAGTCTTTTTCCCAGCCCCTACTGATGAGATTTTCCTATTAAACCTTATCTGTGGCACCTTATTACAAAACTTTTGAAAGTACATCAGGTCTACACCCTTTTCATTGTCATAAGTAAGAAGTTACATTTTTAAAAAGTTAATAGATTATTAATCTAGATTTCCTTTTGGCATTTCTATTGGATTGTCATGTATCAAGAATGATTCTGTGAAGCTTCTTTCATGGGGCTTCTTAACATTCCACACAAGACAAGTAATACTGATAATTAAACTGTTGTTTGCGATAGGCAAATATATAAAATTACTCAGTATGATGTAATCTATAAATTATATCAGCAGTAAACAGTTTTTAGTTTTAGGCTTAAGTTGTACAATGTTTGAAGTCTGAAATAGATACTGGTATAAGAAGTCTGCACACTAAGTTCAGACATTCTTTGGGCACTGTATGTTCTGTACAAGCATGGAAAAAGTACTTTTTGCATTTGTAATTTAGAATACTTTGTGTTAAACTTAGAATATTTCTTGCCAAATCCAATGACTGTAAGTACTGATAAAAAGTTTATTTATGTAGAGAATTTAGCCATTTAAATTTAAAATAAAACACAAATATAATTACAGTACATTTATTGTAACAGAGAAAAAAAATCATTTACTTTTTTTTTCAATGTTAATTTTCAAGTTTTCAATTCAGGAAACAACAAATAAAATGAAAATCTGGATCCTTATAGTGCTCCATAAGGCTTTAAATGTTTGTTTTTATAAATATGATGTAAATGGTTTTAAAGTAATTGTTTGTTTTTACACATTAGTTTTTGTGTTTTTTTTTATGTTTGTCAAA
Source organism: Carcinoscorpius rotundicauda (assembly GCA_011833715.1). Taxonomy (NCBI): domain Eukaryota; kingdom Metazoa; phylum Arthropoda; class Merostomata; order Xiphosura; family Limulidae; genus Carcinoscorpius; species Carcinoscorpius rotundicauda. The sequence goes on along the minus strand of CM022394.1, from coordinate 100,402,832 downwards.
TGTTATTCTTGAAATGGTATGTTACTTGAATGTTGCATTACTTTTCATCTGAAAATAACTTTAGTGAACCTGAGCCATTGCACAGTATGTTTCAAAACTATCATAATAACAAGAAATGCAACTTAAATTGTAAAATGATGTTAAGTTTTATTTGGTGGTATAGATTGGTGTTTATGTTTACTAACCTAACCATTTAAACTAGCATATTATTTCCTAAATTGATGCATGTTTATTATATTCTCAATATGTACTGTACTCTCCAAACATATTTCATTACTAATTCTTTATTGGACAGTTGTATGTATAGCATGTCGTACCACATCGGCGAGATCAGTCCTGGTTATAAATCAGTTTCATATCTGCTACAAGATGCCAACATTGAACAACTTAAGCGACTTCTAAACGAAGATCAGGAATTAAACAAAATCGTCAGAAACTTACAACAGGTAACTAAACTGAAATGTTAGTTATGTTGAGAGTAGGTTCACATTTGTATAGTGTTTGTCTAGGGAAGAATATCACTTTGAACATAATTTCATTTCTTTATAAATGTTTACCACTGAGGTTCGGAAGATTGGTATTAAAGACATAGAAGACAAAAGAAGTACAATGTAAGAGTGCTGTACTTTTTAAATGAAATAAAGTGCACAATAACAGAATGTCATTCATTCAGTTAAGGAGTTTACCCCACTTACCAAAACCAGATGTACTTGCACTTATTTTCTCTTCTGGATTACAGCATTTAAAATTTTGAGTTAGTTTTACTTATTAGAGGAGGACAAAGTAAATTATTTTTAAATATATGCGTAATTTTAATTTACTCAGGTAAAAGATATTGAGGCAGAGAGGGAAACATTGTTAGCCAGTAACAAAAGTCTTGCTGAGTTCAACTTGAATCAAGAGCCTGTTTTGCTTAAAGCTCGTGAAGGATTGTCCAAAGTATATTTGGAAGCCATGGATTTGAAAAATGAAATGGAAGAAAATAAACAGAAATATGGTAAGTATGTTCACAAAGTTATGTGATGATAAAAATTATCAGAGTCCATACATACCATGCTAGTTATCCTTCATGACTATCCAGTTGAGGAAAGTATACAAAATAAGTTATAACATTATCTTTGTGGACTCCAGGTTATGTGAATAATGCTGTATAACTTCTTGGTTTAAGAAAAGGATTTGTTAGGTCGTGCCACAGCTTGAAACAACTAATATGTTTTTTTTTAAATTCAAATTTGCACAATGGTTTATCTCCACTGCATCTACAACTGGAATGAGACACCCAAAATTTAGGATTTAAAGCCTTCAAGCTTACTGTTGAGGCTCTAACAAGCCTTGGAATTTCTAATAGATAGGATACTGCTACTGATTATAACCTGGAACAGTTTCATAAAATTGTAACATTAAATTAATTAGGCCATATGTAAGCATATTATCATATTACATTATAACAATAAAGTATTAGCTTTTGGACCTTGAATTTAACTTTTGAAGGCACTGCTAAGTGATGGCCAGCTATTTTTTTTCCCACCAGTGAACTTGCAATTGCTAGCTGTAACAGCAGTTTTATTTTATATAATTAACTGTACCTGCATCATAATTGTTTTGCAAATTATGTGTTAATAATTATATGAATATCATATTTATATGTGGTAATCTTCCTTCTCAGATTTTCTTTCTTGAACAGATTAATTACATGTAACAGTAGGTTTTTGTTTCTTTTTTAACCATTTTACAAAAGTTAAAAGATGCACTTAGATCAAAGTCTACAGGACCACCCTGCTGGTGACCACGTTATACGAAAAAATTTTTTTTTTAAATTACAGTTTAAATTCTCAAAGCTTGCTGAGCATTAGAAAATAATAGTTATAACAGTTGCGTTAATCATAAGCAAGTGACAAGAAATATGGGGAAAATATTTGCAGTGTATGTGATTTTTAATGTCTCCAGTAAACAACCACTTGGGAACAGTGCTTCTAGTCATGCCCCTGGCAGATTGTACTATTCAGTGATGTCGAGAAAACCCACTTGTAGAAATATATATATGCAAAAATGGCTCGTTTGGGTTGAGAAAATATTTTACATAGAAGAGCGAACGTTTCGACCTTCTTTGTAAAATATTTTATCAACCCAAACAAGCCGTTTTTGCATATAGATTGTACTATTATCTGTCTAAGTCGCCAGGTTAGTAGGGTGCTCGATTCATAATCCAAGGGTTTTAGGTTAAAATCCCTGTCACTCCAAACATGCTTGCCATTTCAGCCATGAGGGCATTATAATCTGATGACCAATTTTGCTATTAATTGGTAAAAAAGTAGCCCAAGAGTTGTCAGTGAGTGGTGACGATTATCTACTTTTCCTTTTGTCTTATACTGCCAAATTGTGGATGGTTAGTACAGATAACCTTTGGGTAAGGTTGTTTTGCACAAAATTTAAAACCAAAACAAAACATCTATCTGAGTTGCAGTCATCCCCATTGGATGTAGCTTTCCATCAAAGAGGCCCGGTATTTCCTATTATTAACGTACCATGCCCATTTGATTCCTGCTTCTGTCACTATATTGTCTCTCTATTATCTCTATTGCATCCTATTCAATTTTTCCTTACCTTAGGTTGCCATTCCAGTATTCTTAATATCCACCTATTTTCAGAATACCTTGCTCCATGCCAAGCCTGTTTTAATTTAGTTCTTAGGATAAACCTTACTGGATTTGTTATATTTGTTTTTTTCTGAATCTGTTATTCCTCCATCTATCTTGTTGTGTTACATGAAATGTTATTCTTTCCATACCTATCTGTATGATTTCTATTATTTTTCCTTATCTCTATTTTCAGTGCCAGTATTTGACCATCATGTTGAGGTTGGTAGTAGACACTGATCCATGATCCTTTTTTTTCTTTCAAAGTAATGGGGATATCTTGATCCTTTAGAATTTATACATTCCAAAACACCATCTTGTCGTCTTTGTTCTTATCATAATATCTTCCCTCATTGTGTTTTCCATTCTGAGGGTTTGCCCTAAATATCTCAGTTTTGATACTATCTTTGTCATAATAGTTGGTTATATATATTTAGTTCGTCCCTTATTTATTTCTAATTCTGTTTTCTAACTACTGGCATTCAAATTATTTATCGGAGTTCCATTTGTTTTATTAAATTTGTAAAGAGAGCTATGTCTTATGCAAACCTTAGATCTGTTATTGTCTCATCATCACAAGGTTTTATACCTTCATTCTCTAATTCAGTTTGTGTGAATACTTCTTGGAAACTTACTTTAACCTATTTGCAATGGGTCAGAGGTCAAAAGCCATGTCATTGTATTTGTTGAATTGCATTCAGAATTTTATTGAACTACTATTTCATGAACTTGTGTCACTAAGTTTGGAATCAAATTGTAGATTATATCTATTAAATCTTAATATTACATAGGAGTTAATTTCTTAAATATAAAAGTAAATATTAAAAGAACACATCTAAATATAAATTTTAGTGAGTTACATGGTATGTTGGATGCAGCACTGTTTAAAATTAGATGTTTCTGTTGTCAAAATACTAATTTTATAACTTTTTACAAATTAGGAACTCAAATTACTAATATTGATAAGTCAGAACATAAAATAAGAACCTCGTATCTTTTTATTTTGTCGAGATATGGCTTATGTACTGAATCAAACACAGTGGGCCCCTTTCAAGTTTTCATTTTTGAAACAGTTCTTCATATACTCTTACTACAGTATATGACATGTGAATTACCAATCAGCATCTCAGAATGTCCTTGTAGTGGTTTTCTCAGCCATTTTCATGTTTGAAAAGGCTATCATGTTCTTTCGATCCAAGATTTCAATGAGGTAGTTTGTGACTTTAGTCTACTGGAAGTTTCATATTTTTAAAAATCTAAATACATCTTAGTTACTAAGCTTACTAAATTATTGTGGGATTCTATCATATCAGTGTAGTTATTTATGATTTTTTGGTCATTCAACTATATATACATAACCTCAAAAGACTTTGATATTCTCAGCATGTGTAATTTTAAAAGGTTTAGCAATCTATGTCTAGTAACAACCGAGTTCAAAGGTCATAGCGAGAAGAAATAATTGTTAGCTTTAGTTTTTAATTTCTTAAGAAAGATAAGTTTAATAATTTATTTCTAAATAGTAATAACCTGTATACATATATCCAATGTTTAATAATTGAAATGTGATTGTATATTACAAAATACAAGTCCACTAAAACACAGCTAAGACAGGGAAGAGTGAAAGTCAATTTAATATTACTGGATAGGTGACCTGAGTGCACATGCACTGCATCAGTGCAAATTGTGTAATGTTAGGTAGAAATAACTGAAAGGTCAATATGATAAAAAATAATAAACATACATGTAAGAATAAAGTATTATGAAACTTAAGCTACTTAGACTAAATATTTGTATTTTTGTGTTATAATATGTAGTCATTCTAGCATGAAAGAAAGTATAATTCATATTTCTAATTTTTTTATGATGGTTATGAGGTTGGGATGAAGAACAGTTATTTAATCATAACATGAAATCACGTTGCACTCAGACTAGTATCGAAACAGGCTACTTTTACAAACATATCTTTAATAAAAATATTTTGTTACAGAAACCTGACTTTTTGTGCACTAAAAACTTGTAATTGTTACTAAAAGGTACTGAACTTTGTAAAGATATATCTGCTGTATCAAAAGCTATAACACAAGTACTTAATGTGTGCAAGTTTGCAGACAAACTTGTGTATATTATACCAAAAGGGTCAAACAGTTTTGGAGATATTAGATCATATTGTGTCTCACCCCTCTGTACCCTTACTGATGTACATTTTTACTGTAGCTAAAGCATTTGATATTTCACTACAGAGCCCAATTAATATTAGTTTAAAGGTCTAACTCGCATTTACTTGCCTCAGCAACTGATCAGATGAGTAAAAAGTGTTGTCTTGCTATTCCTAGTTACTGATACTTAGTGAAACAATCTTGTTTATCACAATAACGATCCGGACTCAGAATCCTGAAATACATGGACAATTTAAATGTACAAACCACAGGTCTATTGATACACGACAATAAGAACTTCATTCAGAAATGTATACCAGCAGATCAAAGTTCTGCTAACAAAACTGCAGCAGTGGCACATTTAAGGTTGTTTGTGCACAGGGGCTAATAATTGTTGTGGACCCTACATCTCATGTAATTTTACACAAAATAAAATTATCAATGAGCCCACATTAAGACCATGGGCCCTGGAGCTGAGCCCCCTCTTGCCCCAACCTACATACGTCACTGGTATGCAACAATTTACAAGTTTGATAGTATTAGTTGTAAGCTGTGATTTTTGGAACATTTTCAGATAAAATTATATTGGGTATATGTGCTTCATTTAGTGTATTAAAGTGAAACGTTTATTTAACTTCATTTTTATAACTGTTATTGTTTCAAATATTTCTTTATAAATTTAAAAGTTTCAGTATTATATTTAATATTCAGTTCCATTTCTAGATGAATGTCTTTCTCCTAAGGAATATATTAAAAACAGCATATGGTACTTGAACCAAATAATACAGAAATTGAGTTTCTTTGTACCATGTGGTTTTTTATGGTTGAAAAGATTTGTGAAGTATATCTAAATTGAAGCATATTTTTAAGTTCTTTAATAAGAATTAGCAACAGTAATGATACTTCGAGTTGTTCATGCTTCTATCTACCCTTCACCTAATAATGTACCATTCACAAATGTTTGTTACTGAAAGAAATATAAAAAGAAAATTATTTAACGTACTATATGCAGTAGATAATCACTGTGGCCTCTTATGTTGTAAATATATATTAATAAGCATTTTTAGGTGAGAAGGAATTACTGGAAGACACTCAACTACTAATGTTTTTAACAAAACTTTGTTGTTATTTATCTGTTTATGTTTCTTTATTGTATTAACAACTACCTTATTCTTATAGTTATCATTTACTGCTGTTTATATTTTTCATATTTAACCCAATGAACCTCAGATGTTTAGCACTTTATTTGTTGCAACTTGAAGTTTATAATAAAAAAAAATAAAGATATATATGTAGTTTAAGCTAAATACGTAACTTCTAAATTACTAAACACATGTGGCCACAACATTATTGTTTCTTGCACATAATTATATTTCAGTTCTTGCATGTTGTTATAATTATAATTATTGGAATTAATCAGCCATAGATAGTCTCAAATCAAAAGGATTTGATTTAATCTAAGAATCCATGTTCATTAATAATGTAATTGTCTCGCAATGATTAAAGTGTAATGGAAAAAAAAAATTACCAGTTGGAAAAGAACATTGAGAATGATAGTTTACCTTTAGGCATAATAAGTGATGGTGTCACTGTACTATAATTTTACAGAAATACTACTGATTAATTATTATTAATTAATTCTTAATTCTATAAATTTATAATTTCTTGAGGTTATTAGTTCTAAAATGTAAACAGAAAAAGCAACATAAATATGTCTCCTTTAAAGGTACAAGTTTCTATATTCAGTATTTAATCAGATTCTTTAAACATTTCAGTATTTTGTTCTTTCTGATTTTTTTTTTTTCACTATCTTCAAACCATTATGCTTCATATCATACCAAGCTTGGAATCGTGATAGGGAGGATATACCATGAAACGTCCAATGTTACTTGCTTTGGCTGTTGACATATTGCAATATGTAGGTAGCTGGATATTAAAGATTGACTATAACCCATTGTCATAGTATGGTGCATCAAAGTTCTTTATCCAAGATAATATAATGAAAAAAGGTTAAGAATGAACTTTGAATCTAAAATCATGTTATGACTTTGGTCTTTTTGTGTTTTGATAGTAGTGTTATGTTATAAATATTGGTGAAGGTCATACAATATCTTTGAATCAAATTAAAACTTTGTTTTAGGTTCTTTGAAGTATATACTTGTTTCACTTAGGTTATTGTCAAAAGGTTGTTCAATCACATTTTGGTAACCTCCATTGGACACTATCCAGAGATTTACCAGTTTTCTTTTCATGATCTTTAAAGGATATTGAGATGTTGATCAAAGATTGATGAGTGTTATTTTGGTAACCTTTATAAAATATTGTCCAAATACTGATCAGGGTTATTTTGGTAACTTTCATAGGATGTTGACCAAATAGTGATCAGTCTTTTGTTTTTAATAATCTTCATAGGATAATACCCAAAGATTTACCAACCTTTTGGTAATCTTTAAAGGATATTGACCAAAGATTGATGAGTGTTATTTTGGAAACCTTCTTTGGATTTTGTCTAAAATTTGATCAGTCTTCTTTCAGCAATCTACATTTGTAGCCTTATCATTGAACTTGTACTCTATATTTGATACCATAACAGCTTTTATGATTAATCATTCATAACATTATCAAAAAAAGAATAACCAAAAGCAATTATTTTTGTTTTACATTAACCTATATATGTGTGTGTGCATTTATAGCCTGTAGATTTGAATGATTTGTTCATTAGGTTTGATTAGAAATGTATGCAAGTCTTCCTTTCATATGTCAAATATAACAAATATTTTAATGTTTTGCAATACTAACTGTTAGATTTTCTAATATGGGATTTCTTTTGGATTGGATAACCATAAACTTCTTAGCTTCTAAGTAATTTTTTTTTCTAAGTCAAACTACCTTTGATTCACGTACATTGTTATGCTATTGAGGGATGTACTTGCATCCATTGAGCAACAAACCACACTTTTCATGATGTATAATGTAAAGAAAGTTTATAGTCCCAAATGTAATTTTCATTTTTACAAACACCCTTGTTGTTTGCAGTAATTGATGCATTGTTTATGAACTATGTAACTTGTATTTTGTAATTTATGAATAATTTTGATGGTATTTTTTAAATATTATTGTTTCTTAGTGTTCATTTACTTTAGCTGTGAGTAACCATATCCATTCTGTGTCTGTTAATGAATTTAAACAATCCCCATATTTTTCGATTTATTACAGATGAAACAATCAACCAAGAGTCACTAGACACAGTTTTGGCCATTCTTCAGGCTTCAGCAGCCCAATCAGAAGAAGAGACAGAGGTATGTGTTAGCTAGAGTGAATCAAAATTTTATGTTTAATAGTTGAGACAAAATAAGTGAAAGGGTTACATGGCTGATATTTTGGTAATATCAGAGTTAAACATATCAGTCACTTGTGTCTCAAGTTTCCAACATATTTTTTATTTCAAATGGGTTTTTGTCGTCAATAATATCATTAATTTATTACTGACATGTTTAACCTTGACAGTACCAAAGTAAGCATCAGCGATAGGTTAATGATTTATTTAACTCTGACAGTGTCAAAGTTGGCATCAGCAATTGGTTAATGACATTTTTAACTCTGACAGTGTCAAAGTAGGCATTAGTATTAGGTTAATATGTTTAACCCTGATAGCGTCAAACGAGGCATCAATATAGAGATGGATGGAGTGCATGTTGAGAAGTGTATTTTTTAAGCATACAAAATTAAAACATTTTAAACTGATCATTAATTACATTTGTGTCATTTGTATTGGTATGCATTGTAAAGATGAGATTAGCCTAATATTCTATCAGTGAGAATATTGTGGTTTCTTGTATTTTCTGTTATTCCAGGTGACTAAAAATGTAATGTAGTTTTAGTTTCTATTGAGTTGAAATATATTGTGTTGTTAGTTTTTTGTTTTACGCACTGAAGAAAACAACAAATAAGGAACTAAAAACATAAATGTTTTAGGTCATGCAACATTACAGTTAGAGATGTCAACCATTATGATTTTGGTGTATACATTATGACAATACGCTCATACAGATAAAATTATGACTTGTTGCAACTCCCAAATTATTATATATTATATAGGCCAATACAATAAAGTGATAAATTGTTCCCCAAGGCTTGAAAGGGGTAAAAAGAAAAATTTTGGTGGCATACAAATAAACTTTGATAATAAATAAAAGACATAGTCCAAATGGCTAATTGCGATAATCATGTGTGTGCTTGAAATAAAAAAAATATTTGTATCTCCGACGTCTACCAAAAGTTTGATTTCGATGCTTTTCCACACTGGCTACATGGAGGAATCTATAGTTACGTCATCAGTGCTTGTCAGCCAATCAGCATTCCCATAGATGGGTATTACTCATTTTCTAAGCGGCATAGAAACACCAATGTGATCGTTCGCAATCACAATCTGTCTACAATCATTACACTCAGTCATTTGAAATAATTGGCATCTCTGCTGAGTTAAAAAAATAAAGACCATTACAAAGGTGAGTCATTTATTCCTTACTGAATTTTTTAGAACTTATAAAAGAAATAACTTGTGAAACATTTTATTCCTCTTAGAAACTGGCTGATGAATTGAAAAGAGGAGACTTGCTTGTAGAAGATTTCATTGAAAAGTTTATGGAGAAACGAAAGGTTACGCATTTGCTTAGAGTGAAAGCTGAAAAAATGGCTGAACTTCTTTCCAAGAAGAGAAACACAACTTTCAGTTAACAAGAGCTCTTCATGTACTGTAATTACATTTGAAACATTGTCATAATGTATAGATTTCTTGTTTTCTTTAGAGCCAGATGCATTTTTAAGAAACTACTGTGAACTGTTTTATGAGCAGTACATTTGTAATATGAAGTTCTTGGAATAATGTTTTTGACAATTAAATTAATTTTATATTAAGGTCAGAACTAAAGAGTATTCTTGGGCCAGAATGTCATGTAGAAATGAAAATTTAAAGCTAATACCAACAGTTCAACTTTTTTTTTTTCAGTTGAGAGATCAATTCTGTCACAGCTTTTATAGGGCACAGAATTGTACAGTATAAACTGGGTGATCCAGCAACTTGTATGCCTAGTTTGTCCTTAACAGCAACAACCAAGACCAGACAGTACCCTCTACTCTATAAGTATACTATTATAGCTTTCCTCTGAATTTGAAGTACTTTAATGTGTGATAAAAGAATTGATTGGTAAGTATATAACTTTGAAAGATGGGTGGAGAAGTATTAGTGTTAGAGTTGTTGCTGGTACTATTGTATCAAGCAGCAAACCTAACTATGCCTTGTTCCTACTATATTATGTTCCTTGTTTCAATTTGTGTCAAACTTTGTATCTAACTAGAAATAAATATAAAGTGTATTGTTATACATGTCATGTAGCATCATTTTATTTATGTTTAGTAATTTACACAAATAGATCGAGAACCAAATCAGAATTCCAACATCTGCCATTTAGCAGAATAAAATAACTTCACAATATCTGAGAGAAACAAGTAAAGAGAAATGCGTAAGATAATGGTGTGGCTTGTTCTATTGATTTACGTGAATTGTACATTCAATATTTATGTGTACGAACCTACTGTTATTATAATTAGAAATTCACTCTTTTAAAATCAACTGTTATAATTGGAAAGTACACTCTTTTCACAAATACATTTTAAAATCTCTGATCCATGTGTATGTACTGAAGTATGCTTAAGCACACTGGTCATTGTTCTATAATCAGCAGAGGACTGATAAAATGTTAACCAATGAGTGTCTCTCAACCCACTTACTGAACTCGTAGATGATGGCCATCAGGCAATGATTACTTCATTCAGCCTTAAAGAGAGCCAATAGTTCTTTGCTGAGTTTACCTTGTTAGACCAGAATTTTCTTGAGGCTGTACATGTGACAGTGCTGGCATCAGAGCTGAACTTTATATGATTAAAAACTGAAGTATAGCCCCTCAAAAATGATAGAACAAGTAACCCCCCCCATAGTATACCCTAACATCACATTTTATAGATAACTGAAATAAATTTTGTAAAATCAAGCTTGATCAGCAAAGTCAGATAAGTGCAGTCAAGACAGTCAAGCATTACTAACTGAAACAAAAAATGGTATGTTAGATTTACTCCAAAGAAAGATGCACAACAGATATGAATAAACAAAGTTTCACATTAAATAAGCTGAACCTGTTTATGCTAGTTATGTTTCCTTGGTGGCTCAACAATAAGTGTCAGGTTTTCAACATGAAAGATCTGTTTTTGATACCATTAGTTAGCAGTGTAAGGTATCCTATAGTGTATCCCCTTATATGGCTTTGTTTTATGTATATAATTGTAGAGATTCTATTCATACTATTCATACATTATGTTAAAGTGCTGTAGGACAAACCAACGCTTGGTATCAAGATAACTGATAACTTTACACTAATGAGTATCAGTTTATTGTAGACAGTGGCATCATTGTAAAATAATGAGCACATGTAGTGTGCATGTTTTATAATTTAATCATTGTACCTTGACTATTTACAAAGATACTCTGTGAAAACAAAATCAATAAGATGTATCTTCTAATTACAAACCTTGGAAATACTATTATAAAAAGTATTACACAACCTGCAATGCCCATACAACAATCAAGTTAAAAACTGCTTCAAATAAATGTTTTATTTTCACATAATTTTGTTAAACATAACAACATGTTTTGTTGCTCATGTTAGCAATACCTGAGTAAATAAACAAGTTAAACTCAACACCACATATATATTATGTAGACAATCAGCAACTGTCTTCTTGTCCAACTTCAGTTACTATCATTATTGGAAGTCTAAACAAACAAGATACATATCAAATGAAACCTGACTTCAACAAAAACTATGACACAGAGTTTTAATCAGAAAATAATTTGCTTCTTGATATCAAGGCCACAAAAATAAAACAATTATATGATTTATTGAATAAAACTTTCATATGCCTATGTTTAAAATATATTTGTCTTTGGAGTATGGTTACCAAATTTCCAGAGTAAAAAACTACGACACTTTTGTCTCCATATGGAGTGACATTAATAGCTCTGCAACAGTTTTAAATTAAATTAATATGCATTTTACTTGGAGGTGAATTTTTTTAAAAAAACAAAAAGGAGAGGTATCCAGCTTGGTGAAGTGGGCCTGTTTTTTGAAAAAATAATAAAAATCTACATATAAAAACAAAATTGACAATTTGAGTGTGAACAAGTACCTGCTGCTTTCACAAAGAACAATGGAATGTACACATGCCTCTGAAAAAGCAGCTCAAGTGAGTTCCAGTACTAGTACTGCTTTAAAAATAAATTCTGGTATTCATAAACAACAGAATATCACACCAGATTTCATCATTCACAATAACCAGCTTTTTATTGCATCATGTTTAAGATCATGGGCAAACAAAATAAGTTAAAAGGCTTGCTGAGTTAGAAAACAAAAGTACCTATGTTGTTGTGAATTGACTTAAGAAAGAAAACTGCTTCTTCATTTTGTTTTTCACGGCTTTGGAGGTCTTCAAGTCTCAATTCCTACAGCTTCCCAATGACTAGGTAGGTTAAGAAAACACAGCAGAGGATGGGGAAGACTGTACTGTGTAATTTATCTCTAGTCAGGTGATTCTCCAAATAAAATTTAATGTAGCCTTATATAATAACAAACCATACATATCAAAGTTGCAAACTGAGGTACAGTGAAACTGAAACAATTTATCTTTTATTATTTGTGATTCAGGACTTAAGAAAGAAAAATTGGGGTACATATACTGTATTAAATGTCAATTATTACATGATAGACCAAGATGTATTTTAGTATAACTTGTACTTGGAAATACATCAATTAATCATAAGAAGTAAAAATAGGAATTATGTAAGAAAGAGAATTCCAAATAGTTCAGAAACAAGATAGCAATCAACATACAAATCCATACATAGTAGGCCAATATTTGTTGGAAAACCTTTTATATTCAACCAAACATTCAGTTTGTTTCATCTGCACTAATTCATCTTTAAATAAATGTATTTACACTGAATAATACTATAAAGTTTTATAATGACCAATTTCCTTGAGCTTTTACTAAATGGCAACTTACTTGTATTTGTTTCATCTTTCTTTTTCAAACAGTACCAACAACAACTTTATAATGAGTTTCTATGAAGGCAGCAGTTTTAGCTCGATGTTATGAGTTGTCTTGATGGACATCAGGTGTTGAATTTAGTAAAATGCTACCATCTTTCTGTACCCAACTTAAAATGCACCATTTTCATGTGTAAGTCATTGCAACAACTTTAAGCATTGGTAAGCTAGCTCTTACTGATGTGAGAATCAGAATTATTGATCAAACCTTTGGCTGTTATGCTACTCACCAGTTTCCTACATAAGCAATGTTTTTGGTTAAAATGAAGGTTATAATAGCTTTTGCAAACCTAAGTTAGATGTTTATAAAAGTCTCTTAGATTATTATAAGATAAATATAAAACTATTTGGCCATTTTTTTCTGGCCCTTCCCTACATACTGTAGTACTTAGTGATAAGAACTGAAAGCTGACTTTTCTCATTCACAGTCATAATTTATGATATTCTCTGTTAAATCTTTATTTTAAATTAAGGAAAATATATATATATAGGGACAATCCTAATTTTATTTATAGGTTTAGAATGGAAGTGAGAGTACTGTACATTTCCAAAACATTGTGTTCTTGTCTAAAATGCATCTTTTTCTTTTTTCACTGCAAGAATACACAAACAAACAAAAAACTTGTTACTCATTACGGCTTTAATTTGCAGATCTTATTTTGTGGAATATTTCAGATCAACATTAACATTTGTTTATGGATGTCTGATAATCGCATAGCTATATGACAGATACTACACCAGGAATGATGTAAGAAAAATGGCACACCTAAGTAATAATGACATTGATGAATATTACAGCAATAACGATACAAATGAGGAAGAAGGTTGTTGCCAATTATTTTGATTTTTTTTATGTAGGTGTAAACTAAGTTTTGTAGCACTTTCTAGACTGTAAACATTTCTTGAGTTTAATATTTTATTAAAAGTTAAATTTAAAAACCAACGTAAACTGTAAAGAATTTTAAAAAAAACCTTCAAAAAGTATCAGACACTTTCAATGCAAGATTAATTTTATTTTGAGGAAGTGTTACAAACAGAGTTGTCAAAATAATTTATATTATTTCAAAAAAAATCTTAAATTTATCAGTGGGTTGATGTTCTCAGATTTTTGATGTCAAGAAGTTAGTTTATCTTAACTAACTTAAAAATTGTTTGGTAAGTTTATATATAAATAACCCCTGAACTGATGATGTAAACAAGATTTTATACATGAAAAAGGCTTAGTTCATTTTTTTGTGTCTGTTTTCATAATAAAAGTTGTAGATTATGATGACGACTGCTGTATGAGAAATGATTTTATCAAGCTCTGTAAGGACACTACAGAACTTCAGTGTGCTACCTGATAATTATGCCATCTGCAGCTGTTTTGGAAAATAGTGAACATTTAATCTAATATAATTTCTATTACAAAAAAAAGTTTTATTTCTCATTTGAAATTGCTGAAACTTAAGAACTTTAACAGTTTAAAAATATTATTATGATTACATACTCTAGATATAATAAACTTTTGCACGATAAGCATAATATGGCACAGATATATTTAATGATTAGAAATAGAAAATAGTTCATTATGATGTGCAATGTATTATGTTTATGTACATTTTTTCACTTACAATATGCCATGTGCACATTTTGCTGCACATTATAATGGCGTAGAACCAAACTAAGAGTGTTTTCTTTCAAGTGAGATGCGTCACCAGCATTCACTATTGCAGACAATGTGGTTGAAATGCTTTTATAAAGTTTCCTTCTTTAAAATTCCTAAGACACTGAATAAGTAATGCAGTGTTAAAACCTGGGATTAATACTTGTGTCTAATGACAAATATAACATAACTTACAGCTAATTATGACCTAAATTCATAGGTTTGAAATATGTTGAACATAGGACTTCTGAACACATCAATACAAATGTTATTGTAGTAGCCCCCCACTAGTACAGCAGTAATTCTATGGATTTACAATGCCAAAATTAAGGGTTTGATTCCCCTCGGTGGGCTCCACAGATAGCTTGATGTGGCTTTTCTACAAGAAAAACACGCTATTGTAGTAGGGTTTGTTTGTTTGTTTTCAATTTTGTACAAAACTACAATAGGGCTATCTGTGTTAGCTGTTCTAATTTAGCAATGAGGTAAACTAGAGGGTAAACAGCTAGCCATCATCACCCACTGCCAACTCTTGGGCTACTCTTTTACCAAGAGATGGTGGGATCAACTGTCACATTATAATGCCTCCAAGGTTGAAATGGGGATCATGTTTAGTGTGACAGAGACTCAAACCCATGACCCTCAGATTGTATGTCAAGCACCCTAACCACCTGGCCATGCTAGGCCATTGTGTTAAGAAAAATCATTGTTTTAAGCAATATAAATAAGTTACTCCAGAAGTCCATCTAACATAGTTTGTTATTGTAAAATGTTAAAAAACAACATAGTTTTTTGTAAATTATGTTCTGTTAGTATTTAAAAATTATTATTCATTAATAGTTGAACTAATCTCTCCAGACAGTTGAAGCATGTTGGTTCTCTCCTGTATCAACTGCGTGTTTGCTGTGCAAGTATAAAATACGTAAGAAGTCGACTGTAAAAATTCACGTACAAAATGCACCTGTACATTTTACTGGTGGATGAGCTAATGCATTCCTGAAGGAAAAAATGCTTGACTCACAAATATTTATTATGTTCAAACTAAGAGAGTCAAGAAATGGTTGTGAAGATTGATGTATACTCCACATAGCTTGCACAACAGTGACACCACAGATATTACACATCAAATTAAAAAAGAAAAAGGAAGAGTGTAACAGCAAAGCCAGCATCATCTGGGAAAAGTGAGCTTGACGTTCAGTTTAGATACTGTACCCCACACACACTTTCAGATCCCAATTTGATCTAAAGAAGTCTGTGAAAAACATAAACCAAAAATTGGATGCAAATATAATGAATAACAAAGGTTGGTAATGCCTTAATAATAACAGTGAATTTTTCACAATAATGCACTGTCATATTATCTATCTGAACAGAAGTTAATTGATTTTGTGTTACCTTTTCCAAAATCTACCTCCCCCCCTCTACATAAATAGGTGCTGCTGCTGAAACAGGTTGCTAGGAACTTTATAATTAACCTCATTTGGATGAGGCAAACAATTCTTGTTTGAAACTTAAGCACAAAGCTACATAATGGGCTATCTGTGCACCAAGAGTACTTAACCCCAGATTCCAGTATAATAAGTTCACAGACATACTGTTGTGCTACTGGGAGGGCAAGGCAAAAGGAGCAGGGCAAGTTATGTTTTTTAATTCAGAACTTCACATATTTTGGTTAAAATAGAAAGTTGTGAAGTCTAATTTTCATTCTAAACTGTGTGCACTAAATAAAACATTATTTCCAGCCTCTATGGTATTTTATTCACACACACACACACACGTATATGTATGTGTACCATATATGGTACATCACACACACGTGTGTCTGTGTGCGTGTGCTTGATTTTTTGGTTCAGTTCCCATTTTGAGGTTTTAAAATTTCTGACTTACTCACTTGTGGTATATTTACCCCAAGATAAATATTTAAAGAAAAATCTGATTATTTTTCATGAAATATATTATTCCATGAGAAGTGTTTCAACTGTTTATTCATTAATTATTATTCATGAAACAATTTCAAATGTAGTTTGATTTCAAGATTGCTGGAGACATGCATCCTCATGAGGCAACTTAAAGGAAAGCTAGTTTCATATTTCATTGCCCAAAATATGCATTTTGATAAAGAAGAAAATGAAGCTATGTCTATTCTTTAATGTTTCATGTCCAAAAGTCATGAAAGAACCAACTTAAGTTTCTTTAATATATTAAATAAGATTAATAATGGAAAAAAATTCAGATGGAAGTTCAGCTGTTCATGTATCAAGAATATAAAAAGTTTAACTACTAGCAAGTTTTGAATTTATGTTTTATTTTCTCTGTCATATACACAGCATTACCAACATGAAATATTCTCTCTTCACAGTACCAAACAAAGAATTTGGGTCATAAATACCTACAACAAATATTAAAACTAAACTCAGGTTTCTTAATTATTAAAAATCATATGTGAAAGACTAATGTAAAACGTATTTACTTATTCAAGAACCATCAGCGGGCTCATGTGTAATAGCTATACAAAAACAAAATGTTTTACAATAAAGCTGATTAGCATTCAGTATATATCAGGCTTTACACACGAGTTTACATCACAGTTGCCATAAGAACTTGTACACAAACTACACTTGATATCAGTGCTCACATTTAATTATTATGCTTAATACTATTGTGTAAGCGAACATTACAGTTCAGAAACAGTTAAGTTGCTAGTCATAGTTATCTGAAACTTCTTGATATGCTTAGAAGGTTAACTTTACCATCTGTTCCTCATAGGATGTCGTACAAGGACAGGTTAAGATATCCAAAATTATCTCCTGAAAAGAAAGGAGAGGAGCAGATCTGACTGAGGTATTTATGACTGTTAACAGAATTAATGATGACAAAGGTAGGACTACAGGATATAACTTATAATTTGGGCATGGTAAAAGTTGACTTTAGCCAATACAATTTTGTTTTTCTAACAGGATGGCTGGTATCTGAAGTGGGTTACTTCAGATAAGGTGTACAGTGGATTTTAAAGGAAGGCTTTGTGAATAACTGAAAATAGCCAGTTTTTTTTTTAGACTTCAGTGTCATAGGTCGGCAACCTGCAGCTCTTTTATGTCTTATGTGACTCTCAAGCTTAACTATCACTATGCAGAAAAGTTGAAAATATTTCAAACCTAATCAGTGTTAAAAATCTAATCTTAACATTTGCAATTTTTTACTCAAATTTGCTTTGTTAACATTCTAGCTAACTTATAAAATTACTTAGCCAGGTTAAAAAAGAAGACAAACAGAATGTATTATGTCTTTTTTTTTTTTTATAAAAGCCACATCGGACTATCTGTTGTGTCCACCCCAAATCACCCCTTTTTTTTATCTTTGACCATTAGAGGATATATTGTAGCTCTTGAAATGTTCTTACATTAGACAGAAATAAACAAACAAAAAATATTCTTCTTTTACTGGTTGTTGACCCCTGACCTACATGGTCAACAGTTCTCTCATTTTCATTAAAGTTTATGTAATTCATAACTCCACTCATCCTATATTCCTGATAATTTCAAACCTTATAAACTCCATCTATGAAGGCTGAAAAGAGGACTATTTATATATTCTTCTCTAACCATGCAACTCAAACAAAATACTTTAAATAATTAGAACTTGAATACATGTAATTGCATCTAACAGTTACACATAATTTCAAGTTATTGATGCATATTTATAATTTTACTGTTTAAAACTCAATGATGACAATTCATCATGAGCTGTTCTAAAAATCTTTAACTTTACTTTTTGATTCAATGTTTATATCAGGCAATGTCTTGCCTGAATTTTTAGGCCTATCATAGTCTAATATATAATTCTGTCCTATTACAAAACCAATGGCAAGTACTAATAACCCTAAAAGATTTTCAGTCTTTTGTGTCTGTCTCATTATTGATCTATACTTCAAGCGTTCACGGTAATATTTTTCATTTTCTTGATCTCTGCGTAAAGATTCACTATAATGCATCCGGTAAAACTCATCAAAATTATAAATTGGTGTCTGGCCTCTTGGAGGGGGAGGTTTTGATCTCTGATGTCTGCTTCTGTAAAACTTTGTGTAATCATCTTTGTCGTCTCCAGTATCACAACTTGGCTGATCATAACGAGGTTCAATACCACCAGGATACAGTAACCCTCGATCATACCTTTTCCTATATGTGTAATTTCCTAAAATTTCATAGGCTTCTGTAATCTCTCGAAACCTTATTCCTCCATCCTTATTTCCTCCGATTTTATCAGGATGAAATTCCATCGATAATTTGTAATATGCTGACTTAATTTCAGCTTGAGTCGCTTTAGTTTTTACTCCTAGTATATCATACAGGTTTATTTTACCCTTGACCTGATTGGAAGTAAAAGTTGCAAGACAGCAACTAGATGTTGCACATTCAATGCTACATCTTGACAAAAGAGCCCTATGCATTCCTGTTACATGTGAAGCAACGTAGATAATGATGTTTACAGTATTAACATTTTTCTTCATGCAACCTCACTGCTGTTGTTTCTCATTTTTTGTTCAACCTAGAACCAATTAAAAATGCTACATAACATACAATCACACTATATGAAGAACTGCATTGAAATTAAGACTTATAAATATTATAAACCTAACTTCTGATGACTTGAAACTGACAAAAATTACACTTCACTAAATTAATATAGTTTATGTTGAAACTCGTTGCTCAAGTAAACTGATAACGTAAGAATCATATTTACCACAACCATGTCTATTATATTCCAGATGGCTTGACAAGCACTGCATTGAATGAAAGGTATTACCTGCAGTGGTTATAACAGATACAGTCTGATTGACATATTACATTATTCTTTATTTCCATTCACAAGCAGTGCACACCCTGAGCTGCATGGCTGCACAACAACCAATCAAGTGCCATGCACTTCATAATTTCAGTCACACTCAGTTAACATTCAAAAGTCTCAACACACTGAGGTTCTTAATGACCCTAGTAGTTGCTAGGCCTAAAACCATAATTACCAACTGGTAGTATTGCAAAGTGATGATATAATGATCAAATCAGGGCAATAGTCTAAAAGTACCCCTCCTCCAAAAAAATAACAACATACACACACAAAAATTGGTAATGCACAAGAAAAATTATTCTTCATAAGAATTGAAAAAAATGGAAAGAACACTTCTAAATAATTCTTGTAAATGCATACTTTAAGGTCATTAACTCATTTGTTTCATTGTTAGTCATTTTCTATAACTCTCTCATTCTGCATTGTTTATGATGTAACTTACTGGAATCAAACCTGTTCATAGTTATGTTGATATACAGATCACTTATTAACACTTGTATTCGTATGAAGAGTCACTACTGATACATATGTTACATCTTGTACTGACACTGCAGATGCATATACTGTGGCATTTATAATCATTAAGTTATGTATTTCTCTACTGTGGGTATGAGATTCTAAAAACTTTTAGTATTTAGGACAGAGTTGGTTTGATGGTGGCATAAAGCTGCAAAATGCAAGCATGAAGGTTCATGTTTATGACCATGTAATTTATCTACAATTTGTGGATTCATAATGATAAACTTGTAATGTTTTTACAGTCATGTGGATGATGTCATGTAACCTTAGTATGGATGAAAGTAAATATTTATTTCTCCTGTTGTTAACCATTGTTGTTTAATATGCCAAAGCTATGTTAGTTTATTAAAACAAGAATATTGTTTTGTTTTAACAAATTGTTATTGTTGAGAAGGCAAAATCCACAGTAAACAAGAGTTCACTGCCTTACATAGATTAACCTGAACTATGAAATGCCACAGATTTGTAAACTTTGAAATGTATTAAATTATTAATGTTCTGCTGGTATCCATTTTTACTTGAATGTCATACAAATTGAAATATATATTACAAATCTACATACTTTAAGAGATTATGAAGCAAATTCACTGAGGTACTTTTCTCCTTTGAGATAAATTGATGTTTGTGGTAAAAAAATTCAATTAAGAAAACTTTCACTTAACAAAGATGGCAATGACTGTAATCCTTGATGGACTAGTAAGCGATTATTCACCACGTTCAGTTGTGGACTTCATCTGCAGATACAAGCACAAGGTCTGCCTGGTTTCTTAAGTTAACAAAACACTATCAGAAGGAAGAATTCCTTTACAACTTAAAACTTTGGAATACCTCAGATACATCCACCAGCCACTGAATTGCAACTTATCTGTACAGTGTTAACCACACTAAAGTAACAGCAGTCTTCACAGTTTTCTTGTGGAACATGATGGACTTAATCAGAACTACCCAAGAAACATACCAATTTTCAGAAAAAGGCACCCATTCTAAAATCCATGCAGTAAACAAAATTATATCCAAGAAGATAAGACAAACACACTTTGTGAAAGTCAATTCAACATCCAATCAAACTGCAGAAGAAATACTCAATAAATGTTATTTAAACATTTTTTCACTACAGAACTAAAAACTACAAGAAGCCAAGAACAACAGATACTAATCAAATTAAATTTGCTTCTGAACACCTCACTCAGCATATCCGGTAAAGACCAAAACCTTGATCAACAAGAAGAAAATCCAAGGCAAACACAAACACAGCAGGAAAACTCACAAGACATGAAGCCAATAGACACAAACCTGAACATCCACAGGAAGAAAAGAAACCCAACTAAATACACTAGTTAGCTCCAGCCCTCATCCAAATTCCAAGAAGAACTGATTAAAAGTACTCATCACACTAGATGTTTCCTCAACCATGTGCACCTTAGATATGGCTACAATGACAAGACATTTAATGTTTAGCCAAGTGAATCACTGACTTTATTCCAGATGTCTTTCCCAATCAATGATGGTGATCTTAACAATCAATAACTGAGCATTTACAAGTTTTAGTTCACCACCTTTCAAAAACATATCATGTTAGTAATAGGTTTTTGTATCTATTTTTTTTCTACTCAGGATATCTTGAACACTGGTAAGGTAGAATACTTAGTGCCTAATCAGTGAAAGTGAATTTTCTTGGCATACCACCCTCCACAAATTCATAAGCATTAGACTTACTAAACTCTGCATTCCCAAAGGACCATAAGTTTGATATAAACCAGTTAATAATAATAACAAAAAAATGCATTTCAACTTATCAGAGTAACCTAAAGTAAGAAGTGAATGTATACACAACTACAACACTAGATGAAGAAATGTATTCTGCAATATTCTGACACACCAATAATACTCAATTTATGTACAATAATAGAGCTGAAAATAATATACAAGCATTTTAACACTGGTAAATTGGTTGGAATGTATATATGCTCTGAAATACTATTTAGATTTTGCTTTCATCTTCTGTGCTTTGCTATGAAATAAGAGCCAGGAAGTTAACTTGAATGCTTATGAGCTTTGATTATATGGACTAGTATTGTGTTAAAATAACCACTTATTAATATTTATTTTCAATTCCACCTGCTTTTGATAAACAAAATACTATAATTATATTTTTTGTATTGTTACCTTAAATTAACTAAAAGTTGTTTAGCTTAATGGTTGGTATCACGTCTCACACACAAAAAAAGTAACAATAGTAAACAGCAGTCAATGACACTTTTTCTTTACCTATTCAATGTATACACTTTTCTCATGGTAGCTACAAACCACGTCACAATATGTTTGATACTTTACACTGTGATATTCATACAGGTTCAACTTATCTCTCTTTAACTTGTGTTCAAATTTATTTACAAGAAGTGGGATTATTTGAAACTAGTTTAACCCAATAACACACGTTGATCAAAGCGTAGTTTGAACTAGACAGTGAATAGGCCTCCCTTGACTTAGCCTTAAAAAGTTAAAATCCGAGATTAAAGAACTTAAAATACTACATTTATTTAATATACCTACTATTGTGAAGATAAACGTGAAGAACTGGACAGTGGCCAAAGACACTTTTCATTTACGTCATATATCCAGTGTATATTTTCTTCATTATAATTACAGAGCACATTCATGCCTAGGTTACAATGTTTAATTGAAATACTACTACTTAAGCCTTATATTATTAATAGTAGCATTACGAGCAGTAACATGGCTGAGGTAACGAGTGTAACTAAAAACGATATATTTTCTTACCTAACTTTGTTTGAACATTCGTACACATAGCACTTTAATGTGAAGTAATAGTTATTACCGAAAAAAGCCTCTTGTGTATTGACAAATAGCAGACACAAAATAAAGGTAAAATATTTTCAATGGTCTCCTATTTAACCAGGCTTAATCTCTCTCTCTCTATCTATTCTTCGACACCTAGTGCTAAGCAATACAAATATATTACTGTAAATAATTGTTTTAAAATGTTATATAAAATTGTATATTATATTACATTTCAAAATATCACACAATCTGATAATGAATAACTGCGTATTAAATATATATCTAAGTATTCATCATTGAATTGATATATTCTGTATTTTTACAAAATGTGGTTCCTTTTGTTACAAAGTATCAAAACTCATACATTATATAACATCGATAAGAAATTATGTATACTAACTTAATTCTTATACACAGCTTTATGTGTAGAATTAACGAAGTTGTTATAATATAAAGACATTTGAAGTCAGTAGTTATCATGTCGGACTGTATATTTGTAATTTGAATATTTACGCTCCGTACTTTTGAGCAGTGGATACGGTTTAAAGATGACAGTCAAAATTCCCTATGGGACTGTTATATCCCAAGAGCTGGTGGTTTAAACAGCTGAATTTCCTCTTGTTTGTCACTTTAGAAATAGAGACGGCTATTGCAGAAAGTCATCAAGTAATTCTGCTAGAAATTATAAACAAAATAGCAAAAAATATTCATATGTATGTGTGTAAAAACTGAAAAATAAAACATGAAAACCTCATCGTGAAAGAATTAACGAGGTCTAACATCTTCCTTGAGTTAAAGATTTGAAGACTGAATATGGTTTAATCAGTTATGATTATAGTATACAGTGTTAACATACGTTATATTAAACTAATTTTGAAGCTTCACTACGTTTTCTGTCATGTCTAACGGATGACGGGTTCTTGCTGCTTATTTCCACAGTATCATACCACAGAAATCCAAAGGCATTGCGTCAGGCAACTTGAATTATTTATCTTTGTATAGAATAAGATAAATATAATCTAATTCCTCAACTGTTTGAAGCAGGCAATACTTAAACAAGAAGCATTACTAAAAGCCTTCTCTTGGTGAACCCATATCCTACTGGCCTTGTTTTTAGACCGATGTCCATTTTGTTTATGTTGTGCACTATTGCCTGGGCCACGTGAACATTTTCAGCCACTTCTTTTGTGTTTGTGGATTCTCATCAATTACAAGACATTGCTCTTTACTTACACTTACCATGGCTAGGTATGTCTTGTTGCGTTTTTTTTCATTGTTTTGGTGCCCCAAGTTGATCTATATTTCTCTGTTTCCAAATATCATTAAACACAAAAAATAACACAGTCTTGGAAATTATAAATTCCGATTTAAATATTTTGCATCGAAATGCGTTAGGCCTGGCATGGCCAAGCGCGTAAGGCGTGCGACTCGCAATCCGAGGGTCGCGGGTTCGCGCCCACGTCGCGCTAAACATGCTCGCCCTCCCAGCCGTGGGGGTGTATAATGTGACGGTCAATCCCAATATTAGTTGGTAAAAGAGTATCCCAAGAGTTGGCGGAGGGTGGTGACGACTAGCTGCCTTCCCTCTAGTCTTACACTGCTAAATTAGGGACGGTTAGCACAGATAGCCCTCGAGTAGCTTTGTGCGAAATTCCAAAACAAACAAACAAAGAAATGCGTTGTTACAAACCCTTTTGATGAGCAGTGAGTTGTAAGCAATATCACCCTATCTAATAAACGCCAAGCGATGACAGAACGTATTCCTTATTTTTGTGTGTTGTGTATATCATGTAACTCACCCTAAACAACTATTCGCACCTTCTTCTACATGATACAAAACAAATCGTCTTATCCATGAGACTTGCAAAAGCGTAAATATTTTTATCCAGTTCCTTAAGGAACATGGATATTTTGCAAAAACACTTTTGTGAAGATTCACTGAAAGCGGACTTCAAGTTTTTGTGATGGCGACACCTCTTGATTCTGACTTTTTACAACCATAAGAAATGTGTTCTGACGCTCAATGAAATCTTATGCTAGATATCAAATAATGCATATACTAATTCCTGCAAAGCACAACATAGTTCACCAACAACTTTGTGACGAATGATACAGAAATAAACATTTTTTTTTATTTTACAAACCAGTTTATTATCATCTTCGATTCAAATAAACTCATTTAGTGATAATCTGGAACCACATCCTTATTTTTCATACAGTAATATGATTCAAATGACAGTGATATAGATAAAAATAAGCAGTAGTGGATTTACTGACCTCTACATCCTATGGAACACTAATCTTAATATTACACAAGAATCACATACTACAGCTAACCTGTTGTCTTATATGGTATAGTCGATTTTAACTTTAATGAATGATTGGTAAAACCCACCTTCGCAATCTAATTTGATTAATATATCCTTTGAAAACGAAGAAATTACCAGTGAACTAATAAAATAATGATTTCTAATCTTTACTAGTAAAAACGTAAGAGATTTTTTTAAAATTCACTAACACTGATGAGTGGCCAGATTCGTGATAAGTTTTGCTCCAATACGAAACTAACGATGACCGAAGAAGGTCGAAACGTTGTTCGCTCTTCTATTCAAAATATTTTCTGAACCCAAACGAGCCGTTTTTGCATATAAAATAGCATGTCTTTTAATTTCATATAACTATCGTTCAGGTACAAAATATAACAATCAAAAACATGTTTCTTATGCAAAGCACGTGATTTTACCCAGTTATACTATACTATATTTATTTTGTTTATATAGCAATGATACATTTAAAAAGTGTCATCTGATTACTATTGGAAAATTTATTATTTGTAATAACTATTTCAACCAACGTTTCTCCCTTACTGTTTCATCAAGGATAGTGGTACAAGAATATGGGATGAATAAAATGAAAACTTAATACATTATTTGAATGTAGTTTTCACAATTAAAGTTGGCATTGTCAAAGCAATTTCAGTTCAGTTACTACATTAATATTGTAGATCAATGTTTCCCAAACGGTGTGGCGCGAGAGAATGGCAGTTGTGAAGGGAAGATTCAAAGACAATCAAAAGTTTAAAGACAATTTCAAAAATATTTATGTGCCACAAATGAATATGTATTTTTTATTCGCAAATAATGGATAGATAATTTTCCAGAGTGAGAGCAGAAGTAATAAGTGAAGACGTAAACGATCAAAATCTACGTTGTGATCAAGAATCATCGTCTTCAATATCGTGCCAGCGGGTTCAACAGAGTGCTGAAGAAGGCTCATCGATTTCGACACAAGTAGCAAGCCCAAACAAACCTAAACAAAATAAAAAACGTTTGTCGACAATAAATTTATAACTATCTCAGTCAGTTTTACATGGACTGAAGTTGAAAACACACCTCAGTCTTTGTGTTGATCTGTGGTGAGAAGCTTTTCAATGACAATATGGTCCCAAATAAGGTGAAAAAACATCTGTTGTCAAAACATGGAAATCTGGCAAACAAGAATGCTCAATATTTTGAAAGACTTTTGAAACAGCAGGAATTCCAGCCATCATATTTTAAAAAACGAATGTCAGTCTCAGATAAGATGCAGATTGTATCTTACCAAGTGGCTGAATTGATTGCTCAACGTAAAAAAAACACAAACAACAGCTGAAAAATTTATTCTACTTGCCAACTGCTTGATTGTAAAAATTCTGTATGGTGATGATGCTCAGCGAGAAGTTATGAAAATTCCTTTTTCTGATGATTCAATTCACAGCTAATATTGAGAAGAGTGTTTCCGGAAGTATGAAGAATTCTAAATTTTTCATTCAAGTTGATGAATCGAGCGACATTAGTGGAAAAGCACAGTTGCTTGCTTGTGTCAGATTTATTTACAATGACGAAATAATCGCACAGTTCTATTTTGCAAGAAACTTGGAAAACATACCAGAGTACAAGATATTTTTTAAAACCTTGTCTGAGTATTTGCAAAATTTTGAAATTTCATAGGATTCTTAGGTTGGAATTTGTACGGATGGAGCCCCATCTCTGAAACGGAGTGTAAGAGGTTTGATGTCAGTCATCAAATAGAAAAATTCAAATGTAATACCAACTCACTGTTGTTGTTTTTTAAACAGAGAGGTATTAGTCAGAAAGACTCTTGTAGCTGATTTGAAGTTGGTTCAAGATCAGGCTGTTCGAATCGTGAACTTCATCAAAGCAAAACTACTAATGACGCAGCTATTTGCTCAAATCTGCAAAAAATATGGAATCAGAACACCAATGCCTAATTCTGCACACCGAAGTTCCCTGGCTGTCCACGGAAAAGTTTTAAATCAGGTGTTGGAACTGAAGAACGAGTTAAGAGCATTTTTTGGAACAAGAAGAGAACCCATTGTACCACCATCTGGATGAGAATGACTGGTGTGGAAAGCTTAACCGATATCTTTTCCCGGTTGAATATGCTCAATGCCAGATTGTGATGACAATATCCTCACGACTGCAGACAAACCAACTGCATTCAAAGAAAAGCTTCAGCTCTGGCCCAGAAGAGTGATGCAACATAGCCTCGAAATGTTACCACTGGGAAAAAGATTTAAAATGAACAATGAATTGTATGGCCTCATACATGAATATCTTATAACACTGGTATGAAAGATTGATCAGAACTTTTCATTGTTGTCTAAAAAAATTCAACTGGGTTAGAGATCCCTTTGTGAATTTCAATTGTTAAGATCTGACATAAGATGAGGAGGAGGAAATAGCATGCATTTCGAGTTGTCGCACCTTGTAAATGAAACATGGAATATGTCACTGGATTCTTTTAGGATATACAACTAGAAACAATATCCACGCATCTCTTCAAGAGCATTATCCATTCTTCTACAATTCTCCACGACATTTTGTTGTGAACAGGCTTTCAGCTCTGACAAATATAAAGACCAGAAAAGACAAACACTTATTTGTGTTGATGAGGAGTTGAAAGTTTGTTTGTATTAAGTTAGACTTAATATAAATGAGATTACCGCACAAAAACAAGCTCACACTTCTAATTGAATTTGTATATTTTGTGTATGAAACATGTTTTTATGTAGTTGCATTGTTTTATACTTTCTGTATGTCTCATGATCATAAAATAATGTAGTTGTGTGCTACGTTATGAACACGACACTGCTAGGAGTTAAATTTTCGTTTTTGAAGGTATTTCTTACCAATAGAAAATTCGGTGTGGGGCGAGCATATTTTCCTTCCGAAAGTGCGGCCCAGAGAAAAAGTTTGGGAACCACTGTTGAAAATGAAGGGAAAAGTGGATGTTCAACAATTCAATATATTGTTTTAAAATAGAAATTATTAAAAACTCACGACTTAAAAAATTATGTCTGATTGACACTAAGTCACTGCAACGATGTTTTGAATGTTTTTAGAATTTAACTTAAGTTGCAGATGAACAAAATAAAAATAACCTATAAAAGTTGATGATGCGATAACTGGAATAGATCCATTAATAACACAGCGATATGTTTTCGATTCGATACCCATCACACATTTATTCAAAATCAATGAATTTCTCGACTACACTAGTTTTATTATTTTTAAAGGTATTCCACCCCCAGCCTTGACATGACAGAAACATAAGATTTTTGATATCATACTTCAAGTCAATAGAAAATAAATTAATAGGTGTGATTAATAATTTATGGTCTTTGTTCACTCTTTGATGAATGACTTACTTCCACTTGTGTTTTCATCATAGTTACGTGTTTCCATGAACGTGTGTTGACTGCACCAATAATTCATTCTAAAATAAATTAATTACCAAAGTTAACAATCACTACCGCCTTACTGACAAATAAATGTACATGATTTATTATTTTCTTCTGTTGTTTTTTTTAAAAAATGCAGATTGCATCCATTTCCAAGTTCTGGGTTAAATTAAAGACAAATCCAAACAGTTTTCTCACAATGATACGTACATTCTATTGTCTTCATGTGTAGATATTATTAATGGATAAACTTTATATGTAAGCTGTACTTGTATATTTATTATAATTATTCTTGTCCTACATTAAAGTCCTCCATGGGTGTTAAGTTAAGAATGCTTTTGTAACTAGTTTAAGGTATTCCACCATACTTATATTCTTGACAGACTTAATATTATCTTAATTAAATCGCCCCCCAGTGGCTCAGCGGTATGTCTGCGGACTTGCACGCTAAAATCCGGGTTTCGATACCCGTGGTGGGCAGAGCACAGATAGCCCATTGTGTAGCTTTGTGCTTAACTCAAAACAACAACAAAAACAACTTAATTAAATCATGATATTTACAGAGCTGTACAACATGTCATTTTGCACACGCGTGAAAAACGTACTTAGAAAATAAAACCGATTTAATTCTTTTCGCTTTCAGATTCTAAAAATATTGCAGTGTATAGCTGTCTGAGAAAGTGATGGCGTGTGACAAACAAGAGTTTTTAACACAACGAAACTTTCGTACATAAATTGTACCGTAACAATCGAAAATATCACATGCTGACTGAAAAACAAACAATCAACAGTTCTACACGCTAATCACAGAAGAGCATTGTAAAATGCTAAATATACACTGTAGGATAACAGTTGAATATGACATTTGTGTATCATAGCAACTCAACTGAAAATCTTGGACGTAAATAATACATAACAATTGAATAGCCGAAATTTAAATAACAGAGTAAATACAAACTACGCCACAATTAAGCAGATAACAAATTAATTATCAAACCCCTTACCTTCCAATATGTAGACAGAAACCAAGAAAATTATAAATATCACGCGCTGATAACAATATAATCACTGACGAAGCAATACGTGGCTTATGATGACAAACATATTACACGTAAATCGCATACAGAAGATTCGCTGCAGTGAAAAATGATGTGAATCTCAGTGTTACATCTGTGAATTGTCAGGCTTAGATTATAACAGTTGATAATGATACATTCAGAGCTACTCTACAAAAAAGACTATAAACAAGTACACCATTAAGTCTGAAATGAGCATTATAATTTAGAATATCTGTCAAACGGGCGAAAAATATCTGAAGAAACGCATGACTGTTTTTGTGTTGATACTGTACACAACTTTTAACATTATATCTCAAAACAAGTAAAAGTTGAATAATAAGTTGATGACAAAAAATGAAAAAAAAGACACTTGCGTATTGTGGAACTGAAGCCTTCAGCTATTAAATTTAAATGGTAAATATGAATGTTCAGATAAAATGTTAAAACTTTAAATTTTCAGTTCATTTTTATCTTTCATGTGCATAAACATAAATAGCTAATTTATTATTTACGTTTCGGCTAAAACAATAATTTCAGTGATGCTTAGATAATAATAATTTCAGAAATTTTCTAAGTGTCAAATCCACTCATGCCACAAACATATTGTGGATGTTAAAGCCATCTTGACTTCTCTCAACTGTAAAGACAATTTGTTAACTTGGGGTTTGTTTGTTTGTTTTTTCGTTTACTCATTCGACTTCCCAATTTCAAGGAAAATACGATTATGTCGTTTATATTTATTTTCAACTAAATTTCAGTATTCACTTTCATGAAGTTGTAGGTGCTGGATTCTGAGTTCTTGTTTCATGTCCAATAAAAATATCTTGTTTGCTTCTGCAACATATTAACTGACATCTGGATGCTGGTTTTGGAGGTCTTATAATAACAGACATGTCTTAACTGTCAGGCCTGGCATGGCCAAGCGCGTAAGGCATGCGACTCGTAATCCGAGGGTCACGGGTTCGCGCCCTTGTCGCGCTAAACATGCTCGCCCTCCCAGCCGTGGGGGCGTATAATGTTACGGTCAATCCCACTATTCGTTGGTAAAAGAGTAACCCAAGAGTTGGCGGTGGGTGGTGATGACTAGCTGCCTTCCCTCTAGTCTTACACTGCTAAATTAGGGACGGCTAGCACAGATAGCCCTCGAGTAGCTTTGTGCGAAATTCCAAAACAAACAAACAAATTTGACTGTCAGAATTTTCAACAATAGTAATGACCTTTCTCTGGTGATGTTCCAGCTTACAGCTAGGCCTCGTGGTGGTAATATCGTCATAACTGTTATGAAGTCTAGCAGTGACAGACCTGATACGGTTAAATGTCTCCCTTTCGATATTTTTATTAACATCTTTAATCCCACTCGAAGCTGGTGTTTCTGTCTGAAGATGTAAAGTATAATTACATATAGTGGAGCAACATTCATCAATGGTTAAATATTTTAATAACAATAACACTTTAATAAACAACGTTCAAAATATATAATTTATTCTTTATGTAACAATCACTTTATTATAATATAGGTAAAACCAAACAAATGTTTATATGAAAATTATAAATTATGAAATTGGTTACAGATATTTGATAAACTTTTCGAAGACAACTAGGAATATTATCTGAAGGATCCTTCCAACTGTTGAGGAAGGTAATGTAGAGCAGACAATAGCTGTAAATACAGTTTCACATTTATATTTTGTACGTTCACAAAGGATAGATGGATTCCTTATATTATCGTTAACCCCTGATTTTAGCGTTGTAAATCCATATACTTCCCGCTGTAAATTCAAATCTTATCACAGTTTTCTCTCAAACATAGTTTTGCCCAGATGACACAGTGTTATCATTTTGATGGTCCAATACCTTTGTATAATTCTATATTAAACTATTTCAAAAACGATATTAAGTATGCAGTATAAGAATGGATTCGAATTTGGAAACATTTATTGTTATAACTAAGGTCTTTAGGTCCTCTTGGTAATGGCGTCAAGCACACAAGGAGTGCGACGATCGAGCTACCATTGTGTTTTCGTTTTTCAAATTCGCGCATAACAACTGGAAGGCTATCAGTGCTAGCCATTCCTAATTTTGAAGCCATATGCTAGATGAAAAACAGTTATTCAATGCTATTCATCGTAAATTTTTGATCCCATCTTTAAAGATGATAGTGGGATTGACTGTTATATTTACATGCACCACTGTCTAAGAGCGTGAATGTGTGTGTTTGGTGATGCAGTCCGAACCAGTGACCCGCAGGTTGGGAATCAAGTGTCTTATCTTATACCAATATGCTTCTTGTTACTGGAAACCCATAACACACTATCAATAAAGTTTGTTTGTTTCTGAATTTCGCCTAAAGCTAAATGAGGGCTATCTGCGCTAGCCGTCCATAATTTAGTAGTATAAGACTAGAGGGGCCCCCCAGTGGCTCAGCGGTATGTCTGCGGACTTACACGCTAAAATCCGGGTTTCGATACCCGTGGTGGGCAGAGCACAGATAGCCCATTGTGTAGCTTTGTGCTTAATTCAAAACAACAACAACAAGACTAGAGGGAAGGCAGCTAGCCGTCACCACCCACTGCCAACTCTCAAGAAGAAATAGTAGGATTGACCGTGACTTTATAATGCCCCTACGGCTGAAAAGGCGAACATGTTTGGTGTGACGAGAATTCGATCCTTTGACTCTCAGATTGTGAGTTGGTCGCTCTACAACTATTATCGTTATGATATAATGTTGAACAAACTACTGATTAAAAGTTCACTGCAAACTGGAATCAGTAAGTAAACTTTTCAAAACATATTTGGAATGTATATGGTATGTTAACATAAAATGTTTATGCAAGCTAACATTCAGTCGCATGACTTACTACAGTTATGTAAAAATACAATTTCTCAATAAATGTTTGTATGGTTTTAGAAGTCGGTCTCTAAAACCAAATAAAACTAAACAGACTTTTCGCAATATATTTGAAATTCATTATGTCGATAAACAATTGTACGCAACTTGTGAAACAGCTTTTCTGAATAAAAGCAAAGTTTTGTAATATACTCAGAAACGATGAAAGACCGAAAGAGTGGGTTATTATGACAATATATGAAAACAAAAAAAAAATATATTTGGTAAACGTTTAACGAAACATTAACAAAAGACTTTAAAACCTTTTTTTTTTTCCAAATTGTTATACAAAGATATTCAGTATTGGCTCCTTCGTCAGTTGTTTTGCTTTCAGAACAAGCTGTACAGGTGTCAGCTGCGAAAGATGTGATGTCTCTTAATTCTGTTAGTCCAATCATACCCTACCTTCTCTGTTGGTACTCGGCATTCACTCAATAACTGTTCCGTACATGTAGACAATGACATCAATCTAGAACGTTATGCAAACATTTCAGCCATGACTGTAGTATCTCTGGGTTAGGATAGAATAATAAAAAAAATGACTGTAGTATCTCTGGGTTAGGATAGAATCAACAACCATGACTGTAGTGTCTCTGGGTTAGGATAGAATCAACAAAAATGCGTTGTGAATGCCACAGTATGTACATGGTTATCCGTCAGTCAGGTGATGATATTGTAACTTTGTATCATGATCAGACAAGTCACCGGCATCAATAAATTGTACACATCACTCGTAGAATGATATACGGATCAAAATAGTTATCCATATAACGCTATCTTTGCTCATTTTCATATGCAATTTTGGCATAGTTTTCAAGACGCGGAGCATATTCATCCATTTTATTGTTACCATACAAAACAATTGATGGCTTAATTTCCAAAATAACGAATGCCAATGCCCCTCTTCCCGTGAATCTCGTGAGCTAGACAGATCTTTTATCACTTTTCATGCCTTATGATTTTATGTTGACACAATTCAGAGTAGTAACAATATTTAAAGTTCCGATTTATAACGTGTTTTGTTGAAATAACACTTCAACCCACATTAAAATGTGTGTATATACATTTTGTTTGTGCCGACATCAAACTCATTTCAACAACTACATAAACAAGTAGTTTTATGCAAGATAGGCATATTGTGCTAAGACTACAGTATGTTTACAAAGTGCAAGCACAATGTTACATATTGTGCGTTTTACCGACAGTACCTGTGTCCATTTCTAAATTCGCTGTTAAGGTACATTTACACCTAGCTTTTTAACTTGTTCATTTCACAGGTAAGCTACTAAAAATATAACATTCCAAGCTAAAGCACACATCAGTTAACAAGGTAGCATGTTAAAAAAAAATAACTGTGAATGAAATATTTTGTTAAATGCAATTTTTTGTTACTCGGTTTTCACATCGATATTTCTATTTTAATGAACAATCTGTACTCCCCTTCGTTATTAAGGTCCAAATAAAGTTTATTTGTTGAATCTCAGACGAAGCTACGCGACAGCTTTGTGCGCAAATTGTATACAATTTAAGTGATAAAGTGAGAGAAAATGCAACTACTCTATCTACCAGTAATCCTAAGCCAACAAATAGTGGGAATGATTGTCACATTATAACTCCTTCAAGGTAATACTTTTTGTCATTGCTATTCCAACATTATTTCACATTTACTACTTTTTTACCACTTGTATTTAAATTTAATGGGTCACCGCGTGATGCGATGTTTCACTTCATTAGTCTGTGCGAAGGAAAAACATTTTCAATGAGTTTGGTAGTTCTTACTTTGGAAACCTGGTGGTTAGTTGATTCGTCTCGCTATCTGCCGACCACGGGATTGAATCCAATAATGAAGCATTTTAATCACATGTTAATACTGTAAAGATAAACCCCACTATTATTTGCTTAAAGAGTAGCCAAAGAGTTGGCGGCGGGTGGATTTTGTTTTTCGCACATAGCTATACGAGAGCTAGTAAGGGACACCTAACTTAATAGTGTAAGACTAGAAGGAAGGCAGCTAGTCATCACCACTAACTGCAAACTCGAGCTACTCTTTTACAAACGAGTAGTGAAATTGAACGAAACTTAATAACCCGCGTGAAAGGGCGAGCAAGTTTGAGGAGAGGAGAACTCGAACCCGTGCGCCATAACAACCTGGTCCAATTAACTAACGAAATATAACGACTCCTTAAATGGTAATGACGAAATAATACCTGGACGTATTGCAATGCAAAGCCGCGACTTGATTTTTATGGTTTATTGAAGAACCGAATAATAAGCAATTAACATGTAACTGAGACTGAAAACATGAATGGACATGTTCTATGAGACATGTCAAACAGGGCAAGAAAATATATATTAATACGGTGTAATGGGTATCAAATATGATTGGTAACGTCCAGTGTGGTGGAGCTACAGGTTTATTACATAACACGAATGACACAAAGGTATGACAACATTTAATATGTATACAAGCACTTTGGGGACACCATCTGGGCGGATGTCATGTTCGAGGGAAATTGGGCATATCGTCAGAGTCCAGTTCAAATTGACCTACTGTAACACATGTACAAAGTTGGCTTCTAATATTTCTCATTA
This sequence comes from Carcinoscorpius rotundicauda, assembly GCA_011833715.1. Taxonomy (NCBI): domain Eukaryota; kingdom Metazoa; phylum Arthropoda; class Merostomata; order Xiphosura; family Limulidae; genus Carcinoscorpius; species Carcinoscorpius rotundicauda. The sequence goes on along the minus strand of CM022394.1, from coordinate 100,367,790 downwards.
CTTTACAAAAACGTCATAAATATCAACTTTAAGAAAATAAATGTAAGTCGCCACATTTGTCCTCTTGGAGGAGGAGTCCTTTTGGAAGAGAAAAACTAGGATGTAGATTCTTGCACCCTAGGTTACAGAATATATGCAAGCAAGGTTTCAGATGAAGTCGCAATTAACTATGTTGTCTTTATATCATTGAAAGTGATATTCTAATACATGCAGTTACAAAACATAAGTGGTCCTAACGTTGTTAAGCATTAGAAAGATCCTGAAAGCAGTAGTTAACGTGCAAATAAATGCAGTTGACAATTATGTAAAGCAGGAATTGGGTAACCACACCAGATCCACAAGAATCCCAGCTGGGGATACGGAAGTGGATTTCTAACAAAAATAGGGAAGCACACTCTCCAATGCAAAACATTTTCAAATCATCAATCGAGAAAGAATTTTACTTAGCAATCACTATAGAAATAAATGAACAAAATGATTTTGTCCGTTTGGCACACAGCTACACAGTGGAGAGAAGGCTACATGTGTTGTACCCACCACCCGCACTGAAATCAGCCTTTGGTTCAGTGTTATAATTGATTAGTTTGTTGTGAATTTCACACAGACCTTTCTTCACTAGCTCTCCTTAATATGGAAGTGATAGACTAGATGGGAGTCAACTAGTCAATACCACCCACCGACAGCTCTTTTACCAAAGTAAAGTGCGATTTTACGTTACATCGCGACAAACCTCGGACCACTCTCTTTACCAAGGTATAGCGGAATTGACTTTCACATTATAATGTCCCATAGATCAAGAGGCAAGCATTTTTGGTGATAGGAATTCCAGCGTTTTATTCTCTAGCATTATAAGTTACCTTAATTGTTGAACTAATGGTTTATGGCAGAACAAAGTGGAATAACAAAATGTAGAACATATTAATTGAAGTGTGTACGACGTGTTTCTAAATCCCACAAAACTTCATTTGGTGGATTTATTCCACTTTTGGTGTGACAGTTTGAGAAAATACGCGTTCGAATTTCAAAAAATACATTTTAATTTTCATTTCACATACTCTTAGCGTTAAATACGGTACTAGAAATTTATTTGGAACGTTTATCGTTAATTTGAAAGTTGAAATTCATAAGTATCTATAACTTTTGTTTTACTATTAGTTCGTAGAAACCAAGTTTCAAAATAGATAAAAAGTTTCATTTTATCAGTGTTACTAAGCTCTCAACAAACTTTTTATTAGTTTAAGTTCCTAACCATACACATCAGTTTACGGTAATAAAATAATTTCAGGCAAATTATCCATCAACAAAATAGAATTATAGATATATTCAAATGATAAAAAAAAAAGGATGAGAAAACAAGTTAGTGAGCTAAACATAACGTAAGCAATAAATAAAACGATAAATATTGTTACGACAAACTACTAAAATATACTTCATGACCTACGACTCATTACAGTAATTAAAATAACATTACATGTGAAGGCAGTAATTCACACACATTCCACGTAGAGTAATATATCATTGATGAAACAGATATAAAGCGTAACAGGAATATTATTGAATATATTTAATTTGTGTGTTAAACCTTTGGGAATTCTAGTTATTTTAATAACACTTAGATTTCTATCCTTTTTTTTTTTAACCCAGTTAAATAAAACCAAAAAGAATCCCTTGGTGATACAAGTATTAACTGAAATTAATTCCGTAGATTCTTGAGAAAGTTCGTTTGTTTCTGGAAGGCATGACTTACTTTTCAGTGCACCAATAAACAGTTACTCAAAACAATGGGACAGAACCATAAAGTAACTTCTGTTATTTAATAAAAAAAATTTAGATGATTCTGTGAATGTTGCAAACTTTAGTGGCCTTCTGAGATACAGTATTTGTAATTTTATGATAATTCTGGAAGTTTTATTCTCTAAAACTCCAGAAAACAGTTATATAAACATTGTTCTACTCTTTTACCTGACCAATAAATGTTTTTATCCAACAAGTATGTGCACATATACAGTGTAACACAAACACTGCACATATACAGTGTAACACAAACAAATCAATAATAAATTCTCTGCAGTCATGGTCAAACAATTTTTGTTTGTTTTTTTTGTAAATATTAACACAACATGAAAGAAACAAACAAAAATACAACTTCAGTACCTTTTTATTAATCTTATGAAAACTCGTGTTGTAAAGGTACATTGTAAAGTAACCACAATGCCATTGGCCCATAACATTATTAGGGCTAATTTCCAAATAACTTGAAACACATTGCAGTTCATAGTCAGATAATAGTATTTAATTAATGGAGGTGAATGAAAACAAAAACAAAAACGAATGATCATTTACTTATGCAACTTTTGGTTTTGTATGTTTCTTAGCCTGCAATCTTTACTTAGTACAGATACGGCCAGTATTCTCACTACTATAATTTTGGACCATCAAAACATTATTCTACACATTTTGACCAAACCTTGAAAACTTGGATAATTTAAACACCACCAAGAAGTTACCACTTCTACCATAAAATATTAAAACTTTTCTGAACTGCTTTAGAGTACTTCTTAAAGCTGGGTTTCATCTGGGTGTTAACAATGCATGCACTGTCACAGAAGAACGTTTCAAAAGATTCTTGGTTTCTAGGCTAAACACAATATTGTACTTCACGTCTAACTAAATTCAAGGATAAAACAATATTAGGCTATTGTATGTTCCTTCTACTATTTCTACACATCTTCCTCAATGAAATGTCAAAGGTTACTTTGTAATTCCTACAATGAAAGGTTATATTTCATGTTAATTTATAAGTATTCAAAATGATGGTAAATGAAAGTCATTCCTCAACATAAGGAAAATGCACAATTAATTCACACCTAAAGAAACGTTGAGAAGGAAATTCCATTTTCGAGAGAAAAAATATTTAGAACTACACATTCATGTCCTTGCTTTATCCCAAAGTCCCTCAATCTTAAATATCTCAGTGAACAATACTTTCTCTCTCTCTAATGCTCATACAAAAAGAAAAACACAACTATGTGATATTATAACAAACACAGGAATGAACTGATCAAAGAAAGTGGAAAATGCTAAATTTTAGCTGAATAATTTATATATAAGTTGTTTAAAATTACACTTTTTTCTGTCAAAAGTAACACTAAAATAAAATAGGAGACAGAGGTACAACACTAGACTGTTTCCCCAAAAGCAATTTCATTCAGATTTTAGTCCTGTGCCTGCAGGTTGTTCTTTCTCAAACAGGAAGAGTGTGGGATTCTTGCACTAATGGTATGGTTTTACATGCCATAGCTCTGATAGCCTGGCATGGGCTGGCTGTACGACTGGTAGGCCGGTCCCATCATGCCTGGGCCAGCAGTCAACATCAGCTGAGGTTCAGGAGCTGAAAAAAATCAAATATCATCTTAAAAACCCTTTTATCTTTTCTCACTGTGTGCTCAACAAATTTAAAGCCCTTGAAATTTAGAGGTATTATAATTAAAAAAATTCACAAAAATAAACCTGTTCCTTTTTGTGAGTGTTTAATAACAAATACACAGAACTACATCCAGGTTTTTAATTGGTTAACAGTATTTCCAAGTAACTGAAAGCAATACCAACTATCAAGTCAATACTAATGTTGAGGTACGTTTATAATCAACAAAAATTGGAAAAGTGGAAAAAATGGTAGAAAGCACATTGTAAGTAACAAAATACCAAGGAAATAATATTCACAGTTAAGAATCGATTAAAATATTGTTACAACTAATCAGTGATGTCGAGAAAACCCACTTGTAGAGAAATATATGCAAAAACATGACGATGACCAAAGAAGGTCGAAACATTGTTCGCTCTTCTGTGTAAAATATTTTCAAAACCCAAATGAGCAGTTTTTGCATATATATTGTTACAACTAAGTTCCTATGGGCTTCATTTGGGTATTTTATTGTTAAGTACAAAGCTACACAATGGACTATCTGTGCTCTGCCCAACAGAGTTACTGAAACCAGATTTTTAGTGTAGTAAGCCTGCAGACTTATCAAAGTACTACTTAAGGTTATTTCTTATGGCTAGTCTAATTTAATATCTTTATTTTACAGGCAACAAATTCTAATGAACTCACAGGAAAAGTAGTCATTCTACAAGTTAATGCAACTTTATGGTTTATTCTACAAAAGCCTTTCTTTATCAAGAAATTTAACTAATAAAAGTTAAAACTCAAAAACAACTGTTTCATTTACAGCTTTCCATAATGTACAATATTTATAATCTTTAAAACCAATTAAAAGCCAAAAATGGCAATCAGTAACTTTTTGTTTAAGCCATACTCACATTTTGTACTTGTGTGTCTACAAGCTAGATACCAGCTTTAATGTTCAATAACATACCTTTAGAAACTGAAATAGAAACTCTTATAACCCAAGCACTGTCAAAAGGTGGACCTTTCTTCTTCAGGGGTAATCTGGGAATGCCCAGTATAATTCAATGAGTGATATATAAAGATTTAGTTAAGTAACATCACAGACTGATGATCTCTATGACGTTACTAAATTAAGTCTTTATATATCACTTTTTCAATTACACTGGGCATTCCCAGATTGCCCCTGAAGAAGAAAGGTCCATCTTTCAAAAGTGCTCAGGTTATACAAGGGTTTCTATTTCAGTTTTATCAAAACTTCTTGAACCCATGTGTTTTCAGCACATCATGAATATCTTTATAAACTTAGCTTTCTTTAATGATTACTAAAGCATATTTTCAACAGGGAAACCATGTGCTCTACCAAGTACATGGGTGTGTGTTTGTGTGTGTTTTTCCTATAGCAAAGCCACAAAGGGCTATATGCTCAGCCCATGGAGGAGACCCGAACTCCTGATTTTGGCGTTGTAAATCCGAAGACATACTGCTGTATTAGCAGGAGGCACCAAGTACATGGAACATTGATGATGAAAAATGGTAAAAACTTAGATCCAACAAAGTAACTTCACTTACGAAAATGTGGTATGTTAACAACAAACTAAATATATTAACATTTCTTTACCATAAAATATTGTCTTTTGTTCATTTTGGGATGACTCTAATAACCTTTCATTCTCTTGTTCATCTAACTTGTCCACCTACAAATAACAAAAAATTCCTTATATCTCCAACTATTAAAAATTATTTACAAAATTAAAAACTCATAACTTAGAAACTTTGAGGTAAATGTTTAAGTAATCTATAATAAAGATAAATCATTACATACCATCCAGATCTAAACAGTACTATAATAAATTCCACTGTTACTTAAGTGTTCATGCAATTTACTGTCTGCCACCATAACACAACAGTTAGAAATAACTAACCATGTAAAAACTGTCTACAACAACCACTTCGATAGTGCAGAGATTTAGTCAGTTTTAGAAAAGATTCAGTCAAAACACCAATATATTTTTTTGTCCTATGTGCTCAATTATTCATCATTAACAGATTCCCGCAAATTATTCCACAACTAAATAGAGCTTTATGAAATATTGTATTGTTAAGTTTACATATGAATATGCCTTACAACATAGTAGCACCCGTATGTTGAACTAGCAGGTTTGTAAACTTCACACATGAAAATTTTTACGAATGTGAATTTTAAAGAGAAAAGTTTTTGAAAGAAGGGCTTCAGGGAGTCCATGTACCAGGGGCAAAAAACATAACTTTGAAATTTGATTCTCAGAGGGGTCCATCAACCAAAAAAGGTTAAGAAACACTGAGTTATACAGGGTGTTTGGAAAGTCACTGAACAGTTTTGTAATCATATTTTGTTCAGTCTATTCCAAGCCAGCAACTGATAACTGTGTTTAAATAAAAATTAGAAGAATTCAGGCCTGTATTGATGCCAACAGGGGTCACTTTCAACATTGTTTATAATTATCATTCATATTTACCTCCTATACTCTATATTGAAACATGTCTGTAAATAAATATATAAATGCACAGTGACTTTCTGAAAACCCTGTAGTAACATGAGCCAAATGCAATGGAAGTTGTTCCTTTTCCTGTAATTGCTATATATTCAACACCCATAAACCCCATAATTTCAATCTTAAAAATATGGGTAAGCAGTTGTTTTTTTTTACCATATTTCTTATTCTTCATTGCTCATCTGAAATCCTCAAACACTGTGAGGATACACAAGTTAGTAGGTTGTTGTTAATCTCTTCCTAACACAAGTATTGTACATACCTTGGTAACGTACTCCCTCATGACTTGGATCAAATAAGGCATGGCATAGTCAATAATTTTGTGACGCCAGGCCAGTTCAAGAATTACATCAGGTTGGAGAAGGTCATAACACTGGAACAAACAGGCCCCAAAACATTCATAATTCTTTTCTTCTAAAAACCAGGCAAGAAGCTCTTCTGCTATGTCACCTATCTTAGACTCGGCTGCATATTCCATGGCATCCTAGAGTGTACAGAAGTGAATATAATGATACACACACACACACACACACACACACACACTTACATCAGCAGTTAATGGTTAACAAAACCAGCGTAGCATTAAAACAAGAAAATTATTGTTAGCAATAATACTTATACCATAATTCACTATGAGTTATGATGGAAGAAAATGGACTCTTTAAAAAAATGGATTTATTCCAGTGCTAGGTTTAGTTGGTAGCAAGAGGAAAGACAAAACTGAACTTTATTATAGTTCAATTAAGTACCACAACTTATTTAATCCAACTGAGGATACTATTGTTAGCCATTCATCAGGCAAAACTTATTGCTGTTGTGAGATATGGTTATATCTGATGAAGGACATCTGTCATCAAAAGAATTCATCCTTCCAGAGTAACAGGTACTTAACGACTGTCATTAAAAAAACAAGTTTCCAGAGTACAAGGTACTTTTAACTGTATGTGTACCAGGTTCCTCGTGACTAGTGAAACAAAGATGCAGTTATAGCTGATAAAAGCTTATACGAGGGCTGTTCAAAAAATATGCGGACTGACTTCATAAAACAAAATGTACTTTATTTAGAAGTTACAGGTCTGAAACCCCTTCAAAGTACTCTCCTCCCCAATGCACACACTTTACTCAATGGTGCTTCTTGTTGAAATAGCCCTGGTACGCTTCTTTTGTAATGTCCTCCAGCTCCTTCGTCGCATTTACCTTAATCTCGGGAATCATCTCAAATCTTCTTCCTTTCAAGGGTCTTTTGAGTTTGGGAAACAAGAAAAAATTGCAAGGAGCAAGGTCAGGTGAGTAGGGGGATGGGGAAGAACAGTGATCAAGTGTTTGGCCAAAAACTCAAGTTCTGAGGCACAAATTTCGCAGCAATGCAGTGCATCTTCAATTTTTCGGTCAAAATCTCGTAACAAGATCCAACTGATATCCCACACTCTTCAGCAAGCTCCCTGACAGTCAGACATTGATTTGCCTGCACCAGGGTGTTGATTTTGTCGACGTGTGGGTCATCAGTTGATATGGAAGGACGTCCAGGACGCTCATCATCTTCAATGGACTGTTGACCATCCTTAAAACGTTCATGCCACTTTAAACATGCTGTACGCTTCATAGCAAGATAACCGTAAGCCGTGTTAAGCATAGCAAAAGTTTCAGTCACAGATTTTCCAAGTTTAACACAAAATTTCACAGCAAGTCATTGCTCCTTCAGGTCATTCATTCTGAAATCTGCCAAATGAAAAAACTGCACTTCATTTAAAACTGCGTAGCTAATACACAAATGAAGATATTTGCAATCGAAAAATGGCGTCGTAATCAGCTAATCTGTGCAAACCTAGTGATACCAAGCGAATTCCCCTGGAACCAACTGGAGCCATGCAATTCAAACAGTCTGCGTATTTTTTTAACAGACCTCGTACTACAGGATGGATCAAATGAAATCCTCAGATGAACCTTTTTCACTGTCAGTAACCATTTTAACAGACACAGTCATGTATACTGATCAGACAGAAAACCCATTGCAACTATCCAAACATGGTCACCTGATAAATTTGTTTCAACTGAAAATTCATTTGAGAAAAAAATTTTGAAGAATTAATAACTTCCAATATATAAAGCTTGTCCGATTTTTTTCTTCTTAAATTCAAAGTACTAAAAGCACATCATTCCATCAGTGTGTCTAGGTATCCAAACAGTAAACATTCCCTTTCTGAATTTGTTGTTAGCTCCTAAGCTTATAATTAATTCCCCCCCCCACTCAGATTTCAGGTTTCTTAGTTTTATGTTGCTATGCTTGCCATGTGTAGTAATTAGTTAAATCCCTGTTTACTGCACCATCTTGTTGAATCTTGAGAACTTGAACTAGTTTCTTACTTTGAGGTGTGACAGTGCTACAGTAAACATAATACTATGTTTATTTTAATGTTATGTAGTTTAAATTACAGTGGCTGCATGTACAAGTTTATCATGTTAGAAAATGGTGAGACTGGACATAGTAAATAAAGTAATTTAAAGAGAAAGCTTTAAAATAATTCCCACTTGAGACCCAGGATAATTTGTAAATATAGTTTCTAATGTTCTTTTTGTTCCTGATGATAGCTTCATGTTAAGATATTAATATTTAGTAAATACTGTATACTAAAGGTGACAGCAACCGAGTTGGGGGACACATGTCCCATTTTAATTGAACCTACTGTTAAGTTAGATGTGTGTATGCACACACTTAAGTATCAAGAAAGTTTAATTTTCTGAACACCAACAAAAGGTAGATAACCCAATACTAAAGGAAGTATTTTTCAAATAATTTTTTTAAAACAGTATTTAATATATTTTAGGATTTCATAATTCAATAAAGTACTGAAGATCTGTTTTTATCCATGTACAAATTAAATTCTTTATCTACAAATCTGGTGATTAAAATTAGGAAAATAGACAAAGAAATAAGGCAGGGCAAGATAGAATAGTTTAATTTTTTTTAACTATGTAAATTAAAACCAAATATTTAAAAATGATGAACCTGAAAAAAACAATCTCTTTTACAAATGTTTCACTATTGGAGCTCAGAATAATATAATTACATGAATGTGAACTGTATTTATTCAGTAAAGTCTCATGCAGCTGTCTGTAGAAAGAAATGAACTTATCTCTGCTGCTATACTGAAGCCTTCTTCTGAAGGTTCATTAAAGAAGATGAAACAATGCCATTTTTAATTTTACAAGGCAGTTGCTTCTCATTAAAGTTCTCATATCTTATGCAAGCTCCAAATCAACCACATTAGATTTAACAATAATAAAAACAAGAATTCTCTCAAAAAATAACAAAACCATATTTGACAATGAAGTCTACTTTCTTCACTAATTTCCATAGTTGGTATATAATTTACACAACAGATACAAATCAGATATTTTTTATTACTCTCGATGATACTTAATCTGCAACAGGAACTTCAGCTCCCTAATTTTTTTATTATTCTCTCAGAAAATCCAGGTACATATTGTACATGGGTATGCTCAACAGAAAATAAATAGTGAGAAGTGAGCATCTTCAATATTTTTAAAAATGTTATTTTAATTCCATTCATATTGCACTAAATATACTGCACTAAAATTTAAAAAGTTGTGGTTAGTTTTTGCATTTCTGGAATGTATTTACATTCTAGAAAACCATTTCACGTTTTTGCAATCTGATTTAAACAATGCAATAATAAAAACAAACTTGAGATTACAGCAGGATTTCAACCATTACAGATTGATTAAATGCACCAATACAAGAATTCAGGGGTCATTAAAGATAATTTAAATTGTTTGTCCTTCTTACACAAACCAACTTTTCCTGCCTAAAAAATCGACTTATTAATAAGTTCAAAGGAGATTAAAACTAAACATACCTTAAAGAGTTTGTCTTTTTTACATAACTCTACCGATTGTTTCCAGCGATTATTTCCTTTGTACAGGTAAGCAGCAATACGCCGAAACTCAATAAGTTCGTGTTTCTCCAAACGCTGGGCAAGTGCAATGTTGTCAAAGTTGTCAAATGCATCAATGGAAGTTCTGAGGCCTTGAAAATCTTCTTCATCAATGAGTAGGCCATTAAGGGCCTCATTGATGGCCTTATTGTTCAGGTTCTGGACTGAGCGCAAATATGATTTCACCAATGGCAAGTGATTCACCTATATGAAAAACAATAAACATTAAATTCACAAAAGTGAAAATTAAAAACAACCTAATCACTGTGATAAGTAGAGAAATAAACTGAAAATCATTGTAACTTAAAAATAGAATGTCATGGTAATAAGTTGCAATTTATTTGGGTTTATGATAGGCTTAAAGAGCTTCATAACCTACAAACAGGATGGAACTGTGTGTATTACCATGTCACTTCCTTCAGCACTTACCAAGCAAAAAGTGAAGAATTATAACAGACATTTAACAAAATGTAAAGCTGAAAATTTATTAGTTATTTGATATTAAGATGATCGTTTTCTTCCATATGTTGAAAGTTCTCTTTTTTTTTGCTAAAGATTAAGATTTCTGAAATTCTTTTGACATGTTCACAACTGTTTGGTATTGTTGAGGCTTCATCCTCATATCTAGTGGTGAAAACAGTAAGATGAAACAAATAAAAATTATGGCAAAGTAGGAGTCATCTTCAGAGAAGATTGCTTTATTTTTCTAAGAGGTTGGATGAGTTTGGAATAGGTTGACTTGAAATGTGATAGATGGATGCTGTTAATTTAAGTTTAATGAAAAGCTTGATAAATACTTGAATGAGAAGAACTGGCTTTAGAGTTTAGTACAATGGATGGGATAGCCTACGAGAACCAACAGGTACCTTGTTATTCAAATGTTGTCCTGTTAAAACATCTTTTTCCACAATACAACAGTGAAACATCCTGCATTATCACAAGTGTTCAGTCTTAACTGGTTTTTGATTTTATTTAAACAAATAAGAAATATGAATGCAACTAAAAATACCACCACTACATTTTTTGTTCTTGCACAGCTATGTCTTAAAAAGAGTGACATTTGTCATAATTTGTTTTTTTCTATAAACAAACATGACAGGTAAACCAGGTATAATAAATGACAGTGAATAACAGCAACAAGTAGCTACAAAATTTGTTGCTTTGTTAATGAGTCATTTCTAGGAAGCTCTAAACATCAACACGTAAGTGAAGAAATTTGATCTTACCTTGGTGAAGAAACAGACGGCACGTGTGTGGTCCATCCTTGCAGAAAGAACAAGCAGCAAGTCATTAAGCAACATTGGTTTATAATCTAAGTAAAACTGTATGGCCTTATAGTACAGCTCAATATTTGCCACTTTGGTTATCATTTCTTTAAAGTGTCCTTCTCTCCAGGCCTCACTTGGATGGTTTATCATGGTGATGACTGCATTGTCAAACTCTTCATATTTGTCATAAAGAAACACCAATTCGGCCCACAAGTGAGCTTGTTCGGCTGCCCGAAGCACCTGTTAGTTTCAAAAACCCACCCAAGTGGGTGAGCCGTAATTAAACACCAAGTTATAATTCTAATAAACCTATGGAAAAAAAACAATTTCCCTTTTGAAGTGTTAAGATATCCTTAATTTGCTTTTCCTGAGTATTTCCCAAATGAGACAGAAAAAAAATTTAAATGAGCAAAAAATAGCATTTTAATATAAACACAAAATGTACATTTCAAAGAAAATTTGTTAAAACTTTTAAACGTTGATACAAACTACTAATAATGAATTAATTATACGATGACCTCATGAAAACAAAATAACTTGCAAATTTTACTTAATTTTTTTAAATATTATAACAGTTATACTAACAGGAAGAGGGGGGAATATGTACGACCTTAAACACTGAAAACTAAATTAATGGGACAATCCATGATTAACTAGGAGTTACTATTTGGATAAGAAAGAGGATTTACTTGCTGTAATAAGCTAAAATATATTAGAATCTTTTGATTCAGTACAAAAAATATATAGATTTGTTTTACCCACCTATGTAGGTTTAAAAAAAATGAAAATAATTCATTTTTCTAACTTAGAATTGCTCAAATGTATGTGATGAAATAGGGTTACTATGGTTTAAGTAATAAGACAGGTAATTAAAAAAAAAATTATCCAACTACCATGAGAAAAACATGACATATTCTTACATATTTACTTTAAATGCTCGAATACAAGAAAAGGTTTCAAAATTGATTTCAATGCAACAAATATATAAAACACATAATTGTGAATTTTAATCATGAGGCTAGCTCGTATTCTCAAGGGTATTAAATCTTTAAAGTACCCAACAACATTTCAACCTTCTTGAACAAGGTCAAAACGTTGTTCTATACTTAAGTTTTAATATCCATAGCAGCCATGTTGAGAATACATTGTTACTTCAAATGGGTTTTTTTGTCATCACTAAAAGGCTAGCTTATATTTTTAAGATGAAGACAGATAGTTTAAAAATCAATGTTTCTACATGATGTGAACACTTTTTCCAAGCTAGTTAAGCATGATTATAATTAATTATTACATCTGAAATCAGACTACAATTAAGCCTATCATATTTGTTTACACTGCCTTCTTTATTAGCAATAGATATTGCAAACATAATGTGGTTGGAATAATGCTATTATCAATTCCAATTCTTAATAATCCCCACGAGACTTCATAAATAAAGCAGTGATAAAAATACAATAGGCTTAACATTAATGTCACATGATAAGCATGACAACATTTAAGTACACAATGTAAAATGTGCTACCACCATATAAAAACATACATCTGTGTGTACTATGTGAAGTTTAGTACCTCCATATAAAAACATACAACATTCATGCGTACTATGTAGTGTGCTACCTCTATATAAAAACATACATTTATGTGTACTGTGTAGTGTGCTACCTCCATATAAAAACATACATTTATGCATACTGTGTAAAGTGTGCTACCTCCATATAAAAACATACATTTACGTGTACTGTGTAAAGTGTGCTACCTCTATATAAAAACATACATTTACGTGTACTGTGTAGTGTGCTACCTCTATATAAAAACATACATTTACGTGTACTGTGTAGTGTGCTACCAATATATAAAAACATACATCTATGCATACTATGTAAAGTGTGCTACCTCTATATAAATACATACATTTATGTGTATTGTGTAGTGTGTTACCTCCATATAAAAACATACATTTATGTGTACTGTGTAAAGTATGCTACCTCCATATAAAAACAAACATATGTACTGTGGAAAGTGTGTTACCTCCATATAAAAACATACATCTATGTGTACTATGTAAAGTGTGCTACCTCTGTATAAATACATACATTTATGTTTACTTTGTAAAGTGTGCTACCTCTGTATAAATACATACATTTATGTTTACTTTGTAAGGTGTGCTACCTCTGTATAAATACATACATTTATGTTTACTTTGTAAAGTGTGCTACTCTGCAATATGTGATGAGAGCTGGAAGATTTTCTACTGTCAAAACTGATTGGGTAGTAAAGCTCTTAAGTCTTTCCATACAACAGTCATGACCTTTTAGTGTCAATACACTCAATAAAATTTTGAATGTATCAGTGCATGTCAAGAAGTGTGGGATCAAAACAGATTATACTTTAAATTTTTATACTGTTTAAACAAAAAAAAAAACATTTATAACAAAGTATTTACTTTTGAGTCACCTATCTCAGCTCCGACTTTAATACTATAAATTATATCTTCAATCGCACAACGTTCAGTGTCTCAAGTGAATTAAAAACATACTACAGATAACCAACTGTGGGGAAGAATATACAACATGAACCTCCAATCTTCTTGGTTTGCTGACACAAAATTTGTAAAACCTACTACAGAACCCCTGCCAAGTTTCAAGTACTTCATCTCAACATAGCTAACAGATGTTTACAACTAAAAGAAAGACCAGGTTTTCCTCTACACAAAGAGTATTAGTTTTATTTGTCATAGACATTCACGGATAGTTGGCTTTGAATTTGTTCAGTTCCTTGCACCTACAGGAATTTCTTAAACATATTTATAATTCACTTAGAAAGCTAGCTAAATTACATTGGTTTTGGAACATTCTATTCTATTGACTAATACAATCTTTGAATTTTAAAATACATAACTGGAAGGTACATTAATTTATATCTTGACAACCACCCAAGTACAAAAATAGTGAGACCTAGCAAAGTTATGTCTACAAATGAGATCCTGCTACAAGTTATTGCTTTTCAGGAAAAGATAAGCTATTTCCCCAGCACAAAGTTCTGTCATAAAATTATATAAAAACATGAAAAGGTTAACAGGTGAAATTGTTAAGGTACGTAAGGTAACACTTTCAAGATAGTTATGTTTTCAGAGAAAAAGGTATTTATTTTATTTCATATTTTTCAACTTCTCGTTTCATTTCACTTCAACAATTTTGCAACAGTTATTATAAAGATAAGAGAAAGTACAACAAAATAAAGTTTTACTGGAAAAAACTTGTTATTCAATTAAAAACTTCTGGAGGTCATGCAAATAAAATATGAGCATTATAAAATGAAAAAAATGTTTCTCGCATGAAAAATCACCTTTCACTCATACAGACTCTGAACACTTTATAAATTATTTTTAAAAAAGCTTATTTGTGTAGATTATGTTACAGTTTTACCTTTAAGGAATGTGAAATTCCAAAATTTATGTTTACTGAGCCTGTTTATTTTTACTGTTTCTCAAAAGGATAAAAATTATTGTTAACAGAACTGAAACTAGAATTGCTATGTGAAATAATTCATATTATCAAAATATTAAAATACAAGCTTAAAAAAGACGTTTTATAATATCAGTTCACATATACAGTTAAAAGCAACTTAAAAAGGGGTTGTTGTAAGGGTTGTTCAACTCAATGTCACCTGAAACAGTATTGTTTCCCCCCCCCCCTAAGCCACTAACATGGAAGAAAAGCAGAACAGTCATTGTGAAAAAAAGAAATTTACCTTTGGAATGTTTACTCGTGACCAGAAAAGTTCCAAGTGTTCTCTCATCTTAGAAGGTTTGTACTTTGAGTACAGTATGGCCAATTCTGTGAACATTCCCATGTGAGCCCTCTCCAAACCTGTAGCCAAGAAAATCTAAGCTATATTTATATTTCAAACAAATAATACAAGTAAAATATTTTAAACAGTGTACATCTAGCCCCATAAACTATTGACAAAACATACCTCTAACACTAGTCATACAAAACTTCATATGTACAAGAATGCAATAGTTTTGTAACAAAGCAAACTGCCAAAATTATAATATTTTTTCACCAGATTACAATTACAGATACACAAGTGCCACATTTAAAATGTTCAAAAATTATCACACAAATTGTGAATGAAAGTTAGAAAATCCATTAAATTCTCATTCTATGATACAAATAATCCAAGATATACTCATGTACGTATTCAATGATACAAATAATTTAAGTAAGATCTAGTCGTGTATGTATGCATTTGAGCATCAGATATCCAGTATTATTTTTAAAATATTACTCAAACAATTAGTTTGTACACCACAACTACTGTATATTATACTTAAAAATGGATTTTTCAATCAAACCAAATACAAATAATTATCAGCTGTCTTTATGTTTACATTTAAAACCCCTCAAGAAAAATGAACATCTCCATTAAAACTGTGGACTTACAGAAAGTTAGTAAGATAAACACATACACACAACTATGACATGGAAAAATTACAAACTTCAAGCTATTCTTTCCATTAAAATCAAGTAGCATGAGTAATAGATGTCAGGAAAGTTAGGTTCAGGTAAAGGAGATGTATCTTTGAGAAATGGAGGTTTATTTTATATAAAATACTTGCTATCTTTCATATACTATAAGAGAGGCATAGTTACGAAACCAGATATTTCACAATAAAATGGGTTTAATAAGTAAAATGCTGTTGTATAAAGTTAATAATGGCATCACAAACCTAAAGCAGCTTCCAGAAGACTAATCACTTCCTCAAAATGTCCTCTGTCTTGATAATAATTAATGAGGTCTTCCAATTCATCAGCATGGACCACTATGTGAAGCCCACACATCTGGGCTAGTCTGAACTCTTCGTTATTCACACATGCAAAACACACCTGAAACATGAGAGGCAATCATCAACTTAGTTGTATCAAGTTGTTTTTGTATTGTCTTCAAATTAAACCACATTTAAAAATGAATAACTGTCGCAAAACAATTTCATTTGCAGTATAAATTAAAATATTGCCAATCTTAGAGATATTGTTTTGTTTTTTTGTTTTGAATTTCGCACAAAGCTACTCGATGGCTATCTGTGCTGGCTGTCCCTAATTTGACAGTGTAAGACTAAAGGAAAGGCAGCTAGTCCTCACCACCCACCGCCAAATCTTGGGCTACTCCTTTACCAACGAAATGTGAGAATGACTGTTACATTATTATGTCCTCACATAATAAAGGGCGAGCATGTTTGGTGTGATGGGGATTCAGCCAGCAACCCTCAGATTACAAAACTAGTGCCTTAACAGCCTGGCCATGCCAGGCCACAAGATAATGAATGTAGTTACTTTCTTTTGTGATTTTAGAAAATTCTAATGTACTCTCAAATATTATCTTCTAATTTAAGGAAACTCGTAAGCAACTGTTATATTAAAAGGAATGCTGTAAGTAATTTATAACAGTTATAAAGAAACACAGTTCAACAAGTGTACAAAAAGAAAAATTAACATGACAGTGCAGGTTAAGTTCTTAAAACAAAAACTATGAATGTACACAACGAACTGAAATTAACATAAACAAGTGATTTCATAAAATAATGCATATTTTCTGTAATACTGGAATTACCTCAACTTTAGTGATTAAATTATTTTGAATTACAAACCACAAAAACTTCATTCACAACTAGAACGTATGATCTACAAGTTACCACATTTCAACTGAAACAAAAAATATTCAAACTACAAGTTGCTGACCACTGACCTTTAAAATACACACTTCATTATACAAATGGTCAAATGCTTAAGAAAAACATTAGGGGAAAGTCTGAAAAATATATATAATGACTACCTCTGAGGAAGTATTTGGGATTTCATTTACCTATTACATTTGATGAAAATGTATTGAAGAAATAAACAACTATTTATGAAATACTGAAAACTTTTAATTTTCTACTTCTAATTTCATTTTGGGAGTTTATCCTTTAGTCAGCTCATAAGGCATTACCTCTTTCCAAGTTCGTGTAGAATTTGCTTTACGAGCACTATCGACAGCACCCTGGAATTCCTTCAAGTGAACCAATGTAATGGCTAGCCTAGCAAAGTTTGACACATTATTGTAGAGTAACTTGGCTGGTTCATAGAGACCATTGTCAAAACATCGGTCTCCAATCTGAAAACAGAATCTCAAGATGCATTTACAGATTTCTTAAATCAACTACGTCATACAAACACTTAAAAGCAAAGAAAACTAATTAAAATAACCTATTAATACCCTTAAACTTTTATCTACTGATTTTTGTCCAAACTAGTTTAGGGTTGGATAGTATGCTGTGAGCAAAAACTCTTTATAACAGGATGGTCAGCTTGTATAGTAATCATATGGGAATTCAAACTAGTGACCCTCAGACTGCAAGTTCAACACCCTAAACCATCAGACCATTTCAGACCCAAAATATTGCATTAAATACAATAAAACAATTTATACTGAATCTTTAGTAAAATTTAGCTAAATTTTAATGCTCTTTGTAGTAATGTACAACAAGCTTCTCTCGTCAATCAGCTAACTTGCAAACATTTACAGGTTAATAACAATACGTTATCATAATTGTTTTGTGCAAGGTTTCCCTGACTGAAAGGACAAAGAAGGGTTTAAGTTTCATCATAATATATAAACAAGATCAATTAAAGAAAATTGCACCTGAAACAACTGAATTCATAAATATCTTTTAAATAAAAGTAAATTATTCAGTATCAACATATTTATTAAGAAAGACTTCAGTCAGGACACAATGTTGTGCTGAGAAAAAACTGGATCTCCTACCTGAACCCTTAAACAATGAGAATGTTCTAGGTAGGAGTATCAACTGATGATGGCTGCTGTTTAAGGGGTAAACATGTGTACACTAATGGAGACCAAAGTGTGCATTCATAACCTTTCACAAGAGTGCCATTAAATATGACATTATGCCAGTTATCAATTATTTGTTTTAAACTACACTGTCCATTTATCAACAGTGTAATAATAGAGGGTAAATGCCAAATGCTTGTGGATACAGAAGAAAAACATACTAGTTTTGAAGGTTCTAGAAGATATGCAAGTTCAATCTGGAAAGTATACACTGGACTTGTGTATTTTTATTCTTCACATAAACACCACCTTAAACCCCGACTTTAGAAACTCACAGAAACATCTTGTGTAAATACACTTTTTAACAACTTATATATTTCACTAAAAACTTGCTATATTTCACATATGTACCCTGTAGTAAATTTAGGGGTCAATCAATCTGAGACAATTATAACATTATCAACTAAGGACACAAGTTTAATAAAATGATACATCTATGCTACTTATTATATAAATTATGGTCCATTTGTGGTTTTGTTTAGCCATAAATAAATTACAATAAAATATTATACTCTTAGCTACACTGGACAACAAAAAGTAACATCAAAAACGTTTACACCGAATTAGATTTTTGCCACTGAATTTTCTGTATTATATTTAGAAAATCTCCTGCTCAAATATAAACAAAAAATTGATTTTATTGAACACTATGTTAAATACATTATCCATTAAAATTACCTTCTGGATATCTGCATGATTTGGCCCTGAAATAAATTCCTCTAAGTCTGAAAGACGGTTTGTTTTGGCATAGGCATAGATTAATTCTGACTCTACGTAAGACTCTCTTGCTTTTTTTCTAGCCATCTGAAGAAATCTAACCAAGTCTTCCCAGTTTTCTAAAAAAAAATTTCAAAAATTTTAATTTTCCCAAAACATCCTTTTTGAAAAAAATTTGTTTCAATCTTAAAACGTTTTAAAATTTGTTGAAAAGAATGGAAACTTTAATATTATTATTACTTACTAAAGATAAGCTCTAACAACACAACTTTTAAAATTTTTAATTCTTCCAATTACAACAGGAGTTGCATTACTGAAAGTTTTGGTGCATGTTTGGCATAACTTTAAATTTTATGAAATTACCTTAAACGTTCCATCAGTTTCAAGAGCATTTTTTACTCTTTTTGAAATATGTTTGTTATGATACAAGCAAAACAACCCTGCCTTCTTTCTTTTTTAGAAAAATTAAAGAACTCTCTGGTTATTTCAGTCAATACTACCTACTGGTACACTGTTCTTTCAAAGTGTTAAACACAAGTGTCATGGCTTACAGACTTTACAAAAGGTTCAGGATTCTGGATCCTGCTACATGTGATTAAAACTGTCATTTTCCTGGTATTTTTGTTCAGTTCAAGAAATGTGTCTGCAGTGGACAAGTCTTATGTCTTGGAAGTCACAACATTCATAACAGTTTACATGAGGTATATACAAACCTGATTTTAATAACCTATTTTTTTGTTCAATTTCTTCACATTAAGCCAATAATTTTATGGATTATGTATTATTATTATTATTGAAACTGTAATTTAAGCACTTTTGGATTATGGTGACTAAACATTCCCAGTAATGAAATGGGCTCATTTCCAACGACTTTACAAAATTTCAAAACCCGTGCAAATCCTGAGAAATAACATTAATGGTTACTGAATTTCATTCTCAAATTGTTCAATTATACCAACTGAAAAGTGCTGAAAGGGTTAAAAACAGACATCCTGCATGTTCATATTCTGTTCACATAGAGAACATATATCACATGGTTAAATTTTCTTTATATCTTAATTTATCTAAGTGCTGAGATTATTCAGTACAAAAACAAAGATTTGGAAGTGTACCACCTGTCTTGTGAGCAGTTTGAACAACATCCATATAGGACGACGGATCTCCGGCTTTGATGAAAGAATCGATGGCCTCCTTTACAAGTCCTTGATCTAATTGTGCTTTTGCCAGTTGACTCCAAACTGCAGGCTCGTTGCATCGTTCAGCAAATTCATAAGCTCTGTCAAGGTTTTGGATGTGCTCAATAAGTACCTGGAATATGACATACGAAAACAGTTTCTCAAAATATACTTGTTTACAACAATGCTCTCCAACAACATTAACATAATTATGAATAAATTTTCAGGTAATGAAAGATTTTTAAAAAAATCCAGGCTTATATCTCTTAATATTTTGTTTCTTAAGCAAAATCTACTCAGTTAAACAGAATTGGTTTAATCATGGAAGCTTACAAAATAAGGTGCCAATATTAAACTATAATCTTTTGCTTTCTCTTCCAGTAATAAATAAAAAATATTTAAAACTGTCCATACCTGTACAGCAGAAATGTTGACATCAAATTTTCTGAATATGGCAAAAGCCTCTTCAAACAGTTCACTTCCAATTGCAATATTTGCAATATCAGGAGCATCATAATTGTCGAGACGATTGATGTACTCCATGACACGAGTTCGATCGGCCTTGATAGCTGTCAGGATCAGAAGATTTTGTAGATTTCTGAAAAATAAACAGAAGTGAAAAATAAAACATACTATAAATACCTCTTTGGTTAAATCATGTCTTTCTGTTTGTTTTTTGAATTTCATGCAAAACTACACGAGGGCTCTCTGTGCTAGCCATCCCTAATTTAGCAGTGTAAGACTAAATGGAAAGGAGGTAGTCATCACCACCAACTGTCAGCTCTTCGGCTACTCTTACCATCGAATAGTAGGATTGACAGCCATATTATAATGCCCCCACAGCTGAAAAAGGGAGGGTGCATGTTTGGTGTGATAGGTTTCCAAACCCATGACCCTCAGATGAGTCGAACACCTTAACCCACCTGGGCATGCCGGAACATATTTAAGTGTGTAACACTATTAAAACATGGGCATCAGCACATAATACTGTTTTGTAAAGTTAATACAAACAAATATTTGATAAAATTAGAAAACTCAGGTTACTTTCACTTATCTCTTGTGTAAATTATAAATTGTGGCAGTTAGTTCAGTACAACTAGTATATTTAAACTAGCTTTTTAGTTTTAAACCAAAGCTAAAACTCCTGGTGTAGGTTTTTCTTCATGCAAATTATACTTAATTGATGCTAGCTAGCTTTCAAACTACATTTTAAACTACGGTTTCCTTTATACTCTGGTTGTACAACCTACAACATAAAGCAAATTTGTTAATACCTATTAAGGACTTGCACATAGAAATAATCCAAATGAAAGATTTTTAGATATGGTTTATAATTGGAAATTGATGTTATTCTAGTTACTTTTTGTACTTATTTTTTATTTATTGATGGATTTACAACCAAAATTGTGACATGAAACACTTGGTTCACTTTCTTTATCCACTAGTTGTTGTTTTTTTAACACATGCAAAGCTCTCCTAACATACCTGTGGTCGCTGAATGCCGAATTTTCTAAAACAATCTTTTCCAACAGTTCAATGAGTTCATTTGGCAAGTCTGCTGTCATGAATGCTTTTACAGTGACAGAAATGTCCTCAGGATCCTGGGTTTCAGATAAAGCAGTTTGTACAACTTGGTCAATAAGTTGGCGACGAAATGGGTTAGTGTCATTGAGAACTTCAGCCCACAGCTCCTGGTCTTTACGTCTCACTAAGTAACGAGCTTCGCTCTTAAACAAGGAATTCTCGTTGCATACTTTGATGAGCTCACGGTCGCATTCTCCTCGTTCGTATGCCATGCAAGCCAGATGTGGATCTCGTTTTTCACAGTATTTACCGACAACACGGCTGTCATAGTATTGATTCTCTCTGCAACATTAAAAGATACAAGAATGCATCAGTATAGCACATGACTATTTTTAAAGAATAAACTTTATATATTACAAGTTACATTATTTTTTTATAATCTGAAGAATATATATTTAGAGACAAAAACAAACTGATCTGATTCAGAGGTTATTATACTCTTCTGTTTGTAATTATATAAAAGTAGAGAACATCTCCAAGCATCAGGAACTGACAGTATTTATTAAATTCTAATGTCAGATAGTTAGTATAATTTAGTCAACTTAGTCACTATTCGTGAAAGTCCATTTTTATTGGAAAATGTGAACTCACCTTAAGAATCTTTCAGGATTGTTGTTCGAGTCAATATAAATTTTAGCCATGGCATTATGAGTTGCAGGTTCAACAATACCCTCGTGTATTCTCATTTCAAGCCAAGGCAACAACAGTTTGAGTCGATTCCGTTTCTCTACTTCTTCTACCAGTTCATCAGTGGAGAACTGACCTTTTACATTCATAATAAGCGACTTAATGACATCTTCTGAACAGTCAACATCTAACAATCCTCCTACAACTACAGGGAGTCTAGAAGGGTTGACCTAGTAAAGTCAAGGTAAATCCATGAGGAAACAATTTTATAAGGTCAAATTTTTTTTATTTATTATACTTAGATAAAAAGTAATATGACCCAATCCTAGAAATTAACCAAATTGAAAATGTAAGTATTTTTTTATTTATTAAATTGTAACTTCTAAAGACCACAAACCTCAAATTACTTTGAATGTTTTAAAACTGGCATCAGAATACAATTTTCTCAAAACTAACAATTACATATTTCAAAGTCTAGTGAACTGAAAACATCAAGGTCTTACCAGTGTATTATAAAAGTCTAGATTAGTGAGTAAGGGTCAAGGTAACTAGAGTTAAGTATGTCATTTTCAGTTAAGAAATGCAATAAACATTAATTACAAAATGGTTAAACAAATGTGTTAATGTAATTTAAAATGTTACAATGTCACTCCGGGAGAGAAAACTCTTAATTTTTCAATCTTGAAATTTGGTAACCCCTAAACGTGAACTTTTGTAATGTTGAAAGAAGCTACAATATATTAAAGAGCTCTGATGATACCATTCAAAACTTCAAAATTAGTTAATAATAATTAGTTTTGCAAACTTGGAACATTACATAAAAGCTGGGAGTGTTATGAACAGGAACATAACTCAAGGTGGTACTAAAATGATTAACAACAAAAGTACCTTGGAAACATAAATTTCAATGTACTTCTGGAGGTTGTTGCGATACAGGTATAACACTAGATCATGCACAAAGTCAAAGCGGTCACAGACAATGATCAGTGGCAACTGGTCGGTAAGTTTGGCTTCCTTTAAGAAGTTTTTCACACGATCTGGGTTGTAACAGTTACTTTCTCTACAAATTCTTTCCACCTCTTTGATCTGTCCAGTTTTACATGCTGCCTGAAATATTTCAAAATACATAATTTCAACTTATTTGTGAGATAACCTATTGAACAAATTTGTTAGAAATATATCATATAAAGTAAGATATCTCTTACACAAGAAATTAGTGGCATGTAGAGTTCAAAAGTTAAAAATTGAATGCAATTGTGCAGGTAAGAATATGCATGTTTGTGTCCACACACAATGTTTGAATAAAGCTTTATTTCACAAGCATGCTTATTTGCTTACCATAAATTATAATTACCACAGCTTTTTGTGAAACTTTTCTAAAAATATGAGAAAGAAACTTGAGACCTGGTTAAGTACAATATGTGAAACTTCAACATCAGCATGACTGCACCTCCTTCTCAAACACACAACCGTTTCTTAACCTTTTCAAAAGTATGTGAATGAAACATAAAACAGTTCAGTAGAAGATATACTCTGAAAATTTCCTATCAGTGACTTACTTGGATATACTGACCTGTATATATTTGAAGTGGACTTCTGGATCTTGGCTAAAGTTTACAATGGATCCAAGGAAGTAGAAAAGACCTGCACATAATAGCAAAACATTACACTTTAGAGACGTACAAAACACAACATTAAGCAATGAAATTCAACCCATAAAGACTTATGTTCAGACTAATCAGTAGCAGTTCATATAAAGACAAACTATTACAGTGAAAGTAGCAAAGCAGTAACAATTAACAGAACAGATAGAATGAACAATGAGAAGGATTGTTGGAGGTCTAATAGCACTCAACAATTTGGCCATAGAAACATGCCAGTTATTTATTAACTTAATCTTTTAAAATGTTTCTAAACAATTTATGCACCACATATCAATGTCCCCAAGTCACATAAGTCACATAAAAAGTACTAATAAAATAGCAATTACCTTCAACAATAACAACTGGTGTCCCCTTTGTATTTTACACTAAAAAAAACAAACTATTTTATCCTACTTTTGTTTTTGGTAATTTTGTCACACTAAACAATGCAACAGGTAAATATATAAAACTACACAATAATGAAGAGTATAGAAACTGTTGGTTGAGTATTAATGGATTCTTTGTGTCACGATGTTTATAACATATATCAGAAAGAGCACACACTTGTTTTGTAACCTGTGTCTACCACGAGCCGCATCCAAATAGTCTTGTCAAAAAAATCTAAACTGATTTTGAAGTAGAAGGATAAAGAGTTGTTGGTGTTACTTAACAAAAGACCTGGAAGTATCTTTAACCTTGTTTTAATGTAGTGGTATTGCTGATGTATCTAGTTGATGGAGAAAGTTTTAAACCTGTGATAACATTATTCGTGAATGAATAGTACAAGTAGGTGACAAAGTATCTGCTACATAATTTGGTAAGGGAATATGAGAAGTAGCACAAACAACACTGTTTTATTAAATAAAAAAGCATAATTAGAGTGACCGGGTTTTAGAAAGTGTGAAAAATAAATATACAATCCACAAAACAATGAACTCAAAAAGTACAAAAACAAAACATGTTACACCCTGGGGTTAAAACTTTAACCCTTTAGCTGCTTTGTTTTGTGTAAATCCAAATACACATTTACACTCACTGGCTGCAATATTCAGATTTACCCCACAGCTAACAAAAACCATTTATTGCAACATGCCATATTATCCCCCTTGAAATGATGATCAAACCTGTGTGCGCTGCCATCTGTGTTCTATGTTGTGAAACCTGGATGTTAACAAGCCTCATTACAAAAGTGAAATGTAAAATGAAAAGTATTTCAGAAGTAAATTATCACAACTTCATACCATAATGTAGAATAAAACAAATAGTAACTATAAACCTTCATAGCTCTTGAATGATTCAAAAAGATCAATTAGGGCAGTGGTGGACAGCTGCTCGTGGTACTTAGTCGCTACTTGTACGGAAATTTGCAGGTTCTGTCGAATGTTATGAGTAAGCATGGCCTTTAGACATTCAAGAGAGTCTTCAACAGACAGTGAACCAAAGTAATTCACCAGCCACTATATTAAATATAAAAAAACAATACAGTACATCTTAATATACAATCCAAAAGACAATACCCAGAAAATAAAAATAAATCTACATAGTCATGAGTGATTTATAATTGCATACTAGCCTTCAAATAGCATTGAATACAATCTTGTTTTTTCAGTCATACACCAATACATCCAAAATTACTAAATAGACTGGTTTAGTGCTTGAACCCATATTGTCCTGAACCAAAAACACATTTAATTTATGCATCAAGTAATAAAAAAATAAATAACCCAGCCCCAGATAAGCCTAAATAGTTCACTAATAACAGCAAAATATGCGATATATGAAAAGTTAGCATACGTCCTTGCATTTTTCCCATTTATTTTCACTTTCTCAATTTGAGAAAGCCGGCATCTTTCATCCACTTAAAAAATAATGATCAAGTTATTTTGCAGTTGAACAATGTCTATTTTAACACACACACACACATTAACTCCTTAACGTAACTATTACAGCTTTCAAATTAATGAAAGTAAAATGGTTTCAAAATCAAGAACTTATATGAAATTATTTTATGATTTAATTTTCTAAAATTAACATTCCTTTTCTCTTCAATAATCTAAAATGTCAGAAGACAAGATAACTAATTTATTTTAAACCATCAAAGTTTCAAACAAATTGTAATTTACATAACTTGTGTATTTCTCATTAAAGAGAAATTTTAATTTTAAAACCTTTTTATAATGCCTAACTGTTTCAATAATAACAGCTTGAAACATTTTCACAATACCCAACTTAATGTCTGAATAGTTTTGTTTTTATACTCACCTCAGGATTAAGCAGGTGTGTGTGAACAATAGCTCGTTTGATGTCATAAAGGTCTGTATAATGTTCCAGGGCCTATTTATTACAAATTATAATTAATGACTGATTTAAATTGAAAACAAAACAAACTTTACACAAATATTACAGCCTACATTGGTGATAGGATTGATTCCTCTTTTCTATAAACAAAATACTCAACAGCTGAAAGCAAAGCAATGCTAACTATTGCTCACAAAAATAGTGGTATATCCTCACTGCTATGTAGGTCCTACTTCTTCAGAAGTCTCTCTGACAAGGATACATTTCATAACTGATTTTGAACTTTACATCCTAGCTTCCTCTCTCTGGATTAAGTGTGCATTGTTTATTCTCTCAGCTTGTTTCAAATGAAATCAAACAATAGAAGACATAGTTGTGAAGTAAAAAGTAAATGACAGAGTAAATCAGTAACTAAAATTCATCTTTTGCTTTCTAATTTTAACAGCAACAGGTTAATGTTCCTACAATGCAGCAACTATTTTAACGACAAGAGAACAAAAACCATGGTAACCTTGTAACTATTTACAAGGTCAGCATCAAGCAATATCACTGAAAAAAATAATGTAGAAACCATACAAAAGGTAATTAAAATATATTACTTTATGTGCAACTTTTACATTTCTATATCATAGTATTATTTATACAGTTGTAATATGAACAAATGCAAATTGTTTTATTGAATTCACAGAATTATAGTAAATCTGGTTGTAAGAAATTTAAAACAAACCAACAAACCCTTTGTAAAAGTCCAGCTTTCTCGCACAGCTGAGCAACATGTGCTCGATCATAATGGGTAAACATCTGATTACCAAGAATAGCATCAGCAACCTAAAACAGAAAAAAAGTTAATTTTCATTTTCAAATAACATCCCGATAAAAAGTATATCCTTATGTTAAAATACACATAGTCAACCTAGTACAGTCTCATTGTTGTGTAACTTACCACTGTAATTCATGAAAATTAATAAAGTCAAACTTACTTGTGGAGCAGTCATAAGATTCATTTCCAGCAGTCTAGTTTGCAGGGGTCCTTCAGAAGGTCGGTTATTTTTCAAAGCATCCAGAAGGAATGAAGTACACTGTTGCACCAGGTTGAATTCCATGAACACATCTACAATCTGGAATTTTACAAAAACTACAGAATTAAAAACAAACTTCCCAATAATGACAAAGAGATTTTGTACAATTCTCAAATTTCCAACACGTTAAAAAGTTTCTTTTTAAAAATGGCCAAAAGGGAAAAAATAGTTTGATATACACACACACACGAAGAAGTAGGTTTCTAAATTAAAAGTTGTCAGTGGAATTCCTTACTTGGTTAATGTCTGCAAGAGGTTCATCATCTTGAACCAGCATCTGTGAAAACGAGACTCCCTGGTCAGGATTAATTCTCATCACCTGCCGGAGCAGAGTGTTATAATCTGGGGTGTATCCAACTTTTTTAGCATAAAGGATTATTTTTTGAAACTGGCCAGTTTCTGCAAAACACTGGATAACCTAAGATTGAAATAAATTGAGCCTCATTTTAATTGGGTTGGTTAAAAGTGAATTCGGTTTTCAGTTTCAATAAATCTTTGTACATACATAAATACATCACTTTTAATTAGCTCTTATCATCCACTCAATCAATTCCATAATTAGGAACAGAAAACCTTACAAAATTAACAATAAAAATTTCCTTCATTTATATACCAGCTGGAGTAACTGACCCCTGGATGGAGGTTATGTAAATTTATAATTCATGGAAGGTTATCTTAGAATATGAAATTTTGCTTCCCATATAAAGTTTGTTTTTTTAAAAAAAAAGTCCTTAAAAACTGCAAAACACAAAATATGAAACCATAATTCTGCATGCATCTCCCCAAAGACCCAATGAATCTCTAGACCAAATGTTTTCAAGATCAGTCTACATTGAGAGAAGTGGGAAAAAAATGCCAGCAAACCCCCATACCAATTTTGGTGAAGATTTATCCACACCCTATGATTTAGTTGCATGGGCATACAACAGACAGTAGTATTACATACATATCTACGTACACACACAAGTATAGATTAATGCAAACCATGCGTCTTTCTAAAACAGCAAATTTTTCATCTACTATCTACCTAATAATGTCAGCATGGTTAAAACAGAAATGGTTTAGACTATTACTACAAGTTGTGTCCAGCTTACTCAACTGGTCTGTAAGTATACACTTTTGATATTTCAATGAATAAACAGTTTTTTTATAACTGGTAAATATGTCATGCACATATTTAAATTTATCTTTAGACCCAATTCAACCAAACAGATGGAGAACCATGTCAATAGATAAATATGCAGCAATTTCTGAAGGTATAAAGTATATACTTCATACAGCTAGAGGTAAACAAATAAGAGAACTGAAAAATTGCAAATTTTAGAATTAAGAAATCCTGCTATAAAAAGTAATTAAACAAGAATTAAAACCACAATTACATATTTATAAAATGTAATCCATGATGAATTAAGGAAAAACGTGACAATTGTACATTTCACATCATTTGTAACTGATGATATCCTTTACTGGTAAAACCATGGTCATGAAAAATATGTCTGTGTAAAACATACAACTGTATCTCAGAATGGCTGGTATGCATATTAAGACTTCCACTGACAAGCAGAGAACAACAATTCAACTTTCCTTGGCTATCGTTAATCTATGAAGGTCAAAATGTTCTCTGCCCATCAATAAAAGTTTATATAAAATAATTATAAAAATTCAAAACACTAATTATTTTTTAGACACCTGTTAGAATTTTTTTTAGATGGAGTAAATCATTACATTTTTGTCGGTACAGAAACAAGTCAATAGATGAAACAAAGCTAAAAATTGGTACACTTATGAATGTTAAAGTTCATTTTCACCTAAAACAGTTTAAAAACACTGAATTTTTGTGATAATAATCTGCAGGTTACTTTTGTAACCTTAATTTTGAACTTGTTGAAATCCTACATACATCACCATAAACCTGATTACTTTCTTGTTTGTTGTAGGTTCTCCTTCAATAGCTGTTTATGTCATGTATTTGAAACATCCGAGTTTCGACTTTGGTGACATTTATGGGTTATTAATACTTACTAATAAATATATATAAAACAGGCATAATAGTAAGCCTGGCCTGGAAAAAATTAGTGGATATTTACATTTCTAGAATTTCCTCAAGTCCAACAAATTTTTCTTTTGTTAAACAAGTTCCTACCTCTGTATTATACAAAGATGAAGTTTTTCTGACATGAAAAATGTTTAATTACTTCCATGCACACTTGGCTCCAACATAAATAATATTCTTCAGATTTTGTGAGTGAGAAACACATCATAATTCAGTCTTGAAGTGAATTTTAGATAAATTATTTGTATTATTAGAGAGTTCTCAAACATCAACTTTTTATTAATTTTTCTTTTAACTGGCAAAAACTAACAAGTAAACAATGTTAAATATCTCTATAAAAATAAAATATTACAAGCTAAGCACACAACACAAAAAGTGAAAAGGAAATTAATAAATATTAGCTTACATCTTGCTTCTATAGCAAATCTTATATAAACTACAGAATAATAAAAAAATGATTCAATCAATTCTGAAGTATGATAACACTACAACTTCACAACTGTTATTGTAGTTAGTGGCTATAATAAACATTTTTCAAATACTGATAAAGCCAATTAATCCACATATCAGAAAGACATGACCAGGAAACAAAATATGGTTTAAGTCATCATCCAGAGTAAAATGCACAAGTTTGGTAGACAGACAACACTTTTGCAGAACATTATATTCAATAGTTCCTACACTTACTTATGTTTACTGAATTACTGATTTAGACTGCTTGCTTCTGGTTATGATTTTTGTACTCAAAGCTTCAAACATACATTACCTTTTTTTTGTTCATTTTTATTGTTCAATTTTTTTATTCATAGATAGATGAATATTTATTGTTTCGATGTAACTTTTCTCATATATATTCTTTCATCAAAACTATTCAGTCGCTTATAAGTTTTATGAAGGTTTTATTTTTTTTATTTAAAAAGAAACCAAAGTATGTTAGATTAAACTATACATAAAAGAAAAAAAACATTACCACACTTACTTTGTTTGGAACATTTGCTCTTAAGTAAACAGAAAGGGCCAGAGTTGGATCTACTTGCTTCACCAAGTCTCCCAATTCTTCACTACATTCAAGCTAAGTCGCATACAAAATTCATTTATTTAAATACATTTAGTTGCAATAAACACATTTCAGAGCCAAAACTAAATATTTCGGCTCTACATTTAACGATAAATTGTAAAATTAACTATTTTATTCAGACACATAACACAAAAAAAATGTTTAGTCTGTGATCAGAATATTCTATTTAAAAGAAATAATATTCAGAAAGAAAAACAACATACCTATACTACATTAGATGGAAACTTAACAATAAATACTAAAAATACCTTGTCATCTTTCAACCACTTTTCTAAGAGTTGCTTTCTTCCTTGCTGTAAAACTGGACGACACAATTCTAGGGATTCAAACTTGTTCAACTGGCCTTGGTCCAGAAGGATTCCAAAATACTGAAGAAGAGGAGATGTCTGACCAGGCTGTGTAGGAACTTGCTGGAAGCGTTGAATTGTTTGAGGAGTACGCAGTATACCCTGACATCAAACACTTCTTATTTAGTACTTAAAGTACAGGACAACATACAAGCTGTTTAAATATTCAGTTCAAAATTTTACTTTTCCAAATTACAAGTCTTATTATTTGTCTTGAGACCATAAAACAGAACCACTTGTAAAAAGATGGTATCCCTCATATATTTACCAAAAAAATCAGAATCTTGGTTTGTTTGTCTATTTTTTTGGAATTTCGCACAAAGCTACTCGAGGGCTATCTGTGCTAGCCATCCCTAATTTAGCAGTGTAAGACTAGAGGGAAGGCAGCTAGTCATCACCACCCACCGCCAACTCTTAGGCTACTCTTTTACCAACGAATAGTGGGATTGACCGTCACATTATAACACCCCCACGGCTGGGAGGGCAAGCATGTTTGGCGCAACGCAGGTGCAAACCCGCAACCCTTGGATTATGAGTTACATGCCTTACGCGCTTGGTCATGCCAGGCCAATAATTTGGCATTTACCACTTTAGCTGTCACCAGGTAGGCGTCTCTTTATGTTTGCATGTTTTCTTTTTCAGTAAAGCCACATCAGGCTATCTCTTGATTTCACCGAAGGGAAACGAACTCCTGATTTTAGCAGTATAAATCTGTCAACTTACAAAAAAGAGAGCATGTTTGGCACGACGAAGATGCAAACCCGCGACCCTCAGATTACGAGTCGCACGCCAGGATTTTGGAAATTATCATTAACTACTGAATAAATGTATTAACTTTTAACATTTTATACGTAGCACTGGTATGCCCACAATGTTTTCCTTGCACATAGTCCTCCTTAGTAGGTTTGCATGATTTTAAAAATATCATACCAAGTACACATTGCTGTGTGGGAAATTCCATAAACTAGAATAAAACATTTGTCTTCAACCTTACTTGAAACAGTAAAGATGTTTTGGAGCAAACTAAAAGAAAAAATGCAGGCAAATATCTCAATTTTATTAATACTATTAGATGGCAAACAGGATCAAGAACGTAGTTTTGGTCTAAATCCCTGAAGAGCAAGCAATTTTCAAGATTCCTGATTTTAAAATATGAGCATTTATGACAAGAATAAACCACCGATGTAAACAACGTTATGCTTACAATTTTCTGCTACTTCCCACCAAAAAAATAAAAAGGTAAACTTTACCCACAAGGTTTATTATTAGTAAAATATGAGGCACCTTTGGAGCATTGGCAGCAACTTTAGCAGCTTCAGAATACTGTCCACTTCCAAACAATGTGTTGAATTTCCTGACAA
Organism: Carcinoscorpius rotundicauda; assembly: GCA_011833715.1. Classification (NCBI taxonomy): domain Eukaryota; kingdom Metazoa; phylum Arthropoda; class Merostomata; order Xiphosura; family Limulidae; genus Carcinoscorpius; species Carcinoscorpius rotundicauda. Next base: position 100,335,770 of record CM022394.1, on the reverse strand, counting down.
ACAGATCTTCTGCCCCAGCAAGGTTGTTCCTGACAGCCATTCGTAATGCAAGGTCTGGGTTTTGTAAAACATTAGTGATGTATGGAATAATGTTATCTTCTTCCACACTGACTGACAGAACCTTTTGTTTTTTTAAAAGAAAATGTGTTTGTTAATCAAATACGGTTTAGTGAAGAAAATTACACAAAAATGTAAATGCTTAAACAATTTTTGAACAACTGTGTGATGTTATTTGTTATTTAAATTATTTCAGATTTTTTCTCATCTAATATCTTTACATCATTCCTACATATCAACATGACAGTTGTTTCACAGTTCTATTTATTATAAAATAAATTTGGATGCTTTCTCAAACACAAGTTTATGTAATAAAACAAATTCACAGTATACGTGTAACACAAAGTATACACATACAGTAGTCAGAGATGCACAATTCTTACTTGACCTTTCCTGTTAACACCAATTATTCCAGACGAAGGTTCATGAGGGGCTGTGACAAAAATGGTATCAGCACTGATACGATTCATGTAGATGCAAATACCGCTTTCTATGTCATACAGATGTATGTAGCCATACTTAGTAATCAAATAAATTACATCATGCTTTGGACTAATCTACAAAAAAGAAAAACAAGGGAAGTTACTTAGTTTATACACATAACTAGGATTACCAAATATAAATATCATTACATGATCACATTCACATTTTTTAATCCAATTAGTTTAATGAAAAGCTGCACAATGGCCCATCTGCATTCTGTCCATCATGTGAAACCAAACCATGAATTTTAGTATTGCAAGTTCATCAATTCATTGATGACTCAGTGGTGGTGATTTTTTTGTGATCATGTCTGCATTTCATGATAAAAAATCACATCAGTGAACAAATTTAAGACATTTTGAATAGTTGTGTAAAGATTTACCAGTCTGATTGTCCTGCATTAAAAAAAATGTCTTTCCTTTGGTAAAAATTTTTCCTCCAAAACTCATTCCAAAGTATTTGCTAAGATGGTCACACAGTAATAATTTTAGATAAAAATATAAACAGAGCAATTCATAAGTTGATATTTGCAGCATTTTCTAGTAACTTCACAATGACACATGACACTGTTGGCATCACAGCATATTCCACTTTTGTCTCACCAAAAAACCTGGGCTAACACTTTGGAAGTACCATAAAACACTCACCAACATTCCTCAATAAAAAGACCAACAAAGGACATTGATACAAATGTTGCATTTTATTTAGACAATTTGAATAATTACCATAAACAAGCCAGCTTAGGTAATGGTGGGATACAGTAGCAAGATCACCACCAGAACCCTTAAAAAATATGACAACAAACTTGCTTAATGCTGTTTAGAGCATTTAGAGAATTTACTTCTCCACTAATATTAGCAATACTCTACTATGGGTATCTTACACTTACTGTACACAATAAATTATTTACATCTAAAGAGCCTGCAAAAAATTGTTGTGTTGCTGATTTATATTTCCATGCATGTTACATCCATTCCTATCAACAAGGATTAACAAGACTTCTGTTAGTTACTACCACAAACAGATTAGTAACAATTGGAGTTATTTCAGAAATTTCTTTAGGTTAATCAAGCAAAATAAAAAAATAAGGTACTCTTGCAAGCAACTTGTGAGTAGCCCTTGTACTGTGCAACTCAATAAAGTAACATGAACATCATATTTGTTAAGTGACTTTCTACTTGTGTAGAGAGAGAGTACTGATTAAGCGGTGTTCAAAAGCAACAAAACTTGTATATAAACAGTTGTACACCATTACAAGTTCAGAGCTACTTAAGATAAACAAATGTGCTTTGATGTTACAATTTTTTTACTTTCTATAACGACTTCAAGTTGACACATGAGAATAAAGTACGTACTAATTGTTTTTGAATTTTGCCCAAAGCTACACAAGGACTACCTGCACTAGCCATCCCTAATTTAGCAGTGTAAGACTAGAGAGAAGGTACCTAGTTATCACAATCCTCCACGCTAGGCCCAAGTATGAACTGGAAGCAAAATAGACAAACCTACATACAAAAAACAATGTAACACATCATTTCTAAAAACATGGATCTCTTTAGGTTAGATTAGGTAAAATAGTTAAAAATGCATTGCAGGACAGGTGGTATCAAAATTAACACTTTTACTAATAACAGAGAATGTTTTGACCTTCTTAGGTCATCTTCAAGTTAATCTGAACATCGTTAACATGAACATGACCTAAGATAGTCTAAACGTTGTTCTCTGCTTTATAAGTAAGAGTTAATATCCATAGCAGCCATTCTGAGATACATTTTTACTTCAAGTGGGTTTCTCACCATCATGTAATAATGTTTGACAAGGCACTACATCAGCAGCTCATGGGAAATGTCATTCTACAGCATAACATGAGCTCCATGTTCACCAAGTGATTTACAACTTATAACACAAACAGCAGTTAAACAGTGATCAAAGGACGACAATAAAATTTAAGTATAGATAGATGTATACTGTTATTAAAGTTACTTAGGTTTAATGAATGTAGTTTCATGTTGAAATTTCAAGTCATTATAGAAACAAAAGTTAAATTTATTTTTTTTTAACCAAACTCCAACTGACCAGTGTTGTATAGAGTTAGGGTAAACAAAATATAAAGTTTGGCTGAAAACAAATATTTTAAATGTACTAAGGAGGTTTTAGGGATTATATAAATGAGAGTTTAAAAGTATTTGGAACAAAGTACTTCTAATCTTAACATGAAAATTGCTTTGCACACAGCTATTCAAAACAATACTCAATATATTCAAGAATTTTTTTGGTTTATTTAAAATACTTCACAACTTTCAAACATTCCAAATATTAAAACTTAGTAATACCCAACCTGTAGACTATACAGGTAGAGGTTGCATGGCGAGTCAAATCAACCAAGCTCAAAATTTAAGAAACAAACACTCATAAAAATCTACCACTTGATAGAAAACGTTCTGAAAACCTACTTGCATGGCTACAGGAAAATCATTTTGAGCTTCTGGAGGGAAAAAGACATCAACAGCTTTCTTTGGATACGGCTGATTCCCAGCTGGAGCTTGACCAACTTCTATTATATGAAGCTAGAAATTAAGTAAAAACCTCATAAACCAAATTACTTTGTAAAAGGACATTCAAAAAAGGTAAAAGTGACAATTATAGAATATTAAACTGTCAAAGAATTAAAAAAATTTCATTTCAGTAATACATTTGTTAGTTTCCTTGTTTTAAACTTCCACATGAAACATACAAATACTTGTAAGTCTGTTTACTATTACACTATTCTAAACATGTTGCACTTTTAGCTTAAGCATTGTTTGTAGACGTTTCAACAGTAAAACATTGTACTGTCAAAAAATTGACCACTCACATTCCTAAAAACTTGAAGAAATAAGCACCAACAAATATCACTAGAATTTTATCACTATTTTTGGAAGGTGTAAACAAAATAAAAAATGTGTGGTATGACACTTTCACCCTCAGAATTAACCTCAAGTAGCTAAGTACCATGAGAAAGTTTCAAAAATAACATATTAATCTGTTCACTTTACACTCTAAGATTTGGTACATGAAATCTGATAGTCAAATATCAATATGAAATTTTATAAACAAACAAACAAAAACTAATATGATTTATACCAATTTAAAATGTTTGTTTTTCGAATTTCGTACAAAGCTACTTGAAAGCAATCTGCACTAGCAGTCCCCTAATTTAGCAGTGTAAGACTAGAGGGAAAACAGCCAGTTATTACCACCCACTGCCAATTCTTGGGCTACTCTTATCAACAAATAGCTGGACTGATTAACATTATAACACCCTAACAGCTGAAAGGGCATGCATATTTGGTGTTATGGCACCAATTTAAAGAATGGCTTATTCTACAACTGAATAGTTTAAGTTGTCAAAAATGCTAAAAACATTTTCACAATAAAAATTACTGCAATTCTGATGGTAAAAATAGCTTTTAAAATTATCAGTTTTAAATAATACAGCAAAATAAAAGTTGTGTCTCTAGAAACCTCATTAATTCTAAATTTATGAGAGAACTCAGCTTTTTTGTTTTCTTCTCAGATGCTACCTAAACAAATGTAAACTGTGTTTATTGAAACCTACACTCACCATTAATGTTATACTAAAAATTTATGTTCTTCCAATAAAATTTACCTTCAAATTTAATCAGGTCTAGAACCTGGTATGTACTACCTGTTTTATACATTTGGCCAAAATCCATCCTTATGACTCTGGGTAATGGATTGAACAAACAATAAATGGACAGGGCCAAACCAATATGCAAAGAAGTGGATGGATAAAAATGAGAAGATAGTGATTTTGAAACACTGACTAATATGGACATTCAAGTGATCAAAAAGATTCTTTAAGTACAGCCATGTCAGCTATGAATTTGATCGAAATAAAAACATGTGAACATGTAGTAATTCTGAAAATTAAGTCTACTATATTCAACATTTGTTGATATTTGAAAAGAACTTCATAAGAACAAAGTGAATGAAAAACCCTTAAGCACAAAATACAATACAGATCATAATCTGAAGATTGGATACAAAGACAATTGCACAGCAATCAGAAAATACTGGAAATTTCAATTACATACATTAAAGAAGCAAGCAGTAAACACAAAACTGGGTGTTAAACAAAAAACATCTTTACCCACTTTCACTAGCAAAGAATATTTGCCAAATGAAAGGAAGGCATGTAAACATCAACACAATAACTGGAACAAAAATACGCTAAACTTTTAACAATTTTTCTTTCATTTTAATATGGACACAAAATAGTTAAACATTGGACATCACCATAAAAAAACACAAACTTACTGCCCTATTTTTTAAGTTAAAATGTTATCAGAAACATGATTTTGAACACAAATATACTTTAACTTCATTCCATGAAAATTAAAGAGTAAAACTATTTCAAAGCCATTTTGAATCTGAAAAAGAAAATATTCAGTCTCTAATAAATGTTATTTTAATTTAACTGCAATTATACTTCATTTAAGTAAGCACAAACACCAGCACAAGTACTTGTTTTGCTTTTTTCCCAACCAATATACATATCTAAGCCTCTTTCTGCAACTCAAAATGTGAACTTTTTTACTGTTCCTAACAACTACAATTTTTGTGTAATAGAAATGTGATTTTCAGTGTATAATCTTAACTCTTTCAACTAAACACAACTGCAAAAACAGTACATACAAAAACTTCCCCATAATTGTCAAAATTTAAAAACTCATTACTAATTTCATCAACTTGTACACTGTTTAACCCTTTTTGGTTATACACAACTACAAGTGAGACACATTGAGTAAATTTAAATGACAGAAGATACATGAAACAAATAATGACTATATATTTAAAAGTAATGGGTCAATGGTGTCAAACATTTTCACTGAGGTTGCATAGTTTTGAATAGACTTTCTGCTTTTAAGTATTGTTATTAATTAGTAGCAGTTTAAAAAATTGTAATTCTAGTGTATATGTTAACATTATCCCCTGAAGTTAGCTTTCTTACAGTAACCAGTGTTCCTTTAAAAAGCTTGAGTAGAGAGTGAAACAGGAATTACCAGTCAATGATAAACATTAAATATTGCAGTTGGAACATCACTGTATTTAAAACTTGGTTATGAATTCAACCTTCCTGTGTCTGTTGAAACACTGCATTAAAAAATAAGTAAAGAAAACGTTTTCTAAATAAGGAAGTAAAACAAAAGGATAGCTAATATTAATCCTCCCAAAATAATGTAAACACTAAGGATGGCATTTCTGTCATCTCTAGGTAACAGCACAGGTATGAATTAGTATTTAGCAATACACAACTATTCAAAAAGTTTTAATTTGTTCTATTTTTCACTGTTACCATTCTACTACTCCATGTTTGTGCAATCTTGTTTGTATTAGCCATTCCTACATTCAGTTACTTTTTCGAAAAGTTTTCTTTACTTCCAAAACAAACATTACAATAGAGCTAAAATTAAACTATTTTCCATTAGTCAATAAAATCATAAAACACATTTTATTGAAATTAAATAATTTATATCTAAATGATGTTAAATGAACAGACAAAATCATGAGGAAAGACTGTGTTAAAAACAGAAAATCCCAAACTCTGATTAATTATAACTAAATTATTTACCCCATAAGTCAAAACACATTTACATTTAATTTTTTTAAATGCACTGCACATTAAAAAAAGGGGGGATCCCAGAGAGCAAAGTACAATGTGGCATTATATACACACACTCACACAAATCTAACTTTCATACACACTTCAATATTTGTGATGAAAAAGGTTTGCTCTATTTTTGTCAATTAGTTAAATACTTTAAGAAAACCATGTCAAGCTTAACATCATTGTTCACTTTTGATGTTACCTACTACTGACTCCATTAGATATCAGAAAACTGTTATATTGAAGTTATGCAGTCATCTTGAATTACTTCAATGTTCAGACCACCAGCACCAGTAAGAGGTAATTTACGCCAAGCAACAGATGGTTTGAAATCTCATCCATTGCAAGACTTATTCAACCTGTGTGTGTAGCCCCCTCCCACAAAGCAAACTAGTTTGTTTTGCTGACAAAGTTCATTATCCCACATTTTTCAATTTCCAGCATTTCCATCTATTTTTAGATATTCTAAAACCGTCTCCAGCTTGTTCACATAGTTTCATATTTAAACAAAGAAAAGTCACCTGGAAATTTTACACCACCAGTTTCTAACTACGTCAGCCAGTAAGCTAAACAAATACACTTCACAAGTATTCTTTAAATAAGAATTCACAGACATAACTTCTGTGTACTGGGGAAACAAAAATCAATCTCTGGTACAAGAAAAAAAAAAAAAAAAATCATATACACACCTTTCCTCCCTGAGCTGACCTGACGGCAAATGTGAAAAGAGTTGACTGTTCAGGATTTCCTTCCATTTTGAACTGTGCAAAAGCAGCCGCGTGGCCTTCAATTGGTTGACTTACTTTTCTTTCAACTGAATACAACTGCATTGCTCCTATTACTCTATTTTGCTAATCATAACAAATTTAAAACATAAAATTACCAACTAGAAATGTACTTATTTGCTATTCACTAAATGTAACAAGTCAATAGCCAATTTTCTAAACAAATCATAATTTAGAATCTTAACATTATGTTTATCAGACTACAGGGTCAAGTTTAAGTCTGTAGCAAAAGCATAATAAATCTTTTAATAAAATATTCCTTGTTAAGCTTTATCGTTTATCACATAAAAGGGATAAATTTTCTCAATATTTTTCAACCAGTTCAACCAATAACGATAAAAATTGAAAGTTCAGTAACTTTAGAACATACGTTCATTTTATTACACCTTCTCCTTATTTGTGCCAGAACTCATAAATCAAGTGATAAATCAACAACAGTATATATATTATAATCAATAATTGTTTTCTACTGAGACACCACAACAAAATAATGAACAATTTAATAAGAGTCATTAATTAAACAAATTATTTTAAAACAAATATTTGGTCTTATTCAGAATACAAATTTATACAAAATTTTCATATATGCACACACACACGTGCAAGGTTTGAATCTGACAGCTGACAACTGTTGGTTTTTCTTTTTTTTTTCTCCCCAACCAGAGCCTAAAGCAACCAGAAACCTTTATCACTCAAGAAATACATGGATATTTATCACAGAAAACAAAAACTACTTATTTACAATTAACCCTTGTTGCTCATTATTTTCACACCAATTGCTGTGGCTTATTGAATTGTCATTCCATGAACAAAAAGTTTCCTTGCAACATGATACAGAATTCCAATGATTCTACACACTGGTTGGAGAGTAGAAGAATCACACAGTTAACTTTATCAAAAATTTAAATTTCAGATCTGTGCACGGGTGTTCATTTCTTATTCACAAAGTCATATCAGGCTATCTGCTGCATCCACTGAGGGAAACTGAACCCCTGATTTTAGCATTGTAAGCCTGAAGACTTGCTGCTGCCCCAGCAGGGAACTTTTAGATCTGGTAAGCACGTCGATTGTGCGAAGTACTTTCATTAGTGAACAAAAAGTTCCAAGTTGTTATCATGTGGCATCACAAAACTATCAATACTTGTGAAAAGTTGATAAACAAACATGTTACAGTGTTGCTAATTGTAAAAAACTCAATATTCTTAACAACAGACATAAAAGGTTTCCTCCAGCAGGTATCAGTTATACAGCTTATGTGAAAAAAGTTTCTTGTAAAGAAAGAAAAATGGACAAAAAATTCACTTTTTAGAAATATATTCTGAACACTTTCTACTTAGAGAATTGCTGACATCAAGATGACTGCAGTCATGACATCACCACTTTCTTATTGAAATACCAGTAATTCCCATTGCTCTCATATAAATCAAGTGATGAAAAAATATTACTAGCATCAAAAATAACAAAATTGTAATATGTTTTAAATATAATTACAAATAACTCAGTCAACCAACTTATTTACGTATGTTGTTTGAGTCAAAATACTTTGCTGTCGCTTGCAGTACTCACTAAGCATATCTTATACCTTCTCAAATAAATAATCTCTAGTGCTTTAAAACTGATCACTTAATCTGGAAACATACTCAACAAATAACATCTAAATAAACTACACAAAAAGTCCCAGCTCTGAAATCATTCCTAAATCTCCAAACCTCCCCCCCCCCAACTAGATGGAAAGCTTTTGTGGACAAGAGAGACAAACAACAAATGCACCAGCAAGTGGAAGGAAGATGCAATTAATGCTGTACAGTGTTCCTTCGCCACTTCCCGGATCCTCTTTCGCAGCTTCACCACTTCGCAGGCTCGCCCCCCCCCCACATATATATATATACACACACACACACACACACACACACACACATACATACATGTATATATAAAATAATAAACATTAAATCTAAAATATAACATTAAATACCATTAAAATATTAAAAATAAATATAATTAATAGTGTAAAGAAAAAAAAACAGGTATTTTTTGAGATATAAACATATATTTCTAAAGATATATAGATGTACACATTGTGCATCTGTGAAGGCTATGCGAGATCAGCTTCATGGCGTAGCGATGTGCAAGACGGGCTATGATTGGTGCAGAAATGAAATATCTTAATAATTGTTCTTATTATTTCAGCAATAATGAACAGTATTGTAATGGGAGGGTTATATAGTTGTACAGGGAGGATTTTATAAGTCTAAATGCACATAAATATATACGTAAAAATCTGTGATCCCACTTTGTGGAAAACCTTCTTTCGCAGGGGTTTTTGGAACGCATCTACTGCGATACACGAGGGAACACTGTACATATTTAATGATTATGAAAATTAAGATACTCATGAGTGAAATAAAACTTATTAATATCCATGTTGAGACAGTGAGTCTCCACAAAATTCAAAACAAGACTAAAACCTTCGTGTTTTTGCAACAAAGCTATACAAAGACTATCTGTACTAATTATCCCTATTTAGCAGTGAAAAACTACAAGACGGCTAAGTCAACGCCACCCACTGCCAAGTCTTGAGCCACTCTTTAGAAACAAATAGTGGGAGTAATCATCACATTTCAATGACCCCACAGTTGAAGAAGCAAGCATGTTTGGAGATGGGTAGTCAAACTCGCAACCCTCAGATTGCAAGTGCCCTAACCACATGGCCATACCAGGCCAAAAAAACAAAACTGACACACAATAAAGCAAGTTTGAAAACTGTACATACAAATTAAATACCATTCAACTACCAAAAATTGTAAGTCAACATGCTATGTGACTAGAAGCTTTTGACAATCAAACTGGGAAAAAAAGTCAAGCCTTGACGTGTGTGTATGTATATACTTGTATGTCCTAATATGCACTGCAAAAACAAAGAAAATGAAACTTGAAAGTTTTCCAGTCAATTTAAAAAAGAAAAAAATACTAACTTACAGAATATTGGATTTTCTCACCTGAGCAGAGATTCCTATAAGCAATAACCACTGTTGTTTATGATCTGTTCGGTAATTGATTATCTGACAACCACTTAAACTGGAATGTCTGTCAAATATCTTCACTGGTTGGGAATCGCCTAATTTTACAAGTAATTACCTTTAATAATGTTAACGTGTGCAAAGTGTAATTGTTCAACAAAAACAAACTATCAGCTATTTCCTAACGTGGTTTTTAAATTCATATCCACCTGGAACTTAAAAACAAGGGAGATGTTAAACAAATGTGGAAAATTGGCAAAATGTAAAAAACATACCAAATTCTCTGTAACTGTCAGAAGATGGATAAATAAAAAAAAAAAATATACAACTTCAGAATATGTATTTACCTTCCATGCTCCAATGAAAGACAGCTGTTTCTGTCACCAAGGCAACTGTGTTTACACTAATCCACTTCCAAAATATTACATCTTCATTCATAGTGTGGGCTTTCATCTTACTCTTCATTTCAATGTTAAATATTTGTAGAGTTCTCATGGCTGAATTAAAAAATAAAACATACAAAATCAACTTGAAGGAACAACACTGTTACTACAAACATGTGTTTCAGAATAGCTGGTATGGGTATTAACAATTTTATTCAGATCTGAAGATCACCTAGGAAGGTCAAAACGTTGTTCTCTGCTTATCAACAAAAGTCTTAACACCCATGCCAGCTGTTCTAAGATACATTTTTATTTCAAGTAGGTTTCTCACCATCAAGAAATACAACAAACAATTTGGCCAAATATTTATCATTCACTCTAACCTTGATCAAATTATTTATTCAATTTTAGTTTGCATTGTACAATATACAAGAATCATCAACTGCATAATTATTTATAGTTTAAAAATAAACATCCTTATTGCTCAACTAATTTTACACTTTTCTTTAATATAAATTCAGTTACTGAAACAATCTACAAACCTTCACGTTTGTCAAGAAAATAAAACCCACAACACAAATAAAATAGTGCAAAAGTGAACAAAAAGCATACCTTTTAAGGCAATAACCTTCGAAGCAGGATTCATGATGGCTGAATCTGCAGAAATGGGCCTTCGAATGGGATTTGTTGGATTGTTAGTATCAATGATAACAACCTGAGCAGAATCTCCAACCTTCTCACGTACACAAATGTACTTGTCAGACTCCATGGTGAGGGTGTTGAATCCAATATTGGCAGCATTTATACCAATATTAGTGAGCTAGTACAAAATTCAAAAGTTATTTAAAATTTCTCAAACTTTCATAAGTGGTAAGACTTGTAAATTTACTTTTATACAATAATGACTTCATACTTTTTTCTTTTCAATTCTGTCCTATGAAATATTTGAGGTAACTCTTGCACACTTGAAAAAAAAAGGAGAAAGTTTCTTCGTTAAAAATATAATGACAATATTTTCACCAGGAACTATTTGCCCAATTTTTTAGTCCTCCAACCAGGTGACTGTACTGTTTCAGGAAAATGTACTGCAAGATGTCTTGTATCTAAATAGATATGGCTAAGCTTGTTCAAGGAAATGATTATGTTGATGAATTGCATTTTTTTGCATTTATCAGTGATTAATGTAGGGCTTCAAAACATATAAATTTCAACAACACAAGTCATCTTGAAAGTAGTTACTGGCATTTAAGGAAAATTATGATAAATATATGAAAAGGGCTAACTTTGAGTGATGTATTTGATTTCTAAAATTTAGTATGGTGAATAAGATGTCACAGAAAGACCAACAGATCCTTTGTTGTTCTTAAATATGTTTATGTTATATCCATTTACTATTAACATTATAAAAGCTAACATTTTTCATAAAAAATGCCCCAATTAAAACTGAGAAAATGCTATCTTTTTTCAGTTAGTTATTTTAATCTATTTAGCTCAGAAATTATGTAAAGGGATATCATTCCAGTAATGTTGAAGCATACTCCAATAATTTGTGTAATATGATAAAATTTCAAACAAGTTTTCCTCTTTATACATCATTACCCTGAAAGAGCAAATGTATTATTGAGAAACAGCTAAACAAGGAAATGTTGCAGTCTAAACAGAATTCATATATAACACTATTTGTATTATACAAATATAATAAATTAATTTACTTTCCAAACACAAATATGGTTAATAAGAACTGTAACTAAGCCTGATTAGAGGTGGGGTACTGATGAACAGGCCTGGTGTCTTCGAGAGATGGCCTTGCAACTGACTGTATTAAAAGTTGCTACTTTAGCCCTTTCTGTATGGGTAGGTCAAACAGTCACAACTTTATAAAAGTAGTTTATTTAAACTACTCAGTTGTCATGGAATACAAATAAACCCGACATCAACACAAAGATAATGCATCAAACTAACATTATACAAGTTTGAAATTCATAGCTTAACAAGAAAACATTTAGAAATATGTTCAATCTTCATTAGTGTGAAAATATCTAAAAACCCAAATCTAAAACATTGGTTTATTTGATTTATTTACAACCCCTGCAATAATTTGTCAAAGTGTCAAGTGATCTGTATCCCACTGACATTCTTTAGCTAAAATAAAACTATGGTCTTGAATCTTATTCTCTACTCAGAATAATTCCTAGAATTTTGGGAGCTTCATGTCATGCCCACTTTTTTACTCTTTCCTTCATGTATAACCCAAAAGATCTATTTTCAGGCTTAAAGATAGTGTTTATAACCAACAGAGTGAGCTGTAAAATAATGTATTGGTTTACCCACTTCTTTGTATAAAGAATTAACCAAATAAATTCTAATTTAGAAACTTTTTCTGTGTGAACAGATTGAGAAAATTATCACTCTTTTGAAAGGTTGTTATTGCATAGATAGAAAGCTAAAGAAATTACATTACATTATACTGTATAATTCTTAATTGTTATGTTCATTGGTGTGTTATTTAATAAAATAATGTTTTATTTGAGAATTACTATGATTAGTTTAAAATTTCAGAGCTAACAATCCAGAACTGGCAAGAGAAAGAGAAAGCTCAAGAGGTAAGCACTATATTTCTTAAACATTCTTATCATTATAAAACAAAAAAATGTAAAATTTAAAAACTTTTAAGTCCAGAAAAAGTTAAATTTAGGTTTGATAAAAAATAAGAATTCTTCATGAAGTATATTATGTATTAGTAACTTTGTTATTCAAGTTAAACAAAATTAGTTCCTCCATACAATCAGATATGGTTCTAAAAAGAAAAATGTAATTTTGGATTATTTTGTAATGAAAGATTTAGAAAATTATAAAATATTAAAAAAGTGAAACATAAAAAAGGATGTATGAGAAAAGGTTGGCTGAAAATGTAAAAATTAACAGTAACGATTTCTTTAAATACATTAAGGGTAAAACAAAACGTTAAAATGGGGGTAGGACCATTGAGATGAAAAACAAGACCAGTATTTGATGATTATGATATGTCAGAGTTAATTTTTTTTTGCTTTTTCTTTGGTTTTTACAAAGGCAGATTTAGGCGGTATCTGAAATCTTGAACAGTTGATAAATAGAAATGAGATCAAACAAAATGACTGCATTAATTCTGAGCTGGTTAAGAAAAAAACTGGGAAGTTTAAAAAACAATAAAGTTTCTGGTCCAAATAGTATTTCCTTAAGGGTTTTGAAGAGAGTTAATAATTAAATATGTGAGCCACTTGTCACTATTGTTATCAGTCCTCAAATAGTTGGTAGGCACCAGAGGACTGGTAGTTACCTAATGCAATTCCTCTTTTCAGAAAAGATCATACAACTCAATGTTTTGCATGTAAATTCTGACCTAATTCTTATATGACTGCACACTTTAAATTTTAATGGTATAATCTAAACATACAAAAAGATGGACTTAGCCAATCTTTCATATTTGTGCAAAAGAAATTACATACCAGGAAAAGTGATACTTAAGTAATCTGAACTCATTTCAAACAATGAAAAATACATCTATTTCCTCAGTAACTATTATGTTGTACACAAGACACTGACATTCTCATTCCAGTTTTCAACTGCCTTCATTCTGCTTGACATACAAATCTAGCCTGTGTGGAACAGTAATATTGACGTAAATAATCATGTTTTTCATACAGCTGTAGCCACACATTTAATCCCACTTTTTGATTTATTTATAATTAACTTGTATGTATTTGTGTAATAATGTTCAAATATTTAATCAAAAATGTTTTATTATTTAAAAAAAATAAAGTAGCTTAAATAATTACAAAATTATCTCAAAATCTTTATGAAGTTTTAATATGTACTGTTTTCTATCATTCAGAAACTGGTGGATTAAAAGTTAATAATTTCTTTAAACAAACTTGTGTGCCTTATATACACCACTCTTCAATGAAGTTAAATATCCATAGTCTACTGGTTTGACATCTGCTCTAGCATACTTACTACATTGTATCAAATAATCCTGGAACTTTCTTTTGCCTAACATATGTTACCCCAGTGAAAAACATTGTCCAAAACTTAATCTATGATATCCATGACTTCTTTAATATCATAAAACAAAACAATATTTAACCTAGTGTGCATGCTTGAGATAATGTTACAAATACAACTGTAGTTAATACTAATATCTCAACACTAAGTTCCTGCAGCATTAATCATCAGTTAAATTTTATTATTCTATTTGAACTTGAAAATGAGAAAAAAACCTAAGTAATTACAAATTACAAGTCAATAATACACCAGTATTTGATGACCAAATTTACTAAAACTGGTAATTAGATTAAATCCTCTATTAATTAAAATATTCTACACTTATTTACTAAATCCAAGGTTTAAAAAATTAAGTACTTTAAATAAACCATAAAACTGTAGTAATAAGTGTGTGTGTGTGACCAACATAGCTCCAAGAAGAACCTAGAGACCTGAAACTTGCCATGGATACTATGGAAACTCAGAGAGTATACTTGGGTATTTTAGTTTAACTCAAAAAATATGGCCAAATGTTTTGGCTCTGTGGAGGTTGTTTTTTTTTTACCAAATACCATTTAAGAAAATATAATGGTAAAAAAATCCACAAAAAATTCAGCAAAAATTTAGGAAAAAAAAAGATTTTACCCAAAGTAATCAAGATTCATTAGGATATGGATTCAAACATTTCTTAGCCAGTCATATGTAACAGGCACGGAAACAAAGGTATCAGGACCTAGAGAACAGACCCTTAGAATACTAGAAATGATTTAAATAAATGTTTAGGAAATAACATCACAAAACAGAACTCTGGAGAAAAGACAACAGAATAGAAAAAAAATTTTTTACAAACTTTAAACATGTAAATTTTGTATTATATAGTTTTTAAAATTCAGGAAATGGCATCTGCAATAACACCAATAAAGAAAAACAAATTATATTTCTTCCATCTTAGTGGAAAAGAAAAAAAATAGAAAAGTTAAAATTAATATTATTGATTTCAAAATCTTGAATTTAGGAAAAAACACCAAATAAAATGGTGGAAAAATATCGATTCTGCAACAAGAGTTCAGACAAATAAAACTAAAAATAAAATACAAATATTTGTTTTAAAAAGATAAGTTTGGGAGATAGAATAAAAGTTAAAGAATACTAGTGAATTAGGAAAAAAAAACAGCAATCCCAGTTATCAAAGTCCATAAATTTATCTGGGGCCTGATATTATCATGAAAGTAAATGATCAAAAACTGCTTTATCCCATTCAATAGTTGTAGAAAACCAACCAACCTTCATCTTGAAAATATTTATTATTAATGTGCTACATCCATGTTGCAGTTACATCTAGGGCACATTGGAGCAATGCTGCATAAGAATCAATGTTGTTTGAGGAGCCCAAAAACCCCTTCATATGTGGCAATTTGCTCAATCAATTGCATCACACCCATAGCAGCAAAATATAATCAGGGAAATGAATAAGTATGCAGTCATGGACTTATTGGTATATGTTTGAATGCAGTCATGTTATTGGTAATTTGGCAAAGAAGGCATTCATAAACAGCTTGTTAGTATGTATGTATGTAGTAATGTTCAGTAATTTTATAAAATTATTAACTGGAACTCAGATAAGTGGGGCTTCCAAAAAAAAAATCAAACCCAAACACTGGAAGACAAACAAATCTAAGAATAAAAAAAAAGTGAATTAAGTTTGGGAAATGGCAACAAAAAGGACAAAATATGAATCAAAGAATATTGGAGAATTAAAAGAATTCAAATAAAAACATAGGAAGGAAAAAAAAATCTGAGAAACTAAATTAAATCTACATGCTTTTAAAAAGAGTTGGATTATGTTCAGTTAGTAAAAAACAAATCAATAAAAGAATTGTTGCACTGAAAAAGAGTAATTAATATAATGAAGATATTTCACTGGTACGTTGAGGGCTATGTGAATCATGAGTTGACCCCAGAATCCCACAGCAGAGCATGGGTATTTTATGCTAGCATTTAACACAGACTTATGGCCAATATGCTTATACATTTTTTATGTTACAATGCTAAAATAAAATACCACATAGAACTACATATTTATGGGCATCTCCACTTTTAATTTACCTCTGAAATCTATGATATATTTTTTAATACATCAAATGTCACTATTTTTATTTTGATGTATTGTTTATTATTATACTTTCATTATAAATTATGTTTAACAGTGATAGCTTAACATATGCATTTAGGACTAACTTAAATCTCTTCGGATAAGGTTGTTGAACACCATGCGATTATAGCCAAAAATTACATCTACAGTAAAGCTACTCAACTGATGTAATGATACATTCTATTCTATTACCAAAAAACAGAAAAGTATATATAATTAGCTATACTCATGATCACACTGATTTTTATATTTGCTCTGACTGGAAGTTAATATTAACATATCGTGCTGTAAAATATAATAATACAGTAGCAGTCATTTGATAACAACTTAGTCTGAAAGTTCTACCCTTAGTACATTGTTAACCGAGTTCAAAACTTGAAAAACATAGAAAACCATGTGTAATCCTTTGAAATTAAAATTGAAGGCAAAATAATATATTATACAGTGCATTCATAAAGTATACAGTATATAGTAAACTATTAATAATATTACTTTTACTCATGCCAGCAGTAGCACAGTAATAGTATAATATTTCAAAGTTATACCAGTACTGCCTAAAAATGCAATAATTAACATGAGACACACAGCACTTTCAACCTTTTACAAATAAAAATTGTGCAGTCAGATTATAAACAAAAATAACTTTATTCAGTTAGAAACAAGAACACAAGTAGAAATTATAAAATTATCTTAATTAACCTATGACATATTACCAGTACTACCTACGTAGGCGTCAAACTAATTTTCATGGTAATAATAAATTTACACACGAAATTAGGTTCAACCTACATTTTTTCACCGTACTCACAATTAACTACTACATTGATATAAAAGAGTAATTTGAAAACAAAACATATTTTTGTGTATTTCGAATATTAAGGTTTATAACAGAATTAACAAAATTAGGAATTAATAAAGAGCACTTTCAGTTTTGTGAATGGGGGGCGTATCTTTAATTCTAAGCCTAACTCAGTAATACTATAAATTATAATAGTGACCAGTCATTGCACCTTACAAGTAGCATAGCAATGCACCAAATATTCTGCAATAAAGTTAACTTGTATATTTCAAAACATGAGATTTAACTTTAGTTGTGGTTACTTTTATTCGCCCGTAATAAGTAAGTTTCATATAATTATATACTTCACCTGTAAATGCTCCTGAAACCGAATTGGAAGTATCTGTGTCATTTTTAATGTCTTCTTTTTCTGTGATCAATTAAACTATTCCGATGGTTCAAACTAAGTGTTATAACCAGCGACATCTACCACTTCGTACCAACCACTACCACCCAACATAGCGACTAGTGATTGTAAATTTCAACAAAAAGTAGTTCCCAAAATTTTCCGAGATAAATTTTCAAAATAAAACATAGGCGTTTAAAAAAACTATTCTCCAATTTCTAAAACTTGTCGAAAATGAAAAATATCAATTACAATGTCAAGAAAATAACGATAAAATACCACTAAATTGTATTACTTGCGGATGAAAACATTTAAAATTATCGGTGCCACATATTAAAATATTAGTTGCGCTACCTGGTTTTATAAATATTTAATACTTTTAGTAATCTCCAAAAACAAACACAAAAATTATGTTGATTTTTATTTATTTTTCGCTTGTTTGTTTCAGAATTATTTGTGCATAGTTACACAAACAGGTATCTATTTACCTTTATATAGTTTTGAACTGACAAATAACAAGAAAAGTATCAGAGCAACGCCACTTAAAAGCCAGTTCTAGAAAATTTGTTTGCTGAAACTTATATGATTTACAGTTGATTTTGAATAAAGTATTTGTTTAAGAAGTTGTCGGCAATCTACTATATAAAACATTTAATTATAAATAGGGACGAATAATGATTATAAGATTAAATTCTGCCGATTTTCCTTATTATGTGATCTCATACATACACTACGGTGGCACACATTTGCAATTTTATTCTAAAAATCAATATATACATGGCATCTGTATATGACGTTATAATGTGTTATATACCCCCCAGTGGTTCAGTGGTATGTCTGCGGACTTACAACGCTAAAAACCGGGTTTCGATACCCATGGTGAGCAGAGTACATATAGCTCATTGTGTAGCTTTGTGCTTAATTCAAAATAACAATGTGTTATATTTCTCCATGTTGTATCGCAGGTGTCTGTTGATGTAAACCAGTGTGTTTTAGTTCCTAAAATTTATATCAATGTTTACGAAATTAACAAATTATACATTGTTTTCATAACTTAGGTTTTTCTTCATTTGACACTTCAGTATCATCATTTTCACTTTTCGCAAATTTCTGATTGTTTTTCACTTAAGTTTACATGAAATATTTATTGTAAGTCTTTGTGGTTAAATATATGCTTGTGTTAGTGATTAATAAAATGAATCACTTTTTCATATTTTATATAATATTTTCTCGTTTTTTTAAGGTGACAGATCCTAGAAAAGTTACCTTCACTTTCTTTGATACAGTTGTTGTTTTTTAATTAAGCGCAATGCTACACAATGGGCTATCTGTGCTCTGCCCACCACGGGTATCGAAACCCGGATTTTAGCGTGTAAGTCCTCAGACATACCACTGAGCCACTGGGGGGTCTTTGATACAGAATCTCTGTTAGTGCAAAATAGCTTCACGATAAACAACAACTAAAACACAGAAACGTATGTGGAACTGTATATACAGCAAATTGTACATTAACATCTGGTGTTCTCCCAACAAAGCAGGATGTTATGGAGTGCATGATGTATATCAGGCAGCAGCAGACACTTGCTAACAGGGTCAATCTCCTAGTTTATGAACTGAGTGTACACTGAAAATACTGTAACGATTTCACACTCCACCCTATGAATCCGGGCAAACATTCTGATAAACTCTGCAGTGAGTTCATTAAGAATGTTCAATACAGAAAAGTCAGACAGAATTTTATTTAGAAGTCTAAAATGAAAGCTTAGAATGAAGAAGTGATGAAACTGTTTAACATACTTTACGATAATGAGAGAAGAAAGACCAAATCTGAAAAACAACATGGTGTTAAGATGAGTCAGACGGAATGGAACTTCCTGCAGGATATGAGAAGGCCAAGAAAAATGTTCTGTGAAAAGGCTGTAGATCGTTAATTGCAAAGTTCCAGAAAACATCAAATACAACATGAAGAAAATATGATGAAAGTAAAAGTTGCCAAGGAAAAGGAAGAAGAGATTCAGACAAAAGAAAGATAAGATGAAGTAGACCTAAGTGAAGATAGTAGCATTAATGATGATGAAAACTACAATAGCAAGAAAGATGATAAATATGAACTACAGATGAAAGAAGATGAAGAGACAGGCAGTTACTGAACAGTCTTCCTCTAGTTCCACAGATAATATACCATATGAATTCTAGCATATCAGAGAAAGTGTCAGGAAAATTGAGCCTCAGTTCTATAGGGAAGTCGACAAGTTTAAAATCAAGTTCCGCTTTTCTGACACCCAAGCAATTGCAGCAGCAATTGAAATTGCAAATGGCCTATTCAAAAAAAGAAATACTACGACCAGGATGAGCAATGTGTTGATCTTGATACTGCACTACATGTGAAAAATATCAGAGAATCTATCAAAACCATAGGTGCTCTAACTGTCGCATGCATTGTGAAGAAATGGTGAAATTTGAGAATATAGTTATTACACGTCACAGTAAAGGATCAAAAGGCCAGGGAGAAGATGGATACTTTGTTATGATTGATGGCAAGTACAGGTCTTTTCCAGCATTGCTTACCACTAGTGAGAGCCGCTCTAACCTTGCAAAACTTAAGATAACTGTTCTTAACATTCTTACAGTATGTGATGACGTAGAAACATCAGAATTGTTTTTTTTAATACGTTCCAGGAAATATATACCATAGCTCATAACTTCAATGTTGATGAACAAGTAGCCCAAGAACTTGGGACTAATCATATCCCAATTCATTTGCTTTGTCATACACACTGTAATTATGCTCAATAGGAAAATAGTGGAATTCGACAACAAGATGGAAGAGAAAATAGGTCCAGATCAAATATATTGATCTTGTCTTGTTAATGCAACATCTCACGACTCTGTCACAGAAAAATTTATTGACTGCTTCACTCGACTGATTACACATGACTTTAATGATAGTTCTGGAATAAAGCAGCGTAATTCGATGTGCACATTGATCTAAAGAAATATCTAGCTGTATCTTTGAAAAAAGAAAGGTACAACCGCTTTGTGTCCTTATTTATTGTTACTCGGTATCATGAAACAGATGCAAGGCGCTTTTTTTATAAGTAATGTACAATCACTAATGCATTTGCCTGTTTTGTGAAGACTTTAAAGATATAAAACTCCTAATTCTATTTCTTGTTTGTTTTTCTCTACTTGGAATTTATTTAATTGAGTCCTACCTTTCTATCATGTACTTTCATCCTACAAATTATTAACAACTAGTTTCAACTATGCAGCAGTTGTATCAAAATCTTGTGGTCCTGCTGATCTCTTGGATTTAACAACACCAGCTTTCAAGTTTTTCATCCAGGAAAGATTTGACATAAGCAAATGGGACAAACACATATTTGCTTCTCTTTCAAGTTACATGAGAGAAGTGTATTTTGTTTTGGAGACTTTGATCCAGAAAGTAAATCTCTATTAACACAATATGACATTGACATTCGAAACAAGGCACTAACCACAAAAAAAACAACATATATGCATAGAGATCTATGGGTCCGATAAATTATTAACTTGATTGGAAAGAAGCCAAAGATCTGGCAGCTGCCAATTTGAATTCAAAGTTAGTGGAATTTGTTGAGTTGAAACCCGTATACTTTTTAAAAGATTACAGCAAGAAAATCTAGAAAGTAAATCAGTTGGTGTCAGATTGGGCGAACCCACAAGGAAATTTAGAGAAGTCTGGTCTTTCAAAAAAAGAAGTGTCGAGCCCAGAATTTGAGAAAAGGAGGTTTTCTATCCTATTGGTCTCTGTTAGAGAACATTTTGCTAAACCTAAACACACAGATAATTTTCTCAGATGCAAACATCTGAGGAAAAACGAAAAGCAACATAGGCTCTACATAAAGGTTAGATATGCTCGAAACACAACCATTTTACATACTAAAATCAATGAGTTGTTCAGACTCAAAGAAAAGCATCAACCTTTCTCAGCAAAAAACTATACTTAAAGAATGTGCCTGTTTCAACCCTTGTTATCCGGCAAAACTTTGGTGCAACCCTCGAAGTAATCAGTCAAAGTGCTGCTGTGTAATACGTGAGTTTTGTTGATTTAATTGTTAAAATTAGGCGTTACTGTTCCATTTTTGCAGACTGAAATGAGTTCAATTAGGTTTACTTAATGTTTTTTGTGTTGTAAAATAGTTTTTGTCATAATAAAAACACCTACTATCCAGGGTAACTATTTGTTTTCCTAATACACAATCTTTATATCTACAGGGTGGTCGTTAGAAAAGCGGAAATTTGTCAAACAGCTATTTATTTTTACAAAGAATAACTTTTACAAAGATTTTTAAAGGCATATGTCATATTACACTCATAGATGCTCAAAATTATTAAAATCATGCATTTTATTCATGATGTAAAGAAATCAAAATAGAAATGAGTAAGCACGCATTTTATTCATGACCTCATCTGACCCTCAAATGTTCCGCTTTTCTAGCGACCACCCTGTATATTAGTGATTTCTGTAAAATTAATTGAATCTTCTTAGTTTATGTCCATATGGATTTTTGTGACTGAATAAATAAAAAAATACTGTTTGTTTTACTTTTACACATATTTTAATAATTAACCGGCAAAAGTTTGATTCTCCAACATTTTT
This sequence comes from Carcinoscorpius rotundicauda, assembly GCA_011833715.1. Classification (NCBI taxonomy): domain Eukaryota; kingdom Metazoa; phylum Arthropoda; class Merostomata; order Xiphosura; family Limulidae; genus Carcinoscorpius; species Carcinoscorpius rotundicauda. Next base: position 100,313,373 of record CM022394.1, on the reverse strand, counting down.
GAAATAACACCCCTCCTCAGTATAAAGAAGCTTACGATGTATACGTTCAAAACCGGCCCGGCATGGCCAGGTGGTTAAGACACGCGACTTGTTATCTGAGGACCGCGCGTTCGGATCCCCGTCCCACCAAACATGCTCGCCTTTCAGCCGTGGGGGTGTTATAATGTTATGGTCAATCCCACTATTCGTTGGTAAAAGATTAACCCAAGAGTTGATGGTGAGTGGTGATGACTAGCTACCTTCCCTCCAGCCTTATACTGCTACATTAGGGACGGCTAAGTCACACCAAACATGCTTGCCCTTTCAACCGTGGGGGTGTTATAATGTTAAGTCAATTCCACTACTCGTTGGCAAAAGAGTAGCCCAAGAGGTAGTGATGGCTGACTGCCTGCCTTCTAGTCTTACACTGAAAAGATACGGACAGCTAGCGCAGATAACCCTCGTGAAGCTTTGCGCGAAATTAAAAAAAAACAACAACAAACAAATAAAACAAAACGTCCAAAACTCGGATCTTGGAAACTACCGCACCGATCATAACCAATCATCACTGGTTAATATTTTCATAACTAGGCAGTATATTCATAGCGGAGAAATAAATAAGACAATTGAAATTTTCAGAAAACGACAAGTTTTTGATTTAACGTACAAAAATCTCAAACAAAAAACATTACGTTTCAAATATAAAACAAAGTTAAAATAATATCTGTTTTTTTCTAGTAAAATGTCATAAGTGTTGCAATATACAAGCAAGGCACTTTCATTGATAACTGCGTCTACAAATAAATAATTAAATAAAATCCACTCTGTGATGACAGCTTACTTTTAAATTAAAATTTCAACGAAATCCTTTTTCTCGTGGACGGTGAACATGATTAAATGTCTGGTATGTTGTTGTTTTGAATTAAGCACAAAGCTACACAATGGGCTATCTGTGCTCTGCCCACCACGGGTATCGAAACCCGGATTTTAGCGTGTAAGTCCGCAGACATACCGCTGAGCCACTGGGGGGCTGTCTGGTATGAGTACACTGTTGTGGAAATGTTAGAAAATTCTAGAAAAGGCCGCAGGCTCAGTAGCTGTCTGCAAGAACAAGCAGCAGGCTTGACCTGCAATCTGAGGATCGCGGGTTCGAATTCCCGTCGCACCAAACATGCTTGCCCTTTCAGCCGTGGGAGCGTTATTATCTTATGATCAATCCTACTATTCTTTGGTAAAATAGTAGCCCAAGAATTAACGGTTGGTGGTGATGACTAGCTGCCTTCCCTCTAGTCTTACACTGATAAATTAGAAACAGCTAGCGCAGGTCACCCTCGAGTAGCTTTGCGTGAAATTAAAAAAAACACACAAGAAAAACGAATATATATATTTCTTTAAATAGGTGAACGAATATATGACACAAAATATTAATATAGTCATATCACGATTTCCTATGAACCTACATGATCAAACAAATTACCATACACACGAAAATTCTGCAACGTACGAGATGACAAAAGCCATAATCGAAATAAGAGTCAAACAAAGGATTAAAGCAACAGAAACAAAGCTCTGTTATAGACTGAATAATCAGTAACTGACTCTCCACATTCTCAAAGATAACTTCAAAAAATACTTGAAATCCTAAATGGATTTACAGAATTTAGAGAGACTACTGAAAATCTAGTTTGACTAACAAAATTAATCAAAGATAACTTTAACAAGAAAGAATGCGTCGTCGAATGCTATTTCTATATTGAGAAGTTATCAGACATTGCATAGTTATTCACGAGATATAAAACTTTCTGTAAACAGAAAATTGTAAAATAAATGTAAGGAATCCTTCTGGAAGACATTTACTCCAAAGACAGGTGAGTATCAAGTTATCTCTATCGTATTCATTGCGTGTGTTAGCAATATGCTTATTAAGGATTTAAATCTAGGTTTTTCTTCACAAGATATTTCAGTTTAGGAAAGTGCTCCCACTTCTTCAATGGAGAAAGCAAATTTACAACCCGAGTTAAATAATATCATAGAATATTGTCCAAAGTATATTTTCCAAAAAATGTCCCCTAAACTCATTTGGTAGATATCGCAAAACTAAAAGAAAAAAATTCATCCAATCCATATATGAATGGGACACTGCTTCAAACCACAATATCGGCACAATACCTCGAATTAATGTTGGTTACACACAAATAATATTCTAACTAAAGTATGACAACATACGAATCATGTCAGGAGCCTAATGGACAAAACAGTGGAACTTCAGCCGACGGTATAATAAAAATTTACGAAACATACATACGTCCAGGTGCTTCAAACCAATTTGAACTATGTTGTTTTTTCGGTAAATGTCATTTAGAATAATCGGTAATATATCGAGTGTTGGATTCTGGTATACCACACTTTAACATTTCAATTAAAATTTGTTCATTTTGTACGGATTTATAACAGAAGAAAACAGGAACTTCACTGGATATAAAGCTACACAATGTGGGTCTGTGTCCTTCTGAACCCTGACTGAGTTTATCCACAAGAAAAAAATCACTACACAAACTCTATAAGACACCAAAAAGACAGTCAGAGATAAACATAAAAAACAAACAAAACAGGAGAAAGTGTTTAAAATGTTGTGCATTACATGTTGTGCAACATGTAAAATACAGACTGAAAATACACATGTTTGTTATTGTTATCTTTCTCCGATTTTGTGTGTGTTACTTATTATAAATAACTCGGACGAGTCTTCGATGTATTATGTCACGTGCACTACATATTAAGATTTCAAATAATAGCAAATTTTAGTTTTCAGTTCAGAGCTTAATTATTAGTGTATATCAAATTGATGATGCTTGCTAACAAGACTGATACACATAATTTTATTTCTTTACACAAATATATTTTAATATACAAACAACAATACAGTTTATAATAATACTTATTACAAACAGTTGTTACAAATATTGGTTTATGTACAAGAGTTTTACAAACTTAGAAACTATACTGTGTCTTCTATCTGGTCTAGAATAGAATATTTTATTGATGGTCCAAGTAAAAAACGAGTAAATTAATTCTGAGTTGATATTGTTACACCTCACTTAAACTAGCTAGCTTAGTTGGTCTCACACCGTTGAATTTTTGCCAATGAAGATATTTAATATCCTCCTTGAAATACAAGTATCCAAAGTTAATACACTGAAGTTGAACGGATTGTAATGTTCGAAATCTATAAACGTCCATCGTCAAATATCTATAATTTTCCGATTAGTAAGCATTTATTACAATCATAGTTTCTAAGCTCTATAGTGCACTGACGTGTAGCGACAAAAGTTTTCTGTTCTGTCTTTTGGCGCGTCGGTTTATAAACTTTAAAGCTAGATTCTGGAATGTTCAAAAATGTTCAAAGGAACGCCAGTGTTTTCATTGACCATATATTGTTGAATCATGCTCTCAAGAATCTGCTACAAATTTAGAAAATAGGCGAAACTTACGCAGTACACATTCAACAATATGCATCATATGCATCAAACTAAAACAAACGTAGGTATTAAGATAGATATATAACAGTAAGTCCGTTACAGTGTAGCACTCCCTCCATAAGCTAAAAGAAGATGATGGTAAACTATAAAAATAAAACCTCCTTGTGTTAAACTAAAACAATTAAATATTTACAATTTAACAACTTAAAAAATTCTAAAATCTAAATATTTCTAATATCTATCAAAAATCTAGATCAAAATCGCTGCAGAATTCTCACTTATATAATCTCCTGACAGAAGGAGAGTCTAGGTTTACATGCCATAAAACAATGATATAAATATGCATAATGAACGCAGAATGATATATAAATCTTCCACAAAAAAGGTAGTTATGTACTTTTGGATATAAAGAGTAAAGTCACAATTTTTTGTGAAGAAAACAATGCTTGATGATCAATTAGCTGAACGCGAATTATTATATGATTCGTTTACAGCAAAATTTGGTTTAGTTCTTTACATTTTTGGGTTTGATTTGTACTAATTTCTCAGACTTTAAACAACGTAAACACAATAAAACACTTACTGTGTTTAAACAACGAACACACTATAACAAAAATGTATTTAAATTTATGATTAACTGACACGTTTTTTTTTATCGTGGAGCAATTGTGTGAAGTTGAATAAAAATAAAATGATATTTTATCATTACTGTATTTCCGTAACAGCATCTTTATTACGAAACTGTGAAGTGTAGCATTATAAAATAACTTCATAGTAGATGTTTGATTTTCTTATGCCACCCCAGTGGCACAGTGGTATGTCTGCGGACTTACACACTAAAAACCGGGTTTCGATACTCGTGATGGGCAGAGCACAGATAGTCCCTTCTGCAGCATTGTGCTTAATTCTAAACAAACAAATGATTTTCTTACTATGATCTTCAAATGTTAAACGTGATTTGTATCACGAGCAAAACTAGGCACAGCCTTCAGATGTATCTCAAGGCGGGTGATATGGGTATCAAAACTTTTATTAAAATAAAGTAGAGAATAAATCTTCGACTTTTAAACTCATTTTCAGGTTAAAAAAGAGAGTTTGCAACTGCACGGGTAGCCTTCAAATATATTTTGAACAAATAACAGTTGTGATTTAATCACAGTGCACGTTTTTTTTATTGTTGGTTTTTTGTTCTCAACTTTCGTTTTATTCTTTACTGCTTTAAAAGGGATATGTTAAATACGACAGTATTCAATAGTGTGGATCAACAAAGATTCTAAATAATTCACACTATCAAATTAAAAATATTGGTTTCTATATATTATCCACATATTTACTAATAATATCCTTAAGAAGTCGCTAAGATTTCCGGTATAACGATTCAACAATTTCTAAAATAGCACCTTTTCGTCCACTACCTACCTACCCGATCAAGTCAGTGGGTATAGCTTATTTGGCTGGTGTGTGGGTATTTGCTTTGATATTCCGATAAAGATACACACAGAAAGAGACACCTATATATATTTACACATATTTTCAACCCAACAAACGACGTTATTTATATATTTAGCAGGGAAAAAAAACAAGGAAATCAGCTTGTCATCATCCACTATTGTCATTTCTTGATGCTGTTCTTTCACCAACGAATGCTTTTAGTTTAGTTGGGTAATGGTAGTTAACATAGTACATGTTTAGAAGTTTTCTATTTTAGATTAAGCCTACAAGTAAAAATGGCAGTAGCATTTTGTTTTAAATTCCGCACACAGCTACTCGAGGGTTATCTGTGCCAGCCGTCCCTAATTTTTTAGTGTAAGACTAGAGGGAAGGCAGCTAGTTATCACCACCCACCGCAAACTCTTGAACTACTCTTTTACCAATGAAAAGTGGGATTGACCGTAATATTATAACGCACTCACGGCTGGGAGGGTGAGCATGTTTAGCGCGATTCGGATGCGAACCCGCGACCCTCAGATCACGAGCGCATGCTTTAACGCGCTCGGCCATGCCGGGCCTTTAGCAGTAGCAACGTTAAAGAAGAAATACGTGAATTTGTAATTGTCATATGGAATAAATCTCGCGTTATTTTTGCTGAATAATTTATTATATATAACAAATATAATGTGGTTGGCTTGTTGTTATATTCTTCTTTGCTTTAATTCGCTTAAAATTATATTGACAAAATTGGCAAAACTTATCTAAATATATTTCTCGAGACTAAAACATTATCGTTATACCCCCTTATGAAAATGAATTCAGTGAGATTTTTATCGTCAAATACTGAAAAGAATGACAAAGCGCTTTATAGATTTTTTTTCTTAATATGGGTTGTTCTGAAAAACTGTTTTTTTCTTGCAATCACAATACTAAAAACAGATGATTAGAGATGATAACATGACCTTAATTATATCCATCGCCTGTTAAAATTGGCTCAGTTTGTATATTATAAGCAGAAACCCCTAATTCCACATGTGTTAGTACAGACAATAGTGTTACGCTAACGACTGACAAGATGTAAAACTCCAATTGACTTGTCCCGTGCGAGGATATTAGTACCACAAATAAAATTAACCACTATAAGAATAATCTACGTCGATGTAACTCGACTAGCACTGTTTTACCCGAAATTTTATGTGTTCTATCCTTAACCAGTTTTTGGGTCTTTAGCAGAACAGATTGGTTTTTGGTTTGTTATGAATTTTGCGCAAAGCTGCACGAGGGCTATCTGCGCTAGCCGTCCCTAATTTAGCAGTTTAAGACTAGAGGGAAGGCAATTAGTCATCACCACCCACCGCTAACCCTTGGTCTACTCTTTTACCTATGAGTAGTGGAATTGAAGTGCATTATAATATCTCTACAGTACAGAGGGCGAGTATATTTGGTGGAACGAGAATTCGAACTCAAGAACCTAAATTACGAGTCGAGTTCCTTAACCACCCGGCTATGTCTGGCCCCAGACGAAAAGAAAAAACTTTTCTGTGAAATAACTCATAACTTATATAAAACTGTTTTCTAGTATTTAATCTCAAGATTCGCTATTGATCATTCATTTCAAAATTATATAATAAGTTCTAAAGCAAATTAAGGGTGAATATGAATTTCACAGCAACCGGAAAAAAACCCAAAAAACTAAGGAGCTTTATTAAATACATTTACTAAAAGAACTTGCATCACAGAATACGCAATAAGCTGGATAAAAGTGTTCTGTTGTTTATAAACGATATGGATTACTGTAAATACTGTCAACTGAACAACAATGAAGTCAATACAGTGTTTGAAATTATTTCGTGAAACAATATCAGAGGTCATTGGAATTGTTTTCAGTAAAGTAGCTTAAATCTGTTAATAACTAAAAGTTTTAATATTACATAGTTCTATTGAAATAGTTTATTCGCTCATTCAGTTGGGTAATAAATTCTAAAATATGAAACAGGCTTAAGAATTTACATGTATACAAAAATATACTTACGAGTTGAGAAAACTTTTTTTACACTTGACGCTGTTACTTGCTTTCAGGACCATCCTTTATTAACAGTTATTGTACTATTGAAGCCCCCCAGTGGCTCAGCGGTATGTCTGCGGACTTACACGCTAAAATCCGGGTTTCGATACCTGTGGTGGGCAGAGCACAGATAGCCCATTGTGTAGCTTTGTGCTTTATTCAAAACAAACAAATATACTATTGAAAGCGCTATAAATAATTTATATTTAAAGTTCTTAATGCTCGAAATTCTAAAGTTGTTTCACTGATGAAAATTTAAAAGTATGTTTTAAGTTTCAAATTCCCTTTATTTCTGTTTGGTAGTGATAGGTAGATGAAAAGGGAGAAGGAAAAACAATATAAAGTTGTTGGTCAACAGGTGGCACTTCCAACTTCTGGAGTAGTGATTAACAAAATTGTATTATATACAGCTGAGAAAAGTTAATAATGGCGAGTAGGTGAGTTAAAAAAATATTGTAGAATTCAGTTCATTCTTGCCCGTAGTGATTATTTTAGCATTCTGATGTTTTCGTTAGATATTTAAAGAAAATACTGCTACATAAAATTATAAATAAGAAATTATATTTTAATAATTAAATATGATTTAACAGCGTGTAATGTATTACTTTTGGTATCATGGGCTTTGTGAATATCACGTGCTTATCAGGTGATCAGAGTTAGATGTACGTATTGAGTGAATGTGCAAAAATAATGGTAAAAAAATTATAATAAGTGTAAAGTTTACCCATTTGAAAAGAAAACGAAATAATTTAAACACGTGCATTTGCAGCGAAGAAAAGTGGGAGGACACTTCGAGCTTTTTTTCAGTGCTATAAAAAGTGAAATTTATAGTCTTTTAATAAGTTTGATTTTGATTAAAGTAGCTGAAAACTTATATGAGGCCGAAGTTCATATTGCAAATAATACTACTAACGATTGAATATAATTCATTCTTAATTATATGCAAAACTAAAAGACACACGCAATTATGTCATTGTTGTTTTACTTTACAAATTGTTTCTTCCCGTACAGTTTATGATGATTTCCCATACTTTTTTTAGAAACCATAAAATAGTTTATAAAAGGTCAAAAGCTGAAAAGAAAAATAACAAACCGATATTAAAGTCTTAAGTATGAAGTTTATGCCAGCAGATGTTTCACAACCACATTTTTCGTCAGTAAAATAAAAAATGCTCTTTATATCAAAGCAAAATCAGTTCTGCCCTAGTTTTTGTTGGTTTTTTTACCTTGTTGCATGTTTTGAAAGCAGCAAGTGCATACTGTTACAGATGTGATACTGTCTCCATTATATAGTCATATTTTTTATTTAATAGGTACTTAATAATTGAATAGTATTTGAATTTTAAATTATTTTCTTAAGTTTTCATAAGTACTGTATATTTTATTGCCTAAAAGTTTAGTTTTAGTATTTTTCATGCAAAAATTGTATTATTTAAACAATAGTTTTAGAACTTACTATCACCAGTGTTTGACTATAACAACAATTGTACACAGGATTTTATTTCCCCAGAAATTTTTGTACATTGAATACAATTATTTCAACTCAAAATTACTTTAATATTCAAATTAAAGTTGATATGAAATTCCAAAAATATTTTTTAATTTGTGAGAAAAAATGAAACGACATCATTGTATTTTTCTGCATATTACAATATCAGTATTAAATTTTATTTCCAAATATTGTGTTTTCTAAATCAGTTTTATTGTCATAAATCAGGAAGAATGCTGAAATCTAAATGTGATACAAAATGATATACTGCTGCTCAATTTGGAAAAGAAAAATCCAATTTGTCGAGTGTGTAGAGCTAGTGAAACATTTTAGTGCAGTGGTTCTTAACCTTGTTGGAGGTACTGAACACCAGAAGTTTTGTACTTGCATTCAATAAACCCTTTGTCATTGGAAAATAGAATATGATTTTTTCAAATTCAAAACATAAGTAGATATTTTATTAGTGCACAAAATGAACCATGCATCAGTTACACACAATATCACTGTGCTCAAAGAAAAAAAAATCAACAAAACATGAATTCTACACAAAAACATAACACAATGAATATTTACTGCAAATCAATGCGACTTTTGCTGTTGCCTTTCAGAGACAACTTCAGAAATGCACGGCTTCACCTTGGCAAGTGCCACTCTCATATCATTTTTGCAACAAAGTCTGTTCCTTTTCTTTGTTTACCATCCTCGAAAAGATGCGTTGAAACAAATGGTATGAGATCTCAAGGGTTTTCTTAGCAATAAGAGGGTACACTACGATTTGGTAACACCAAAACATTGAGAGCTTTGTTGTTCTGAAAAGTTACTGTTGAACCTGGCTCTGTTGAAGTTCAATTATTTCGTCCAGATATTCATTATTGACATCTGGTGTCACAACACTAAACGTGAACGGCTGTCTCACCCATGTTGGATGTTACTCTCTGGTGGGGAAGTATCTGTTGAGAGACTTCGCGAGCTCATCTAAATGCATGGCAATTGCTTGCTTCAGTTTCCAGGGTACAGAAATGTCTCCAATTTCGGACACATCTTTGATTTTACTTATAAAGTCACCCAGCAGGGGAAAGTTTGGGAAGTTATTTTCTGTTCATCATTTCCATAACAGTAGCTTTTTTTTAAAAGCCTTCAGGTTTTCTTCCTCTTCAATGATGTTGACTCAACTGTCCTGCATCTGTTGATTGAGAGCATTGAAGATGTTGACCATGTACACCAAAATGAGAATGAACTCAGATATTTTTGAAGCAATCTGCATGACAATGTTGGTGCTCTCACAAAAACAGGGCTAATTCCATATGCATGGCAAAAACATGATTCAGCACCTTTTTCTGGGATAACCACCGAACGTTAGAATGGTACAGAAGTACCTCGAATTCAGAGCCCATTTCATTACGCAGCTCTTTAAAAATGTGGTGCTTCAGGGCACTATTTCACACAAAGTTCACACATTCTACTACAAATTTCAATACTTCTGCCAGTTTTAAAGGCAAGGTTTTTGTTGCCAACACATGTCTGTGCAGAACACAGTGCGTTACAATGATGTGTGTACATCAGCTTTTACTAGCGCACCAAAACCAGTTTCGTCCCAGCATGACTGGAGCTCCGTCCTAACAAACTGCAGAAACCATACCCCATGAAAGATTGTGGTGTCTGAAGAAGTCATCCTTAACTTTCTTCATGTTGGCTGCCTTAATTGTTGTTGTAAGAGGCTTACAAAATAAAATATCTTTTATCTTGTCGTTCTTCACATAGTGCACGAATTCAACAAGTTGGCTTAGATTGGAAATATTGGTGGTCTCGTCGAGTTGAAGGTTGAATTTTGCTGGGCTTGAAATCAGATCTCCAACTACTTGAGCCAAGATGTCATCACTCATGTCATCTATCTGCTACTGATGGTGTCATTGAAAGAGGAATTTGGGATAACTTATTTTCAGCAGTTTTTCCCAGCATGATATTCACAGTCTTCAATGCAGCTGGTTTTACGAGTGCTTCACCAATGGTGTGTGGTTTGCCCTGCTTTGTGATAAGTATGCAACTTTATACAATGCTGTGAGGATTAGTTTGTCAATGGGTAAAAAGCCTGGAACAGGCAAAGTAGCCTTTTCATTGAACCTGACTCTCTTTACCTTGAATTCAACAAGCATTATGTTCTTTTATTTCCCATCTCCATGCAGCTTTAGAAAGTGTTGTCTTAGCTTTGCCGGTGCTAGACTAGAATTACTCAACTTGCAAATCATGCATTGAGGACGCTGATTCACATCATGTTCTGTTTTACACGTGAATCCATATTGTTCATATTCATTTGACCACTTTCTGTTTTTGCTCAACATAGTTAGTATGAAGGGATTGAAAGATTAGGAAAAAAATCACAAATGGCACCCAATTACTACAGTCACAAGTCAACTGCTAAGTACACAAAGTCCCTGCAGCACAGATATTAAACCAAGTACCAGTATTGGAAGTTCTCAATGGGTGTTGTTGACATTGTGTCTGATGCTGGTGTTTGGGTATAGTGCTCACAAAACCCTGGTGTTGCTGCAATGTCCTAACATGACATTGTAGTGCATCCCCTAGTAGGTCTCCATGGTGGGTACCAAAATTTTCTTTTTTTCCTATGGATCCTCCTTCAAAAAATTTTTTAATAAAATAATGAAAAAAACAGTCAATAGGTAAACGACCACATTTTGAATACTCTGAACAGCAATCTTCAACATCTGTAACACATGTACCTCATATTCTTATGTTACACTCTCTTTTAGAAAACCTTTAGGGCAAATGTCCCCCTTTTCTATTCAGAAGGGACTAGAGGGTCTTGCTGGCTCTCCAAAGTCAGTAAAGAAGCTTTTATCTGGTGACATATTGGTGGAAGCATCTACATCTGAACACAGTGAACTCTTCTTGCATTCAAAGGCAATTGGGGATATACCTTTTGAGGTTACACCTCATGCTACTTTGAATTCATCACAAGGAGTTGTTGTTGAGAGGGATTTGAAAAACATCCCCCATTTGTAGATTCTTGCTGGTTTCTTCACCCAAGGAGTTTCTACAGTGAGGCATATCTTTGCTTACAAAGATGGAATTATGGTGCTGACCAATGTCCTCATTTTTACATTTATGTCACCATGTCCACCTTCCACCATCAAGACAGGTTATCTTAATTGCCAAGTATGGCCATACATTCTTTAACCTGTGCTTGTTGCAGTGGCAAGAATCATGATTTGTTCCAGGTACAGGCATTTCCTCTGATCTGTCTTCTTCTCTCACCCCAAGATGCAAAACAATTGTTTGTCCTCAGTCTCTAGAATCTCCTTCCTTCAACAGAGATCTGCCCAATCAACTAAGGGCAGGATCCATGGAGGTCTTAGCCATCAAGACTCGCTCAGAGCAGTCACCACTTTCCTTTCAAGCTTATTTTCTCTATAATTATAATCATTTCTTTACACTGGTGGAACTTAAACTGGCCCTTCATTGGTCTGGCAGTACATTGGTTGGACCTAATGATATACACTACAACATGCTGTGCCATCTATCTCCTGCTTTTCTTGCTGTTCTTCTGATTGTTTTTAACCAGATCTTGCAGGAGAATATGTTTCCTGATGCCTGGTGACAGCCTATTGTCCTGCCTTTTTCCAAGCCTGGGAAGGATCCCAAGACTCCTTCAAACTATTGTCCAATTGTTTTGATGAGCTGTCTCTGTAAGACCTCAGAGAGGATGGTTAATGCTCATCTTGTTTGGTTCCTTGAATCAAACAACCTCCTCTCGCTAACGTAGTGTGGGTTCCAATGACAACCCTCCACCATGGACCACCTGGTTTGACTTGAAATGTCAATCAGAAAAGCCTTTCTCAAATGACAACATGGAGGTTGGGCATTTTGCAAGACCTCCATATATGTGAGTTGCATGGTCATTCACCCATTTTTATTAAAACGTTTTTTTATGCGCAGGAGATTCCAAGTTTGTGTAGGTTCAACACTTTCCCGTTCTTTTCTACAGGAACTTGGAGTCTCTCATGGCTGTGTTCTGAGTGTCATACTTTTCAGTATAAAAATTAATGCCATCACTGAACAACTCCCTCTCACTGTTTCAAACCGGCTCTATATCAACAATCTCTTACTCTGGATCATATTGAAGCTGAGCAGTACTCCAACTAAGCTGAGAGTCTACAATGACCGGGCAGGAAGACCATCACACAAGTTCAACATGCACAGCCTGAAAGAGAGGGGGGAAAGCAGAAGAATTCAAGCTGGAATTGAGGAACAGGTTCAGTCTGCTTTCCCAGCTGCCAGAAGAAACAATAGAAGAACATTGGCACAACATGTGCGACACCTGGAAAACAACATGCCAAACGGTCCTGGGGAAAAAAACAAGGAAATACAAAGAGTGGTTGACAACAGAAACATGGACACCGATCACTGAGAAAAGAGAACTAAAAGACCAAACCAACCAGACTCAAGACCAAGAAGAGAAGCAGGAATTACAAACATGCTACTGGGAAGTTGAGAGAAGTGTGAGAAAAGACAAGAGAAACTTTATTGAATCTGACCCAAGAAGCAGAGACTGCAACAGGCCAAAGAAATATGAAGAGGTTGTATGAGATTACAAGGATCCTCTCTGAGAAAAACAGCAATCCCAGCTTCCCCATTAAAGACCAGAATGTCTGTACCTTCACAGGGGAAGAGTAAGAGATAGAAAGATGGGCAGAACACTTTAAGGAAATACTCAACAGACCAGCACCATCTGTCCCACCAGATATCCCACCACCTACTGAACTCGATATCAACACCGGTCCCCCTACTAAGAATGAGATCATCAAGTCAGGCAAAGCAGTGGGGCTCGATGGTATACCACCTGAAGTGCTGAAGGCAGACATCCAGACCTCAACTGACGTGCTCCACTCACTCCTACACAAGATCTGGGAGCAAGAAAGAGTGCCAGAAGACTGGAAGAAAGGCCACTTTGTGAAGCTGCCAAAGAAAGGGGACCTGTCATCCTGCAACAGCTGGAGAAGTATTATGCTGCTCTCTGTACCAGGGAAAGTACTGGCAAGAATCATCCTAGAGAGACTGAAGATGGCACTGGACAAGACACTTTGAGATGAATAGGCAGGTTTCCAGTAAGATAGATCATGCACAGACCACATTGTCACATTGTGCATCATCATCGAGCAGTCCCTGGAATGGCAGAGTCCTCTGTACTCAGTCTTCATCAAGTTTCAGAAGGCGTTTGATAGTGTCGAAAGAAACATAATCTGGAGACTGATGCAGCACTATGGCTTTTCACCAAAGTTCATTACCATCATCCAACAATTATACGAAGATGCCACTTGCCAAGTCATCCAGGACGGGAAGCTTACAGAACCCTTCTCCGTGCAAACTGGCATTCATCATGGATGTCTAATGTTGCTGGTGATCTTTCTGCTGGTGGTTGACTAAATAATGCGGCAAGCCACGGCAGGCAGGAGAACTGGTTTACAGTGGACCTTCATGAAGCAGCTGGAAGATCTGGACTTTGCAGACGACATCAGCCTTCTCTCCCACAAACAATAAGATGTGCAGGAGAAACTGAGCCAGGTTGCAGAAGAAGCAGAGAAGACTGGCCTCCAAATCAACATTGGGAAGACAGTGGTCATGAGGGTAAACAACGACTAGCAAGACCCAGTGCGACTATACCAAGAAGACATCAAGGAAGTTGACAAGTTTATCTACCTTAGAAGCATTATCAGCAAAGATGGGGGACAGATGAAGACATCAAGTGCCAAATAAATAAAGCCCGACACACCTTCAATACTCTGCAGCCCATCTGGAGATCAACATCCCTCTCACTCCACAACAAGATCTTGATCTTCAACACTAACGTCAAGTCAGTCCTACTTTACAGCTCAGAAACCTGGTGGGTAACCCAGACCAATACCCACAAACTCCAGACATTTATCAACAGATGTCTCCAGGAACATCCTCAATATCAGGTGGCCAGAAGTTGTCTCCAATGACTAACTGTGGGACAGGACCAGACAAGCCCCAATCGAGAATGACATCAAGAAACGGAAATGGGGATGGATTGGCCACACATTGCGCAAGCCTGCTTCTTGTATCACCAGGCAGGCCCTTGATTGGAATCCACAAGGGAAGTGGAAAGTGGGTTGACCAAAACAGACTTGGCACAGAAGTAACAATACTGAGGCGAATGCAGCCGGTAAGACATCGGCTGAGCTGAAGAGAGGTGTTCCTCAAGGAATCAAGAGGCATGAGAAGAAGTACTCCAACTGCACTATTTATATTGACTCCCTTAGTACTCTGCTGACCTTGGAACTACTTCACATTGGCTCACACCCTGTTCTTGCTGATATTCAAAACCAACTGGCCCATTTCTCATTAACATCTACTTCTATCCAGTTTTTCTGGATACCAGGCCACGTTGCTATTCGTGGGAATGTGCTTGCAGACAGGGCAGTTGAATCTATCTGCTCTGGCACTATCACCACTGTGCCTATTCCATACATGGACTATGGTCCTGTATTCAAGGCTCGGCTACGTGCCAGCTGGCAGTCCCTTTGGAGTGAGCAATATGACAACAAGCATTTTCAAATCAAACCCTACATTGGGCTTTGGCTGTCTAGCTTCCATAAGGTTCGGAAGGAGGAAGTTGTTCTAACTAGACTACGCATTGGTTACAGTTTTTTAACTTATTGTTTTCTTTTATCTGGAACTGATGCACCAGTGTGTAGTTTGTGTGACACTCAGATCACAGTAAGCCACATTTTACTTTCTTGTCATCGTTACGATTCACAATGTTCTATCCCAAGGTTTATCCATAGTGTTAGACAGAGTTATTGGTGATGGTGACACTTTCAACCTTGGTAATGTTTTTAGTTTTATAAAGACCATTAATCTTTTTAATGCCATTTTAGTTTTTCATTTATACATTACAACTTCTTAATGTGTCTTCTTTTTAAAAATCGCAGATCATCTGGTTCAATTTCAAATTATAAACTGGCTGTAACATTAAATAACTCAAAACCAGGACTGGAAAGGCCAACTTCAGATGACTGATGGTGATTTTTGTACTTACCTGTTAGTCTTCCTGGTGAGTTATGATTATTACAGTTATGGTACAGAAAGTCCTTTACAACTTATATTACTGTCATTTTTCTCTTTACATTGCAGACTAGATGCTATTTATGCTTTATTTTTTAAACTTTTTGTTTTACCTAAATTTTGTTTTATGAATTTTACTAAATTTACTTTTAACCGGACATTTGGTGCAGAGAGCCTAGCTGCTTTGTGCCACAAATCACTAAATCAACCAACCAACCAAGCAACAACCTGGAAGTAAGTAAGATTGTTCAATTGAGGACCCAGCCAAAATAATTACATGATTTATGTAGACTGTTACCTGAAAGTAAGGGCAAGGCTTTTGTAAATTTTCATTTCTCAACTGGTAAATGTTGGAAAAAATCTTCCTTATTTATGATTTATACAGGTCTTCAGAACATAACTGAAGAAAAACAAAAAACTTTCAGATATCTAGTGCTCAGGCTGCATTCTGTCATATTTTTCAACTTTGATGAAGAAAACTGTTTTTCACGTGTATTCTTCTTTACTGTGCTATACTACACCTTGAATAAACAAAGTAAAAATCAAATAAGCTTTAAGAAGGTTCTCCCTTTTGCTTCCTTCTTTGTGATATTTCAACTGCCAATTTTTGTATTATTGCTTCAAAATTAAATTTCTTTTGCTGGCAACATGCTATTTTTAACACCTACCATTGTTTGTTTCCTTGGTTTACTTGTAAAATTTTAACACAAACTAGCCATATAATGTATGTTTAAAAAGCTCTCTTCATCATCTATCATTTAGAAATTATTATACATTCATGTAAGGTACGTACTTGGAAACATTTATCCCAGAATACTGGTAAGATTAAATTGAACACTTAAATCCCAGATCATTAAACTACAGAACTGAATCATTTGTATGTGTATATAAAGATAGATTTATTACTAGCATGTTACATTGTGCAAAAGAAAATTAAAACTGATATATTTAAGTCTGTTTTTTATTGGACAGGTGTCAAAGTGAATAAGCTATGAAAGTATGACACTACATCACTGACATTCAAGTAATTTTTGCATCCTTTAATTCATTGCATTTTATTTTCAAAGGATGGCTAGGATCTTTTTGACCTAGTAGAAACCTAACCCAGGTATCTGAAATACTCGTATAGTTTCTTAAACTCTTAGTGTTTTACCAGACTTGAAAAAAGGTGCATCACAGACCGACTAAATACTTCAAGTAAAACTGGTTTAACTGGAGTCATATCCGCGTTTGTTTTAAACTTGCTTTTACTTATTGTTGTTTCTTGCAAACTTTTTCAAATATTATCTGGTTTTATCAGTTTCAAACATCAATTCCACCCTTCTCAATCTTTCTTTTCTGCAACAAATACATGTCAAAATATTTTAACCTTTTCTTCCCTTTAAACCTGGAATCTTCTCCAAAACCTTTTGAACAATTCCACATCTGGATATGTGTCAATGTTTTTTAACCTTTTGTTCCTTCTAAACTTGGAACCTCCTTTCAAACTTCTCCATTAGGTCCACATCCAGATACATTTCAAAGGATTTTAACCTCTTCTTCTTTCTAAAGTTGGGATCCTCTCTGAAACCTCTCCAACAACTTTACATCCAGATAAATGTCAGAAGGTTTTAATCTTTTTATTTATCTCTTAACATCACTTTGGTCTTTTGTAAAGTGTTTTTAAATTGAGAGAATAGATTTAAATGGAAAATGACTAAGGTTTTTAAGATTTTGAAACCTATAGATCCTAAACAGAGGTTACAAATTTAAGAAATGGAAAACTTGACAGTTTTAATTAAGGCAATGTTACTTTGCTAATAATATGGTAGGTTTGTAGAAAACTTAACCTCCAGGTGTGGTAAAAACTGCTTTATTGAAGATTGAATAAATATTCAAGAAACAAGGGTTGGATATAGGAAAGTTTCAGTGGATATGTAGTTTGTAATTGGCTTTTAGTAGATAATAGGATGGCCTAGATTGGCCAATGGACCCTGTATCTCTTGGCAATGAAATGTGAATAATTATTTTTTACTAACCAATATGCATAATCTTTTTATTAAAATTAAAAGGCATTTTGGGTATCTGATGCACTTGCAAATGCAGTACATTGTTTTTGTAGTTTATCCATTTAAAAAATTAACCTGGTAAATAATGCAGTTGATTTATAATGTTAGTCTAACTAGGGGTAATACAGTATATCAAAAATTAATACTGGATGCATTGATTTGTCAGTTGCATGTTGTCACTGTTAATATATTTGCCACAATTGTAATATCTCACAGGGTAAAATTAAGAGATTTGGGTTGTTCTCAAATGCATATAGTAAGGTAAGAATACAAAATTTAATTCAAGTTTTAAATTAATTGATTATTCAAAAAAAGTTGTTTTTTTCAGCATCAAATCTTCCATACCACCATCAGAGAGTGCAGCAGTGAAGTTGCGAGCTGCAACGTATCTTTCTCCTAGTATCCCTGTAGAATTTTATGAAATGACATTGAATTATTTGGAGAAAGCTCTTAATCTACACACTACGTTGATGTATGAATCTCGCTGGGAAGGTCCACCACCAGACAGAGCTGATCCTTTTATTGAAAATGATTTGGACTTAGGTGCAAGACCCTTTACTGACTACACATCATATATGTCATATACAACATATGTAGGCCTAGAGAAATAGCAAAAATAAGTTATTTTACTTAATTTAAAATTTTGACTCAGTTTTAAATATTTATACATTTTTAATAGATTATGTCCAACAATAGACCAAAAACAATTATTTGCTTGAGCAATAAGGTATTTTATTTTCATGTTTTTCAAAAAGAAATCATAAAAGTGGAATTAAAACTTGTGTATAAATATAGTTTTTGCAAGAATTTGTGACACCTTTTGAACCATACGTATGAAACGTAAATTATATGGTTAAACATATTGAACTACTGGTTATTGTTAATTAGGTTCACATTTGTGTTAAAACTATCGGGAAATGTTTTGTAATGAAATATATACTCTATAATTTTTTGCTAAGAATTTCTTATGATTAATCACTCATATGTAATTAAGAATATTCATTAATAACTTGACACAAAACAGCAAAAACCCTGTAATTCAAGTTCTTTTAAAAAGGTGGATCTATTTTTATCAGTATGCCCCTGAAGAAGAAAGGTTCATCTTTCAAAAGTGCTCAGGTTAAAGGGTTTTTATTATTTTATATGAAAACTTCTCAAATCTGCATGTTTTTCTGACATCATTAGTAACTTGTACATTCCTAAAATCACTACAGGCAATATCAGTGTACCCAAAACTTGGAACACTGCATGTACTTCTAATGAAGTTTTTATTTAATTAATTTAATTAATTAAAAAATTAACTAAAGGTTTAGAACGTCTAGTGTATAGTCAAATATCTGGATTTTTTATGTATTTCAGCATGGATGAGTAGTACTGTGTACTTAAGGATGCTCGAGAAAGGAAACAAGTATATTGAACTTTTGCCCGTGTCTTCAATTCATCTTCATCCACGAGGTGAAGACAGTCCAGGATATTTTGCTGATGTCATCATTCATAAAGACTTAAGGTCGAGCATAGTGCTGATATTTTGATAATTTCATGCTGATTATTCTTCATGTTTCTTTACATGTTAGAAAGATAAAATACTTGTTGCAGACCTTGGTGTCTTTATACAAATTATGTTTGGTTTTTTAAGTTGATTATTAAGTATTTTTAAAGTAAATTTACTGTACATGGTGTTTTATTTTAAGTAATACAATACCAGTAATAAATACATTTGTGAATTATTAGTTGGCTCTTTTATTTCTTAAAGATTGACAGTAATGGGTGTTTAAAGTTGCTTAAATGACAACTTTTGAGGAGTTATGAATTATGTTAACATATTACTAAACTTGTAATATTTTGGGAATATATATTTCAATAACACCAAAAAGTAATTTACTCTGAAACTAAGTTTTCTTCACTTATTTTTAGCTGTAGATTAGTGTTTCATGGAAAAGGTCTGTATTTTTTGTTTGTTTTTTCTTTTGAACTGATTGTAGTTTTTGACAAGGAAGATCAAATGATGAATTTGATCATGCCCAAGGTCTCATAGATTAATTTACTCTAATCGTGCCTAAAATAATTTAAAGTGCAGTAGCTTTTAACAATTCCCTCTTGTTTTTGAACAAGTTTACTTGTATGTTATAGTTGATAGGTTAGTCTATTTCCCCTGTATGTAAACTGTATTGTAAAGCTTGAAAGACAGTTGAATGTTGGGACATGATCTTTATTTTTATCTTTGTTGGTGTTGTTTTTACTCAAGTTGCCAAGTCAGGCTTTTAATGTTAGTTGTATGTATGAAATGTAGGAACATAAATTAACTGGAAACTAGCAAGTAGACTTAGCCCTGTAAGAACAGCGACAACAAATATCTAATCTTATTTATAATAATATCTGTATTTCACACACATGCACACATTTTACTTTGATACAGTGAAAAAGTGAAAGAATTCTTGGATTTGAGAGGAAGTAAATGGGCATATAACAGAGCAGAATCCCTCAGTGGACATATAGTGACTTTACAAACTCTTAAAGAACTTGGAGAGAATGCCAGCTTCTTTGGGAACATTCTTTATGCAGGTAAGTAAACCATCATCCCAGACACTGAACTTGTAGAGAATACCAGCTTTTTGGGAACATTCTTTGCTCTGGTAAATACCTTGTCATTGTGGTCACTAAACTTGCATTTTGTTGTATCTATTGTGAGTAAAGTGGAGAGTTGTGAAGTGTTTCTCAGAGGAATTCAAGAGTAATTATTAAGTATACAAAGGAAAATGTTAATGCCTTATTCATACATATTTTGTCAGAAAATTATTTTCTAAATTGAGAAAATGTACAAAGTTTTTGAAAAATATGACAATAGCTGAAAACACAAATTTGCTGATTCATGGTGTGTTGCTGAAGATAACTTGTGAAAACAGCAGTGTTTCTAATGTAAAGAAATTTGAATGTTTGGTGTTTCGACCATAAAATAAGGATTGTTTTTCACATTGTTACTACAGGCCACCAAGGTATACATCTGTGATGTTCAGATATTTAGCTTTGAATTAATTCTTTTTATCTGAAAGTGATTTGTAAACTTTTTTTAGTCCAAGTCAGAAATGTGGAACACTTTGATGTGGATGGCCGTACGAGGTTGTTTAGTTTTTGCCATTTGCTAATCTTGGGTTTAGTAAGATATTCCTAAAATAAATTTGAAAATGATTTCTTATGAAGTGCAAACAAGTCTTGTATTTCAACAGTTGTTGGTGAAATATTGATTTAAATACTAAATTGTAGGCTCATTTTTAATTTTTACTTTTTTGTTTCAAGACTGATGTTGTGGGTAAAATATGAATTGAATAACACCTATTGAAATTTTCTTTTTTCTGTTTAGGGTCTCACCTCGAGTCCATACGAATGGTGATAAACAAGAAAGCTGATGCAGCAGCCGTCGATGCAAACTGCTTAGCGCTCTTTCTGGATAGGAACCCTTGTGTGCGTGATGACTTAAGGGTGTTAACTTCATGGGGAATGTTAACACCCTACCCTTTGGTGGTTAACAAACGTCTCCCAGGTAACTAGCAAAGATTTAAGGTGTAGAACTTGTTTATATATATATATATATAAATGATTTTCCAGTCCAGTGACACTATTAAAACAATTGCTACATTTATATTTGTAAAGGCAACTAGCTCATAAGTGAAACTAATCTGAAGCACACACTTAAAATTTTTGAATATTTTTGGACCTAATTTAGGTTTTGTTGTTAAATTTACAGTTTAGAGTGAAATCAAACCTGTTGTGTGACATAATGTTTATACTGTGTCCTTATGCTATATGCCTGTAATCCTTGGCCAGTTTTTATTACTCTTGTCTGGTGGCTAGTGTGTTTAATTCCCAATCTAGGATCAAAACTTGTCACCAAATATGCTCACTTTTCCAGTTATGGAAGCATTATGACTTGCAGGTAAACTAGTAATCTGATGCTTATATATCCAAAATATATAGAATCTTTACATAAAATCTGCTGGTCATATTTATTGTTCTTGATAATTACTGCTATTATATTACAATTACTACATGTAGTTAGTGACTGTAATCATCTCTATAAACATTGTATTGTGGTTACACCTTGATCTTGATCAAAATATAGTAAAATATTTCTCCATCTCTCAAAAAACATTATTTCCTCCACTTTTCATTGAATTTCTCATGTGAAACAGCATACTTCACACAACATACTTCATAAAATGTGCATAAGAGTTAAGGATATACTCACTGTGTGCCTCCTGGAGATAGAATAGCATACATGATTTGTTTTATTCATAAATTTGTTGTTGATAAGATATACATAAGTTGAAATTCTAAATTGAACCCTATAACTGTAGTTGTATTTTAAAGGTTACTTCAAGGGAGGAGATCAGAAATAATCGTTTTAACTTAATCATTTACCCTTGTAAAAAAAAAATTGATACTGGACAAAAATTATTAATTTCACTCTTAGTGTCAGGGATTCTACTTCTTGCATGTAAACTGTACTGAGAATTATTTGTTTATGTTTTTATAACTTAGGGTTTTTGAAAGAGAACATTGGTGACAATTTTTATTGGAGAATGCTCATAGTAATAGTATGGACAAATTGAACTTTTTTTTATGTTAAGATATTAGTGTAAACATTCTTATGGAAAACAGGATGTGAACAATTTTCAAAATGCAATCTACATTCTTATACAGAAGTTAAGTACACAATTAACTGTTGTAATTGTTCTTTACTAAAAAGTACATATTTCTTTACAGATGAATTAAAGAGTAAAATTGTCACGACTCTTCTTAACATGCATAAGACTCGAGAAGGAGCTCAAGCTTTGTCAGAATTTCGTGTCAGACGATTTGCTTCAATTTCTCTCCAAGATTTTGATAAAGAAATGGAACTTATTGAAAGTACAAGAAGTTTAAGTTTTGATACAGTATATTATTAAAACAGGTGTCCAGTAGAAGAAAAATGATGTCCAATATTTTTTTATTTTTTTGTGTGTGTAACTAACAATTTACTTCTAGGTTTAGTTTCTGTAAGGGACAGATTTTCAGTATTTTTGATGCCTTGTTTTTATTTTATATGAAAAACTAGATTAATTATATCTGTTTATATTTTTTCAGTTGCTACTTATGTTTTTAAGTCCTGAGTAATAAATATTTTTAACCATGTTTTTTTAGACATTGAATTTTTATGTAAATAATTGAAATACTAAGTACTGACTTCAATTATATAGCTTTCTAGACCAAAGTGTGGACAGTTCTGAATCAGGGCAGTGTTCACACTCCTTTTCTAAATTTTCCATAAACATTAAGCTGTTGGTCCAACATCAGTGTTCGTTCTAATTTTTGTCAGTAATTGTTTAGAATTAATTTTTCATGTGCACCAGTATCAAGGCAATGTGCAGATGTGCACTACCAGATTATTTGTTTTTAGGGGCCAAGTTATTTTTAGACCATCGACCCTATTGCACTTTGCAATACCACACGTTTTTTTGGCTCTAGGCCTATTGACTGACAGGGTCATTAAGTCATTGACACTCTTCATCATAATTGAGGCACTTGATTGGTTGTTGTTTACCTGCAAGGCTTAGAGGCAACACTGGTCAAAATGTTTATTTTTCTTATATTTAACAAACATTTTCTTTTTCATCTTTTTAAATTTATGTTTTTCACTATTTCTTGTGTTAATACAGGTGTGTGTAAACTGTCAAACAGAATTTTGCTTTCAGCACTTAATTTTTATTCACAACCCTCGTTGTTAGAATCTCCTAGAATTTATTGGTAAAAAATAAACATTTTGTTTTTTTGTAACATTGTTCATATTTCCACAATATAATTTTCTATTTGCATTTTGTTATCTTTTAACAACTTCCTATGAATTAATTGAATTATTCAATTAAACCTTCAGAAAGATATTAATGCTTAGAGCTGTTATTAGTTATGTACCACTAGTTTCATTCATTTGTCATGAGTATTTATGGCTGATATTCCTTTTTATTGTGCTTAGATCAATATAAATAAATATTTGTTTGCTTCTCTGTTTCAACAAGTTAGTGTACTTTTAGGAAAAAGAACAATAATATATTTTTGAAGGTCTATAATGTACTCTAAAATGTGCAAAAATTTGATTTTTGTAAAACATATCATTAATAAATTTAAAATTTTAAATTATTTTGAAGAATAAAAAAAAATTCAAAAACAGGGTTACACAGGGTAAAACAACAGTTTAAAAATTGATTGCTGTAAAGTAACTTGTCATATCAATAATATTTTCATCAGTTGAGCTATGTTAAAACCACTTTAAATCTTTTTTATGAGAAATTTGAGTTAATTTTTTAACACTCCTACGAAAAAAATATTTACATCCACTAAAGTGACATCCTTAGTGGATGTTTTAAAAAAAATTTTTAAATATTATTTCGCAAATATCTGAAAAGTCAAAAAATTATTGCTCCTTAAAATATAAAGGGATAGGGTCAGTTAATGGCAATTTCATTTAAATTCAAAATTATCAGCCTAATATTAATAACCTTTCAAGTTGCTCTGGAGCCCATTAGGCCCCAATTTTCGTAGGAGTGTTAAGTAAACCTATTATTGAATGAGTCAAGACTGTCTTAAGTCCGGAGTTAGTAATTTCAAATTGTGCTCATTTCATTCCATTGTGCTTAATGTGGAATAAAACTAAAGTTTCAAATTAGTTATACATCCATACTTATTTACTGGGAATATTGATTCTTTTGATGAAGAAATTTAAAATAACCATTCAAAGTATTATGTCCTCAGTGATTTAAATGAATTTAATGTGTAACAATTAAATATAATGGAAAACCTAGTATTTCTTTTACAATTATCACAATACTAGGTTTTCAAAGTATATATATCTGTATAGAAACTGAAATTTAGTCAAGTATAGACTATATCTATTTGGGGTTATTTTTAAAATGATAAAAGATACCAATCTGTCATTTGCATGATGGTAGATTGGGTGTGTAGCTGATATTAACGAAGCAGTACTTAACCGCACATTGTGTAAATATAGAAAACTGTACAATTGTAGAATTACTATAATATGGTGACTGTTCAGATGGTATTTGTACTTGATCGATCTTTATGTAATAGATGGAGATATACAAGTTATTGATACAGAAAAATACGAGTAAGGTGTTCTTTGTATGAAAACGTTTTATCACTGATTAGAGGAATGTTTGAAATTAGTAAAATGTTTTGTATATTCCTGTCATGTTACTGGTGGTACAAATCTAGACTTTTATGTATCTAATGAAATTAAATGCTTAAATAGATTGTGTTCACAAATAAGAATAAATACTGTATTAGTTCTCTTTGTTGTTCATCTGTCTGTATGTAATTTGATAAATATGAAATGAAATACTGAAGCCCCCAGTGGCACAGTGGTGTGTGTGCGGACTTACAACGCTATAAACCTGGTTTCGATACTTGTGGTGGGCAGAGTACGGATTGCTCTTTGCATAGCTTTGTGCTTAATTCAACAACAACGAAACGCTGACATTAAAGCTTTTATTTTATTAATCTAGCACTAAGACAAAAACTTTGATGTAATGCTTCAACTGGGATAGCCCTTTACAAGAAGTGAAGTGAAAAGGGTTTCTATTATATATTGTTTTTAACAGTTCAGAGAAATGTTTAAAACTACCTAGCTCTGATGGACAGATTTGTCGTGTATTTTCACGAGTCAAGATCGAACTGAGTGTGTTTGTGATTTACTTTTTGTGTATATGAAAAGCAATTACACAAACTATTTGTGCGAGTTAGATTGAAAAGTTTGTTTACGAATAATTATTACAGTGACCACAAAATATTTAAATAGTTTTCTAATCACAGTCAACAAGAAAATTATATCGGAAATCATCATTAATTTTAAACTTAGTACGATGACACCGTTGCATTAAAAATGTTTCTTGGATAAACACTTGTTTTATTCCATAATATTTGTTGGGTTTTGGTTGTTTGTGTGATACACTGACTTAATATGTCTTTTCAAAAACGAAGTTAAAACATCTCCCCGGGTAATTTCTTGATTGTTTTTTAGTGAACTTAATATTTCTCATTACACTTTAATATACTTTTATGATCTGTACAACAACTTTACTAAATAGTCACCAGGGACAGAGTATTCTCAGTGTATGTATTTTGTAATAGCAAAGCCACATCGGATTATCTGTTCTTTACTGAGCCCCTGATTTTGGTGGTTTAAATCCGAACTCTTACCGTTGTTCCACCTGGCGACTATTTTCAGTAACATTGAAGTATGAGACGACGTTAAAGAGCTCGATAAGGTTTACAATACAAGAGTATGTGATTATTCGCAACGAACTGAATGTCTTTCACGTGACAGTGAATGATTTTTTTTTTTCAGAAAATTAAATATTTTATGCATGTGTTTTCCAAATATTCGTACATATTTAAATGTCTCATTTTGCCATTAATTGTGATTACAAAGGCAAATAATTTGTGGGAGAAGAAAAAATAGACGAAGGTATATATTTTTAATTAAAAATGACTATAAAATGTTTGACTTAATTTTTTAAAAAATGCCTACGTATATTCAAAAGCATCTTCATAATAATGTATTTTTGCGCCATTTGTTAGGTTGGAGTAATATTTAAATTGTGTTCTACACAGACAGATATGTAATATGATCCCTGCTTTAATTTGTAATCGTTTCCGTATTTTTTTCGGACACTTGGAAAGATTATTTTTTTTAAATAAAGAAAAAGATAATTAACATAAAATCCCAATTCGACTAAGATTTTAACGAAATGCTTTCATATTGACAGTTGAGTACAGTCGCCATGTTTTTTGCAAACGAATAGCGATAAATCAAATATGAGATTAAAATTATATGATTTTGTTCTTAACATGATGAGCTGATAATTAAAAAAAAATACAAAGCAAACCTACACAACTGGAATTTCTTTGCGAGATCCCCGCTTGAGACTAATCACTGAGTTAATTTGTCCGTTACTAACAAAAGAGGCGTTACGAAAAGAATTAGTTTTATTTAACACGCTCTCAACAAAAAATATTTCCTTTTTCGAAAATTAATTACCAGCGCGTTTAGAAATGATAAATAAAAGCTAAAGAGAACAGATGATGATAAAATAAAATTTATTAAGCTGGGATTATTATATCATATTTACAATATTTCCGTCAATTTCTCACACAATAACTGTTTGATACCAGAATATAATATGGTCTTCATTTTTGGGTCGAAACTTACCAACACCAAGAATAGAGAAATGAACAAAAATATTTCTAATTTAAATATTTACAAAAAATGATAATTTAAACATTGAAATAATAACAAATAATTAATACTTCTATCAAGAATTTAAATATTCACAAGTAATTAATGCGTATAATTAGTTAGGCTTTTATAATTACCTAATTAGTACTTTTAACCATTGAACGATTCAAATTAATCCCTACTTTTATCCTATAGTTTCAGTTTGTTAGTTTATATATCTATGTCAACTGTTCTTAGATAACGAGTAAGTATTATTGCAAAGAAAAATTATAAAATATACCTTAAAACGTTAAGTTTTATCAATGCATGATAGCTTGTCACATATTTATAAAATCGTGCTATGTTCATTTGTGCTCACTAGGTGTTCTTGAGTTAAAAATCCCTCCAGTGGCACAGCGGTATGTTTACGGACTTGTACTGTTAAAAATAGGGTTTCTATACCTGCAACAGGGAGAGCACAGAAAATCCATTCTGTAGCTCTATGCTTAATAATAAAAAACAGCAACAATTTTCAGCTAAATCTCTAAAGTAAAAAGTATCTACAGGAAGTAACTGATGTTGGTTGTTTTTTTCACTCGGTCTCAACATTTTTGTATGCATTCTCTGGGGAATGTTTCACAATGGTTCAGCAGTTAGCTATCTGCTGTGCCCACAGAGGGGAAACGAACACCTGATTTTAGCATTGTAAATCCAAATACTTGCTGCTATACTTCTTTGTTTTGCTATGCACGAAGCTACAAGAAGGGCTGTCTTTTCTTTGCCCACCACAAGTTATCAAAATTCGGTTTTTAGCAGTATAAGTTCGCAGACATACCACTAAAAGACATAAAAAACAGCTGTGAAATCGAACACATTTCAATATTTTTATAAAGTTTTGTTTTTGATTTTGAATTTCAAAGATAAAAGTATTTAATCAGTGAAATGAGTCAATTACTGTTTTCCACAAAGTTGAACATGCAATTAGCATCTACTGCCACCATTAGGAATTTAATAACACAAGAAAAAAGGAAGTGAAACGTTATCTAACATTGACCTTCATACAATTTGTGCTTCCTTGAAAGATTCCCTCAGCTAGTACTTGTAAACCCCTTCGGACATCGATAGTGAATGATAACAAATAAACAAACTTGTAGATCAAGCAAAACAATGATAGCAGGTATTGTAAGAAAGACAAAAAATATCGAAACAGTTATTTGAGATAACAGCTGAAAATCTAAAACGAGCAAATCTGGTATATTTCTCGAATACCCTTCGGGAAAAATAAAATATACTAAAATTTCCTTACCAACTTTAGACAATACCGGCTTGTTTGTGAGTGGGTCCATGACATAGAGCATCCAGAACTTTTTATTCACAGCATCATTAGCAATACCAGCAATTTCAATCACATATGGACCAAATGCTGTTGATTCCCATTTAAACCTAAAAAAAGAGCATTTGAAAACATACGATATGTATGTTTTATCATTGTTGTTATTGGTTAAATTCTCGAATTTAAATGAAGCAGAGATTCAGAAGAGTAAAAAAAACGATTCACATTAACACACACACACGTTTTACCCTCATCGGTCATTGACTACTAAACTTATCGGTCTGCACAATTGTACTGATACAAATCCAAACAACGAGTATAAATTGACAACTAAACTTGACAAAAACAATTATTTCTTACAAGCCTCTATATTCTCTTTACATTAGATGAGTGGGTATTATATAACATTTTGGAGGGGAAGATGGATATTATGTAAGTCAGATGATCAAATCACACTGTTCGATGAGACGAAAATAACCTGAAAATTGGCGAGCTAGCTGTTTTCCCTGTAATTCCAGGAGTTTAAAATTAAGGACGATTCTGCACAATTAAGCCTTTGTGTAACTTTAGTTTGTAAATGTACCCTATGTTTAAGCTCCTTGGAGTAGGAAGAGCGAGCCAGTCACGAGTACGCGAATTATAAAATTTAAAAAAGTACTAAGCAAACGGCTTTGAACTCTCAGTTCTACTTAAAGGTACTGTGTAAGAGTGGATTGAGGAGGATTAGGCTAAAAAATGATTCATTCTTAATAATTCCATTTCCTACTGATATGAAATCGAAGTAATGTTAAACCATTTTCGAGATACATCTTATAAAGCCGTGATACATTATTCCCTTGACGTTGTAGAAACATATTAACATTTAAAACTAGTATAAAACGAAGAACCCGATATTGTTAAACATATCCTTGTTTGGCTGACAGGCCCTGATTGTTATGGAGCGCAATTTACAATTTTTACTTCGCGGGTTGAAATCCCATCATCTAATGTGTTCCTTCTTTTCGCCGTGGAGGTGTTATAATATAATGGTCAATCTCTCTATTAGATTAGCCAAATAATTGGCAATGCATGGTGTTAATGAGCTGTTTCCTCTCTTGTTTGTCACTTTCAAATTAAGAATGGTTATAGCAGATAGTCTTTCAAGAGCTTTGAGCGAAATTCAACAAACAAAGCTTAACAATTAACAAATAATATGTAGTTTCAGATGCAGAGGTGTTTTTGTATAGTTAAGCCACTGTATTTTGTTTTGTTTGGGAGGATATAAAAAAAGAAGAGAGGGGAAGGATTGAAGATGGGTGGAAAAAGAGTATAGATACAAACATTAGCTTTGGATATGGAAAAGTAAATTCTAAAAAAGGCAAATATAAGAAATATGCGGCAGGTGATATCAGAACAAAAATTTCTCTCAGGACAATACATTACAAGCAGCACTGAAACGCACATTTTCCAACTTAATTTCTAATAATTCATCAAAAAACTGTTGTTTACTTATATTTAGGGTTTTGTTCCGCTGCTTTTTTCATGATTTGAAAGAACGTAGTATTGGGTTGAATATTTTCCACAATAACTGACTGATTCTTTTCATTCTCGTCTTCGAACCACAGAGAGTAACGAACCTTGATATATTCAGCACTCCCCACGTTGTCGATCCCTTGTATCTCCTGGATTTCTTCACCATCTATTGAAATTTGAAAGGTTAGTCATTCAATTTTCCTTTTTCAAAGGAAGACTTGATATTGTTGAAAATAAGTTTCATGTTGTTGATTAAAGTTAAGGCCTACAAATCAGTATAGTGCAATTTAAAACTGGTCCATTTATTATATGTATAACTGGTTTAAATTGTCTACTCTACCGGGACAAAAATTTACCATAAGGCTTGTTTTATATACATATACTTCTTTTCAAATGGTTTTTGCATCTTAAATTAAGTTTCTCGTAACTTGAATTTTACGCTCGGCGTGGCAGTCACACTGCTTTGTTATAAAAGTTATTGGTATTTATAACTACTGAATTACTCAAATATTATTTATGTATTAATATTAATGTAATAGTATTGTGTGGTGTATGTCCATGTAACTACTTCGCAGGGTTAATTTGATCCATTGTGAGATAAATGCAACTTTTTAGTTTTATACCACTACTTCGCACCCGTTGTGGACCTTCATCAAATTTGGCGTGAAGGTCTGTTGGGTCCACGCGGAGATGCATTCAAAATTTGCAGTTTCACATTTTGTGTTTTGCAGTCTCTGTAGACATATTTGCGTTTCTTACAATAATGTATAAGGGAAACAATTTTCATGCCCTTGGATAACCTTTCATTAATTATTAAGAGGAAGGGCTAATTTCAGGTTACGAAAAAAAGAAATTATCAAAAACTGGGCGACTCGTCGAAAAAGATTTAAAACTTGTATCTATTGTAATAATTATTTTAAACGCTTCATATAAACTTATTAATTTGCAATTATCAGTAAAAGTGTTATTAACAATTAGTTCTCTCACTGATGTTTGCTCGGCCGTTAAGAAATCATTACTTTATTATAAATATTAGTATTATGCATTTTATCCACCCATCTATTATATTTGTGTATTTTTAAAGCTTTAATTAATAAACACTATGTAATTGTGTTCGATTGTGTTTTTGTGGTTCTTCGACAAAATTTACCACAAACCCCAAAATTGTAAATACTAGTCTTTTAAATAATGTAATAATTATATTGTATCATGCTCATTTCTTTGTGATTTGTAGACTCGCGATTCGAAATTACTTAAGTTCGTGTTTATACGAATCCAAATAACTTGTTTTAGTACGTACTTTATTTCATTTCTTTACCGATTCTGTAATAGTAACATACTTCTAAAAGTGACAAGCTTTTAAAGGTTCATTGTTAGTGTTGTAGAAAAACAAAATGGGGAGGGGGTAGACAGATAGATGGATCAGCAAAATGGCTGCAGTCATTTTTATTTTATTTAATTGTTGTCGACTTCAATTTGAATCCTTTTATTCAAGTTTTTAACTCTGAAATAAAGGACTAAAGAACATAAGCCTCCTTTAGATATATATTATCAAGAACCTCTTACGAGTTGAAATTGCATAAACTTGTACACTGTTTAATCTCTTTGCACGACACATGCAAATCGTATACGGGACATGCTGAAATCTTATACATTCAGTGACGTCACCAAATAAAATATCGCCACATGAAAGAGAACTGTTCATCAGATTACTTCATATTACTAAGTTACTTACTTCCACTGTCTGAGGTTGTTGGTTCCACACAGCTTACAAAACCCAAGTCCACATAGCTCTTACACGCCAGAGCCGGAAGTACGAAGTATGTAGCCAGCAAATCCCCGAACGATCCATCCTTTTGTTGTTGAGAGAGCAAATAAAGTAATGCTTGCTTGAAGTTCCAGCCGTTTCCGTTGTCCTTTGCTGCTAGAAAAGCCTGTATAAGAAAACATAGATCCAAAAACAACCTACCATCCCAATGTTGCTCACTGTGGGGTGGCAAACAGTCAAGTTTTTATTCTTTCTATTTTTACTGAGAATAAGAGTGCTTCTTTAACCTCTCTGTGGTTTATAACAATACTAGTAGAATGACCGCCTCCTTTTGATGTGAAACATTCTTTATATTTAGCCATAAAGTACTTGTGAACTGAACTGTCTACCCCATTTTCAAGGGCCAGGCGTGGTCTAAGGGATTTATTTGTCATTCATAACTGTGATTCGGGGTGTTCAGGTATTTCAAAAGTGGGCTCCACAGTTTGAGGTTGTGGGTGCATTATAAAAGTGGCAGTCAAATCTCGCTATTCAGTTAAGGTTTTCCAAAAGTTGGTGGTTGGTACTGTTGATTAGCTGCTTTGTCTGTCTAAGATGGCTGGCGCAAATAACCCTGAGGTGGTTTTCTGTGAATTTTCCGGACAAGTAATCTTATAAAACTACTTTCAAACTTTTGAATCAAATATTTTTAGTCAATACTTCGTTAATTTTCCCTTTCCGGGTTCATTTCCTCTGAATATGACGCCAAATACGCATTCACTATTTATCTTATTATTATTAAAATATTTGTAAAATTCCAACAACGCAGGGGTGAAGGATATGTGCTTTCAAGATTTTCTGTCTTATAATTTATCATTCCAGCTTTGTTAATATTGTCTTACCTGGTGCTCGATTAGCAATCTGAGGGTCGCACCAAACATGCTTACCCTTTAATTCATGGGGGCGTTATAAAGTAACGATCAATCCCACTATTCGTTGATAAGAGTAGCCCAAGAGTTGGTGGTGGGTGGTGATAATTAGGTGCCTTCCCTCTAATCTTGTACTGGTAAATTAGGGACGGCTAGCGCAGAAAGCCCTCATGTAGCTTTGCGCGAAATTCAAAAAACAAACTTACCTGTACTACGAGACCAGAGGTGTACACGTTTCCAAAACTTCCATCTGGGTTCTGAATTTTTTTGAAGGAATTCAAAGCTTCGTCTATGTATTGGCTGATGTGTTTAAAATGTTGTTTTTTTACAACACAGGATAAAGCCATCACTGCTATAGCTCGAGTATCTGGTAAGTATGCATATAAAAAGAACTTGTTGTAAAGAAATATGTATGTATTTATACCATGCTTGTCCGTGAATAACCTTTCAAACAAGGTTCTAATAGATCAAATTTTAAAACTGTTGTGTGTGTGTGTGTGTGTGTGTTTTAAAGCAATATTGGACAGATAACGAAATTTTAAGTTTCATTATTTCTGTTACAAATCCATTGTCAGCGAAATTCCTTCAGTAGTCCATAGAAAGATTTGATTGTTACCGAACGGAGGTGGTAGTATCGTGTTAGAACCCAAAATGGTGCGCCACTATAAAATAAAAAAAATTCGAGAAGTTTGCAAACATGAAAACAACGTTTGATAACCACTAGTATCTAATCTTGATACCTTACTCTCTCATTTGCTTTATTCTAAATGTATAATATACATTGTAATAAACGTTTAAAAGATAATTATTTCCTTTTGGTGATTATGACACGAGGTAATTTCATTATGTATACCTGTCCAGAAGAAAGAACCAGCCTTTGGTGGAAGTATTTTCAAAAGACGTCCAATCCTCTCGTCTGACAGTTCTCTTCCAGCATTGCAGAGAGATAAAGATTCTAACGCGAATGAATAGTTTGATGCTGTGAAGTTGTAATGCAGAAGTATTTCTGCCAGGTCCACGCCGAAGTAGTTTCTTGGAGTATGACAGCTTCCCAGAAGTCCGTGAATGTAGAGGGCTAGTTGACCAGCTGTCAGCGTACTTCTGTTAGGCCTAAAACATTTACGCCCCCCCAAAAAAACGCAGAAAGAACAAACCATAAACTTTTGATTCAGTTGCAACGTTATTTGTATACTATTGAAATGCTGCTCGTTTGGATTGAAATCTCTATTTTGTTATTTTTAATGAAATATTTGTTGGTTATCTATCAACTGTTTCTTTACAAAAGCAAAATGAGGGAAAACAGTTCAGAGTAAGTGTATAATTACTTTTTGAGTTTTACGAGTAATTGGTCAGGTTGTGGACTTTGTCTAAACTGCGGAAAGTTTTAAACCTTTAATTCTAATTTTAATCGTTTCAAGTGAAATACTTCTGTTTCATAAAAGGATATATATTTTTTAAAAAGCCATTTGCGCGATTAATCAGGCAAATTTTGTTAAAATAGTCATAAATAGCTAGTTAAACTGTTTGGTTATCGATAGGCCAGTCACAAACATTTTATTAAGTTAGTAATGAATTGGACAGTCAAAAACTTTTACATCCCCATGTTTTTTTAACTATAAAAATATTAACTTTAATCACGTGATGACATCCAAGCAACAGACTCTTTCTGTAGAAGACAACTTTATGATATAACCAGATGAAAAGTTCAACATTTGACTGTGTAAATACAATACTTACCCCCATAGAGCAACAGCTAACTGCAACTCCAACTCTTTGGCCATAAGCTGGTCCTCTAGGTCTCCTGTAGAAAACTGACTGTGATTAGTCAGGTACAATGTTATGATGGCCCGATGTGTTTCCCGGCCCCAGCCCCACTGATCATCACGTTGTGACAACAACCATAATCTTCCCTTCTCGATACTTTCAGGAATTTCATCCACATCGCAAGTTAATTTGTCTTCTATATATTAAAACAACAACGAGTAAACATTTTAACTTGCTAATTTTCGTAACAACTTTTAATAGTATTTCAAACTCGCTATATTCTCCATATTAATTTGTCGACGACGCGTTTCTCTCAATTCAGAACTCATCAGGCTAACTATAATACAACAAAGGTAGTTGTAACACCATTTATACAAGCTTTTTGTTATTAATAACATACGTTATGGTGTGAACTTTTCCAAGTTTGCTAATTATGATTATTAATCATACTCGTCATAAGATGTTAGTGATAAGCTTATGTTTGTCACCACATTCTCTATCTGCTCCTTATAGATTTCCAAAAAGCTATAGGAATATATAACAACAGCGTTTCCACCATACTATTTTTGCCAGATCCATTGCAGATGGCACGTTTTGCTCAACAATACTTGTTTATCGTGATTTTGTTTTAACACAAACTACGCCATGGACTACCTACGCTGTGACAACCGCAGAGACCGAACCTGAGATTCCAGCGTTATAAATGTTAAAGCTTATCCTTAATCCATCGGATTAATTTCTTTTCTAATAGTTTGCACACAGCTACCCGAGGGCTAGTGCAGCGCACAAGTCCCTAACTTTGTAAGGCCAGTTAATAAGCAGTACTACCGCCAACTGTTAAGTTGCTCTTCTTCGATGTTGTAGAAATATGCATCTCGGAACAGCTGGTATGGGTATTAACACTTTTACTAATATTTGACCTTCTTAGGCCATCTTTAGGTCGAAACGTTGTTCTCTGCTTTGTTAGTAGAAGTGTTAATACCTATACCAACCGTTCTGAGATTCGTTTTTGGTTCAAGTGGGTTTCTCGTCATTAAAAGTACATATGACTGTTATTCTTATAACGAACCCACGTCTCCAGAATGCAGAGCGCGCTTTTGCAGCAAACGTGTTGCAAAACGATGAACCCAAGAACTAACAGTCAGTTCACTTTAATCGGGGGTCCCCCAGTGGCTCAGCGGTATGTCTGCGGACTTACACGCTAAAATCCGGGTTTCGATACCCGTGGTGGGCAGAGCACAGATAGCCCATTGTGTAGCTTTGTGCTTAATTCAAAACAACAACAATATACTACATGTATGCCTCCTTGTGGCACAGCGATATGTTTCCGGACTAACAATGCTAGAAACTGTTTAGTTTTGGTATTCGTTGTGGATAGAGCACAGAAAGCCTTTTGCTTAACTACGAACAAACATTACACAACATTCATTAAACAAACAAAAACAAAATAAAAAAACCTGGTGACTGAGATATTATAACAATCAAACACAATATTATATACCCCTAGTGAGCAGAGCGCAGATAGCCCATTGCGTTTCTTTGAACTAAACAAACCTACAAATTAATAAAAAAGAAAAAACATTACTTACTAGATTCTGCCCCCGTGACCAGAAGGCTTAGAACTTTGAGTGTAAGGATAAACAACTCCATGGTGAGAAGGCTTATCTGCCTAGGATGGGAAAAATAATTTCAGCAATAAATAAACTTGTTATTATATCGTAGTTCTGATTAACAAATTTCTTACGATTCTTAAAATAAACATTGTCCATACACACCAAACGTATCCAGTCTTTTTACAGTGATGGGTGCTTCTTGTATGCTGTTATAAACGAAGCCTGTATATTATCGTTTTTATTATTTTGTCTTAAAATTTATCATAATTTTCTTTCCTAATAATGGCTGTCGTTGAAATGAACTTGATTTATTTCTTTAGTTAAACGTCTCTGAAACAACGTATTCTGCAGTCAGTTCTTAGGTTCGCACCTTCGAAAGAAGTTTTTTTTAAATTATACTTTTCATTACTTTTTCAAGACTGTCCCGCCGTAGTCTAGTTGTCTAGATTGCGTGGGTATTCGTGCCAACCCAACAAGACCGGGCTCAAAGCCCGGCGCGGGACACAAATATAAGCCCCCAGTGGCTCAGCGGTATGTCTGCGGACTTAACGCTAAAATCCGGGTTTCGATACCCGTGGTGGGCAGAGCACAGATAGCCCATTGTGTAGCTTTGTGCTTAATTCAAAACAACAACAACTTTTCAAGACATTTTACCGATTTTATACAATATAATGTAGTTCAGAATTTGAACCACTAAGATATTCAATTATTGTTCTTACCAGTGAAATAATTGAATTGTTTAAAACATTTCAAATACAACTTACTAGGCTCTTTTTCACGTTTTCGCTTTCGTGTACAAAACACTGTTGCATAACAGAACTTTTTAAACGGTTTATACACATGTTTACAAGGAAATAATGCATTTAGTCGTGTGTTCAACCAATGAAATGCTGCTCCTGTTTCACTGGAAGTAGATTGTGAAACAGATGGTGTAAATCAAACAGATATTTCCTTACTATATTTTCTCAGAATATAAATAAATAAGGAACAAGATACGACTATACAACTGAGATCTAGGCATATTTATGAGTTGTAATCGAAATGTTCATAATGAGTAACGTTGTGACATCGCTAAGCGATAACAGTCAAAAAGCCTTAAGATACGGTCTATTATGTATAATAAATTATAACTGTTTTCGTCTGTCATTTAAATGTGTGCGCACTTCATTTCAAGAGATGTAAACAACAGATGGGTGTAAATGTACTTTAGTACACATTTTGTACAACAATGTATTAAAAGCTTGTCGAAGTCTTTTAAAAAGACTTAACTTCAGGTCGTAGCATACCATTAAGTTCACTTAATTTTAACATTATCAGTTACTAACAAACGTACACAAGTTAATTTCTCAAATGAATGTAGGCGTTACTTAGGCTTAACTAATGAGTAATGTCAGGCCTACGACTACTGGACTTGCAGATTTCGGTGACTATATTTAAAATCTTCTGTATTATTCCAGAAGTGCTATATATAACGTGGTGCTTTTACGATAAAGATACTTATTTGAACACCTGTTTTGCTGGTCTATGGTAGTTTTAAACATATCGGATAATACAAAATGGTATAATTTAAGCTTTGTTCCAAAATGTGAGATTAATAAAGTACATGTTTACTAAATTTTTAACATTGACATCAATGAGACTATCCAGTTTCCAGATGAGAAAACTTTCAACCAACCTCTCGCTTTTGTGGCTTCGTCAGGGCTCGTAGTATTCTGAATGTCGAAACCAGTCGAGTAATTAAGCATATATTTTGTAAATTAATTTTAGTTAACTGGTGTTTTTACTTAATCTGTGCGATAAATTTATCTTCACATTATTAGTACGAGAGCTATTAGCTACTCTCTTAAATTACTTTTGGTGTTCAGTTGTTGGATACTTTTGTTAAGTGGTTTTAACAATCCGTGATGACCCACTTGTAGAAAAAATTACATATTTAAAAACGGCTGGAAGGGGTAGAGAAGGTACTAATAGAGGAGCGAACTTTATTAGTGCCTTCTCTACCCATTTCAGCCGTTATTATATATATATATATAATGCTTTCAACAATGTTTAGAATGTTTGTTAATTCAGTTATTCTAAGTTTATTTTCAAAGTCCATACGGCTTGCACTGAAAAAACAAAACAAAATACGCTAAAGTTTATAAAGTTGATTATCCAATTCGACTCGTTGTATCTCACGTTTGGATCATCTTATACTATAACAAAATTGGTTGATTTTGTCAAACTATTCACCAATAATGAACATTTAGTCATAGATAATTTATTCTTCAGCTTGTATATCAGAACAATAAATTTCTGAGTCCGAATACAAAGTAAATTTTAACCTGGAAGGCTTTGGAATCGTCCTCTACACTAGCCGCTGCCGTCCATTCAAGTATTCATTGTTTTTATTTAGAACTTACATTATCAATTTGTATAATTATTATATTTTTACCATTTCAACATAAATATTGCGTTCAGGGGTCTATAATATTGAAACGAGATACACTAAAATATTAAATTTACTGTTAAAGATGAAAATACTCAATTTTTAGTTTTTATACTTTTAAATCACTAGTTACCTATTTGTGTCTTAGTATTAAAGGTATTAGGGAAAAAAATACTGCTGATAAAAATGTTATGTAGGGCTGGCAATTGCAGTTGGGAAAAAGGAAACAATAGGGTTGGAAGTAAACGTTCCACATTGTCCGGCTGAAGATCGCATAGTACACTAAGCTCTCTTGTTACACTTAGCTCTCGACGTAACATGGAGAATAAAATCCCTATATTACTGGCTTCCTCACTTTGTTTACGGAAAGCTGAGTGTTTGAATAGAATATTATTTTCATGACTATTTTTCAGTAGAGTAATCTCCTACGATTGGAAATTGTGGTTTTATTTGTTGTGTTGTAAGGATTTTATTCTCCATGTGAAGTCGAAACGGTTTAGTCAACTAAATGACCATTAACTGGATCGATATATTCACTTCCATCCATATCTTGTTTCGTTTCCTCTTGCAAATTCAGAGGTCCGCTTTACCTAGCTTTTATATTCATCCTTCATACTTATCTGTTTACTTTTTAAAAAGATGGTGTACTTTAGTTGCTACGTTATAGAATTAATTGCAAAGTTTTATAAAAATTTGCAAATGATAATAAAACATGTAGTCAAAGATTTTGTTTTATCAAATAAAGATAAAATTATTGTTACCATTGAAAATAAACAGACGTTAGGCTTGTTGAAGAAAGATGAACGAAAATAAATGTCCGTTTTGACTATTCGCCTGTTTTCGATTTTTGGACGCTCTGGATAGCTTAATAGCGTCACATACACCAGAGATCGAGCAAATGTCCCAATTTCCTCTTCATATCTTATTTCTGATGACCTGTAGAGAAGAAAATTTGGTTGACCTTTGTATTGCTTTAATACGGGCGTCCGTGCCATACATAGTGGTAATGTATTCTCCGAAAAACTAACTTTTAAGATTTATGTTTTAACTACAGAGAATTGATACCTTTCGTTTTCTACATTACCAAAAATGTCCATCTCTTCACCCGTGTGGGCGTTATAACATAACAGACAATCCTACTACTCGTTGATAAAACGTAGCCCAAGAGTTGACGATCAGCTGCCTTCTCTCTAATCTGTTATTATTGAATTAGGGATTACTAACACGGATAGTTCTCGGGTAATTTTGCGCGAAATTTTAAAGAAACAATCCTTTTTTCAAAAATATTTCAGAACTTTTGAAATAACACGATCAAGAGTGGCTTTCTGTCTAGAACTTGGTGACATCAAGAATTTTCGAAATAAATGTTTTTTTTTGCAATTTTACTACCAAGATCATAAAGAAATACTTATGAGAGGGAGTCCCCTGTTGTTGTTTTGTTGTTTTGAATTAAGCACAAAGCTACACAATGGGCTATCTGTGCTCTGCCCACCACGGGTATCGAAACCCGGATTTTAGCGTGTAAGTCCGCAGACATACCGCTGAGCCACTAAGTCCCCTACCTCCAAGAACTAGTGTTTGATTTTATATGAATTACCTCTAACAATGAGTTCAAATTTTAAAATAAAAATATATTGAACATCTTAAAGTCCTCTGTTTAAAAATCTCTGAAAGTCATCTAAGTCTCGATAAATGTTTTCAGTGTGAAACAAATAAGAAAAAAAAAAGACGTCAGTATGGCGACTGTATGTTGTTTACCAGTTTAGGCGCGTATGCCATGTAAATATTTACATCTATTACACGTTGCACCACCGAGAGATTAGAATCAAAGACCGCACTCAGATGACGTAATTAATCCTAGTATCTCATATTTGTAGAATTGGGTGTGTGGGTACTTAGATTATATGCATTTCTCGTTTTCACTTGTCCTAAAATAACGTATAACGGGACACCTAGCGGTAAAGAATTTAACTTCAGTTGAATGGCAAATAACAAAATATTTTAACTTCGTTTCTTTTGAATTTCGCAAATACTAGGACTATCAGCAATTTAGCAATGATAAACTAGAGAAAAGGTAGATTAGTCAACATCACTCGCCTCGAACTACTGAACTACTGTTTTACCAACAAATAGTGGAATTGTTGGTGCGGTGCCATTATAACATAATAAACCAGTTTTGGTTAATTATTTATGTATTCTAAAATTAAGAGTTTCGGGTGTAACAGCGGTAAACTTACGACTTGCAACGCTAAAATTCGAAGTTCCTTGTGCTGGAGAGATTCCAGATAATTCATTGTACATCGAAAAACACTCCTTGAATTAGTCATTTTTAAGCATATGTTGGTATGATAATTTTATTTACATCTACTCAGGTTTCTATCGATGAAGAGTGTTAAGGGTGGTACTGTCATAGATGGGCAAATATTAACGTCTTTTATGTGTGATTCACTCTTCAGACATTAAGTTATTTACCGGAAACGGAAGCCCAGTGATGCAACGCTTTTCCTAAACGAGCGGAAGCATAAAAATGAAGCATGAATTGCCATTTCCATGTCACGTAATGAATCTCTTTGCCCTGTAAAGCCTTAACACGTTTAACCCCAAACGCTCAACCAAACATTGACACTTGATATGATCTTTCAACCCATCAATAGAGAAATCATGGCCGACCACTTTAAATTGTTCTCACTCGCATAATCTTGAAGTCCTCCATTTGGTCAGCCGTAATATTTCGTACTTAATTGCTAAAATTCGGGATTCAGTTTTGTCCGTAAAATTTTAAACCCAACACCAAAGCGACATAACTGTTAGTCATTTTTAACTGTTCTCACTCGCTTAACTCTGACGTCATCTGGTGGATGAGATGCAAGCTTCCGCATTTACATCGCTAAAATTCAGGGTTCGACTCACCCCGGTGGACAGAATGTTAAAAAAGTACAACACAGAAATCTTGCACAGGTTTCTGGAAAATTAATATAAAATACCGTACTACTCAAAAATCAGACTTCGGGCTACTTTCAAAGAACAATAGAATGTAAATCACAGGTGAAACATTAACATTGTATTAAT
The DNA here is from genome assembly GCA_011833715.1 of Carcinoscorpius rotundicauda. Taxonomy (NCBI): domain Eukaryota; kingdom Metazoa; phylum Arthropoda; class Merostomata; order Xiphosura; family Limulidae; genus Carcinoscorpius; species Carcinoscorpius rotundicauda. The sequence goes on along the minus strand of CM022394.1, from coordinate 100,272,118 downwards.
CTTCATATTTCGTTCAACAGAAACTTTGTGGAATTGTTAGAGTTCAGCAGACAGCCTTTCTCCAGATGTCTTGTGCACGACCATAAAGTTTCTTTGGAAGTGATGTTTGATTTGTCAAGTTTTTTATTTATAAAATTCCAGTTGAATTTTTTATGCCACGCATCCCTAAAAAAAATTAATATGTTCTCGCCCCCTTCACAGTAATTATTTAAGAATAAAGGTGAAGGTGGCCAAAACAAATTTTTATAATTAGTTTTTGTTGTTTTGAATTAAGCACAAAGCTACACAATGGGCTATCTATGCTCTGCCCACCACGGGTATCGAAACCTGGATTTTAGTGTGTAAGTCCGCAGACATACCGCTGAGCCACTGGGGGGCAATTAATTTTTAAATGATATATAAACAAAAACGAAACATTTGGAAAAGAAAACATATTACAACAAACTAAAAGTTACATAAACCCTACATGGCCCACAAAAAATAAACTTTCATCCATGCATGAAATGAAATATCTTTGAATTTGAAATGTTCAAATGTTCATAAGGCAATTTATATTTAATGACTCCTTTGTTCTTGTTTATTTCTTACGAATTTTTCAAAGCGTGGCACTTTGTTGCTGACAGTAATCCACAAATCTGCCTGTGCACTCGAACGATTTCTAGAGTTTCTCTTGATTGACAAAAGAGCACCAAATCCAAACTCGCATAAGTATGTCGTCGCGAATGGGATGAGCACATTTAGTGCTTTTTCACAAAGTCTTGGAAACATGTCTATTGCCAAACATCAATATTGTTCCAAAGTTTTGCTTTCAAACTGCATTTCAAAAACTCGATTTGTGCTCAGTTAAATAAGACCTTCCTTCAGTTCTTCATCATCCAACACATTCTCCAAATGAAGGAGTATGGATACATAATCCATTTTTCAGAAGTTTCCAGTTCTCCAAAATATCCATCAAATAACTTTGGTAGTATTTCCAAATGATCCACAATTTCTTCACACACACATGGAATTCGGGACTCATCCTCACCTACCATTTCTTCGAGTGATGGAAAATTTGAAAGATTCCCTCTTTTAACTCGTTAACAAAGATAAAACTTTTCTTTGAAAGCATTTAACTTTTCGCAGCATTCCAATATGTTTGTTTTCCCTTGAAGAGATGCACTCAGGTCATTCATACGAATGAAAATATCACTTAAATAGACTAGCATTTGGTCGAATTCTTGTGATTCTTTTTCTCTGAGCAACTCTTAGTCACGTTCCTTCAGAAAAGTTTTGTCTTCTTCTCGCAGTTCAAAGACTGCGTTAAATTTCTCCCACGCGACAGCCAGCGGACTTCTGTGTGGAAAAGCAAAACTGAATGCTCACTTCCAAAATCTTCACAAAGCGACTTGAAGAGGCGGTGGTTCAGAGCGCGACCCCTAATCCAGTTGATGGTCTTCACAGAAGTGTCGAGGACCTTTTTCAACTTTGGAGGCAATGTTTTTGATGCCATAAAGAAAACAGTGAGTACCTTGCAAGTACGGAATCTCTTGTTTCATCAGTGCAAAAAATCCTGATTTATTTCCAGCATAGCAGAGGCACCGTCGGTACACAGAGAACCAATAATTTGGGTATCTAAATCATATTTTGCAAAGAAGTCCTTCAGACACTGTAAGACACCTTTCCCTTATGTGGTTGTTTTCAGATCTTCATAGAACAGGAAATCTTCCATCATGGCACCATCATGGACATACCTCACTAGTGTGATGAGTTGACTGCAGTTTGCAACATCAGTTGTTTCTTCAAATTGGAGAGATTTTCAAGGGACTATCCCTGATATCTGCGATAACTTGGTCCAAAGTGCCCGAACTCAAATCACCAATTCGGTTTTGAATACCATTATTTGATAACGGCACTAATTTAAGCTTGTTTGAGGCTTCTTTTCCCAGAACAATTGTTGTCATTTCTAATGCACACAGGTTTATCACCTCTTCTGCAATTGTATGGGGCTTCTTTGATTTGGCTACTTTATACGCCACGTGGAATGAAGCCATCAGCAGTGGTTTGTCAGCAGATATAAAACCTAATTTTGGAAAGGTTGCTCGAGAATCAAAGCTGGCCCTTTTACCTTCCAACGATTCAACATCATGGCCTGCAATATACTGGTTGTTGAAGTGTCCCTGCAGCTTAGATGGCTTCAACTTTGCATTTGAAAGGAAAGCGTCACAAAGCATGCACTGGGGTTTTTGCAGATCCTCAGTTGTTCTGATGCAAGTGAAACCAAATTTCACATAATCATCATTCCCTTTTCTTTGAAACAATGAAGTCTTTTTCGCACGAACACAGAATCAACAATGCACTGATTACGCATGGGTTTATATACTCTGCGAAACTTTCTAGAACATTCTCGAATATACGCCACATGACGTCATCGATTAATTCTGGATACTTCTGAAAATTTCTCGAGTCACGATCACGTGAATACATAACAAATAAATAACAGACACTTTAAGATGGCGTTCACAAATGTAACCTAATTAGTTGTGCCGAGTATTTAGGTCACGTTTACGTTTCGTGTGTTATTTGTTTACAGTTGTACATTAAGATTTAGGTCTGCGCCGGTGACGATAGAAACGATAGTTTATCGTAACAAGGTGAAAAGCTACGTCTGTAACAAGAAAAATAAGAAATAAAAATCGAACGTAGTTTTTGAATATATAGGACAGTACCCTTAATATAAACAACAAAAAGAAATGTTACCTTGCACCGCCGCCTGGAACGCTTTCTCGCATCCCCAAGGGGTGCGAGCACCTTTGGTTGGTAACCACTGTTTTAATGACTCCACCAGCTTCTTTCTCAGCTAAGTAATTTGTGCATAGTTTTGATGAGTATTTGGGTCGTTTTTTTTCCTGGTAGTAAGAATGCTTTGTCAATCAAAAGGCAAACCACTAGGTATACCATGACCGATGGTACTGAGGCCGGTCCATTGTTTTATCTCTCGCAAATCTGCCGTCGCTTCAGAAGAATACTCCCAAACCATCATACTGTCTCCACCATTCTTCATTTCAGGTGCTATACATTTAGGTAAGTATCCTTTTTTTTTTCTTACGGCGGATGTACAACCTACTCTTTGAACCATATAATTCAATTTTGGACTCCTCCGTCAATAATACCATTTTTTCAACTATCGACAATTCAATTTTGCACTTTTTAGTAAATTCCAGCTCTTAACAACATTTGAAAATTGTAGTAAAGGTCTTTTTAATTGTTACACGATCAAATATTCCACTGTCGTCCAGGCTTCTAGGTACTGTAGATCTGGACACTTTTCTTGAGAAATATATATGCAAAAACGGCTCTTTCGCTCTTCTATGTAAAATATTTTCTCAATCCAAAGTGAGCCATTTTTGCATATATTTCTCTAGAAATGGGTTTTCTCGACATCACTGGACACTTTTCTGTTGTTTGGTACTTGGTTTATCTCATGCTTGAGGTTAGTGGCAGTCTTCCTTCTGTCCTGAAGACAGCATAAACGAAGATATTTAACATCAGTATTATTGAGTTTAGGTGTTCTACCTCTTCCTTTCCTGTTTTCATGTTTATCTGTCCCGGTCTCATGATCTAGGATATACTTGACAGTGTTTGGGGAGCAGCTTGTTGAAAAGTCCAACATTACGTAAAGTTTCATGCGAACTTTCTGTTCCACTGATTATTCTGTGCTTTTGGGGCAGTACCATGATAACAAAACTTTATAATGTTTGTACTAAGGTTTAATGGTGGAGTGCAATATAAAATATACCATATCCTAGCTTCTTTCTATATAGTTAAGACACTGCATGAGATATCATGACAGTTATTTTAATCCCAAAATTAGATCAGTGGGTTCAGTTAGGTTGACCCCTTATAACATGCCCTTGGTATAACTGTATGGGCATTCTAAAGAATAAAACATTATCACGTTGGTTCATACAGTTGTCAACAGGGATCAATGAAATATTACCATTACATTAGAATTTACATTCTTTTATGGTATAGAAGAATAAGCCACACAAACTGGGAAAAGTGACTTTTGCACAGTAGTTTGTGTATACACACAGATACTGTCCTTTAAATATTCTACAGATTCGTGTAATTTATTGAATATCTTTATATCATAATAGCATTATTGCTGGATTGTTTGTTTGTTTTTTGGAATTTCGCACAAAGCTACTCGAGGGCTATCTGTGCTAGCCGTCCCTAATTTAGCAGTGTAAGACTAGAGGGAAAGCAGCTAGTCATCACCACCCACCGCCAACTCTTGGGCTACTCTTTCACCAACGAAAAGTGGGATTGATCGTAACATTATACACCCCTACAGCTGGGAGGGCGAGCATGTTTAGCGCGACGCGGGCGCGAACCCGCGACCCTCGGATTACGAGCGCACGCCTTAACGCGCTCGGCCATGCCAGGCCCCATTATTGCTGGAAATGTAATAGTTTGTGTGCGTAGTGTCACCTGATGCAGTTGCGCATCAGCGAGTTGTACTCACTGTGCTACACGGAAATGTTTATATGGTTAAACTGTTTTCATACGCGCTGTTTAATATAATTTCGTTTTTACTATAATCCAGTAACAAATGTTTTTGTTCACCTTTTTCACAACGGATCTTAGTCGAAGACCTGTTCAACTTGTTTAACTTAATATCGTAGTCTCGTACAGCATTCGTGATGCAACGATTGCTCAACGCGATTTCTTCAAACTATTTATAAATAAATACGCATAATTTTGTATCAGTTGTACCCAGTTTTGGTGATTACTTTGTATCCTGACGAAAACATATGTCGAGATATTGGTATATTAAAGTTGCGTTATTCTAAACGTAAATAACCATTTGTTGTTTGCTTCCTGTTTTAAAAATATTCTTTCGTTACCTAACTTCATTGCTTGGGTGTTAGTTTTGGAAAACGAAACGAACGAACTGATGAGGGTCAGATGGGTTACAGTAGTTGATGTACTGTAATGTGAATCCGAGGGTCCATGGTTCATATCCCGTTGATGCAAATCGTCGTCCGCACTTACAAGCTGTGGGTACGTAATGATACTTACTACAAAATACTATTATTCGAATAAAGTAGCCCAAGAGTTGGTGGTAGGTCGTGTTGACAAAGTGCCTTTCCTCTATGACGTAAAATTAGGGACGACTGGTATAAACTGCTCCTGTGTAGCGTTATATGAAGATCCGAAACAATAGTTAACTATTATTGTATTGCTGCTTTAAATATAGTTAGTAATGCTAAAGTACACTTAAATAAATGCTGAACATACAAGATTTTATGTTTAACTATTAATATATTTAATTATTTATAAATAATATTGAATATAGTTAACTTAAAGTAAACATGGGTTAGAAACGAGTAAACCTCGTGGATCATATTTTGTAACTTTTATTATTTTTCATTTGTCAGTGATGTTTTTTAAATAGTAAAACTTAAATGAGGTAGCGAGAATATTCAAACTCCACACCTACTGTTCTGAGGATCGCAAGTTGGAATCCCGGTCGCGTCAAACATGCTCGCCCTTTCAGCCGTGGAGGTGTTATAATGTGACGGTCAATCCCAATATTCGTAGATAAGAGTAGCCTAAGAGTTGACGGTGGGTGGTGATGACTAGCTGTCTTCCCTCTAGTCATACACTGTTAAATTAGGGACGGTGAGGTCTCGTGTAGCTTTGCGCAAAATTCAAGCCAAATAAACCAATACCTATCGTTAGCAGTGATGCAACTTGCCACCTTTTATGATAAAAACAATCTAGCAATATTAATTTCTCTGAAAATTAAATAGCTACAATTGTTTCATTGTGACACGTAAATTGTAATTTTAATGTTATTTCTTGAAATTATATGTCGTAGACGTTCTCGGATTGGGGTGGAGAACGAGACGTATTCCTGATATCCATGAGAAAATTCGGGTAAACAAGTTACAAAATATTTACTGCAAATAATGCGATTATAAAACACAAAAATACCAGTGACAGTAAAGTTTCAGTAAATCTATCGACATAAATTATTCGAGGGTAAATTATGTTGACACACACGGAACCGAAGCTCGGAACTACTTACATTGCTCACCTAAACGTAATTTTTAAGCATTTGAGTCAAGCTTTTAAGTTGCCCAACAATAACGTACGGTAAATACAGGGTGATCGCTAGAAAAGCGGAAAATTTGTTAAACAGCTATTTATTTTTACAAAGTTTTTTAAAGGCATATGTTATATTACACTCAGATGCTCAAAATTATTAAAATCATGCATTTTATTCATGATGTAAAAAAATCAAAATAGAAACGAGTAAGCACGCATTTCATTCATGATCTCATCTGACCCTCAAATTTTCCGCTTTTCTAGCGACCACCCTGTATATGTTGTATCTTTTTAATTACGTCACGTTTTGAAATGTAAATCATTGATTAATTCTTAAGTGTGCAACATTCTTGTTACCAAATAAAATTGTCCATAAACGTTATTTATAACGTCCGCAGCTTTTCAAACAGGAAATAAACGAATGGTTTAGTTCCGAATTTCGCGTAAAGCTAGACGAGGGCTACCTGCACAAGGCGTCCTTAATTTAGTAGTGATGTATCTAGTCATTACCACTCAAGGCTAACTGTTAGGCTACTCGTTTTTACCAACAAAGTGGGATTGACTGAACATTATAATGCCTCTACAACTTAAAGAGCGACAGAGAAAATTACTGCACCAGAGAATACCACACTGGTATTAAGATTTTTTTAATTTATATTTTTAGCCACTGTCTTGTCTAACGATAACTTTTTTGTTCACTTAGATGCTTTGGAACGTAATAATATACATGTTTAGTATAATAAAAAATATCGTGGTGATAATTCCAGTAATGTTCGGCTGAACAACCTGAGGCTTATACGGGTGCAAGACAGTTAGGATGGAAATACAAATGTTTCTTTTCTGGGTATTTTCAAATGCAGAATATCCCTTTTCAAGTGATCGTTATAAAGCCGTGGGGGCGTTATAATGTGACGGCCAATCCCACTATTCGTTGGTAAGAGTAGCCCAAGAGTTGGGCTAAATTAGGGACGGCTAGCACAGATAGCCCTCGAGTAGCTTTTGCGAAATTCAAAAACAAACCCTAAGTTATTGAATATTCAACCGCGGGGTGGCGGTGCTGGTGTTTCTAATAAATTTCAAATATCCCTTTCTCTCTAACGCATAATATATATTAAACAATTAAAACTACTGTTTGTAATTCAGCAGAATACTATCCATCCTATCGATACTTTGTCGACCCTTCGGAAAATAAGAAAAAAAATTATTTATTCAGTCAGCCTACATAGTTAATTCAATTTACAATTTCACTACTTCCCCTTCCATGGAGTATTTTTAGCAGACTCCATTGGTTGTTTCCTTGAACATTCTGTTTCACAGTCCTAACTAGTAACCACACGTGACAGAACACAGAATTTATTTAATTCTTTATTAAAAAACCAAATATTGTACATCTGAAGAACCTGTATTACCTAACATTTCATAATGCATTTACCCAAACAAATACAACATTTTAATTATTTACATTTTATTGTACAGTTCTGAGGTTACAATAATTGTGTATTCTGTTTAGGCTTTGAAACTTCTTAAATGGTGAAGATTTCACGTGTTAAAGCTGCAATTGCACAGCTATATACAGTATTTACAATAAGATCATATCACGTGATATCCAAATACACTGTTCTATGCCAAAAATTAATATAGTATATTAAGTAACAAAACAAAAGTCCAGTTAGAAGCAAATATATTCTATCAAAACACGTTTTAAATCAGTTTATCTTTGGGTACAAGTATAAAAATGACACTGAACAGAATATTCACATCGCTAATCCTAACCATGCACTCAACAGTTTCACTAACTATATACAAGGCATACCCTGAATTGGAAACATCTACACATAAAAACAAGTTAGACTTCTATCCTTTATATATATCACTATAATGAAGATAGGTATGGGAAGATATTTCAATATATCACAAATAATTAAAAACTATCAATAAGCACTATATATATAATCATAAAGCACAATATAGTCAGGTCATAAGAGGATATAGCTACAGCAAATCACATGGTTAGACCTACACTACCACTAATCAATAGGGTAGTATGTAGAGGTATAACATTCAGTATTTGAAGATACAATCTATTAGGAAAACTGACCCGTGATTGGGCCATATTATGACCCAAGTTTTCAGTAAACACATTTTCCACTCACTCATTACATAAGATGACCTCTCTGACATGGATAAAAGCACTTGAGATCCCCTATCAGGCGTGTCTCCCTTGTTTAATATTCTTAAACTTAAGCCTGCTTTTGGTGTGTGTGGGGGGGTCACCCTGTAGTTGTCCGACATACTATCTTAAATCAATCACTACCAACATTCACTTCACTGATACACATTGTCACAAGTAAAACACTTTGTCCAAGCTTTAATAATAGTGACCGTTAAAAACAACCAAATAAAAAAAACAACTGAATAGTTGTACTAGAATATAAAGTCCCACACTGATAACCTCCATCTTAAGGGTTATTAATGCTTCTATTTATTGGCAAATGGGTAACACGATTTAAGTTTATTAAAGGGCTAAAAGACTGCTATGCGTATCATTATGTCTGATTACTCAACATTACACTATTACTCATGGAAGAATGGGGAGCAGTAGTCTCCTCTCACTCCACTCGTAAATAAGGGGGTAAAAAACATAACATGAAAAATTAGATTGAAAATCAATAAGCGATTATAATAAAATGACATTTTCTGAGAAGATTTTCATTTTTTGTGCATTTTCATAACCAATAATAAATTAAATATTGAAATTAGGGTGACTTATTCATATTTTCAAAACAATAAAATATTATAATGTACATTCGTCTATTCATTTTGACAGGCATGTCCAAGGTAGCGCACAGGGCAGAATAGAATTAGTAAATTGATATTTTAAGGTAATCTCTCCTGTAGCTACACCCATGCTTCTGCCAAAACAATACACCTTTTGACCAATGAAGAACTTTTTCCATATTCTCAAAGAAAAGATGTATTTACACAGTTTAAACCACTATTGCAAAGCCTTTTTACAGGTTATTTATTTACGGTATGTTTTGTTTTCAGTGTAGAAAGTTAAATAGTCCAGCTAGTTTTCACACACAAGAGGATATTTACTCTTTTCCTGTTTTTTTTTAAATTACCTCAATATTAGATGTAAAACAGTTGTATCAGAAGACACTTGCAATGTGACAGTGCTTACTCAATATTAGATGTAAAACAGTTGTATCAGAAGACACTTGCAATGTGACAGTGCTTACTCAATATTAGATGTAAAACAGTTGTATCAGAAGACACTTGCAATGTGACAGTGCTTACTCAATATTAGATGTAAAACAGTTGTATCAGAAGACACTTGCAATGTGACAGTGCTTACACATTTAGTAATCAACAAAAATGTTTTTAAGTTAATTTGAGACCCATAGATAGAGCAGAAACTGTCCACATTTTCTTCACTATTTAAATACAAGGTTTATCTTTGAGGCAAATCTGATTTAATAGTAGTCTTTAAAAATTGGCACCTGTTAATTTTATTCAGTTACTTCGGAGTTTTAAATATGGCAGGATTTTGAGGTGACCAGTATGGTACTAGTCATCTTGTGTATCTGTCATGTGATTTGGAAATCCAGCAAGCCTGCATTTAATGCTGAGTCACAATTATAGTACCATGCAGACATGGCATGACAGTTAAAAAGGAAAGCACACAGTTTTTATTTTGATAGCATCACTGACTTGGAAAGAAGTATAAAAAAATTCTTTTGAGGCTACAGGTATTCTTATTACAATCCAATCATAAAAAACTGTTGGTAACAGTAATTTTATTGAATGAATTATTTGCAATAGTTAGCTACAGGAAATATACATAGAAATGGTTAAACATTCTCACATGATTGCAGATATATCTGAGCCAAAGTATAATTAGGTTTACGGATAATGTATAGTGGGACTTGATAGAGCAAATTTCTTCCAATTATAGAACAAAGTATGTGGAAAGACAGCTTAGCTTATACCTGTTGTACTGGTGGGATAACCCTGAATCTAGTACCAAAGAACAAGTCCCAGGTTCTTCAACTGTTTCTGCTCTAAAACAAACCAGATTTACACTTTTGCTTTCTCATGAACATTGTGTGTGTGTGTGCACGTTTTAAATTAAACTGTTTTTTCAGAATAAAACAGTTGTCAAATTAAGGATATGGTAATTTTCTGTTCATTTTCTTATGCCCTCTGAAAAAGTTGTCACCATGTCACTAGGCTTTTATAAAGAGGAAACACTTTTCTCTCAACACAAGGATAGTGCTACTTTCCAACCACATTAAATGTCCCTGATGACCATCTCTCCAACATACTAGAATTTCAAGATATATATAAGTAAAATATCCTACATACATTTAAATATATTATATAGTAGTACTAACAACGTCCTTACACATCCGTTCTGTTCCTAGGTAACAGTCATCTACAATATCAGTAATTCACTGATACGAAACACTCAGTGTCTTAGCTATATAGTTTTATTATCATTTACTCATTCTGTGAGTCACATACTTTTATCACTGACTTGTATTTCTGCAACTATGCAACAATACCCAAGTAACAATCTTAATACAAACAACTTATCTTTCACAATACAAGTCTGTATCTCTCAGTCTCAGGCAACTGATTCTAAATCTGATAAGAATACACTTTAAAAAAATCACATTTCAATATACAGATATAGATATGTTTACTTTCAAATAGTTAAACATTGAAAGTTTTTTAGATGCACAACTTATTGTTAGTGAGATCTAATTATTACCTAACAAATTATTTGATACTACATAACTTGTTTTGCTATGAAGGCATCAATGTAAGTCACAACCATCACAAACTAAAATAAATACACAAAACTGCATGCAACCTGTTATCTACAGCACTTATTGTAAACACTTTAGAAACACTTTACATGAGAACAAAATGTTCTGTTAATGTCTTCATTATCTTTATACTAGTATATAATTGAACATTCCATTGTTACTTTATTTATAAACATACTAACATTACATAAAAACAACTAAGGAACAAGATATACTTTGTATATCAGTAGGTAAAGGGATTTAGCATTCATTTTTGCATCTCATATGTATTCTTTTCCTCTCTGCCACTGCTACAAACACTTATGCAATAACATTATTCACTACATACATTAAATATAATTATATTTATACAATAACAAAAAAAATTCACTTGAAGTTAAGGAATGGTATTATCACATTGTAGAAATTTGCTTTTGGAAGTTTTTTTAACCATTGCTTTACTTTATTATGTTCTCTTGTTATTATTGAACTGAATAAGTAAAAAAAATTACAACACCCACAACCCTGATATCAGGCAAGTTCTGAGATATGATCCATAGTATGGATACAGTCAATACCATGTGGGAGTTATGTTAGCAGTGGAATTCAATGTCCCTTTCTTAATGCAACTTTTACTCAATGATGACAAAATACAATGTTTGATTGTTTTCTTTGGAGCAAAGACACAACAGGCTACTGGCTATGTCCACCATGGGGCATTTGAACAATGAATTTCAGCACTAAGTCTGTGGACTTATTGCTGTCCCTCTAAGGGACCTGATACTGTGTTTTTGTTTGCTGAGCACAGACCCTGGACTGTTTGTGCTGTCCCTACCATGAGTATCAAAACAATTTTTATTTAGTGACTTGAGCTATATGTCAAAACATTGTAAGAATTAAAATTGGAACTGGCCTGTTATATATATATTTTTAATTCTCTTGTTATGAGTGTTGCTTTCCTTCTTTGTGTATTACAATCAGTGCCACAAATTTGCTAAACAGCTAAAGCAAAGATAAAAGTGGAATTTGAGTAGAATAAATATTGAACTATGTTAATCATTGGTTGGGTAAACAAGCAAAAAAAAACAAAACAAAAACAAATGGCACTTGTAATAAATCAGTTTTCAAAGCACCATGTCACCTGCACACATCCACAGTGAAAGAACAGAGTTGAATGCTGTTTACTAATCCTGTATTTAGTACATTCTCCTAATATCACATCATATTGTAGGCTTGAATGTAACCTTGACTTTGTAATACAAAAAGTCGTCGTTCCACTGCACCCTTATCTGTGAGGTAAGGAGAGAGAGAGAGAAAATATTTTTTTCTGCAATTGCTAACCACATACATAGATAGAATGACTTACAAATTAGCTCACCATACAGATTCATTGGAAAAAGTTAATCCGAAAAGCAGTAACATGTTAAAATATTTTAAGTCTTTATGGTAAAAGAAGTTATTGTTTGAAACTTACAGCTGTTCAAGAGCTTTTTGTCTGCATCATTGGGAATTTGTTGTGCTAAACTGTGTAGAAGTACTCGTGCTTTTTGGTAGCGGCAGAAACACTAAATTATAAAATTATCCACATATGATGAATTTATTTAAAAACAAAAAGACAACTGAAAAATAATGTAAATGTACAATTTAACTACTAAAATAACAAAGCAATTTATGGACCCAAACTTCAAACGATTCACTAGAAATTAATCTGCTGTTGCAGATTAGAAACATTTTGCACAAGGTCATTGTTAGACAATGGATACAACACCTGGTAACAGTGGTTGTAGTTTTGTGTGCCTCTTTGTACAGAATACAGAGATCACAATTTGTTATGAAAATAGTAAAGTATGTATAGAAATGCAGCACCAATGTTAAGAAAACAAAATTAATCATTCATCCAAACTTGATTTTAGGTAACTTCAATAATTTGTTTCTGTGAAAAAATTTCCTCCCCACTTTCAGATAAGTTAACACCATATAGGAGTTCAGATACAAGAAATTTTTATGAAAAATTAGGCCTAACAGAGAGCCTACTTTGTTTTATTTAAAACTGTCTGTAATAATGAAATGCTAACTAATAACTCAAGTGCAACCGAGTTTGGCATGAATCAGTTTTAACAAAAGTCATTTTCAGAAATTTTTATAACTAACATCAATACTAATGGGGAAAAAACATAATACGCACCTCTTCTGGATTTCCAAACAATTCTTCCAATGCAGCTGACTGGCACTAAAAAAAAAATATAGGTAACCAGTTATTTGGTTTCTTTTATTAAAGGGAACTTTAGCTCATATTCTTTCAGTTTCACTTAACACAAAAAAACTGGTTCCTACCAAGATAAGAACCGTAAAATTTACATAAAAATAATAAACCAAAGTTTATCACAAGAAAACCTACAAATAATGACATCTATGATGATGCATGATCTCGACTGAAATCACAATCTTAATGAATTATTAGTAAATACCATTTCAATGGCATAGTGATAAATTAGTTGATCAGCTGTAATAGTACATGTTGTGGTATCCACTCCTGCTGCTTGAAGTATCCCTGGACTGTTGAGGGCTTTGCACATGTTCAAACAATAGTGAAACTGTTCTTTCATGGTGTGAAGGACTGGAATATAAGTTTCTACTTTATTATTACAGAATTAATAAATACAAGTCTCATTAATTACTACTTCATGCACTTAATAAAAAAACATTTAACAGAATACTAGACTTATTCTTGCATTTTAAATAAAATTATCTCGCTAACAAGACAAATTATTTTCAAACTGTTCATACAACAGCAATAAAAAAACTATTTCTTTTTGTGTAGTTGTCAAATAATTGAGAAAAATAACCATAAATTTTTGTTTTAAAATTAAAATGTTTGGGTGCTTGGATCTAAAAGCTAATGTCAAGGAATGTGTTACTTATTGGTAATTAGAAGTTTAATTGTTTAGGCAAAAATATCTGTACACACACACACTTAAATTTTTTTAGATTTTTATTATACAAGATTGAATATTATTAGTAATGCTTTGCCAAAAAACCTAGATGTAACACTATTGATGACAATTGGAAGATGAGAAAACTTAACCTTACCACTTCTCACAGAGGTAGAAGGGGACAGGCGACCTGCCTGTACCTCTTGACGAGAGAGTTGTAGAGATGATGATAGAAGCTGCAATGCTCTCATGAAAAGTACTAGTTGTTCGGCTCGTCTACAACCATCGGTGTAAACAGACATCTGACCCTAGAAAAAACGTTAGTTGGTGTTTTACTCTCCCAGTAAAACACTTACTGTGATATTACAGTTAAATCAACTCTTTAATAAAAATAAATTTGTTAATGTTTTGTTTTTCAAACTTGTCTGGATGAGAAAACATGTTGCAAGTGTTGAATGCAGATCTGAAAATCTACATGCATGGTTCAAAACTTTTTGATTTTGTATTTTAGATTTGATAGTATCATTTTCTAGCATTTATTTAAAATAATTTTTAAAGAAAAGTTTTTAATTGTTCTAACTTTCATTTCCATACAGCTCTTGAGCATTTTACCAATTTCAAAATGTTAACTACACATCTCAAACCACATAAACGTTCTTACTCTGTTATGGGTGTTTATTATTACAGTTGTTCATGTCACATTATTTTATCTGAACAGTTACCAATAAAACATAGCTTTGACTTCAGCTATAGTCAGTGTTTGTGTGTGATTGGCTAGAGCAGATTATAGATAGTTTACAACAATGTGAAGTGAATTTAGGAAGTACTGACTGTCCTGATTTCCTGTAGAAGTGAACAAAGGAAAATAATGGGAAGTTTAAAACAGCTTTGACTTTTTTTTTCTTAGTTTCTTTAGCTGCTATTTTTATTTTGAAAATGTTTAGATGTAGAGAAGTTTTCAATGTCTCAAAACTTTTTTGAACAGTAATGATAAGTTTACTGTGCACAAAAAAGCAAACAAGTAAAATAATTGGTTATTTATTACATACAAATCAATTCCTACCAATAATTTTGTTAACAAAAACTACAATATCTAGCCTGATAAAGTCACATTGACACCAGAGTATATATTTTTAATTTATGGCCAGACATAGCGGCTATCTCAGCTGACAAAAAAATGTTTTTCAAATAGTGTCTTGCAAAAATATTTTGGCCATTTGACAATCTAGAAAAATTTGAGTAATACAAATTACATGCATGTTTTAAAGTCAGAGTTAGATACCATTTAATAAAAGTTGTTTTAAAAGTCACAAAATTTGGTTATTTTGACTGTAAAAATGAAAAAATCATTAACCACTGAAGCTGGTTGAAAACTGTTGTACTGATATTTTTTTATACATTTTATTTGCAATGGAATCTTTAAATTCTCAATTTTACTATTAGTTGCAGTAAGGATTTCTAATATTTAAAGCTAACTTTTGAAATGAGTTTAACAATTGCTGTTTTTCTTTTTTTTATAAAGCAGTTAAAAACAAAAGAGCTAGGTGGAATTCAAACCTACATCTCGATAAATATTATAGATAAGATGCCTAAGGCCTTAGTAAACACTTCATTAGTTATTCAGATTAAAATCAGGCAATTCTTGAGCCATATTGGTGGACTCGTTAAGCTTACAAACATACTTCCATTCTTATTTTGTAGTTCAATGGAAAATAAATATAGTTGCTGCCTGGGAAGTGAGATAATCAAGACTTACCTCTTTCTTCATGAGGGAATCTGTGAGTAGTGTGAGAGGGTTTCCCTTAGATTTGGCTAGATCTAGGACACATTCTACAAGTGCCAGAACAAAGTTCAACTTGGCCAATGTCTCATTATGTTCCTTCTGTTGAGGAATAATAATGATATAATTAATCTTTTATAATTTCAAATACTAGCTCATATCTTTATCAAATTGTTTTCAAAGTTGCCTCTAATTATAAAACTAGAGAAATTACATAATTTCACAGCTAGAAAATTTAGTAAAACAGCAAAAATGCAGAAGGATTTATTTCATGTTAAAATATTGCAAACTGTACGTTTCTAGTCTTACAACATAGAACAACTAAAATTTAACCTTGGGATGTAAAATATTACAAGTTAATAGTTGAGAAAACTACAAAAAACAATTATTTTGTTGCTCATTTAATTTAGCAAAGTTGGAAGTAAAGACCAACAAAGAGAAGTGTGTGCCTGTTTTGGTGTTTGTTAATGGGAGGTACCCATGATCTCTTATAATTTCTATTGTGTTATCATCTGTAATTAGAATGCATCTATATGCAATAGTTGTTGGTGATTAAGATTACAATTTTTTTTATTAATATACATATTACCTAGCTTAATTACAGTGTAAAATGTTAAATTTGTTAAAATTTAAACTGGCAAATCATAAAAAAAAATTTTTTTTATAGTTCTTGGGTTTGCTTCAGGAGCCCTTTTTGAGAAAACTAGTTATACCTTTGTGCTAAACGAATAATGATGATTAAAGTTTTCTATAAGAATATTAACAAACTGAGAAAACTTTTGTCATAACTCAATGTAAACTCGAATAGGAACTTACTATTTAGTGATCAGTTAAGCAATCACATGCTGTAACTGCTTTTTTTCTCTTTAAAGACTATGTTTCAAGAATACTGTATTGTGTCAGTGTAAGATTATGCACATCTATGAGAAGCATTACCTCAACATCAGCAAAAAATTTTGCCTCTGGTTTCTAAGTAAACTTGACCTGTATCTAAGTTTTCTTTGCTGGTAGCCTTCTAACTATCCAGCTTATTTGAAAGATGAGACATAAATGTCTCTAATACAGGTTTAGCTGTACATAACTATAGAAACTGCCTTTTCACATAATCACAGAAATAAAAGTGGGTGTATACATAGGAATTTTCAATAAAATACTTCTCATATTTATCAAATTATATAGCATTAAAGTTCTGCTAGATAATTAATGTGGATGTAATTCTTCACATATTTAAATTAAGAGCTCTGTTATACTACCTCTAATATTGTTTCCTCTGGCAGCTCAGGGGCCATAAACACAATGGGTTCTTCAGTATTTGGTGGTGAACTTTCATAGGAGAAATAAGCCTGGCTAGTAGGGGAAGAATCAAAAAACATATAACAACCAGTTGAATTTCGCCGCAACTCGACTGGTGATCCATGAGGGGTTGACATTTCATTTAAACAGCAGTGGTGATAAGGCATCATTATGGTTTGTGGTGGGCTATATGACACTGAAAGATAAAGTAAAAGATACCAGGCATTCTTTAAAAAAATTATACACTGTATTAAATTTGTTCTTATGGAAAAATAAGGGTCTTTTAAAACTGTAAAGCACTCATGTACAAACTCTTAATACTTCACATCTCTTCCATTTCCTTGCAACTTTTGTGGTTATGGGTAGTTTTTAATAACTGTTAAAACAAAGTGCTCCAGAGGACTTCATTTTTTTGCATTTTGAAAATAACATTATTTACTTACTAAATGGTGCTCCAGATAAAGAGAGAGTTTTATGGAAGCCCCTCTCTCCAAATTTGTTACAGCTTCTTGATCTATGTAGATTACATTCTTGTTGGTCCATTGGTTCTGAAGGTCTGTATCCACTCCCTGCAAAGAAAACATAAATGCAATATTATTGAAATCTGGGAATCACTCCATAATATTTTAATATTGAGGTTTAAATACCTGGTGTTACAATCTTGAACTGACAGGAAGTATTTAATAACTGTCCTCAGCTGCATCTGCTTGAGCTAGATTGTAATTAGAAATGCTAATTAAAGAGAAGGAGTAGAATACAGGTTCGTGTAAATGTTTTTAATTGCAAGACAATTTGCACGAGTGTTTGTGTCTATGCTTCCATTAAAGAAAACCAACTGCACAAACTATAAATAAAGCTAAACTTAAAACGTCTTACTTAATAGACTCAATTTGTAACTTACTGATGAAAATAAAGGTGTCAGTTGTTTTTTTTTTCCCCAACACAAGAATCAAGATTTAGTCTTAAGACTGCAATGCCAAATCTAACAAAAACCACAACTAGATTTATATTGGAGCAACTGCTAAATAAATTTTATAAAATAAGTAATGAGTTAGAAAAACATAGGTTCAAAAAGGCTTGATCCAAATGAATTAAAAACCTGTAACTCGAGCCTTTCACGAAACACTCAGGTTATAGGATTTTTATTCATAAAAATGAGTTTACATCCAATTTTCATTGGGTGTCACATACATAATCCACTAAAACTCAAGAAAGAGCTTATCCAAAACCATGTAAAAAGTGGTAAAATTACTAGTAACTGTAGGTAGCACCAATGATCTTTTAATAAAAAAAATTATTAAAAGAACTAGGGGTTTCTATGAAAGTGATTTGAAAGTAAAATTGACATTCACTCTCACCTTAAAACAATAACCTATGTCTCCATTATTAGTGAAAGTTGTGATAAAATGCTTAAATAAAAAAAGACATTCTGAAGGTCTTAATTTTTCAAGATTAATTTTTTTTTATTTATATTTAAAGACTTACAATCTGATGCAAACACTAGCTCAAAATATCAACCAATTATTTAATCTTGATACTTTTGTCTACATACTTCCTTGGGCTCACTTGATTCACATAAATATATTGGAAGAAAAAAAAAGTATTGTAGTATGTGTAAATACAGTTTTTGGTACATATCAAACTCTAAGTAAAAGTACTTTATTATCATATTTGGAATGATAACTTAGCCTTTAATATTACAGGAAGTCATGTAAATTCTCACCAGGCCAAAGGTGTTGAGAACAAATATCAGGGAGAGTTATGGCTCTTGTGCTAAATGTCACCCGTTGACCTGAGTAACTATTGCTTTTGTACATATCTAACCCTTTCTGAAATCTCAATGACTGTTTTGCTTTGGAGAATTCTTTAATAGGACATCCAAGAATTGGTGACAGAGGATTCCCTGTAGCAAGAGTGTGGAGGTTCATGGGCATGATAGCACCTATTCAAATAGAGAAATTCTGAAAGTTAGTTAGAATAATGCTTTTAATATCCTCACCAAATAACAGACATTGGATAACTCTTCAAAACAAGAAAGTTGTTAGAATTTAAAGATCCAAAAGTTAAAATTTATTGATGAACCAATGCTATACCAATTATTTGAGTTTTTAGTGAATGAGTTGGATCCATTATTAAAAAAAAATCACATTTGTTGATCCTAAATTTGGTGATGGACATTATTGGTTTTAACTCCTCCTGCACAAGATACACTCTATACATAAATACTACACATCTGGAGTTATGCAATACGTATTGTTTCAATGAAACTACAGTAAAGAATATGAATGAAATCCCAACAAATATAAGCAAAAATCTTATTTCCAATGCCATCTAGTAAGCACTGATTGTAATGCAGTGTTGCTTCTAGGAGATTTCTCAAGTGTTTCATTTGTGCTTGAATATGGTATGCGAGCTAAATCTCATTGAAACATCTACACACGCACTACCAAAACTTTTGTTGGAGTCATCTTTTCTGTGTTTTTTCCTTTATTTTAGCATTATTTTGATAGAAAGATGTGTTACTTTGTTGTAATTTACTACTTCTTGAATGTCTTCACACTTTTCACATTTTCAATTGCTGACCAAGGGAATCTCCCATGAAACAAAAATGACACCATAGCACAGCCAATGACCTGCCTGTACATATCCAAAGGAGCTAATTACTATTTGGAATTTTCCAGTTCTGACAACAATGGATCATGACGTATTGTCACAAAGTCATTTGTAATAGATTTCAATGGACAGCTGCCCCTCTAATTTTATTTTATTTTGCATGAACTAGCATGCAGGTAAACAACTGACCATGAAAATAGCATAAAGATGCAGAATATATGTTCTAGCAGAAACACTAATACGTTACAACAAATAAATTTTGAAAAATAATTTAAAATGCACTAAGAAATGATTTATTCAAATTAAATCGAACAAATATATTTTGGAACACGAAGGGCACCCAAGTTATTTTTTAACAAGTCACAGTAGAGAGGCTATATAAAAGTTTTTTTAAAACAAATTGTGTGCCCAACCTTACACAGAAATGTATCAATACTGAAATTTCTCATGTATTTTACATTAAAAAAAGTAATTTCACCCAATTAGCTGGCTGTTCTTTATGCCTACTACTCTTAACAGGCACAGTCATAATATAACTATGTTATCCCAATGGTAGTTAACAACATAGACAAAAACAAGCAAGTAGTTTGACAAGTGTTTGTGATCTTTCAAGTTCATTGCTCTGGATTTAGACTGAAGTTTTACATAACAAGTAGACCTGGCATGGCCAGGTAAATCTCGGGATGCTTGACTTGAAAGCTGCAATTCACAAGTTCAAATTCTTGTCACACCAAACATGCTTGTCCTTTTGGCCTTATAATGGAATGGTCAATCCCATTATTCATTGGTAAAAGAGTAACCCAAGAGTGGGTGATGACTAGCTGCCTTGCATCTCAGTTTTTCTCTGCTAAATTATGGATGGGTAGTACAGTTAACTGTTGTGTAGATTTGCCAGAAATTCAAAACAAATCCAACCTTAATAAGTACTCTGTTGTAACATACTTGATCGTTGTAAAGGAGAAGTGGAAAGTTTCAGAGGTGGTGGAGAGAAACATCGACATGAGGTTGAAGTATGTCTTGCAGATATAGAGGGAGGGGTGCTGCTACTGTAATTATGTCTTCTTCTGCTTCCTGGTGGTGTGCCAATAGTAAACTGAACTGTAATCAAAATAAATTTGTTTTTAACTGGTCAACATGATCATGAAATACACACAGAGACCACATGGAATAATTTAGTAAATATTTGTACAAAGAAATTTGTTTTAAAGATTATGTACCTGTTGGAGGGGAGAGAGAGCAGATGTCCGTGACAGTCCGGCTACGCTCACTGTACTGAGAACTTAAAGAACCTTTCCTTATTGATACGGAGTGCTAAGAGAAAGAAAGTGTGATTTGAAGTCTGAATTTTTAGCGAGTAAAAGACTAAAAGACTACCTTAACAAATTTAAACTATTCAGCAAATGAAAATGTCTTATGTTTCTGTAGTAAATTTTAATGTTTCATCTGATAGATACTGCTACAGAACCATTTTGATGACTACATATGTTATTGTTAAAATAATTTTGTTTTCATATTTATTAATATTCTCTATCAATAATTATCAACTTATGATCAGTTATTTTTTTACTTTTATCACAATTTATTTATCATTATAACAGAATCCACAATTGTTTGTTTTCTTAATTTTGTGCGAAAATGTTGAATTAAAAATTATGGATTTCCAGTCAATTATTTCTAGTAACTAAATGTACCTAAAACAGAGATTTTAAGAGAAAAATAACACAATAAGACACCTTAGGGAGATCTGGTGAGGACTGGTGAGAAGACCTGCTAGTAGATGAAGGGTTAGACAAAGCTTTCTCTTCTACTGCACCATATGAAATAGATGGCTCATCTTCAAGACTTCTCTGTATTTGTTCATAGGCTTCTTTCTGTGAGGGGACGGGAATTGGTTCCGACTGCTGATAGATACCCACTTCGGGAGATGGAAGAGGTGATGCAGAAGTACCACTCACTGGAAGATAGGAGGGTCGAGATAAACTTATTGCTGATGCCTTTGGTGCATGAAATGCTGCATTACTTGAAGAAGGCTTAACTTCTACATGGCTTGACATCTTTGGAGATGTGTTGGTATAAAATTTAGGTCTAGAAGGTGAACTAAAAACAAAGGAAAAAGAGGTAAAATAAACACCAATGAAAATAGTACAAGGAAAATTATTTGGCAATTCTTTGTTCTTTACTTTTAAATTTAAATT
Source organism: Carcinoscorpius rotundicauda (assembly GCA_011833715.1). NCBI lineage: Eukaryota > Metazoa > Arthropoda > Merostomata > Xiphosura > Limulidae > Carcinoscorpius > Carcinoscorpius rotundicauda. The sequence continues at coordinate 100,250,394 of CM022394.1, read as the reverse complement.
GCTTAGGATCATACTATGTTATTTACAACTTAACTGTAATTTTTTTTTCTTTCAGAAATTTTCGAAAGGGATACAGTACTAGCTGTTTGTAATTTTGAAATGATAGAATAGAGGGAAGGCAGCTATTCAACAGTACCCAGTGTATGGATTGTAATTTTGTAGCAACATGATGCAAATCAGGAACCCTCATATCACTAGCTTACATCTAACCCAGAAAACTTAAGTTTCTGTTGTTTGTTTGTTTTTCAGTTAAAAGTTAGTTATTATTAATTACATACACCTTATGTATTAGAGAATCATGGGTTCAGTAGCTAATGTCCAACCCAGCAAAATTGATTTTTGTCCATTCCCGAGTGGTCAGTTTGTTATCTTCCCAGGGCAAAATCAGATAAAGATAAGCTGACAATGTTTATCTATATGCCTATTCATTTTCTTGGTTGTGTCCACTTTTTTTTTATTATTATTATTATTCCCTGTCCTTTGTTTATTAGTTAAAAGAACCAATTTTGATCTGGAATTTTGTACTTTTTGGGATTACCATATTAAAATAAAAAAGCTTGGTACAAGTAGAGCTGTTTTGGGGTTGTGTAAGGGAAAGGAGTAGTTTTTGTCCTCATAATGTTTTACATGCCCAAACACAGAATAAATGGCTACATTAGAGACCTTCAGTCATAGTTACCCCAAATTTAGAACAACTGAACAGCATAACCAGTTGGTGATACTTTCCACCTACAATCAGTTATTTTTAGCTGAAAACACTCACCAGCATATCTCTTGTCTAAATGTTACTATGCCCCTCCTAATCCCAATGGCAAAATTTTTTGATCTGGATTACCTTGGTAACAATTTTTGTTATGCTGTCTACAGCCAAGTGGTGGTTTGTAATTAAAAATTACCATCGTGGGGAAGGGTAGCATATCTGGCAAGTTCAAACCTTAAAAGATGCAGGGATCGTCTCAGTAGAACTGTGACAAAACCAAGGAGTCTCAAGAAAACTAAATCTTACCATAACGTTTTTCCTAAAGAATTCAGACTTATACAGGGTGGTCGCTGGAAAAGCGGAAAATTTGAGGGTCAGATGAGATCATAAATAAAATGCGTGCTTACTCATTTCTATTTTGATTTGTTTTAACTTTGTAAAAGTTATTCTTTGTAAAAATAAATAGCTGTTTGACAAATTTTCTGCTTTTCTAGCGACCGCCCTGTATAAATGTAAATACCTGTCTTGTACCTATAATTACTAAAAAGTTAAACACCAGGACAGTGATCAGTTTGGCAAATCCACAATAGTTCTATATTTAAAAACTCTTAAGAATAATGTTGATTTCTGTCCCATCCACCTAAAGTTGCTTAAATATTACATTATCAAATAAGTGTTTGAAATGTTTTTCGTTTTTAATATAAAAACTTCACATGCAGAAGTCTCATAACTTCTTACCTGTCAGGACTGACATGCTGAACCTTTGTTGAACCACTGCAACTTGAATTTCCTTCTAAGAAAATAAAATTTGTCACTACTCTTCAGCTGAATATCAGAAATGGATTAATATTAGCAGATATAATAAAATAACAGTAAATGTTTTATTTTAGAATTTTAAATATATCCAGAATTATTAGTCACTTTCCATTAAAGATAAAACACATTTTGCTTTAAAATATAATCAGACTGAACATGTGCAGATGAAGCCAGGATGAAACCACAAATCAAACTGAAGAAAGGTTTACAATTATTCTTAAACTCGATATTACCATTAAGTTTTAACAGTGACAGCAACTCTCTTTCATGTGTTGTTTATTGATTTTATAATTTTAAATAAATTAGTTTTTATTCTTAAAAATCATTAAATTTACTTATCAGTTACAATACAAGATATTCTATGGTTAATTTTGCTACAGGAAAAAAAGTTCAATCACAAATATAACAGAATCGAGACGTTTTCCTACTCATTTATTCACAAACTTTGACACTTCAAAAGAGCTACACAATCTAAAAAAATTTAACTGAGAAAACCTTGTTATCTACCTGATTGTCGCACCAGTTCAGCTGGAACTATCACAAAATCCTGTAACATGATACAACTCATATAGCACACAAACAACATAACTGATACACAGAGCATAAAAATAATTTCTAATGGCTTTTGTTTTACCAGACACATTACACAGAGATATAGTCATACAAAGGCAAAATTTAAAAACACTTTAACTGTCTAGTAAAGTAATGGAAACAATTATGATTATAAGTTAGTGACTTAATTTTATACTGAAAGGATTGTGATATTATTTTGTAAATTGTTCAGCTGATGAAAATAATACTCCATTTTAACTTATGTTTGTTAAATGGATTTAACACACATCAAAAAATTACATACAGCAATTCCTGTATCAAATGAACAAAAGACTGACACTTTGAGTGCATTAAGTACTGAAAATATCATAGGTGTTCAGTTGCATCGTGCCTCAAAACTTGGACTATTCAATCTGTAGCATGATAAACCAACTATAAGACACTGATGGTTAGGAGCATGATTTGCAATATACAAATCCTTCTAAAGCTAGGACAAAAATGTTCTCAGAAAAAGAACTATCAATTTCAGTACTACCATTTCTAACATACAACAAAATTATTGAAGTTTCATATAATGTCAGCATTTAGCTAAAAGATGCATCTTAGTCATTAACCATCTGTTTCAGAGTTAACAATTCTTTAATTGTTGCCTAATATATAATTCTTCAATTCTGTTACTTTTAGACAGCTTACGGCTTTATAAAACTTTTCAAAATGTACTCCACAAAAACATTGTTTCATTTAATATAAACCAACATGAAAGATCTAAAGAAAGCATTTGTTCTGCCGTATTTTCAAAATGCATGCAATAAAAAGTTAAGATGGTGTCTCAACCAAACTATTTTAATATTCTATAGTTATCTTACTCACTATTAAATAACTTCAACATACCTGATCCTCAGCAGAGGAAGACGACATTCTTACTCTGTCATCTGGAGAATGCTTATCCAATACTGGTGAAGTAGCCATTGGAATTCCTGTATTAACCATGTGTTCATTCCTGCTGCCAACTCCACACCATCCCTGAGGTGAAGGTGGTAGGTTTCCAGAAATCGGAGAATCAAATGGAGAACTAATAAGAGAAGGAACATCTGGAGACATAGAACTTCGACTGGGAATTGGCACAGGAGAGCCTGAAATAGAGATTGAATGATGGTAGAATGTTTCTATTAAAAATAATTTTAACTTACACATTTACTCAATTATTGTAGTCCAGAATAACTCATAATTCAGTAACTTTTGAAAATTTTCTGCAAAACATTATTATATATTGTATAAAATTTATCAAATAGCTTTCTTAATAGAATGAGATAAAAACCACACTTGATAAAGAACTGCACTTTGAGCAAGCAATACACTGAGGTCCAATATATTTTTTTTATACTTGTTTAGATAGGAGTATATAAAGGACACTGTCTATAAAGACATAAATACTAGATATGATCAGATTGCAGGACCAAATTGAAGAGATCTTTTTTCTGCCTGTACATCCTTCAAGCCACGAACAGTGTCCATGTAGAAGTTTACTGACAGTACAATGGCCATGGGCAAATCTAATTAATCTCCATTGTGCCATAAACTACAACTGTTTATCTTATGACTTTCTCATTCTGTTCAAATACTAAAGTGGTTTAATAACTTAAGGTTAACTTGAAGATAAATATTTATTTTAATCATCTTACAGAATCAGTTCAGTTAAATATTTTCTATAGAAGAAATTTTAAGAATATTAGAAAAACTAAATTATTAGCAAAATAAAAAAAGTCTTAGCTTCAACAAGATTTTTCAATAGAGGACTTAAACATGTCATCATCAAACTGTTTCAACCATTTCACCACACAGGATGTTAAACATTCTCTCCTAACAGTTAACAGTAATCCATATCAATAAAAGATATGGTAAAGCTTTACATTCTGTTAATGGCATGAACATCATATTTTTATGCACATTGTCAAGGAGACTTAGAGTACCATATGACACAACTTTTTTGGTAAATAAAATAATCAAACAGTTAATCCATTGTAAAATAATGAATTTTACAAAATGTTATAGCATTGTTGAGATACCTAAATTACTATGTGGGGAAGTAAAATGAACTCAAGAAATGTATTTTTTCAAATCAAAGACCAGTATGAGCACTTTACATCCAGTATGGCAAAGTAAAATTTAGAACACATGACTTTTTTGTATCAGTGCAAAACCTATACCCACAACACAATCTACATTTAAGAAAGCACACTAAATTAAAGATAATTTGAATTCTTACTTGACTTGGTGACTGGTTGGAGAAATGGATGATTGAAAAACTCATCTGTAAATATAAACAAACTATGATAATTTGGTCAAAGAAGACTAAGCTGTATGCAAAATAACTGATTGATAGTACTGTCACATGGACACCAATAAGAATTAAATATTTGAACAATGTAGCAAAAAAATTGCATGCAGCATTTCCAGTTTTAAAGTTGAAAGTTACCCAATATCAGGTACTTGGCTACAGCCTTCATTAGTTTTGAACCACTGACCAAATAGTGAGTAGCTAGCTGACACCAATACAGAGGGGGGTGATTCAGTCAGGTTTTTGAATTGAATAATGGACCTGACTGTCACTTTTAGTGCAATAAGTACTGAAAGTATCATAGGTGTTCAGTTGCATCATGCCTCAAAACTTGGACTATTCAATAGGTAGCATGATAAACCAACTATAAGACTATGCCTCACCTCTTTATGTGAAGAAAACATCCTATTTTGTCAAAGACACTTTTTCAAGGTATCACAATCTCTATGCTCCGGCTATGCTACTTTCTCTCTTTCTTATTTTTGAACAAACATTTTGAATTTGTATATTTCACATGAAGAAACTCAATGATTTTGTTTCACTCATTGTGTGCAAGATGAAAAAGGTTAAAGAAAAGTTTTCTGTGCATTAAAATACATATTTATCATCCATATCTTAAGTTTGACTCAATATCATTAAGGTTGATTTTGAGAACCATTAAGAGGTACTTTCAGTGGGCTGAAGACATTTAACTTCAAGCTGCTTTTAATAATATAGACCTAATTATTAAGAAGCTCTTATGGCTTCTCTACTCTACCTTTGAAATGCTCATTAAAAATTTAAACATCACAAAAACTCACTTTGAATAATAACAAGTAATGTACACAAATTAGTCAGTTGAAAATATAGGTTTATTCTTTCACAACAGGAAGAAAGGACGAGAGTTAAAATAAATGATCAATTGTACTAATCTCTTTACAGCAGACAGGTCTTCATTACACAGAGGACAGATTAAGGTTGTCAACAAAAAAAAGTTTAAAAAGGTGTAGAAAATTTCAAAACAATTAAATTTAGTAAGTCATAAATGACAAACCAAACTCCATTCTGTCTTTGGCATCCCGCTTTAAAAGTCTCAGAAGTAAGTCTGTGAGACCTGGAGAAGTCCAAGATGGAATTCTGGAGGAAAAATAAAATCATATTTGTACATTAAAGTAGGATAAGAAGAGATAAAAACCATTTTAACTTCTTTACAATTTTACATCACAAATGTGATAGTCAGAGATATAGGCCATTTATTACCTTCCAATTGCAACTATCTAATCCTGAGCTTGGTCATTTTATCAATATAACAGTTTTTATTCTGTCAATAGAATATAAAAGAAACTTTCTATTTTTACTAGTTCCTAATAATAATAATGCATGTACTATAAGTAAAGTAACTATGTAGCAAAGGCAAAATTAGCTGAATATGCAGAAACATCTGGATGTGATAAGAATATTGTTTTGATCCTATTTTTGACCTAAAGTTGAAAAAACCCAAAAAAATTATATGTTGGTGCAACATTATTTTTTTAGTAAATCACAAGGGTTCTAAGTGTTGTTTGTGTGAAACACTTTGCATATTAAAAAAAAATTAAAGTTGAAGTCAAAGCCAGCCATCATGTAATGGCAATGGCATTATGCCATCACATACCACACTTGTTGCATTGAAAAGTTTGCCTAAGCAAACAACAGGTAAGATTAATAGACTGAAATACCACTATACACATCTAGACTCCTCTGACAAAGACCCTTCTAATAATACAAAATTTGTAAAGACTGATTGAGACATTGGGAGAAAAGTTTCAGACAAGTGCAAGCAAATTATTTATATAGATGTTAAATTTTGGAAAATTATAACATGAGCTGTGTGAATCTCTGGCACATGTAACAAATCTAGTTTTAAAAAAACAAAAACAGTTGGCACTCAGAACAAACTAAAATAATTTCATTGTCCAAATACTACAAGCGAGATGGTCTGCATTTCTAAATATATATCATTGATATAGAAGTCATTCTTAAATTCCTTGTTCAGTCTAACATCAAGATATCATAAATCTCCTGATGAGTAGAAATTTGATTCTAAGTAATAAAAAGTTCACAACCACCACAATATATATGGTTGTTAGAGTAAAATCAGTAACAAATTTCATTCTTTAAATTTAGAATCTGATTAACATAATGGTTAAATAATCTGCTGAATATATATTTTAAATCTGAATTACTAAAACAATAAACTAAACAAATATTATTTCACTAACTTTAGTATTAAATATTTTACACTCAGGTCTATGTGACTGTATAAAGTTAAAACAAAACAAATTAGGTAAACTAATTACACAAGTTAAAAATTCCTACTTTGGAAAGAGACTGGAATTTTTCTCATACAACTGTTTTAAAGCTTGAGGTGTCTGTGCCTGGAAAAAATACAAAAGTCAGCAACAACCAGGAATTGACTTTTTCTTTTTATTGAACAACAATTGTAAAACTTGCTATATATTATTTTGAGATTAAGTAATGTATCAGTCATGCTGTTTCAAACTCTCCCTTGAATTTAGTGTGAACGTAAACAAAAAAAAACCACCATAATCTGAAAAGGACACTTCCTAATGAAGTAAGTATATGACAAGTTGGTTTAAACTACAATAATTATATGATAAAATGGCCTCTATGAAGCAGTTTTATAAGTTATCCAATTAATTACTTGAAATGAAACTTCTATAGTTGCACTAGATATGTTTAGAAATGTTGTATTTATTTTCAAGTATAGCAAACCTAGCCGAAAGTTTCTTGTGTAAATATTCATAAATTAGGAATTGGAAATTTCTTCAATGCAGATAATTTTTGGTAGAAACAGATTTATTAATCTACAAAATGTTTGCACAAAAATGGTAACCTACTTCATAACATGTGTTACAATTGGTAACCTACTCAATAATACACATGTTAAAGTTATACTTCTCACCTGAAAAGGTGCTTTTCCTGTTAAACACTGATACACAATTGTTCCAATGCTCCATAAGTCAGCTTTAGCATCATACTGTAAAGACATGATTACCTCAGGTGCCTAGAGACACAAACATAATCACCAGTTACACAGTTCTAACAATTCCAAAAAAATAATGAACCAAAAATAATGACAATATATTGCAGGAAGCCACCTATGTTTATAAGATGATTCAACTTGTTGCCATTACCCCATAATTTCAAACAGCAGCAAAACAATTTGGAAATACCAAAATTTCTATTAACCAACACAAAGTAAAGATCACATGATGTGTTTGTGTATCACACTACTTAACTACAAAGACCTGATTTTGAAAAAAAAGACTAAAAAACGTGAGTGCTTTCAAAAACTGGCCAATTACTCCTCAGGAGACTGGTCTATTATTTGAAAATATTCAAAATTTTGAGTCTCTTTCAAAATAATTGCATGTTTTGTATGTGGTTCTCTGTGCTGATCTTTTGCCAGAATCTATAAAGCTATAGTTAGTAATACAAATATTTTTCATTACACTCATAACTTAATCACTCCTGTATGTTTTTACTTCATAAACTATTAAATTTATCTACATAAATTAGTAATGACTAAGTTAAAAACTTCTGATCCATGTGGTGTGCTGCCAGACTAGAGTATCTTACCATGTACATGGGAGATCCACATAGTGTCATAGCCATTATTCCATCATGTAAAAATCGTGCAAAACCAAAGTCAGCTATTTTCAGACGTATCTTGCTGGGTGGTGGGTTAGACCTACCACTGTGGCACAGAAGAATGTTCTGAGGTTTTAAATCTCTATGTACAATTCCTTTAATGTTTAAGGCTCTCATGGCAGCAGCTGTTAGCATAAAGAAAGATAGACACTCAAGCTGAGACTTATTTGCAGAACTCGAATTCATTTATTGAACTGAAACTAAAAAAACCTAAATATCTTACTATTCACAAAATCAGTTAGTTATGCTCAAGTGATGATAACAACTGTGCACTAAAACTCAACCTTGTATTCCTGACTAAATATGATTTTCACTTTTCTATTTATAAAGTTTTAAAATGAATCATTTCATCAGTTAGGTTCCTTTTCTGTTTATTATATTTCAAGATGTTTTTTAAATATATCTTAAAGAAAATATCAGACAAAATCACAACAAAGCATTTCACATATTTTTTTCTATTATGATTCTTACATAACTCAAATTAGTAGTTGTTTTCAATAATTATTATTCCACATATTTAACACAGCTTAATTTTTTAGTGTCTTCATAAGATTTAGTCTTGAATGTATCATCAACAATTTGTCGTGAAAGAATAAAAATAGAATCAAAACTTGTCAAGATTTGTTTGTTCCAAATCACATTTCTTTTACAAGATGTTTAATACTGCTATTTATATGTTTGTAGTCAATTTTACAAACACAAACAGAAGTGAAATGTATTTTGTTATACCTAAAACATGAACAAAAGTAATGAAAGGATGGCCCATTCTGTCAGCATACCTAATGAAGCAATACATAACCATGAATATTTACTTTCTTAAGCAACTGCAAATTTAATCCTTAAAATAAATTCTGTAGTATTCTTAATTAATTATTACTGTTATAAGGTGGATAATCAAAGAAAATGTAAAAATTGGACACAAAGAACACCTATCATACAATGAGTCATACAGTATTTAATTTTAAGAAACATACATTATGGAATCTCTAGCAGTGAAACAGAGCAATTAGAATAGATTAAAAATAACAAAACTATTTAAATAGATTATATTTTTTTTTATATTATTAAAGTAATAAAACTAATTATGTGGAAAAGAAATGAATCACCCTTTTTCCATATGGCTTACAAACACTATACAAAACAAACCTTTAAACGATGCGTTACATTTATGGTGGTAATTTGAAACGGTACATCATGTATATAATGGCTTAAAAAATCTAAATATCTTCCTCCAACACTAACCTATAAAGACAGACATAAAGCCCTATAATTCTGGTATCTATAACAAATTAAGAAGTATAAAAACAATACTTATGGACTTCTCTTGATTTATTATATTACAAAAACTGTTTCAACTGTCTACTCTCAACTGAAACAACATCTAAGGATGATATTAATTCAAGTCTTAAACATAACTTGTTTGATTATATTTCATCTCATTCATTACAAACCAATACACTGGAAGACTAACTCACCAATCTGACGTACAAACAAACAAATTGTGTCTTCACTCAATGTGCCTTTTACTGTAAAATTACAAACAGAAACAAATTACCAAATGACACCAGTTACTCAAATCGAAAATACACACCATTTAATAGTTACTTAATTAATCAGAAAATTGTTTAATAAACTTGGATGATATCATTATATTACGAAAAGAACAGCCTTTATATCTTTATTAAATACAGCATTATTCGAAATACTAAAATACCAATTAATTGTGTACATGCAAGTTTAAAAGTTGAAAATAATATCATCAAATGATACATAAGAATATTTTATGGTACATACCAATATGAGCTGTATGTTTTTCCCAAGAAACCATTAAAGTAAATTATAAGTCCTTCCAGATTTATAGCGTAATACTATTGAATGTTTTATTCATGGTGTGGACATTAAAAGAACTTATGTACAGATAAAGTATACAACAATTTACACATCACAGTAAATTAAGGTTTCTGGCTGTTCTAAAATATGCTTAACAAGGAATTGATTCATTTAGTGAATAACAAGAAAACTTACAAATGTATAAATTAGAAATATATTTGAATATTAATTTTAATACTACACATTTAAATGAAATAGATTATCTGTAAGTATGTGCATTTGTGTGTGTACATATATAGTTGTATTCAATAGAACTAACAACAACTAAACAAATATGCATCTTTGCATGCGTGTACATATGGGAATTCCCTAGATCACTTTATGCAACCTATAATGACAATTATAAATACTATGAAATCTAACAAAATCCAATTTGGTTATATTAGTTAACCTCTTTCATGTATAGCTATTGAATATAGAATGGCTGAGGTTCCCACACCAACGAGTAGCTTTTTGTTGTTCTAGTGTGTTGATAAGCACGCGTCATTTGTGTATGCATCTCGTTTGTTGTTGTTTTTTGGAAAACATACCTTTTAACCCCAAAAATGAACAGGATTATTTCCTATTGCAAGAGAAATGAGTATGAAAGTTGAATAAAACCTGATGTTTAAAGCACTAGTTATAATGAGAAATAAAATGTGTTCCTGAAATGGTGACATTGGCTTATAACCCCAAAACTCAGTACGATTCTTACAATTCCCATGTAAAATGGCATTCCCTAATTAAGAATATGTGTATTTCAACATGTATCATTCCTTACCAGTTAAATAATCTGCCAAATCACCTCCATTGCAGTACTAAAAGAAAACAAAAGACAGTAATTATATTACAACCTTTTTTTCTCAACATTTGAATTTCAATGGCAAGTAAATATATATTAGTAAGTCAAACAAACAAAAAGTATTAAAACTATCATAATAAATATATATATACATACATATTTATACAGGTCTATGTCCTCTTGTAACAAAGAAATTCAGTTAAGAAAAAACACCTTATATCACCAAGAGTTAAGCTTAGCATCAACATAGACCTCATGATGTCTGTAATACTCTCTTTCCTTTCTCTCTGACGGCAAAACGTACACATAACAATCCACACCCCATTTTTCTTTTCCTTTTGAACTCTTAATACAAAACGCTAGATTTTAGACTCTACAGACAAAAGAAACAATAAAGGGGTACAGCCAGTGATATTAACAGCAGACGAATGTAACTGTTAAGTCACTCACTCTTTTCAGATAATTGTTTTTAAACAAAAACTGTTGTCTGATACTGTTTTAACAAAGTTAATTATATTCATCCTACTTGTATCTGTTTACTATTAGCTGAGAATCAGCACATGTTTATAGGAAATATCAGATTGAACAGCGTCCAATACACACGAGGTAACAAAAATTGTCCGAGATTCCCTTTAAAAGCTGTCCCTATTGCCCTCCTGAACGAAAGAATGCTACTTTGTTTCGAATTTCGCGCAAAGCTACACGAGGGCTATTTGCGTTAGCTGTCCCTAATTTTGCAGTGTAAGACTAGAGGAAAGGCAGCTGGTTATCACCACCCACCGCCAACTCTTGGGCTACTCTTTTTACCAACGAATAGTAGGTTTGTTTTGGAATTTCGCACAAAGCTACTCGAGGGCTATCTGTGAAAAGGCGATCTCTGCTCTGCCTATCACGGGTATCGAAACCCGGATTTGAGCGTTGAAACTCCGCAGACATACCGCTGAGCCACTGGGAGGCACGAATAGTAGGACTGACCGTCACTTAATAACACCCCCACGGCTGAAAGGGCTAGTAGCATGAATGGTGTAACGGGAATTCGGATCTCCTGACCTACAGATCACGAGTCGAGTGCCTTAACCACCTGGCCGGCATATGCCGAGCCTCACACAACAATTATGGTGATAATATAAAATAATTTCAATATTATTCAAACAAACATTTATTTTTAAAAATTCTTTTTTTAAATGTTCGTCTTTTGCACGTCACACATTTTATATTGTCAATTAATAATTGATTTAATTTTTTTTGTTTTATAACTTTAATTACTTATAGTATTTAAATAAAATGCGACTTTTTTCGTGCGACTTTACTTCCTTTCCACCACTTTACTGTTTCATCGGTAATGCCCGTAGTAACAAAGGACAGTGGATCTAACCAAGTTACAGCCACATGTACCTGACTGAGACCGTATAAAATATCCTGCAGGCCTTGACAGAAGGCAAATTAACTAGCGAATACGAGTGCAAATCAGCTGATGGGTTCGTCTACATCGAGTGCCAGTAACCTCGAACGGGTCACGTTTCTAAAACTAAAATTAAACTGGAAACTCATGAACCGAAGCGGTTGTGACTCGTTACTCTTTGTTGCGAGGCTTAAGTTTAGTGCTCACCACTTAAGGCGTTGACTGTTTCAGCATTCAGGATTACGCAAATAGAGCTGGCCTTTCTCTCTTTCTCTTTTACGTTTCAGCTTAACGTCGTAATTTCTTACACAAGATGTTTATTTTTTACTGATCAAAACAAAAACTCATTTATTAAAACTTGGAACGTATGTATGAGAAACTGAACAGACTATCCACATACGGGGAACAAATAAGAAAACACTACGTCCAGGATTTTTATCCTAAAATTTATATACCATCGCGATTTCGTGTAATAGTAACAAAATTTTGTACACACGTTCAATTGCTCCAAAACTACTTGAATAAGTTTTGAACAACTACGGTACTGATGAACGTTATGTTTTCACTCGTGTACCGGAGTAACAATAATAATCACGTGGTTGTTTAAAACTTGAAATACTTTCAGAAGATTTTGCACAAAGATACATTACTGCTTAATCCTATCGTAGCTTTGAGTTGGCATGCTGGAGATAAGGGAAAATTAGTCTAAAGCACCCAACGCCAAACTTTTAGCCCACTCTTCTTGTGTAATGTAATAATGGAATTCTACCATCACTCTAACAACGCATGTTGAGCACGCTAAACAGCGAGTCAAGTCCTGTAGGGATAAACTAAACATTCCTCGCATGAACGAAGTTCGACAATTACTAGATGTCGCTGTTTCCTACATTCTTCTATCCTCAAAACAACAGTAACAGATAGCGTGATTCCGCGTCACAGTTCTTTCTCAACAGTGCAGAAACTTAATTCGAATTGAAGAAGTGAATGAACAAATGGCAATGTGTATATAATAAAAAGTGAACAGTTGTTTTTGCTATGAATGAAGAACTGACAAAACACTTTTCCTTAAAAAGTTTGTGTTGAACGAATAAAAAAGACCATTCTATTTAATATTATATTTGTCATCTACCGGATAAAGTTGGAACTTATCTTGCCAGATGGCTGTAAAAAAAAAGAAGCGTAATGCCAACAGCCTTTTCAGCAATCACAGCTGGATTCAGGTTTTTTTCCTAAAACACTAGCCTCACCTTCAATGAACTTTTGGTTTCGTGGATCTTGCGCAAAGCTACACGATGCCTATGCGCGAGCTGTCCCTAATTTTGAACTGTAGACTTGAGGGAAGGCAGCTAATCAACAACACCCACCTCCAACTGTTGCGATATTTTAGTCAGGCCGAATAGCGGAATTCGATTGTCATTTGTACAAGATACCGCACGCCCAGTCCAGCATGCTAACCAATGAACCACAGTTGGCTCAAACTCCAACGGGAAAAAAAATATTATATTTAGAATTGTTGCAATCTTCATGGGAGATGTTGCTATTACGCCCCTGCAACAGATATTCCTGCTTCAGAGTCAGCATGTAGTAGGAATTTGAAGCCAGTGAAGGTAAATTCTATGCCATCCTAGTCTACAAGTCAGGTCAACATGAGGTAGTTAGTTAAAGACAGTGACGGTAAACTCCTCAAGGTCTGATAGTCTGTTAAAACCGTATGTCGTATTAAAATTAAGGCTTCTCAAAGCAATATTTGCCTTCCCTAGAGCACTTTCTACGTACGTAACACGATTTCCGGGCAATTTGTCCCGAAAATCTCAAGTTATATCTATAGAGTTACAGACTATAACAAGAGAAATGCAGTTACATTAACAAAGGATTAAATCACTGGGAATAGAAATGATTAGCCTTTAAAGTCATAGAACTTCAACAAAAGTTCACCGCGATGTCATTACAGCAAGCAGTAAAACAAAGACTAAAAGGTTTGTTTGTTTTGGAATTTCGCACAAAGCTACTCGAGGGCTATCTGTGCTAGCCGTCCCTAATTTTGCAGTCATCACCACCCACCGCCAACTCTTGGGCTACTCTTTTACCAACGAATAGTGGGATTGACCGTCACATTATACACCCCCACGGCTGGGAGGGCGAGCATATTTAGCGCGACGCGGGCGCGAACCCGCGACCCTCGGATTACGAGTGCACGCCTTAACGCGCTCGGCCATGCCAGGCCAAAGACTAAAAGGAAATTTATAAACTCATGACGACTTGACTCATGACATCTAAAGAAAATCGGAAAAGGTAAAAAATAAAAAGCCGCCGTATATTACACATGCGGAAAATAAACTTCTTACACTGAAACAACCACGAAATATCATGGTTCTTCAAATTAGTAGCGATTGTTCCTGTACGCTATTAAACAGAAGTGAATGCATTGATTGAAATTCAACGTGGTGGTAGAAAACGACACCTACATTTTCGATTAAAATATGAACTTTGACAATCTCGTATCTGAAGATGCTCGTAGAAAAAATTAAAAATCGTGACTGCGTCACTGTAAAATGATTTGGATGACTGGTACATCGAGGAAATTTTTAAAACTAAAAATGACAACAGAAACTGTTGTTCTTGCAAAAACAGCTAATTTTTACCAATATAAGCATTCCGTAATTAGCCACTTATATAAAACAAATTGAGGTTTAACTACAGTTGATGTTAAGATAAGGGCAACAAGGAAGAATTCTGCCTCGAGCCTCAAACAATCTTGCTCGTGAATTTTGGTACTGAGGCAGATGCTCGTTTGTTTGTTTTGAATTTCGTGCAAAGCTCCACGAGAGCTATCTTCGCAAACTGTTCCTAATTCAGCAGCATAAGACTAGAGTGAAGGCAGCTAGTCATCGCCACCCACCGCCAACTCTTGGGCTACTCTTTTACGAACAAACAGTGGGAATGACTGTCATATTATAACGCCCCCGTGGCTGAAAGAACTAGCATGTTTGATGTAGCGGGAATTTGAACATGCGACTTACAGATTACGAGTCAAGCGTCCTAACCATCTGGCCATGCAGGGTCACGGCAGGTGCAGTATGGTTGACGCAAGTTTTCTGTTTGTTTGTTTGTTTTTGCCCTTGAAGAAGAAAGGTTCATCGTTGGAAACCACTTGATGGTTTTTATCAATTTTATGTTAAGACTTCTTGGATGTTTTTCTGAGTTAGTTAATATTCTTCCTTTATTAACTTCCTTTTATTAATTTTACGAATTGTGTTTTCTTATAACAAATCCACATTGGGCTATCTGCAGAGTCCACCGAGGATTTTACGAATTACCAACAAAGTGTTTCGTTACTCGACCAACCAGCTTCATGGCTCGTTAGTTTTACTTAGCTTTGAGTAAATCAATTCAAGTAAAAATAATCATTTTAGTAACACGGAGAAAATCCTGCTGGATATTTATTAATATTTCGGTGAGCACAAACAGATCACAAGATTACACAAAAATTGGAGGAATGCAGAATGAACCGAAGTCAAAAACAAAAGCTAATCAGAACTTTTTTGGTTCATTTGAAAGATAACAGTATCATGTATTATGTAGCTTGATTACTTGTGCCAACGCGATTGTACAATCAAATAAATCGTTTAAACAGGTTGCATTCAATAGAACTTAAACTGTAGGTGAAGTTTAGTATTTCTTTCAGTAGTTCAATAAAGGAGGAAATAAAGAAACAACACAATAAGCCAACCAGCCATTTTGATTGTAAAACCTTAAATTACACGTTGATGAACGCCAAATTCCACCAAACGAAAAGTTAGTAAACTCCATATTCCTTAAACGAAAACTTTATAAAAATGCCATATTCCTCTGATAAAAAACGAGTAAACCACGTACTATCTAGATGAAAAGTTGGTAAACGCCTCATCGCTCAGATAACCAATGGTAAACACCAAATTATTCAAACGAGAAGTGGTAAATACCACATTCTACTGGTAAGAAGCGGATAAACGTTACATCCTTCCTAATTTGTTTTATCAAATGCTTTATTTTTTAATTTCTTAAAGCCTGTTGTAGCAACAGACGAGAGCTATAAAAATAATTATTTCAATGTGTGATCCCTAGATTTACGTTGTCTCTTCTCCTTTTAACACAGAATACGACCTCACAGGCGTTGGTTACGCTTAGTCGTCCCTAATTTTGAAATGATAAATTAAAGGGAAGAGGTAATCAGTAGTACATACCGCCAACTCTTGGGCCACTCTTTGTCAAAGTGTACAGTGGAACTTAACTGTCTCTCTTGCAGCGCACCCATAGTAATTACTGTTTTGTTTTTTTTCCTGCAGCAACGAGCCGCGAATCGTGAATCTTTGGTTTCAAAGACCGGCACACTAACAACTTGGCCACTTTCGCTTCACAAAACCAGAGTTTAACTCCCACCCTTTTTTTTCAAACAACAAAACCGACGTGTGTGGTAATGTTAAATAATATCACATACTTTCCACTACAAAGGAGTTTATTAGGTCTCCATTTATTTTGAAAGTTTCATTATCTTCCAGAAGCAGGGCACAGACTATAGTTTGACCTTCTGTACAGTACATGATTCAGCAGCCTGTCAGTGGAATTTTCCATGCGAATTGATACCAGCTGGGGAATAATTTACCTTATAGTACACTCGTTTATTTGGTCGATAACGAGATAGGACAATTTCTTAACGTGATTCGTAAGAGAAGACCACATAAATATAACCTTTATCCTGTATTAATACATCAAGCAACCAACAACAAGGTCAAACACAAGCTCTAACACGCCTTTCTTGTCACACAGACACGTGCACACACCAAATCCCCCACGAGATGTGCACGTGCAATAAGATTCATTCCTCTCCCCAGTATTCAAATAGTTTGGTTTGTTTTGAACTTTGCGCAGAGCTACACGAAGGCTATCTGTGCTAGGCCTTTCCTAATTTAACAGTGAAAGGCAGCTAGTCATCACCACCAACTGTAAAATCTTGGGCTACTCTTTGACCAATGAATAGTAGGATTGACCGTAACATTGTATTGCCCCCACAGCTGATGGGGATTTGAACCTACAACCCTCAAATTACGAGTCAAGTGCCTTAACCACCTGGCTTATACCGAGCCTAGTCAGATGGTAAAGTATTATAATCTTTAACTTCAAAATGCTGATAAAAATACAAGGTCGTCAATCGGAACTTTAAAATTAAAAATCGATAATTTATAAAACAGCTTCAGAACCTTCTCTCACTAACGATAAAATTGGAAATACTTCCCGTATTTATTTCCAGGTTGAAAAACAAAAATCCATCCACCCCAAACACGCATCTTAGCATCGTCAAGTTTTTTAATACTATTTCCAGTAAGTGCAGTTGAATAATTTTACTGAAAATCTGACGTGGTAGTTGAAACCCAAACATATTTTTGTTTATTATTATTCGTTTAGAAACACCATCATGAAGATATAATTATTTATCAGACGCAGCCTTAACGGCTAGTAAAACGGCTCCCAAGATTTTTCCAAGCAAAAACTTTTAGCTTCATAGCTTTTACCACGCCCAGGGTCTCGTGTATTAATTTACTCTAATCCTGCTGAAAGTACTCGCAATTTGAGGGTAGGTTGGTATTACTGGTGCACAAAAAACATGGCTATTAAAATGAAAAAAAGTCATAACACAACCTTAATTCTGCCTAAAAAAATTTAATGTACCGCGACTGTTGAGAATTCCCTTGCATCGCGAAAATGTACATTAAAAAATTCTATCTATTCACCCACGGAATTTAAAAGCGCAAAATATATCACTTGGACTAAAGACGAAATGGAATACCACAACGAAACGTGAACACATTAGATCTGAGGACGTTTCGGAATTTATCACATCATAAACGATCTAAAATAATAGTATTAATAGTTAATACTTTTATTTTGCAATTAACAATATTAATTAAATATGATCAACTGGGTGTCCGAAGAGTCTGGAATGGTAGACACCATCGAATTTTACGGGACGTGTTCCACATATCATTCCTGTACTTCCAGACCAGTTTGGATTAACTCTTGTGTTTTGACACTGACGCCGATCACGTGAATGAAAAGCTGAAACTTCTGTGGTTCCACATTTTCCGAACACCCTGTAAAATTGAGGAAAAATACCCCCTAAAAAAAACCAAACCAAAATATAATTAGTCGCCAATGATGGGTCATTTTGCAACCTAGCGTTCAAACAGCGTTGCTGGGAATCTTCATTTACTTTTACACAACATACGTGTTGGTGTATAATTTAAGAATAAGGAATTCACGCTTCACTTGAGATTCTCTTCATGTAGTAAATTAAATAGCGATTCACCTAAACATTTGCACCAAATCATACTTATAACAATAAAAACATTTGCACCAAATCATACTTATAACAATAAAAACATTTGCACCAAATCATACTTATAACAATAAAAACATTTGCACCAAATCATACTTATAACAATAAAAACATTTGCACCAAAACATACTTATAACAATAAAAACATTTGCACCAAATCATACTTACAGCAATAAAAACATTTGCACCAAATCATACTTATAACAATAAAAAACATTTGCATCAAATCATACTTACAGCAATAAAAACATTTGCACCAAATCATACTTATAACAATAAAAACATTTGCACCAAATCATACTTACAGCAATAAAAAAGTCAAATGTTTGTTCATTTAGAACAAAAACCACTGCAGGGAACCAACAAGGATTTTAATTCTGGAAGTGTTCTAAGACTTTACTGCTATTACACAGAAGAATATAGTGAAAAATAGCCACAAATATTAAAACGTTTGTTACAGCTTGATTATCATAAGAAATACAGACAATGAATTTTATGGATCTTTCCTGTTGAGTGGTGTTCAATGTAACTCAATAAAACTGGTTTAATGACTTCCTTTGGCATTATTTATAGCTTCACAAAATTATGCGTGTTTTTCATGACTGTCTAGACCCTCTCCCGTATAATTCGCACCACCCTTTCTGCAAGAATCCTTCTTCAATTACTGGTACTAAGTGCTATCTTATCTAAACCACAGATAATGCAATTTTTGTCAAATAAAATCCACTAGTACTGGTACTTGTGTCTAATTTTTAAGCTAGAAGTTCTGGCACTGGCGTCTTATCTGACCTATGAGTACTTACATCTAGTACGTTGGTATCGGTACTTCTGGTGCTATTATTTTGTCAGTGATAAACAGTAACTACTAGTGTGCCATATTTTACCAGTTCTAGAAGTGAAGGGTAATGGTATTTTGAGAAACCAGAAGATAATGATATTTTGCCAATTTTCGAACAAACATCTAATTTTAGCAAATTCAGAAAAATTACAATCTTTAATTTTGCCAGTTCTATATCACATATAGCCTAGTTTAATTTTGCCAGTTCTATACCACATATAGCCTAGTTTAATTTTGCCAGTTCTATACCACATATAGCCTAGTTTAATTTTGCCAGTTCTATACCACATATAGCCTAGTTCAATTTTGCCAGTTCTATACCACATATAGCCTAGTTCAATTTTGCCAGTTCTATACCACATATAGCCTAGTTTAATTTTGCCAGTTCTATACCACATATAGCCTAGTTCAATTTTGCCAGTTCTATACCACATATAGCCTAGTTCAATTTTGCCAGTTCTATACCACATATAGCCTAGTTTAATTTTGCCAGCTCTATACCACATATAGCCTATAATTTTATTTTACTATGTCTATACCATATGTACCCTACAGTTTTATTTTGCCAGGTCCGAACGAATGTTCTAGTATTGTGCCATATTTGAAGGCAATGTACAGCATCATTGTGTCCAATCTAGAAACACAGTACTAAATTTTCGCAAGATCTCGACAGACACCAAAACGTGCCCTCTTCTCAACGAAGTTTCTCTTCTAGTGCGTAACGACCATAAACTTGAGAATTGGGCAGGTGCTTTTTTCACCGTCAATCGATCAGTGTAGATACTAACCTTAAGTATTACTGATATCTATAGTAAAGATTATAAATAAACTTGGTTGTGATAAACCTCCATGTAATTATAGCTATACTTAATAGGGCAGAATCAGCAAGGAGAGGCGTTACTATATATCGCACGAATCCACTCAAGAGTCTAAAACAAACTGCACTGAAGGTGACTAAATACTTAAATAAATGTTTTATAACTATTATTTTATTGCCACTTCATTCAATTAGGTTATTTCTATACCTCTTCCTCCATTGTTGTCAACAAACATTAAGTGTATAACTTCCACCGAAAGGGGGCCCATAAGACAACTGTTTTAACAACCCGTATCATTATACAGTGGTGTCGTCAGTCAGTCAGTAGACACTAAAGGTACATCACCCAGGAAACGCTCAAAGTTGCAACTTGTACTGTCGTGACGATTGTAAAACGTATGCATCCCATGAATCACGAGAACTACGCACTCAATAGGCTACAACACATAAGATATTAACTTCACACCCAAGATATAGAAATATTTGTTACCCCTAGTTTTGGTTTTATTTTATCCTGAAAGAAAACATTTTAACAGGACGCTGCGCAAGTACATCTGGTTTGTATATTATAAGCAGAAACCCCTAATTCTGCATGAGTTAGTATAGACAATAGTGTTAGACTAACCAATGACAAGAGTTAAATCTCCAGTTGACTTGTCTCTTGCGAGGATATCAGTACCATAAATAAAATTAACCACCATAACAATAATCACGTCGATATAAATTGGCTAACACTGTATTACCCGGTATTTTCTGGGTTCTATCCTTAACCGGTTTTTGGGTGATTAGCAGAACAGTTTGGCTTTTGGTTTGTTATGAATTTCGCGCAAAGCTACTCAAAGGCTATCAACGTTGACCGTCCTTAATTTAGTAGTGTAAAACTAAAAGGAAGGCAACTAGTCATCACCACCCACCGCCAACTCTTGGGCTACTCTTTTACCAACGAATAGTGGGATTGATCGTGACTTTATAACGTCCACAAGGCTGAAAGCGCGAGTGTGTTTGGTGTGATGGGGATTCGAGCCCGCGACCCTAGGATTACGTGTCGAGTCCCTTAACCACCTGGCCATGCCGGGCCTAGCAGAACGGACATGCTGTTTCAGTTCTATTTCATACGGTTATAATGTTCTTACGCCGTTTGTGGGCCATTGTGGCACCAACATATTATACAGATAATGTTTTGATCCAACCTACCACTTGTGATACAAACTATTTAACCTAACAGTTGACGATAAAACAATGATGTTTATATATTCTTGCACAGGTGCTCACGCCACGAGCGGTATTTATTTCGATGATTTCATGAGAACGGCGTGCCAATAAGACATTCGTTAGCACATTGGCAACAGGTGAACTTGAAACGGTTGTCGAACTCGTAAAAATGGGAAACACTCAACGAAACACACTTATAATCATTCCTATTACAGAGATCGGTGTTTTTCAACCTTTTCTATTCTAAGAATTATTCCACTGCAGTCTTAAATAGCACTTGACCATTAAAATGCAAGTACAATAAAAACCATTACGATTTACATGTATGAATATTCAAAATATCAGATTTTATGAAATCCCATGGGCCAATCACTGGTCGAGAAACATTGGTATAGATGTTTCCCGATGTTGTAAAACATCTTTACCTTTGGAATAATCTCCCGCAGTTCACGCGGACTACATCTGTATTTGTCCTGGTAACCAGCCCTCCCCACAAACGTTTAACCTTGTTGATTACCCATACTGTTAGTTGCTTAATATTCCGATCGCACGAAGTGACAAAAAACGTGTTCTACGTTCATGAAATTGATTAGATTACATAAACATTTGTTGTTGTTTTTTAACTTCTCACTTTCGCCACCAGTTGTTATCATTAAAAGCCAAATAGCAAGTCGTTACGAAACGACCAGTTTCCGATTTTCTTTGGATTCAAAATCAGTTAAATAAATTGTATTGCATGGAACCAATTAAAAAGATTCAACCTACCTCCATGACTAAGTAAACGTGATGAGAAGTTTCCTGAAATATAAAAAAAAGAGTAATTCCTCAGTGTTTTTTTTTGTTTTTTTACATCATGGTTACGAAACACACACACAGAGATATATACACAAGTTTTCAAAATAACGTAATTAACATCTTTCTGGCATTAACTTACCAATTGTAAATTGTACGTTTTAAATATAATAGCTCCAAAACACTATCACTATTTTAAAACGCCCCCCCAAAAAATTTTTTTAAACACATTAAAACAAGATCTGAAAATGACAGTGAATGATATTGTTATAAACTTTTTTTTTTTTTTTTTTATAAAGGTACGAAAAACAATATAAAATTAACTCCAGTCTCCAAAACATGCATAAAATAATAAACCAATTTCTGAAAATATCACAGCCATCTTGTAGCGGTTACATTCCAACATTCTGAAGGGTCACACTTCCGAAATGCCAGTGTTCTGAATACTGAACATATAAGCAATTACTTGTGTGGGCCTAATGTTCATTAAAAATGTATTACATAAACAGTAGTATGTGTATTATGTTGTTATTAATACAAAAGACATAAGCCAATCACATTTTGAGATATATTTGTAACGTTTCACTGCATAGACCTAAAATATTATTCGTAACTTAAAGCTTTAAGTTTTGGAATATTATACAAAACAATTGTCACATTACTATTATTATTATTACAACAGGATTAAAAATATAACAATAAGAGAAAAACTTAAAATCTAATACTAATGAAGGAAACTTCTTTCGAAATATCGACCCTTCGGAATACATACTCCCCTGTGAAACTAATGCATTATTTAAATCAGTGATAGCTTACCCTAAAATGAAACTCTCACATCCTCGTTACATACTTTGTTGCAACGACTTTTACAACTATAGTTTCAAGTCAACTAAACACCAGTATCAGTGTACGGTTGTTTCAAAAAATAAAATTGAAGTATTTTTGGTTTCAAAGAATCTGACACGCTGGATTTATGAGTCGGATGTACTATAACATGACTTTCTTTAGCGAGTCTTATTATGTTACACCAGCTATTATGTTTTCCATTAACGACTTTCAAAGTGCACATACATATACATTTATATACTAATAGACCCCGACAAAAAATTTGCAGTAAAATTAGTATGTATTGCAACAGTACTTCTTCAAATACAAAGTTTATAGAATAATACAAAAGAATTCTACTCGCAGACCCCGAAATATACAAACCACTTGTCTTAGGCCTAACATTAGTTAAGTCTCAATTAAGTAAGGCCTATACTGGGTAAAGATATAAATTAACACTAACTTGTGTATGTTTTTAGTTTTAGTTATAACCAAATATTACTGTACTTAACAATACAAGTATGTGCATTTATAATGTTATTCTATGACCTAACGTTCGACTTTTTAAAAAAAACTTTGATAGGCCTTTAATATATTTTGTACAAAATGCCTAGTAAAGTATATTTATATATTGATATGAAAGTCCGCGCGCATATGTATTTACATAGCAAGGAAAGCGTTCATTTTTAGAACAGACAAAAGTAGGTATTATGATAATAGATTATACTGAAATTAGACTTGTTACATTTCTATGTGTATTTACGTTATACTGATTATGCGCAAATTTATGTCTGCCCTGATAGCAAATTAAATTTATAATTCGCTGTTAATATTTGGTTATATAAATACGCATTGCATTCTCTTGAAGCCCACAAACTTTTATCTTGCTATACCTTCCCTACAGGCAGAGTACATCCTATTTGTGCTTTGCATGCGTATCGAAAAGTTCGACGTTCGAACCTTGATATGTTGCTGAACACTCGCGAAACTTTCAACTGCAGAGGCGTTACAACCAACTCCACGATGTAGTTATAGTAGCTGGGTATGTAATTGTCCTCACGATTTGAATTTTAAAATTAGGGATGACTGTGTCTCAACCCTCTGTGTCTCTTGTTTGTTTGTTTGTTTGTTCTGAATTTTGTGCTAAGCTACATGACGGCTATCTGCGCTAGCCGTCTCAAATTTAGCAGTGTGAGATTAGATATGAGGCAGCTAGTCATCACCAACCACTGCCAACTCTTGGGCTACTCTTTCACCAACGAATAATGAGATTGACTGTAGATTTATAACGCCCTCACGGCTGGAAGGGCGAGCATATTTAGTGCGACGAAATTCGAAACCGCAACCCTCGGATTACGAGGCGAGTGCTTTAACCACCTAGCCATACCGGGTGGGCCCCATGTGTCTGACCACCACGAATTAATCCACATAGCACATACTGTACTACTTAATTAATTAACAGGTTGTAAACACAATATTCCACCTATTTCGTTGAGATGTATCAAAAAGAGCGAAAAAACAATCAATTTGTCAGGCCCTTTATTTACAATTAAATCAAACAAATTTTATGAATTTTCAAATATTTTGTTATTTACATCAATTTTTCTACGTATACCTCTGTTGAGAGAAATTAGAGAAGTTAGAACCTTTCTAATATCAAATGTAATTAAAAGTGAAACTAGTTCGATAACTTTCAGTTAATTGTTGTTTTCTCCTATCATCCCCTCCTTCATCTTCATAAGCAGTATTGCTATTGTTTTAGCATATTTATAAAATATAGTAACATCTGTGTCTTACATTGAATACATACTGTTGTCTAGATTATTTTAATATATCCTAAACTACTAAAATCTATACACGAAGACTCATTAAAGTTGGGTTTCTGTATCTCTTATATAAAGGTTGACACAAAACAAGTATACCACCGTAAGTTTATCCTTTTTTTTCTCCAGCTGATGAAGACGTGTATCGTGTCTCACAAGACAATCACTTTAAAGAAAACTGTTTCCAAATATTAGCAAATTCTAAAGATGTCCGAAAGCTCAAGGTTCGATCCGCGATAACTGCAATCAACCAACCCTGTTGGTAAGGTTAAAAGTAGCCGCTAATTAATATACTGCTCTCCCTCTGATCAGCAGAGATAACCACAGTCTTAACATAGGGAGACTCCTACCTGTCCTTTTAGAGTACGTTGAAAACATTAATTACTGAATACTTAATGGAAGTCATTCTGATTTTGAACCGTAAAAAGGCAATATTTAACCATCATTTTTACACTACATAATCATAAAAAATTGTATATGAAAAGTTTTGTTTCCAAGCAAGAACGATTTTTCGTTTTGATCTTATGACGCTTTTTTGTCGCTGTTAATAACCAGATTAATTATCAAAGAAATCAGAAGTTTAGTAACACTCAACAACCATAATCCGAAATCGTCCAGAACAACGACATAAAAAATACTGATGCGCATGCTCCATTCACAACTACACGCGAAAAGCATCACGTCTGTAGTGTTTTAATTTACGAAATATTATTTGATCAACTATTTTGGCCTAAGGCAGTTTTATATCTTTATCAGAAAGAAATGCATGCCTGTAGCTGGTTGGAATCCGTTTGAACACGATAAGCAATTGCATTAAACTACTGTAAATTACCTGTGTAAGCATAAAAACTGATAACGCATTTTTTTAAAACTATAAAAGCAGTCTTTACAAGCAAGTTAAATGCGACGCACTACAAACCTCCCCTTACGGCCCTTCTCAGCGTTAGTATCATTGTACGTACCCCGCAATTTGTTTTGTTTGTTCGTTTGAATACCCAAAATACTACGCGAAAAAAATTTCTGAACATGTCGTCCCTGTTTAAAGTAATAGACTACAGCCACATTTATAGGTGGCGTCCTGAAACTGAAGAGTGTGTAAAAGGGGTCGTAAACACACTTTCAAAACAAAATATTTATTTATGATACCCGATTTACTTCGTACTAAATCTATTTACTGGATTGCAACTGATTATCGATACTTACAAATCGTTGCTAAGCCTTAAAATAATAATAAATAAAATGAACCATTGTACTGGATAATATTTTAGCTCAACCAGTATCGAATTTGATGCAACACAGATTCGAATCCTACTCGTGGGAAACGCGTACGTGTGTTTTTATTATAGCAAAGCCACATCAGGTTATCTGCTGAGCCCACCGAGGGGAATCCAACCCCTGATTTTATCACTGTAAATCCATACCGCTGTACTCAGCAGAGTGCGTGGGAGACAAGAATTTTATTACCAAAGAATGACAAAAATACGTAAAAATGTGTGTGCAACTCAGTGATGACAGCAACCGACGCAAACAACTTCCTTCGTCTTGCGGCGCCAAGTGAAACAACTGGATAATATTGTGATTACATTGCTCAGATCAAGCGCAGTGTTCTGTTCATTTGAACTACAAAAGTACTTGGTTCAAAACCACAAATTTCAACAACATCTAAGCACAAAACAAACAAAAGGTAGACAACAATTTGTTTTTCAGGATATTGCTGGGAAAGCAGACCCAGCTGTGTATAAACAATATTTCGTTATCATAATAACGATAGTGTCATACGAGTAGTTAGAAACTCTACAAAGATTGTTATAAAAGTACAACTATTAGGTTTCCAACGTAAAGCACACACAGAGGTTGATAAAGTGACCTGGTTTGTTTATATCTTTCAGGAGAAGAGCACGGAAACATGAACTTGCAACGGTGACTGTTTATAGCCTCGGGCACAATGACCGATCTCGGCTCATATCTATCATTACGTAGGACGTTACCACGTGGTGTGTGCATGCCGCGAGACAGCGAGGCTAGCATAAAAGACGACTTTATGATGCTATGTAATAGTTAATTGTGTACTTGTCCTTCCAAAGGGGGAAAATGTGTTCGCACAGAAACAGATGTGATTTAACCACAAAGAAAATTATTCTTCAGTCACTTGAATCTTCGAAAACAAAAAGTGTAGTTCATATAAACATCGAATTCGAAACACCACAACACAGTAAAAAACAGTTTGGAAAAGTCAACACTAACAAATTCAATCTTATGTTCTCAGTTATACGTTCTTTTAATTTTACAAAAACTATACAACTGAGTGTTACATAACTCCAATTTTAATGTAGACAGCAACATGATTAATGTAAAACAAAAAATCTTGTGTGTTCCTATATTATACCGATAGTCTTTAAATAAAAAGTGGATAACGGACTCTTCCCATCTCCAAAAACAACAAAACAGTAGCGCCAAGTGTATGTAACACAACAAACCTCTCACCATAACTTAGCATGACCATATAATAAGAAATCCAATGCCCACCACAGTTGTTCAGAATTAATTTGTCTTGTATCAAAGTTCACTACTGGAAACTGAGCCCCGGATTTTAACGTTGCACGTCCGAAAACTTACCGCTGTTCCACCAGAGGGACCCGGAATTAGAGTCTGGAGTGCCAAATTCTCACCAATTGGCGACGGGCGTTTTAATTTTGCAATTTCGTTTTGCACACTTGATAACAAACGCACCTATGTGCACGTGCAAAACTCCCACGAAACATGGGCGAATTAGTATCTTAATCGGTTGTTTCTCACAAACAGCTCTATATGTTAAACACCTGGATAATCATACCAGCATATATATTAAACACCTGGATAATCATACCAGCATATATATTAAACACCTGGACTTCAAAGTGCATTATATACCATCAGTTCGCTTTTGTGGTTATAGTGAAAATCGGACAAATAGGGAAAACAAATGTATTGAAATAACAAGAACAATTCCTGGATATATTTTTATCTGAAGGCCTACAAAACAGCTCTTTCAGTAAGTGTCACAGATAAAGAGACCTTTACCAGATTCAAATACACGCAAACGTCGTTATTAAATCCATACGTACTTGTTTAGAACACATATCCAAACTAATGTAGAAAATATCACATATTTGTTTATTTTGTATTCAGCACAAAGCTACACAATTTTAGCGTTGTAAACCTTACGACTTGTTGCTGAGACATCTTACTTATTAAAACAAAGTTGTTGTTTTTTTCCCATCACTATCAACGCTAAAGATTATGGTTATCCCTCAACTAAAACGTTTATTAACAATTGATGCACTTTATGCAGTCCGTAGTTCATCCATATGACAGACTGAATCTCAAGCGATCAATTTAACCTTAAATACACCACTGTACTGGTACAAGTACCTTGATAATACATTTGCTGGATTCACATCTACAGAACAGATATTTAGTTATTTCAATCATACACTCGATACATCCCAACATCAAATTCAACTGTGAAGAGGAAAACTAACCAAATAGCATTTCTCAACCTTAAGATCACTAGAACTGATACACAATTCAAAACAGAAATCCACC
Source organism: Carcinoscorpius rotundicauda (assembly GCA_011833715.1). NCBI lineage: Eukaryota > Metazoa > Arthropoda > Merostomata > Xiphosura > Limulidae > Carcinoscorpius > Carcinoscorpius rotundicauda. The sequence goes on along the minus strand of CM022394.1, from coordinate 100,221,957 downwards.
GAAAAATCACCTATACTGGATTATATATTCCATGGAACTCAGCACATGAAACAAAAACTCGACATTTTAAGAAACCAAATAATCAAAGCCACAAAACTATGCTCATCTGACAAAATTAACGATGAAATCACCAAAATGAAATAACATTTAACCAATATCAACAAGTTTCTCAAACAACCATGGAAAAAACTATACGCACAGATCTAGACAAACAAACTACAAAACTTTATACTGCTGCATACCATATGCTCCCGACATCAGTGAAAAAATAACCAACATTTGGAAAAAAAACTTAACAAACACAACATTTCAGTGAATACCAAATTTATTCAAAAACTAGGTACAAAACTAAAGCCCATATTATATAAAAACTCGACATCACTGAATGCAACAACTTGCGACGACTTCTATATTGAAGAAACAAGCAGAAAAATGGAAACTAGATTCAAAAAACAAAAGAAAAAAAACACCACACGTTTTTTAACACTGCAAATAAACACAGCATAACCAAAGAAAATATCCAGGTACTAAGTAGGGAAACAAATATGAAGAAATGCAAAATAAAAAACAACGTACTTATACAGGAGCTAAAACCAAAATTAAACCAATATAAAGGAATACCTTTATACCTATACAAATTAAAAGCTTAACTTCTAATTGTAGCGCCCCCTACAATGCCGTACCTGTTTATACTTTCGTACCTAAGAGGCGTCCGGCAACAGTTACTTGCAGACTCTCTTAACCTGAAGATGACCTAGAAAGGTCGAAACGTTGTTCTCTCCTTATCGATAAGTGTTAATATCCACACCAGCCGTTCTGAGATACATTTTAATTTCAAGTGCGTTTCTCGTCATCAAGAAAAGCTCCGATTTCATTGTTACAGAAACTGGTGTCCCGCTAGGGCACGCTACAGCTGGTGGGGGTAGCCATGTTGACATTTGTAACACTCTTCAGTTAGCATTAAGCTGGTCTGCACGACTACTTCCGAGAGATATTTTAGTGGGCTGTTTACGTAGCACAACTAACCCACTAGTGTTGTTACGTGCAGTCATTAATTCACGTGTGATATGAATAATTTGGATCCACGCTAATTCTCACTTACACATAGCTTTCTTAACATATTTCTAATGTTAGTACTAGAAATCTTGATTTAAACCGATAAATGTGACATTCTAAACAATATACCATCACCACTACAAACTATATGAGCAATTGCATAAGCACGGGTTGTCTAGTCTACATAAAGTACACTCCCTTCAAACATATACATAAAAAAACACGTATAATACATTTTATGCGCGTAAGGAAACGCGTTATCCAAAATGTATGCAATTCTAATCAAACGATAGTTTAAAAATGGGGTCAGACAAAAAGAGTGTCCAAAAGTCTTAATAGAAGCAAAACTTTCAATTCAAGTGAAAATGTGGCATTTACGGGTACACTGATAACGGTATAGGTAAAAAACAGTAGCCATAATAACTGGAGGAATGGCAGGGTATGTTAAACTAACTCTCCCTACCTGAATAAAACAAAGGAAGAGCCTGTCTGGACACAAAACTAGCAGTTGAATTAGCACAATAGTTAAGTTTCCAGCTGGCACAGAGGTAAGTTTACGGATCTACGAAGCTAAAATCAGGGGTTCGATTCCCCTCACTGGGCTCAGCAGATAGCCCAATGCGGCTTTGCTATAAGACAAACACACAATAGTCTAATACATCAACATGTACAGTTAGTTATTGTACAGGGATCATTAAAAGTGGGCGAGAATATGTTTAACACCATAAGCATACGCGACATGACAGACGACGCTTCTCTCAACAGATTGTTATCAAAAAGTGACACATACTATCAAGGAACAAAATTTGTGTAACATAGTGTTATTATTTAAAATTAGCGTTCATACATGCATCTGGTGTTCCTTTAAAAAGCTTGAGTACAGGGTGAAACAAAAATTACCAGCCAATAAAAGATAAATGCTAAATCACTGTAACATGTAGATATTCAATGCTTTGTCCACTGTACAATCGGTGTCTTTAGGGAGCCAATCCATATATTATATTTGAAATGGAGTAACAATATATCAACATACATATTTTTTAATACACATACGTATAATTACTTTAAAATACACGAAGGTTAATTAAAAGATGTTTTAGACGTATACGTCTTATTTGAAATAGCTGCTTTTCTACTAGTAAAATTTTATAAGCAGTTAGTGGTTGTGTTTTAGTCTAGTCGCATATTTGCCAATTGCTATGTATTACTTATAATAAAAATAATTTAGTTACACAGAAACGATAAACGCTCACTATTATCTCAAACTTCCAGTTGCAGCTTAACATTTTACTATAGTTAAATCATCATAAACTATAGAAGTTTGCTGTTAGCTATATTTATTATCACTACAAGGTAAAGTTAGCTACTGTGTCAGGGAATTCTTTGCTTTTTGTTGAATATATAAAGCCAGAAAACAAGGCAAATGAAAGCTAATAATTTAAAAACCCTGCAAACAAAAAATCGTAAGAAAAAAGTTAGGAAACAAGGTTGTAGATACTGTAGATATTACTTACTGGAACTACAATTTTGAACGGCTACCGCGGATAGCCATCGTGTAGCTTTATGCAAAATTAATAAAAGAAAACACTTCATAGAAATAAAAATTTTAAAAAATAATATTTGTATTACGCACCCTTAAATAATTTTATTATAAATAAAAAATAATCATTTTTTTATTTAATATTTGTCATTATTTCAAATGCACGATCAAATACCAGTATATAAAAGCAACAAAAACAATTTATGACCTAAAACAAAATTTTATGACTGACTTTTTCTGTGACGTTTTAATATTTATAGTTTTATGATGTCTGGAAAAAATTGTAATAAATATTCTACTTTCTCTTGAATAACTGTAATAAATATTCTACTTTCTCTTGAATAACTGTAATAAATATTCTACTTTCTCTTGAATAACTTGCAGTTGCTATACCAAAAAGCCATTGGTTTCCTTAAAGGACCGCTTACAAAAACGTAACATAGTATGTCATTTCCGTCTGTACAGACGTACAAATTGAGGACGTACATTGACTACATATGCTCCTAAACTCATTTCATCTATGAAAATAAAATCAATATGACATTCAAAATGCTTTCAAGTTGCCAGTAATTAGCCTCGTGGACAGTTACATTCATCAAGTAATAACACTCAGTTCTGTTCATTAGTTTCTCCGAACTACAGTCCTCATGCTCATTTAAACACCATCTGAGCTGCAACGGAAACAGATACACACAGAGTGAGAGAGAGTGCGAATGCAAGAGAGAGAGAGAGAGAGAGAGAGAGAGAGATTACAAAATTGCTCCAAACAAGCGCATCTGTGAACCTGGATATTTTATAAAGAATGTCCTTACGTTGTTTTTTAAACAGTCTCCACGTTCTTTAATACACACAAAGTAAAATTAGTTAACACATAGCGCGTTTCTGAAACATAAAACATTAATTCACATAATGTAGGGGGCAATAAAATTACTCATTTGAATCTTCGTCTTGTGAACCATATATATACGTACTGTATTTTGTTTTGAATTTCTCGCAAAGCTTTACAATAAACAAGTCCAGTTCTACTCTATGGCGTCTTTGTTTAAAAGATTTAATCGAATGGCATGCCCCAACGTTAACTTGTGTTTCCTACCCCTTTTGCAACAGGGCCATCATAAAGACGGGCTTATATCCTCCTAGAGTCGTGGTAGTCATAATTCGTACAGCTACCCCAATGGACCTTTTTTATTATTATTAAATAGCCATAAAGAAAATTTGTGCCTAAGGGTTACTGTTTTGAATCCAGAAAAAAGAAGTCACAACACGAACGCACAACAGTTTGTTTGTTCACTTTTTGAATTTTGTGCAAAAACCACACGAAGGCTATCTGCGCTAGTCATCCCTAATTTTGCAGTGTAAGACTAGAGGGAAGGCAGCTAGTCAACAACACCCACCGCCAGCTCTTGGGCAACTCTTTTACCAGCGAATAGTGGGATTTACCATAACTTTATAACGCCCTCACGGCTGAAAGAGCAAGCATGTTTAATGACTCTTGATTTAATGATTCGGGAAATTCTGGTTATTAAATGGTTACACAATATGCATTGGTTAAAATAATTATTGCATCACCCATTTATCTTTTTTTCAGTTGTTTTTTTTATTTCTCTAACCTTTTACGAGATTATGCATTGTGGAGTAAAATAACTAGTGTATAACAGCTGTGGACACTGTGTGGTGTAAGCTGACTTGCAGTACAGTCATTCAAATACACATATGCATCAACAAATAAATTGTGACAAGTGTATCACATCAGATAACCAAAAAATGCTTGGCAACTAAAAAATATTATTCGAGTAAAAATATATATACAATAATCTAGATTTAAAGATAACACCATTACAGTAATCAACAACAAAAAGTGATCACTGAATCTGTTTGTTTTATATATGGTTGGACCTCCTCTGGCCTTGATAACTGCTTGACATCGCGGTGACAGAGTGCACGAGGAGCTGAAAATAGCGAGAGGGCGACTTCATGATACCCCACACGAATTAGGGCTCCAGTAGTTCCAAGGTGCATTTCAGTTTCTTCTTTTGTACTTTGTTACCCATTACCTTCCAATAGTTTTCAACATGGTTGAAATCTGGGCTGCTGCCAAGCTAGCGTAAACAGTTCACCTATATCTGTGAAATGAAACATAAGATAGCTCTTCAACAGACGTAGAGTGAATTTTCCTCTATTTCTCGTGTACAACATAAGAATGCTTGATTATTACAAACGTTTTTTGTTTTTGTTTTTTTTAACCCGTGGCATGGAGAAGAGTCATCCTAAAATATGCACTGGTTAGCTATACTGGTTTAATTTGGAATTATTGGCATTAACCAGGATTTGAGGATTTTGATATACTGACAGTGCATTTTACAAAATGCAGACGTCCAACATTCTGGCTGAAATACATCCCCTTATCACGTGACCTTGTGACTAATTCACAGTTGCACGCGATGAAACTCTTCTATACATCAACATCTTACAATGTTCTCCCATCAATCCCATGCAGGTTGAATTTTGATTCGTCTACAAAGATCACTTCGATCCACTTTACATCAGTCCAGTAGATACGTTATTTTGTCCAGGTGAGCCTCATCATCATATCGTTGGTAATGATAGATTTCTTGACCATCTTGCTGGGAAACCAGAGAGTGAGCGCAGTGACAGTAGCCCTTGAAGTTTCCTAACACACTCTTTTAAGGCCAGTACACGAGTCTGAAATAATATAAAAGCTTTCTTCCACCTTTTTTTCCCTACCACTCCACACAGCCACTGTTTATATGTACCGGGACTCCACACAGCCACTGTTTATATGTACCGGGACTCCACACAGCCACTGTTTATATGTACCGGGACTCCACACAGCCACTGTTTATATGTACCGGGACTCCACACAGCCACTGTTTATATGTACCGGGACTCAGCGGCTTATAACAGAAATTACGTTTAATTTTTTCAAGCAATTTTCCTTATTGAAAATCCCTCTTTGCTCAAAGAAACTAACTGTTTGTTACGTTTTTTTCTATGGAGTTAACTCGAAATCACTGATCATTGCAGCACCATGTGCACTTTATAGCATACTTTAAACGACTAGGTAACAACCTCTGTTTATATCCAGAAATTGGAAAATGCAGTAAAGCTGCTTATGTAGTAATTAGATAGTATTACAACATCCATAAAATATATTTGTATCCACATGAAACTGACCTCAAAACAAATGATTCCAAAGAAAAGTGTGAAAACTGATTGAAAAAATAAACTTTTCCACAACTGTATATACGATTATAGAAACATTTCTGTAGATGGAACTAATGTCCACATACAATCAGAAATCACAGACGTGCCTCGACCATGTACAATTACGGTGTATGTGTGTGGGGGGGAGTCGGAAAAATAAATAGCATTATCATACCTTTCTGTTAATCTTTATTCTATGAGAGGGCGTTGAAGACGTTTAATATAAAACTTGTGATGACCTTCGTACAAGAAGAAATCTTATAACGCATTTCTGAATATCCCAAAGCCAACCGTAACATTTCTGAGAACTGTGAAACAACAAGCCTTTAAGTCTTATAAGATAATGCTCAGGGGTATGTTCACGGGAAGGAAGGCCTCTACTGAAGAACTATTTATAAGATAGTGCTCAAGGGTATGTTCACGGGAAGGAAGGCCTCTACTGAAGAACTATTTACAAGATAGTGCTCAGGGGTATGTTCACGGGAAGGAAGGCCTCTACTGGAGAACTATTTATAAGATAGTGCTCAAGGGTATGTTCACGGGAAGGAAGGCCTCTACTGAAGAACTATTTACAAGATAGTGCTCAAGGGTATGTTCACGGGAAGGAAGGCCTCTACTGAAGAACTATTTACAAGATAGTGCTCAGGGGTATGTTCACGGGAAGAAAGGCCTCTACTGGAGAACTATTTACAAGATAGTGCTCAAGGGTATGTTCACGGGAAGGAAGGCCTCTACTGAAGAACTATTTACAAGATAGTGCTCAGGGGTATGTTCACGGGAAGGAAGGCCTCTACTGAAGAACTATTTACAAGATAGTGCTCAGGGGTATGTTCACGGGAAGGAAGGCCTCTACTGGAGAACTATTTATAAGATAGTGCTCAAGGGTATGTTCACGGGAAGGAAGGCCTCTACTGAAGAACTATTTATAAGATAGTGCTCAAGGGTATGTTCACGGGAAGGAAGGCCTCTACTGGAGAACTATTTATAAGATAGTGCTCAAGGGTATGTTCACGGGAAGGAAGGCCTCTACTGAAGAACTATTTATAAGATAGTGCTCAGGGGTATGTTCACGGGAAGGAAGGCCTCTACTGAAGAACTAGCTCTACATTCTCAACGATTTCAGTCTTTTAAACTTGTTAAAATTATTCCTACACTGTGATGACCTCCTACAAGAGGAAAGTTTTTTGTTTGTTTGTTTTTTGGACGGGTGAGCTAATGGTACTGTGTAAGTCAAACAGAAAGAAATATCTCCAATTAGATGATACTTAGGGGGTTGATTTAACTGTAGTTTCAAACAGCATCCGACTGCCCGAAACATTTTGGATAATGAAAACAAATACGCACTTCATAATGGCAAAAATAAACATTATTTATTTTTACTCACTAATTCTATTCCTTTTTATGTCTTCCAAATCTACTTGTTGTCGCTTAATAAAAATCTTAGTAACGTTACTGTTTAATGTTATACTGTTGTTTTCGAGGCGCTGCAAATAGTTCATCCAGAAAAAAACGTGTACTAAAAATTACTTTTTTCTTTCCTTTTACAACTCTGATCTAGCTTAATGACTCTAAATCTGTGGGTCAAGGGTTCGAGTCTTTGTCATCGAAAAAGTTCGCCCTTCCAGCTGTGAGAGCGTTATAATGTAACTGTATTTACTCGTTGATAAAAGAATAGCCCAAAAGGTAGAGGCAGGTGTTGCTAACTAGCCTCCTTCCCTGCAGTCTATCACTTCTGAAATAGGTCAGCTAGCATGTACAACCCTAGAGTAGCTGTGAGCCAAATCCACAACAATTAAACTTGCAACTTTATAATAGTATCATCTGGTCTCGACTACAAATAGGCCAAACAGTAACATATAATCATAGTTCCTAACAAAAAAATGTGAGCCTCAATAAGATATGCTTATCAGGAAGTAAATAGTGAAAAATGCAACTAAACAAAAAAATATCAAGTATTAAACCCCCCCCAACACACTCCACCCCTCATAAAAAATGTCCCATTGATGTCCTGTAAAATTATTGGTTAACCGTTGCAATACTGTCGGAACTTCTGGTTGTTTCAGAATTCCGCGTAAAAATTACAGGAGAGGTCTATGCGCAAAGTTGGCCCTAATATTAAAGTGAAAGAATATGCGGAGATGACAGCTACTCAACGGCACCTATTGCCAATCACAGGCTGCTCTTGTTTGAACGAACAGCGTCCCCAAAGTGCTTGTGTGTGATAACGAGTCGCGAGCCAAAAATCACAGTAGTTGAGTTTTAATCTTCTTTTTTATGGAATAATATGGAAACTAATTTTGAAGTAAATCTTTCGTTTTCGTCAATTATCTGTTCGTTTCAACAATGCTCAGGAACAGATTATCCCGTTATTAACCCTTCTTTAACCCCTTCCGTTTTCAAAGAAATAGATTTTCAACTTATAAAACGTGCGCAAAACCGCTTCTTTTCGTGCATATATAAATACAAAACGCAATAATAATAAAACGTCAAAAGGTTGAAATTGATTTTATTTTAAATTCTCTTTTTTCTCAAAGTTAATAAATATAGTTCACTGGGCCTACTTCATTACCACTATATGGGTGATACTGATGGCGTTAATTAAACTACCCGTACGTGTTTCTGTTTGGACTCGGAACTCTTAGGTTTCACGTTCTGCATTTGTCAAAAACCTGGTGCAACAGTCTCGAAGTTAATAACAGGGTTTTAGGCAGCTAAAAGAATGGTAGAGCAAGTAACCTGTACAAACATGTACTTTGTTTTTACCAATAATAGAATTTAGTTCCAAAGTGCCAACAGTACAACTTCGTGGCCTGCAAACTATGGAGTACTCCCCAAGGGGGATGCGGAGAGTCTCGGGACCGGAGAGCAAAGATTACTAAATTATATCTTAAAGTACAAATCTAAAAACATAGAAGTTTTGAAACATATCGTACAAATATTATTATAATTAAGTAATAAAGTAAGAACATTTAATACAAGGAAACCACCAGGAGTCCTACAGTATTATAAAATCAAATTTTCACAAAACCTGTGAACCACAAATACTGGCCCCCCAGTGGCTCAGCGGTATGTCTACGGACTTACACGCTAAAATCCGGGTTTCAATACCCGTGGTGGGCAGAGCACAGATAGCCCATTGTGTAGCTTTGTGCTTAATTCAAAAACAACAAACACAAATACTGCATTCTCAGCATTTTCAGTATTATGTAGGAAATAAAAAACAAAGAAACACAAGGAACAAACTTGTGAAGTAATGCTAAATGGTAATTTATACTTCGTAAAGGTAAGGTAGCTAGTTAATAGCACCATCCGCCAACTCTTGGGTTGGCCTTTATATAATTAGGCCAGAGCAGAAATCCATAGGTTTAGACATAGTCATCTTTATTTTTAAAGTTGTGACCAGAAGGAAGGAAACAAACTTTAAACACTAGCCGCCTATGTGGGTATGCCGAACTGAATAACTGTTGAAATTAAAACGTCTCACAGAAGAAAATGTGGTCGCGTGTTCAGCAGCTTATTGCGGCTCGAGCCTTGGGCCTTAAGCAACACAGTAAAAAGTGGCCAGTATTTTATAATTCAATAATAAAATTTAATATTTTGAGTAATTCAGATTTATTTACTCGTTAAATGTATGGAAACAAAGAAAAAACGACCACGACGTTAAGAAATTTACTAATACACTCGCAAGAATGGGGTGGGAGGAACTAAAATGTATCGGCCTAAAGACGAAAACAACGTGTGTGTGTGTGTGTGACCGGGGTATTTGCACAGTCTACCGAGAGGAATCGAACCTATGATTTTAGCGTTGTAAATCCGTATACTTGCCGCTGTACAAGCGGGGAGACCGAAATTAATGATAATTCGGTCCTGAAAATGAAGGCATACTTGAATGCCGAATGTATGAATAGATTCGAAACGGTGATAAGCAGCACCTGAATGTAAAAACAAAAATTATTTAATTACACATGACGAGTAAATTATGTACTTTATATAAACACATATACCAAAATATTAATAATGAAATATGTACAAGGTATAAATACAGAAGTGAAGCCTACGAACGTTAGCCATGTCATTCGGCTTCAACTCAAAGACATTCTGATGTAGTGACCTTCTACAGTAACAAAAAGAATAAAGCGCAACACTACGATATGTTTCAACAAACACAATTTTTCGAGACACCAATTTCATTCTCCACCTACGTTAATCACGCCTCACGTGTTTCCCGTCACTTTGTGATTTTTATTTTTTCTTTGTATATTTCCTAACCTCTCGTTTAGAATCCAGACCTCTCACACCAGGCTTGTGTTGTATCAAATGAACATTTACGTACGAAACAGATCAAAATTTATATCCTTTCGTCAAGATCTGTGACAGTCAGGTACTATCGAAGACTTCTCCTGCACAGTTGTTGTGATCATCCCCCCCCCCTTTGGACAATTGTATTTAATAAAATAATGCATACTTCGACGGTTTAGATAGTTTAAAATTATATAACGTACCTACATGTGTTATTATTATCCAAGTGAGTTGTATTATATAAATATATATATGCGGGTGCGGCGTGGAGTTGTCCTACAGCCAGTAACAACAACCCTTTTCAAGGCCATGTCCATTCACGTACCATGTGTAGCGCTTTGTATTGGAATGTACTTTTTTCGTCTGGTGTGTACAGTCCTCCGCACGATAAAAAGAGTTCCGTACATCACGACATTTTCACTTCACTAATTCGTAACAAGAGTATTAGAAATAAATACCTTAATTAGTACCGTAATTATAAACTAGTCAAATGATAATTATGTTTAAAGTTTACCGTTAGGGGGGTTGTTACTTTTAAAATATATATTAAATGAAGAGAAGTACTTCGGCATATTTTCATCATGTACGATATAGCGTGATAGTAACGTCAGTAACTCGTTATTATTCATTTTTTAAAAATAATTAAATAATGTAAAAACCTGTAGTTTATTTTTGTATGTTTGTGTACGAAATATGAAGTTATTTACACGGTTCTTCATATACGGCAATGAGCAGTGTTGTGTTGTCATTTGATTAGGGCTAGCGAAACGCTAGCAACTTATTTTTGGTCGTATGTATTGTTTGTATATTTAAATAATGTTTTGTGGTGATATCTAAAACGTCAGAGTCGTACGGCTCAACGAATAAGCATATTCAGCGACAAGGATTCGAACCCGCGACCTTCAGGTTGCGAGTCAAGCGATATAACTACCAGACTATTTTAGGTCTCGTTAGTTTGGTTTGTCTTAAATTTCGCACAAAGCTACTCGAGTGCTATCTGTGCTAGCCGTCCCTAATTTAGTAGTGTAAGACTAAAGGGAAGGCAGCTAGTCATCACCACCCACCGCCAACTCTTGGGCTACTCTTTAACCAACGAATAGTGGGAGTGACCGTTACATTATAACGCCCCCACGGCTGAAAGGGCGAGTATGTTTGGCGCGACCGGGATGCGAACCCGCGAACCTCAGATTACGAGTCGCACGCCTAAACACGCTTGACCATGCCGGGGCTCGAGGGCTATCTGCAGCCGTCCCTAATTCAGTCGCGTAAGACTAGAAGGAAAGCAGCTAGTCATTATAACCTACCTCCAACTCTTGGGCTACTCTTTTACCAACGAATAGTGGGATTGACCGTCACGTTAGAACGCTTACACAGCTAAAAGAGCGAATTTGTTTAGTGTGGTGGGGATTGAAACCCGTGACCCTTGGATTACGAGGTCAGTGCCTTAACCACCTGGCCTTACTATTAAACTACTTCAAAATTACTCAAACTACTGCTATTTTAACCACGCATATTGCAAAAGCTACCGAACCACAAGTTTAACTTGAGTTAAAGTCCGACCACGTAAGGCTTCAGTACTACCTGGCGACTGCGTTAATGATAACAGTACGTAACTAACACTCAACCAGTGGCAGAGGAGACCAGACATATAAGAAGAATACATCAGACTAATGTCACAGTAACGTAGTTGGTGTACGATAATAGCACTCAATTTTTGTCTGCCGTGGAAATGCATTCATGCTCCCTTTCAACATATGTTAATATACCTTAGTACCAATTTTGGACATTAAAAACTGGTCAGTTTTAAAAAATGTTTGTCGTTAAGTCGATAGAATAAAAACATACGTATTTATTTACAGTATTAAATGTGATAAAGTTTAGTCCTAACTGACGTAAAGCAAAAAAACAACAAAAAACACGTACACAAGTTAGTGTAAATTTATCTCTATCAAATATACACCATAAAGGCTTAACTGATGACAAGTGAAGGCCGCCTTGAGGGGTCACCTTTTTTTATCCGCTGCTGTATACTGTCTATCGGTCACAAAAAGCACGCTTACGATTATAACTTTTACTGTCGTCATGTTAGCAAAAAATGCGCATACCATGAATCAAGAGAAGAATTATGCACTCTATAGGCCACAACACATTGACAAGATATTCACAAGCAAGAAATAAAAGTATATTACACTTAAGTTCGATTTTATTTACTCTTGAAACAGGACATTTCCAGTAAATCTAGTTGATAGTTTTATTGTGAGATACGTCACACCTATATACGTAGTTCAGTAGTAAGCTCGAGGCATTATATTATAAAGTGGTTTCAGTCGCTAGATGGATACCACGTAAACAGACTACAGCTTTCGGCTTAAAATATTACCAACCGAACGTATCATTGTGGTCGCTCTGAGTTGATGACTCAGGTAACGATTAGAATTTAACTTTTGGAAAGAATTATGGTAAAACCAAATGTTTCGGTTACTGAAAATACACAGCCTGGGTGAACAAGTTTTACAACTGCTATCAGTATCGTTGCTAATTGTTTAGGACAATAAAACAGTTACACGACCAGTGTTTTTATATCTGAACACTTAAACGTTAAAACGGTGTGTATAAATTGTTACTTAACGAATGAACAATCGAAGCTACCTGAGCCTTTTCGTTTGTTTATCACAACATACGAGTCTATGTAAAAGGTTATAGTATGAGTAACATGTCCTGTTGTCTCTTCCCCGTTTCCTTTATGAAAGCGTTCCGAGTCTAATCGTATTTTGGATAAAAATAATTAAATAATTAACACGTAACATTTCCAAAGTAGGTGCATACAAGATCGACCACTAACTCAGCTGTTAAACTTTTCACATTGATGAGTTTTCAAGCTGAAGTCAGCGTATCGGTGGTTACATATTGAGTTAAGTTGGTGGGTTTGTTTATTTCTTTGTTCAAGTTAAACACAAAGATTCCCAATGGCCTAATTGTGCTCTGCTCAGCACGGCTATCGAAACTCTGTTTCTAGCGATGTGAATCCGTAACCATACCACTGTGCCATTGGGAAGCACGTCAGTGGGACGAGAAAAAAAATGAAAAAATTGTATAATCTACAAGTCCAATGCGAATTTCCTGAGTACATATACACACCATTGTACTGACTCCTAGTTCCACCACTCGCCCATACAGATTCACTAGTTTTCTTTCCTTCAACTTCATAGAAACTGCATAATACTTTTTACAACTGTGTGAAAAAACACACCAAAAATGCATCCCATCCACTAATATTAAGTGTTTAAAATGTTTGTTTATTACTATGTTTTCTGATGTTTTATTTTTTTATTTACTTCTAGGCTTCTACTTTTTAAAAAAAATATCCAAAAGTGGTACGCAAGCCTGAAAAGTTTGAGAACCATTGTTCCACGTGACGTTGGTTCGAACTGGTTCAACGAAAACACTTCAAATGACCGGTTTCACGACCCAGAAAATGCTGCTGGTGTTTTTCTTATTCTGTTCCTAGTCGCACCAAACTTTTCAGTTATATATAATTAATTTGTACAATCGATGCTGTTAAGGAATAGCATAATGACACGCATACACAAATCACGATTCCTGGAAAACCACAGAAGAACGTTCGTTTCAAACACGTATGGCGTAACACTTATTTTGAAGTTGATAAATAACAAACTGCAAAGGAAACACCTCAACGAACACGGATATGAAACCGACCATAGAATCATTTCATTCCCAGCCTTCCTAAGTCATTTAAGAACATATAAAAAACATTTTTCTCTGCCTTTCTAATGTTATCTAAAGTACAAAGGAACTTGTTTTCACCAGCATTCCTACCTCACCTTAAGAATATAAACTTCCCCAAACCATCCTAGGCCATCTTAAGAATATATAAACTTGTTCACAGCCTTCCTATAATATTTTAAGTAAAAATTCCATTCCCAGCCTTCCTACACAATCTGCAGAATTAAACGTCATCTCCCGAAATTTTTAGAACATTAAAATAACTCACGTTAACTACAAAACTGTAGAAATGTACTAGGACTCATAAATATCAATGTACATACAACGGATGGTTACAAATCGAAATAAAATAAATCTCGTGAGGTATTACTGGATTTACGGTCGAAAACGTATTTACAGTGAGGGTTTCCAATTGATCAAAAATACATTCTCAGTTTATAAGAGTAAGAACTGTGCGTTCAATTAGCTATATTTATAAACAGGCATATTTTTTTTATTAATATTACTCTATCTAAATCGGTAACTTGATTTGTGTTCGTTTATAAAATTTTGTGTAAAGCTATTCTATTAGCCAACTTCAAAGTGATAGACTAGAAGGAAAGCAATTGTACAACACAACCTTCACCAAAAATAATGGGATTGACTATTACATCATGACTTATCCACGGCTGAAATAGCAATTGTGTTCAGTGACAGGCATCGACTTCGAAGCCTAGCGCCCCTAACAACCTAACCATTGAAAGATAGTATTAAAAACTGGGATTCTGAGTAATAAAAATTCAGTTTATATAGAGTTCAGATGCGACCTGAAATGAAACACACTTTTAAAAAACAGAGATTTAAAAGCAAAAAGAGACTTCGTTTATTAGTTGTTAGACTGTACCTTTACAAAAAGAATACAACTATTCGCTACTATTCTCTCACGTGGATATCGATTTTATTATCATTACTGTAGTTATATTTAAAAGAAAAACTTTTAAAATTGGTATTCACATATCAGATGGTTTGTTGTCTGGAAAAGCCAACCTCATCATGAAGAATAAGTGGAAAAAAATAGATATTTAAAAAAAACAAAAATAGTTCAGCTATTCGCCAGTTCACATGAAAAACAATAAATTGAAAATAAGACAAACAGTATTAAAACAAAATATATAATATTGTGTTATTAATTCTTATTCTGAAATCCGATATATAAATTATTTAAATAAAATTAACAATAATTATAATTCACGTGCTTTATCTGATTTACACCATAACAGTGGTAGGTCTGAAAATTGATGATGCATCTCGTCTGTTGCATTCCAATTGGCCTGGTGAGCCTCGGTATCGGCGAAAAGCCCCATTAGACGGGATATAACAGATGTGCTTTGGTTGACATATTTCAACATACGTTGTTTTCGCTCACGGGTTCTTCGAATTGGTATAAAAAAAATGAAGCAGTGGATGATTATACAGTGTTTATCGTGTAGTATTGAGGCTTTCAGCTTTATGCCAGACATGAAGTCACAGACCGTTACATTCAAGCGTGGCGATCTCAAATTCAGAATGGCTGACCAGAAAGAGGGCAAAAAAGTCAGCAGGACCCGCCACCCATCCAGACACTTTGAGAGAATGATAGTTCATGCTTAGTTAAAAGTTAAAGGGACGGATTGTTTTCAGCTGCTCTTCTCGGGTGCACTCGAACCTTGGACCTCCCGAACCACCCTTTCAAATATTTACAATATTATCGCATAAATCCAAGTTTATTTACTTGCTTAACATCCATCTTTTAACAAATACTTAGATTTTAACGATAGATGAACAACAGACAACTGAACTTTGAATTACTTTACCTTACACTCCAAAAGAGAAACGACATTTTCGTGATGCAAGTCGGTCAGCTCCTACAAGATAAAACACAACTACTTCAGAAACAATTAAAATAGTTAACAGAAGTGGATAAAAAAACATTTCCAGCTTTTGTTTCAAAATACATTATGAGATGGCTAAAAATAATTTTATTTTTTAACTCATCCATGAAATAGATTTTCTACTAAACTCTTAACCCGTACTCTTCAGGTGCGTTATCTGCAAGTCCGATAACCTACAACGCTAAAATCTTGTGTTCGATTCGCCGCGATGAACAAAACGCATGTAGTCTATTGTCTGGCTTTGCGCTACAAAACACAGACAACCTACGACATATACGAAGCAGTGTTTTAGAACTACGCTAACCCTTGACGAGTGACATTGTTTTTGTTTATATTCAAACCTTACTGTGTATGTTTGATGGATCATTTTGTATACTAACCTAGTTCACAACTGTCTGTATTAAAACCTATTTGTACAAGCTCTGTATAGTTACCATGACATAAATTTTTCGATTTCCTTTCACTTCCTGCCAAAGAAAATTTGTAAGAGTCAACATGATTGACCTTGAAAGATGTTTAGAGGGCGCCTCAACATCCAGATATCTTTAAAGGATTATCGCTTACACACACAGACATCTAAGAGCCAGGATTACCAAGAGGCAAAAGGAACGAAAACATTAAACGAATATAATTACTTTAAAGCGCATGGCTAAATAATGGGCTGGCTATATGTGCTATGACCACGTCTAGTACCGAAACCCGGTTTACAGTCTGAAAAAAAACCGCTGACAAACTGAGGGAAACAAAATTCTAACACTGTATACCTAACACCTACCTATCTTGAAACGTATCCAACTCTACGATACCAATCTTGTATTTAATTGTATGTTAATACCTACCGTACAAGACATTTATGTTAGATTTATAAACCTTTACTCGTTTAACATGCGAACAGAAGTCACGTGGTGAATGTCTTTTTCAAGAACTACCGATACAGTTACACACGAACATTTTTTGCTTGTTGTTTTCATTTCGCGCAAAAGCTACACGAGGGCTATCTGCACTAGCCTGTTCGTGCGTTAATAGACAAATTACATCAATAAACTTGACAGAAGAACAGTCATAATTTGCACACTGAAAAAATGAAAACTGCAACACAAACAGATCTTAACAGGAAATGTTAGGCACTGATAATTGGGTTGATGATAATTAAGATAACACGCTCAATATTTAAAAACATGGTTTTAACATCTTTACACGAACACACACAGACACACGAACATTTTTATCACCATTTTTTATTAACATTAATGTTGTTTTTTTATTAGCTGTGTTGAATAAACGCTGTAACGAGTCCCCACTACTTTTATTCAATTATTTATTTATACAGTTAATGTTATCACACATTCTCACCCATCTCGGCTCCCCCTGTCACCTTATTTTTAGTTAAGGACCTCAGCTGAAGCGTACCAGCGAGTGCTGAAGTCCAAGTGGGCGAAAAGCGTCTTTTAACTAAAAAGCAAACAAAACATTCTCGAACAATTTCTAAAAGTGTAGATTAATAAAAAAAAGTTTGTTATTTGTTTGTTTCTCTCTTCTAGTGCAAAGTCACGTTGGACAATCTTCAGTGTCCACCGTGGAGAATCGAACCCCAGATCTTACCGTTGTGAATTCGTAAACTTATCGCTCTAACCAGGAGCTATGGCCCGCCTCCAAAAAAATACACCTCGCTCTTCACACTGGGGCCGTGGTTTCCTTTTAATAGTAACGATAAAATCCTACTATCCCATCAGAATTGCCCAAGGGTTTGCGATGGGTGTTAATTTTCTTTCTAGTCTAAGAATTAACAAAAAGGGGTGGGGTGGAGGATATCTAACGTACACATTGCTTCCTTCAGGTTGTTACTGTTTTAAAAAGCAGGAAAAGTGACCATAGTATCTACATCGAATGCAGCTGAGTATGTACAATGTATGTGTGACAGTCTCAGACTAGCAAAGTGTATTTTAATAATATCCGAGTACGACCCAAAAGTTCAAGAATAGTTGTCTTCAATTTCAAATTTGTTGACTAAAGTATAGCACTCCACTCGGCAGTAACATGGCTACTCCTAATCGAATAGTGGGATTGACTGTCACTTTTATGACGCGCCCATAGTAGAAAGTGTGAAGAGTATTCCCAGTACATTAACTATTAGTCCACGCTATTCTTTTTAAAGAAAAGTTTCAGTGTGCCCGAGATTATTCAATTCTTACACAGCTTTCCACCTTCCACCCCTCGTTCACTCGAAACACCACTAAATATCCTATGAGACAGCCAAATCTCGATCTACAGTCATGACAATTTTTAACATATAATCCACCATTGAAATTTCCAAAATTTTAATAATAATAATAATAATAAAGTTCAATTAAAACTTGGCATTAAAATCCTGTTTCCATCACTGATTTCGATGTAAAACACATTAAAAGAGGAACGTTGTGGAATAAACGAGTCTTGGAAGTAAAGATTAAGCTGAAGAACAAAGAATCGTGTGGTTGATAGTTAAACAGCATCCGACTAATTTCTTTAAAATTATAGTAAACACGGCCACAAACCTTCAATATTTTGATTTCTTTTGCCAAAAGATTTTGCGATTTTGCCAGATTCTTCTTCGTTATACTCTTAACAGCCACTGCAAAATCGTGTTTCTGGAAAAAAAAAAAGAAATACTGCATGATTAATGTGAAATTGTTGTACAAATTATAGATAATATATAAAGGCTAAGTTTGCAGTAAAGCACAACAGCCTATAATTTGTGGCAGTTACAGTAGAGGAAAAACAACTTTCATGATAATATATACTATCCGTAAAACCAAAACGTAAGCATCACTACTACTTGAAATAGAAGCCACAACAAAAACTAAACAAATAACTTCATGTACTACCGCAGAGTCTCCGAATGTATTCTATTTTAAGTGTAAGTAAAGCTAACATTAAGAATAGCATTTTTTTTTTAAGTTCACACGTCATGCTGTATTGAGCCTACGGCGTGCGTAATTCTTCTTGTGCGTTAGGACGTTCTACTGACGTCACGATATTGCAACGCAAAAACTTTCCTTATATGACGTCATTTTAGTGTACACAAACTGACTGACAAATAACACACCATTGTACAATGTTGCGAGTGGTTAAAATAGATGATCCCTCCAGACGGTCTTCAGTCCTACCCTTTCGAGAATTGGTTTGGTTTGTTTTCAATTTCGCACAAAGCTACATGAGGACTACCGTCCATAATTTAGCAGTACAAGACTAGAGGGAAGGAAGCGAGTTATCACCACCCACCGCCAACTCCCATCTACTCTTTTACCCACAAACAGTAAGACTGACGCTCTCACGGCTGAAAGGGCAAGCATGTTTGGTGGGACCAGGATTCGAACCCGTGACTCTCGGATTACGAGTCGAGTGCCTTAACCACCTGGCCATGCCGAACTTCCTTTTGAGGAAATATATCACTACTTGATAATGAGTAACCCATGTGAAATAAAAATGGGTCTCAGAGTGGCTGGTATAACTATTAACTCTTTGTTAGCCTGAAAATGACCTAGGAGGTCGAAACGTTGTTCTCTCCTTATCAATAAGTGTTAATACCCATACCAGCCGTTCTGAGATACAATAACTCACCACATTCCGTTACTATTTCCAAGAGCCGAACATAATTCAGCGGCTAGTGTGCTGAACTATGGATCTTGGAAGTCCAACATTTGCATCTTGTTATCGCAAGCAAACAGAAAAGATGCGGATACACTTTGGTAAACACGGGGCTAGTAGATCACAATACTTTGCAATAAAGAAGTGTTATCAATTATATTTTAAGCCAATTAGAAATGGAAAGTATTTAGGTAAAAATAATAACAAAACAATATTTATTTTATTTTTGGAATAATAATTATTATTCAGCTAGTCAACAGTCTGCCTGTTTGAAGTCAAGCCCAAAGCTTAAGTAATTATATTTAATGCTATAACTATAAATCGTTAAAAAGATTGCTTTGTCTGGTGTATCTCGCGACCTAGAGGAGGACTCCCCGTCGTTTTGTAAGTACTGAGCGAGGACATGTTGTATATACAGACTTCTCTTTACAATGCAGCTAAAAGCAATAATGGCTCTAACAATAATATAAATCACAAAAACAAACTTAATTCTAATAGTACATCTACCTGCTGTATTCCGCAAAGCGTTACTGGCATCAGCTAAGCCTAACATTTACTCAGTGACCCACGCTTTTCCTATAATCAATTTAACACGTGCGAGAGCCCACGTGTTACAAGTAGGATCTATAATTACTACAAATCATGTTCTGGCAGTTGAAGCACAAAGTACACAAAGGATTAATCTGTTCTCGATTTTTTAGTGTTGTAGGCCTGCGAACTTACCGCTGAGCCACCAGGGGGCATCTTTGAATGGGTATTAAAAGTTTATTTTGTATAAAACCATAACACAGCTAATAACATTTCGACTTTTTCAGGTTATTACGAAACATTGTTCCATAACACATGTTACATCAATGCTACATTACTCTGTAGGTTCAACGAAGTAGGTCAGGAGACAACTAGCATCACACGTAATACATAAAAACTTGTATAAAAGGGTTACATCTGTATCATTACTCTAATCAGATGTTAAACCTCATGTATCTTGTGTTTAAGATACGACTTTCCAAATTCTTATCACAGCACCTGTTGATGGGCCATATAAACATTATTAAAATTACAATTAAGATTGAGTAGAAAAAAAACATACGTTTTATGTTGTTTTATTGTACGTTTTACGTTGTTCCTCCCCATTTCATTTTGGCTGTTTATAAATTTAGAGTGCGTAGAAAACTCCATTACTTAGATATAAATATTACATAGCAGAAAAATCGCTAAAATGAATGCAGTTTCATACATTGTGATATTTCGTGTTTTAAGTTGGTTATTCAAGAAGTCCTTTTTTGTAATTAATTCGTCGTTGTCGAGAGTAGCCGTCGCATCAGAGAAACAAGAAGCTAGCTACTGTGTCCCCATTGATATCGAAACCTGATATTCAGCGTTATACGCCCGCAATCTTACATCTCAATCACTGGGGAGGAGGTGAATGATGGCGGATAAATATGTCTCTAGAAGGATGGCACCCTACCTTCAATAAAGATTTTGACGAAATGCCAGAACAAAACATACCCAGAATTCAGTTCGTTGACCCTGACTCTGCCTCCCTAAAGTAAAACTCAACGAATCCTTTTCTGTTTTCCGGCATCAGTCGGACTTCCTGAAGATAATTTTGAAACGATTCCAGTTAGTTGGCACAGTGACAAGGACTAATTTTACTTTTTGGAATGTTTTCAAATGGACTAATTTAAAACGTATGATGTAGTTGCTGTTTAATAAAAGTTACAGTAAACACTCAAGATAACATTAAAAATTAGGGTACCGAGTGTCCCCTT
Source organism: Carcinoscorpius rotundicauda (assembly GCA_011833715.1). Taxonomy (NCBI): domain Eukaryota; kingdom Metazoa; phylum Arthropoda; class Merostomata; order Xiphosura; family Limulidae; genus Carcinoscorpius; species Carcinoscorpius rotundicauda. The sequence continues at coordinate 100,200,784 of CM022394.1, read as the reverse complement.
CATTTTCTGCGTATTTTTCATGGTATTTCAATTTACACTGAATAATCCACAGGTAGGATTCCAGCAGTTGCTTCTACTTTTTTGGTAAACTATAGTAAACGCACGACATTTAACAATGATTAAACCAAAGACTAAATATAGATACAATATGTACTTTTGGTGAATGTAGAGGTTTATAAATAATTTTTTTCAAAGGTGGTTTGTTTGTATTGACAGCAAAGTGATATGGGTCTATCTGCTGTCTCCACCAGGGATAGAATTATGGTATTTAATGATGTAAGTCTGTAGACGTACAACATGGGACCTGTTGGTCCACCTCGGCTATTCCATCCTATTAACTAAACAAAAGCTATTATATGTATTTAAAAACATCGTAAAGTTAACCCTTATCACTCATATACTTAAAGCTTTCTCTTAAATTCACTTAAACGTATTGCCTCTATAACATCCAAAGCCAATCCATTCCAAAGGCCAACCACTCCGAGAAGATAAACGGTCTCATCTGAAGATGACTAACTCCTGTCCTGCCAAAACGTATGCGTGTCCCCTTGTCCTAATATTCTCAGTGTTAAGTGTGAAAACGATGATGCGTCAACGCTATCAGTTCCCTTTATATTCTTAAACACTTAAATCAGATCCTTCTTAACTCTTGTATTTTCAAGAGACAAACAATAACCCTTGTATAACCCCTCCACTCAAACAGCATTCTGGTAACCATCTTTTGAACCTTTTCCAACAATTCAATGTCCTTCTTAAGCTGAGGAGTCGAAGACTGTACACATTCCTCTAGATGTTTGAATGAAGACCTGACTTGTGAGATGAAAAGCCAACACACATTACTCTCATGCTAATACTAAGGGGGGGGAGCTTGTTTGTTTGTTTTTTAGTTTCGCACAAAGCTACTCGAGTGCTATCTGTGCTAGCCGTCCATAATTTAGCAGTGTAAGACAGTAAACACTCAAGATAACATTAAAAATTAGGGTACCGAGTGCCCCATTCTTTTTCTGCGTATTTTTCAGGGTATTTCAATTTACACTGAATAATCCACAGGTAGGATTCCAGCAGCTAGTCATCACCACCCACCGCCAACTCTTGGGGTACTCTTACCAATGAATAGCGAGATTGACCATTACATTATAACGTACCCACGGCTGAAAGGGCAAGCATATTTGGCGCGACGGGGATGCGAACCTGCGACCCTCATATTACGAGTGACATGCCTAAACACGCTTGGCAATGCCGGGCTAGAAGGGGGAGCTGCGACTATTTCAAGCTAAAAAATGCTACTGCTTAATCAGAAGAATGTAGGCTACGTAGAAAATATTAAACATCATAAACATTTGCGCTGTAACTATACAAGAATGTTTTTTTACATCACAAAAAAGGAGAATTTGGCGAAACTCTCCCTATAAAAGTCCCATCTCAGGACTAGCTGAAAACTGGACTTTCCAAACATGTCGGCTCTTATCAGCCTCCACCCAACATTCTTCCTAGTCTTTTTTTATTATTATTTAACGTTTGTCTCAAGAATATATTAAACTTACTAAACCATACGATAAAAGGTAAACTCTTACCCCTGGATAACATCTATTCCACCTGAAATATTACAAGGCTAAATAAACCTAAACTTTTTTTTATTAACCTGAAGATGACCTAGGAGGTCGAAACCTTGTTCTCTGCTTTATTTGTAAAAGTATTAATACCCATATAAGCTGTCCTGAGATACAAAAAATGGGAAATGTTCTTTCTTAATGACCTAACATGGTTAAACGATAATTTTTTTGCTGAAAATGTTTGAATTTCACGCAAGGCTACACAAGAACTGTCTGTGCTAATCGTCCTTAATTTAACAGTGGTACACTATATGAAATGCAGCTAGTTATAACCACACACTCTTGAGATATTCTCGTGCCAACGAATAGTGGGATTGTTCATCACTGATCACTTAACAAGTCAGTATGGTCATTCAAGCGATAGCAGTGCTCCAATTACAATAAAACAATTAGGAAATAAACAATATGCTGACGTTAGGTTTAATTACATGTGGTTGTTCTTTGGTTTTCAACCATACGCACTGCACGGACGTCTGCCATTAAAAAAAATTACTGTTCATGACAAGCATAGTCTGCTTTTTGTTTTTTTTCCAAAGTTTGAAACTGCGTTACTTTTAACGACTATATAATATACCTCTGCTTTGCCGATCTTAAAAAATGATCCTGGGCCACCTTGTTCATTATGTTTGAGGCGTTGCAGATGAGCTGTTCGTCAGATTCTTAGTCACCCACACTACGCACGGCATTAAACGTCATTTTCATTTGACGTCGGCTTCGCGCACTTTACTGCCGTTCTTCTTACTCAGGTGCGCATTTATTAAGGCAGTAAAACTGGAATAACTGCCTGATCAGTTTCAGCTACGCATTTATACGATTTCTGTAGGGAATCTATCCAAGTTTTTCTACCGAATTTTATCAATTTAATCTTAACTAATGCAGCCATTTCTTGTAACACCAGACAGACAAACGGTCAACTCTCTCTCTCATATATATAATATGTAAATAAGTGGCTTAAATTTATTTATTTTCTTCACATACTGCATAAACAACGTTAAAAAATTATAACATCATTTATATCAAAGTGAAAAATGTTTACAGTTCTGTTTTGCCTGTTTAAACTGCCTTTGTGTTAAAACGAAGTAAAAATTGTTGGGACCAATAGTGTAATTTCATTCTAATTCACTAAAACAATGAGTTTTAATCATAGTTAGTAAAAAACGGGTGTCAGGCTCAAAACCTAGTATCAAGCGACCTGCAGCAACTAATGTTCGGTGTACTTGTTTTGTTAAAAAATGGTCATTCTAGGTTAAAAAGGAGCACAGTTACAAAAATACATTAGTTCTAAAACCCTATTTTCTCTTTCAGTAGCTTATTAAACTACAACCGTTTGAATGTTTATTCTGGAAACCCAGTAACCTAAAGATAGAAATACTACTATTCAGATAACCTAAAGATAGAAATACTACTATTCAGATAACCTAAAGATAGAAATTACTCTTTCAGATAACCAAGATAAATACTACTATTCAGATAACTAAAGATAGAAATACTAATAGTCCTAAAGATAGATTCAATACCAAGATAGAATACTATACTACTATCAGATAACCTAAAGATAGAATAGAAATACTACTATTCAGATAACCTAAAGATAGAAATACTACTATTCAGATAACCTAAAGATAGAAATACTACTATTCAGATAACCTAAAGATAGAAATACTACTATTCAGATAACCTAAAGATAGAAATACTACTATTCAGATAACCTAAAGATAGAAATACTACTATTCAGATAACCTAAAGATAGAAATACTACTATTCAGATAACCTAAAGATAGAAATACTACTATTCAGATAACCTAAAGATAGAAATACTACTATTCAGATAACCTAAAGATAGAAATACTACTATTCAGATAACCTAAAGATAGAAATACTACTATTCAGATAACCTAAAGATAGAAATACTACTATTCAGATAACCTAAAGATAGAAATACTACTATTCAGATAACCTAAAGATAGAAATACTACTATTCAGATAACCTAAAGATAGAAATACTACTATTCAGATAACCTAAAGATAGAAATACTACTATTCAGATAACCTAAAGATAGAAATACTACTATTCAGATAACCTAAAGATAGAAATACTACTATTCAGATAACCTAAAGATAGAAATACTACTATTCAGATAACCTAAAGATAGAAATACTACTATTCAGATAACCTAAAGATAGAAATACTACTATTCAGATAACCTAAAGATAGAAATACTACTATTCAGATAACCTAAAGATAGAAATACTACTATTCAGATAACCTAAAGATAGAAATACTACTATTCAGATAACCTAAAGATAGAAATACTACTATTCAGATAACCTAAAGATAGAAATACTACTATTCAGATAACCTAAAGATAGAAATACTACTATTCAGATAACCTAAAGATAGAAATACTACTATTCAGATAACCTAAAGATAGAAATACTACTATTCAGATAACCTAAAGATAGAAATACTACTATTCAGATAACCTAAAGATAGAAATACTACTATTCAGATAACCTAAAGATAGAAATACTACTATTCAGATAACCTAAAGATAGAAATACTACTATTCAGATAACCTAAAGATAGAAATACTACTATTCAGATAACCTAAAGATAGAAATACTACTATTCAGATAACCTAAAGATAGAAATACTACTATTCAGATAACCTAAAGATAGAAATACTACTATTCAGATAACCTAAAGATAGAAATACTACTATTCAGATAACCTAAAGATAGAAATACTACTATTCAGATAACCTAAAGATAGAAATACTACTATTCAGATAACCTAAAGATAGAAATACTACTATTCAGATAACCTAAAGATAGAAATACTACTATTCAGATAACCTAAAGATAGAAATACTACTATTCAGATAACCTAAAGATAGAAATACTACTATTCAGATAACCTAAAGATAGAAATACTACTATTCAGATAACCTAAAGATAGAAATACTACTATTCAGATAACCTACTAAAGATAGAAATACTACTATTCAGATAACCTAAAGATAGAAATACTACTATTCAGATAACCTAAAGATAGAAATACTACTATTCAGATAACCTAAAGATAGAAATACTACTATTCAGATAACCTAAGATAGAAATACTACTATTCAGATAACCTAAAGATAGAAATACTACTATTCAGATAACCTAAAGATAGAAATACTACTATTCAGATAACCTAAAAATAGAAATACTACTATTCAGATAACCTAAAGATAGAAATACTACTATTCAGATAACCTAAAGATAGAAATACTACTATTCAGATAACCTAAAAATAGAAATACTACTATTCAGATAACCTAAAGATAGAAATACTACTATTCAGATAACCTAAAGATAGAAATACTACTATTCAGATAACCTAAAGATAGAAATACTACTATTCAGATAACCTAAAGATAGAAATACTACTATTCAGATAACCTAAAAATTCTCAGCAATTGATTTTGTTTGTTTGTTTCTTTGATGTTAGGCACAAAACAACACCATTGGTTTGTATGAAACCCAGTTCCTAGCTTTGTAAGTCCCCAGTCGTATTGCTGTGTCACTAAAGAACCCAGAAAATGCTTTTCTCTCAGTTTTCTAATGCTACACAACTACAAAACATTTATCCCAGACAGACAGACAGACACTGAGTATTCATTATGTATCTACACCTACACAGGATCCATTACTCATATATGTAAGATAATAAATGAGTAGAAATGAAATTTAATATCTAGTCTTCACTGTGATTTTGGTTGTAAATCCAATAAAACCTTACGATTTTAACCTTTTTAATACATTTATAAATCATACTTACAGGTGTGTCTGTACTAAGTGATGCAAGATTCCTTCTGTTTGAATATTTCTCCAGAGAACCATAAATTTAATGTCAATATGTCCGACTGATTGAGTTTCAGAAAATCTCTGGTTAAAAATGATACAAACAAACAAGTGAACAAATGGATCAAATGGTCATATTAAGGGGAAAAAAACTAAACCTCATTATGTGCCCAGCTTAGCCAGGTGGTTAAGGCAGTTAACTCGTAATCTGAGAGTCGCAGGCTCAAATCCCCATCCCACCAGACATGCTTGCCCTTTCAACTGTGGGGGCATTATAATGTTACAGCCAATCCCACTATTTATAAGTAAAAGACTAGTTCAGGAGTTGGAAGTGGGTGGTGATGACTAGCTGCCTTCCCTCTAGTCTTACACTGCAAAATTAGGGATGGCTATCACAGATAGCCCTTGTGCAGCTGTGTGTGAAATTCAAAAACAAAAACATGAGCACTTTTTTTTTGAGCCTGGGCCTCAGGATGTGGTCTCAATAGCCCACATTATAATTTGCTCCTTCTCAAAAATGTCAATATGATATATAAGGCTAATATGGGCACATTTTTGTACCAGCCTTTAATTTCCACTGATCATGGAACTTCAACACTTATCATAAGAAATCTTCAAGCTTAAGAATTAAAATCAATTTGCATTTTATCAGTTCTCATTGTTGTTAAATGTGTCAATAACACAGATCCAGTTCCCCATACAAAATGAACATATCCACCAAAGCAAAATAAATTCAAATAACAGGATTTTAAGAGGGGGGGAAAATTGATACTTAACTGAAAGGTAAAGGGTGGGTTAAGATTTGTACTTTATCCAAGGTTGGGAGTACAAGGACAGCCTTAAAGTATGAAAGGGTCAAAAGGTCATGTTTGAAACACCAGCACCAGGAAATAAATCTTACTACATAATCTGAGCATAAAGATTAATAATAGACAAATAAATACTTTATTTGATGAAAAATAACTGACTGTTATTAAAATGACTGTTAGCATGCTAAATACTGCATCCAACAAACTGACAGCATAGAGGTATGTAAACAAGTTTACCATTAATCAGATTATAGGTCTATAGCTAACATCTTTATACAATAATGAGGAGTATTTAGTGTTATGCAGCTATACTTCTAGCCTAGAAAAGCAAACATAAGACATTAATATATGTCACCTTATGGCAGAGAATGGAATAAACATTTTTATAAATTTAACTGGTCAGAGGTTAGCAACCCAAATTACAAGAGCTCTTTTTTTTCCTAAAAATTGGACAAAAACAAAACAACAGCCACAATACATGTAACCTAATTTCAATAACTGGACAATGGGAAGATTAAATAGCTGAATACAGCACCAGAGCAACAGGTTGATGACCTTTGGCTAGGGGATAATCTCAATTTGGTCACATTGTTTCCCTCAGCTGTTTAGATTTGGAAACTTAAGAAGAAAAATAAAAACTCCTTATTTGAATTAATCCTAACCACATAAGAATGTTAGTGTTATGGTGGTTAATATAAAAACAATTAATCAACAGATGTGACCAAATCTAAATGTAATCTCATTTGACAGAAATTTACACAAACTAAACAGATTTATATCTGTCAAAAATAGTAAATTCTGCTAAAAGGAACCAATTCTAGGCCTCTAAAGCTTTTAATTATGCATCATCATCTTCAAAATCACACATAAGGCCTGGCATAGCCAGGTGGTTATGGCACTCAACTCGTAATCTGAGGGTTGCTGGTTCGAACCCCTGTCACACCAAACATGCTCCTCCTTTCAGCCGTGGGGACATTATAATGTGTGATCAATCCCACAATACATTGGTAAAAGAGTAGCCCAAGAGTTGGATGTGGGTGGTGATAACCAGCTGTCTTCCCTCTAATCTTACACTGCAAAATTAGGGACGGCTAGAGCAAATAGCCCTTGTGTAGCTTTGTGTGAAATTCGAAAACAAACAAAGATCATTTTATTGTTATTCTAGTTGAATATACCTCTTATGGAATGCTTTGTATTTTAAGCAAACAAGTTAAATTATTTCTAAGTTAATAATGTTCCAGAGAAAATTAGTTAATATCTTCTCAAAAGCTTCAATTCTTTCAAACAAGGTTGGCTTTCCCATAACACAATTTCAGCCCATCAGTCATTAAACTCATAATTTTTTGCACTTTCTGCCATTGGTAAGAAATTTGTTTCAAAACATATGACAATGCTTCATGGAACTTTTGGTCTATCTATAAAAAGTGGAATATAAAATGGTTTTGATTAGTTTTCAGCCAAAGTGACAAAATTTTCTTGAATGCTGTCATTGTATGATGGGTAAATATGAATTTGTGAGCAGAAGCGGGCAGCATCCACAAAGGTTTAACGAGTTAAACTGAACTGCTTGGTACTTAGAAGTGAAAAACATAACTGTCACATCTGAATACATCTTAAGACATTGCAGTGAACGTTTGTTTTTAAATTGATACAATCTGCTCTCAATTTAATGCATTAACACTTATCATTATGAGTAATTTACATTACTAGAAAATTATAATTTATTTTTATTTCGAAACAAGAAATTTAAGATTCTGAAATGCATTCAATTTTACTATCACTGCACATCATATATATTTATTTAAAGAATTACATTCAATCTGAGGTTATTTGCTTTAAGAAGGGCATTGAATCATTGGAAGGGGTTCAATTGTTATACTAGGCAAGGTCAAGATATCTGACATTGTTTTCTCTTGAGCTAAAGGTGTTCAAAATTGTGAAAGGAATTAATAATGTTGATACACGATTTTTTTCACACTTAATAGCAAGAAGAGTAGGAATAACAAACACAAAGGTAGAAATCATCTTCAGCTTAGACAGTTTCATTTTTCTAACAGAATGGTTGGACTTTAAAATGAGTTCCCTTCAGAGGAGTTAAATGCATTTAATTTCAGGGAGTTTAAGAAAAGGCTTTATAAATATTTAAGTTATGAGGACTGACATTCAGTATTTTTTTATTTTATTTTAAAATTTAGAGGATAGGGCACCCTAGGTAGACAAGCAGCTTTCTTATTGTTACTAAATTATACGTACGCATTTCTACGTGCGTGTTTGTGTGAAAATAACAAAAGGTATAATTTTAAAAAGATAATCTTTTTCAGGGATAAACAAGAAAGCATCACCTATCAACTAGGTGTTACATTTTTAATGTTATCTGCTGACATTTTTTTTTGTCTTATGCTGTTGTTTTTCTTATCATGAATACATATAGGTACCTAGTACTAGTTAAGCCTAATTTTTGCTTACAAATGCTGTGTAGCACTTTTACAATCCATATCAAAATATATGCATCAATTTAATATTCCACAAAATAATTGAATGAAAATAAAAGTAGTTAAGATATTTAACATGGATACAAAGAACAAATTTGACATATGTTGAAGCAAGTTTTGATATACATATTGGAATTTTTAAGAATCAAAACTCTACTCAATTCACCATTTTGTCAATTCAGGTAAGCAAAAAAAACTTGTGTTGTGAAAACAAATACACAATGTTTATAATGTACTTTGTGGAAAAAAAGTCATTAGTGCTGAACAAACAAACAACATGGCTAAAGTAAAGTTTTGAGTACAGTTTAAGGTTTTGTTACCTTTGTTTCTTAAACAGAAAAACAGATACTTAGAAGTGAGTACAGTAGAGACTAGCAAAATATTTATCAAAATTTTGAACAAAATTATTGTAAAATATATATCAGTACTTTAATTTTTCTTTTCAGAAACATTAAATGATGAAATTTAAAAGGATTCTGGAAAGGCATGCTGACAGCCTATGATAGTCAGATAGTTGTATCTGACAATTAGTGGTCATAAATAGATGTTCTAAAAAGTCTTGAAGCAATATGTTTAAATACTTTTTCCTTAAAATTAGTTCCTTAATCAAACCTGCTCTCAAATGCAACAGGAATAGAACAATTTATCACTTCTGAAGAGTGTCTTTTAAAAGCTTAAAATTATCTAATTTGTAGACAACCCCTATCACATCAAATCTTAATTTATGTTTTCTTGGTCTACTACACTCACTCACAAAATGATGCATCAATCCTTTCTATTGCCTTTATATACTTAAACACATCAACCAAATCTCTTCCAAGGCTTTTACAGAAAGAAAAATCTGTCCAAATTTTACAGCCCACCTATACTGGACTGTGATATTTTGTGCCGTATTCATAATAATTTTTATATTTGTTTACAGCATTAAACATTACATAGACAGAATCCTTCTACAACATAATTAGGTGTAATGTGTGATATTTACACAAATTTTGAATACTTCAAGTTTTCACATGTCAGAACTTATTTGTGTAAAACTCTTCTTGTTAGACTTTAAATCAATTATCCTTTTTAGGTTTAAAATTGTCCATAAAAGGAAGATAACTAACACACTAAAAAGGACACAAGTTTCCCTGACAAAGGAAGTAAAGTAAAATTATGTTTAAAATTAATTCATTATAAAAACAAACAAGGTTGTTTGTCACATAATACAGGTGATTTAAAACTTAGGAAATTTAAAAAACAAAAGGTTTGTAAAGTAGCTAATACAACATTCAAACTCTTCAAAACCAAGGTATGGAATATATGCACTATAATTTCATATTAATTCAGTATATAAAAAAAACATACAAGCAAATGCACGTTTGCCACCAAAACTTTTGCTATTATCCTTAATTTCTTGTATATACTGTAAAAGGATTGCAAAACAGTTTGTTGATAGTATTTTTGATTAAAATGTAAGAAAAATGATTAAATAAGTTTGATATTCCAAGAGAGACATTGACACCTGTAATTTTATAATTTATGAAAACACCACAAGTTCCTTTCACAATTTCACTACAGGCATTATATATACCTTTCAATATAAAAAAATCATTGAAATGAAAAAAAGCATATAATGACATGTTGCGATTATCTTTCTGGCTATACTAACACATAGCTTCAGTATTACGAGAGAGACATTTTAAATTTCAATACTGAATTGAGATCGCAGTGAAAAAAAAGTTTTTGTAACATTAGTCTCAGGAATATGCCTCACTTATTGCTACTCACTAACTAAATTACTGAATGAAATAACAATACCAGAATTTAAATTCGTTTGAGTTATTAGTGAAAGTTCACTATTCACTGATGTCGAGAAAACCCACTTGTAGAGAAATATATATGCAAAAATGGCTCGTTTGGATACAAAAACGTTGTTCGCTCTTCTATGTAAAGTATTTTCTCAACCCAAATGAGCCGTTTTTGCATATATATTTTACTATTCATTATTTCGAGAATGTTCAAAGCAGTGAATAACAACTAATACTTACTATTTTATGTCTTCCCTTAAATACAACGGCAAAAGCTCCGTGTCCGATGAGATCCTTGGTATTATACTCGTAATCCCCTACAGTTTCCATGTCTTTGTTTTAAAAATCTTATCATGTATCTCCAAGTAAACTTTCTTCTGAAATAAAATACATCTAAACAAATTTAGCCTGCAGTAATAAAAGAATAATGTGTATCACAACGTTTTTTTTCTGAAATCATGAACAAAAGGAACATGTTCTTAAACATGTTCACGTACGACCAACTACTAAATTGTCAGTGTTCATAACTACAAACGCGTTTTGTCATTCACATCAGCTGTTTTGAGCATGCCTATTACGTTAAGTACAAGACTAAAACATTGATGGACGCCATCGTTTGACAGAATTTAATACTATATAGCATGTTTATTTCGTATTCTGCGTATTTCTTATTCATTATCGTTTACACTTTATAAGATAAATCTGACAGAAAACTTTCATTACAGGATAATAATTTAAGACCACCTACTCTATCTGGGAAATCTGATAATACCTTTTTTAATATATGTTTAAAACAGATACTTATAAATATAAATTTATGAAACTCATTCCAAAAACGGGACCGGCATGGCTAAGCGCGTAAGGCGCGCGACTCTTAACTCAATGGATGCGGGTTCGCGCCAAACATGCTCGCCCTCCCAGTCGTGGGGGCGTTATAAAGTAATGGTCAATCCCACTTTTTCGTTGGTAAAAGAGTAGCCCAAGAGTTGGCGGTGAGTGGTGATGACAAGCTGCCTTCCCTTTAGTCTTACCCTGCTAAATTAGTGACGGCTAGTACAGTAAGCCCTCGAGTAGCTTTGTGCGAAATTTCAAAACAAACAAACAAATATTCCAAAAATTCCGCTGAGCCATCATCTGTGATAAGATGAGATAGCACCACCAATATTGCAAAATATTACACCACAACATAATGTTCTGAGATGGCATAGAATTTATTGGTCTATCTAGACTATCCATTTCCCTAAACTAAAACTATTATATCTATTTAAAAATCCTAAAGCTAGTCCCTTTTATTTACATATTTATCAATTTTTTTCTTAAATCTACTGCCTATTCAACCTATTCTAAAAGCCAACTAACCCATTAGAAAAAATAAAACTGTCTTAACTGAATATAACCCTTATCTTGCTAAAATTTATATTTGTGCCCTCTAGCTCTACTATTCTCACTGTTAAGTATAAAAAAATTATGCACCAGCAATATTAATTTCCTTTGTAGTCTTAAACACTTCAGTCATATACCTTCTAACTCTTTTTGTTTTTTGCAAAAGAAAACAATTTAAGAGATTTCGACCTCTCTTCGCGTGACAATCCCTCCATCTCAGACACCATTCTAATGCCCCTTCTGTGAAACCTGTTTGATTTGGAATTTCGCACAAAGCTACTTCAGGGCTATCTGTGTTAGCCGTCCCTAATTTAGCAGTGTAAGACTAGAGGGAAGGCCGCTAGTCATAACCAACTCTTGGGATTGACCGTCACATTATAACGACCCACGGCTGAAATGGCGAGCATGTTTGGCGCGACTGGGATGCGAACCCGCGGCCCTCAGATTACGAGTCGCACGCCTTAACAAGCATGGCCATGCCGGGCCTCTATGAAATCTTTCCAACAATTCAATCTCCTTATTTAGGTAAGGAGCGCAACACCAAACTCAACACTCCAATTGTGGCCTAGCCAGCGACCTATGAAATGGAATTATCACCTCTTTAGACCTGCATTTAATATATCTGAAGATGCAACCTCAAATTCTATTTGTCTTACCACTGGCCAAAGCACACTGCTTTGATGACTTCAAATTATTCCAATCCAAATTATACTTATAATTCAAATTATGACAAACCATATACACTATTTTCCATTTATTATACTTAAAATCAATCTACCTTTATTTGTTCAAATCACTAAATGATAAAATCCTTTAGTAAATTAGCAGCATTTCCTTTACAGCTAACAACACCCAAGAACTTTAGTAATTTATTAAACACTCTTTCATCTTTATCAATACTGAAAATCAAAAAAAGCAAAGGTCCTAAGACTGAGCCCTGATATTTCCCACTTGTAACATTAATCTAGTTTGACCGAACTCCCTTTTGTAACAACCTTTTGTTTTCTTCCATCCAGCTTGCTAACTTACTCAATACCACTGGAGATTTTTTACAATATTTTTATGAGTGCTTTTTGGAAATCCAGATATACCAAGTATAAACTTTGTATCTTCATCTACATGAGCTATATATCTTTTTCAGAGAATGTTAAAAGATTTTAAGGCAAATTTTCCCTTAGTGAAACCATTGGCTATCAAAAAAATATTAGCTTTATTAAATGGTTTTATAAATATCTTTAATCAGACATTGAAACTCTCCCCCCAGCTAATGTAAGACTAATGAGCCTATAATTACTGGGACCAATTTTATTACCTCCCTTCAAAAGAGGAATGATGTTACTGACGTCCAATCCCATTCAAGGACTTAAACAAAGAGTAGCAAGTGGCTGACATCTAATCTTTAACCTCCCTCAAAACCTTTACGAAGCATTGTCTGGCCCTGAAGTCTTATTGTTCTTCAAACTTTTCCGTTTTTTGAGTTTACAAACTTACAACTTAAAATCTGATATTCGATTTTTCCTGGGATGGAAAGAAAGTATATAGCTCATTATATAGCTGTAAATAAATAAAAAAAAATTTGGGGAAGTGATATTAAGAATTTTCTGAAACGTCAAAGTTGGCCAAGCATGATGCAATCGTGGGCATGCTGGACTGTGGAGCTTAGGTTCCTTGGTTCGCGTTCATTTACCACTCAAAAATAAAAATCGTGCTCCAGCATGCGGTAGTGAAGGTGTTTTAAAAAAGTGAGGGTTAAATTATACTTAATGTTTTGTCTCACAAACACTAAAAGTGGGTGGTGTTGATTGTTTGTTTTTCGTTTAATATATCAGCCTAAAATTACAGAACAACTGGCATAGATAGCTGTTGTGTAGGCTTGCGTAAAATCCACCAAATAAATATTTTATAAAGGATGACACAGTGACACTGCTTTTATGATACACACTTATTGTTAATTAATCTTTGAGCAATGAAGTTAAAACAAAGAAATTTTTTTCTTTCAGTTAGTGATAAAAATGTATTATTTAAGTGAGTGTTTCGCCAGTGCGCTTCATCAACAGTAGTAGTAGTACAATAATTATTAACCCTGGTGAAGTCACAATGAAGAAACCTTGGCTGAAATGAAACCTTTTTATTATTACGATATGTTAGGTAATCTTTATTTTTTTCACTTTCATTTGTGGAATTTATTTTTCATTAAAATGAATGCTGTATCTAATATTCGTTCACTTAACCAGTGATGTCGAGAAACCCACTTGTTGAGAATATATATGCAAAAACGGTTCGTATGTAAAATATTTTTTCAACCCAAACGAGCCGTTTTTGCATATATATTCGTTCACTTATTTCAGATATTTGACTAATATAATATGAAAACTAAAAAGAAGAAATAAATATGTGATTCTTATTTTAATTCGTAGCATCAAATGAAAGTTTTTGAGAAACTAATGTCAGCACTCTCTCTTTATTCATCACAAGAATAAATTTTCAAAACTTAAATTGCAATTTGTCGCTGGACTACAAGAGTTAACTTTTATCAACTATAAATTTTAACGAATTTTATTTTTAATTATACAGTGTCATGAAACTCATTAAAAAAGTTATTTCTTTCAGAGTTATAGCGTAATATTTATTTGATTTACAGATTACAATGTTATATTGTTGTTTGAAGACATCAAGAAACATCTTTCATTTCCCCTTTCGGGCAAAGATAAACTTTAAGGTGAAAATGCGGTTCGTTGTGCGAGAGAAAGTGTAGCCACGTGGTATGGTTGTGTTTTTAGTTCTATTTTAATAGTAGTTTGAAACGAGTTAATGTGAAGACTGCGCATTAACAAATAAATTGTAAGCAAAATCTAGTTGCTCATTAAAGGTAAAAAACGGAATTGGTGAGTTTAGAAGTTTATGGATGTTTTGCTAATTTTTGGTATTTGTGGGATATATAAATATAGTTCCACCATATTGTGAGAACATTTTTCCGATCCCGAGCATAACTTGGATGCGAAGTTGATACTGTACCTTTTAAAAGTAACATTAAGCCTAATATTCGTTAATAACACCGAGTCATGGTGTGGAGAGGGGCAACAACGACCAAATTTAAAATCTTTGAGTTTACGGTATTAGACAAGTAAAAAAGAATAAACATTTCATGTATTATAATACATATTTAGCAAAATTTTGTCTTCTTTTAGAAATCAAATGCTTTAACGACATCTTAAGCTATAATTTTAGATTGGTTTTACGCAAAATTTTATCATCAGCAGTTGTACTAAGTTAAAAGAAAGAGAAGCCTATTTTTTTAAAAGAGTGAAGATCAGCAGCGATTCACAAGGATCAGTATAATCAAGTTTCATTTTTCTTAACATCTTTAACATAAGACCTCTTCTAGGTTTAGTGTATTAGTGTCTTTTGCTGTTGTTTTTATGATTAAAACTGAACTTTAGGAATAAACATATAGTCAAGCATCATTATTTTATTGAAATTAAGCTGTGCAATTTAGTTTCTTAAACATATTGAATAGCACTTTTTTAAATGTGAATTTATACCTTTGACTGTCTGATACTGAGTCCAGAAACTGTTAAACAGCATCTCAAAGTTTAGTCACCCCCACTTTTTGCTAAAGACATTTAGCAAAACAATAGGGTTTGTACATTTATAGTATCTTAATTTGCTTTTGATATAAGCTTGCTGTTGTAAGCTTTTATTATTTATACATGTGAAAGAGGTTTGTTTTAGATATAATGTATAAAGAGTAAGTTTTTTGTTGAGTGCACACCAAACCTTTGTTAACCTGAAGATGACCTAAGAGGGTCAAAATGCTGTTCTATTTTATTAGTAAAACTGTTCATACTCATATCAGCTGTCCTAAGGAAAGTTTTTTTATATGTATCTAAATCAGTAAATATACATGGATCTTTTACAAAAGCTGTTTATAAATTTCATTAAGATAATTTTATTTTCTAATAGACAACAAAGTGCCACAAAGCCCATTCTTTACTTTTGCCATGCTCCAAATTTCTCTTAGAAACATGTTTTATATTCATGACCATGTGTGGTTTAACTGCTATTGTGCTTAACTGTGAATTTGAGGACTTGTTGTTTGTGTTTCATTGTTACTTATAGCATTTACAGTCAAAGATATATTATGAAAGTGATGTTCAAATCCCACTGTTTAGTGGAGCTGAATAATGGATGCTTTTCATTGGTTGTCTTTTGGTAAGCCTAATTATACAAAATTATAAATGGCAAATGCACATGATCTGTGGTGTTCATGTTATGTTACATCATATATTAGAACTGAATGCAAGCAGTCCACAGGGAGTAAGTAACTAATCACACAAGGTGTACATTTTAGGCCTATTCTAGAGTTACCATATTCTTCCATCTTTGTCACTGCCTTTTTAGATAGGTAATTTTTATTTGGAAATGTTTTATCATGGTTGTGTAAAATGTTTGTTTTTATTTTATATGAACCTTAAACTCAAACAAATGTTACTACTAAGAAAGATCAGTCACATTGGCAAATGAAAACTATACACAAGATCTAGTCTGTATTTGTAATTAAGATTTGGTTTATGTGTAATATGGTGACTATTAACACAGAAGTTTTCAGGTACTTGTCTACAAATTGAAATATGTATTGAACAAGAAGTGAATGTTACAACATAATTATGTGTAAGATGTAAGCTTTCAACAACCAATATCAAGGGCACTGTGTAAGCAATATGTCCATGCATTGTTTTTTCCATAGAAAAAAAAAGTTTAAATCTACAGATTAGGCTCATTTTTGTTCTTGAATGGTGTAATTTCACATCCATCCATGAGAAGAATAAACATTTAAATTCATCTGTTAATTTTCAGGAAGCCATCAGTCACTGTTAGAAAAAACTAAGTGGTTTTAACTAAGGCCTAGCCTGCATTTTCAAAATATTAAGCTTGCGAGCTCTTGTCCTGTCATCTTAAGAACAAGGTACAGAAAAATCAGGGATCTTTATCCTTTTAATGATCTCCTGGATAACCAACCCTAAGATTACCTCTCTTTCTCTTCTTTTCTCAAGAGAAAATAAGATAGTTTTATTACTATAATCATTGTAGTAGCCTTGTGAATATTTTTCAGTTATTTAGCATCCTTTCTGGCACGTAAGTAGACCATAGCAGTGTGTCGTGTTTCAAATTTGACTTAAGATTTATATAGAGAAGTTATTACTCTTTGTGACTTGTAACAGAGCATTGCTCTCAGTGGCATGTTTGTGGATTTACAGTGTTAGAAGCTGGGTTTTATTCCTGAGGTGGGCGGAGCACAGATAGCCCATTGTGTAGCTTTTGTTTAAAAATCAAACGGAGCACTGCTTTGAGAGCTTTATTCCTTTATCCACCATTATACCAATTTTTTATTTCAGTCACACATTAGATTAAGTTCCTGTTTATATTAAACATAAACTAAATTATGATAATGCACTTTAATGCATTACTTTGCATTCAGGATAAGTGAATGTTGTTGGTCAAATTTTTGTGCGACTTATCAGCTGATAACAATGAATGAGAAACCATATAACCCTAGTGCTTTCAAAAGGTAGACCTTTCTTCTCTATGGGCAAATTGGGAACAGAGGTGTAATTGAATGATAGATATATGTTAAGGGAGTTTAGTGACATCATTTTTTTTTTTATTATTTCTCTGTGTACTGTTGTAAGCACCTTATTTCTGGTAAAATGTAGCCAGTGGTGAGTGTATGTAAAAAGGTGTTGGGGATATTTTACTTTAGAAATGGTTAAATGTCTACTGATAACTTGTTCTGTATTACTTTGATGTCCTTAGCATAGCTAGAAATATCCAATAATTTAATGTCATTAGAAAACATAACTATATCATTATCAATGTTGTTAATTTAAATTATAAACAAGTAAACAAACAAGCAGTGAACCCTGAACTATTGAAAATCTCTACCAGTAAGAGGGATGTAGGTTGACTAAACTCCATAAATAACATTTTGTTTTCTTATATCCACTGTTTAGTTAACTTTCTGCTTCTGTACTTTTAACTTTATTCATGACACATTTCAAACATTTTCTGAAAACCTATGTGAACTAAATCCATATACTTTCCATTATCCAGATAACAAGAAACATTATAAAAAAAAAAACCCAACAAAATATGAATCCATGTTTACTTTCTTCTATGGTATATTTCAAAAAATGATTTTGTAAAAACTACTTGTATCAGATATTTGAATTTTGTTTACTACTGAAGGAAGACTAATTGACATATAATTTCCATGGCTAATCTTCAAATGAGTAATAGTGGCAACTCTCAAGGCCTCACACACCTACCCATTTTATTGACTTAAAAAAAAGTAAGAGAGGCTCCTGTTTCTATTGTTAATCTCCTTTAAATCCCTAGATAAAACTTTGCCTCAACCTGGCATTTTATTTTTTAAATATAATTCTTACTCCTTATCTCTAAGTAATTACTTACATGATTAATTATTAAACCAGTACCAAAATCTCGTGTAGAATGCTAAGGGTTAGCAATGGGCCTGATATATTCTCAAGTTAAAACAGAATAAAACACCTAAAAGTTCAGCTGTTTTATAGGCCTTAATAAAACCCTCGTCATGAACATCCTGTAAGAGTCTAGTCTTGCAATATCAGTTTTAACACTTTGTTTGTTTTTAACAAACACAAAAAAAACAACTTAAAACACCAAAATAGCATACAGAAAATTAGGAAATAATATTTAAAAGTTAATAAAGAAATAATTAACTTAGTGGAACATCAAAAGGGTTTTATTTCTGATCTATTTATGTGGGGTCTTAATTCAAAATCTTCCCTGAGAGACACTGCCAAATTTTTAGGTGAAGGGTTATTTATTTTCTAGAAGTGCCACAGAACATTCAAGCACCACAATTTCAAATTGAAATCTTGAGTTTAAATCATTAAATTTCATTCTAGAAAGTTGACAAAGGATCAGTACCATTTCATCAAACAGAATCTATTAGGCTTATGAAACATACTGTACCTATAATATTTTAAACCTGTTTCCAAGTATTACGGCCCAATTTACTTGAGGTTTTCTTTTCAATGCTTGTGCCTTTTTTAAGTACAGCACATAGTTAGAGTGCTCAAGGCTCACCAAATGGGTTAAAAAAAGGGTCCTGGGATCTATATATAGAAATTTTGTTTAATGGATGGTAGTTATTTCTTGAGAAGCATCATTTAGAAAGTTAAAGTTTTCTATTTCTTTGTCACCAGTTATGCAGCAGCACATTTGGGAAAAAACAGCCATAAATATTCTACTAGAACGATACAGGGGTGAACACATTGAGCTTTGAAAAGAAAATTTATATTTTCTGGAGTATATGAAACAAGAAGTGACTTTGTTCAGGTGCTCAAATATGTTAGGTTTTGTATAATTTTCCTGTGAGTGGTCTGTTTTGAACTGTGAAACATTGGGATTGGAAACCTAGATGTACAGGTGATTCATATATTCAGATATACTCTGTCTGTTTAAATGGTTCTGTAGAAGTTTGGAGAACTAATTTCTTAATTGGGGATAATAATTTGATGCTTTTCTTTGTTGATAGAATTTCTCTGAGTGTTCAAACTTCCAGAATGTTTTCTTCTGAGTGATGTGAAGTGCATTTTTTGGTGTGTAAGTTGTCTAGAAAAAAATGTGTTTTAAAAAGAATATTAGACTCACGTGAACTGATGCAAGTTTTATGGTCATAACAGGGAAATGCAGCATGTACTTGTGTTCGTTAGAACCATCTTGATGATAGCATGGTGTATTTATTAATCTTTGCCATACCATTAACATTTGAAAGTTTTATTTTGCATGTAGTTTGAGCTATTATTTAGTTTTAAAATCATAACATCATTGCAGATTCATGAAACAGTTAACATCATGTACTTTTTTTAAATCTTGATAAAGTCTCGCGTGAAATAAAAAGAACAGTAATAGATGAAATGCTACATTTTGTTGACGAGCTTTATCTAAACAAAAGAGTAGGCAAACCTTAAAAAGAAATGGGTATGTGTATATATGGGGAGGTACATGCAGTCATGAATTTATTTAAATATTAACCGTTGCTCTGTAATGATTAAAAGTAGAACAAAAGATTTTTAACTTAGTTCCTCAGAGTTTTGCTGTATTTATGAAACTAAAACTATATTAAAAAATCAGTGTGTGTTTGCATGGTAATGTTTAGTCTGGCAGTTACTTTTGCAGTTGAAGATGAGTGAGTGCAGTCTGGCATTGGGGATGGAAAGAAAAATTTGTTTTAGTTAAAACAGTTAAGAGTGTGAATATATGAGGTTGATGAAACAGTTTTGTCTTTAGATATATACAAGTCTACAAAATTTGCTAATTATGTGAATTATGCTTTTTTGTTAACTACTTAAATTTGTAGGATTTTAAATGATATCAGTGCTATGATTAAATGTGTAGTGCATTATTGTTTCACATTTAAAAACAGTAATGAATATTTTTTTGTGATAAGATATGATAATTAAGCAAGTTTTTATCCAATAAATTGGAAAAAAAATTATTGAATGGTAGTTTTTGATTGATATGCATATGACTGAATACAAGGCTTCTGTAATATTTCCTTAATATAAATGTAAAACTGGTTAAATATAATACTACTTTCAGTGTGAAACATTCATAGACTTGATTATTTTATTGACATTTCAAACCAGTGCTTCTCTCCAGTTACATTTCTTGATTCTGACTTGTCTTTTGTGAAGGGCTGAGAGCAAAAACCATTGCCCAAGAAATGTTGTGAATGAAGGCTTGAGTTGATATTTGCAGTTAAAAACTTTACATTTAATGTATAATAGACATGATCAAAGCAGAATTTTATCTAGTAAATGAATAATATGATTTTTCTTTCACACTACATGTTCTTTAACTGAATTTGAATATCAACATTTGGCAAAACTTAATAAATGACTAGCATGAAGTCATCTTGTCAAAACAGTTGATAAATTCTCCTGTTATGTAGCTGTTAATGTTATGTCACCATTATAAAATCTATTCTAGGCTTAAGAAATGTATTAAACATTTAAAAGAATGTGAAGTAGGCTTTCAGGCTGGTACATGGTTTATTAGTTCATTTTAGGCTTAAGATTCTTTTGAGACTCATTATGATTAGAGGCTTGAATAAATTTAGTATTTTCAGTTCTCTTTTAAAAAGGATATGAACAATTATCAAGCATGCATGCCCCTGTATTGGAGTAGAAATACTGACTAGAATTCCAAATTTATTAAATGTAACTACACAAAAATATATTAAGCTTTTAATCAAATGTTTAATTTTCTGTATTCACAGAAAATTAGTGTTTGTATTGAAGATATCGCTGTGGATTAACAATATCAATCCAACTCAAACTGCGACCAGCCAGAGTGCTTGATGATACTCATGTAAATAATAAAAATACATTATTTTAAAAATAAGTTTGTTTATTGCATAACCTCTAGAACTTCTGAAATGCATATCTACAATTTGTTTCAGTATCTTTGTGTATTGTATCTGGTGTTACTCTCACCTGTCATGAATTATTAAAATATCAATGGGGGTAAAGTGAATAGTTCATAATTCTCAGTTTAAGTACATTATATCTTGTTGAATGGCACTATATAAGGTTGTGCCCATACAATTAAAAGGGGTAATTATCTTTTGCTACTTTAGGGATTCAGTTTAACTTCATAAGCTTTGCCTTTGTAGATATTTAACTACTGTTTGAATTTGAAATTTTTATAAAATAAGTTCATAATATTTTTTATATTTTGCTTCTGATTACTCAAAGGTCAGTTTGAGGACTTGTATGCAAAAATTTGAGATTTGACACTTGCAGTGGAAAGTTCATATTTTGTCATTCGGTTTATGGCTTAGAAGTTTTATATTTTAAAAGTTCATTTCCATAGGGCTTTTATCTAAGTAAATAATTCAAAAACTAAAACACTGATGCAATTAGTGCTTTTTGATTAAGTTGGAAGTTGCTTTTCATGTGGAATAACTTTCTTTAGGAAGTAAGTTTGACATATTAAAATGTTTGTCTGTATTTCCTGTGAACTTTATACCCCAAAATAAATATTTAAGAATGTCTGAATGAAAGTGAAGAAAATGTAGCATTATTGAGACAATATTCAAAGCTCTCACTTGAAAAGTTATTGATTTTTACCTAATGTTCTTTTTTAAGGGAGTTAGTAAAGTTTACTTTATACAGTTGATTTAGTTCATCAGAAAAATATTGATATCTTTCTAAATGTTTTGTGATGACAAGAAGCCCGCTTAAAGTAAAAATGTATCTCGGGATGGCTGGTTAGGGTATTAACACTGACTAATAAAGCAAATAATGTTTTGACTTTCTTACGTCTACACTTTGTTCTCTGCTTTATCAGTAAAAGTGTTAATACCCGTACCAGCCATCTAGAGATATATTTATATAGATATTTATTTTGATAATCAAAACAGGAATATGTAACTGTTGCAAGTTTTCCACCTCTTCCAACCCCTTATTCACAAATACAGGTTATAAACTGGGACTGAATAATCAGTTACAATTGCAAGTGAGAACAGATGATGTAAGTAATAGCTATAAGTATAAGGAAGGGAGCTAGGCATTAGTGGTTTATAAGTACAGGGTGTTAAAAAAGTCTTGAACCATCAGTACTTAAGTTTTACAGAATGTGTTCCACGTGGTGTCATCGTAATTTGAAACAAGTATGGAAACAGTATTTTTATTCTCTTTGAACACTGCAGAGCATGTTTGTATCATTGTTGATGGTGCAACATTTGGCATGGATTTTTGTTTTCAGATGTTCAGCATCCATAATCTTCTTTTTGGTTCTATACATTTTAAACATCCTGGAGAGTGTTTTCTGATGCTCCTGTATTTATTACTCTTGACAAAATAATTATAATGTTTAGACTGTAGTGTGATGAACAATAGGAAATCTTATATACACAATCTTGGTTGTTGTTTTGTTTGTTAAGATAATTTACTTCAGTTGTGCTTTGTACTGAATTCTTGAACATGAGGAATGTTGCTTGTTATGTTAACATACAGATAAGGAAATTTAGTCATTACATTGTTAAAACACTATGTTTTCAGATATTCTTAAAAGACTAAAAAAATAAGGAAGGAAAAAAGGATTTGAAACCCAGAAGTTGAGACTAATGGCAGGGTTATCTCCACGCACAGTTGCTGTGTGTGCTATCCCTGCTCTTATTGCCATCTTGTCCATTATTTGGTTGAGGAAAAACCGAAAAAAATCACCCGAACGAGATAGAAGTCTTGAAAAGAAACATTTAGAACAGGAAAGAGAAAGTGATTTATCTCTTACTGCTCCAGTTGGATTACCAGCAACCACTAGAGTTCCATCAGGAGGTGAGGAAGATGTCACTAGAATGCTTGCCAAGAGAAACCCAAGTAAAGAGATTGAAGGATTGCACAAGATGTTCAAGGAGGATGAATTTCATCTGGAAGTGGTTCACAGTGATATGTTGTGTGAATCAGAATATCAAAAACGGAAAATCGAGCCAGAAATTATGAGAAAAAATGTTACTAAAGATGAAGCTTATTCAAAATTAAATATTATTACGCCGACCAAAGAGGGGAAGTTAATTAATGAAATCATTCATGTTGATGAACAGTGCAGTGATACACAAAACACTGAAAATACTTCACAACAACCTATATGTGTTAGCAAAGCTCTTGATCAAGATTCTAGTAGCGTTTTAAAGAGTTCAGTAGAAAAACAACAGATCCCTGAAGGAATTGTTGATTTGGCTGGAATCATCACAGATCAGTATAATGAAAAACAAACCAAAAACAATGAAATTTCTTTGTTCACCAGTGAAGAATCAATCAATGAAGAGAGATTTGATGATAGTGTATCAAAGGAATCAGAACAGGTTAAAAGAAACAATGAAAGTACAACAATGAGGGAAAGTAATGAAAGTGAAAGAAGGTTTGAGAAAGACACTGAAAAGAATGTTACAGATGATTGTCTCAACTTTAAAACACAAGAGAGCATGCATTTCACTTCAGATATCAGCATTAACAAGCCAGAGTTGAATGTGTTAAGAACTTCTGTGGTTTCAGGAAATCATAGTAATGTTAATGATTCCACACATAATTCAGTTTCATGGACAAAGGATTGTGTTCACCTTCCAGAACTTTGTAAGAAATCACATGACAGTGATTTAATAAGTGCAGAATCAACAAAAAATCTCTTATTTTCTGCTCATTCAGGTAAACAAAATGGCATACAAGCTCAAAATAATGATGTAATCCACATCTGTGAAACACACTCAATTAGAACGGATGTTGATTTGGAAGGTGATGCACAAAAAATTTTATCTCTGCCGGAAAATAATATTTCCTGTACAGACGCTGCAGATTGCACAGTTCGTGAATTGGACGCTCGTACAGTTTCGTACCAGAATCCCCAAGTGTGCTCTGAATTGTGTACCCACAGTGCTGTTCCTATATATGATGCAAGTAACCTTTTGGACGTAAGAAGTGTTGACAGTCCGCCCCATGGTTCATTGTCGGATGGCTTAAGTGAGGTAAGATTTATTTTCTTCAGTTGTGTTGAGTCTCTCTCTTTTTTTTTTTTTTTGTAGCATTTAACTTGTATACTTGTTTGTAGCTATTATCAAAGTAAAGCCTTCTTTTTCTAACTTCAGACTAATTGTATGTTGTTTTAAGTATTAATTTTCAAACTAGTATCTTTCATGATTAACCACATTTTTATTTTAATTAATAATGTAAAAAGTTTAAATGCTACATTGCATAAGCAGCTCTTGAAAGTGAGTCTAAACTTTTTTGTTGGCTTAAGTGTGTCCCTCTCATCCATCAGTGGTTCAACAGTATGTCTTAAGTTTTCATACGAAATATCCCATTGTTTAACATTGCACTTAATGACACAAAAGAAAATCCTCATCCCCCACCTCCTCCAAAAAAATCACTTGTATTCATAACTACTTTGATATTTCTGCTCTTAATTCATGTGTATATTGGGTTTCAGAAGGAACAAAACTATCTGAAGCACTGTTATTCTGCAACATTGTGTATAATTTAGATAATTGGTAAATTTATTGTATTTTGTTCTAATTATGATTTTCTTTTTGAATAACAAAAATATTTGAAACTGAGAACTTTGAAATTCTTCTTGTTGTGATATGTTGCAAGCACTTTCTGAATTTCAATGTCATTTTTTTAAGAGATAATTATTAGTTACATGTTTGATTAATCCTAACTGCATTAATGCAGATATCCAGGAAAAAATGTTTTTTTTGTGCAAAATGAAAACATGCTGCTTACCTTTTGTCATAAGTACAGGGAATATTTTCTCTTTTGAGAAAAACAACTTTTACCATTTTTTAAACTACATTTATTAACATGTTGGTTAACAATGTTGAAATCTTTTGATGCAGCAAAAATAATTTTTTAATGATTTTTTTAAACAAAATAAATATTAGATTTAAAATTAGGCACTTTATATTTATTTGAAATTTCTAACTTGGAACCAGTATGAAAAACAAAACATATAGTGAAAGATGCATTTTTTAATATCTTAAACATTTATTGTGAGTTTACTTTAAAATATGTAAAACATATTTCACTTCATTAGTTTTACATGGTCATTTATCTCCCGGCGAAGTGAAGGCTTGTTAATTGTTCCATAACATAACAGCTGTTTCTCATTCATAATCCAGGTGATGTTTTTTTGTTTTGGAATTCCATCATAAGAAAACATTTTCTTGTTATAGTTGTTGAGGGAGTTCAATATTACAGTACTGTGTGCCTCTGGACCCTGTGCTTTACTTTATTAGCTATTTATTTAGAACAAATATGCATTGTATATTTCCAAATACCTAGGTGTTTTTTTTTAATGTTATGTTCCTTGCATAAAAGCATTCCAAAAACTTTCTACATTCTAAGCATCCAGCCATATCATTAGAAATTCTGAACTTCTGATGGATACACTTCTTTCAAAAATTAAAGTATATATGAAATGTACGACTTTTCAGTGAATCTTTTTGGTATTATATAAATTGTTTTTTACTGTAGTGTAATATTACATAAAAAATTAAAGTGTTACTAAAACATTAGTGGTTTTATTGCTATGTGTAAAGTGAGCAAAAAAGCAAATATTTTAAAGGGTGGATCTTGGTTTCATGTACTGTGATACTGTACTACTCGAAAAACATTTCAAATTCAAGCAAAAGAGAATTTAAATGGTGCAAATGACTTTTTTGCAAGTTGGCAAAGCAGTTATAATTTACCAAGTTTTCATTATTCATTAGTGTTAGGCCTATTGTACTTTTTAACACTGTTACGGTTGTTACAGTACACTGTTAAAGTTTCAAAAACTGTACATGCTGCAGGAATTGAGAGGTAAGAAGATCATGATGTAATACTTTAGCACATGCTCATTAAAAAATGTTTTCCACCTTGTTATCAAGAGAAGTAATGTGATATTCTTTCATTTCCAACTGTTGTGATTTTTTTGTCTCGTTAAGTTGAGGAAGTGCATGTTAAAAATGGACAGCTGACTCTTTGTTGCCTACAAGTGAAGAAATGTGTTCATGTTTTAGACTTTTTAATGTTTACAAAAGTATTGAATTAGTACAGCATCAGTGAAAGATAAATGAAAAGCATTGTATAATATAATTAGTATTTGTATAACAATAAATTATAATAAAAAAATTTTGCATTCATCTTTTTTTTGCTTAATATTTGCATCTTTACATAGCTCACTATTTGACTTAACTACAAGGTTTTCAAGCTTAGCCTCAAATATTCTAACTGGATTAGACAAAATGCTACAAAATTTAAGTCGTCTTAAACTTTGATAATTGAAACATTAATCCATGCTGAAATTAAAACAATACATCTTTCTTAATCCTTTAGGGATCGAGTGATAGTGGTAAAGGAGGTAGTGATATTCAGTTTGGAGCTGATTCTTTACAAGCATCACAGGCTGACTCGATGATCACTGTATACGAGTTTGAAATTCCCCAAGATCTTTGTGGTCGTTTGATTGGACGGCAGGGAAAACATGTTAATTACATTAAAAGC
Source organism: Carcinoscorpius rotundicauda (assembly GCA_011833715.1). Classification (NCBI taxonomy): domain Eukaryota; kingdom Metazoa; phylum Arthropoda; class Merostomata; order Xiphosura; family Limulidae; genus Carcinoscorpius; species Carcinoscorpius rotundicauda. The sequence goes on along the minus strand of CM022394.1, from coordinate 100,173,756 downwards.
TGTTCGAATGCTAACGTATTCATTAAAAGACATCTTTTCAATCCTCGTATGAAACTCTGTGCTATTGAAGGTGAGAATTTTATAGTTTCATTATGTTTTTTTTTACTGTAATTAGTTTCAAGTATCATGAATCTTCCAGTGCAGAGAAACTTTTTTATTAACATGTTAAAAGTTAATAATACAGTGTTAAGTCGCAACACTACTTAAACTGGTTATGAATGAGTATGCAGAGAACTTTCAGGCTTGAAACAACATGGATAAGTATTGTTTGCAACTAGTTCTTGGGAAAAAAATATGCAGTGTCCATGTTTTAAAGATTTTAAACATATTTTGTAAGGAATGTTTGTCATGGATCTGAATGATTGAAATTGAATAAACTAAGACTGTTTTGGGTCTTATTAAATAATTAAATTTGTATTTACTAAGCCTGCTTTCTGTCTTATTGAATAACTAAAATTGTATTAACTAAGCTTATTTTGTGTCTTGTCAAATAAATTTTTATGTCTAATTAACACATAGTTATATAAATTTTACTTCAGGTACAGAAGCAGACATCAAAACTGCTCTGCATTTAATTAGGAAGAAATTTCCTCTGACACACTATCCCATGGTCACTCTTGTCCAAGTTAATGTTCCTCTTACGTGTGGTATTCCTGTACCAGAGACTTTGCAGGTAAAGGGGTACACTTACTGATCACACTAGCTATATATGTACAGTGAAAAATTGAAATCTGTTTGATGTTTGTGTAGATGTAAAGAAATGAAATAACAAGCTTAACTTTTTAATCATTTTCCTCCAGTTAAATTTCAATGGACCATTTTAAATGTTACACACACAATATATTATGCATACAGAATTTATGCTATTTGAAGCTTTTGTTGTTGATTTACAGTAAAAACAAAGAAAAAAAAAGTTACATCACTGATATCGTGTAATTTATGAAATACATGCAGGTTTTATTTTCTCTCTTTATAGCTTCTTCTTCCAGAAGGGGTATCATGTGATACCATCTTGTCCAGTATGGTTACTACTGGTCACTTTTTTCTCCAGCAGCCAACACACCCGACTTACCCATCTTTGAGTCAACTTGACCAATGTATGACTACATGTTACATACAGGTGGACACTCCACGACTTCCTCAACCTGTTGAGGGTACAAACAAATTTACAAACTAGTTTTAGTCTTTCAGAGATTAGAAAAGGTTTGAAATGTAAACTTGTACACATACCTCATCGTTATTAGGGTTAGTACTTTTATTGAGTATGTAATTCTAATTACTTTTAAGTTACTATTTAAAAAATGAAATATGGAAGCCTTTTCTTTTTTGGCATGAGACAACATTGAGTTAGTATTCTTAATGTTTAAAAAACATTCATGGTTGAGTTTCATGTTTGATTGATTTTTACATGTATTTCATTATATTAGCTGTATTAACTTAATCTGTTGTATGTGTTGTTAATTAATGTGAAAAGCAAATCATTAAAAATTAAAGACTTTCACTAGGTTATCCTAAAGGTTAGTACTGGCAAAAACGGTTAAAACTTGATGATCATAACCTTGTCATTGTGTGAACAGTGGTTGAAATCTAATGATCACAATCATATCATAAGAATGGTTGAAATTTGTTCCCCACAATCTTATTGTTGAGTAATTATCATCAGTACTATTTTGAATCACGTCTATACTTGACATTTAAATATTTACATGAACTGATAGTCAAAATAAAACTAAGATGGTGAACTATATTTGAAGGAAATCTAATGTGTTGAACTGATGGAATTGAAGGTAAACTATTGTAGTGGCTATTATGTGTTTAGATTAACTAGTCATTTCCACCTTTCAAAATCTTTTATAAATCCGTCAAATGCAAGCCTTGACAAAACCTGGGTTTTGTCATAGTGACTAAAATTTCATTTTGGATCCCTGGGTACTTTATTTTTAGCTGTGCTAAATAGAACTTGAATCTACGACAGTTGTGGATTCTTTGAATTTCAGAACTATTTTTTGCATTCTCTGATTCTTGAATCAAACTTTTTAGGATTTTAATGGTGTATTCAGCACTTCATACTTTTCTGGAATGAAGCAGTGTGGTTGCACAACACATTTACTAATTTCAGGTCATTTTTTATTTTCTCTCAATTCAACCAGTTGGTGCATGTGCTTAGACTTGGACAGGATCAGAGGCAGTTAGCTCAAGCAATACTATTATGTGATTGTTAGCACGCACTCATTGCTATGGAAGTAAATATTATCTTGATTATCTGTGCTGATCCAGAGAAGATAAAATAATTACAAATAACAGAAACAGGATAATTGAGCATTAGTTAGTCCATTATTTAACCTTAATAAAATTTCAATATATTTAAGTTCCTTGCTTTAAGTTATAATCTTTTTATTCTCATTTAATCATGTTATTAAGAAAGTTGTCATAATCATAATACCCAAGTGTCGGTCAGTCATTTGATCATACTTGAGTTCTCTGAATTTTTTGAGTTCCACAAGTACAATTCTGCTTTTTCTACGATAATGTTTCTTCATTTGATTACTCATTTCTGTCGAATTGAATTTAATTGCTAACATAGATTTAAATACTCCCTAAATATTGCCATGGAAACGCATTAACACCCCATCAAAAGTAAAAAATTAGTGCAAATTTAAGCTTGAGAATTATTAATAAAAATGTCTTTGTTAAAAGAGACAGAAGATACCAATTATTTGTAGGGAAGAGATCAATGCATAACTAGGCAACACAACTTGAACATGTATATGTGATTAAAGGACACTTGCTGTATGACCAAGAACAGCAGAAAATAGTTGAAGTTGAGTGGAATCTTTATTTATTTTGTGAGATTTTATGGACTCTAATTATAATAACTAATCAAATAAAGTTAACCAAGCTACAAATATTTGTATTCCTGTCTTAACAGTTAAAAAGAGTTTAAACTATAAGGCAACCAGTTGAAGCCTAGTTTTGACTCTTTTTAACTGTTAAGACAGGAATATAAATATTTGTAGCTTGGTTAACTTTAAATTCAGGTGTTGCATGATATCTGTTGTTTCCTTGTGCAGGATCTCATGAAACACCTGAATTTTTGAAAACAAAATTAACTTCTTAATAATTTCTCCAGAAACATGTAAATTGTTATCTAGAATTATAATGGCACAATCATTTTGAGAATAATTAGGGAAAAGAAAAAAAATGGATAATCAAGGCATTAGTGAAAGCCTCAAGTTCCTGGAACAAATAGTGTTGAATTTAGGTTAAGCACACTTGGTGCCCGAGTTTTTGTTTTGGCTCTGAGGTCTGAAAATGTTTGTCAGTGCCTGGTCTAATGAGACATCAGATATTCATAAATTCACAACACTGGGACTGTATGGGAAATTTGGATCTTTTTGTGGACTTTTTCACATGAGGTGATGAGCGTTCTCTAGCCAAAAGTTTAATGTTCAGCATCCTGTAAATTTGAACGTAATATATTGTAGAAATGACATCTATGTAGTAAGTGGATGCAATCAAAATAATTATTGTTATTTTTACCCCATTTAAAGCAAGTGTAGTCTGTGCAGCTCCTATGATGGGAGGATGGTTCAGAGCCCAGATAATGTATGTACATGAAAATATGGAAGATTGCGACATTAAATTTGTGGATTACGGAGGGTATTCAAGAGTTCCAGTATCTTCTTTGAGACAGATAAGGTAATGTGAACCTACATATTTGGAATGTTGACATTTTTTTTTTTAAACTGGAAAAGAAATTTATTTTAAATTTGATAATTATGTTGAATTTTTATTAATTACTCTGCTGCTCACTAATTTTTCACAATTAATTAATTTGCCTGTTGATGGTATGTTAAATAATCTTTAATGATTTTATTCTTGGGGGAGGCTATGAAAATTCATTTCTGTGGTCACAGAAAAACAACTTTTTAATGTGATTATATACATTTGAATATTATGTCTTCTTTTTTAAGAACGTAATTTATAAGTAAAATACATCATATTTGTAAACTGTTTTATTAAGTCAGGAAAGAATCATATTAAAACAATGAAAAAAATCAAATACAGTTAGTACATTGAAGAAGCATTTACTTTAACCATTAAGTTTGAATTGGTTTTAATATTTTACTTATGTTTGTACAGTTAAATGAATCAGTGTCCAAGATCAGTAATCAATAGAATAATGTAATTCATAATCGCATATTAAGTTATTGTGAAGTTATGAATAAAGAATCGTTTCAACAATTATAGCTATTTCTGTTGTTTATGTATAAAATAATATGAAATAAGTTGTTTATTATACTATTGTAATTGCTTGCTCAAATATCATTTTGTATCATTATAGAGACATGGTGTCAAAGTCTAATTAAGATCTCATAAAAGCTTGTTACCAGCCTACAGAAATAAACTGACATGATTGTAGATAGTAATGGGTTTTCATGTTGCAGGAATTTATCATAATGTTGAATTATACTTGGTAGGCTATCCAAGGCAATTCACTCTTGTTTTCATCTCTCAGGGATTTAAAAAAAAAAATGTCCCTCATTCTTGTTTTGCATAATTTTACTTGTGAAGGAACAGCAACAAATATTAAATTACAGGAATAACACTTGTTCACACCAGTTGTTCTTTTCCATTATTATTTCCTGTTTGAAAAGTGGGTGAAATCACACTGACTTCTCTTTTTTCCTTTCAACAAAAAATCTAACAAGACAGTTAAGTGTAATGTTAAAAAAAAAACAGCCTTGGTTAGATAAATTTTGTTTGTATTGAGGGTAAACTTATCTTCACTTCCACCTGGATAATTATTTCTCTCCCCAGCATTACAAATGCCTCAAACCCTTTGATTCAAATTGTAACAGGTTTGAAACTGAATATTTTTGCATTTAAGAAAAACTCAGATCTGAAGCTTTGTGTATAATTCACAATTTGTTTCTGAGTTACACTGGTTTTGGGAAACACCAGCTCTCATCAGTAAACCAGAACAAGAGCAGACTTATTTTTAGTGTTCAAACAGTTTTTGTGCTGAATAATTTTCAGAAATAAATTAGAAACATTAGTTCGACATGTTATTCAAGTCCTCTGTAACTATACGAGGTGTTCCAGAAATCTGGATCCATAGGGATGTATATGCAATTAATTCTTTCTTTTTTTATTATTTAAATTGCATACTATTAACAATTAAATACCTTGCATATAATAGATCAAGTGCAAATAACACAAAATGGTATGTGAGTGGTCTCTAAAAAGACAAATTACAAAGAAGTTTTATCTTCTCTAATTCTTCACTGGTAAAATATTATTGACTTTTCCATGAAAATTCAAATTTTAGTTCCAAACATAATAAGTCCCTTCCATTTTGTTTAATATATGTACGTTTTTGTGTATGATAAATGATGAATTCATTATACACATAGCACATGCGAAAAAAATAAGTTTAAAATGAAAATAGTGTTTGTAAATGTTGTACCTCTCCAGAGAAGTGCACCTACACTGTTGAAGTAGTATTACAAATCTTCATTGCCTTGCTTACTGACTTGCAAAACATAGCTTTAGGTCTTTGCTCTTTTTCCTCTTTGCATCTGATATTAGGAAATGTAATTGTTGCAGTTGTTGTAATTATAAATCACAAAATGTGATTCCTAGAATTTCAGATCAGCTGATAAGTTGTATTTGCTAAGAAAGCATATTTTCTAAGCCTTTTTTACGTATAACTTTAAATAATTTCCAACAAAAGTTGGAGTCAAGCCTTGTAACAAAGTGTTGATAATGCTGCAGTTTACCACTTTCTGTACACTCTCAAATAAAATGTGACTTCTAAATAACCATGTACAATTATAAGTTTTTAATATTTTTAAACAGAGTTTATCTAAATCTGTAATGATATTCAAAAATTCTATGACAAGAAAGCTTTTGTAAAGGAAACCTGAAACTGCAGCGAAAATAGCAAATTCAATGAAATACATTAATGTTACGACATGTTTTTTCTCAATATTTGAAAGAAAGCTTTTTTTTCAAGTATGTAGTGTAAAAAAAAAAGAATTTCTCATTATAAATTAATTTATGAATTTTAGAAGTTAAAGTTTTCATAATCTCTAAGACTATTTATTGCCTCTTTTGCTTAATAGGAGTGATTTTATGACATTGCCTTTCCAGGCAACTGAATGTTATCTGGCAAATGTGAAGCCTGTAAATGGTAAGCCTTTGTTTTAACATTTAAAAGATCTTTAATATACAGGATTTAACATCTGAATGTTTTCAGTATTTAATAGGCTTTGATTACCATGCATTTGGCCATCCACACTAACACTATAAATAATGGATATAGTTTTCATTAGTGTTGCTTTACATGCTTATCATAACTGTAGTGCTGAATATAAGACCAAATAAAAACTAAAAGTGTAGTGTAGGCTCCGTACCTTGCTACAATTTCTAACCCTTTTATCGCTGGATATAATAATAATAAAAGGATTTATCAAGGATTTGCAGTCTTAATATTTAAACATCAATAAATTTATGGACTTGTAATGCTGAAATATGAAGTTCATTCCATGCAATAGTCATAGAAGACAGCCCACTTGGCTTTGCAATAAAAAAAAAATTATTATCAAAACCAAAGCACTGACAAGTTTTTTCCACGATGTGAAACTTATTTTTTAGTAGTTTGTAAATGAAAGCTACACCCATGATTACTTTTCTTCTGCTAAACCACTTAAGGTAGAATATTTCCTCAAGTGAAACTAAGATGTGTATTAAAGGCTCGGGGTCCTCAGAGAGAGAATAAAAATACCAGTATTGGTTGTTTCAAATAAAACCAGGGTACTTGGAGAAAATAAAAAACATTTTACTTAACTCAAACATTACCCTTTCTTAAATGTAACAAATCACGTGGCTTTATTCTAATGAAATCATAATGAGAAATACATGTGCATTGTGAAAGAATCTTTTACAAGAAATTTCTTTATAAAACAAAATGTGTCACAAAAAAATTTTATGTTAAATTATTTCATAATCTCTTAAGAAATCCCAGAGTTTTTCATCTGTCTCTGTTGTTCAGTCAAACAAGAAGTTATATTAACATGGCATTATTTATGTAAACTTACTTTAGTAAAAACAAAGAAATTTTGTGTTGGTGTTAAAATGATAAGTATAATAATTGCCATATTGTAACATCGTTAATATTTAGAATAATGTCTGTCACCATTATGGAACTACAATGTGATATTAAGATGTCTAAAATTGATTCAATTCTATTCTTTGAAGATGAAGCGACATGGTCTCTAGAAGCCTGTGCCACATTTGAAGAACTAGCTCAAGGACAGATTCTCCAAGCGATGGTTGTGGCGTATGCTGAAGATGGTGTTCCGTATGTTCATCTCTACAGAGTTCAAGGGTTATCAGTGAGTTCAACTATCATTGTTATATCACAGAAGCTTCCATATTTTTTATCAGTAGAATTTAAATTACTTTAGAGAGTCGTGAAATTTAATAAAATGGTTGAACAGTCCATATGTTTGTGATCAAACTCTTAATTTAAAAATTGTGGGGGAGGGGGTTGTCTTGAATGTTTCTAGTTTTACGCAATTGTTTAGTTAACCCTAATAATTGTGATTTTACTTTGTATAAATCTGAAGCCCCTGGAACTTGCTGCTTTCATATTTTTCTTTAAGACACATTTTGTGTAAAATTTATGATTGTGTTTTTGATCTGCTTTGTTTCTAGGTTTTTTGACCTGGTGATAAAACTTTTCTCAAAATGTGTAAGGTTCTGTTTGTTATTTACTTATCACTTGTATAATAAAGTCTATATTAACTGAGAGCTATTTAAGTGTAAAAATGTTTGTTTTTTTAATTTAAATATTGTATATTCATCACAACCTGATAAATTGTTTTGAATTTCCTTTGTTTCAGTCATTATTTATCAATCGTGAACTAGTAAATCGTGGAGTAGCACAGTGGATTGAACATCAGGGTTGACTTCATTTTCAATTCTGTTTCCATAATTTTTCACATGCAGCAGCATTGTTCAGATCTTTTGTAACAATCAACCATGAGAGTAGGTAGCCGATGTATCCTGTTTAAGGTAGTAGCTGATGTGATGGATTTGGGTATTCTGTCTTTGGCTTAATATTGCAGAATGTCATTTTAATTTCTGGTAATTTATGTGTGAATATTTTGTGATCTATAATTTATAGTAGCGTGTGGTATAATGGTACAAATAGGTGTTTGAATTTTTTTCTTTAGTTTTGGAAGTAAGAGCCTTTTTCATAGTTGATGATTCATCTACTAGCAGAAGTTTTTCTTAAATGTTATGTATAGTGATTTAAAACTTTAATTAGGATTTAGAATCACGGAAACTTTATTGATAAAGATTGTTATTGAGTAATTTGAAGGTAGCATTTAATATTGTGTAGTTTGGAGTTTTAAAGATTTTCTCACAAGAGACTATGAACTTGCCAATACTTCAGCACATTAAGTAATTGCAGATGTTATTAGTTTGTACATTATTGAAACAGGTTAGGATATCATAACATCATGTTTTTTATAAAAACTGGATACTTTTATTCTCCCAAATCATCAAGTTATTTCTTTTGTAGATAAGTTAATGTTACAGTATCTTTCATTTTTGTAATTTTTTAAAGTTTTCCCAACCAAATGTTTTGAAATAATTTTTTTTGTATGTAGTATTATGCACTTTCCTGAGGCAGCATTCTAAGATAAAGCAGTTTACAGTTTCATGAAAAAATATTCTGAAAAGAAACTGAAATTTCCTTTTGCCAAAAGCACGAAACTTCAACATAACAAATTAAGAATTTAAAGTCTGAAGTTAAAAGTTTTCATATAGTTTAGAGTGTTATGTTAACTTTTTTAACATTATAATATGGGGCTATCACCTTTTTTGATAAGAATTCTGTGAAACTTGCTAAACAGCAGTTTAGCAAGGGATGTAGTATTTCTCTGCTGGAATATATTAATTTAAGTTATAATTTATTGATTTTAAAGTGATTTTCTTAATATAAAGGTATATGTTGAACTCCAGTGTGTAGTAATCACAGATTTATCATTTTGTTCTTAGTTTCTGAACAAAGACATGTCTTAGAGAATTAATTTATATTATTACTCTTTCTTACAGAATTATTAAAAGTATGTGGACATGGTTACCCATTCATTTAAAATAATTGTATAAGGTGTTGAATATGTTTCATTTACACATGAACACCATTAAAGGTAGAACTTTAAAAAATAATAATAAAAATATTCAAGAACATTGTTCCACATGAAGTGCCATAATTTGAAATGGAATTATAAAAGACCCCTGGTGGCTTGGAAGTGAACTTGAATTAGTGATTTGATTGAAATATTTGTAAATGAACACATTAAGTCTATCTACTAAAATAAACCTGCTCAGCTTGTCTGAATTCTCAATTGATTTGTTTTTGAAGAAATGAAATAGTTGTAAATTCATGAAAACAATGCAATATTTAGGTCTACGAGAAAATAGATTTTGTTGAATGTTAGTCTTCTTGCACATAATAATGAACAATAGAGAGAAAAAAAAGCTTTGATTGAATAGTAATAACATCAATTATTATTTTTGTTTTAAAAAATGTCACTAAATATTTCTTAAAACAAAATGTTTATTCTGTTAAATTAACAATAAATAGCTTCCTTCATCAACTTTTCAACCAAGATTATTCATTTAAGTACAAGATAAATCTATGGTTTGTAGGAAAAATTACTTTAAGAAAATGTTAATTTTGTTTGTATGTTTATTTCCATTAATTACTAGTCACTACATATGTTTGGGACAATAAAGTTAATAAATAGTAGGTTTAAAATTGGTAAGGTACAACCCTCTTAGAAGGGAGGACATTTTACTGTCAACTTTCATGACATAAATTTATTTAAGTAGTTGCACTCGTAAGTACCTGTACAGTAAAGACTGGTTAACTGAGATGTAGCTGGTTAAAATTGGCCAGTTTTAAAGATAATTATAGAAAACCAATTGTAAGGAAGAAATATTTTTGTTGAGCAAAAGAAAAAGTTCATATGCAAAATTATTTGTACTTAACAGTCTGGATGGAGTTGACAAACCTTACTGCATTTAGTAGTGGGAAAACACTAAATTGAACATGTGTAGAGCCAAACTAGGCATACCTTCTACATGTATTTTTTTCTTCTTTAATTACAATAAATGACTGGACTGTGTTTACTACTAGGGTGTTAAAAGTAGTGGTTATGCTTTACTTAAATATTTCACTTCCTGCCATACAAGTTGAAGGAATGAAAATTTTATCTATCTTTAGTTAAATTGGGAAATATATATATGGGGAAATTAGCTTGATGATCCAAGTGGTCCATGTGAACTAAATCTTGCATTTCACATAGGAATTTTATTAGTAATTTAAAGAGTTACTGTTGTTCTGCACATAAATTTAAGTGACACCTATAAACTACATCTTTTGAACTAAGGTGCAAATTAATGTTGGTTATACAAAACGTTTTTTCTTTTCATTTGCGGTTACTTTCACATAGTTTGTGAAATCACAAAGTGACACCTGTCCTACAATGTAAAAGATACTATTATATCTTTAACTTGCATTGGCATTTCCAGTATATTCAAAATATATCAGTGTAGCTTTTTGCAATTTTCAGTACACATTGATATTTTTAATAACAGAAACCCTACATTAAAAAAATGCTTTTTCTTGTTGAAATATTTACTTCATGCATGTTCTAATTGTAGAAACGTAGAGTTTGAAATTAGCATTTTATTTCTATATAAGTGAACATGAATGTTTCCAAAGTAAGTTTTTCATTTATTACCCTTGTTTATAAAAGTTTGATTCAGTTGAATATTTAATGCTTAATACACTTATTTTTGTTCTTGTTACAGTTTGTTTTCCTATCACAACTTAAGGAGATGAATATATTGTTATATCTGTTCTGTATTGTGAACTCTAGTTTGTACTCGTATAAAAAAAAAAAAAAGAATGAAAATGTGGGTAGGTAATTTCTCTGTGTGGTGCTGTTTAATAACTGGAAAATAAGCTAACATTTTGACAGCATTAGGTTATTTCTCAACCTTGAAGACATACATATATAATTTTTTTTGGATATCAGATGTTATTTGTGATTAAACTATTTCTGGTTATAATAAGTGTATCTTGCCTGTGGACTCAAAACTTAAAGCTTGATTTCCCATCATGCACTAGTGCATCTGAATCACAGATATTTATTAAAGGTATTTTGAAAAAAAACTTTCCACCATATTCCAACAACCCTTATTAACAAAACTGAAGTGAATGTATATTATTTTCTAATCTATGACCTTATGCAGTGTCAATCCACTCACAGGTAAATATTTAGCATTTTACACTATTTCATTTGAGAGCTAGAATGCTTTATAGGTTTTTGTAAAAAAATGACTAATAAAGCATTTTGTAAAATTCGATGCCTAAGGTGTGAGGGGATGTGACCCCCCCAAAAATAAAGTTCAAACTTAGATGCTCTGGGATGCACCAGAAAGTTATCTTTGAGACAGAAACAATTCCTTATCAAGGATAAAACCCTAAATATCATATGTTTGTAGTGTTTTTTATAAGGTAAGTGAACTGTAAGTAACAGCTTTAGATTCCAAAGTCTGTATGAGTGTAGGTCTGTGGCCTGCTAGAGTAGGAAAATGTTTTTATTTTTAAACTGTCATGACTGAAATGGCTGTTACAAAGTAGCAGTTTGATATGTTAACCTAACAGCAGGAGTCAGTATTTCATAGTGGTAGGTGTTAAAAATGGGACAGTTTCCAGTGTTAAGAATAAGAAACACTAATTTAGCACTTTTGTTGCTGCATAACAAATTAAGTTTAAATAAAATTAAACATTCAAGAGGTGCCCACGAGCAATCATAGTGTCGTGAAAGAAATTTGGCATTTAAATGCAACTGTCTGTGAGCCATCATTATGTCACATCGTCCATATGGCACTGAAAGTGTTAGCATCCTGGAAACACTATTCATAGACAAGTAAGGTGACTTTATTTGATAGCTAACTTGATGTGCAAGAGTTAATTGTGATGGAAAATTAACTTTCACATCATTTCACAAGCTTGGCATCAAACTGACAAACCTGCAAAAATAAAAAAATTATCAGGAACGTTCAGATTTGTCCTTCAGACTGCTTTTCTCTGTTAGAGATCACAAAGTTTCATAGTGGGGAATTTCTTCAATATAAATTAAAGGTGCTTTTTGTATGGGAAGTTTGGTCTACCTAAACATAATTGTATTGTATAATATTGGTAAAGTAGGTTGTTACTAGATTCAAAATTTGCATGCTGTACAAGTAGAAGAGAGTTAAACGGACTCAAATTTTAGTGTTGTTGTTAAGATATGACAGTGCAGGTTATCGACAGGTCTGGTCAAACTGACCATCAAAATTTAAAGTGTATCACTCACAAGAAGTGTGTGGCTCAAAACAAGACAGAAATAACCTACATTAAACTGTTCTTAAGATGTTAGGCTAAAATGTAGTTGACGAAATTGAGTTTCATTAGTTCTGTTTAGATTATTTTTCAACAGTAATAGTTATTTTTCTAATTTATTTAATTTTATATTGGCTATCCTTTTTAATTCAATACCTACTGTATGAAACACTAGACCTAAACAAAATGGGTCAAGGTCGGATCCCTAGATGCCAAGATGGCACATAGGATCTGGTACTGAACTGTAGCTTAACTGGCAAATGAGTGAAAATATTAACACAATCCCTATAGCTGGTTAACTTCCAGCTATCAGCTGGGTACACTGAAACAACTGGGGTAAAGTGCCTTACTTGAGGACATAACATCATAGCATGCACTGGCCTCAAGCTTGTCGTCATCCAAAGTGTGAAGGAACTGAATCGTGCTGTCCTTCAATTAACCAAAATGAATCTGTTAATTGAAAGTTGTATTTAGTGAGGCCATCTGATGTTTTGATTTTTTTTTAAATATATTTATAGGTGGCAATTAACCCCAAATACCACAGACGATTGATGTGTTCAATACTGATGCAAAATAACAGTATTTTGAAGAGTATTATGGTTGAAAATACATCACTTCACACCAGAACACTTTCAGTTTTCAAAAAGTGTACATTAGGCTAGGGGATAATATTGGGAAGTTACATACCCAGTTATATGTAAGATTACTTTATACTCACCTTTAAAAAATAAACATATGGGCATGTCATAAAATAGATGGCTTCTAACAAACCTTAGCTTCTGTGTTGTTTTTATCACATTGACGTTTAGTTTACAAGTGCAGGTACATTGAAGCTAGTACTTTAATTAAAGTGACCTTGTCAAATGTGCAGTTGAATCCATGTGTTGGTTCACGTTGCCAATTTCTTCTCAGTAGTAATTTTGATCTGCTTTAGTTTTCCAGTGAATGTGACATTAAATATTTTTCTTTGTTTCTATTTGTCAAAAGACAAGTTTAGAATAAAGCAACAAAACTAGAATTTAAAAACCAACTGTGACTTTTGACAGTGGTAGTTAAGCATATCAAGACATTAAAGGTTGTAGAAAGTTTAATATGTCCAGTAATCAGGATATCGTGGTTGTGATTTACTATATAAAGTTTCAACTCCAAATGTCTGAGTGGCTGTGGGACTACAGTCCTGGTAGAAATGCCACAACCAATGTTCCATTTCACATCACTTGTAAAAACAAAACCCAGAGCCAAATGGTTCAGTTTTAAGAGATTACCCACAAAAATATGTTACTGAAAGCTAGTGAACACCACTAGGAACAGAACATTGTGACCCACCAGTTTTCTAAAGCTAGTGTATTATAGTTCTGTGTTACACTACTAGCAACAGAACTTCATTTACACCTGAAACATAACACATCAGTCTGAACTTACACCATTGACATTAGAACATTTGCCATCTAGAGTTAGCTTACACTAACCCTTAAAATATAAATATCCAGTTCTAGTTTACAAAATTACCAATAAACCATTTTCAAATAGATGTTTACTATGATTTTCTAATTCTCCATTGATTTACTAGCGAGAATAGAGTTCTGTAGTAACTGGTACAAAGTCACAATAAAGTGTAAGTTTTTTGTTCCATAGTATTGTTTAATTGTATTTCTGTCATATTGTTCGTTTAATCAACTTTTTACAAAGTCTATAACTTTTTACCACCAGGTGTATTAATACTTACCAAAAAAGCAGACTTGTATTTTAATATAACTATTATATAAGTGATTCAGTGGTTTCATTTTTTTTGTGATAATGTGTACTTAGGTTTGAAATAAAACATTTTCGTAGTTTAACTCTTGTACTTATGTTAATTTTTTTAACGGTGATTGTACACAGTGAAGCTATAATACTGAAAAACTTGTACTAAAATTCAAAAGTTATTTAAAATAGAGCATATATTTTTAAATATATTCATAATCAACTAAATCATAAAGCCTTAATAGCCAGTTTTGATGTAATCTCAGTCTTCACAAAGTTCCAACAACTGAAACCCACAAGATAGCCTTAGAACTTTATATCCAAGATCCCAACCCATTGACACCCCCCCCCCCCAGCAACCAGTTAGTAACCCTTATAGAATTCACTACTACCAAAACTATCTACAAATAAATGGCATAAGTATGGGGAATCCCATGTCAACATTTTTATGACACAGGTTGAATCACAAGTGATCAATTCAGCCTTCTATCCACCACTATACTGGTACAGGTATGTTGATGATACAATTGCTAGATTTGTATCTGCAGAACAGTTTTCTCAATCACATTAACTCGATACACCCCAACATTAAGTTGGCCTGTGAAAGGGAAAAAACTAACCAAATAGCATTTCTTAACCTTAAAACCACTGGAACTGATATACGATTCAAAACAGAAATCCACAGAATAATCACCCACACTGGATTATATGTTCCTGGGACTCGGCACATGAAACAAAACAAGAACTCAACATATTAAGAAACCAAATAAACACATCCACAAAACTATGTTCACCAGATAAAATTCATGATGAATTAGACAAAATAAAATGACAATTTTCCTCAAAAACCATGGAACAAATTATACACACACACACACCTAGACCAACAATAAACAAACAACAATAAATCCCAATATACAAGAAACTACAGAACCTTATACTGCTGTGCACCATATGTCCCTGACATCAGCGAAAAAATAACCAACATTTCAAAAAAACTTAAAATGCAACGTTCCAGTAAACATCAAATTTATTCAAAAACCAGGTACAAAACTAAAGTCCATACTATCTAAAAACTACACTGACAAATACAACACCAACATAATTTATAAAATTCAATACAACAACTGCCATGACATCTATACAGGGGAAATAAGCAGAAACAATGGAAACTATATTCGTAGAACACATAAACACACTTTCACATGTTTTTGAACATTGCAAATCAAATAAACACAACACAGCCATATAAAACGTCCAGATATCAAGTAGGGAAATAAATATAAACAAATGCAAATTCAAATAAACCCTACTTATACAACAACAAAAACCAATATAAAGGAACGTCTTTCTACATATACTAATTAATAACAACATCCACTTGCAACAACCCTACAGTCCAATACCTGTTTATAATCTTGTCCACAAGAAATGTCCATCAACAGTCACACTAAAACTCTCTCTTTTTTTTAATCTGAAGATGACCTAGGAAAGTTGAAACATTTTTCTCTCCTTATCAATAAAAGTGTTAATACCCATACCAGCCATTCTGAGATCAAATGTGCTCTTTGGATAGAAAGATGGCTGGATGGAAGAAGGTAGAGTTTTTTTAAATGGAGTTCAGTTAAATTTGATTGATGTCACAAGTAGGCATACCTCAGTGTTCGAATTTATGCTGTTATTGATTTACACAATAATGTGGATAAAGTAATGATTAAATGATGCTTAAAATTGCTGATGGTGTTAACCCTAACCATACATTAACCTATTTTGCATATGTTGCAACCTTTCTACATAATTACATTCAAAATCCAATTAATCTACTTTGATATTAATGTATTGCATTAAACCTAATGTCAAAACATAATTAATAAATAAAAATTTTATTATTATACCATGTTTAAGTTCCTAATTTTATGTGGAAGTATCTTTAAAAAATTCTCAATCTTCCTTAGTTATAGAATTGATAATTTACTTTCTAAGTCTCTCTTTGTATTTAATTTATTGACCCTTCCTTTCAGAAGTACACAATTTAATATAGGCTGCTTATTATAATATAATTATTATTTGAATAGAGTGAAATGTTTATAGCCTTCAATCTTTGTGTACAAGGCCATAAACTACAAAATCGCTAACTTGACATGCCAATCTGCCACATCCTCTATTTCACAAATTGCTGATAGTCTTTTGTAACATTTAATACTACATTATATATAACCAATAAAAAGTTAGTTTAAATTTAAGAAATTACATGTATTGTTTCCAAAACATACCTCCTCTCACACTACAGCTATTCTTGACTGCCAGCATTTCTTCGTTTGCCTATCAAAGCATTGGTCTGATTATTTTCTTGCTTGCTCCATTCTTTTATATCACACTTAATTGCCCTAAGTGATATTTGTCTTGTTACACTCTCCATCTACATCAGTTGGTATCCTGGTTCTATATGTAAACATCTTAATTAGATAAAGTTACCACTTTTGCTTGACAGTATCACTTATGGGTTTTCCAGTGCTGTGATTTTTCAGAGATACTTTGAGCATTCTTCATGTCACTTGGTTGATCTTTTTAAAAAGAAAAATTGATTATCAAACCAATTTTCAGTGATATTGAAAAATATATTTGGTTTGGTGTTTTTTGGAAGGTGAGGCTCTAAGGCTGCAATTATGGGTGCTTCTTGACATTCTGGAAAGAATTTAGAATAGTTTTTTCCTGCACCTTCTTTTGGGCTGTTAGCTTTTCAGTCTCTCTATGGGACAGTGGTAAGTTTACTGATTTAAAACACTGGAATTTCAGGTTCAGTTCTCCAGACAGCCCAATGCTGCTTTGCTCAAACAAAACAAACCTTATTAAATGTTGTTCCAAACAATGGTAATAAATACAGTCTTTAAAAGAAATACACAAGCAGGCCACTTTCCAATAAGCTGCTTCAAAAGTGTTTTCTTCATTTGGTTCATCAAGGGTATGATGTTTTGGGTCTTTTTCCCTAATTACTTTTGAGCCTGCACACCTTACTTAATGGCTGAAAGGCCTGGAAGCAAATATTTAGTTTTTTCTCCATCTATAATATTGTGTTTTATGCAAAGAGCTTTGCTATTCAGTTACATGAAGGAACAGTTATGACTTATCCACCAAGGTTGTTGGAACTATGTGATTTAGCCTACCACTGCTACGTGAAAGCTCATCCCGACTCTTAAATAATGCATCTCTTTCTCAAACTTAGGGGTTCTAAGGTAGAGTTTGTAGTTAACCTGAATAGGTCAATGGCCTCTGGTGGGATAGTGGAAAGTTTATGGACTTACAACTCTTAAAATCCAATGTGTTTTTTTTCCTGACAACAAACTGTTGGAAGGTTCTCAAGATCAGCAACTTCACTGAAGACAAGTTGAGCTTATTGTAAGCATGCACACATGCTGTTACATTCACCTTTGTCATTGTTGATGTATCATGTTTCATTACATTGATACCAAAATAGATTCTTTTCATATCCAAGGCTTCTGCTGCTTGGTCTGAATGCTGCCAGCAGCATCAGTGATCATTTTCTACCTTCAGGGTCTGTGGCAACTTAGCCCTAAGAATGTTTGGACATGTGGTAACCTTAACCAAGGATCTGTGGGAACTACATATCCTTAAATCAGGGTTAGTCACTTACTTTAAACCTTCCTTGTCATTATCAATCAAACCTGTAGCATTTCCATTACTTGCAGATCTTCAGACTTAGAACTTATAGCTATCAGAGTTTGGTTGGTATTGGGGTAAAAAGAGTAGTAGTTCTTTCAGGGCTTTATTTCTGTCAATTATTGGTCCTAAGAAGACAAGAAATTGGTGTCCAGTTGTTAATCTTTCTCACCTGTATCAATGCTTAGATTTTCTAAGGTACACAAGTTGCTCATTCTGAGTTTACATTTATTTTACTGGAATTGTGGATGTCCAGTTTTTTTGTAGTTGGTTCCCTTTTGCACATTACCACAGTAGTGGTACACCAAAACTATCAGCATTTTTTGTGCAGTTTGAGTTTTTTACCATCAGACTAGCATCAGTATCACATTGGTTCTATTGAATCATATAAGCTTTTTTCATCACCTTCATTGCCTAGCACTGTGCACCACTGGATCGAAAGTGAAACAATTTGTAAGTACGTCAAATGCATGTATGATGCTGAGATCTAGCGTTGAAGCTCAGTATTATTGAGAACAAATTAACTTGTCCATGGCACTGAACAGGTTAAACCAAGACAGATTGTTCTAAGAAAATAGTTGATTGGTTGTGCCTGGTTTTGGCAAGGGATGCATTCCATTAGGATATGACAGATTTACAATTCTTGGCATTCTCTTCAATTGTCATGTTACCCAAGGTATTAGCAATGATTTGTTCCATTCCATTATTAGGTCCTGTTGATAGCACTAGATTTGCATCCTGTTCCCGTTTCTGCAGTACATTCATAAGTGGCTACTTCTTCTATTTCACCTTTAGTCACCTCTGTGGAGGCAGCATTATTTGACATGGTACACCCAGCTATCCAGAAGTTAAGCTACAAGTATGGAGATTATGCAGTTCTTTGCATCGTACAAGCATTTAATTTTTAAGCTTACTATGTGTCTTTCTCGGTTTTTGTTCTGTTCTGTGATGGATATTTATCGACAAAAATGACACACATTGACAATGGTGGATTGAGAAGAGGTTGAATCCACTTCAGTCTTAAGTGCCAACCATAACGTATTTCGATCTGGCTATTTGGGAAATATTTTTGCATCTTCCCTGTAAAAGATGGCCATATTGACTACCATCTGATACAACATAACAGATGAAAGAATGGTCAATAAATAATTAAATGTGCAGATTACAACATTAAGACATAGGGTGTTACTACCTGTGAAGAGAATGCTGGTGATAAAGAACAGGGTAGCAGCAAGTAAAAACAATGTTGGCTCATGAAGAGTATTGGAAATAAAATTAATGAGAAACAAAATAAATTGAAAACTAATGTAACTTCTCTTATCAACAGGGGTGATGAAAATTGTTCCAGTACTTACAGACCCATTAGTCTTACATCAGTTGTAGATCACATTTTGGAGAGTCTGATAGAAGAAAAAACACTTCAAAAAGTTATTTAACCAAGTTTAGAATTTTATCAGACAGCTAACATGGTTTTAATGATGGAAAACCTTGCCTCACAAAATCTCCTGACATTCTTTTAAAAGGTTACTATTTGTGTTGATGAGAGTAAGAGTAGATCAGGAAGAAAGGATTGTCACAAATGTAGTTCAACCAAACTAGACTTATGTCACAAATGAGGTACCTCATGGTTCAAGTCTTAGAACCTTTCCTCATTTTTATATGCATCCATGATACAGATAAAAGAATGGTCAATAAATAATTAAATGTGCAGATTACAACATTAAGACACAGGGTGTTACTACCTGTGAAGAGAATGCTGCTGATTTACAGAAAGATTTATATCATTCAGTGAATTGGGCAAATAAATGGCAGATGGGATTTAATTGTAATAAATGCAAAATAATGCTACTGGGTTATCATTATATGAATAATAATTTGGATGGGAATAATCTAAACAATAGAGAAAAGGGGATCTTGATGTAATAGCTGATCAGTCTCAGAAGCTATCCAAGCATTGTGTTATTGCTGGTGGTAGAGCAAATAAAATTTTAGGTTATATCAACAGAGATTTTCAATATCAGTCTAATGCAGTTATAATTTCATTGTATGATTCATTGGTTATATATATT